>OX451741.1:1165726213-1167067866 GCA_948472305.1 Vicia faba
ATGACATTTTTGCTGCTCCTTTAGGATTGCTCGTGTAGGTTTAGTCCTCAAGCTAGACATTAGGATATTTACCCATGCATGCTAACATAGGATAGAAACTCCCCTTTTTAAATCCTCATCCTTAGGATAAATCATTGTATGATAACATTAGGAGTAGTGCTAGGATAGTCTCCCTTAGTTATTTTTTCCTTTCTTTTCATATTGCATCTTAAAACTAAAACTGTTTTCTTGGAAAATAATAAAACGTCTCTAATGAACTTAAATCCTTCTTCAAGGTAAAAAAATACAAACCATTCTTAATTATTTGTGTGCCTTTTGGATTTGTTTTTGAACCTTGTCAAATTGATGTTTTGTCATCCTTGCCATGATATTTTGCCATCTTTTTATCGATGTTTCTCCATCACGCATGTTTGTTATCCTACTTTTATCCTCAATATCATTGTTAGGTGTGATGTTTTATCATCCGAATAATTGAGGTTTTTCCATCCTTGCCATGATATTTTGCCATCTTTTTACCGATGTTTCGCCATCACACATATTTGTTATCCTACTTTGATTCTCAATATCATTGTTAGGTGTGATGTTTTACCATCCGAATTATTGATGTCTCGCTATATTTTCCATGTTATCTTGTTATCTTTTAGCCGACGTTTCACCATCACATATGTTTGTTGCCGATGTTTCACCGTCGCGCATGTTTGTTATCCTACTTTGATTCTTGATATCATTGTTATGTGCGATGTTTTACCATCCGAATTTTTGATGTCTCGCCATCTTTGCCATGTTATATTTTTATCTTTTAGCCGATGTTTCTCCATTGCATATGTTTGTTGCCGATGTTTCTCCGTCCCGCATGTTTGTTATCCTACTTTGATTCTTGATATCATTGATATATGTGATGTTTTATCATCTGGATTATTGACGTCTCGTCATCTTTGCCATGTTATCTTGTTATCTTTTAGCCGATGTTTCGCCATCGCATATGTTTGTTGCCGATGTTTCGCCATAGCGTATGTTTGTCATCCTACTTTGATTTTCAATATCATTGTTAGGTGTAATGTTTGGTCGTCTTGTATGATATTTTTCTATCACGCTGACGTTTTATCATCTTACTTGAGTTTGTGTTACCATGCGATGTCTTGTCATCCCCTTTTTGTTGCTTTATCATAGTTCTTGATGTTTTTCTGTTTTATCTGATGTTTTTCCATCTTGATTGTTGCTTTTGTTTTCTTAACTAAAAAAAACAAACCAACCAAAATATATGAGCCTAACTACGGCTGCTCTGATTCCTTAAAAGGGATATGTAGGCATTGGGGTAGGGCCCGAACGAGCACAACTTTTATTTTCCCTACATTCTTTTCCCCCTTTCTTTTGCATGCATTCCATGTACAATTTAGATATAGATTCTTACACACCCTTAGATTAGAACAACAAGAGTGGATACCATAGAGTACTACGGGCGTGTGGGGTGCTAATACCTTCCCCTCGCGTAACAGACTCCCTTACCCAATCTCTCGGTCGCAAGACCGTGATTTCACCCTTCTCAGGTTTTCTCGATGTTTAAATTTCCCTTTGGGCGGGATAAAAGACGTTTGGTAGCAACTTCATTGATTTCATTATCATATGACGGTTTGGCCGATTGTTTCAACTATTTAATGCAATTTTATTTAGTTTTTATTTGAATAAAAATATATGGATAAAATAGGTAGAAATGACAAGTAAATGTAGAAATGATTTTATAGGCCTCTCATAAGGTTAAGAAGATGTTTGAAGTCCAAGAAGTTAGGCCATTGACCTAAAAGTTCAAGTTTGCCCAACGGTCAATTCTTGAAATTTCCCAAATTTCCCAACTTGGGCAAACCATAACTTGCTCAATTTTTGTCCAATGATGATGATCTTTGACTTTTTGGAAATCCCGAGATGTATACTTTAATCCCTCTTTTTATGAATTTTTCATTTGAATATTTTATATTGATATAAATGGTCTTGGAAAAAAGTGTCTTTTGTTGACTTTATGAAAATGACCTATAATGTATGAGCTTGTATCTTTCAAATGGTGAATTTCTTGAGCTTGACGATAAAAGAGATGTTTTAGGGAATTGGATTCCCTTCAAAATGAGCTTTGGTTGTGGTAAAATGGATGAAGTATGTGAAAGTTATGCCTGGTCAAAGTTCAATTGACTTTTCCTATAGAAACCCTAATTTAGCAATTCTTGACTTTTGATAAATTACGATAATTCCTTGAGGAATAATGATCAACCCTTGATCAAATGATGAATATCACTTCAAAATGTTGATGTTGACCAAAAATCATGAAGTTTGACTGTATAGTAGCCACAATTTACTATTGACCAAGTACAATTGACTTTCAAACATTTAAGCAATTGACTGAGCAAACTTATAGGGAAAGGCATGAAACTTAGCATGGATAATATTGAAGACATATTAGGGACCATGGAAATAATTTGGAGCCTTTGCAAACCACACATATTGGTGAAAAGTGAAACCCTAATTAGAGGTTCATTGCTTAGGAGGAGAACTTGTCTGGTCAATTCTTAGTCAACCTTGAGTAATTGAAGATCTCAATGAGCAAGTATTGAGTAAAAATGGGAGGGAAAATTTTAGGGTACAACATCTACCCATACTGATGATCAGTGTTTGCTAATTCATTTCTTCTAGGATAGTTTAACTGGTGCTGCTCTGAAGTGGTATAGGAGTCTGGAGAGTAGTAGTATCCGTACCTTCAATGATCTGGGAGAAGCCTTCATCAAACAGTACAAGTACAATATGTTCATGGCGCCTGACCGTGACCAATTGAGGGTAATGGCTCAGAGAGACAAGGATTCATTCAAATAATTTGTGGAGAGATGGCGCGAGATAGATGCCCCGATGGTGCCACTTATGGGAGAACAAGAAATGACTAAGGTCTTTCTAAAAACCATTGGATATTTTTATTATGAAAGGATGGTCGCCAGTGCACCGAGTTATTTCACCGAAACAGTGAGCACGTGTGTTCTTTTGGAAGAGGCTGTTAGAGAAGGGTGCTTGACGAATGACAAAGGGACAAAGAAGTCATCATACAGGTTCTCTCGAAAGAAATAAAGTGAAATGAATGTTGTTATTGGGGAGAGGAAGATTAGGCCACCTAGAAGACATCAATGTTACCAGCAACATGTTGTTTTGGTGACTCCAATTGTCAATATAGATCCAACCAGGGTTGCCTATCATAGACCATTACCTCAGGGAAATCAAGGAAGAAGTCATAAGAGAGAGGATTTTGACTCTATTCCAATGAGCTATGCAGGGTTGCTTCTGGCTTTGATTCAGAAGAAGTTGGTTCAGACCAAGCCACCCCCTGCTATACCATCACCTTTACCCTGGTATTATAAGGCCGACCAGACGTGTGCTTTTCATCAAGGAGAACCAGGGGATAGCATTGAGAACTGTTATCCTTTGAAATGTGAAGTACAAAAGATGGTGAGATCTGGTCTCTTATCCTTTAAATATGTTGGCCCTAACGTGAATGATAATCCTTTGCCAAAACATGGAGGAGCAAATGCTATAAACATGGTTGTTGGTTTTCCAGGGGACTTCTGGATTTTTAATATCAACGTGGTTAGAGGATATTTGGTAAAGATGCATGCTGACCTCTGCGAGTTCAGTTACTATATGCATGACCATGCTGGTTATGGTATTTGCAGTACAAATATCTATGGATGCGATAAGATAAAAGTTGATCTTCAGGAAATGATGGATGAGGGCCTCATTCATATAATTAGGCCTAGGGCAGAATACGAAGAATATGTGAATATGGCCTTTGGATGTCCCGGTGAGTTTGGATTTTTGATGTGAAGTATATGAATGATGATTTGGTGCAGTTGCACGCTACCTTCTGTCACATGGATAGTCAAGAAGAACACCATTATGGGTCTTGCCAGATCTGCTGCAGAGATTCTAGAGGATGTTCCATAGTGATAAAGAGTGTTCAGTTGTTATTGAATAATAATAATATCAAAATTTCAGGAAATAAAGATGTTTACCATGGGATTGACTTGATTGAAGATTGCTCGGCCGAGACTATGTCAGATGATGAGTATGCTTCTGCAGATGAATTCTTTTCCTCAGATGAAAATGTGTTCTCTAATAATGATTCTGTGATGTCTGAGTATTCTGAAGAAAGGGTGAATGTTATTGTTCCTTGTTTTAGTGTTCCCTCCCCTATAGAGATTGAGTATCATAGCAAGCTGTAGCGGTAGAAATGTTTAAGACTAAGCCATTGGATTGACTAGACTTGTACAAATCAAAATAAAACTTGCCACCGCGCTTTATTATTTCCAAAGGAATAGGAAAAGAGAGAATAACCCAAAATAGGGGGAAAGATTCTAGGTAAGGGTGTTGGTTATGCAAAGGGAAGGTATTAGCACCCTAAACATCTACGGTACTCCGCAGGAACCTCTTTGAAAAATCGGTATATTTTGGCTATAAAATATTGTATGTAAAATAGATTGTGGGGATGAGAAAAAGAAGTATATATATTTTTTTATCATTTTTGCACCTTCCGCGGTTGCGAACCTTTAGTGCCTACGTACCACCTTCCGTGCAATAGGGGATCAGGGTACACATGGTTCCTCTTTAAAATTTTGAAACAAAAGTGTGTTGGTTAATTTTATGAGATAAGACATCATCGTCATTGTCCGTGTGGAAAACATACTTACTACCCACAAGCATGAGAAAGGAGAATTTGCTTCATTTAAAAGTGGAGGAAATGGCTTGGGTTTTAAAATCAACAAAACCTCACTTAACACCCAAGTGGAAAATATCTCTCTTCACTACATATTGTAGTAGTATAGTTGTTTGCATCACTACAAAGATTGAAAAGAGTCCAATCTTTTGAGAAAAAGTTTTAAAGCAAAAGCCAAAGTGGCAAAAATGGTTTAAATGAGATTGATTGGCTTTTAGTCTTCTCACAAAAAATGTCTAAGTACTGTTAAATTGATTAATATTTTATTAAGAAAAAGATTTTAAAAGAAATTGCATGGACCTAAGACCAAGTTTATTATGAAAGTGGTTCAAGTTTTTGAAACAAGAAGCGTTTTCAAAAGGATGGAGAAGATTTTTGAAATTAAAGAAGATGGGAAGAGATGGAGGGACTATCCTAAAGCATAAAGTAAAAGCTAGGGAAAAGAACCATCTAACCAACAAGAAACCAACACTTGACATATTGAGTCAATGAAGAATTCCATCCTTTGGATTTGAAACCAAACAAACAGTTAATAAACCTTTGAATAATACCAAGCTCAAATTGCATTTAGTCTTCACAAAAATTGGGCAGAGTAACAGCTGTATACATATGTATTCTAGATTACAGTCAAAGTATGTGATTATAATAACCTGCAAACAAAATAACTAAACAACCTAATATCTTGAGGTAAACCCCAAGAACTCCAGACAAAAATATCAATCAAGTTCATAAGGTATCTAACATAGGTCGAGGTTTCTACTCCTAAGTCCAAGAAGTCCATCACTCCATAATGCCAAGGATAGTAACCAAGTAGTCCAAGCAACATTAAAGTTTTTTAGGGTTTAAGTTGATTATTAGGTATCTTCAAAAATAAATTAAAAGCTCAAGTGAGCAAATTAAAAATGACATGAATATAAAGGCTCAAGTGAGCAAAGATGAAAATAGCATGAAATCTAAATGCTAAAGTAAATGGTACATAAAGTAAAAGCATAAAATAAAAGCATAAAAATAAAATCAATTGTTAGAAGTTAATAGTTAGTTGGATGACCTTCTTGAAACATGCATTTGGAACTCATTAGAGGATTAGTAGAACCAAATCCTCTCAACAATAAGTTGCATTTGCTTTTTGTCAAGTATATCATCCATTTTTAAGATTCCCAAAGTAACACTTAATGATCAATGATGTTTAAGTAATCCACTTTGACCAAAATTGATGTAGTTCCATTAGAAGATTGGTAGAACCAAAGCCTCCTAGCAGTGGATCTCAAAGTTATTGGATCAAAGGGTTCAAGTTAACATACTTCTGCTTGCAAACATAGGTTTGGGCCACGAATGATCATTTTCTCAAATCGGGACAAAATTTAGCGCTATGTTAAGCAATCGTAAGTGGACTTATATAGAAGTCACACATATTTTGAGGTCGGTCAATAGCAATCTATGTACTTCATGTTTGGATAAATGATATAGAGATCATCATCCCATAACATGTAATACAATAAGAAGGGGGTAAGATGAAGAGGGATGGGGAAAATGAACAAACCACATTTGATCCAAATTTTAATTAAATATTATTAAAATCATTCATCCATTTTTATGGAGTTAGAACCAACACCACGGATCCAATGATGTTAATAAAGTTCATGATCAAAATTTCAACCCAAAATCAACCAGAAAATGTACAAAAATAAAATTGTATTTAACATATAAAAATAAAGATTTTAAAAAATGATTAAAAATGAAAATAATAGAGAAAAATGTTAACTATGTTCAAATTAATCAGGAAAAAATAAGTAAGACCATAGAAAAATAAGAAATGAAATCAAATATTTTTATAAATTTTTTTGGTAATTTTTTAAAGTCAGAAATATTGTTAAAATTAAAAGAAATAGTAAAAATAAACAAAAAATGGTTAAAATTAATAAAGTCAGAAATAAAATAAAAAATAAATGAGGTCACCAATATTTGGCACAATGTCATTGGATCCTTCCCTATTTTTTCCAGAATTTAAAAATGCACAAAAGTATTTTTAAACATTTAAAAAAAATCAAATAAAGTGAAAAATTATAAAAAAATATCAAAACAAAAAATAAAAATGTGAAAAAAATAAAAATCAGAAAGAGAAAAATCAAAAGTATTTTCCATAATTTTTTCAGATTTTTGGGAGTTAAAATGAATTTTTATGAATTTTTGAAGTTTAAAACAATTAAATATAAAAAATAAAATAATAAACCGAAAACATAAGGGCCATCTAATTATTGTCAAAACGCATTAGTAAACAGATCCAGTGGATCTGACGCGCTGTGCATGTCATGGACTTTATTGGATATCACACCTGATCATTTATTTTTAAAGTAAAACAACTTAAAATGTGGCACGTTGGATGGTGTTGTACCCTAAAATTTGCCCTCTCAATTTCTCAAAGATTCTCTCACAAGATCTCCATTGATTCAAGACTGCACCAAAATTGATCAGCTCAAGATACCCCTCTAAACACTGATGACTCAAAACTAGGGTTTGAGTTTGCACAAGTACAATTGGACTTTTAATGCCCCATATAGTTTGCATGGATCATATTAGGCTCTTAAGCATCAGGTCAAAGATGGAACTTCTGAATCCTCAAAAGGAGGAAGAGGAAACTATTGAAAGGGAAAAGCAGATAAAAAAGGGTGTGTAGTTGCAGATAACCATGTCGAATTTAAAATCTGGTTCAGGCTGTTCGAACCACATGACTGATCGAAAGGAGTGGTTGGCAGATTTTTGACAAGTCGAAGAAGAGCAAGCTTGCTTCGATCCCCAAGCTTCGACTGGGAAATGGCTTCTTCGAGCAACCTGCTTCGATCCACAAGCTTCGACTGGGAAATGGCTTCCTTCGAGCAAACTTGCTTCAATCCACCTCTAAACCTTCGACACACATAATTTCGACACGATGAATTACAAGTCTATCTCCATGCTTGCTTCAGTCCACAAGCTTTGACTGGGAAATGGATTCCTTCGAGCAACCTGCTTTGATCCACCTCTAAACCCTTTGACACACATATTTTCGACACTATGAATTACAATTTAACCAAAAAACTTACTGATAATAGTTCATTGCAAGAAGAAGGTACCGACAACATAGTCTTTCAAATGAGTAATGAAGGAAAACTTTTGATTAAAGATGTGCTCTATCTACCTGGAATAACGTGCAACTTGCTAAGTGTTGGACAACTAGTCGAAAGAAGTTTCTCAGTTATCATGAAAGATGGAGTTTTGAGATTGTTTGACACCAAGAACAATTTGGTCTTAAAATATCCATTATCGAAAAATAGGACATTTAAGACAATGATTAATTCGACAGAAGTTCAATGTTTGAAAACTGTTCGACCATAAGGATAGTTGGTTGTGGCATTTGAAGTTTGGACATTTGAACTTTTGACCACTTAATCAACTGATTACTCAAGATATGTTTATTGGTATTCCAAGTCTTGAGATGCCCGGAAAAACTTTGTGAAGTTTGTTTAGAAGGAAAGCAATCCAGAAATTCTTTCGTTTCGACTATGCCAATGAGATCATCTTGCATGCTCAAAGTGGTACATTCAGATGAATGTAGTCCATTCGAAGAACATATAATTTGTGGAAACAAATATTGTTTTGTCTGTTGATAAGTTTGGTCAAAAGTTATGGATCTATGTGATCAAAAAGAAAGGACGGAGTATTCGATTTAAGGAATCAAGTTGAAGACAGAATTTTGAAAAACATTGATCAAATCCACAGGCCATGCTACATGATCTTGCTTTGCAGGCCATGCATCCCTGCGCGTGCGAAGGAAGAAGATGAAGCCATGTTCAAATTTTCAAAAATCAGTTAATCTTATATTTAGAGCAAGTTGTATAACTAACGGATGAAACAGGCCACCCCAGTGGTACAAATAGCGCGTGCGTAAGACATTTATGTATAAGGTCCTGGGCTCGAGCCCCAGCGAGACCTTTTGTATTTATTTTGTCATTTTTTCCAAACTAGCATGCAAGTTTATAACATATTGAGTGTTGGCTGTTTTGAATGGAAGGTGTGGAGAACTTGGGTTCAAACCTTGCCAGGACCAAAACAAATTTCTATCACTTGTTTGTTTTCATTTTCTAACAAACTTCAACATTTTTTCCAACCAATCAAAACAACTCCTTTTAAGTTGATTTTTTTGCACACTATTTATTTACAATGTCTATTTTATGAATATATAAAAAAATATCACAAAAAGTATTTTATTTTCATATTTATTTTAATTAACCAAAAGCCTTCCATAAAAAACCCTAAAAAATGATTTCTTGATTAATTTGATTTCCTTTTAACTTAGGATTAATTTTCCTATTTTTTATTAATCACATCCCTTTAGGTTAATTAGGTCAAAACAATTTTCCTAACAAAAATCCAAAGCAAAATCCATTTCTTTTTTATATTCCTTGTACATTATATTCATGCCATTTCTTGTACAAACTCAATATGGTTGTAATAGATAATTAAGGTTTAATTTCTTGCAATCCCCATTTGTAAATTTGTATCCCCCTCCCCAAATGATTTAATAGCATAGTAAATTTACTTTCCGCAATTTATCGCTTTCATATCAATGCTAGTAAATTAGGGTTTGTATGGAAAGATAAAATCAATGCTTAGAAATTCTTAATCCAAGACAAAATCAAACATGAAAAAACACTTGCGCACTTGCACCTCTAGGGTTAACTCCACTTGTTTCCTTATGAAAAATGGTCATGTTATGCATGTGAGACGTCTTAGTAAAAACAATAAAAAAAATACAAGATCATAGTCCCTCGATGACGCTTCAAATGTTGCTTTATAAATGATCTTAGTCCCTCAAGAGAAATGCTAAGATATCTCACAACATATCTATTCATGACTATACGATGACCCACACCCGTCCCTTTACATCCAAAGATAAGGCTTCTTACCAATCAATGGTAAGATAGCAATATCAAAGGAAGGAAGAAATGAACAAAAGACTTTTGAGTAGGTAGAACGTTCTTAGTTGTTGCTCACAATCCATCTTCAAAAAATAAACATCTTTTCAAACACACCAAACACTTTCAAAACATGAAATATTTTCAAAAGTCCAACACATTGTATGCATTCTTATAGAGACGAGAATTATTACAAAGTTTGCCTAAATGCAGGCGCTTTTCAAAAATACTTTTCAAACCCACCACAAACACATTTCATACCAAGCAATTTCAAAAGTTATCTAGCAAGCAACTAAGAGCCCGTAGATAACTACGAATGAAAAGGGTGCTAACACCTTCCCTTTTCATAACCTACCCCCCGAACTTAAGAAAATATCTGAAAGGTATTTCCTGTTATTTTCACCCTTTCCTTATTGGATAAAAGAAATGTCGGCTGCAACTCTTGCTATCTGTAACAATTGCGATAAAATGCAAAACACCCAAGTCATTTCTCCCACCGTATTATAGATGGAGTCTGACTAACTAAAGTAATCAGATCCAAGGGCTCCTGAGGCACGCACATGGTAAGGCAAGCATACTACATCTGTTTCAAAAAGATAACGTGGCTACATGTATTTGGTTAAAGAAGGACATGTCATCATCTTCAACCTCCAGCCAGCCCTAAATCGTGTCCTTCAAACTATAAAATTAGAAAACCAGATAGGTACTGTTAGATTCGTCTCTTCAAGACGATTCTAATGGTACCATCATGTCAAATTTATATAAATTGTTCAAGGCTGTGCTTGAAGAAAACCAGAAAAAATAGCGAATACGAAAATCTGTGATATCTCACTCAAATCACAATGAAATTGCAAATTATAAAGAGCACGAGGATCAGAAGGATATGGGGAGTGGATTAGTCTTTTATTTGAATCAATTTGGCCAAGGAATCTACCTGATCAAAGTAGTGAGAATTTTCTCTAAAACTAGACTTTGGTAGATCAATATAGGTCACGATTCTCGAGGATAATTGTATGGTTAGCTTAAGAGAAGTTCAATGAAGCTAACTGAGTGGAGCGTTTGGTGTTTGAAGGTGAGAATGTAAGAAATCAGAAATTCAAATTTGGAGTTTGTATGGGATCTGAACAGGGGTTAACTGGCTATCCAAAGCTTAAAAAATGAGTGAAGGATGATCCTTATTTATAGTTGATCATGATGCAAGGCTCAAGCGTGTGAATTGGAGGCAAAATCAGTCAAATTGTGTGGACCTGCTAAGTGTGAAAAGTGTGACTTCACATGGCTCAAAATGCAACAAATTGGATGGTTTAAGGGACATTTCTTATTATAGCAAGTTCCTGAACATGAATAGACACGAAATTGATCCTTAAACAGGATTGTAATTGGATTTAAACTAATTTTTAAAATTGACTGAACTTGAAATTTCCATTTTATGATGCTACGTTCATAACCATGGGGCCAACAATGTAGGGCACCATATGATGTGATTTTTGAAACACTTGAAAGATAAAGTCACAAGATTTACAATGTGAAAAGAGTGAGATCAATTGGATGCTTGAGAAAAAAGTTGTGTTGAGTCAAAGTTGAAAGAAAAGGGCTGACTTGTCATACTTAGAAATTTCTACATTTTGTTTTTCAAAAATGACTTATAATGTCTTGTATCGAAACATGGTCTTCCACTTGGAATTTTTTCTTGACCAAAAAAGATGGCATGAATTAGTTCTTTTGAATGTCATTTTGAGACTTGAACCATTCAAAATCTCCAAAAATTGAGAGAGTTATGACTTGTTGAAGTTGGCAAAAATTCATGAAATGACCTATAATCTTTTGCATTCTTAGGGCATCTTCCATCCATTTTCATACTTTTCACTTTGAAGATGGGTTGAATTTAAAACATTCAAGATCATTATGGAAAAATAATGGGCTAAAGGTGATGAAAATTGATCATGTTATGATCATTTGAAGTCATATAAAGGAATTTGAGGGTTCATCTGAAGGACTTGTAATCTTTCTTCATCATCAAGTTTCTTACAAACAAAATTTCCTTGATACTTTTGAAGTGATTTGTTAATAACTCTTTGAAGAGAGGGATGTTTTTGGAATCACTCAAAAATACCAAAATATGATCAAGATATATCCCTTTGAAGTTCAAAACCTTAGTTCCTAGAGCAATAAAATGCCTTGGGAAATCTTTGCAATTTTGATCAACCTTCTTGCACAAATACCTTTGTCATGTGATATTAAGTTGTTGAGGATGTTAAGGAGAAACCATTGCAACCAAAACCACTTCCAAATATTGAGAATCGAAGGAGATATGCACTTGTGATCATTGAAATCAAAGACCTGTCCAATTGAGTCAAACTTCTTTAGTCAACCCTTGTACTTTTAAGCTAAATTTGACAACTTGAGGCATAATGAATCATGAAAGACTTTGTCATGATGTTACTTCAAAATATCTTTCATAGAGGCTTGAATCTCAATGAAGCTTTGTTGAGGAAGGTACAAAGAAGGAACTCATGAATCCAAAAGCTGACTTTGATGGAATGCATTGTGCTTTCACCTATATCCTGAACAATTTAGGATACACATACATTGTATTTGTTAGTTAAAGAGTAATTAAACATAGATGATCACAAAATACAAGTCAAGGTACTTGGTGATTCCCCATAGAGCAAGACCAAAGATAGGGAGAGGAAAAAAACCCTAGTGTGTGACTTTGTTGTGATTGAATTAATATGATATGATGAAGGAATCTTTGGGGCAAAAATTGGGGTACAACAGATTCTCTTAATTAAGTGTCTTCTATCTGGAGATACAAAGGTTAAAATCTTTGTGTCGACGCGGTTGAAGATACTTAAATATAAAACAAGACCTATTTTTGGCCCTAAGATACCGTGTAATGCTTATGATTATGAATGCAGATGAACAAATCTAAAGGGAGGAAAGACACCACTGGGGCTGTAAAAAATAAAAGAGGAAACAAAAGGAAAATTTGACCAGGAAAATAAATCACTGGCGAAGGAAGACAAGCCTCTGTTGGGATAATGTCCAAGATAGGATCCAAAGCATTGTCAACTCAAGAGAGTAAAGGATAACTGTGACCGAAAGATGACTGTGAACTATCCAATCTTTGAGGGGATAGCAAAAAAGTAACATCGACCCACCAGGGAAAGGGATGGTAAGATAATACCAGTAAATCTCAATATGTATCCAGTATTCATGACTGTGTACAGATGAACTTCTATTGAGTAACAAAATCTCAACGACGAACTACCTTCCATAATGACAAGGCTACCATCCATTGGAATAACAATCTCAACAATAGACCACCATCCATAATGGCAAGGTTACCATCCATTGGAGTAACAATCTTAACAACAGACTACCTTCCATAATGACAAGGCTACCATCCATTGGAGTAACAATCTCAATAATAGACTACCTTTCGTAATGACAAGCCTACCATCCATTGGAGTAACAATCTCAACAACAGACTACCTTCTGTAATGATAAGGCTAACATCCATTGGAGTAACAATATCAACAACAGACTACCTTCCATAATGACAAGGCTACCATCCATTTGAGTAACAATCTCAACAACAGACTACCTTCCATAATGACAAGGATACCATCCATTGGAGTAACAATCTCAACAATAGACTACCTTCCATAATGACAAGGCTACCATCCATCAGAGTAAAAATATCAACAACAGACTACCTTCCATAATGACAAGGCTACCATCCATTGGAGTAACAATCTCAACAATAGACTACCTTCCATAATGATAAGGCTACAATCCATTGGAGTAAAAATCTCAACAACAGACTACCTTCCATAATGACAAGGATACCATCCATTGGAGTAACAATATCAATAATAGACTACCTTCTATAATGATAAGGCTACCATCCATTAGAGTAACAATCTAAACAACAAAATACCTTCCATAATGATAAGGATACCATCCATCGAAGTAAAAATCTCAACAAAAGACTACCTTCAATAATGATAAGGCTACCATCCATTGGAGTGACAAAAATCTGAATCTTCTTTAGGAACAATCTGATTCACCGGGGAAGTACATGTTGCTCAAATAAGGAGTCCTGCCACTTGCTGCTATGAGGAGGAATTGCAATAAAGATTTCCTGAAGAAGAAAAAGCTTCCTGGATAAATGCCAATATAATTTCTATAGAAACTTCTTGTGCAAAATAAATGCACATTCTCAAACTAGGGATCAAAGCTTGCGGAAAACCAAATAATAATATTGCTAAGGGTACCCACTCCAACTAGAAATAAACTAGAATGAAGCAGTCAACCAAAATACATCTTTCTGAGAAATAAACTCAAGAGGGAAATCCCATCCCATCTAGATATCAAGCTGAAAAGAAGGCTGAAACAAAATTCTCCCACGAGGGATAACTCATTGGGGAAATTGAAAGAATGTACACTTTCTGCTTAAGGTTGATATTCTATTGGAGAGAGAGTGTAACATAACTCTGCAAAACAGGGTAATATGTCAGCAACATATTAATGAATACGAATGAGAAATGATTTTCTAAATTCAAACATGCAGGTGTATGTGTGAATGTATGAATCTCACCATGTACGCTGACAAAACAGACACATAACACTGAGGATAACCATGCAAGGCCACAAATGGGTATAACCAATACTCGTCTAAATCATAATTAGGATGGAATTTCCATAAGAAAAGTAAGCACCAACTGAGGAAAAAATTCCTATCTCATAGCTTATCTTTAATGGGGAAGAAACATATCAAATTAAATGGCGATGTAACATCTTCCTCTGAGCTTTAACTGGAAACCAAACAAACTGGACACCAAAAGAGAGTTTGAAGTTCAAATTTCTGCCAGGGTTGACTTCATTAGAGAAGAACAAAATCATCTCATTGAGTCATGAATTGGGGTAGCATACTGACTTCAATGGGGAGGATAATACTATATTGACGAAGAATACTTCAAGATACATCTTCAACAATGAGAGTGATAATTGCACAAACTTCTCTGGGAGAAAGTACGAAAACCTCACAGGGCAACAATTTTAGAAAAATATCTCATCTAAGTGTCACCTGGGGAATTTAAAACACTACAACAAGAAAAACTTCTGGGGATTTTAAATACAATCCAGCATTCAGCGGGAGAAAACCAAAAAGGTTTATAACCATCTCAACACTTCTTCAATAAAATACTACCCTTACCTAGATGCCGAGCAGATAAACAAAAAGCCAATGCTACCGAAAGGAAATGCTTCCCGAATGAGTCCAATCTCAGCAGGTATGGGGAGACAAGACTCTTTACCAAATGAGTGAAGCCTTCATTGGGGAAACTTGGATAGAGTCCTCATTTTATGCAAATCTTTTGAGTTTTTCCGTCCCTGGGATCACTAATTTTGTCCTCCTTGTATCATAAAATTTAAGCAATCTGTTTTCTTTAAACATTACTATCAACAATAAATGAAATCTTTATAAGCTGAATAAAATAAGAATAGCAAAGAATTGGATAAAAGGCTCAAATTTTATTAATAGAATGGTAGCCTGCAAATGGAAAGACTCCATGGATGATTACAAAGTTTGGAACATGGTAATATATATTGGAAAATATACATTGAATTAAAATGACCACCAACCTCTCTAGCAACTTTTAATTCCTGAGCCGAAACTTTGGTTGAAGAGTAGCAATATCCAAGCAAATTGTTGCTCCATTGATCAAGTCTTGTCTGATGCAGTTACTTGCCAGAAAATCCCTAACTTTTCCTAGGTTGCCCTCGCGGGTTTTCAACCTACCGGGAATCATTTATTTTGTTTATGTCTCTAACTTTTTCCTAGACCGCCCTTTCGGGTTTTCGGCCTACCGAGACACTCCTTTTTTTCTAAGCCGCCCTTTCGGGTTTTTGTCATAGCGAGTTGTTCTTTTATTTTTCTAGGAGAAGTATTTCTTGACTGCATCAATATTCACAGGATGTGTGAACTCTTCACTATCCATCATTTCAAGAATCAATGCACCACCAGAGTAGGCTTTCTTGACAACATATGTGCCTTCAAAATTGGGAGTCCACTTGCCCCTAGAATCAGCGTTGAAAGACATGATCTTCCTGAGTACGAGGTCGCCTTCTCTAAATTCATAAGGATTGACCTTCTTATCAAAAGAATTCTTCATTCTCTTTTGGTATAATTGACCTTGACATAAGGTCGTCATTCTTTTCTCTTCTATTAAATTAAGCTGGTCAAACCTATTATGGACCCATTCAGCCTCCAACAACTTGGCTTCCATTATTACACACAAAGAGGGAATTTCAACTTCAATGGGGAGCACTAATTCCATGCCATATACAAGAGATAATTGGGTTTCCCCTGTTGAAGTGTGTACAAATGTTTGATACCCATGTGTGATCGGTGGAAATAGAACTGACTGTTTTGAAATGCTGGTTCGCGAAATGTCGCGGTAAGCAAGAGTCGCCACCGTCTTTTATTTTCTCCAACAAGGAAAGGACAAAAGCACAGCAAAATTCCTTTTCGAGATGTTTCTCGGTTCGGGAGGTAGATTATAGAAAGGGAAGGTGTTAGCACCCTCTCTATCTGTGGTTATCCACGGGCTCTTAGGTACTTGCTCACTATGTTTTCAAAAATGTTTTGCTTTTCTTGTATTTGTGGGTTTTGAAAAATTTTGTTTGAAAACTTCGATTTAACTCTTGTATCTGTCTTCAAGAGTGTATTAAGTGTTTGTTTGAAAACTTTTGTCAGAAAAGTGTAGGTGCGAAAAGTATTTTTGTTTTGAAAGAGCAAGTACCTGAGAACCTCTACCTACTCAAAGGAAATTAAGCTGTGTAAATGTCCTTTAGACAGTACTATCCCACTATTGAGAAGTAAGTAGCACCGTCGTTGGAGTTATTCGGGTCAATTCGATTATAGGGACATGTGGTCACCAAAGCAATAGTAGGACGCCTTAGCGGTAACCCTAATGTCCTAGATCCTTTTTATCCGAGGCAACCGTTTCGAGGCAACTTGGATCTTTAGACAGGAGGGCGACCTCTAAAACACCCTATACTCAATGAACACGTCGAGGAAACCAAGTGAGGCGTACCCTAGGAGTGGCATGTGCGAGTGTGTCAGGATTCAGTTAAATTATCTTTGCACAGGTTATGGTGAGCTACGGGTTGATTTTAATTTCAGAGATAAGTCTTGTCATGCATAGCCTAGTTAACATACATCTAACAGTTAATAGTTGCGGAAAATAAATCTAAGCTATTACAAGGCGTCGGGTATTTACATCGCCAAAAGCAAACCCTTGAAAAAGTAAATTGCGGGAAAATAAATGAAACCGATAAAAAGCCATAATTAAAGCTATTACATCCTCAGAACAATTACATAAATATGGTCAAAAATATGAATCAAAAAGAAACATGCGCGAGAAAAATTAGATCGGAGAAGTTCTTTAGGGTTTTGACCCTTTTCGAGAAAGAAAGAAGTTTTTTGTTATTTATGAATTAAATTAAATTAAACCTAATTAATTAATTAATAAAAGGAAATATTTTTGAGTTTTTTATATTTTAAGGAAATAAATGAAGAAAAAGTCACAAGTTAGTAAAAACCCTAATTCTATATTGATTTTATTTATTGCAAAAAAATATTGAAATTAACCTAATTAAAAAGACTAAATTAATTTGTTAGTATTTATTTACAAAAATAATAAATTAAAGGTGAAATTAATAAATAATAATAATAAAAATATTATATTTTAGTTTTCTGATTTTTATTATGAAAATAATTAATTATGTTAATTAAATAATAATAATAATAATTAATAAAAGAAATAAAAAAAGGAACAAGAAAAAGAAGTAAACTTGTGGGGGGTGCTGGCCCAGTTTTGGAGGTATTCGTTGCAATTTGTGGCCCATTAAGCTGCCAGCCCGTTTGATCTTTTTTGATTGTCCATGGTACGTATTGACTGGGAGTATGATGATCATTCACCTTTGGCCATTGGATCCACGCTTGCAGACATCTGGCGCTTTGATAACTGGAAGTATATGATGGACCTCATTATGCAACCTGCACGTGAATATTCAAAGGAAAAGGAATTAAAGATTTTGGGGGACCTGGGATTCGAACCCAGGTCCCAATGATTCCAAGCCAGCACGCTAACCACTCCACCATCACGCTTCAATCGTTAGTAGAATAACAAACAATTATTATATTAAGAAATTATTCAATATGCAGTAATTATAAAAAACGCGCGCTTCTTTTCAAATGGTCCAACCATGTACTAACACGTACTCATCTTCTTCCTTTGCCCTGTAAAACAAACATTAGATAGCGGGGGGTTTTTAACCCCCACAAACTACAGTGGCGAAAAATAGCGAATAAAATTGTGGTTTACATAAATATTTCGCGAGGGTTTGGTTCAATTCATCTGGTTCTCAGGATTCCAACCATGTGCCTTAGTGGTCTCAATTTTTCCTGGTTTAGGAATCCCCAATTTCAAAGCTCATGAACCCTAAAATTCAACTATGGCATCTTTGGATTCAGGACATTATAATTCAATTAACCTATACCAATAGCTTCATATGATTCCTATTAACACAAAACAACCAAGAAAATATGTTAAATGCACATGAATTCAACAATACGATTTTCAAAAAAAGCTTCAAACTGTGGGTCTGTGCATGATGATTCCTTGAGCTATGAAGCTGGAATTTGATTGCCACACGTTCTGGGAACCTCCTGTAGTGTATTAGAATCAACCAATTTCCTTGAATCGCCCTAGAATGCAGAAAACAGTTTTTGCAATTTTCTTGAATTTTCTCAATATGCTATGGCCTTTTTTCTGCAGTTTTCTCACGTGTCTTGGTTAGGGTTTGCTTGCATATATATAGAGGAATGGAATTAGGTCAAGATCTTGAGCAAAAATCCATGGAATTGATGATTGGATATTTGATTGAAAATCAAATCTTTTTGCATTTTCATGATTGAATAAAGTTGCCAATTTTGGAGATTTTGCATCTTTGACTTGGTGCACGAAATTTCCAGCATATCTTGACCATATTTTCTTCACAAAAAGATTGAAAAACCAAATCTTTGTATTTTCCTACAATTTAAATTAATTAAATGAATTAATATTGATTAAAAATCCCATTAATTAATAAAAAATAAGAAAATAAATTCAATTAAGCTTGATGGGTCGTGCATAGGCCATGGATGAAGTTTCAAGAAGCAATTTGAGGCCCATTAGCAAAAATGAGGTGTTTTGAGCAAAGTTGACTTTTGCAAATTCCTAAAAATTTCCCAACTTCTCCAATGCATATCTTGCTCAATTTTGATCATATGAGCATGTTCTTGGACATTTTGGAAAGTTCTTGAAGTCCTCTAACCAATGCCTTTGATCCCATGTCATTTGGATTTACCAATCTCAAGTTATGGTCTTTGACTTAAAGTGCACTTTTGTTGACTTTTGAATTTGACCTATAATGTAGAAATTGATAACTTTTTATGAGAGCATTTCTTGGACTTGGAGTGTGAAGATGGTTTGTAGGAAATGTCATCCCCTTCAAAATGAGCATTGGATGGGATTTTTCTAATGAACCATGAAAAGGTTATGCCCTGGTCAAGATACAGTTGACTTTTCTACTGTCCAAAAATAGTAACTTTTGCATCTTGATGAGTTTTTAGCTATCCTTGTGGAATCATGATCAAGACTTGATCAAATGATTATTTTGTACTCAAAATAAGATGTTGACCAAAAATTTTGACTTTTGACTGCAAAATGACCATTTTGCCCTTGCAGTTGACTGTGGGTCAAATAGTGCTTTTGACTGTGCAAATTGGCATTGTGAGTCTTGAAACTTGACATGTAGGTGCTTGAGGATGTATATGGACCCTTGAGACTTGATTGAACCATTGAAAACCCCAAATTCCTTGAAAGAATCAAAACCCTAATTTTGGCTGTCCTAGGAGGTGGTCTGACTATGCAATCCTTGAGCAATCTTGAACCATTTGAAGATGATTCTTGACAAACCTTGAAGAATATGGGAGGGCAAATTTTGGGGTACAACACCATGCAAAGAAAAAGGGATCATGTCATGGCAATCTTTATGAGTAACCACCATTTTTGGATGATTTTCTTGATGTTCTTATTGGCCGCTTCAACAGCTTCATTCATCTTTGGCCTGTAGGGAGATGAATTATGATGGACAATTTTAAATTCTTTGTAAAGTTCAGACATCATTTTGTTATTCATATTTTAGCCATTGTCGGTGATAATCCTACTTAGCACACCATACCGACATATGGTTATTCTTGATAAAACACACTACCACTTGTTTAGTGACATTAGTATATGAAGCTGCCTCCACCCATTTGGTAAAGTAGTCAATTGCCACTAAGATAAAAAGATGATCATTTGACGCCTTTGGTTCAATATTTCTGATCATGTTAATACCCCACATAGAGAAAGGCCATGGGGAAGAAATAACATTGAAAAGTGTTGGAGGTATAAGAATTTTATCAGTATAAATTTGGCATTTATGGAACTTCTTAGAAAATTTGTAACAGTCAGATTCCATTGTCAGCCAATAGTATCCTGTCCTAAGTATCTTCTTTTCCATTGAATGTCCATTGGCATGGGTTCCAAGTGAACCTTCATGAACTTCATGCATTAACATGTCTGCTTCGTGTCTATCCACGCATCTGAGCAAGACCATGTCATGATTTCTCTTATACAGTACATCCTCATTAAGGGAAAAACTGCCTGCCAACCTTCTCAATGTCTTTCTATCTTTATTTGATGCACCAATTGGGTATTCATGGGTTCGTAGGAAATGCTTGATATTAAAATACTAAGGTTTTTCATCTGCCACATCCTCTACTGTAAACACATGAGCCAGTCTATCCAAACGCTGCACTGTAATACGAGGCATATCATTCCAAGTATTAACTTGATACATAGAAGCCAGAGTTGCCAAAGCATCCGCCATTTGATTTTCATCTCTCAGGATATGATGGAATTCAACCTGGTTAAAGAAAGGTAATAGTCTTCTAGCATAATCTTTGTAAGGGATCAATCCAGGGTGACGAGTATCCCATTCACCTTTAATCTGATTAATAACCAAATCCGAATCACCATACACATCTAGAACCTTGATCCTAAGGTCAATGGCTTCTTCGAGACCCATAATACAAGCTTCATACTCTGCCATATTATTAGTGCAATCAAATGTCAGCCTTACAGTAAAAGGAATGTGTGACCCATGTGGAGTAATGATCACCACACCAATTCCTTTTTCGTAAGAATTCATTACTCCATCAAATAACGTTCCCCAACGAGATTCAGGATCTGGACCTTCCCCAGCAAAGGTTCATCACAATCTTTTGCTTTTAAGAACATCACATCCTCATCAGGGAAATCAAACTTGACAGATTGATGGTCATCTACCGGTTGGTGAGAAAGATAATCCGCCAATACACTGCTTTTTATGGCCTTTTAAGTGTGGTACTTGATGTCGTATTCATACAATAGCATTTGCCAGCGGGAAATTCTCCCTGTGAGAGCAGCCTTTTCAAAGATATACTTAATTGTATCCATTATGGAAATCAACCAAGTAGTATTATTCAACATATATTGTCGCAATCGCTTTGCCGCCCAGGCTAAAGCGCAACATGTCTTCTCCAACATAGATTACTGTGACTCACAATCAGTAAATTTCTTACTGAGGTAGTATATGGCATATTCTTTCTTTCTTGTTTCATCTTGTTGTCCCAAAATACAACCCATATAATTGTCCAACACTGTTAGATACATGAACAACGGTCTTCCGTCAACGGGAGGGAGAAAGATAGAAGGCTCAAGTAAATATTATTTAATACTTTAAAATGCCTTTTGGAAGTCCTCTATCCATATGCAACCTTGATCATTCTTTAGAAACTTAAAGATCGGTTCACATGTTGCAATCATGTGGGAGATAAATCTGGAAATATAATTCAGATGCCCAAGGAAACCTCTAACTTGCTTCTCAGTCCTTGGCGCAAGAATTTCTTGGATTTATTTGACCTTATCTGAGTCAACTTCAATCCCTTTATGTCTAACAATAAAACCCAACAACTTCCCTGATCAGACACCGAAGGTGCATTTATTTGGATTCCGGCGGAGACGATACTTCCTCAAACGCTGAAACAACTTCAACAAATCTTCCACATGCCCTTCTTCGGTCTGTGATTTGGAAAACATTTCGTTAACATATACCTCAATTTCATTGTGCATCAGATCATGGAAGAGGGTTTTCATAGCCCTCTAGTACGTTGCACCAGCATTCTTCAACCTGAAGGGCATCACTCTGTAACAAAATGTTCCCCATGGTGTGATAAATGTGGTTTTTTCCATGTCCTCTGGAGCCATTCTTATTTGATTATATCCAGAAAATCCGTCCATGAACGAGAACACTTTGAATTTTGTTATGCTATCAACCAGCATATCAATGTATGGCAATGGAAAATCATCTTTTGGACTAGCTTTATTTAGATCTCTGTAATCTACGCACATGTGGAGTTTCCCATCTTTCATTGGTACGGGAATAATGTTGGATATCTATTAAGGATACACTGATGTCATAAGAAATCTGACATTTATCTTCATTAATACTTCTTCTTTGATTTTTACTGCCATATCAGGGTGGGTTCTTCTCAACTTTTGCTTGACGGGCGGGCACTCCGACTTCAAAGGCAAATGATGCTCCACAATATCAGTATCTAGACCCGGCATATCTTGGTAAGACCAAGTAAAAATGTCCACATACTCATTCAATAGTTCAGTCAACCTGCTCTTCACATCAGGATGCAACAATGCTCCAATCTTGACTTCCTTTGGCTCCTCTTCTGAACCCAAATTGATTGTTTCCAACGACTCTTTATACGACTGAATGGCATTTTCCTCGTGCTCGAGCAACCATAAAACCTCTTCTCGAATCTCATCATACTCTTCTTTTTCTGTCCCAAACACAGGATATTCAAAGTTGGTAGAGGGTGCAGGGTCATTGTATTAAACAAGTTTATTAATTAATCTGCACATGTGATTTATGATTCTTTTTAGAAACTGACACATATATATCAAATGATTATGCAGATTTATTCACAAACATATTCTATTCGAAAAACGGTTTTTTTTATTACCATTTTCCATGAAAAATAAAACAGAAAAATAAAAGACACAATTGTTGAGAATCAAAGATAACTTTTATTTATGATTTTAATGATCACATCAAACAGATAGGCCCATACAATATTAACTTTCATCTTGGGCAGAATGAAAGCTTTTTACAAATAAAAACAAATTACTTTAGAACATGGATGCAAGAGGGAACATCATAAGTGACCCAATTTTGGATTATGACTCTAGGTGTCACATAATTCGGCACTTCTTGATATTCTTCACCCTTCTCAATAGCATTAACTCCAGAGACAGTTGGATGGAGGTAGCCTCCACTGCAGAAAACATCATGATAACTGCTCATAGTAGTCTTTGGCTTCAAACTTTCATTCTTTCCATTCTTGGCAGAGAATCCTAAACCATCCCTGTTCTTGTTTACTGGAGGATCAACGACCTGTCCCCATACCTTACTCGGACCACTGCGTACAACCTGCTGAGCATCTTTTAATGAAACCATGGAGTTCTCATTCCCTCTTACATTATAAACAGATAGAGCCTAGAAGTGAGTTCCTATAACAACCTCATCTGCCTCAACAACACTGAAAGATGATAGGTGAGATATCAGCAATGTTTTCTCTCCGTTTATACTAACCACTTTGCCTTCGCGCAAAAACTTCAACTTTTGGTGTAGAGTGGAAGTGATAGCTCCTGGTTCATGTATCCATGGTCTTCTCAATAGACAACTATATGCGGGAACAATATCCATGACTTGGAAAGTTATCTGGAATAGATGTCGGCCTATGTGAATAGGCAGATCGACCTCCCCAATAATCGACTTCCTCGACCCATCGAAAGCTTTGACAATAATACCACTTGGGTGCATAGGAGCCCTTTGATATTTCAACTTCATTAGTGTACTCCTCATTATCAAATTCAAGGAAGATCCATTATCAATCAACACATTTGATAATGAATCACCTTTGCAGTTCATGGATATGTGGAGAGCCAAATTGTGATTCTTCCCCTCTTCAAGAAATTCATCATCGCAAAAGTTTAGGTTATTACATGATGTAATATTACCTACCACACTGTTGAATTGATCTAACGGCATATCATACTCCATGAAGGCCTGGTCCAACACCCTCATTAAGAATTCCCTATGAGTGGCAGAGTTCATTAATAATGCCAAGATAGATATTTTTGAAGGAGTCTACAATAACTGATCCATAATTCGGTAGTCGCTCATTTTGATTATCTTAAAAATATCATCTACGTCCTTCTCCAGGGTAGCACCACTGGATTCCCCTGCATTCTTCTTATCTTAAACACTCTCCACAACCTTTTTTCTAGCATCTTCAATTCCCCGAACAACTGGTGCAAACACACGACCGCTGCGGGTCACCCTAATAGTTTCAGCAATATTTTGGATATTAGACATAGGTTGGATGGGAAATTCCACACCATCCTCTAAAATTTTAGCATTATACTTGTACGGTACAACTTTGTTGGATTTGTAAGGAATGGGCCCTGGTAAGCAAATCACCATAGGGGCAACAACTGGCTTACTACAGTATTCAATTTCAACAGGGGAAGAATCATTGAAACATGACATAATCACATTCACACCTTCTTCAGACAATCTTGTCATCGAAGAATCATCACCAGAGAACAAACCCTCATTTGAGGAAAATAATTCATCCGCGGAAGCATACTCATCATCATCTGATTCTTCCTCAACTTCAATCTTGTTAACCTCATAGTAATTATCTCTTTGCCATGAAATCTTGATGGTTCCATTATCTAACAACAATTGAATACCTTTTCTCACAATTTAACATCCTCGGGAGTCCCTGCAACAAACCCGAAAAGATCCATAGTGGTGCTCTACCTGACCAACCATGTGGCATAAAGTAGCATGCATTTATACGAGATCATCATTCATGTGTTCCAAATCAAAAGTTATTAACTCTCCAGGACATCCAGAAACCATGTTTACTTCTTATTTATACTCTGCTCTAGGCATGATTATATGGATGAGGCCCTCATCCATCATCTCCTACAAATCAACCTTTATCTTATTACAACCTTGTGTATTAGTACTACAGGCACCACAACCAGCATGGTCATAAGTGTAGTAACTAAAATCACAAAGGTCTGCATGCATATTCACCAAGTCCTCTCTTACCAGGTTAATATCATAAATGTGGAAGTCCCCTGGACAACCAACAACCATGTTAACATCATTTGTTCCTCCATGTTTTGGGAGAGGATTATCTTTTACATTCGGACTGACATCTTTGAAGGACAAAAGTCTAGATCTAACCATTTTCTTTACCTCGTATTTCAGAGGATAACAATTTTCTAAATTATGTCCCCGTGCACCCTGGTGGAAAGCGCACGTCTGATTTGCCTTGTAGTACCAAGGTAAAGGGGATGGTACAAAGGAGGTGGCCTAGTCTAGACCAACTTTTTCTGAATCAATGCTGGAAATAGATCTGCATAACTCATAGGGATAGAATCCAAAGGTTCCCTTCTCTGACTCTGCCCTTGGCTTCCCTGAGGGGCTGGCCTTTGATAAGCAATCATAGTCGGAGCTGCATTTACAACCGGAGTTACCGAGGTAACCTATTGAGGGTGCTGATGATTTCTTATAGAGGTGTTGACCCTTCTTTCTTGAACAACAACATTTGTGTCTCCATCTTTCATCTTAATAAATCGATATGATGGCTTCTTCACATTGCTGGAACTTTCACTTTTTGTGAGATGACCTTCTCTCACAACCTCTTATAAACGAACAAACTTCCCCCATCATTTCATTAAAATCACTGGGCACACTCGCCACCATTATCTCATAATAGAATGCACCTAGTGTTTTCAGGAAAATATTTGTCATTTCTTTTTCCTCCATTGGGGGAATCACTTGGGCGGCTACCTCACGCCATCTCTGTGCATATTCTTTGAATGATTCCATGTCCTTCTGGACCATGTCCCTGAGTTGATCATGGTCAGGCGCCATATCCACATTGTATTTGTATTGTTTGATAAATGCTTCACCTAAGTCATTAAAAGAATGAATACTGGCACTATCCAGGCTCATGTACCATTTCAACGCTGCACCAGTTAGAATGTCTTGAAAGAAATAGATCAACAGGCGCTGATCATCTGTATGAGTAGAAATTCTTCTTACATATATCACCAAGTGAGCACGAGGGAAAGTGTTGCCCATGTACTTTACGAACTCCGGTACTTTAAACTTCGCAGGTATCTTGACATTGGGAACCAAACACATGTCATTCACATTCTTCCCAAACAACTCTTTTCCCCTGTGGGACATTAACTCTTTCTGCATTTTGTCAAACTGGTCTTGAAAATCATCCATTCTATCATAGAAATCCGAGCCTTCACTTGGTGTAGGAATAGGACGATGCACATCATCATTAGCAAACGGGACCACATTCACCGAGGGAGGTGGAGCATAGTGGACTTTGTTTCTAGCAGCAGGGGTAACATGCACCACAAGAGGTGTAGGAGCAGCAACAGTCTGAGTAAGCGGACCATTATGAGGATCCTGGTTAAAACCTTCTGGCTTAAAGTGTTATGGAATCCCCCAAGGATATCTCAGAGGCATACAATTCTGAACAACAATTGGAGTAGCAGACACGGGGACAATTGGAGATTCAGCAGTAACCATTATCTGTTGAGGCTGAACACTAGGTGGCTGATTTTGAGCAGCCACCAGAGATTCCATCAGAGCAATGAGATTGGAAAGGCTGGCCTTCAGAGTAGAAACTTCCTCGCGTAGCTTGCGATTCTCTTGTTCTAGGTTATCCATCTTCCTTCTGAAATTAGCTCGGGTATTGTATTGGTGAGACAACTTACAGAACAAAGTAAAGAAGCCCAGTAAGACCCCTGGATATGCATAAAGAATGCAAGAAGTATGTATAATATGATGCATGATGTGTGAAACAACCGGCTGAACCATCATCTAATATAAAACCAATGAAGTCTCTACCGAATGTCTTTTATCCCGCCAAAAGGGAAAGATAAACATCGAGAAAACCCGAAGAGGTGAAATCATGGTCTTGCGACCGAGAGATCGGGTAAGGGAGTGTATTACGTGAGGGGAAGATATTAGCACCCCACAAACCCATAGTACTCTATGGTATCCACTATTGTTATCTATGTTATGGGTGTGTAAAATCTATATCCAAGGCTTAAAGTTGAAAAGGGAATTCATGCAAAGAAAAAGAAAATTAAAGTGTGGGGAAAAGAAAGGAATATTTATAAAGATATGCTCGATTAGGCCCCACAAAAGCCTCCACCTACGTATCCCTTTTAAGGAATCAAAGCAGTCGTGGTTCGGCTCATATACTTTTGTTGTTTTGTGTTTTTTAGTTAAAAAGACAAAAGCAACAATCAAGATGGCAAAACATCAGATAAAACGACAAAACATCAACAACAATGATAAAGCAACAAAAAAGGGATGACAATACATCACATGGCAGCATAAACTCAGATAATATGATAAGACGTCAACATGATAAAAAATATCAGACAAGACGACAAAACATTACACCTAACAATGATATCGAAAATCAAAGTAGGATGACAAACATACGCGATGGTGAAACATCGGCAACAAACTTATGCGATGGAGAAACATTAGAAAAAAGATAGCAAGATAGCATGGAAAAGATGACGAAGCATCAACAATCCAAATGATAAACATCACACCTAACAATGATATTGATAATCAAGGTAGGATAACAAACATACGCGATGGCGAAACATCGACAAAAAACATATGCAATGGCGAAACATCAGAAAAAAGATAGCAAGATAGCATGGCAAACATGATGAGGCATCAACAATCCAGATGATAAAACATCACACCTAACAATGATATTGAGAATCAAAGTAGGATAACAAACATGTGTGATGGCGAAACATCGGCAATAAACATATGCGATGGCGAAACATCGGCTAAAAGATAGCAAAGTAACATGGCAAAGATGGCGAAACATCACAATTCTGATGATAAAACGTCACACCTAAGAATGATATTGAGAATCAAAGTAGGATAACAAACATGCGTGATGGCGAAATATAAGAGAAAAGATAACAAAATATCATAGTAAGGATGGCGAGACCTCAATTTGACAAGGTTTAAAACAAAGCCAAAAGGCGCACAAACAATTAAGATTGGTTTGTATTTTTTACCTTGAAGAAGGATTTAAGTTCATTAGAGACGTTTTATGATTTGCCAAAAAGAAGTTTTAGTTTTAAGATGCAATATGTAAAGAAAAGAAAACAACTAAGGGAGACTATCCTAATCTCTAGACCTAGTGTAATCATACAATTATGGCCCTATGTCGAGAATGAAAGAGGGAAGTTTCTACCCTATGTTAGCGTTCATGGGAAAATATCCTAATGTCTAGCTCGAGGACTAACCCTACATGAGAAATCCTAAGGGATCATGGTAAATACCAAACAAGTGAGCAAACAAGTGATTTTGCAAAAGCACACAATCAGGGTATACTGACTCAGGGGAAGAGGGTATGAAGAGAAAATGATTTAGATAAGGGGAGCGGATCACCCGAAGCAAACAAGCAGGAGAAGGATTAAATAAGAAAAATTTGACGTCCAAAGCGACTGAACACCTAACCAAGATATAGAAGATCGAGGTTGGCAATAGAAGACAATATGAATGATCATAGAGTGTCAGCATTGGCCAATGCAAACTCCTGACAAAGCGCGGGGGTTTGATTGCAAAACCCTTCCTCGCTTGACGGACTTGATACATATGATCTGCACGACTTCGAAGCATGACGTACCACGTGAGCTAAGGATGGAACAAACTAGAATTTGCGGGGGTCGATTATGGACCCTCCACGCTCGCCTCCTTTTGAGGACTTATCATCTGTAATATATGCGAGCACAAATATAAACACACCTGCAGAATACCTACTTCAAAGGTAGGGTTTTAAACAAACACAAATAGCACACTGGCATAATTTCCTTAAACATGTCTTTAAATAAGCCATAGGGGTTCCTAACATGATCAGCAATGGAGACCCCGTCATACATCTCTATTCCTAGTTCTCATGGCATCAGAAAGCAGAAAAATTCCTACTTCTCATGATATCTAGAAAAGAAGTGAAGCGCGGACATGAAGAACGAAGTCACGATGATAACTAATGGAGTAGGTCCATTGCCTCTTCAAAGTCACGCAAGCAAAGAAAAAAAACTCTACAGAAGCTACTTTATACAAGTGATCAAACGAGTTAATCTCCAAGCGCTTAAAATTCCAAATTAACATGCTATCGTAAAACCAATACCAGAATAGCACCAAGAATTAATCATGAAATACGAAAGAAATTAAAGACAAACTCTCAATTAAATTCTAAAAGAGAAAATTTAAAATCAACTAGCATATTCTATTATTTTTTTATATCATTTCATCACAATTTTATGATATCAAAACTAATGACAAGAAAAAAATTGCTGAACTATTGAAAGGAAATTCAGTTAACCAAACCAAAAAGGATGTGAAAGCTGGATTTAGAGTGTAGGTTGCAAAAGTTGTCCCAAGGCCCAACCAGCAATATCCAAGAAGCAGTTTTTGCTAAGTAATCTCCAGGCTGCAAAAACAAGTGATAACGGGCCTAAGGAGAACATAGAGTTTGGCCCAATCCTCTAACATAACCATCAGTCCATCACCATATTTTGTTCAAAATTTTCAATAAAAATATAAATAAAATAAATTTAAAAAAATTTATCCAAGAATGAGAAACATTGTGTTTTGCTTGGATAAGGTTTAGAATTGTGACGGTTCAGCTTCTTTGTGAACAAGAACTCTCTCCCTTTCTTCTCACGGAGTTGCAACCCAACCTTCCTTCTCCGATCAAACATAAACATCCGGCCACCATAGAAAATCGTATCATCTCGTCTCTCTCTAATTCATCTTTGTCTCAAACCACGAACAAGCTTCCTCAATTTCTCCAATCTCTTTCATCTACCTCCATCGTGAAACCTCGGCCGGTGACCACACCGAAAAGTCTAACGAACTTAGAGATTCATTTTGACGAACACTGAAAAGAAGATCCCAAGGTTTCTCTAGTGATGAACGACGAGTCTCCTTTTTTTAGGTAACAAACTCCATACTTAAATCTCTTAGGGACCTTTCTTTTACTCCTCCTCTTAATTCTGTTTCTTGTTGCGGTCTGATGTCGGCAGATTCGTCTGTGTTGTTTGCGTTTTCTCTATTGTTGATGTAGTAGCATGATGAAATTGAATACACAATGAATATGGGGATATCATTGGCGTGCAAATTCACGATGCAATGAGGTATGCGCTTGCGTTTCAGAGATGAAGGTTGTTATTCTTGCGATGTGAGGAGCGCACGGGCAATGGATGAAGAGCGCGCGATTTATGGATGAAGACGACATTATTTTCAGTTTCAGAGTGCGATATAATGTTATTATTATTTGGTTGAATGAAGACCATGTGCAGATGAAGATGGAGGTTCAATTATCGTTGCTTGCAGAGAATAGAGAGAGTTTCATATTCTCTTAGTAGCGATTCTTCTGAGTTCTGAAGAATGGTAAAGATGAAGATGATAGAAGAATGGAGCTGAGAAAGGACAGGATTTTTCTGTGGATTTACAGAGAGAGAGAGAGAGAGAGAGAGAGAGAGAGAGAGAGAGAGAGAGAGAGAGAGAGAGAGAGAGAAGAGTCAAGGTTGAAGATATTTCTTATGATTCTTCTGAAAGTTAAAGAAAATGAAGAACGATGCAAAGTGATTGCCCTTTTTATACTTTTGTTATCAGTAGAAGTTATTTACAACTTAATTCCATCTTGGCTGTTGATTTTGATTTTCAGTTAGAGAAATTGAATGGTCAGGATTGAGTTTGTGAAACTTTCTTGAGAAGCCTTGGATAAATTGCTGAGCTGTCAAGTTTCACGATAATTTCTGATTTAATCTACTTTTGCAAATTCCTCTTCACGTCTAATTTTATTTATATTTTATTTTCTAATTTAAATATGCAGGCTTCGGGTTTATGTTGGGGACGCCTTACAAGATATATAGCCAATTTATGCTACATACAGACTGAATGTTGGACCCTTGCTAAGGCTGGCTTGTAGCTCTGTTTTTTGGTTCAGCTTTAGGTTTCACTGATAGTTCAACATATACATGATGATGAGGAAGACATGATTGTAACGAAGTTATGGGTTTATCAAGCTCACGACAGGATGCCAATAGCTGAGGCTTTTCCCGGTAATATCTTTATGATTCTGACTTTTTTGAAAGCTTCTTTTCCTCTTCTCTTTCTCTGTATTCTGAAGGGATTGTGTAAGGGAAGATGATGATGAATTTTTAGGGTTTCTGGTCTATTCTGAGCTGATAACAGGCCTGTGAGAATTAACTTCTACTTTGGGTTACTGACTTTCGATTTGTTTTTATTTTCTTAGATGTCATCATTTCATTTTTTTACTGATATGCTGTAATTTCTGTTGTAGAACTTCTGCTGTTGGGTTGGACCTATGCGATTCTGTTTGCATTCTATTTTGCTGTAGTAATTGTGATGTGAAAATGAGTGGGACTTGTGATTTCTGCTATGCTTTCTTATTTTGACAGAATCACGATTTTTGCATACTTGTTGAACCATGACGCTATTTTTGTGATACTTGTGTAGTAAGCTTGCTCGTTTTGAGCTCTATTGTGAATAAAAACTCGTTTTTGTGATTTGCAGTAGATGGAATTTGGCCCATGATTGCTTGCTCGAAAACTAATTTATGTGAACCAAAATTGTATGAGGATTTGATTGTTGCTTGAAAATGATTGAAAACCAACCTTATTTTTTGATTCCTATCAACACCCTAATGATGAGATCGTAAAATGAATCTTCTTGAAAACTTTTGACTTGTGTTCAGGTTCTTGATTGCTAACCATTTTTTGTTTTTCTTATTTCATGAGTTGATTATTTATGAGCTTGGAAAGGTGATAGAGGAAGACTTGAAGAAGGAAAGACAAAGTTGAAGAAGATTATGGACAAACTTGAAGATCAATGGTGAAGTTCGGCATAAAGAACATGATGGTTTGAAGAAGCCACAAAAGTTTTATATTTTTAGGACTTAGAACCTTTGTAAAAATTGTAAGACTAAATATAAACTTTGTAATAAACTTGTAACTTTAAAGTATAATACTTGAATGAATGATGCTTGAAAAGTTAGAAAAATATTGAACTTGGAGCTTATGCCATGGAAATGCCATTTGAAGTTTTAGTTTAGGATTTACACTATTGCATTTTGATTCTTCTAATTGAAAGGTTTAGAAATTTGGGATGATGAACCATCTCGAAAACAAATGAAATTCCATGAATTTAGAATTTGGTCCCTTGTAAACATAATTCCCAAAATTCAAACTATGTTTTCAAGCGAAAATCAACGAAAGACTCAAAGAAATTTCCTTGTATTCAAGTGTAAAATTGAATTTCCACTTCCTCTCTATTTTTCAACTTTCCATATCCTTTGCAATCTTGAATCAAAAATACCAATGAGATGAAAAACTAAAAGAAACTTCATAATAATTTTGGAATAAAGAATCAAACTTCTATTGACTTTGACCAAAATCAAAACCTCTTATCCACACTTGTATGAGATGGCTTGAAGCTTAAACCATGCACCAAAGACTTATGTACTTCAATAATAAACCCACTCTACAAGAAAACCTTTTATCATCTCCTGAATAGGGAATTGAACCTTAAATTTTGACCAAAGAGAATTTCCACTGAAACAAATTTAGTGTAGAAACTCCAAACCAAAAGAAAACCCTAACTCTACAAGTTTCTTGGATATCATGCCTCAAGTTCTTATTCAAATGAAAGAAAAGCCAAACGAGAAGGATACAATATAAACCCTAATCTCCTAATGATCCAAAGTTGATGAGTGAAAATGTATTGAGACAATACCCATGATGATGATGCTTCAATAATTTGGCTTAGATAAGCCTCGATCACTTTAATTGGATAAAACCCTAATTTTGACCGATGATTCCCTAAAATCTGATTCCCTTTACAATCAACACAATATTCAATCTTTTGATGATCCAATGATATGGATAAGATATCTTGATATATGATATGCCTTTGGGACTTGAAAGATCCAAAGGTTAAGATGATAAGGCTCTCTTTGAGCAACTTGTCAATAAAATCAACTTCCAAAGCTTGAGGAAGACTTGATAACTAAAATACTTTGATCCCATTACAATGTATGAATGAAATATGATGTTTATGATGAAACATAAGCCTAAATCAAGAGGGTAAATTTTGGGGTGCAACAATGTGCAATGCACATGATTCATGTTATTATTATTTCAAGGGACTTAAAGATTTATAAACAATTTGCAAATATCAACATATTTGAAATACTAATTTTTTTTATTATAATAACTTCAAAATGGATTACAAGTTTCAACAATCCCAAGTACAAGATGAAAATAAAGTCTAAAACCCTAAGAAGCAAAGTTGATAGAGATCAATCTATACGCTGAAGCTTCCCGGTAAGTCTGGCAATTTGAGCCTTCAACCTCTGGTTTTCTTCCGCATATCTGGTGGCAACCTCCTTCCAATCACCTGAATTGGGGAGCGGGCAACTAGAACCTGACGGAGGCTTAGGGGAAAATAAATCCCCTTGCCTCTCCATCGTCTCTATAGCCCAGCTCTCAAGAATCTCAATCAAGTCGTCTTTCTCCTTCAAGTCTGCTCGGTAGGAAGTCTCTAGAGTTTGGCACTTATTCTTCCAAGCTTCCTTTTCTTGCTGCATCCTGACTAACGTAAGTTATAGTTCTTCCACATCATCCAATAGGGGAGGAGTGGTCTTCACAAACAAATCAGGCATAAGTGTTTCTCGAGAATATGTCATCTTTAACTGAATAGCTCTGGCTTGTACCCACTGAAGATAAGGCTCCAAAGAAACAGCCCCCTAGGTCCCAAGTCCTTCCTACTCTTCCTGTGAATGTGACGCCAGGCCTTCGTAATCTGCTCCCTAGCTTCCCTATGATCTTCTCCCTCTTTCAGGAAGAAACTACTCAAATGAATACTATTTGACTTATCCCTCATCGGATATTCGAGCTGTCGTCGTGCAAGAACAAGGTTGTATTTAATTCCTCCCTTTGTACCAAGAAGAGGTACATTGGGGAAACTATTACAATTGTCGACAATATCTACATCATGATAAGCTTGATGATACCAAACAATATCTGAGTGAGTAAGTGCCATGATCTTAAGAGCCTAACGAGGTTCCTTCCTGATATCCCAAAAAGCATCAGACTGAGGCAAATGAGAAGTAAACCACCGGTACAACAGAGCCATGCAATAGGTAATCACCCCCCATGATAAGAATCCTGAAGATGAATAGAGTCATAAGTATCACCCAACAATGTAGGAAATGGGTTTCCAATCATGAAGATTCTGATAGCATTAATGTCAACAAATTTGTCCACATTAAGAAATAAGAATAACTCGTAAGCAAGTAGAGCAAAAAGGGCCTCAAAAGAGAATGTACTCTTCATCCTGGAAAAGTAACGAGCTCTCTCCAATAAGAATTGAGCTGGTAATCCTCTAATCCCTCCTTTAGTAGTCATGTGGAATTCAACCTCAGACTTCCCCAAATGGATCAAAGCAGTAATGTCGTGTGGTTTTGGCTCACCCTCCAAACCAGTAAAAGGAATATGATTGATAATAGGCAAAGCCAGCAGATAAGAATACTTCTCTAGTGTAGGCATCAACTGATAGTCAGGGAATGTAAATCATCAATACATCGGATCATAGAATTAGACCAAGGTCGAGAGAATACCCTCTTTCATCCTAAGCTTCATGAGAGAAATGATGGACCCATACTTCTTCCAAAAACCTACAGAACACTCGATCTCGGGAATCAGACTCATCAACTCATCTATCTTGGGATCTTTGAAACTGTATTTTTCGGTCTTTCTTTTTCCAAAATCCATAGTCAAAAAGTACCTGAGATTTTAACAAATAGTCAATTTTTAAGTCCCTTGATATAGAACGTCTTCAAAAGATGATTATGAGTCCATGAATGCATGGTGCAATAATCACACACAAGGTCACAAACATATGGTTCATAGGTTCAACGTCACGAGCATGAAGTAAAAGGTATTACCCATAAGGTATAGTCTAAAAGTTATCACCTGCCGAACAATATTCTAAAGCTTCCCAAAGTCTACATCCATCCTTCGGATATTACCAATTTCCTGATTAACTCGATAATTAATAATATTCTCAAGAAAAACTCGTCCGAGCATAGTATCGCATGACAACTATTTCCAAATTACTCTATCATAGCTTCCGCACTACACCTAAAAGGCCAAGATGGGTTAGGTAATCTACGATCCTTAGTTTCAGCAGGCTCCCGGGTCAAAAGCAACACGTCTTCCTGATTACTCGATAAACGTTACTACATTCAAAGGGGCCTCCACTGAGTGGGGGATCTCATGCCTCCTTTTTTAGGATTACTCCCTCAATGTTAGCATGACTATACTTCCCGTCCTATCTTAAGTTTGACCAAGTCCGGGTATAGGACTTATAAGAAATCCCCAAGTACTCTAAAAATCAGGAAAATCCAGACAAACATATATACAACATATAAGATATAAACAACAATAACACATATACGAATATAAACAAAGATAGGCTAAACCCACATAGAGATGGACCAGCAAGAGGTCAATCTTTCCCCAGTGAAGTCACCATTTTTTCTATGTAGCGGTGGAAATGTTTAAGAATAAGCCATTGGATTGACTAGACATGTACAAATCAAAATAATAATCGCCACCATGCTTTATTGTTTTCAAAAGGAGGGAGAAGATTTTTTAAATTAAAGAAGATGGGAGGAGATGGAGGGAATATCCTAAAGAATAAAGTAAAATCTAGGGAAAAGAACCATCTAACCAACAAGAAACCAACACTTGACGTATTGAGTCAATGAAGATTTCCATCCTTTGGATTTTAAACCAAACAAATAGTTAATAAACCTTTGAAGAATACCAAGCTCCAATTGCATTTAGTCCTCACAAAAATTGGGCATAATAACAGCTGTATACAAATGTATTCAAGATTACAGTCAAAGTATGTGATCACAATAACCTGCACACAAAATAAACCAAAAACCCAATTTCTCGAGGTAAACCCCAAGAACTCCAGAAAAAAATATCAATCAAGGTCATAAGGTCTCCAACATAGATCAAGGTTTCTACTCCTAAGTCCAAGAAGTCCATCACGCCATAATGCCAAGGATAGTAACCAAGTAGTCCAAGCAACATTAATGTTTTTTAGGGTTTAAGTGGATTATTAGGTATCTTCAAAAAGAAATGAAAAGCTCAAGTGAGCAAATTAAAAATGACATGAATATAAAGGCTCAAGTGAGCAAAGATGAAAATAGCATGAAATGTAAATGCTAAAGTAAATGGTACATAAAGTAAAAGCATAAAATAAAAGCATAAAAATAAAATCAATTGTTAGAAGTTAATAGTTAGTTGGATGACCATCTTGAAACTTGTATTTGGAACTCATTAGAGGATTGGTAGAACCAAAGCCTCTCAACAATAAGTTGCATTTTCTTTTTGTCAAGTATATCATCCATTTTTAAGAATTCCAAAGTAACACTTAATGATCAATGATGTTTAAGTGATCCACTTTGACCAAAATTGATGTAGTTCCATTAGAGGATTGGCAGAACCAAAGCCTTCTAACAATGGATCTTAAATTTATTGGCTCAAAGGGTTCAAATTAACATAATTGGGCTTGCAAACATATGTTTAGGCCACGAATGATCATTTTCTCAAACCGGGACAAAATTTAGCGCTATGTTAAGCAATCGTAAGTGGACTTTTATAGAAGTCGCACCTATTTTGAGGTCGGTCAATAACAATCTATGTACTTCATGTTTGGATAAATGCTATAGAGATCATCATCCCATAACATGCAATACAATAAGAAGGGGGTAAGATGAAGAGTGATGGGGAAAATGAACAAACCACATTTAAACCAAAATTTTAATTAAACTATTATTAAAATCATCCATCCATTTTTATGGTGTTAGACTCAACACCATGGATCCAATGGTGTTAACAAAGTTCATGATCAAAATTTCAACCCAAGATTAACCAAAAAATGTACAAAAATAAAATTGTATTTAACATGTAAAAAAAAGATTTTAAAAAATGATTAAAAATGAAAATAAGAGAGAAAAATTGTAACTATGTTCAAATTAATCAGGAAAAAATAAGTAAGACCATAGAAAAATCAGAAATGAAGTCAAATATTTTTATAAATTTTTTTTGGTAATTTTTAAAGTCATAAACTATTTTTAAAATTAAAAGAAATAGGTAAAATAAACAAAAAATGGTGAAAAATAATAAAGTAAAAAAAAAATAATTTGAGGTCACCAATATTTGTCACAAAAGTCATTGAATCATCCCTATTTTTTCCAGAATTTAAAAATGCATAAAAGTATTCTTAAACATTTAAAATAAATCAAATAAAGTAAAAAATTATAAAAAAATATCAACACACAAAATAAAAATGTGAAAAAATAAAAATCAGAAAGAGAAAAATCAAAAGTAGTTTCCATAATTTTTGGAGTTAAAATGCTTTTTTTATGAATTTTTGAAGTTTAAAACAATTAAATATAAAAAATCAGAAATAAATAATAAACCAAAAAAATATGGGCCATATGATCATTGTCAAAACGCGTTAATAAACAGATCCAATGGATCTGGCGCGCTGTGCATGTCATGGACTTTATTGGATATCACACCTGATCATTTATTTTTAAAATAAAACAACTTAAAATGTGGCACGTTGGATGGAGTCTGACTCACTAAAGTAATCAGATCCAAGGGCTCATGAGGCACGTGCATGGTATGGTAAGCATACTACATCTGTTTCAAAAAAATAACGTGGCTACATGTCATTGGTTGAAGACGGACATGTCATCGTCTTCAACTTCGAGCCAGCCCCAAATCGTATCCTTCAAACTGTAAAATTAGCAAACCAGGCCAGTACCATTAGTTTCGGCTCTTCAAGACGGTTCTAATGGTACCATCGCGCCAAATTTATATAAATTGTGCAAGTTTGTGCTTGAAGAAAACCAGAAAAAATAGCGAATACGAAAATTTGGGATATCTCACTCAAATCTCAATGAAATTGCAAATTATAAAGAGCACGAGGATCAGAAGGATACGAGGAGTGAATTAGTCTTTTATTTGAATCAATTTGGCCAAGTAATCTACCTGAACAAATTAGTGAGAAGTTGCTCTGAAACTGTACTTCTGTAGATTAATATAGGTCACAATTCTTGAGGATAATTGTTTGGTTAGCTTCAGAGAAGTTCAATGAAGCTAACTGAATGGAGCTTTTGGTGTTTGAAGGTGAGAATGTAAGAAATCAGAAATTCAAATTCGGAGTTTGTATGGGATCTGAACAGGGGTTAACTGGCTATCCAAAGCTTAAAAAATGAGTGAAGGATGATCCTTATTTATAGTTGATCATGATGCAAGGCTCAAGCGTGTGAATTGGAGGAAAAATCAGTCAAATTGTGTGGACCTGCTAAGTGTGAAAAGTGTGACTTCACATGGCTCAAAATGCAACAAATTGGATGGTTTAAGGGTCATTTCTTATTATGGCAAGTTCCTGAACATGATTAGACGCGAAATTGATCCTTAAACAGGATTGTAATTGGATTTAGACTAATTTTTAAAATTGACTGAACTTGAAATTTCCATTTTATGATGCTACGTTCATAACCATGGTGCCAACAATGTAGGGCACCATATGATGTGATTTTTAAAACACTTAAAATATGAAGTCACAAGCTTTACAATGTGCAAAGAGTGAGATCAATTGGATGCTTGAGCAAGAAGTTATGTTGAGTCAAAGTTGGAAGAAAATGGCAGACTTTTCATACTTAGAAAATTTCTAAGTTTTTCTTCAAAAATGACTTATAATGTCTTCTATCCAAATATGGTCTTCCACTTAGAATTTGTTCTTGACCAAAACATATGGCATGAATTAAATCTCTTGAATGTCATTTTGAGAATTGAACCATTCAAAATATCCAAAAATTGAGAGAGTTGTGACTTCTTGAATTTGGCAAAATTTCATGAAATGACCTATAATCGTTTGCATCCTTAGGGCATCTTACATCTATTTTCATACTTTGCACTTTGAAGATGGGTTGAATTTCACACATTCAAGATCATTATGGAAAAATAATGGGCTCAAGGTGATGAAAATTGATCAAGTTATGATCATTTGAAGTCACATAAAGGAATTTGAGGGTTCATCTGGAGGACTTGTAATCTTTCTTCATCATCAAGTTTCTTACACACAAAATTTCCTTGAGACTTTTGAAGTTATTTGTTAATAACCCTTTGAATATAAGTATGTTTCTGGAATCACTCAAAAATACCAAAAGATGAGCAATATATATCCCTTTGAAGTTCAAAACCCTAGCTTCTAGAGCAACAAAATGCCTTGGGAAATATTTGTAGTTTTGATCAACCTTCTTGCACAAATACCTTTTTCATGTGATTATAAGTTGTTGAGGATGTGAAGGAGAAACCATTGTAACCAAAACAACTTCCAAATATTTAGAATTGAAGGAGATATACACTTGTGATAATTGAAATCAAAGACTTGTCCAATTGAGTCAAACTTCTTTAGTCAACCCTTGTACTTTTGAGCTAAATTTGACAACTTGAGGCATAATGAATCATGAAAGACTTTGTAATGATGTTACTTCAAAATATCTTTCATAGAGGCTTGAATCTCAATGAAGCTTTGTTGAGGAAGGTACAAAGAAGGAACTCTTGAATCCAAAAGCTGACTTTGATGGAATGCATTGTGCTTTGACCTATATCATCAACAATTTAGGATAAACATACATTTTATTTGTTAGTTAAAGAGTAAGCAAACATAGATGATCAAAAAATACAAGTCAAGGTTCTTGGTGATCCCCCATAGAGAAAGACCAAAGATAGGGAGAGGAAATAAAACCTAGTGTGTGACTTTGTTGTTATTGAATTGATATGATATGATGAAGGAATCTCAGGGGCAAAAATTGGGGTACAACGCAAGCTAGTTGTTTCTCCAGTGGTGATTTTCTTTCTGGGTCCTGTTCCTTACGAACCAGACAAAGTTGGGCCATATAAATACAACACTAAAATCCTAGAGGATGGTGTGGAGGTTATCATCCAACTTTTGTCTGATGTCAAGAATATTGCTGCAGCCAGCCGGGGGAATGTTAATGCTGATAAGAAGATTGTTGAAAGTGTTGAACCTAATAAAGTTGTGGAGGAATCTAGTGGTACTGCTCTAGAAAAAGATGTGGTTGATATATTGATGATTATCAAGATGAGCGACTATAGGATCGTGGATCAATTGTTGCAGACTCCATCAAAGATATCTATTCTATCCTTGCTATTGAGCTCTTAGTCCCACATGGAATCTTTGATGAGAGTATTGGATCAAGCTTTCATGGAAAGTGATATGCCTTTGGAACAATTCAGTAGTGTTGTCGGGAATATTATGTCCTGTAATAACTTGAGTTTCTGTGATGATGAGCTGCCCAACGAAGGAAGGAATCATAATCTAGCTCTTCATATCTCCATGAACTGCAAGAAAGATTCATTATCTAATGTGCTAATTGACAATGGGTCCACTTTAAATGTCATACCGAGGAGCACGCTTATGAAGCTGAAGTAGCAAGGAACTCCCATGCGCCCGAGTGACATATTGCGAAAGCTTTTGATGGATCAAGAAAGTCTGTCATCGGGGAAGTAGACTTGCCTATTCACATAGGCCCACACTTATTTTAGATTACTTTCCAGGTTATGGGTATTGTTCCCGCTTACAAATGTTTACTGGGACGACCATGGATTCATGTGGTAGGGGCTGTCACTTCAATTTTGCACCAGTAGCTGAAGTTTGTTTGGGAAGGAAAGGTGGTCATAAAAAATGGAGAACAAGCATTGTTAATATCTCATTTATCCTCTTTCAGTTTTATGGAAGCAAATGAAGCTGCTGTTAGAACTCAATTCCAAGCTTTATCTGTTGATAATGTAATGGAAAATGAGAATTCTATAGCTTCGTTTAAGGATTCTTAGCAGGTAGTGCGTAATGGCCCTAGTAAAGTATGGGGGAAGATAGTGGATCCACCTGTGAATAAGAATAGAGCTGGTTTGTGATTCTCTATGAAGAATGGTAAAGGTGAGAATATGAAGCCGAAGTCTGATTTTGGAAAATATCAAGATATCTTTCATAGTGGAGGTTATCTTCATCCAACTGTTCCTAGGATAAATGCTATTGTAGAAGGTGAATCAAAGAAAAAGATGCCGAACTACATGACGCATGGAGTCAGATTCTAATATTAGGTCACTATTGATATTCCCTCTTGCATTCATATTTCAAAGTAATTTTTTTTGTTAATCTTTTCAAAAATCTTTCACTCTTCCCAAGGTGAAAGTATTGATATTGTATGGGCATATTTGTTGCTTTGATATTTAAAATCATTAATAAAAGTTGTCTTTGATTCCCAAATTGTATCTTTATTTTATGCTTTTTCTTGGAAAATGGTATCAGAAAAATCCATTCAAAATAAATAATAATTGTAATCTGCATAATCACTTGCTATATGTGTCAGTTTCTAAAAGCAATCATAAATCATACGTGCTGATTAATTAGAAAACCTGTTTAGTACAATGACCCTACACCCTCTCCCAACTTTGAATATCCTGCGTATGTGGCTGAAGAAGAAAATATGATGAAATCGCATAAGAGGTTTCACGGTTGCTTGAGCGCGAGGAAAGTTTCATTCAACCGTATAAAGAGCTGTTGGAGACAATAAATTTAGGTATGGAGGAAGATCCAAAAGAAGTCAAGTTAAGGCGTTACTGCATCCCAACATAAAGAGAAGGTTGATTGAATGGTTGAAAGAGTATGTGGATATATTTGCTTGGTCATACCAAGACATGCCTGGTTTAGATACTGATATTGTGGAACATCATTTTCCGCTAAAGCCAGAATGCCCACCAATCAAGTAGAAATTGCGAAGAACTCACCCTGATATGATAGTGAAAATTAAAGAAGAAGTTTTAAAGCAGATTAATGTTAGTTTTCTTATGACAACAGTGTACCCTCAGTGGATTTCCAATATTGTCCCAGTACCAAATAAAGAAGCAAAAGTTTGCATGTGCGTTGATTATAGAGATTTAAACAAAGCTAGTCCAAAAGATTACTTTCCATTACCACATATTGATATGTTGGTTGATAGTACATCAAAATTCAACGTATTCTCGTTCATGGAAGGATTTTCCGGATATAATCAAATCAGAATGGCTCTTGAGGGCATGGAAAAAACAACGTTTATCACACCCTAGGGAACATTCTGTTATAGAGTGATGCCCTTCGAGTTGAAGAACGTTGGTGCAACGTACCAGAGGGCTATGACAACCCTATTTCATGATCTGGTGCATAAGGAAATTGAGGTATATGTTGATGATATGATTTCCAAATCCCAGCATGAAGAAGAACATATAGAGGATTTGTTGAAATTATTTCAGCATTTGAGGAAGTATCATCTCCGCTTGAATCCAAATAAATGCACCTTTGGTGTCCGATCAGGAAAATTGTTAGGTTTCATTGTTAGCCAAAAAGGAATTGAATTTGACCCTGATAAAGTCAAAGCAATTCAAGAAATGCTTGCACCAAGAACTAAAAAGCAAGTTAGAAGCTTCCTTGGGCGTTTGAATTACATTTCCAGATTTATTTCCCATATGACCGCGACATGTGAACCGATCTTTAAGTTGTTAAAGAAAGATTAAGGTTGTGTGTTGACAGATGATTTCCAAAGGGAATTTGAAATTATTAAAGAGTATCTGCTTGAACCTCCTATCTTGCTCCTTCCTTTTGAGGGAAGACCATTGATCATGTATCTGACAGTGTTAGATAATTCTATGGGTTGTATTTTTGGACAACAAGATGAAACATGGAAGAAGGAATATGCCATTTATTATCTCAGCGAGAAGTTTACTGACTGTGAGTTACAGTATTCTATGCTGGAATAGACATGTTGTGCTCTGGCCTGGGAGGCAAAGCGGTTGCGACAATATATGTTGAATCATACTACTTGGTTTATTTCAAAAATGGATCCAATTAAGTATATTTTTGAAAAGCCTTCTCTTACTGGAAGGATTTCCCGTTGGCAGATGTTGTTGTCTGAATATGATATTGAATACCGTACTTAGAAGGCTATAAAAAGCAGTGTGTTGGCAGATTATCTTGCTCACCAACCGGTTGATGATTATCAGTCGGTTAAATATGATTTCCCTGATGAGCATGTGATGTTGTTGAAAATAAATATTATGATGAACCTTTGCCTAGGGAAGGTCCTGATCCTGAATCTCGGTGGGGTATGGTATTTGATGGAGCTGTGAATACTTATGGGAAAGGAAATGGTGTTGTGATTATCAATCCTCATGGATCGTGTTGTACCCAAAAATTTGCCCTCTCATTTCACTGAATACATGCCTCTAGAGGTCCTTAATTGCTCAAGGATGACTAAGGATTGGCCAGACAAATCCTCCTCCTAAGGCAACAAGCTTCAAACTAGGGTTTCACTCCTCATCAGGGTGTGGGAAGTCCAAAGGTCCCAAATTCTTTCCATGGTCCCAATATGTTCTCAATATCATCCATGTCAATTTTCATGCCTTGCACAAGAAGTTTTCTCAGTCAATTGCCCAGATGCTTGAAAATCAACTATACTAGGTCAAAAGTCAACTATGGCCCACATACAGTCAAACTTCAAGATTTTTGGGCAACATCAACATTTTGGAGATATATCCATCATTTGATCAAGGTTCGATCATGATTCCTCAAGGAATTCCCCAAATTCATCAAAACCCAAAAGTTGCTAAATTAGGGTTTCATAGGAAAAGTCAACCAAACTTTGACCAAGCATAACTTCTTCATACTTTATCAGAAATTTTCCATCCAAGGCTCATTTTGAAGAGGATCCAATTCCATACAATTCATCTTCGGCCCACAAGTTCAAAATATGCACTCATCAAAAGAAATGAATTTCTACATTACAGGTCCTTTTGAAAAGTCAACAAAAACACATTTTGGGTCAAAGCTTCTTACATGAACATGGAAGACCCAATTGAGATGAAACCAAAAGGGTTGTTTAGGGAACTACCTAAGCTTTCTAAAAAGTCCAAGAACACCTTCCTAGGTTTAAAATTGGAGGAGATATGCCTTGTCAAAGTTGACCATTTTTGCAAAATTGCCAAAAGTCAAATGCGCTCAAAAATACATTTTTTTGTCAAATGGGCCTAGCATTTCATGATTGAAGCTTGTTGGAAACATGGTCCATGACCCAAATCAGCATCCATACATGTTTTGCTTTACTTATTTATTTATTTTGATTTTTTATTATTTAAAAGTTAAATTAAATCAAATAAATTGCAAAAAATATAAAAAGATTGGTTTTGATCTGATTTTTTGTATGAATCAAATCCAATTAAGCTGGAATATCATATCCAAATCGTGCAAGGAAAATTGAATCAAAATTGGCATGATTATGCTTGTTTTGGAAAGATATAATACAAGAGCAAAATCAAATCAAATTTTCATGATTCACAAAGATACAAAGTGTTTTTGTTGCCCTAATCCGTTCCACTACATATACTGAACATACTCAAGCCAAAAGAACAAGGATTACAGTCGTGAGAACCCCAAACAAAACTCAGATTTTTGAAGAAAAAGTGTAGGTCGGATTTTTACTTGCAGTCCAATTCAAGCAATTCCAAAGCCATTAATTTATTCCTGGGCGTACTCTGAAGTGATCCCAATCATTCTCAAGCCACCAAACATCTAGAGCTGTAAGATACAAATCACGGTTTACACCCTTATAACTCAAACTTGTTTTCAGGGTTTTACGCATTTTACCTTCGATTTGCTTTCATAAATGTATTCATAATCATGTTTGTGATCTTTTGGATAGCCTGGATTTGATTTCTAGTGCAGGAACAAGCTTACGCCATTACTAGGGTTTGGAAGCTTCAAATTAGGGATTCTCCGTAGAGGCAAAATTAGGACTGATTAATGATACCAATGAACTCAGGACAAGATTCTTAGTGGGTCTATGTCTTTAGTTATGATTAATATTGCTTGCTTTTCATTTTGAGATATTGCAGGTCTATAGCAACACACAAAAATTGTCACCAAAGCCTATAGTGACGAAAATTGCTGTTGGTAAAGGTGCTATTGTCTAAAAGATGAAACAGGGAAGAGGATGGAGGTGTATCAATATCTGAATGATGGATTTGAATCTCGCGCGTTTTATTACTGCATTGACTTTTCATTCTATATTATGTATTGCCTGTATTATATTAACAAATAAAACACGCAGTGCAAATGGCAAAGGCGCACGCTTGAAAGTGAGAGGACTTGGGTTTGATCCCAGGTCCCAGCATTTTCTCTATTTTCTTAACGTTTACACGCAGGTTCCATGCATTACCCTACAAGACGTCCACCATGTAGCCACGCAATCCAGCCAATGGATCATCTCCATCACCAATCCAACGTCTCATGCAGTAAGGTCTATAGTACACCATCAACAAGGACCAGCACTGAATCAGGCGCAAGGATTGGGTTGACCAACTACTGGGCCTAAACAATTCAACATTGCACCCCCTGATTGCTTTTTAAACAGGCCCATCTCTTTTTTATTTAATTATTTCATATTCTTATTATTTACTTATTTCCTTTCACAAAATAACACAAAAAATTATTTTCTTTTTTATTAAATCAAAAAATCACAAAATCATTTTTTTCCATAAAAAAATATTTTATTTCCTTAATTAATTAGTTTAATTAAAATTAGGGCAATTTAATCCTTTTTTTCATAATTAAAATTAATAAGGAATTAGGGTTAATTTGTACGTAACTTAATATTTTCTTAAAAATAACCTAAATATTTTTCAATTAGATTTTTAGGTTTCTTAATTCATTCTCGTGCTTAATTCGCCGCGCGCATTTTTAATTCCTTTTTCTATTATTGTAACTGCTTCGAGTTTGTAATAGTAATTAGGGTTTCAATTCCGCATCTTTATTTTCAGTCCAAAATAATTATGTATCTGCAAAAGCTCTGTAATAGCTAGGACTTTAACTTTCTTGCTTTTAATTTCCGCAAACTATAAACTGCTTAGATGTATGTTAATAGGATTGTATGGAAAGACAAACTGAAAATTAATACCGTAGAAAACCCTAAATGTGCAAAAGATAAATTAACTGAAAATTACACTTGCACATGCTCACTCCTAGGGTTTACTCCACTCCAGTTGCCTTCGGTAAACGGTCATGAAGTATAGGGTTTGTTAGTGGTTGTCCTCTAGCCCCGAAAGATCTAAAATGACTCATTCAGATGTTGCCTCGGAAAAATATATTTAAGGCTTTAGGATGATTACTAACATTTCCTAACATTGCTTTTGTGATCGTATTTGTCCCTTCGAATGTCCCTAAAAAACTCCAACGACGATGCTACCTATTTCTCAATAATGGGATAACATTGTCTAAAAGGAAAACGAACAGACCTTTTTCGAGTAGGTAGATTAGTTCATAAGTACTTGTTCAACCAAACAAAAACTTTTTCACACAAACACTTTCCAAACAAAGTTTTCAAAAACAAGTTCGTAACACTCTTGAGGACAAAAACAAGGGTTAAAATAAAGTAAAACAAAACTTTTCAAAGCAAGCACACACAAGTAGTTTTCAAAATGAGAAAGTACCTAAGAGCCCGTGGAAAACCACGGATAGAAAGGGTGCTAACACCTACCCTTTCTATAATCTACCCCCCGTACTCAGAAACATCTCGAAAAAGGTTTTTTCTGTTCTTTTTACTTTTCCTGATTGGATAAATAAAAAGTCGGTGGCGAATCTTGCTTACCACGACATTTTGCAAACAAAAAATGCAAACCAGTACTAATAGTCGGTTCTGCCACCGTATCACAGAACTGACGACTCTACAGGGGAAATGAAATATAAAGTGGGGTAAACCTTAGGATCTAGGTTATATTTAATTGCTTTCTCTTGATTGTCTTGAATGCTTTATATTTATGGGAACTATTTGGGTTATTTGATCCTACACCTGGATCGGGAAACACCTTTTAGGTAAGTAGCAATAAACTGTGAGGGAGTTGTGTTGTGGTACATCGACACGGTTGAAGTAGTAGCTACATTGATGTGGCACTTTGGTTGGTACCCATAATCCTTGAGTCAATCAGGGAGATGTACGGGGCCTCCGTGTGGTATCGTAAAGCATCAAATGACCTTAGAACCTTTAATTGTACAACTTGGCCAGTAGGACGTAGCGAGATGGTCGACTTTGGTGTATGCCCAAGGTCGACAGATACTCGATGCTACACTCATTGAGGTTTGACTTCTGAGTTTTGTTTGATTACGAGTCAATTGTCGATTGAACAAGGCTTGGGGGAAATATCGGTGATATTGAGATCCCTTTAGAACTCGGTTACATATTTATAGGACAGGTTGAACCAATCCAGCTTCAAGAGCGTATGACCTTAAAACTCAAGCAGGCCTTAAACCTAAGGACTTGGTGTGATTTGTCTGTTTTTGTTATACCTGTGATTTATCATGACATCAAAAACATCATACCATAGCATATCATACTAACTGTTTCAAGGGTTTATAGGGCTCATCTTTGCTCTGTTTTGTAGGATATGGCATCCTCCCGCAGGAACACTATTCAGATTAACCTAGTGAAAGTATCTCCCCAATTAAGGGACTTGGTAGTAAGGATTCCCGAAAGCTCTCCTTTCACTAAAAAGCATGGTCGGTTGTTCAACTTGGTCACTTCAAAACCTAACGAAGAAATGTTGAAAGTGTTGTTTCAGTTCTTCGATCCTCTGCATCACTGTTTCACATTCCCGGATTACCAGTTAGTGCCTACTATGGAGAAATTTTCTCAGTTATTAGGGATACCCATTCTTGATCAGCTACCTTTCAGCGGTACAGAAAGACATCCCAAACCTGAAGAAAATGCTAAAGCTCTATCCTTACAACGGTCCGACATAGTAACAAATTGGGAAACAAGAGGGAGTGTTCAAGGAATTCTGGTTAAATTTTTGTTCGAGAAGGCTTACTATTTTTGGGATACCATGGATCTAAAAGCTTTTGAATAGGTTTTGGCGCTCCTTGCCTACGGGATGGTATTGTTCCTTAATGCGGATCAACTCGTAGATGTGAGCACAATCCAGGTTTTTCTGTCTCAGAATCTGGTACCTACATTACTCGAGGATATTCTACACTCTCTGCATGCTAGCACTCTAAAAAGAAGGGGGACCCTCCAGTGTTGCACTCCTCTATTGGCTAGGTGGTTTACTTCGCACCTACCCAGATCTACTTTGAAGAATGAACAGGGTAAAAGATGGTCTCATCGACTGATGTCCCTTACGCAATCATACATTCATTGGTGTTCACGGTTCTCGGAAGATGTTACTATCATCGATCGCTGTGGTGAATTCCCTAATGTCCCTCTCTTAGGCATTAGGGGAGGAATCACTTATAACCCTTGCTTAGCATTACAACAATTTGGTTATGCGAGAAGGGATCGTCTTCATCATACACCTATTCAAGGAATCGCCTTCAACTATGAGAATGATGTTCAGGGTTACCATAAAAGGTTCATACGAGCTTGGAGTATGGTACATAGGGTTGACAGCAAGACACTTGGGCATAAGAATTCCATACCTCTCGAGCCTTATCTCAGATGGGTACGAGCCCATGCTTAAACTCTTATGATGCCTTATCCCGCTATCCGACCTATGATTATGGAACCAGTTGCCGAGGGAGACACTCCTTATCTTGTTCTTCATCCAGACATGCCAACTGATCATGAAGAGTTACAAAATTCCTAGGTTCAGCTTAAAGAGGAGCGGGATACATTTGAAGCCCAATTCTACGCCAGCGAGAAGAAGGTCTTGGAACTCACTAGGCTACTTCATGAAGAGAGGAATATCAACGCCTACATCGCGCCAAAGAGGATGTGCCCATGGGAAACCTAGTCTTCTTTTTGTTTTATTCTACTCAATTGTACCCTCAAAATAAATTCTTTGTAACAATTCAAGTTTACTAATACAATTCGCGTTTGTTCCTTTTTGTTTAAGAAAATTGGAGCCTTTAAGAACCCTTGAAAACATTGCATACATATCATACATATCAATGCATAACAGGATTCATAACAGGTTTCTCATCTCCTCTGCTGTTTATTTCAGCAATGGCTCTTGAACAAACCGTGAAAGATCTTCAGACTCAGAACATGTAGTTCTAGAAAATGATTGTGGCTCTGGCCAAAGGACAGGAAGAGCTGAAGGCTCTGATTGTTAAGAAGAACACTAAGAAGACCAAGAGGACAGCTGGTGTGGCACATATGAGCAGAAGGTTCATAGGGCCGCCAAGACGGGTTGTTGATTTAGCTTCTTCATCTAAAGAGGGAGAGAATCAAGAGGGTGAAACCAGAGAAGAGGACCCTAGTCCTAAAGAGTCTGACAATGAAACTGATTATAATGAGGAGCAATACCCTCCGGATGATGAAAGGTATAAGCAGCTAGAAGAGCGTCTGAGTGTTATGGAAATCCAGAAGGTTCCTGGGCTGGATTTTAAAGAGTTGGGTCTGGTCTCCGGGGTTATCATCCCCCCAAAATTCAAGGCACCGGTATTTTCTAAGTATGATGGGGTCTCTTGTCCTAAAATGCATCTCCGTTCCTATGTGAGGAAGATATAGCCTCATACTGCTGACAAAGACTTATGGGTTCACTTCTTCCAAGACAATTTGTCTGGAACACAATTGGATTGGTTCTATCAGCTGGAAAGAGCCAATGTTCATAACTAGGAAGACCTTGCTGCTGCATTTTATAAGCAATATCAGTATAATGCAGACCTCGCTCCCACCCGTACACAACTCAAAAATATGTCTATGGGTTCGAACGAGGGTTTCATGGATTATGCTCAGAAGTGGAGAGCTTTGGCTGGAAGAGTTCAACCTCCCTTGGCTGACAGGGAACTCATGGATATGTTTCTGGGAACTTTGACTGGGCCATCCTTCAACCATCTGATTGGAAGTTCATCGGCGGATTTTACTAAACTGATCTTAACAGGAGAAAGAGTGGAAGCTGGAATCCAAAGTGGAAAAATTCAGAAGGATACCTCTTCTAGTGCTGCAAGGAGGCCATTTGCAGGCAAAAAGGAAGTCAGTGTTGTCTATAATCAAAAGAATCAGAATCGAACCGAGCGCCGTCCGACGGTAGGGGCTGTTATGACTCCCAAACCTGCACCTGCTCAACAAAGAAACAATCAGCCAAGAGCAGAAAGACCAGCTAGAAAGTTAACTCAGATCAACATGATGTTGTCTCAGGTTTTACCTCAGTTGCTGAAGTCCAATCTGGTTACTCTGAGGGAAGCTCCAAAGAATCTGAACACCACCTCTCCCTACTATAAACCGAATGCTCGTTGTGCTTACCATTCGGAAAGTCCAGGCCATGATACCAATGACTGCTGGGCTTTGAAGAACAAAGTGCAAGATCTGATTGATGTTAAGGAGATTAAATTTGGTCCCCCGGAGACTCCCAACGTTATCAATGCTCCTATGCCGAAAGATGGTCGAGGTGTTAATACCGTTGAAGAATATGTGTTTGTGACTTCTGTGGAAGAATTAGTGATCCCACTCATGACTATCAAAGGGAATTTGCTGAAGGTCAGTTTATTTCTAGGATGTGATGAAGGTTGCCACCTTTGTTCATTTCTACCGACTGGTTGCCCTTTGTTGAAGACAGGTGTTCAGCGCCTGATGGATGACAAAGAGATTATGTTTGAGAAGACTCCTGTTCCAACTGTTTCCTGTGAAGACGTTGCTATCATAACTATTTCCTCCAATCCTCCCAGGGCCTCCACTAAGAGACCCGTCAGGGTTACATCAATTCCAAAGGTGACTCCGTTGATCATAACCATGCCAGGGCCAATCCCATACTCCTCGGACAAAGATGTTCCTTGGAACTATGGGGCTGACGTTTATTACCACGACGTAAAGCAGGTCATGCTAACCATTAAAGACAAGATTGCTTAAAGTGTTGATTTTGACATCGTCAATATTGTCGGAATCAGTAAAATAACAAGAAGTGGAAGAGTGTTCTCCCCTGAAATTTCTCCCCCGAAGACTGTTATCGGACCTGTGATCATTCTTGTTGTGGTTCCATCCAAGACTACTGCTGCAATTCTAGTAATCGCTCCTGTTGACCCTCCCATCACCAGGTCGGCCAAGACTCGAGGCAAAGACATACTGATTAAGCTTGTCCTGACAAAGGCCAATTCAGTAACCATACCAGAAGCTTCCAAAAAAGAAATGGAAGAATTTTTAAAGATAATAAAAAGAGCGACTACAACATGGTCGAGCAGCTAGGGCAGACCCCATCCAAAATTTCTATGTTAACTTTGTTGTTGTGTTCCGAGGCCCATGCGAAGGCTTTGGTTAAGTTTCTAAAGACAGCTCATGTGCCACAAGAGACATCTGCTGATCAGTTTGAAGATTGTGTGGCTAGTCTGACTGCCGATAATGGTTTGGGTTTTTCCGACGCAGATCTGACACCAAAGGGGGAGGAAGCATAATGATGCTCTTCATGTTTCCGTTGAATACAGGGGCACGACTATGGCCCATGTTTTGGTAGATACTGGCTCCTCGTTGAATGTGCTACCTAAAAAAGCTCTGGACAGATTGGACTGTGAAGGCTTGACCTTGAAGCCTAGCAATATAGTCGTGAGAGCTTTCTATGGTTCAAAGAGGATGGTGCACAGGGAAGTGGATGTCCCTATCAAAGTTGGTTCCCATACCTTCGACTCCACTTTCTATGTAATGGATATCAAACCATCATATTCTTGCTTGTTTGGACGCCCTTGGATACATGGGGCTGGGGCTGTTACTTCTACCCTCCACCAAATGTTGAACTACCCAGTAAGAGGAAAGATTGTCACTGTGTATGGTGAAGAGGAGTATATGATCAGTCACTTGAACTCCTTCAGGTACGTGGAAATGGATGGAGAGTTCATCGAGACTCCTTGCCAGAACTTTGAAGAGGTACCTCAGATTATGGCTACAACAGAAACTACCGGCAGTCCTCCAAAGGTCACCAAATCTCCCTCGAAGATGGATTCTCTCAAGGATTCACGAGCAGTGGTTGAAGAAGGTGGGTCTACCATTTGGGGTCAGCTCCCGGTTATTCATTACAAGTATGACAAATCTAGTTTGGGCTTCACTACAGGTGATCAAAAGGCTTCTCGTCGCGCTCGGGCTAGAGGACCTCCCCTATGCATCAGCAATCCTGGGGTCAATGCGCTTGAAGACAGTGATGGTGATTTCGACATTGACAGTTGGATCTTCCCAACTACCAATGGCGGACTCAGTAACTGGACTGCCAAGGACTTTGTACCGATTATTTTTGTTCAGGAGTAATTGTCTTTTTGATTTTTTGGATATGTAATTTAAAAACAATATAAACTCTATATCCACGTGTCTTACCCGAGGCACAATGATTCTATTTGTGAGGGTTATCATGTTTCATTTTCATATGACATCAATAAAGCATTGGACGTTTGCAAACAAATTTTGCACTCTCTGTCTTTCTTTTCTTTTATTATGTCTATACAACTATGCTCTTACACACACTCACGTATCCAAATGCAGATCCATATCCACTCTGGATCCCATTGATAACAGTTCTGCTACTACTCATTATGACTTTGAAAATCCGATCAACCAAGCCGAGGATGAAGGTGAGGAAGATTGTGAGGTACCCGGAGAACTTGCTAGACTATTACAGCAGGAAGAAAGGGCCATACAGCCTCATGAAGAGTCGATTGAGATAGTGAACTTGAGTACAGAGGAAGACAGAAAAGAGGTTAAGATAGGTGAAAATCTGGAGCTTAGTGTCAAACAGAGGTTGGTACAGATGTTGCATGAGTATGTTGAAATCTTCGTCTGGTCATATGAAGACATACCGGGACTAGTCACAGATATAGTGGTTCATCGTCTGCCGACTAAAGAAGACTTCCCTCCGGTAAAGCAAAAGGTCCGTCGTATGCACCCTGAGATGTCAGAGAAGATTAAAGTAGAGGTTATGAAGCAGTTCAACACAGGGTTCTTAGCTGTCACCTCCTATCCGCAGTGGGTTGCTAATGTGGTTCCAGTACCTAAGAAAGATGGTAAAGTATGAATGTGTGTGGATTACAGAGTCCTGAACAGGGCAAGCCCCAAGGATGACTTCCCGCTTCCCCACATTGATGTTCTGGTTGATAACACCGCACAACACAAAGTCTTTTCCTTCATGGACGGTTTCTATGGCTACAATCAGATCAAGATGGCACCTGAAGACATGGAAAAAACAACCTTTGTTACATAGTGGGGCACTTTCTGCTACAAGGTGATGCCGTTTGGATTGAAGAATGCTGGGGAAAGTTATCAGCAAACTATGGTAGCTCTATTCCATGACATGATTTACCACGAGATAGAATTTTACGTCGATGACATGATAGCCAGGTCTCAAACTGAGGAAGAACATCTTGATCATCTACAAAAGCTACTTGATAGGTTAAAGACGCACATGCTGAGGTTAAATCCGAACAAGTGCACCTTCGGGGTAAGGTCTGGTAAGCTTCTGGGATTCATCGTCAGTGACAAAGGTATTCAAGTAGACCCTGCAAAGGAGAAGGCCATACAAGAGATGCCGAATCCCCGTACTGAGAAGGAAGTTAGAGGTTTCTTGGGACGCCTAAATTACATTGCCCGATTCATTTCACATCTGACTGCTACTTGCGAGCCAATCTTCAAGATTTTGAAGAAAGATGAAGTGGTAAAGTGGAATGACGAATGCCAAGTAGCCTTTGACAAAATCAAACAATATCTCCAAGAGCCTCATATTCTGATGCCTCCGACTGAAGGAAGACCTTTGATAATGTACTTAACAGCGCTAGATAATTCAATGGGGTGTGTGCTGGGGCAGCATGACGAGTATGGTCGAAAAGAGCACGCAATATACTACCTTAGAAAAAAGTATACCGACTATGAAACACGATACTCATTCCTCGAGAAAACTTGCTGCACTTTGGCATGGGCTGCTAGCTGACTGAGACAGTATATGTTGACCCACACTACTTTGTTGATATCTAAGATGGATCTGATCAAGTACATTTTCGAGAAGCCCGCTCTCTCCGGAAGAATAGAAAACTGGCAAATGATCTTGACCGAGTACGACATCTAATACACAACCCAAAAAGCAATCAAGGGAAGTGCGTTAGCTGATCATTTGGCACATCAAGCCGTGGATGACTACCAGTCCAAGAATTTTTAGTTCCCGGATGAGAACATCATGTTAGCAACCGACTGTGAAGAACCTAGACCGGATGAAGGACCTAAGGAAGGATCCTGATGGTCTATGTTTTTTACGGAACCTCAAATGCACTGGGCAACGGCATTGGCGCTGTAATCATATCTCCCGAGGGTTGTCATACTCCATTCACTGCCCGATTATGTTTCAACTGTACCAACAACATGGCAGAGTATGAAGCGTGTATCATGGGTCTTAGAGCTGCTATTGACCTAAGGATCAAGTTCTTGAGTGTATTCGGGGATTCCTCTTTGGTGATAAGTCAGATCAAAGGCGAGTGGGATACGAAACACCCGAACCTTATCCCTTACAGAGAACATGTACTGACATTGCTGCTGCATTTTGAAGAGATCACCTTTGAACATTTCCCACGATAAGAGAATCAGTTAGCGGAGGCGCTAGCTACTATGTCGTCAATGTTCAAGTTCAGGTGGGACAATGAAGCTCCCCTAATCACTATTGAGAGGTTGTATGAATCGGCATACTGTTGTGAGATCGATACTAAGGAGGTAGCTGACAAACCTTGGTTTCATGAGGTGAATAGGTATCTCGAGGCTCAAGAATACCCCAAAGGGGCATCTGACAATGACAAGAAATTTCTGAGAAGATTTGCTGCAAAGTTCTTCCTCAGCAATGGAATCCTCTATAAGCGTAATCATGACTCCACCTTGCTGTGGTGTGTAGACAAGAGCGAAGTAGAGAGGATTATGGCAGACCTACACGAAGGTACCTTTGGCACTCATTCCAGTGGACATACCATGGAAAAGAAGATCCTATGGACAGGATACTACTGGTCCACTATGGAAGCCGACTGTTATCAGCATTCTCGAACCAGTCACAAGTGCCAAATTTATGCTGATAAGGTGCATGTACCTTCAGTTCCCTTGAACGTCTTGACATCTCCCTGTCCCTTTGCAATGTGGGGCATTAACATGATCGGTGAGGTCAGACCTACCGCATCCAACGGGCATCGCTTCATCCTAGTGGCCATTGATTACTTCATGAAGTGGGTTGAGGCTGCCTCCATTGCTACGGTTACCAAGAATGTGGTGGCATGGTTCATCAAGCATAACTTGGTTTGTCGTTATTGTATCCCTGAGAGAATCATCACGGATAATGGTACTAATCTCAACAACTCGATGATCACTGAACTTTGTAAATAGTTCAAGATTCAGCATCACAACTCTTCTCCTTAGCAGCCAAAGATTAATGGGGTTGTCGAAGCTGCTAATAAGAATATTAAAAAGATCATACAAAAGATGACGGTGATATACAAAGATTGGCACGAGATATTACTGTTTACTCTTCACGGGTACCGTACTTCATCACGTAGGTCGACAAGGGTAACACCCTATTCTCTGGTATATGGCATGGAGGTTGTCCTACCCATGGAAGTCCAGATCCCTTCTCTACGGATTATGAAGGATGCGGGTTTGAGTGAAGACGACTGGATCCAGACTCGACTAGACCAATTGAACTTAATCGATGAGAAAAGACTTACTGATGTCTGCCATGGCCAAATGTATCAGAAACGGATGATCAAGGCCTTCAAGAAGAAAGTCTGACAACAAGTGTATCAAGTAGGGGATCTGGTAATCAAGCACATCATACTTTCGCAAGGTGATCCCAGGGGCAAATGGACTCCCACCTATGAGGGACCATTTGTAGTCAAGAACATATTTTGTGGTGGAGCCATGATTCTGACCACCATGGATGGTGACGACCTTCCACACCCTGTCAATGCGAACATAGTGAAAAGATACTACGCATAATAAAGACCCGCTAGGATGACATACCTAGGCAAAAATAAGGTCATCCCGGCGAACCAAAAGTGTTCGAGCAAAAATTAGGGATAAAAATGAAAACAATTTATACACCCGGCAAGTCGAAAACCTATAAAGGCAGCTTGGGAAAAAAAGGGTATCCCGGTGGACTGAAAACCCGAAAGGGCGGTCCAGGCAAAAATTAGGGATTAAAGCGTATCACTATATCCCATTGGATCACCTTGCGATCAGACCTTAGTAATCAGATATCAAGCTCAAATGGTACCGATCAATCCAGTTAACTTCGGACAAGCAGCAAAGTGATGAGATGCTCGAAGACATAGGGGCAATAGTAGAATTGAAACCAAATGGGATCAATACACATAATGTTTTCTTTTTGTACACAATTTTTGTAATAATTTCCATTTTTATGGCGGCGTTCTCTTACTAGAGGGTAATCCTCCTTGTAAAAAACGCCTATTATAGGCAAATTTCAAATCAATACAAAGCATCTTTTGAGTACAAAAATCTGTGTTTGTTTTTCCTTTTTTATTTTGTTTTGCAAAAAAAAAACGTCCAATGTTTTATTCTTGACATATGAATTTGAATATGATTACTGTTCACAAATATCTGCATATAAAACAGAAAGACAGTTACTAAGAACTCAAAGAAACTGGTACAAAACCTAAACACCGACAGTTACACCATCCATCACGGTACAAGGGGCAGAGACAGTTGGAAGCAAAGTCACTATCACATACAAGCCAGTGATACCTATATTCCCCACAGAGCCGAGACGATCAAGGTCCTACCTCCGTATCCCCAAGCAGGAATTCCTTCCCCAGCAGCTTCCTTCAGAAAGTTGATATCTACATTCCCCAGCTAAGTTTTATAACCATGAGCAGTTTATAAAGCCATCTCTCGAGCAGAGTTTATTTCTCTTACAGCGGAAGCTCAATCTCTAACAGAGCTATTCTCTCCAGCAATGGAAGTTCATCCCCAGCTCAGTTTATTTCTCCAAATCAGAAGATCTTCCAACAAAGTATCTCTCTTCCCCATAGAGTCAATCCCCTGCAAGATTATTCTCAGACAGAGTCTCCTCTGGCAGAATGTTCTCAAGAAGAATGGATGCAAATCTCCAGCTAATCATCTTCGGTCACTATCCCCAGCGGAAACGAAGAACTCAACTCCTTATACTCTCCACCAGCAAACCAGGATTTATTTTCCCCAGCTAGAGAATATCACAATAGCATTGCATATCCATACATCATGGCATGTGCATACATATTATACAACACAATCTCATTTATTTTGAGAACATAATTACTCAATACATTTCATACATCATGACATTACATACAACTAACTCTTTACCTTTCAGGGAAAGATGTAATCAAGTTCTCACGAGTTCTCTCTGGTTCAGTCAAACCGACACCAAGGTTTCTATTCCAGTTGAAGATATTCCAACACTTTTCAAGATTTTATGTGGTTCAGTCAAACCGACACTAAGGTTTCTATTCTAGTTGAAGATGTTCTAAGACTTTCGTCTGGGTCAGCCGAATCGCCGCTAAGATTCCCCTGATTTCTATGCCAGTCAAAGTCAATCCAAGACCTCTCCCGGATAATAGTCAAACCAACAATACATCATACCGTGAAGCCTGGAATTCGATTGGATAACAGTATAAAATACTACAAATCCTGGAATCGACCAGATAGTGGTATATCTCAAATTCAAGCTATGAAGCACGGAAATCGACCGATAATATCTTAATTTCTACAAAATACTATGAAGCCTGGAATCGACCAGATAGTGGCATATCTCAAATTCAAGCTATGAAGCCCGGAAATCGACCGGATAATATCTTAATTTCTACAAAATACTATGAAGCCTTGAATCGACCAGATAGTGGTATATCTCAAATTCAAGCTATGAAGCCCGAAAATCGACCGGATAATATCTTAATTTCTCCAAATTACTGAAGCCTAGGACACGACCAGATAACGGTACGAGACACTGTGAAGTCTAGAGCACGACTAGATAGCAGAAAAAGACACTGTGAAACCTGGAGCACGAATAGATAACAATATAAGGTACTAGGAATCTTGGAATTAGACCAGATAGAAGTTTACTCGGCCAATTACTATGAAGCCTAGAAAAGACCAGATATTAGTATGCCTTAAATTCAAGTTGAAACCCGAATGCGACCGGATAACCACTTAATTCCTTCTGAAGCCTAGAGCACGATCAGATAACAGTTTTTAAGATTACAAAGCCTGGAGCACGACCAGATAGCAAGTTTAATCTCATCTCCCCAGTAAGTCACTGTGAAACCTGGAGCACGACCAGATAGCAGTCAGTCTTATTATCCTCGGCAAAACACTGTAAGGCCTGGAGCACGGTCAGATAGCAGTTCATTTTCATCTCCTCGACTAAGAGATGATTCCCCAGTAGAGTACGGACAACTGAAGTTCCTAAAATTCCATTTCTCCAAAGACAGAGACCAATATTCCTCAACAGATTCCTCCTTAACGACAGGAACAGGAACTCTCATCAAAGGAATATCTCGAGAAATCAACATCCTCTAGATGGCATCTTTAAGCCCATCTCCGACGATTCTCCGTCATATCTTCCGGATGGAATTTTAAGCCCATCTCCGGTGACCTTCTGTCATCTCCTCCAAATGGAATCTGTAAGCCCATTCCCGATACTACCTACACAGTCCAGCACCATCTCAAACGAGTGCAAATTTCTGGGCACTCTAGTGTTCAATCATCTTCCACCTTCAGATTACGAAAGGTAGACAACCAATCTACATCCTCGGGTTTAAGAAGATTGAACAGGGGCAGCTGTTGTACCCGAAAATTTTCCCTCTCACTTCACTCAAGACATGCCTCTAGAGGTCCTCAATTTCTCAAGGGTGACTAAGGATTGACCAGACAAATCCTCCTCCTAAGGCAACAAGCTTAAAACTAGGGTTTCACTCCTCATCAGGGTGTGGGAAGTCCAAAGGTCCCAAATGATTTCCATGGTCCCAATATGTTCTCAAGATCATCCATGTCAAGTTTCATGCCTTGTAAAAGAAGTTTGCTCAATCAATTGCCCAGATGCCTGAAAATCAACTATATTAGGTCAAAAGTCAACTGTGGCCCACATACAGTCAAACTTCAAGATTTTTGGTCAACATCAACATTTTGGATAGATATCCACCATTTTATCAAGGTTTGATCATTATTCCTCAAGGAATGCCCCAAATTCATCAAAACCCAAAAGTTGCTAAATTAGGATTTCATTGGAAAAGTCAACCAAACTTTGACTAAGCATAACTTCTTCATACTTTATCATAAATTTTTCATCCAAGTCTCATTTTGAAGAGGATCAAATTCCCTACAATTCATCTTCATCCCACAAGTTCAAAATATGCACTCATCAAAAGAAATGAATTTCTACATTATAGGTCCTTTTGAAAAGTCAACAAAAACACCTTTTGGGTCAAAGCTTCTTCCATGGATATGGAAGTCCCAATTGATATGAAACCAAAAGGGTTGTTTAGGAGACATCCTAAGCTTTCTAAAAAGTCCAATAACACCTTCCTAGGGTTAAAATTGGAGGAGATATCCCTTGTCAAAGTTGACCATTTTTGCAAAATTGCGAAAAGTCAAATGTGCTCAAAAATACATTTTTTTGTCAAATGGGCCTAGCATTTCATGATTGAAGCTTGTTAGAAACATGGTCCACGACCTAAATCGGCATCCACACATTTTTTGCTTTATTTATTTATTTTGATTTTTTATTATTTAAAAGTTAAATCAAATCAAATAAATTGCAAAAAATATAAAAAGATTAGTTTTGATCTGATTTTTTGTAGGAATCAAATCCAATTAAGCTGGCATATCATATCCAAATCATGCAAGGCAAATTGAATCAAAATTGGCATGATTATGCTTGTTTTGGAAAGATATAATACAAGAGCAAAATCAAATCAAATTTTCATGATTCACAAAGATACAAAGTGTTTTTGTTGCCCTAATCTGTTCCACTACATATACTGAACATACTTAAGCCAAAAGAACAAGGATTACAGTCGTGAGAACCCCAAACAAAACTCAAATTTTTGAAGAAAAAGTGTAGGTCGGATTTTTACTTGTAGTCCAATTCAAGAAATTTCAAAGCCATTAATCTATTCCTGGACGTACTCTGAAGTGATCCCAATCATTCTCAAGCCACAAAACATCTAGAGTTGTAAGATACTGATCACGGTTTGCACCCTTATAACTCAAACTTGTTTTCAGGGTTTTACGCATTTTACCTTCGATTTGCTTGCATAATTGTATTCATAATCATGTTTGTGATCTTTTGGATAGCCTGTATTTGATTTCTAGTGCAGGAACAAGCTTACGCCATCATTAGGGTTTAGAAGCTTCAAATTAGGGATTCTACGTAGAGGCAAAATTAGGACTAATTAATGATACCAATGAACTCAAGACAAGATTCTTAGTGGGTCTATGTCTTTAGTTCTGATTAATATTGCTTACTTTGCATTTTGAGATATTGCAGGTCTATAGCAATGCACAAAAACCGTCACTAAAGCCTATAGTGACGAAAATTGCTGTTGGTAAAGGTGCTATTGTCTAAAACGATGAAACAGGGAAGAGGATGAAGGCGTGTCAATATCTGAATGGTGGATTTGAATCTCACACGTTTTATTACTGCATTGAATTTTCATTCTATATTATGTATTACTTGTATTATATTAACAAATAAAACACGCATTACAGATGGCAAGGGATCAAGTTTGAAAGTGAGAGGACCTGGGTTCGATCCCAAGTCCCATCATTTTCTCTATTTTCTTAACGTTTACACGCAGGTTCCATGCACGCTAGAAGACGTCCACCATGCAGCCACGCAATCCAGCCAATGGATCATCTCCATCAACAATCCAACGTCCCATGCAGTAAGGTCCATGGTACACCATCAGCAAGGACCAGCATTGAATCAGGAGCAAGGATTGGGCTGACCAGCTATTGGGCCTAAACAATTCAACATTGCACCCCTTGATTGCTTGCTAAACAGGCCCATCTTTTTTTTTTATTATTTCTTTTTCTTATTATTTACTTATTTCCTTTCACAAAATAACACAAAAAATTATTTTCTTTTTTATTAAATAAAAAATCACAAAAAAACATAAAATCATTTTTTTTCCATAAAAAATTATTTTATTTCCTTAATTAATTAGTTTAATTAAAATTAGGGCAATTAAATCCTTTTTTTCATAATTAAAATTAATTAGGAATTAGAGTTAATTTGTACATAACTTAATCTTTTCTTAAAAATAACCTAAATATTTTTCAATTAGATTTTTAGGTTTCTTAATTCATTCTCGTACTTAATTCGCCGCGCGCATTTTTAAATCCTTTTTCTATTATTGTAACTGCTCCGAGTTTGTAATAGTAATTAGGTTTCAATTCCGCATCTTTATTTTCAGTCCAAAATAATTATGTATCTGCAAAAGCCCTGTAATAGCTAGGACTTTAACTTTCTCGCTTTTAATTTCCACAAACTATAAACTGCTTAGATGTATGTTAATAGGATTGTATGGAAAGACAAACTAAAAGATAAATTAACTGAAAATTACACTCGCACATGCTCACTCATAGAGTTTACTCACTCCGGTTGCCTTCGGTAAACGGTCATGAAGTATAGGGTTCGTTAGTGGTTGTCCTCTAGCCCCGAAAGATCTAAAATGACCCATTCGGATGTTGCCTCGAAAAAAGATCTTTAAGGCTTTAGGATGATTACTAACATTTCCTAACATTGCTTTTTTCATCATATTTGTCCCTTCGAATGTCCCTAAAAAACTCCAACAACGATGCTACCTATTTCTCAATAATGGGATAGCATTGTGTAAAAGGAAAATGACCAGACCTTTTTCGAGTAGGTAGATTAGTTCCTAAGTACTTGCTTAAACAAACAAAAACTTTTTCACACAAACACTTTCCAAACAAAGTTTTCAAAAACAACTTCGTAACACTCTTGAGGACAGAAACAAGGGTTAAAACGAAGTAAAACAAAACTTTTCAAAGCAAGCACACAGAAGCAGTTTTCAAAATGAGCAAGTACCTAAGAGCCCGTGGAAAACCACAGATATAAAGGGTGCTAACACCTTCCCTTTCTATAATCTACCCCCCGTACTCAAAAACATCTCGAAAAAGGTTTTGCTGTTCTTTTTCCTTTTCCTGATTGGATAAAATAAAAGTCGATGGTAACTCTTGCTTACCGCGACATTTTGCAAACAAAAAACACAAACCAGTACTAATAGTAGGTTTTTCCACCGTATCACAGATCGCATATTCATTTTACTACAAGATTGGCATTTGATTGTACTAATAACATGGCAGAGTATTAAGTTTGTATCATGGGACTTGAGGAGTCTATAGATCTCAAAATCAAAATTCTAGATGTATATGGCGATTCAGCTTTGGTAATAAATCAGATTAAAAGAGAATGGGATACACGTTACTCTGGCTTTATTCCTTACAAAGACTATGTTAGAATATTATTACCCTTCTTTAATAAAGTTGAATTCCATCATATTCCCAGAGATCAGAATCGGATGGCGGATGCTTTAGCCACTCTGGCTTCTATGTATCAAGTAAATACTTTGAACGATGTTCCTCGTATCACAGTGTGACGTTTGGATAGGCTAGCTGTAATACGGTGGCAGAACCGACTGTTATATTGGTTTTGCATTTGTATTTGCAAATGTTGCGGTAAGTAAGAGTCACCACCAACTTTTCTTTTATCCAACAAAGGAAAGGGTGAAAAGAACAGAAAAAGACCTTCCGAGATTATTTCTGAGTAAGGGGGTAGATTATGAAAAGGGAAGGTGTTAGCACCCTTTCCATCTGTAGTTATCTACAAGCTCTTAGATGCTAGCAAGTTTGAAAATACCTTGTGTTTGTGTGTTTGAAAAAAAGTATTTTGAAAAGCCGCCTTAGTGCGGTGAACTTTGTAATATTTCTCATATTTTTGAGAATGTATACAAAGTGTTTTTGAAAATATTTTTGGAAAGGAGTGTATGGGTGGAAAATGTTTTATTTGAGCAATCATCTAAGAACTATCTACCTACTCGAAAAGGTTTGTTCTTTTCCTTTAGACAGTTGTATCTTACTATTTTTGAGTAAGTATCCCTATTATTGGATGTTTGAGGGATAATCGAAGGGGTGTCGTACAGTCACAAAGGCAAATGGGCAAGATACTTTAGTAACTACCCTAGGGTTTTAAGATCATACCGAGCAAACATCAAGAGGGTCATTTTTGTGATCTTTAAACCAGAGGGTAGCCACTAAAATCTCTCACATTTTAAGAGTTGTGACTGTTTTATTCTGAAGGCAACCGAAGTGGGGGTACCCTAGACGTGCGCATGTGCAAGTGAGTTGTGTTTCAATTATTTATCTTTGCGTTAGGTTTGCTAACGTTTTGTTTTTAATTCTTGTCATGCAATCCTATTAGCAACACACCTAACAACTTATATATGGACATGAATTTAAAGTGCGGAATTTAAAACCTAACTATTATATGGCTTCAGGGAGGGGGAATTTACAAGTACAAAATTTGGGGATAAAAACAACAAATAAAATCCTAGTTTTTAACTTATTACAAACCGGGCAGATACAATAATAAGAAAGCGTAATAATGCGGGAAGTAAGTGAGCGCGCGAGAATCAAAAGGAATGTTTAAAACCCTAAAAAATTCTAAGTTAATAAGAAACAAAAAAAACTTTTTTGTTTGTTTTGTTTATTTTAAGAAAAATGTTTAAGTAAAAAATAATTAACTAACTAGATCTAATCTTAAGAAAAAGGTTAATTATTAACGAAAATTAAAATTAATAAAAAGGAAACTAATTCTATATTTTTTGTATTTTTTATTATGAAAAAGAATTGAAATTAATTAAATCTTAAGTCTATTGATTTTAAATAAAAAAGGTTAAAATAATTATAAATTAATTTACAAAAATTTGATTTAAGTAAAAACATACTAAACCTAATATTTGTATGGTTTCATGATTTTCTGATTAAATAATAAAAAAAGATTTAAAAGAAAAAAATTTATTAAATAAATAAATAAAAAAAGGAAATAGAAAATGGGCCTGATGTAAGAAAAGAGGGAAGGGGTACGAATTGGAATTGTTAGGCCCAAGTTTGAGAGAGTCCAGAAGCTGCATTGGATCCTATGTTGCTAGCTCTTGAGGGTCTACTATGAGCGCCCAGATTTGGAATGCTTGATCTGATGCTGTGAGGCTTTGATGGTGATGATATGATGACACATGGTGGGCGCGTACGTCCTGGTCATAGTGGATCTTCAAGGAAATAATTAGAAATAATTATGCAAGAGGCAGGGATCAAACCCCTTCCCTTGCACACACACAACACCTTAACACATACACTCTCAACCGTTGGAACGACTTTATATCCGGGAGTATAAACACAATGAAAAATATATAATGTAAAACAAGTTAAATTATTGAGTTTTCAAACACGCACGCTTCAGTGGGCCATGGTCGTTTGAATGGACGAATCAGGGGCGTGGATTTTGACACGCTGGCTATGGAGGGGTCAAACCACCATCCACGGTGGTTGACAACCTTCTTCTTCGGTGACCCAAATTTCTAAACCTGCAAAACAACGTTATTCAAAACAAAACGTTAAACCTACCTCCCCTAAGTCGGGGTCTGCAAACTCGGTGGTGGTGGCCGTTTTGCTTGAAACGGCCTAGAAGTACCGATACACATGCTACATGAACGTTTTGCCCTAGCCATGGCTAAGGTAAAGACTTGGATGCACTCTTGAGACCTTCAAGAAGCTAGTGGGACGCTTGGAATTGACTGATGATGGATGGAGATGGGAGTTTCCTCGTGCTCTAGTTCTTTGAAATTTTGTAGAATTTATGGTTTGTTCTTGAGGAGGATATGCGTGTCTTGGATCTGAATAGTTTGTACATATATATGGGACCAAATTAGGGTAACAAATATGGTACCATATCATATGTAATCAAGTATAATATTTGATTTGGAATTATATGCATTCTTTCCATTTTAAGCCAAGATTTGATTCAAAAATATTCCACACGGTTTCTTGAGCCGGTTGTACAATCTATGGGCTTCAATGATGATCTAAAATCCAATCCATGCGCCTTTTACCATTTACTTGATATTTGATTTTATTTATTTTGTATTTAATTGAATAAAAAACAAAATAAATAAAAACAAAAATCACGGAAAGGTGAGAATGGATTTAGAGGTCCTTCATAAGGTCATGAATATGTTTAAAGCTCAAAAAGTTAGGCCATTAACCTAAAATTTCAAATTTGCATGCTTTGCATTTCATGAATTTGAACAATATTTCCCAACTTGTGCAAACCATAACTTGCTCAAGTTTTATTTTTTGGAGATGATCTTGGAATTTTTAGAAATTTCACGATGTCCCCTACAATCTCTATGTTGAACATTTTTGCATTTGGAGAAATCATCTTGATGTAACTTGCCTTGACAAAAATACCCTTTTTGTTGACTTTCAAAAAGACTTGTAATGTATTAACTCATATCTTTCCAATGATGGATGAAGCATGTGAAAGTTATGCCTGGTAAAAGTTTAGTTGACTTTCTCTAGGAAACCCTAATTTGGCAAGTTTTGATTCTTGATATTTGAGAACATTCCTTGATGAATCATGATCAACCCTTGACCAAATGATGGATATCACTTCAAAATGTTAACGTTGACCAAAAATCTTGAAGTTTCAATGTATATTGGCCACAATTGACTTTTGACCTAGTATAGTTGATTTTCAAACATTTGAGCAATTGACTGAACAAACTTATGATGCAAGGCATAAAAATTGGCATGGACATCCTTGAGGACATATTAGGGACCATGGAAATCACTTGAATCCTTTGAATCCTAAACTTCTTGGTGGAAAGTTAAACCCTAGTTGGAAATCCATTGCTTAGGAGGAGAATTTGTCTGGCCAATTCTTGGTCAACCTTAAGCAATTAAGGACCTCTATGAGCATGTCTTGAATAAATGAGAGATCAAATTTTAGGGTAAAACAACTTCCCCTGTCCAATCTTCTTAAACCCGAGGATTTAGATTGGCTTGTCTGCCTTTTGTGATCTGAAGGTGGAAGATGATTGAACACTAGAGTGCCCAGAAATTTGCACTTGCCTGTGTATGAAGTGATGTTGTTGGTTGATGATATCGGGAATGGGCTTACAGATGCCATTTGGAGAAAGTGACTGAGATTTTTCATAGATGGTCTTATAGATGTAATCCTAAGTAAATGATGACTTTGAACTGGAAGAAGTATCAGAATAAACCTTTGGTCGATTTACCTTGAGCCAAAAGAGGTCCTTTTGTCTGACTTCGTACTAGAATGAACTTGTGTCCGATTCTATCTTAGAGTTCAGGAGTTTTAGTTATCCATTGCTCTACTGGGGAATTATTTCTTGACTGGTGAGAATGAAAGTTAGCTGTTATCTGGTCGAAATCCAGACATCACAGTAACTTGCTGAGGATAATAAAGTTGATTGTTATCTGGTCGTATTCCCAGCTTCATAATGACTTACTGGGGAATATGAAATTAACTATTATCTGGTCAGTTTCCAGGCTTTGCAGTAACTTGTTTAAGGTTAAACTATTATTTGGTTGAATTCCAGGCTTCACAGAAAAATGGAGTTAAATTGTTATTTGGTCGTATTCTAGGCTTCAGTAACTTAAACTTTAGGTTAACTGTTATCTGGTCTGATCCCAGGTTCACGGTGTTTTAGATGAAATTAAATTGTTATCTGGTCGGGTCCAGGCTTCAGCAACTTGAACTGTTATCTGGTCGGATTCCAGGTTTCACAGTGATTGATGAGCTGTTACTTTAGATAGTTGCCTTGTCTTGCTTCAGGAATTAATCTGGAACCTGCTTTTGTTGGTTGTTGAGATAGTTTCCCTGTCTGGTTTCAGGAATTAATCTCTAACCTGGTCTTGTAGATATTCGCCCCGTCTTGTTTTGGGAATTGATCTATAATCAGTTGTTCATAAATAGTTTCCCTGTCTGGTTTCAGGAATTAATCTGGAACTGTTGAAAATCGTTGATGATATTCGTCTGTCGATCTTTCCTGAAAAGGTAAAGAGTTAGTTACATGTAATGTCATGATGCATGAAATGCATTGGGTAATGATGTTCTCAAAATAAATGAGACTATTCTATATGCATTTTGTAGATATATGCTATGACACTTGTAAAATGATGTATGAATGAAATATGCGAACATATCAGTCGTTCTTTGCAGTGTCGTTGAACTAGGTAAAATAAATCTCTGACTGCTGTTGGGGATGAAGAATGCAATTCTTCACTATTTGCTAGGAGATGGATTTTCGTAACTAGAGAAATAAACTCTATTGGGGAAGGAAAACTTCATAAACTATTTGGGGATTTTATGAAACCCTGCTGGGGAACCCAATAAAACTTATAGACCATGCTGAGGAATGCTCCAAGATGCTGGAGAGATGATTGAAACTTCTGATCTGTGTAAGAAATGTCGGATTATCTTAAATCATTAGGCTATACGCTGAAGATATGGTGGTGACTTTGCGGGAGGTCATCTCTGTCTTTGTACCTGGTGGTGAATGTATATGTGGGTGATGAATTTTGTGAAAATGATCCCCTAGGGTTGTTCTGTGGGGATTTATAGATGGCTTTTTGACATTTTCCCAATCCTTAAAACCCTTAGCAATTATCTTTCTGTTTTTATGCGTGTATTTGTAAACAGTAATCACATCCAAATGCATATGTTCAAAAATAATCACTGGACGTTTTTGCAAACAAAACAGAAAATTAAAAAAAGAAAGTAGTTTTTCACTTTCAAAGTAATAGTTTTTGTATTAATTTGAAGAAATCTGCCTATAACAGGCGTCTTTGTACAAGGAGATAGACACCCTAATAAGAGAATGTCGTCGAAAATGAAAGTTATACAAAGTAATGTACAAAGAGAAAACAACTATGTGAAATAATCCCATTGGGTTTTAATTATGCTATTGCCTTTATATCTTTGAGTGTCTCATCACTTTGCTGCTTGGCAGAAGCTGGCTGGATTGATCCGTACCATTTGAACTTGTCAATTTGATAATGAAGTTTGGCTGTAAGGTGATCCACTGGGACATAATCGTACGCTTTTAATCCCTAATTTTTTTCCTGGACCGCCTTTTCAGGTTTTCAGTCCACCGGGATACCCTTTTTGCCCAAGCCGCCTTTTCAGGTTTTCGACTTGCCGGGTATATAGACTTTTCACACACACATATATATATATATATATATATATATATATATATATATATATATATATATATATATATATATATATATAATTTTTTCCCAAACCCTTTTGGTTCGTCGGGATGCCCTTATTTTTGCCTAAGCCAGTCAACCTAGCGAGTCTCTTCTCATGCGTAGTTTATTTTAACCATGTGTGCGTTCATATGGTGTGGAAGGTCGTCACTGTCCATGGTGGTTAGTATCATGGCTCCACCAGAAAATATACTCTTGATCACAAATGGTCTTTCGTATGTAGGAGTCCATTTTCCCCTGGGATCGCCTTGTGGCAGGATGATGCGCTTGATTACTAGGTCACCAACATGATATACCTGTCGTCTGACCTTCTTGTTGAAAGCTTTGATCATACATTTCTGGTACATCTTACCATGACGAACAGCCGCGAGCCTTTTCTCATCAATCAGGTTCAATTGGTCAAGTCGAGTCTGAACCCATTTGTCTTCGTTTAAACCTGCATCCTTCATGATTCTCAGGGAAGGGATCTGGACTTCAACGGGTAAGACAACTTCCATACTGTACACAAGAGAAAATGTGGTTGCCCCTATTGACATGTGCACTGAGGTACAGTAACCAGGAAGAGAAAACGATAACATCTCGTGCTAGTCTTTATATGTCACTGTCATCTTCTGTGTAATCTTTTTGATATTCTTATTGGCAGCCTCCACAACGCCATTCATCTTCGGCTGGTAAAGAGAAGAGTTATGATGTGGATATTGAATTGCGTATAGAGGTTTGTGATCATAGTATTATTTAGGTTGATACCATTATCTGTGATAATTCTTTCTGGGATATCGCACCGACAAACAAGATTATGTCTGATGAACCGGGACACGACGTTCTTAGTAACAGAAGCACATGAGACTGCCTCCACCCACTTTGTGAAGTAATCAATGGAGAAAAGGATGAAATAGTGTCCATTGGAACCAATAGTTCTAATCTCTCTGATCATATCTATACCCCACATTACGAATGGCCAAGGAGCAGTCAAGACATTTAGCAGAACCAAAGGCACATGTACTTTGTCAGCATAGATTTGGCATTTGTGACAAGTTTGGGAGTGATGATGATAATCTGCTTCCATAGTGGACCAATAGTACCCTGCCCATAGGATCTTTTTAGCCATTGTATGCCTACTAGAATGGGTGCAAAAGGTACCTTCGTGCATATCCTCCATAATTTTCTCTGCTTCTTTCTTATTCACACACCGCAATAAGGTAGAATCATGGTTGTGCTTGTAAAGAATTCCATTACTCAGGAAGAACTTGGCAGAGAACCTTCTTAAGAACTTTTATTTATTGATGGATGCTCCCTCAGGGTACTCTTGAGCTTCAAGATACCTTTTCACCTCGTGGAACCAAGGCTTTTCTTCTACTCCCTCATCATCAATCTCATAACAGTGGGCTGGTTCGTCTAATCTTTCAATAGTGATCTGAGGAGCTTCGTTATCCCATTTGACTTTAAACATGGATGACATGGTCGCTAGCGTGTCCGCTAACTGATTTTCTTCTCGTGGAATATGTTCAAAGGTAATCTCTTCAAAGTATGGAATCAATGTCAACACATGCTCTCGTTAAGGGATGAGATTAGGATGTTTTATGTCCTATTCTCCCTTAATCTGACTGATTACCAAGGCTGAGTCTTTGTATACCTGTAAGAACTTGATCCTCATATCGATAGCCGCTTTGATACCCATAATTCATGCCTCATATTCATCCATATTGTTGGTACAATTAAAGCATAGTCTGGCGGGGAAGGGTGTATGCAAGCCTTTTATGGAGATAATCACAACACCAATTCTATTTCCGAGTGCGTTGGAAGCTCTGTCAATGACCATAGTCCACCGGGATCCTTTTTCAGGTCCTTTATCTGGTCGAGGTTCTTCATAATCAGTTACTAACATAATGTTCTCGTCTGGGAACTCGAAATTCATTGGCTGGTAGTCAGCTATAGCCTAATGAGCCAAATGATCAACTAGTACACTCCCTTTGATTTCTTTTTGGGTAGTGTACTGAGTGTCGTACTCGGTCAGGACAATTTTCCACCTTGCTATTCTTCCGGAGAGAGCGATCTTCTCGAATATGTATTTGATAGGATCCATTTTATATATCAATAAAGTAGTGTGAGTCAACATATACTATCTTAGTCGAAGAGCAGCCCATGCCAAAGCGCGACAAGTTTTCTCGAGTAGTGAGTATCTTATTTCACAGTTTGTAAACTTTTTGCTAAGGTAGTATGTTGCATGCTCTTTTCGACCAGACTCATCATGCTGCCCCAACACACCCCATTGAATTCTCTAATACTGTTAAGTACATGATCAGAGGTCTTTCTTCAACTGGAGGCATCAAAATAGGAGGTTCTTGAATATATTCCTTGATTCGGTCAAAGGTCTTACGGAAGTCGTCATTCCACTTCACTACTTGATCTTTCTTCAGTAATTTGAAGATTGGCTCACCAGTAGCGGTTAGGTGGGAAATGAATCTGGCAACATAGTTTAGATGTCACAAGAAACCTCTAACCTCCTTCTTGGTGCAGGGAGTTGGCTTCTCTTGAATAGCTTTAAACTTCACAGGATCTACCTCAATACATTTGCCACTGACGATGAAACCCAGGAGTTTACTAGACCTTACCCCAAAGGTGCACTTGTTCGGGTTCAGTCTTGATTTGTACTTCTTCAGTCTTTCAAATATTTTGTGCAAGTGGTTAAGGTGCTCTTCTTCAGTCTGAGACCTGACTATCATATCGTCAACATAGACCTCTATCTCGTGGTGGATCATATCATGGAACAAGGATACCATAAAACGCTGATAAGTGGCCCCTGCATTCTTCAATCCAAATGGCATAACTTTGTACCAGAAGGTGCCCCACTGTATGATGAAAGTTGTTTTCTCCATGTCTTCAAGTTCCATTTTGATCTGATTATAACCAGAGAAATCATCCATGAAGAAGAATATCTTATGTTTTGCTGTGTTGTCAACCAGAACATCAATATAGGGAAGCGGGAATTCATCCTTGGGGCTTGCCCCATTCAAATCTCTGTAATCCACACACATACGCACCTTACCGTCCTTTTTAGGTACCGATACCACATTCGCAACTCATTGTGGATAAAAAGTAACAACTAAGAATTCAGCATTAAATTGTTTCATGACTTCAACCTTGATCTTTTCTGACATCTCAGGACGCATACGCAAACCTTTTTCTTCACTGGAGGGCAGTCTTCTTTCGTTGGTAGACGATAAACCACAATATCAGTGTCCAGCCCCGACATGTCTTCGTATGACCAGGAAAAGATATAAACATAGTCATGTAACATCTGAATTAACCGTTCTTTAACACCATTTTCCAAGTTGGAACCTATCTTGACTTCCTTTTTATTCTCCTCATTACCTAAGTTTACTGTCTCGACTGACTCTTCATGAAGTTGTATTGCTCTTTCCTCTTGTTGTAACAGTCTGGAAAGTTCTCCTGGTACTTCACAATCTTCCTCACCTTCATCCTAGGCTTGGTAGATCGGATTTTCAAAGTCATAACTGGAAATAGCAGAAGTGTTATCAATGGGATCCAGGGTGGATGTGGATTTGCAATTTGATATGTGTGTGTGTGTGTAAGAGAGCATAACTATTTTGAAAAAAATAAAGTAAAAAAGAAAGACAGAAAGCATAGAATTTGTATGCAAAACGTCCAATGATTTATTAATGACATATGAAAATAAAGTGATAACCCTCACAAATAGACCGTTGTGCCTCGGGTAAGACATAAGTCTTTAGAGTTTAAACTGTTCAAAAATTACATATCCTCAAAAAACAGAAAAACAATTACTTATGGATAAAAGAAATAGGCAAAAAGTCTCTAGCCATCCAATTATTGAGTACACCGTTCATAGTAGGGAAGATCCAATTGTCCAGGTCACAGTCACTATCAGTGTCTTCCATATCATTGACTCCATGGTTGCTGATGCGTAGTGGTGGTCCTCCGGCGTGAGCACGACGGACAACTTTTTGAGCTCTTAAAGTGAAACCCAAACCAAATTTGTCAGACTTATAGGGGATGTCAGGGAGTTGGCCCCAAATAGTAAACCCACCTTCTTCAACTACAACCTTATAATCTTCAGTTGAAGTCTGGTAATGTTTGGAACAATGGTAGCAGCTTTGGTAACAACAATCGTCTGAGGAACCTCTTCAAAATTCTAACAGGGGGTCTCAATGAACTCTTCGTCCATCTCGACATATCTGAAAGAGTTTAAATGGCTCACGAATATACTCTTCTTTGCATGGAATGTAACAATCTTTCCATTAACCGGATACTTTAACATCTGATGCAAGGTGGAAGTGACAACACCAGCCCCATGAATCCAAGGGCGTCCTAATAAGCAGGAGTAGGAAGGGCGAATGTCCATTACATAGAAAGTGGAATCAAAAGTTTGGGAACCAACTTTGATCGGGATGTCCACCTCCCCATGCACCATTCTTTTAGAACCATCAAAAGCCCCCACAACAATGTTATTGGGCTTTAATGAAAGTCCTTCGCAAGCCAATCTGTCTAAGGCACCCTTGGGTAGAACATTCAGAGACGAACATGTATCAACTAAAACATGAGTCAGAGTAGTTCCCCTGCACTCAATAGAGACATGCAGGTAATTATTATGCTTTCTTCCCTTAGGCTTCAAATCAGCATCGAAGAAACCGAGTCCATTGTCAGTAGTCAGACTAGCAACACCGTTCTCAATTGGTGGGCAGAAGTCTCTTGTGGGACATGAGCAGACTTCAGGAACTTCACCAAAGCCTTAGCATGGGCTTTAGAGCATAACAACAAGGCCAACATTGAAATTTTTTAGGGGGTCTTTCCCAATTGTTCCACAATATTGTAGTCACTTTTCCATATGGTTTTTAAAATTTCCTCCATTTCTTGCTTGGAGGTCTCAGGAATGGCTTCTTTAGGTGCCTCCGTCCGGGCAGGCTCAACCGATACTTCTTTGCCCCGAGTCTTGGCTGACTCATTATTAGGAATAACCACAGGAGTAATAATAGGAGTAGCAACATGAATAACAAAAGGAGTGGCAACAATCTTTGGAGAGATTTCAGGAGATAAAATTCTTCCACTTCTAGTTATCTTACTAGTCCCAACAATGTTCTCGATGTTAGGATCAATATCTTTAGTAAATTCATTTTTTATAACCAATAGGTCTTTCTTGACGCCATGGTAGTAGAAGTCAGCTCCATAGTTCCAAGGAACAGCCTTGTCGGAGGAATATGATATTGGCCCAGGAGAGGTGATAATTAAAGGAGAAACCTTATGAGTGGATGTAATCCTGACAGGACCTTTAGAGGAGACCCTGGGAGGATTTTCGGAAATGGTAATAATTGACACATCTTTACACAAACTTCTTGTAGAGGGAATCTTCTCAAAAAGGATCTCCCGGTCATTAATTAGACGCTGAACACCTATTTTCAGTAATAAACAACCATTAGGAAGAGACGCACAATGGTAGAAATCTTCACCATATCCTGGAAATAAACCAGCTTGTAAGAGATTCTCCTTAACCACTGGAAGAGGAGTAGCCAGTTCATCAACAGAAGATAGAAATAGGTCACCATCAATAACGTTGATACCTTGGTCGTGCTTGGGCATGGGTGCAGCTATCACATTGGGGGTCTCAAGAGGGTCAAATTCAATCATCTTTGCATCAATAAGATCTTGAAATTTATTCTTCAGAGCCCAACAATCATTTGTATCATGCCCTGGACTATTGGAGTGGTAGGCACACCGAGCATTTGGATGATAACGGGAAGATGTAGTGTTTGGATTTTGAGGAGGCTCCCTCAGAGTGACCAAGCTAGCCTTTATTAGATGTTGTAATACCTGAGATAAGGGCATGTTGAGTCTGGTGAATTGTCTTCTAGGCACATCCTTCCTGTGCTGATTATTTTGTTATTGAGTTGATGCTGGGTTGGAGATCATTACAGCTCCTACCGTCGGACGATGTTCAACTTTACCCTGATTTCTTTGGCCATAGGCAGCATTAAATTCCTTCTTCCCACTGAAAGGCTTCTTCATAGCACTTGAAGATGCAACCCCTTTAATTTTTCCACTTTTGATGTCAGCGTCTACTCGTTCTCCCGTCAATATCAGCTCGGTGAATCCAGCTGAAGAGCTTCCGATCATATGGTTGAAAAATGGGCCCGACAAAGTACCCAAGAACATATCTACCAGCTCTCTATCAGATAGAGGAGGTTGGACTCTTTCTGAAATATCTCTCCACTTTTAGGCATAATCTTTGAAACCCTCACAAGAACCCATAGACATGCTTTGAAGTTGCATACGGGTTGGAGCAAGGTCAGTATTGTATTGGTACTGCTTGTAAAATGCAACATCCAGATCTTCCCAATTGCGAATGTTGGTTCCTTTCACTTGGTAGGACCATTCTAACCGCATCCCCGAAAAACTCTCCTGGAAGAAATGAACCCATAAATTCCTGTCAGTTGTGTGGGGTTGGATCTTCCTGGCATAAGAACTTAAATGCAACTTGGGACAGAAAACACCGTCATACTTTGTAAATGTGGGAACTTTGAATTTTTGGGGGATGACCACTCCCGAGACCAACCTTAGCTCTTCAAAATCCAAACCAGGTACTCTCTGAATCTCCATAGCATTGAGACGGTCCTCCAGCTGTTTATACTTGTCATCAGCAGGAGGATATCGTTCTTAAGCATAGTCTACTTCCTCTTCATCAGTCCCTAGGTTGTTATCTTCTTCTGTTGTCTTCTTGTCATCCTCTTCCAGATTATTCCCCTCATTTGATGCAGTTGTGAATTCTAGAGCTCGCTTGGCTGTTCCTCTAAATCTTCTTCCCATGTTCAAGATACCAGCCGATTTCTTTGCCTTCTTTGTCTTCTCTTTGACAATGAGAGCTTTTAGATCTTCTTATCCCTTAGCCAGAGCTAGGAACATCTGTTGGAATTGAGCGTTCTGTGCTTGAAGATCCTTAACTGTTTGTTCAAGAGCCATTTTGTTTTGCTGAAATAAACAGCAAAAAGATAAGATACCTATCTTGAAATACCTGCTTATGTAATGATATGCATGACATGTTTATGCGGTGTTTTCAAGGACTTCGGGAAATTTAAATTTGTGAAACAAAATGAATCAAAGATTTTATTAGTAAAAATTCAAATTACAACTGCCTTTTAGTCTTGCAATTGAAACTTAAAAACTCTTATAATCTAAGAATCAAGTCTCCCATGGGAGCTTCCTCTTCATGTCGAGATAGACATTAATACTTTTTTCTTTGTGAAGTTCTCGTGAGCTCCAACACTTTCTTCTCATTGGTGTAGAATTGATCTCTAAAGGTATCTCGTTCTTCCTTCAGCTGAATCTAGGATCTCTGTAACTCTTCAAGATCAGTGGGCATGTCAGGATGGAGAACTATATAAAGAACATCTCCTTCGGTGATAGGCTCCACAATCACTGGAAAGATGACTGTATATGGCATAATAAGGTTTTGGGCGCGAGCTCATACCCATTTGAGATAAGGCACCATAGGAATGAAATTCTTATGCCCCAGAGTCTTTCTATCAACCTTGTTTATGATGCCTCAAGCTCGTACGAACCATTGACGATAACCTTGAACATCATCCTCGTAGTTGAACATAATGCCTTGCATAACCATATCATGGGGACCATCCCTTCAAGCATAACCGAATTGTCGTAGAGCCTAAGAAGGATTATAAGTGATACCTCCCTTAATTCCAAGGAGTGGGATATTAGGTAATTCCCCACAACAATCGATGATAGAGACATCTCCCATAAATTGGGAGTAACAAAGAATATCCGAGTGAGAAAGTGACATTATCCTTTACGACCAACCCAAACCTTCTTCATTCTTCAATACTAATTGAGAAAGGTGCGAAATAAACCACCTAGACAACAATGGTATACAACACATAAGAACCCCTCTTTTCTTCATGGTACGAGTGTGGAGGGAATGCAAGATATCTCAGAGAAAAGTAGGCACATGGTTATAAGAGAGGAAAACCTTGAAAACATTCACATCGTTGAGTATGTCCAAATTAGGGAACAGTACTAACCCATAGATCAGAAGAGCCAGGACTTCTTCGAAAGCTTGAAAATCCAAATTATCCCAAAAAAAATGTTCCTCTTCCCTAGTAGACTTTCCTACAATCCCCAGTAAGCTGCTGCAAAACCTGGAAGATAACCAGATAACAATTAACTCCTTTATCCCCAACAAGTTGTTAGCTCCCTTTCTCTTCCATCAAGAGATAAATTCCCAATAGAGCAAAAGACAACTAAAATTCCTGAACTCCTTTCCCCAAGCAGGAATCAACACTACCACATAGTTTTCCTCTCAAATAAAATCAATGTTCCCCCAACGGAGTTCTCCTCAAATAACAAAACAAGAATCCCTAGCGGAAACAGTCTAAAAGCAAGGTCTGGGAAAGTGTGCATACTCTTCATTCCCAACGGCCGTCCGAGATTCAGCTTCCCAAAACTCCCCAACACTTGTCAAGAATTTATTTTCCAAGACAAAATTACATTCCAGCAACCTTTCCTACATCATACTACATACATGATAAGCGCATACAACACAAATGCATATGACATAATCTCATTTATTTTTAGAACATCATTACACCATGCATTTCATACATCATGACATTGCATACAACTAACTCTTTACCTTTTCAGGAAAGATCAATCAACAGAAAATTATCATCAAAATTTTTTCAATAAAGACAAGACAACTATCTGTGAAAAAATCAATTGTATATCAACTCCCGAAACAGGACGGGGTGACTATCTACATGACAAATACTCCTTTCAGACTTCTACTGGTTCAGTTTAAATCTCTCAATGATTTATCCTGATTCTTTCCCGTGGACATTTTCTCTGGTTCAGATAAATCTCCCCAATATTTGTTCTGATTCTTTCCAGACCTCTACTGGTTCAGTTTAAATCTCTCAATGGTTTATCCTTATTCTTTCCCGTGGACATTTTCTCTGGTTCAGATAAATCTCCCTAAGATTTGTTCCGATTCTTTCCATACCTCTACTGGTTCAATTTAAATCTCTCAATGGTTTATCCTTATTCTTTCCCATAGAAATTTTCTCTGGGTTAGATAAATCTCCCCAAGATTTATTCTGATTCTTTCCAGACCTCTGCTGGTTCAGTTTAAATCTGTCAATTCTTTATCCTAATTCTTTCCCGTAGACATTTTCTCTAGTTCAGATAAATCGACCCAAGATTTGTTCTGATTCTTTCCAGACCTCTGTTGGTTCAGTTTAAATCTCTCAATGGTTTATCCTGATTCTTTCCCATAGACATTTTCTCTGGTTCAGATAAATCTCCCCAAGATTTGTTCTGATTCTTTCCAGACCTCTGCTATTTCAGTTTAAATCTCTCAATGGTTTATCCTGATTCTTTCCCGTAGACATTTTCTCTTGTTCAGATAAATCGCTCCATGATTTGTTCTCATTCTTTCCAGACCTCTGCTGGTTTAGTTTAAATTTCTTAATGGTTTATCCTGATTCTTTCACGTAGACATTTTCTCTGGTTCAGATAAATCTCTCCAAGATTTGTTCTGATCATTCTAGACCTCTACTAGTTCAGTTTAAATCTCTCAATGGTTTATCCTGATTCTTTCCCGTAGACATTTTCTCTTGTTTAGATAAATCGCTCCAAGATTTGTTCTGATTCTTTCCATACTTCTTCCAGTTCAGTTTAAATCTCTCAACGGTTTATCCTGATTCTTTCCCGCAGACATCTTCTCTGGTTCAGATAAATCACTCCAAAGATTTATTCTGATTCTTTTCCAGTTGAAGTCAAGTTTAGACTTAGTCTAATTTATGTCAACCATTACCTTTGGATGGCATCTATAATCCCATCTCCGACAACTCTCCATCATCTCTCTAAATGACATATTTAAGCCCATTTCATGTACAATCAACCACCACATCTCGAGTGCAAATTTCTGGTCACTCTAGCGTTCAATCATCTTTCGCCTTCAAGTCACAAATGGAAGACTCACCAATCTAACTCTTCAGGTTTAAGAAGATTGAACAAGGGTAGTGTGATACGGTGGCTGAACCGACTGTTAATACTGTTTTGCATTTTTTGTTCACAAATGTTGCAGTAAGCAAGAGTCGCCATCGACTTTTATTTTTATCCAATCAGGAAAAGGAAAATGAACAAAAAAAACTTTTTCGAGAATGTTTGAGTACGGGGGGTAGATTATAGAAAGGGAAGGTGCTAGCATCCTTTCTATCCATGGTTTTCCATGGGCTCTTAGGTACTTGCTCATTTTGAAATTGCTTGTGTGTGCTTGTTTTGAAAATTTTTGTTTTACTTCATTTTAACCCTTGTTTCTGTCCTCAAGAGTGTTACGAAGTTGTTTTTGAAAACTTTGTTTGAAAAGTGTTTGGTGTGAAAAAGTTTGTTTGTTTTGAGCAAGTACCTAGGAACTAATCTACTTACTCGAAAAAGGCTGTTCGTTTCCCTTTAGACAACGCTATCCTATTATTAAGGAATAGGTAGCACCTTTGTTGGAATTTTAAAGGGACATTCGAAGGGACAAAATGGTCACTGAGGGCAATAAGTAAGGATACCTTAGTGTTTCGAAGGGACTATCGGCATAAGATTAATTTGTAGGCAACTCGAGGGACAAGTAAGGACTATGATCTTTATGACGATGTTAAATCGCGGGTCATTTCTAAGGTATCCCTACATTCGAGGGACACGACCATTATTTCCGAGGAAACCAAGTGAGGCAAACCCTAGGAGTGAGCATGTGCATGTGTTTGATTTCAGTTATTTAGTCTTTGCACAATTAAGGTGATCTACTGTTTTAATGTTCAGTTAGTCTTCCCATACAATCCTATTAAATACATCTAAGCAGTTTATAGTTTGTGAAAATTAAAATGCGGGAAAGTTTAAAGTCCTAGCTATTACAGGGCCTTTGCAGATACATAATTATCTTGACTGAAAATAAAAATACGGAAGTTTAAAACCCTAATTAATCCATTACAACCTCAAAAAAGTTACAATAATAATAAAAAGGAAATTAAAAATGCACACGGCGAATTAAATGCGAGAATAATTTAGGAAACCTAAAAATCTAATTGAAAAACTATTTAGGTTATTTTTTTGAGAAAAATCAATTAGGTTATGTACCAATTAAAACCCTAATTCTAATTGATTTAAATTATATAGAAAAAAAGAAATTAAATTGCCCGAGATTAAATTAATTTAATTAATTAAAGAAACAAAATGTTTTTTATGAAAAAAAGATTCTTTAGGTTTTTTATGATTTTTTGATTTAATAAAAATTGATTTTTTTTTGTGTTATTTTTGTAAAAAGAAAATAAATAACAAAATTTAAAAAAAAAGAATTAAAAAAAATATTTAGAGATTGGGCCTGTTAGAAGCTGAGAAGGGGGGTGTATGGCTAAATTTGCAAGCCCATTATCCTCAGCCCAGTCCTAGCGTGTGATCCTGTGCTGGTCAGGTCTGGAGAGTGTACCATGGATCTTGACATGTGGGACGTTGGATTAGATTGATGAGGAATCCATTGGCTGGATATTGTGGTGCATGGTGGACTCCTGGGACGTGTATGCACATGATCTGTTGAAACAAAGTTAGAAAATAAAGAAAATGCTAGGACCTGGGATCGAACCCAGGTCCTCTACATTTCTAAATGCGCGCTTCACCACTGGGCTACCGGGTTTTAGTTGTCAATATAGTAACAATGATCAATATTATATGAAACAAGGTGGATAACTGAAAGAAAACAAAAACGCGTGTGTTATTCAAATGGACCAGTGATATCCATCCATGTTATCTTCTTCTTCCTTTCTCGTCGTATTAGGATAAATACTTTTACCTACGGCCAGGTCTCCATTACTAAAACCCTGCAAGCTTCAAAAATCAGGAAAACGCATGATAAATTAAGGGTGAGTACATAGGTCAACTCGTCTTGATGCCACGAGCATCATGGTACCCTTTTCTTGGGCCAATTTCACCTGTATCAAGAAACCCTAAAACGTAACTTCAAACCCTAGCCATGGCATTCATCAGTGTATGCCTTAAAACATCAATTAAACCAATCCAACATGTTGCAAACATGACAACAAACACAAATATACCATTAAAACATGTTCATGATGCAAGAATCATAGTAATCAGATTTTGAAAAAGAAGCAAACAGTGACGATCGTATGCCCTGTTTCTGGGCTTGGGAGGACTGGAAAATGATTGGAAAGCGTTCTGGAGATGTCGAGGAATCGATTGGTAGCTTTGAAATGCTTTGAATTTCCCTCTAGGTTGGAAAACAGATCACTACTTTTTATCAATTTTTTTCCAGTTTTGCTTTGTGCTCTTACGACCTGCAATCCTTGTTTTCTTGGCTTGGTTATGTTCAGCATATATACTAGAACAAATTAGGTCAACAAAAATGCCCTGTATCTTTGAAGATCATCAAGATTTGATTTAGTTTTTCTCTTGTATGATATGTTTCCAAAATAAGCCTAATCATGCCAATTTTGATTCAATTTGTTTTGCACGTTTTGGATATGATTTGTCAGCCTAATTGGATTTGATTCCTACAAAAATCAGATCAAAAATCAATCTTTTGTATTTTTTTTGCAATTTATTTGATTTTATTTGAATTTTAAATAATAAAAAATCAAAATAAAATAAATAATGAAGCAAATAAAGTGTAGGTGCTGATTTTGGTCGTGGACCATGTCACAAGAAAGATTCAATCATGAAAAACTAGAGCCATTTGACAAAAAAAATGTATTTTTCAGCACATTTGACTTTTGGTAATTTTGCGGAAATGATCAACTTTGACAAGTCATATCTCCTCAAATTTTAACCCTAGAGAGGTTTTCTTAGACTTTTTAGAAAGCTTAGGATGTCCCCTAAACAACCCTTTTGGTTTCATCTCAATTGGGTCTTCCATGTCCATGTAAGAAGCTTTGACCCAAAAGGTGTTTTTGTTGTCTTTTCAAAAGGACCTATAATGTAGAAATTCATATCTTTTGATGAGTGCATATTTTGAACTTATGGGATGAAGATGAGCTGTAGGGAATTATAATCTCTTCAAAATGAGACTTGGATGGAAAATTTATGATAAAGCATGAAGAAGTTATGCTTGGTCAAAGTTTGGTTGACTTTTCCTAAGAAACCCTAATTTAGCAATTTTTGGGTTTTGATGAACTTGGGGAATTCCTTGAGGAATCATGATCAACCCTTGATCAAATGATGGATATTACTTAAGAATGTTGATGTTGACCAAAAATCTTGAAGTTTGACTGTATGTGGACCACAATTGACTTTTGACCTAGTATAGTTGATTTTCAGGCATCTGGGTAATTGACTGAGCAAACTTCTTGTGTAAGGCCTGAAACTTCACATGGATGATCTTGAGAACATATTAGGACCATGGAAAGCATTTGGGACCTTTGGAGCTCCCACACCCTGATGAAAATGGAAACCCTAATTTGAGGTACATTGCCTTAGGAGAGAGTTTGTCTGGTCGACTCTTGGGCATCCTTGAACAAGTTGGGGACTTCAATGGGAATGGGTTGAGTAAAATGAGAGGGAAATTTTGGGGTACAACAACTGCCCCTGTTCAAACTTCTTAAAACTGAGGATGTAGATTGGTTGTTTGCCTTTCATAATCTGAAGGTGGAATATGATTGAACACTAGAGTGCCCAGAAATTTGCACTCGTCTGAGATGGTGCTGGACTGTGTAGGTAGTATCGAGAATGGGCTTACAGATGCCATTTGGAAAATATGACGGAGAATCATCGGAGATGGGCTTAAAGATTCCATTCAGGATGATGTTGATTTTGTGAGATATTCCTTCGATGAGAATTCCTATTCCTGTCATTGAGGAAGAATCTGCTGAGGAATATTGGTCTTTATCTTGGGAGAAATATAATTTTAGGAGCTTCAGTTGTCCGTTACTCTACTAGGGAATCATCTCTTAGTCGAGGAGATGAAAATGAACTGCTATCTAGTCGTGCTCCAGGCTTTACAGTGATTTGCTGAGGATAATAAGATTAACTGCTATCTGGTTGTGCTCCAGGTTTCACAGTGACTTATTGGGAAGAAGATATTACATTTTCTATCTGGTCGTTCTCTAGGCTTTGCAATTTCTCAATTCTTATCTTGTCGTGCTCCAGGCTTCAGAAGGAATTAAGTGGTTATCCGGTCGCATTCGAGTTTCAACTTGAATTTAAGACATACTAATATCCGGTCGATTTCCAGGCTTCATAGTAATTGGTCGAGTAAACTGCTATTTTGTCAAATTCCAAGCTTCACAGTACCTCATATTGTTATCTGGTCGTGCTCCAGGTTTCACAGTGTCTTTTTCCGCTATCTGGTCGTGCTCCAGTTTTCACTGTGTCTTATACCACTATGTGGTCGATTCCAGGCTTCATAGTATTTTGGAGAAATCAAGATATTATCCGGTCGATTTCTAGGCTTCATAGCTTGAAATTGAGATATACCACTATTTGGTCGATTCCAGGCTTCATAGTATCTTGTACTGTTATCTGGTCGATTTACAGGCTTCACAGTATGATGGGGAAATTAAGCTGTTATCTGGTCGATTTTCGGGCTTCATAGCTTGAACTGGAATAAAAATCTTAGTATCAATTTGACTGAACCAGGGAAAACTTGTGAGAGCTTCAGTTGGGAGAGAAATCTTAGTATTGATTTGACTGATTCCGGGAGAGGTCTTGGATTAACTTTGACTGGCATAGAAATTAGGGGAATCTTAGCAGTGATTCGGCTGACCCAGACGAAAGTCTTAGAACATCTTCAACTAGAATAGAAACCTTAATGTCGGTTTGACTGAACAAGAGAAAACTTGTGAGAACTTCAACTAGGAGAGAAATCTTAGTATCGATTTGACTGATCTCGAGAGAGGTCTCGGATTAACTTTGACTGGCATAAAAATTAGGGGAATCTTAGCAGCGATTCGGCTGACCCAGACGAAAGTCTTAGAACATCTTCAACTAGAATAGAAACATTGGCATCGGTTTGACTGAACCAAAAAAAATGTTGGAATATCAGCAACTGGAATAGAAACCTTGGTGTCGGTTTGACTGAACCAGAGAAAACTCGTGATAACTTGATTGCATCTTTCCCTGGAAGTTGAAGAGTTAGTCGTATGAAATGTCATGATGTATGAAATGCATTGAGTAATGATGTTCTCAAAATAAATGAGATTGTGCTATATGATACGTATGCGCATGCCATGATGTATGGATACGTAATGCCATTGGGATATTCTCTAGTTGGGGAAAATAAATCTTGGACTGTTGCTGGAGAGTATAAGGAGTTGAGTTCTTCATTTCTGCTGGGGATAGTGACCGAAGATGATTAGCCGGGGATTTACATCCATTCTGTTTGAGAATATTCTGCCGGAGGAGACTCTGTTTGAGAATAATCCTGCAGGGGAATGACTCTGTGAGGAAGAGAGATACTCTACTGGAAGATCTGCTGATCTGGAAAAATAAACTCAGCTGGGGATGAACTTCCATTGCTGGAGAGAAGAGCTCTGTTAGAGATTGAGCTTCCGCTGTCAGAGAAATAAACTCTACTCGGGAAATGGCTTTATATGGCTATAAAACTCGGCTGGGGAATGTAGATATCAGCTTTCTGAATGAACCTGCTGGGGAAGGAATTCCTGCTTGGGGATACAAAGGTCGGACCTTGGTTGTCTCGGCTCTCCGGGGAGTATAGGTATCACTGGCTTATACATGATAGTGACTTTGCTTCCGACTGTCTCTGCCCCTTGTACTATGATGGACGGGGTAACTGTCGATATTTATGTTTTGTACCAGTTTCTTGGAGTTCTTAGTAACTGTCTTTCTGTTTTATATGCAGATATTTGTGAACACTAATCATATTCAAATGCATATGTCAAGAATAAAACGTTGGACGTTTTTGTAAAACAAAACAGAAAAATGGAAAAACAAACACAATGTTTTGTACTCAAAAGATGATTTGTATTGATTTGAAATTTGCCTATGACAGGCTTTTTTTACAAGGAGGTTGGCGCTCTAGTAAGAGAACACCTCCGTAAAAATGAAAATTATTACAGAAATTGTGTAAAAAGAAAACAGCTATGTGTAGTGATCCTATTGAGTTTCAATTCTGCTATAGCCCCTATGTCTTCGAGCATCTCATCACTTTGCTGCTTGTCTGAAGCTGACTGGATTGATCGGTACCGTTTGAGCTCGATACCTGATTACTGAGGTCTGGTCGCAAGGTGATTTAAGGGGACATAGTGATACGCTTTAATCCCTAATTTTTGCCTTGACGGCCCTTTCGGGTTTTCAGTCCACCGGGATACCCTTTTTTGCCCAAGCCGCCCTTTCGGGTTTTTGACTTGTCGGGTGTACAGATTTTTTCATTTTTATACCTAATTTTTGCCCGAACCCTTTTGGTTCGCCGGGATGCCCTTATTTTTGCCTAGGTATGTCAACCTAGCGGGTCTTTATCATGCGTAGTATCTTTTCACTATGTCCGCATTGACAGGGTGTGGAAGGTTGTCACCATCCATGGTGGTCAGAATCATGGCCCCACCAGAAAATATGTTCTTGACTACAAATGGTCCCTCATAGGTGGAGGCCCATTTTCCTCTGGGATCACCTCGCGGCAGTATAATGCGCTTGATTACCAGATCCCCTTCTTGATACACTTGTTTTCTGACTTTCTTGTTGAAGGCCTTGATCATCCGTTCTGATACATTTGACCATGGCAGACAGTAGTAAGTCTTTTCTCATCGATTAAGTTAAATTGATCAAGTTGATTCTGGACCCAATCATCTTTTCTCAAAACCGTATCCTTCATAATTCGTAGAGAAGGTATCTAGACCTCTATGGGTAGGACAACCTCCATGCCATATACCACAGAATAGGGTGTTACCCCTGTCGACGTACGTGCTGAAGTACGGTACCCGTGAAGAGCAAACGGTAACATCTCGTGCCAGTCTTTGTATGTCATCGTCATCTTCTGTATGATCTTTTTGATATTCTTGTTAGCAGCTTCAACAACCCCATTCATCTTTGGTTGGTAAGGAGAAGAGTTGTGATGCTGAATCTTGAACTGTTTACAGAGTTTAATGATCATCAAGTTGTTGAGATTAGTACTGTTATCCGTGATGATTCTCTCAGGGATACCATAACGACAAACCAAGTTATGCTTAATGAACCTTGCCACCACATTCTTGGTAACCATAGCAAAGGAGGCAGCCTCAACCCACTTCGTAAAGTAATCAATAGCCACTAGGATGAAGCGATGCCCGTTGGACACGGTAGCTCTGATCTCGACGATCATGTCAATGCCCCACATTGCAAAGGGCCATGGAGCCGTCAAAACATTCAAGGGAACTGGGGGTACGTGCACCTTATCGGCATAGATTTGGAACTTGTGACAGGTTCGAGAATGCTGATAACAGTCGGCTTCCATAGTCGACCAGTAGTACCCTGCCCATAGGATCTTCTTTGCCATGGTATGTCCACTGAAATGAGTGCCAAAGGTACCTTCGTGTAGGTCTTCCATGAACCTATCTTCTTCACTCTTATCTACACACTGCAGTAAGGTAGAGTCATGATTGCGCTTTTAGAGGATTCTATTACTGAGGAAGAACTTTGAAGAAAACCTTCTCAGAAATTTCTTGTCATTGACAGATATCCCCTCGGGGTATTCTTGAGCCTCGAGATACCTTTTCACCTCATGAAACCAAGTTTTGTCGTCTACCTCCTCATTATCGATCTCACAGTAGTATGTCGTTTCATCCAACCTCTCAATAGTGATTAGGGGAGCTTTATTGTCCCACCTGACCTTGAACATTGACGACATAGTAGCTAGCACGTCGGCTAACTGATTCTTTTCTCGTGGGAAATGTTCAAAGGTGATCTCTTCAAAATGCGGCAGCAGTGTCAGTACATACTCTTTGTAAGGGATAAGGTCCGGGTGCTTCATATCCCACTCGCCTTTGATATGACTTATCACCAAAGCGGAATCCTCGAATACACTCAAGAACTTGATCCTTAGGTCAATTGCAGCTCTAAGACCCATGATATATGCTTCATACTCTGCCATGTTGTTGGTACATTTGAAACATAATCGGGCAGTGAATGGAGTATGATAGCCTTCGGAAGATATGATTACAACGCCAATGCCGTTGCCCAGTGCGTTTAGGGCTCCATCAAAAAACATAGACCATCGGGATCCTTCCTCAAGTCCTTCATCCGATCCAGGTTCTTCACAGTCGGTTACTAACATGATGTTCTCATCCGGGAATTTGAAATTCAAGGACTGGTAGTCGTCCATGGCCTGATGCGCCAAATGATCAGCTAACACACTTCCCTTGATTGCCTTTTGGGTTGTGTATTGGATGTCGTACTCGGTTAAGATCATTTGCCATCTTTCTATCCTTCCGAAGAGAGTGGGGTTCTCGAAAATGTACTTGATCGGATCCATCTTAAATATCAACAAAGTAGTGTGGGTCAACATATACTGTCTCAGTCGGCGAGCAGCCCATTCCAAAGCGCAGAAAGTTTTCTCGAGCAGTCAGTATCGTGTTTCACAGTCGGTAAACTTTTTTCTAAGGTAGTATATTGGGTGATCTTTTCGACCAAACTCATCATGCTTCCCTAGCACACACCCCATTGAATTATCTAGCACTATTAAGTACATTATCAAAGGTCTTCCTTCAGTCGGAGGCATCAGAATAGGAGGCTCTTGGAGATATTGTTTGATTCTGTCAAAGGCTACCTAGTATTCGTCATTCCACTTTACCACTTGATCTTTCTTCAGAAGCCTGAAGATTGGCTCACAAGTAGCAGTCAGATGTGAAATGAATCAGGCAATGTAATTTAGGCGTCCCAAGAAACCTATAACTTCCTTCTCAGTGCGGGGATCCGGCATCTCTTGCATGGCCTTCACCTTTGCAAGGTCTACTTGAATACCTTTGTCACTGATGATGAATCCCAGAAGCTTAACAGACCTTACCCAGAAGGTGCACTTGTTCATATTTAACCTCAGCTTGTATGTCTTCAACCTATCGAACAACTTTTGTAGATGATCAAGGTGCTCTTCCTCAGTTTGAGACCTGGATATCATGTCATCAACATAAACTTCGATCTCATGGTGAATCATATCATGGAACAAAGTGACCATGGCGCGCTGATAAGTTTCCCCAACATTCTTCAACCCAAACGGCATCACCTTGTAGCAGAAAGTGCCCCACTGTGTAACAAAGGTTGTCTTATCCATGTCTTCAGGTGCCATCTTGATCTGATTGTTGCCATAGAAACCGTCCATGAAGGGAAAGACTTTGTGTTGTGCGGTGTTGTCAACCAGAACATCGATATGGGGAAGTGGGAAGTCATCCTTGGGGCTTTCCCTGTTCAGGTCTCTGTAATCCACACACATTCATACTTTACCATCTTTTTTAGGTACTGGAACCACATTAGAAACCCACTGCGGATAGGAGGTGACATCTAAGAACCATGCGTTGAACTGCTTCATAACCTCTGCTTTAATCTTCTCTGACATCTCGGGGTACATATGACTGACCTTTTGCTTTACCGGAGGGCAGTCTTCTTTAGTCGGCAAACGATGAACCACTATATCCATGTCTAATCCCGGCATGTCTTCATATGACCAGGCGAAGATTTCAACATACTCATGCAACATCTGTATTGTGATCGGTGGAAATAGAACTGACTGTTTTTTAAGCTGGTTCGCAAAATGTCGCGGTAAGCAAGAGTCGCCACCATCTTTTATGTTCTCCAACATGGAAAGGACAAAAGCACAACAAAATTCCTTTTCGAGAATGTTTCTCGGTTCGGGAGGTAGATTTATAGAAAGGGAAGGTGTTAGCACCCTTTCTATCCGTGGTTATCCACGGGCTCTTAGGTACTTGCTCTTATGTTTTCAAAAATTTGTTTGCTTTTCAAGTGTGTGTGGGTTTTGAAAAAGTTTCGTTTGAAAATTTTCTAAGTAACTCCTGTATCTGTCCTCAAGAGTGTATGAAAAATTTGTTTGAAAACTTTTTGAAAGTGTCAGTGCGAAAAGTTGTTTTTGTTTGTTTGAGAGAGCAAGTACCCAGGAGAAATCTACCTACTCTAAGGAATTAGGCTGTGTAAGAGTCCTTTAGACAGTACTATCCCACTATTGAGAAGTAGGTAGCACTGTCGTTGGAGGTATCGGGTCAATTCGATTATAGGGACATGTGTGGTCACCGAAGCAATAGTAGGACACCTTAGCGGTAACCCTAATGTCCTAGATCCTTTTTATCCGAGGAAACCGTTTCGAGGCGAATGGATATTAGACAGGAGGGCGACCTCTAAAACACCCTATACTTGACGACCACGTCGAGGCAACCAGTGAGGCGTACCCTAGGAGTGGCATGTGCATGTGTGTTGTTTTTCAGTTAAATTGTCTTGTACATGTTATTTGTGAGCTACAGATTGATTTTATTTGTCATACAAGTCTTTCAGGCATATTAACAGTTAAGAATGCGGAAAATAAATTGCGGAAAGGTAAATCTACGCTATTACAAGGCGCGGGTCTATACATCGCCAAAAACAAAACCCGTTTGGAAATAAATGCGAGAAAGGTAAATAAAGCGATGAAAGACCTAATTAACTATTACATTCTCGGAAACAGATACATCAAATATAATGAATTAAAATAAATATGTGCGCGAAAGATCGAATCGGGACGTCCTTGGGGTTTTGACCCTTTTTTGAGAAAACAATGAGATTTGTCCCTTTTTTGCAATTAAATTAACTATTAAACCTAATTTACTAATTAATTAATTATTTACAGGAAAAAGTATTTTTTGGTATTTTTTATGTTTTAATGAAATAAAATAAAAAAGAAATTAAAAGTGAAAAGAAAAACCCTAATTCTAAGTTATTTTTATTTATTGCAAAAAGATTAAAATTAAACCTAATCAAAACAACTAAGTTAATTAGTTAGAATTTATTTACAAAAATAATAATTAAGGTGAAATTAATAATAATAATAATATTTACATCTTTTGATTATCTGAATTTATTATAAAAAATAATTTGTTAGTTAATAATAATAATAATAATTATAATTAAAAGAAAATAAAAAGAAAGAGAATAAAAGAGAAAATAGAAACCAGGGGGTGCCAGGCCTTGTTGGGAGGTTTGTTTGTAAATTCCAGGCCCATTAAGCACAAAGCCACATTGACTTTCCTAATCCTCCATGGCGCTTGTTGACTGGGAGCATGGTGCTCCTCACCTTTTGATCATTGGATTGGTGCTGGAAGACACTTGGCGTCTGGATGAGCAAGGTGTATGATGGACGCTTTGAGGATGCCTGCACAGGAGCATGTTAGAAAAAATATGAACAAGCGTTTGGGGGACCTGGGAATCGAACCCAGGTCCCAATGATGAACGTCCACCTCACTGACCACTAGGCCATCATGTTGCATTTGATATAATATTAACAATTGAAAATAATATAAAAAACAATCATATGCTGGAGAGAGAAAACAAAAATAGCGCGTGCGTTTGAATGATCTAATGGCATTGCACCACGTCTTGTCTTCTTCCCCAGATTCCCTGTAAAATAAAAACAATTAGCGGGGGTTTTTAACCCCCACAAAGTTGAACGAGGAAAAATAGCGAATAGGATTCTACGCTATATAAATATGGCGCGATATGCCCATTGGGTTCGTCATGTCCAGACGGTTTCAACCATGGGTATCATTGGTCCTAATTTTGCTTGTATGAGAAAACCCCAATTTTGAAACTAAAGAACCCTAAAATTCAACAATGGTGATTTCAGTTTCAGGACACCATAACATGATTCACCTATACCAATAGCTTCAGAAAGGTGTTAGCAATGCAAAGCAACGGTTATAACATGTCAATGATGCATAAAAATATGAGTTTCGATTTTGACAAAGTTATGTAAACCGTGAATCTGTTAGAGGCGATTTCTTGAGGTTAAACACTTGGTTTCGATTGCAAATTGTTTCTGAGTATGCTAGCAATGTGTTTGAATCGCTCCAAGGCTTTGAATTGGTCTGCAATATGAAAAACAATTTTGGCTTGTTTCTTGATTTTTCAATATTGGTTATGGCTCTTACAGGAACTTTTCCACGTGAATGGCATTAGGGTTAGGTTCAGCATATGTATTGGAAGGGAATTAGGTCAAGTCTTGGCCCAAAGATCCATTGCATTGATGTTTCAAAATTTGATTTCCAATCAAATCTTTTTGCCTCTTTTTGATTGTAAAATCTTGCCAATTTTGGAGTTTTTGACATCTTTGATTGGCACACGAATTTGCCAGCTTGCCTTGAGTCTATTTGCTTCATAAAAAGATTTAAAAACCAGATCTTTGTATTTTCCTACAATTAAATGAATTAAATGAATTATTAATCAATTAAAAATCCAAATAATTAATAAAAATAAGAAAATAATTCAATTTAATCTCAATGGGTCGTGCATAAGCCTTGGACAAAGTTTCAAGAAGGAATTTGAGGCCCATTAGCAAAAATGATATGTTTTGAGCAAAAATGACTTTTGCAAATTCATAAAAATTTCCCAACTTCTCCAATGCATATCTTTTTCAATTTTGATCATATGAACATGTTCTTGGACATTTTGGAAAGGTCTTGAAGTCCTCTAACCAATGCCTTTGGTCCCATGTCATTTGGATTTATAAATCTTAAGTTATCGTCTTTGACTTAAAGTGCCTTTTTGTTGACTTTTGAAATTGACCTATAATGTAGAAATTGATAACTTTTTGTGAGAGCATTTCTTGGACTTGGAATGTGAATATGAGTTGTAGGAAATGTCATCCCCTTAAAAATGAGCATTGGATGGGATTTTTCTGATGAACCATGAAAAAGTTATGCCTTGGTCAAGTTACAGTTGACTTTTCACTATCCAAAAATAGCAACTTTTGCATCTTTGATGATTTTTGAGCCATGCTTGTGGAATCATGATCAAGACTTGATCAAATGATGATTGTGTCTTCAAAATAAGATGTTGACCAAAAATTCTAACTTTTGACTGTAAAATGACCATTTTGCCCCTGCAGTTGATTGTGAACCAAATAGAGCTTTTGAATGTGCAACTTGATGCTGTGAGCCTTGAGACTTGACATGTAGATGCTTGACAATGTATATGGGCCTATGGGACTTGATTGAGCCATTGAAAACCTCAAATTCTTTGCAGGAACCAAAACCCTAGTTTTGAACTGGCTTAGGAGGTGTTTGACTGTGCAACCCTCTGAGAGATCTTGAACCATTTGAAGATTGATCTTGACAAACCTTGAAGAATATGGGAGGGAAAATTTTGGGGTACAACAGTTTCCCCTGTTCAATCTTCTTAAACCTGAGGATGTAGATTGGCTTGCGTGCCTTTCGTGATCCGAAGGTGGAAGATGATTGAACAATAGAGTGCCCAGAAATTTGCACTCGCATAGTAGAATATCAGCAATGTGATGGCGGGAATGGGCTTATAGATGCCATTCGGAGAGGTGATGGATAGGAGGATGGGATTATAGATGCCATCTGGAGATGCGACAGAACCTTGTCGGGAATGGGCTTATAGATGCCATTTGTAAGTGTCGATCGCATAAGAGATTCCTTAGCAAGAACTTGCGTACTTGAGAAAGAAAGATAATTTCCTGGCCTGTTACAGGGGTTGATCTTCAAATTCTTCATGCAGATATGCCCTGGCTAGATACAGGTATCGAATCCACAATTAATCGCTCACAGATATGCCCTGGCTAGATACAGGTGTCGAATCTGGAACTTCAAAAGGTTGATGGGTTGTCTCTACTGACAGGTTATCTCAGAAAATCTTCAGGAATCGATTTAACTGAACCGGGGGGAGGTGTTGTCTTCTTTGACGAGTTATCTCTTTTAACAGGTTGTCTTCATGGACGGGTGGTCTTTATTGACAAGTTTTCTATAACGACGGGTTATCTTCAGTGACAGGTGGTCTTCAATGACAGATTGTCTTCAATGACAGGTTGTCTTTAACGACGGGTTGTCTTTAACGACAGGTTGTCTTTAACGACGGGTGTCTATAACGACGGGTGTCTATAATGACGGGTGTCTATAACGACGGGTGTCTATAATGACGGGTGTCTATAATGACGGGTGTCTATAACGACGGGTGTCTATAACGACGGGTGTCTATAACGACGGGTGTCTATAACGACAGGTGTCTATGACAACGGGTGTCTATAACGACGGGTTGTCTAAAACGACGGGTGTCTATAACGAAGGGTGTCTATGACGACGGGTGTCTATAAAGACGGGTGTCTATAACGACGGGTGTCTATAACGACGGGTGTCTATAACGGGTGTCTATAATGACGAGTGTCTTCAATGACTTTAGGAATTACTTTTAATTGGACTTGTCTTCTTTGACTGGATGAGCATCAGAAAAACCTTTGGGATTTAGCTGGACTTGTCTTTTTTGACTGGATTTGTCTTCTTTGACTGGATTGGTCTCTTTTGACTGTATTTGTCTACTTTGACATAGCTGATCATTTAACTGTATCCTTCCTGAAAGGTAAAGGTTAGTCATATGCAATGCATGATATGGATCAAGCAATGATGTTCTCGACATAAATGAGATTGTATGATATGATGCGTATATGCATGTGTCATGATGTATGACGATGTGATGTTTATGAATGTATTTTCGCTTGGGAAAATAAATCCTTGACGGATGCCAGGAAGTTCGTTGAATCCTGGGCTGATGTTGAAGAGTGGAGTTCTTCATTTCCGCTGGGGATGATGGTTGCAAGAATAAACCGGTAGGAGAAGATGACTCCGTTGGGGAATAAACTTGGCGAAGAGATTACTCTGCGGGGAATTACTCTGTGGGAAGAGATACTTTGTTGAGATTTGATGGTAACTCCGTTGGGGATTCCGTTGATAAGTTTTGTTGGAGGATTTGATGAACTCCACTGAGGGATAGGAAGAACTTCGTCGAGGACGATCTTTCCATTGTAATTAGCTGAGGATAACCCAGTTATAAGCTCTGGTGGGGAATAAACTTTGAATAAAGCCAGGGAGATGCTTTTCACTCTTCCGGGGATAAGCTTCCAGAATTTATTGGGGATAAGCTTCCAGAATCTACTGGGGGTAAGCTTCGAGAATCTATTGGGGAGGTTGATTCAACTCTCCCGGGGGAACTTTTGGAATGTACTGGGGAATGGCTCCGCCGGGGTGTCTGTATTCTGCAAGGGAACAATCTTATATTAATACTGCCGGGGATGCTTGCTTAGGAACATCTGTATACTCCGTTGGGGAATATTGAGATCTTCTGGGGATATCCAACTTCCTTAAGGCTGACAGTAGACTAACTCCGCTTGGGGAGAGTGTTGCTGATTTGCTAGGGATACTGTGCCTTTTCAGGGCTGAGGAGAGACCAACTCTGCTAGGGGAGAGTATCGTTGATTCTTGTCTTATTCTACGGGGAGTGAAGGTATCTTGGTCATGTTCTTCAGCCGAACTTACCTTGGTACCTTGGTGGACATAGCAACTAGATTGCTTGGACAACTCATTATTTCCCCTGTTTCTGTGGAAGGTACCTGTAGAGGTGCTTGATGACTGCCGATTGACAAATCTTCTTCTGGTAGTTAAGTGACGAGATGACGGGACATAGTCGTACGCTTTTGATCCCTAACTTTTGCCTGGACCGCCCTTTCGGGTTTTCAGTCCACCGGGATACCCTTTTTTGCCCAAGCCGCCTTTTTAGGTTTTCGACTTGCCGGGTGTACATATTTTTCCATTCTCATCCCTTATTTTTGCCCGAACCCTTTTGGTTCGCCGGGAAGCCCTTATTTTTTTCCTAGGTGTGTCAACCTAGCAGGTCCTTGATTATGCGTAGTATTTTTTTCCGACTATGTCCGTGCTCTTAGGATACAGGAAGTTGTCACTGTCAGTAGTGTTGTGTTGCCATACTACCAGAAGATGTTTGATCGTACCAGATTCGTCGGTGGAATTCCTATCCAATGCCCCAAGTGACTCAAGCGGAGATTTGCCCCTGGCTATTTGTCATCTTGAGAGATTCTCTGAATCTTGACTGGACTGCCCCGGATGACGGACAATGATCATGCCATGCCCCTTGATTGGAAGTGCTTTCGTTCACTAGATATTCTTCGTGCGACCTTCTATGATGTTCAAACAAATAGTCATATGCAAACAATGTTATATTAAAAAATGCAAAGCTTATGTCTGTCTTGAAGTTTTTTTGGAAATGCATTTTTCATAAAAACAAGTGAATTTTTTGTAAACTGCGATGTCAACTCGTTATTTTACCGCAAGCCTTAAGGAGTCAGGATACCTTTGGTAACAGTATGCTTTCGAACTAACCCATGCTTCAGCTAGGACTTTTAAGGGTTATAACGTGGCCTGGTTCACGGTTTAAGAAACAAAGGATAAAGGCTCAAATTTTATTTGTACCCACCCGCTCTTCGTGATGTTCTTCAAACCTAAACTCAGCTGATCATGCATTAGACCTTGTTTGAGTCTTTGTCCTGATATTATGGTGATGGTTCGGATATTGACAGTTTATTTTGAATAGGCAGTCATTGATTTTTTTGGTTGAGGGTTTGTAGGACCTCTTTCTTTTTTGATTTCGTTATCCCCGTTTTTGCCTGAACTGTTTCTTTTGCGATTACAGTCAGCGGGATGCCCCAGTTTCGTAAGCCTCCTTCATAGGTTTTGACTTATTGGGCGTTTGTTTTGAGAAATGACGACTGCCTGTCTTTATGATTATTCAGAACCATCATCGTCTTTTGTTTTGGAAGGACTCCTTTGATGCTATTCGCTGTGCACTTGGATCAACTGAGAGAACTACCCTGCCCCAGGTTATGATTAAGGGTTTAATTTTTTGTGAAAATAAAAACTCCTACTTCTTTGGCTCGAAGGGGTTGACGAGGGATTATCGTCCTTATAACTCCAGTGTTTAGGAATTGAAACAATGCTTGTACCTCATCAGCGGGGTCTGTTCAAAAGCATACTGTAAATTGTGGTATCGTTTTCGTCATCCTCCCTCAAGAGGCTTTGAATTATCAATCGAGAGTTGAACATCAAAAAATGAAAGCAGTTTTAAGCATAGTGAACATAATTACTTCAAAACAGACATGTGTAATGAATTAATGAAATAACAACGTTTAACATGAATAAAATGTTTGAACAATCAAAGAAAAATACAACTTGAACATTCGAATGAACAAAAGTTTTTTCAATCCTAGCCATGTTTTGGCAAGGGAGCAGTGATCACATTGGGACCCTCGGGCGCTTCGAACTAGACCTCCTTTGCATCGATTAGGTCCTGAACCTTGTTCCTCAAAGTCCAACAATCATCTGTAGCATGCCCCGGGCTGTCAGAATGATAAGCACAGTGAACGTTGGGGTTATACCTTGAAGGTGTCCTGTTGGGATTCTTAGGAGGGTCCCTTAGAGTTACCAACTTGGTCTCCAGCAACTGTGGAAACATCTGGGACAAGGTCATGCCGAGGGGAGTGAATTGCCTTTTAGGTCTCTCTTCCCTTTGTTGGTTGCGATGTTGAGGAGCACTGGCCGGTTTTGAAATAACTACCGCATTAACATCCTGGCGGTGTTCAGACATATTCTGCCCTCTTGAACCATAGACAGCACTAGATTCTTTCTTGGATGGTTTCTTCTCAGTGTTCGAGGAGTCACCATTCTGTATCTTCCCAGACTTGATACCAGCTTCGATCCTCTCACTAGTCAAGATCAGACCTGTAAACCCAGCAGAAGAATTACCAATCAGGTGGTCGAAGAATGGACCAGACAGGGTCCCTAGGAACATATCAACGAGCTCACAGTCAGTTAGAGGTGGTTGCACTCTTCCAGCCAGGTCTCCACTTTTGAGCATATTCCTTGAATCCTTCACCCGTCCCTAGTGACATACCCTGGAGTTGGGTACGCGTAGGAGCGAGGTCGGAATTATACTGATACTGCTTGTAGAATGCAGTAGCCAAGTCCTCCCAGTTACGAATACTGGCTCCATCCAGCTGATAGAACCATTCGAGTTGAGTCCCTGAAAGACTTTCCTGGAAGAAATGGATCCATAAGTTCTTGTCTGCAGTGTAAGGTTGGATCTTCCTTACATATGATCTGAGATGCAGCTTAGGGCAGGAAGCCCCGTCGTATTTTGCAAAAGCAGGCGCCTTGAACTTGTGAGGGATCACCACCCCAGAAGATAGACCTAGATCTTCGAAGTCTAGGCCGAGCACGTTTTGTATCTCCATAGCACTTAACCGGTCTTCGAGCTGTTTGTACTTATCCTCAGCAGGAGGGTACTGTTCATCATTATAATCTGTCTCGTTGTCGGAGACCACGGGACTAGGAACCCTTTCCTCTTGGGGACTGTCCTTGCCCACAGATGAGGTAGTCAGCTCAGCCTCATTCGGTAATCCATTCCCAGATCTACGTCTAGTGTTGAACAACACGGTCCTCTTTTCTTCTTCTTCAAAAGCAGAGTCTTCAATTCCTGTTGACCCTGGGCTAAGCTCATAACCATCTCTTGGAACTGGGCATTCTGGGCCTGGAGGGCCTTGATAGCTTGTTCATTGGATGATTCAGGATTCATGATGATTGCTGAAATAAACAGCGAAGAAGGTAAGTGGCCTGTCAAAAGGGTACCTGTAATGCAATGATATGTATGATATGCATGCAATGTTTTCAAGGATCTCGCGGGGTAAACAAGAAAATTGTTAGAATCTGGTAGCTTGATTGAAGGAACTTCTTGTTGTTGAGAGTCCTTATTCAAGAGTCAAAGCTCACCATATCGAGTGGGTCATAGCCCCTGACTCAAGTTATCAACCTTGGCTAGAGGAAAATAAATCCCCTTTGCCCCTTGCTAGACAGTTGATTCATCATGACCTGCATCACAGACCCTTGAGATCCTTGAAATGGATTAGTCCTTATGTAGGATGTATGCAATGGTATGATGGTATGATGTCATGCATGTGGATGCAAAGGTGTGAGTGTAAGTAAGCCCTGTAATAAGTCCAGATTAAGGACTGTAAACAACACCTGCAAGGAACTCATATGTCAGATAACAAGAACATGCAAGTAGTCAGGTTTGAAGGCACACAAGTCACATAAAAGAGCCCTTAGATTTCAGGCCAGCATGAAGTTTAGGTACTACCCTCTTTCAGTTTCGTTGGTTAAGACCTGTCCTAGAAAATAGTAACCGGGTTCTAGAGGATCTCAATATCATCGACTACCCTCGATCGGTCATAACTCCAGCATCGCAATCTTTTCTTGCGGCCAGAACCATCGCGAGAGTTTAGCCTCAATGAGTGTAGCATACTGCTACTGTTCTATGGCCAAGTTGGGTCAATTTAGGGTTCTAAGGTCGGTTGGTGCTTAATGACTCCTCAGAAGACCCATATTCTCCTTGTTCCAACACAAGGGATATCGGTACATACCAAGGTGTCACACCAACGTAGCTACTACTTCACCCGTGTCGGTCTATGCTGGACAGGTCCCTCACAGCTTATGCTACCTAAAGGGTATTCCCCAGATCCGGGTTAGGATCTACGAAACTCCGATGCAAGCCCACAAATATAAAAACAATCAAGGCATACAATTGAAAACATAAGAGTGGTCTAATCCTAAGGTACACCTCACTTATAAATTTCCCCAGCAGAGTCACCAGTTCTGTGATCGGTGGAAATAGAACTGACTGTTTTTTAAGCTGGTTCGCGAAATGTCGCGGTAAGCAAGAGTCGCCAACGTCTTTTATGTTCTCCAACATGGAAAGGACAAAAGCACAACAAAATTCCTTTTCGAGAATGTTTCTCGGTTCGGGAGGTAGATTTATAGAAAGGGAAGGTGTTAGCACCCTTTCTATCCGTGGTTATCCACGGGCTCTTAGGTACTTGCTCTTATGTTTTCAAAAATTTGTTTTCTTTTCAAGTGTGTGTGGGTTTTGAAATAGTTTCGTTTGAAAATTTTCTAAGTAACTCTTGTATCTGTCCTCAAGAGTGTATGAAAAATTTGTTTGAAAATTTTTTGAAAGTGTCAGTGCGAAAAGTTGTTTTTGTTTGTTTGAGATAGCAAGTACCCAGGAGAAATCTACCTACTCTAAGGAATTAGGATGTGTAAGAGTCCTTTAGACAGTACTATCCCACTATTGAGAAGTAGGTAGCACCGTCGTTGGAGGTATCGGGTCAATTCGATTATAGGGACATGTGTGGTCACCGAAGCAATAGTAGGACACCTTAGCGGTAACCCTAATGTCCTAGATCGTTTTTATCCGAGGCAACCGTTTCGAGGCGACTGGATCTTAGACAGGAGGGCGACCTCTAAAACACCCTATACTTGACGACCACGTCGAGGCAACCAGTGAGGCGTACCCTAGGAGTGGCATGTGCATGTGTGTTGTTTTTCAGTTAAATTGTCTTGTACATGTTATTTGTGAGCTACGGATTGATTTTATTTTTCATACAAGTCTTTCAGGCATATTAACAGTTAAGAGTGCGGAAAATAAATTGCGGAAAGGTAAATCTATGCTATTACAAGGCGCGGGTCTATACATCGCCAAAAACAAACCCGTTTGGAAATAAATGCGAGAAAGGTAAATAAAGCGATAAAAGACCTAATTAACTATTACATTCTTGGAAACAGATACATCAAATATAATGAATTAAAATAAATATGTGCGCGAAAGATCGAATCGGGACGTCCTTGGGGTTTTGACCCTTTTTTGAGAAAACAATGAGATTTGTCCCTTTTTTGCAATTAAATTAACTATTAAACCTAATTTACTAATTAATTAATTATTTACAGGAAAAAGTATTTTTTGGTATTTTTTATGTTTTATGAAATAAAATAAAAAAGAAATTAAAAGTGAAAAGAAAAACCCTAATTCTAAGTTATTTTTATTTATTGCAAAAAGATTAAAATTAAACCTAATCAAAACAACTAAGTTAATTAGTTAGAATTTATTTACAAAAATAATAATTAAGGTGAAATTAATAATAATAATAATATTTATATCTTTTGATTATCTGAATTTATTATAAAAAATAATTTGTTAGTTAATAATAATTATTATTATAATTAAAAGAAAATAAAAAGAAAGAGAATAAAAGAGAAAATAGAAACCAGGGGGTGCCAGGCCTGGTTGGGAGGTTTGTTTGTAAATTCCAGGCCCATTAAGCACAAAGCCACATTGACTTTCCTAATCCTCCATGGCGCTTGTTGACTGGGAGCATGGTGCTCCTCACCTTTTGATCATTGGATTGGTGCTGGAAGGCACTTGGCGTCTGGATGAGCAAGGTGTATGATGGACGCTTTGAGGATGCCTGCACAGGAGCATGTTAGAAAAAATATGAACAAGCGTTTGGGGGACCTGGGAATCGAACCCAGGTCCCAATGATGAACGTCCACCTCACTGACCACTAGGCCATCATGCTGCATTTGATATAATATTAACAATTGAAAATAATATAAAAAACAATCATATGCTGGAGAGAGAAAACAAAATAGCGCGCGCGTTTGAATGATCCAATGGCATTGCACCACGTCTTGTCTTCTTCCCCAGATTCCCTGTAAAATAAAAACAATTAGCGGGGGTTTTTAACCCCCACAAAGCTGAACGAGGAAAAATAGCGAATAGGATTCTACGCTATATAAATATGGCGCGATATGCCCATTGGGTTCGTCATGTCCAGACGGTTTCAACCATGGGTATCATTGGTCCTAATTTTTCTTGTATGAGAAAACCCCAATTTTGAAACTAAAGAACCCTAAAATTCAACAATGGTGATTTCAGTTTCAGGACACCATAACACGATTCACCTATACCAATAGCTTCAGAAAGGTGTTAGCAATGCAAAGCAACGGTTATAACATGTCAATGATGCATAAAAATATGAGTTTCGATTTTGACAAAGTTAAGAAAACCGTGAATCTGTTAGAGGCGATTTCTTGAGGTTAAACACTTGGTTTCGATTGCAAATTGTTTCTGAGTATGCTAGCAATGTGTTTGAATCGCTCCAAGGCTTTGAATTGGTCTGCAATATGAAAAACAGTTTTGGCTTTTTTCTTGATTTTTCAATATTGGTTATGGCTCTTACAACAACTTTTCCACGTGAATGGCATTAGGGTTAGGTTCAGCATATGTATTGGAAGGGAATTAGGTCAAGTCTTGGCCCAAAGATCCATTGCATTGATGTTTCAAAATTTGATTTCCAATCAAATCTTTTTGCCTCTTTTTGATTGAAAAATCTTGCCAATTTTGGAGTTTTTGACATCTTTGATTGGCACACGAATTTGCCAGCTTGCCTTGAGTCTATTTGCTTCATAAAAAGATTTGAAAACCATATCTTTATATTTTCCTACAATTAAATGAATTAAATGAATTATTAATCAATTAAAAATCCAAATAATTAATAAAAATAAGAAAATAATTCAATTTAATCTCAATGGGTCGTGCATAAGCCTTGGACAAAGTTTCCAGAAGGAATTTGAGGCCCATTAGCAAAAATGATATGTTTTGAGCAAAGTTGACTTTTGCAAATTCATAAAAATTTCCCAACTTCTCCAATGCATATCTTGCTCAATTTTGATCATATCAACATGTTCTTGGACAGTTTGGAAAGGTCTTGAAGTCCTCTAACCAATGCCTTTGGTCCCATGTCATTTGGATTTATAAATCTTAAGTTATCGTCTTTGACTTAAAGTGCCTTTTTGTTGACTTTTGAAATTGACCAATAATGTAGAAATTGATAACTTTTTGTGAGAGCATTTCTTGGACTTGGAATGTGAAGATGAGTTGTAGGAAATTTCATCCCATTCATAATGAGAATTGTATGGGATTTTTCTGATGAACCATGAAAAAGTTATGCCTTGGTCAAGTTACAGTTGACTTTTCAACTGTCCAAAAATAGCAACTTTTGCATCTTTGATTATTTTTGAGCCATGCTTGTGGAATCATGATCAAGACTTGATCAAATGATGATTGTGGCTTCAAAATAAGATGTTGACCAAAAATTCTGACTTTTGACTGTAAAATGACCATTTTGCCCCTGCAGTTGATTGTGAACCAAATAGAGCTTTTGACTGTGCAACTTGATGCTGTGAGCCTTGAGACTTGACATGTAGATGCTTGACAATGTATATGGGCCTATGGGACTTGATTGAGCCATTGAAAACCTCAAATTCTTTGCAGGAACCAAAACCCTAGTTTTGAACTGGCTTAAGAGGTGTTTGACTGTGCAACCCTCTGAGAGATCTTGAACCATTTGAAGATTGATCTTGACAAACCTTGAAGAATATGGGAGGGCAAATTTTGGGGTACAACATGTACCAACCGCTGTTTGACACTAAGCTCCAGATTTGCGCCTATCTTAACCTCTTTTCTGTCTTCCTCTATACCCAAGTTCATTCTCTCAACCGACTCTTCATGAGGCGGTATGGCCCTTTCTTCCTGTTGTAATAGTCTAGCAAGTTCTCCGGGTACCTCACATTCTTCCTCACCTTCGTCCTCGGCTTGGTTGATTGGATTTTCAAAGTCATAATGAGCAGTAGCAGAACTGTTATTAATGGGATCCAGAGTGGATACAAATCTGCATTTGGATACGTGAGTGTCTGTAAGAGCATAGCTGTATAGACAGAATAAAAGAAAGGAAAGACAAAGAGCGCAAAATTTGTATGCAAACGTCCAATGCTTTATTAATTTCATATGAAAATGAAACATGATAACCCTCACAAATAGAACCATTGTGCCCCGGGTAAGATACATGGCTATAGAGTTTATATTGTTTTTAAATTACATATCCGAAAAAATCAAAAAGGAAATTACTCCGGAACAAAAGTAATCGGTACAAAGTCCTTGGCAGTCCAGTTACTGAGTCCACCGTTGGTAGTCGGGAAGATCCAGTTGTTAATGTCGGAATTACCATCACTGTCTTCAAGTGCATTGACCCCAAGATTGCTGATGCGTAGGGGGGGTCCTCCAGCCCGAGCATGACGAACAACCCTTTGAGCACCTGTAGTAAAGCCCAAACCAGATTTGTCAGACTTGTAATGAATAACTGGGAGCTGACCCCAAATGGTAGACCCACCTTCTTCAACCATTGCTTGTGCATCCTTGAGAGAAGCCATCTTCGATGGAGATTTGGTGACCTTTGGAGGACTGTTGGTAGTTTCTGCCGTAGCCATAATCTGAGGTACCTCTTCAAAGTTCTGGAAAGGAGTCTCGATGAACTCGCCATCCATCTCTACGTACCTGAAGGAGTTCAAGTGACTGATCATGTACTCCTCTTCACCATGCACAGTGACAATCTTTCCTCTTACTGGGTAATTCAGCATCTGGTGGAGGGTAGAAGTAACAGCCCCAGTCCCATGTATCCAAGGGCGTCCCAACAAGCAAGAATATGATGGTTTGATATCCATTACGTAGAAAGTGGATCCGAAGGTCTGGGAACCAACTTTGATAGGGACATCCACTGCTCCGTGCACCATCCTCTTCGAACCATCGAAAGCTCTCACTACTATATTGCTAGGCTTCAAGGTCAAGCCTTCATAGTCCAATTTGTCCAGAGCTTTTTTAGGTAGCACATTCAAGGAGGAGCCAATATCTACCAAAACATGGACCAGAGTCGTGCCCCTGCATTCAAAGGAAACATGAAGAGCATCATTATGTTTCCTCCCCTTTGGTGTCAGATCCGCGTCAGAGAAACCCAAACCATTATCGGCAATAAGACTAGCCACACAATCTTCAAACTGATTAGCAGATGTCTCTTGTGGCATGTGAGCCATCTTCAGAAACTTAACCAAAGCCTTCACATGGGCCTCGGACCACAACAACAAATCCAGCATAGAAATTTTGGATGGGGTCTGCCTCAGCTACTCGACCATATTGTAGTCGCTCTTCTTTATTATCTTTAAAATTTCTTCCATTTCTTTCTTGGAAGCTTCTGGTAGGGTTACTGAATTAGCCTTTGTCAGGACAGGCTCAAGCAGTATGTCTTTTCCTTGAGTCTCGACCGACTCAGTGATGGGAGGGTCAACAGGAGTAATTACTGGAATTGCAGTAGTAGTCTTGGGTGGAACCACAGCAGGAATGATCACAGGTCCGGTAGCAGTCTTTGGAGGAGAAATCTCAGGGGAGAACACTCTTCCACTTCTTGTTATTTTATTGGCTCCGGTAATATTGATGAGGTCAGAATCAACATTTTCAGCAATCTTGTCTTTAATGGCTAGCATGTCCTACTTTATTCTGTAGTAATAGACGTCGGCCCCATAGTTCTAAGGGACAACTTTGTCTGAGGAGTATGGGATTGGCCTAGGCATGGTTATGATCAACGAAGTCACCTTCAGAATTAATGTAATCTTGACGGGTCTCTTAGAGGAGGCCCTGAGAGGTTTGGTGGAAATGGTTATGATAACAATGTCTTCACAGGAAACAGTTGGAACAAGAGTCTTCTCAAACAGAATCTCTTTGTCATCCATCAGGCGCTGAACACCTGCCTTCAACAAAGGGAAACCAATCGGTAGGAATGAACAAAAGTGGCAACCTTCACCATAACCCGGAAATAAATCGGCCTTCAACAAACTCTCTTTGATAGTCATGAGTGGGGTCACCAACTCTTCCACAAAGGTCTCAAACACACCTTCTTCAACGGTATTAACACCCCGACCATGTTTCAGCATAGGAGAAGTGATTACGTCGGGAGTCTCCGGGGGATCAAATTCAATCTCCTTACCATTAATCAAATCCGGTACTTTTTTCTTCAAAGTCCAGCAACCATTGGTGTCATAGCCTGGACTTTCCGAATGGTAAGCACAACGAGCATTCGGTTTATAGTAGGGAGAGATGGTGTTCAGATTCTTCAGAGCTTCCCTCAGAGTAACCATATTAGACTTCAACAACTGAGGTAAAACCTGAGACAACATCATGTTGATCCGAGTGAACTGCCTAGCTTGCCTTTCTGCTCTCAGTTGATTATTTTTTTGCTGAGCAGGTGTACCATTGGGAATCATAACAGCCCCTACCGCCGGACGGTGTTTGGTTCGATTCTGATTCATTTGGTTGTAGACAGCACTGACTTCCTTTTTACCTGCAAACCGCTTCCTTGCAGCACTAGAAGAGGCATCCTTCTGAATTTTTCCAGTTCGGATTCCAGATTCCACTCTTTCTCCTGTTAAGATTAGTTCAGTAAAACCCGCCGATGAACTTCCAATCAGGTGGTTGAAGAATGGCCCAGTCAAAGTTCCTAGAAACATATCCACGAGCTCCCTGTCATCCAAGGGAGGTTGAACTCTTCCATCCAAATCTCTCCACTTCTGAGCATAATCCTTGAAACCCTTGTTCGAACCCATAGACAGATTTTGAAGTTGTGTACGGGTGGGAGCGAGGTCTACATTATACTGATATTGCTTATAAAATGCAGCAGCAAGGTCTTCCCAGTTATGACCATTGGCTCTTTCCAGCTGATAGAACTAATCCAATTGTGTTCCAGACAGACTATCTTGGAAGAAGTGAACCCACAAGTCTTTGTCAGCAGTATGAGGCTGTATCTTCCTCACATAGGAACTAAGATGAATTTTGGGATAAGAGACCCCTGTTAGAACATAGTTTGATTCTAAAACCCTTAATTAGAGTTTTGATGATAACAAAATACAAAGAATAAATAAATTGTAAGATTTATATATAAGCCAAATATGCTTCTTAAATTATGTTTTGTATATACAGAAGTTCTGATGGAATCAGCATCAGAAGATCAGTAATATGTCAGCATCAGAAGATCAGTAACATGTGCTACACGCTGAAGCTACCAGATCATACGCTGAAGCTTGATGACCAGAATCTGCGTATAAACATATACACTCTGACTCTGATCAAAGATCTTTACCAAGTCATCAGCACTCTAAAGCGTTATCATAAGTTAAAGCAAAGAACACTCTGAAGCGTTACCATAAGAAAAGAAGACTCTGAAGCGTTATTAAGTATTCAAGACATAATTAATTGCTAACGACTTTATTCAGACAAGATCTTCTCAAAAAGGAAAGTGCGTTATTATCATTAAAATGGCTTTATGGACAACGTATCTCTGCCTTGTCTATATAAACAAATCTGCTTGAGAAAAGACGCATGCATGCACTCACATAATTTGCCAAGCCTTCAAAACCACGCTTACTCAAACGCTTTAGCAAATTCAGTTTATTCCAAGCTTAAGTTGTGTAATTATCACAGGGGTGATATATTGTTTTATTATAAAACGTTAACACATCATTGTTCAAATTATTTGTAAAAGATTTCCTTGAGATAAACCGGTTTGTGGTTATACTCAAGAAGGCTTTAACAGTTGTTAAAGTAGTTGTTGTAATCCTTTGAATATAGTGCATTAAGACCTTGTTGGAGAGAGGCGAAATCACCTTGACGGGTGGACTGGAGTAGTTTGAGATCAAACGAACCAGGATAAAAATACTGTGTTGTCTAAGCATTTGTTTTAAGTTTTACAATTCAACCCCCCTTCTTGTGTTTTTCACATCTTCAATTGGCATCAGAGCGCCTGGTTCTGAGCTTATAACACTTAACCGTGTCAATACAAGATCCAGCGTCAGAAAAACACAATGGCAGGACCAAATCAAAACATTAGCAATGACAACAATGAAGAAAGAGACAGATTCAGTGGCAAACCTCCAGTCTTTGATGGAGAGAACTTTGACTACTGGAAAGACAGAATTGGGAGTTTCTTTCTGGCCCATGATGCTGATCTGTGGGACATGGTGACTGATGGATACACGCACCCAGTGGATGGAAGTGGTCAGAAGATTGTCAGGAAAACGATGTCTGATCAGCAAAAGCGTGAGTTCAGAAATCATCACAAGGCCAGAATAATTCTTCTCAGTGCCATCTCTTATTCAGAATATGAGAAGATATCAAACAGAGACACTGCAAAGAATATGTTTGACTCTCTGATAATGACGCATGAAGGCAACATTCAATTCAAAGAAACCAAATCCCTTGCACTCATTCAGAAGTATGAGGCATTCAAGATGGAAGAGAGTGAATCAATAGAAACTATGTTTTCAATATTTCAAATTCTTGTTGCTGGTCTAAAAGTTCTTGACAAAAGGTATTCTACTGCTGATCACGTTAAGAAGATCATCAGAAGCTTGCCAAAACAATGGAGGCCAATGGTCACAGTGCTTAAGCTAGCCAAGGATCTCAACAAAATATCTCTGGAGGAACTTGTCAGCTCCCTCAGAAGTCACGAGATGGAGCTAGAAGCAGATGAACCTCAAAAGCAAGGTGAGCCATTAGCTTTAAAATCTAACAGAAAATCTGACTCCAAAGTTTTGCAGGCTGTGGAAGAAACCTCTGATGGGTCCTCATCAGAAGAAGATGAACTATCTCTCCTCTCTAGAAGGGTGAACCAACTGTGGAAGCAGAGGCAAAGGAAGTTCAGGAATCCCAGAAGATCATAAAATCAGAATGAATCTTTCTCCAGATACAGAAGGTCAGAATCCTCCTCTGGACACAGAAGATCTGAAGGTTCTTCAGGAAACAGAAAGCCAAACAACAAAGACATCATCTGCTATAAATGTAACGAGCAAGGGCACTACAAAAGTGATTACCCAAAGCTTCAAAAGGAAAATCCTAAAAAGAAGTTTGGCAAGGAAAAGAATAAAAGTCTCATGGCTACATGGGATGATTCTGACACATCTGAAGCTGACTCAGAATCAGATGATGAAAGAGAAAACATAGCTCTCATGGCAAATATAACAGAAGACAGTGAAGCTTCTGAGTCAGAATCTGAATCAGATATAGAAGAGGTATTCCATGACTTTACTATAAACTTTACTAAGGCTAAACTAGCTGAAAGCCTTAATGAAATTCTGGAAAGATATCAGTAGATCAGAGTCAAATTCAGAAACCTGAAAAGGAATCTTGCTTCTGACTCTGATAAGACTGAGAGTCTCAAATTGGAGATTTCTGAGTTAAAAGATAAAATTTCAAAATTAGAAAACCAATTGCAAAACTCTCAGAAGTAAATAATCCCTGAAACTCCCAGCAATGCTGATGAGATCATCAAGGAGTATGATCACAGCTTTCAGAAGTTTCTAGCTAAAAACATAGACAGAAGCAAAATGGCTTCAATGATCTATGGAGTTAGAAGAAATGGCAGAAAAGGGATAGGATATCAAGGTAAGGTACCTACACCAAAAAATGCCATGGATTTAGTTATAAAACGTACTCCACTTGATTCACACTTTATATATGGGCACACACATGACATAAAATATACAAGTAGTGATTACTCGGTCAAACCAAAATTCAACCAGAGTTTTGGTAAAACTAACAAATCAGGACCCAAGAAATTGTGGGTACCTAAGGATAAAATAATACATGTGGCAGATATCTTTAGCAGCAAAGCAAAAACACCAATCATGGTACCTGGACTCTGGCTTCTCACGACACATGACGGGAAGAAGGCATATGTTCCAAAGCCTGGAACTTAAGCCTGGAGGCCACGTAGGTTTTGGAGGCAATCAGAGAGGAAAGATCATTGGCTCTGGAACAGTAGGTAATGGAAATCTTCCCTCTATAAGTAATGTCTTACTAGTTGATGGATTAATGCATAATCTGTTATCCATAAGTCAATTAAGTGATAACAATTATGATATAATCTTCAATCAAAATTCATGCAAAGCTGTTAGTCAGAAAGATGGGACTATCCTATTTAATGGAAAGAGGAAAAACAACATTTATAAAATAAAACTTTCTGAACTAAAAAGTCAGAATGTAAAGTGTCTAATGTCTGTTAACAACGAGCAATGGATCTGGCACAGAAGATTGGGACATGTTAGTATGAGAAGAATATCTCAGATTAACAAACTCAATCTGGTCAGAGGACTTCCTAACCTGAAGTTCAATTCAGATGCTCTGTGTGAAGCATGTCAGAAAGGCAAGTTTGCAAAACCAGCTTTCAAATCCAAAAACGTTGTTTCCACCTCCAAGCCATTAGAACTTCTGCACATTGACTTATTTGGACCAGTTAAAACTGCTTCAGTCAGTGGCAAGAAGTATGGGTTAGTAATCATAGATGACTATAGCAGATGGACATGGGTAAAGTTCTTAAGGCACAAGGACAAGTCACACTCTGTGTTTGTTACCTTCTGCAACCAAGTTCAGAATGAAAAGGATCTTAGAATCGTCAAAGTCAGAAGTGATCATGGTGGAGAATTTGAAAACAAAGATTTTGAGTTATTCTTTAATGACAAAGGCGTTCTGCATGATTTCTCTTGTCCTAGAACTCCCTAGCAAAATGGAGTTGTAGAACGAAAGAACAGAACATTGCAAGAAATGGCCAGAACCATGACAACGAGACTAACGTTGCTAAGATCTTCTGGGCAAAGGCAATAAACACAACGTGTTACATTCAGAATAGAATCTCCATAAGACCTATTCTGGAAAAGACTCCATATGAATTGTGGAAGAACAGAAAGCCCAACATTTCCTATTTTCACCCATTTGGATGTACATGTTTTATTCTGAATACAAAAAATTATTTGAACAAGTTTGACTCTAAAGCTCAAAAGTGTATTATGTTAGGATATTCTGAATGCTCAAGAGGGTACAGAGTATACAATACAGAAACACAGATTGTGGAAGAGTCAATCAATGTTCGTTTTGATGATAAGCTTGACTCTCAAAAGTCAAAGCAGAATGAATTCCTTACAGGTATGGAAGTTGAACTCACAGGTACTGAAGACAAATCATCAGAAGCTCTCAACAGAGACACTCCCTCAACATCAAAAAGAGGCACTGCAAGCAATCCAGCACCTTCTGTTGATCAACTCCAGAAAAGACCATCCAGAAGCAGCATGGATCACCCAGAAGAAATAATCTTAGGAAGAAAGGAAGATCCAATCAGAACAAGATCTAGCTTCAGAAACTCTGAATAATCCCTCATGGGACTGGTTTCTATAATTGAACCAACAACAATTGATGAAGCACTTCTAGACAATGACAGGATTCTAGCAATGCAAGAGGAGCTAAATCAATTCACAAGAAATAACGTATGGGATCTAGTTCCCAAACCAAAAGGATTCAACGCCATAGGTACAAAATGGGTGTTCAGAAACAAACTGAACGAACAAGGTGAAGTCATCAGAAACAAAGCACGACTGGTAGCACAAGGTTATAGTCAGCAAGAGGGGATAGACTATACAGAAACCTTTTCTCCAGTCGCCAGGTTAGAATCTATCGGACTCTTAATTTAATTTGCTGTTAATAAAGGCATCACTCTGTATCAGATGGATGTTAAAAGTGCATTCTTAAATGGCTATATAGAAGAAGAGGTATATGTGCACCAACCCCCTGGTTTTGAAAGTTCCAAAAATCCAGAATATGTTTTCAAACTAAAGAAGTCAGTCTATGGTCTGAAACAAGCTCCCAGAGCTTGGTATGAAAGACTAAGTAACTTCCTGTTAGAAAAGGAATTCACCAGAGGGAAAGTGGACACAACCTTGTTCTGTAAGACAGTTAAGAATGACATTTTAGTATGTCAGATTTATGTTGATGACATCATATTTGGATCCACTAAACCCTCTATGGGAAGAAAGTTTGCTAAATGTATGCAGACAGAATTTGAGATGAGCCTAATGGGGGAACTAAAATTATTTCTGGGCATTCAGATTAATCAAACCCCAGAAGGAACTTACATTCATCAGAGCAAATATGTCAGAGAACTTCTGAAGAAATTTGATCTCTCAGAATGTAAGCCATCAAAGATTCCAATGCATCCCACGTGCATTTTGGAAAGAGAAGAGGTAAGTAAAAAGGTAGAACAGAAGGTCTACAGAGGTATGATTGGTTCTCTTCTCTATCTGGCGACTTCAAGGCCTGACATTTTATTCAGTGTTTGCATTTGTGCTAGATTCCAATCAGATCCTAGAGAATCTCACTTAACAGCAGTTAAGCGAATTTTCAAGTATCTGAAAGGTACTACTAATCTGGGTTTGTTTTATAGAAAATCAAGTGATTACAGCCTGATAGGATACTGTGATGCTGATTTCGCTGGAGACAGAGTAGAACGTAAAAGCACTTCTGGAAGCTGCCAGTTTCTGGGAGAAAATCTGATCTCATGGTCCAGCAAAAGACAATCCACAATAGCTCTATCAACAACAGAAGCTGAATACATAGCAGCAGCTGGATGCAGCACACAAATGCTCTGGATGAAAAGTCAACTTGAGGACTTCCAGATATTTGAGAGTAACATCCCTATCCTCTGTGACAATACTTCTACTATTTGTCTCAGTAAAAATCCTATTTTGCATTCTAGGGCTAAGCATATAGAAATAAAACATCATTTTATTAGGGACTATATTCAGAAAGGGATTCTAAATTTAAAATTTATTAACACAGACCATCAATGGGATGATATCTTTACAAAACCTCTTTCTGAAGATAGGTTCAACTTCATTCTGAAACATCTCAGCATGAAGCTCTGCCCAGAATAAAACTGTTTTGAATCCATATCTTAACCTTCAGAACTTTGTTTATTTTTCGCGAACTACTGACCAATCTTTCTTCAGATCTTTAGAAGTACAGATTGTATCAGAATCAAGGATAGAAATGTGCAGTTCACTCAAGCAAACAAGTGTCATCCAGTCATCAGCTACTTTATGAGGCTGAACACGCGTTCACGTTTCTGAAAGGTCCAAAGCGCTGATTGGTTGCATTGAGACACATGTCATGGGTAACCGTTCCAATATCTTTCTGAATCCCCCAAAATCAGCTATCATTAAATGCTCATAATCATTATAATTAATTTCTCTCTCTTGCCGTTTATGTTTTCAAAATTTTCTTTAGAAATCTATTTAAACACATTTCTCACCATTTACACTCTTTTACCTTCACTTTCATTTTCTCTACAAACTTATTGTTTTCAGTTTGCATCCTTTCTCAAAAACCCTTTCAATTTTTTCACAAAACCTTCGTGTGAACATGGCTTCTTCAAGCATTCCTACTTCCAGTTCTCAGAAAACAGACTCCTCCGAACAGTATGAAGAACCCTACAGAACGCTTCTCACACCCATCAAAAATCTAGAAGTTCTTTCAGAATTGATCGTGGATTTCAACAGTCTTCAAGAGAATGGGTTTAATCTCTCTGAAGAAGTTAAAGCTCAAGGCTGGGACAGATATTTTGACAGACTGGTAGGTCCAACATTCCCAATTCTGGTAAAGGAATTTTGGATTCATGCTTCATCTTCCAACCATCAAGTTACTTCATACATAATGGGGAAGAAGATAGTTATTACTGAGGACCTCATTGCACGTTTAATAGGCTACAGTGGTGGTGGTGTACGTTGCATTGACATGGCTGAAAGATGCGCTGATGTTGCCCTAATTGCTAGAGAAATCTTCACTCTGGGGCTTCCCTCCAGCAAGATAAGGGATTTAAAAGACCATCACAGAATATGGGCCAAGATCATTATGGGATGCATAAACCATAGGAAGCCTACCATCTCTTCTGAATACATGAATATTGATCAACAATTTCTGATCTACTTCATCTCCCAGAAGATCAAGGTAAATCTGGCTCATCTGCTGTTTAACCATCTAAAGACCAGTGTTAAGGAAACCAGAGAAGAGGAGCACATAAAAAGGGACTGGATACCCCTAGGAAGACTTATATCAGATATTCTAACAAAGAATAAGCTGATTGATCATCTTACAGAGGCTCAGGAAATCAGCTCTTTGGAAGCTACTGTTGGCAAACAGTTGAATGCAAAGAATCTGAAGAAAATGAAGTTGATTGAGAACATCAAGAAAGAACCCAACGTCACTCCTTTTGCAGCAATCTCTAGCAGAAGAGTCCCTCTGGATAACTTTCCTCTGTTCTCAGAGATTAATTCTAAACCTGATATAATAGTCAGATATCTGGATGCTTGCAAGGCGGATGGTACATCACCAAATCTGAACATTCAGGATCTGCAGCAGAAGGCTCCAGAAGTTGGGCTGAAGAAAACCAAGAAAAGGAAAGCTGTAGCAGAAGGATCATCCCAGCAGACTCCTAAAAAGAGAGGTAATCCTTCTTCTGTAACTGTTTTAAATTCAATTTCTGTATCAACATCTATCCCAATTCCCACTCAATCAGAAAACCCCACACCACAAACATTTGATGACTTTGACATTGATTTTGACCCCTCTGAATCCTTAACTCTTAGAAGATCTCGCTCCCAACCTCCAAATCCAAATATTGAAGCAACCCAACAAGAACTTGCAAAAGTTCTATCTGATATAAATACCTTTGACCAACATACTTCTGCTCCCATACCAGAAAATCCAAACCCTGAAACCACCACAGAAGCACAACCAGAAATTCCCCTCTCACCACAACCAGAAATTCCCCTCTCTCCACAACCAGAAATCCCACTACATCCATATCCTCAACCAGAAATACATCCACCTTCTCCTCAACCTGAACTATCTCACCCAGAAGTTCAAACTTCTGAGGCTCAACCTTCTGAATCATGTGAACCAGAACCTCATAACGATCAATCCAACCAAACTGTTGATTCTGATACCATTCCCATTCCTGGAATCACAGAACCTCTGGCCATTCGTATGCCCCTTGGTACCATTCTGAATATTCCCCAAATTCCCTCTTCTCTAGAATCAACTCCACCAAACTCCCCATCAAGTCCAATAATAATTCCTGACTCTCCCACTCCCTCACCAAAGAACAATCCAGATGACCACAGCAAGACTGTCATTGATTTAACCGTTTTTGAATGTCTTGCTGCCATAACCCACAAAACAGCTATCCCAAAACCAATACCATCTGAACCCTCTCTAGATGTTGGTACCAGCTTATTGACATTTGAAATAGAAGTACAGAAGTGGATCACTTCTCTGAAATAAACTAGTCTTGAGCTAGTTGATCCTGCTGCATTAGACTACCTTTGGACAAGGTTCAGAAGATGGGTATGTTCTGAAACTCATAAGTTGCAAGAACAGAGCTACAGACAAGCTCAACAGAACTTCAGCAATCTGCTGAAAGAAATTGAAGGTCCAGTTCTGAGAAAGCTGCTTAAGGAAGAAGTTCTCCCTCTGGACAATGCTCCCTGGTCAGAAGATCTCAATCTTCCTGATACTCAAGAGCAGATGATTCCTGCTGAAGAACTGGGTCAAGAAAAGGATATTGCAGAAAGCTCTGGGAAGCATCCTGTTACTGAAGATTCTCAAGCTTCCTCCTTTGATAGGCAGACTCTAGAAGACCTGAAAAGATTTGATATTTTGATGAAGGAAAGAATGGATAAACAGAACGACAAAATTGATGCAATCACGAGCATGTTAACCCAGCAACAGGAAACCAACACCCAGATCAAGATCATGTTGGAAGATTTGTTCACACGTCTTCCTCCTCCTTCTTAGAAATTCCTCGTTTTTTGAACATGTCTATCTGTAATATCTTTACATTGTTTTGAACTTATCATTGCTTCTGGTTTTTAATATAAATGCATTTTGGCTCTGATTATTTGTTCTTTTTGATAACTGACAAAAAGGGGGAGAAAGAATGATATTTTTCAATAACGGATTACTGAGACATAAGTCTCAGACATTCTGATCCATTTAAATTTCTCTCTTCTGAAAAGCTTACAGGTACAAAATTCTGATGAAAGATACAATAAAGTTCTGATGCTCAAAGACTCATGGAATTAAAGGGAAGTAATCAACTCAGGGGGAGTTTTCTCTTCTTAATTCTATACTTTTTATTCTTTATTTTTAATTGAAAAATCTGGTTTTTGTCATCATCAAGAAGGGGGAGATTGTTAGAACATAGTTTGATTCTACAACCCTTAATTAGAGTTTTGATGATAACAAAATACAAAGAATAAATAAATTGTAATATTTATATATAAGACAAATATGCTTCTTAAATTATGTTTTGTATATACAGAAGTTCTGATGGAATCAGCATCAGAAGATCAGTAATATGTCAGCATCAGAAGATCAGTAACATGTGCTACACGCTGAAGCTACCAGATCATACGCTGAAGCATGATGACCAGAATCTGCGCATAAACATATACACTCTGACTCTGATCAAAGATCTTTACCAAGTCATCAGCACTCTGAAGCGTTATCATAAGTTAAAGCAAAGAAGACTCTGAAGCGTTACCATAAGCAAAGAAGACTCTGAAGCGTTATTAAGTATTCAAGATAGAATTAATTGCTAACGGCTTTATTCAGACAAGATCTTCTCAAAAAGGAAAGTGCGTTATTATCATTAAAATGGCTTTATGGACAACGTATCTCTGCCTTGTCTATATAAACAAATCTGCTTAAGAAAAGACGCACGCATGCACTCACATAATTTGCCAAGCCTTCAAAACCCAGCTTACTCAAACGCTTTAGGAAATTCAGTTTATTCCAAGCTTAAGTTGTGTAATTATCACATGTGTGATATATTATTTTATTAGAAAACATTAACACATCATTGTTCAAATTATTTGTAAAAGATTTTCTTGAGATAAACCGGTTTATGGTTATACTCAAGAAGGCTTTAATAGTTGTTAAAGTAGCTATTGTAATCCTTTGAATATAATGGATTAAGACCTCGTTGGAGAGAGGCGAAATCACCTTGACGGGTGGACTGGAGTAGTTTGAGATCAAACGAACCAGGATAAAAATACTGTGTTGTCTAAACATTTGTTTTAAGTTTTACAATTCAACCCCCCTTCTTGTGTTTTTCACATATTCAACCCCATCATACTTATAAAATACCGGTGCCTTGAATTTTGGGGGGATGACAACCCCGGAGACCAAACCCAACTCTTCAAAATCCATCCCAGGAACCTTCTGGATTTCCATAGCGCTCAGACGCTCTTCTAACTGCTTATACCTTTCATCAGTCGGAGGGTACTACTCCTCATTGTAATCAGTTTCATTATCAGACTCTTTAGGACTAGGGTCCTCTTCTCTGGCTTCAACCTCTTGGTTCTCTCCCTCTTTAGATGAAGAAGCTAAATCAACAACCCGTCTTGGTGGCCCTCTGAACCTTCTGCTCATATGTGCCACACCGGCGGTCTTCTTGGTCTTCTTGTTCTTCTTAACAATCAGAGCCTTCAGCTCTTCCCGTCCTTTGGCCAGAGCCACAATCATTTGCTGGAATTGCGTGTTCTGAGTCTGAAGATCTTTCACAGTTTTTCAAGAGCCATTACTGAAATAAACAGCGGAGGAGATCAGAAACCTGTTATGAATCATGTACATGCAATGCTATGAATGGGATGCGTATGTAATGATTTCAAAGACTTTGGGAAATTTAAATTTGCGAACCAAAATGAAACAAAGATTTTATTAGTTGAATTCAAAGTTCAAATGCCTTTTAGGCATTACAATTAAAAACAAATCTAAAAACTAGAAAAAATCAAAATTCCCATGGATGCTTCCTCTTTGTGTCGAGATAGACATTGAGTCTTCTTTCCTCATGGAATTGCTTTGTGAGCTCTAAAACCTTCATCTCTTAGGCATAGAACTAACCCTTGTAGGTATCCTGCTCTTTCTTCAACTGAATCCAAGCCCTTTGTAATTCTCCAAGATAAGTGGGCATATCAGGACGGAGAATTGTGTAAGGAATAATCCCTTCAGTAGTGGGTTCCACAATCATTGGTAGAAAGGCCATATAGGGCATCATTAGTTTCTGGGCGCGAGCTCGTACCCATTGGAGATAAGGTTCCATAAAAATGGAAGCCTTTGGCACCAAAGCCTTGGCGCCAGATCTGTTTACCATGCTCCAAGCTCGTATGAACCTCTGGCGATACCCTTGAGCATCATCCTCATAGTTGAATACAATGCCCTCGATAAGTAACTCATGGGGGCCATCCCTTCGAGCGTAACCAAATTGTCACACAGCTAAACAAGGATTATAGGTTATGCCCCCTCTGATTCCAAGTAATGGGACATTAGGGTACTCCCCACAACGGTCAATAATAGCAGTGTTTTCCATAGCTCGGGAACAGTAGAGAATATCCGTGTGAGCGAGTGAAATTATCCTTTGTGACCAACCCAAACCATCTTCATTCTTCAGTACAGACTTAGGGAGGTGAGAAATAAACCACCTCGACAGCAATGGCATGAAACACATAATAACCCCTCTTCTTTTCATGGTACGAGTATGGAGAGCATGCAAAATATCTCCGAGCAAGGTAGGCACGGGGTTGTGAGAGAGGAAGATCTTGATAGCATTCACATCTATGAATAAGTCTGGATTAGGGAATAGTAATAACCCATATACTATAAGAGCCAAGACCTCCTCAAAAGCCTGAAAATCCATATCATCCCAAAAAAGTTGGGCCTTGTCTATCAGGAACTTGGCTAGAAAACCATTAACTCCGCTTCTTGTTTCCCAATTGGATATCACGTCGACCCGTTTCAGATGCAAGGTTGAGGCAATGACTTCTGGCTTAGGAACTTCTTCCAGACCTGTGAGAGGCAACTGTTTAAGAATGGGTATATCCAATAACTGAGATAACTCTTCCATGGTAAGCACCAACTGATAGTCTGGAAAAGTGAAGCAGTGGTGCTTGGGATCAAAGAATTGAAAGAGTACACTCATCATCTTTTCATCAAAGTTTGAAGTGACCAGGTTGAGGAGTCGACCATGTCTCTTAGTGAACGCAGCAGTTTCAGAGACCTTTGATACTAGCTCCTTGAGTTGGGAAGGTACTTTCACAAATCTGATTTGGATAGTGTTTCTACGAGCGGAAGCCATGATCTGCAAAATAGAACAAAGATAAATTCCCTAAGTCCTTGAAATGGTTAGTGCAGTAAGAATGGATGTTATGTTATGATGCATGATGTCATGATAAATCACAGGTATAGCAAACACAGACAAATCACACCAAGTTCTTAGGTTTAAGGCCAGCTTGAGTTTTAAGGTCATACCCTCTTGAAGTTTAGTTGGTTTCAAAACTGTCTTAGAAAAGTAACCGGGTTCTAAAGATTCTCAATATCACTGATCATCCTTTATCGGGCATTATTTCAGCTCAAGCAATCTTTTCTTGCGGCTGAAATATCCCAAAAGTCTGATCTCAATGAGTGTAGCATCGAGTATCAACCAATCCACAGCTTTATACTGAGGCCGGCTATCTCACTACTTTCTAATGGCTAAGTTTGTTCAACTAAGGTTCTAAGGTCCGTTAGTGCTTCAAGACACCAGACGGCGGCCCCATATTCTCCTCGTTTCCACATGAAGGATTCTGGTACCAACCAAAATGACACACCAACACAGCCATCACTTAAACCATATCGGTATACGCTGTACAGTCTCCACGATCTATTGTTGTTTACCTAAAAAGTGTCCCCAGATCCGGGTGTAGGATCTTTAATAATACCCAAACAAAACCCTTTAAGAATAAAGCATACAAAACAAACAAGAAATCAATTAAAAAAATGACCTAGATCCTAAGGTATACCCCACTTATATAATTCCCCAGCAGAGTCGCCAATTCTATGATATGGTGGCAGAACCGACTCTTAATATTGGTTTGTGTTTTTTTCCCGTAAATGTTGCGGTAAGCAAGAGTCACCACCGACTTTTATTTTTATCCAATCAGGAAAAGCAAAAAGAACAGAAAAAACCTTTTTCGAGAATGTTTCTGAGTACGGGGGATATATTATAGAAAGGGAAGGTGCTAGCACCCTTTTTATCCATGGTTTTCCATGGGCTCTTAGGTACTTTCTCAATTTGAAATTTCTTGTGTGTGCTTGTTTTGAAATTTTTTGTTTTACTTTGTTTTAACCCTTATTTCTATCCTCAAGAGTGTTACGAAGTTGTTTTTGAAAACTTTGTTTGAAAAGTGTTTGGTGTGAAAAGTTTGTTTATTTTGAGCAAGTACCTAGGAACTAATCTACTTACTCGAAAAAGACTGTTCGTTTTCCTTTAGACAGCGTTATCCTATTATTAAGGAATAGGTAGCACCGTCGTTGGAATTTTAATGGGACGTTCGAAGGGATGAAATGGTCACTGAAGGCAATAAGTAAGGATACCTTAGCGTTTCGAAGTGACTATCGGCATAAGATGCATTCATAGGAAACTCGAGGGACATGTAAGGACTATGATCTTTATGACGATGTTAAATCGCGGGTCATTTCTAAGTGTTGTACCCCAAAATTTTCCCTCCCATATTCTTCAAGACTTGTCAAGAATCATCTTCAAATGGTTCAAGATTACTCAAGGGTTGCACAGTCCAAATGCCTCCTAAGCCAGTCAAACTTAGGGTTTTGGTTCTCTCAAGGAATTTGAGGTTTTCAATGGCTCAATCAAGTCACATGGGCTTATATACATTGCCAAGCATCTACATTCCAAGTCTCAAGGCTCACAGTGTCAATTTGCACAGTCAAAAGCCCTATTTGATTCACAATCAACTGTAGGGGCAAAATGGTCATTTTGCAGTCAAAAGTCAGAATTTTTGGTCAACATCTTATTTTGAGCTCACAATCATCATTTGATTAAGTCTTGATCATGATTCCACAAGAATGGCTCAAAAATCATCAAGATGCCAAAAGTTACTATTTTTGGACAATAGAAAAGTCAACTGTACCTTGACCAGGGCATAACTTTTTCATGGTTCATAAGAAAAATCCCATCCAATGCTCATTTTTAAGGGGATGACATTTACTACAACTCATCTTCACATTACAAGTCCAAGAAATGCTCTCATAAAAGTTATCAATTTCTATATTATAGGTCAATTTCAAAAGTCAACAAAAATGCACTTTAAGTCAAAGACCATAACTTGATATTGGTAAATCCAAATGACATGGGACCAAAGGCATTGGTTAGAGGACTTCAATACCTTTCCAAAATGTCAAAGAACATGTTCATATGATCAAAATTGAGCAAGATATGCATTGGAGAAGTTGGGAAATTTTTGTGAATTTGCAAAAGTCAACTTTGCTCAAAATACTTTGTTTTTGCTAATGGGCCTCAAATTTCTTCTTGAAACTTTATCCAAGGCCTATGCACGACCCATTAAGCTTAAATTGACTTATTTTATTATTTTTTATTAATTAATTGGATTTTTAATTGATTTTAATTCATTTAATTAATTTAAAATGTAGGAAATTCAAAGATATGATTTTTTCAATCTTTTTGTGAAGCAAACAAGCTCAAGATATGCTGGCAATTCGTGTATCAATCAAAGAGACAAGAATCTCCAAGTTTGGCAAGTTTTTCCAATAAAAAAGATTGAAAAATATTTGATTTTCAATCAAATATACAAACATCAATTCCATGGATTTCTTGGCCAAGATTTAACCTAATTCCATTCTCCTATAAGTACACAACCTAACCCTAATGCATTGGATGAGAATTTGCTGCCAGAAAGCCATAATCAGATTCAAGAAAAATCCAAGAAAACTCAAAACTGTTTTCTGTGTTCTAGGGCGAATTAAGGACCTTTGTTGATTTCAATCCATTGCAGGAGGTCCCCAGGACGATTTGCAATCAATTTCCAGTTTCATAGCTCCAAGAATCACTAGTTTCAGAACCACATTTTACTTCTCATGTCCATAATCGTAACTCATATTTTATGCATAATTAACATGATTTAATCATTGTTTGGTGTTGCTTGAATTCATATAAGGCTTTTGGCATAGGTTAATTGCATTATAACACGCGGAATCATAAGTTACCATTGAAGGATTTTAGGGTTCTTGAGGTTTCAAATTGGGGATTTACAGCCCAGGAAAAATTAAGCTTCATAAGACCTATGGTTGGAATCGTCAAGGCCAGACGAACACAATGATATACTCGCGAAATATTTATGTTCAACACAGAGCTATTCGCTATTTTTTGTGGTTGCAGTTTGTGGGGGTTAAAAACCCCCGCTATCTAACCTTGTTTGTTACAGTTTCAGCGAAGAAGATGAGTACGTGGTGACATGCCATTGGAGCGTTCAAATAAAACGCGCGCTTGTTTGTATTTCCAACATAATTGTCATGTTTTATATATTATATTTGTTCATTATCATAATAACAAATGCAGCGTGATAGCCCAGTGGATAGTGCGTTGTCCAAGAATCATTGGGACCTGGGTTCGATTCCCAGGTCCACCCAAATATTTGATATTTCTTTTCTTAACATAATTACATGCAGCATTCCAGGAGGTATCTACCATGTGCCTCCAAACATCAGCATGCCATGTGTCTTGAAGCAAGAATCCAATGGCCAGGAGATGAAGAACACCATACTCCCAGTCAAAGCATGCGCTGGACAATCAAAAAAGTCAATGGACTGAATAGCTTAATGGGCTTGAAATCTGCTTTCTAACCTCCATCTGGGCCCAACACCCCCCTGGTTTTTGTTTTCTTATTTTTTCTCTTTTATATTTTTATCTTTAATTATTTTACTTTTAATTATTATTATTATTATTTAATTAACATAATTAATATTTTTCATAATAAATTCAGACAATTAAAAAATGTAAATATTATTTATTAATATTATTTATTAATTTCACTTCATTATTTTGTAAATAAAATGCTAATCAATCAATTTAGTTTAATTAGGTTTAATCTTAACTTTTTTTCACAATAAATAAAATAAATTAGAATTAGGTTTTTTTTTACTAACTTTTAATTTTAATCCTTTTTATTTTATTTTCATTAAAGACCTAAAAAACTAAAAAAATTACTTTTTTCTTGTAATTAATTAATTAATTAGTAAATTATATTTAATATTAATTAAATGCAAAAAAGACCAAAATCCATTCTTTTCTCAAGAAGGGTCAAAACCCTAAGACTTTTCCCGATTCAATTTTTCTCGCGCATGTTTATTCTTGATTCCTATTTTGATCATATAATTGTAACTGTTCCGAGGATGTAATAGATAATTAGGATTTTTTATCGCTTTCTTTATTTTCTCGCATTTATTTTCAAGGGTTATGTTTTTGGCGATGTAAATACCCGACGCCTTGTAATAGCGTAGATTTACTTTCCGCAATTTATTTTCCGCATAATTATTAACTGTTAACTATGCATGACAAGACTTGCTTGAAAATTAAAACCAACTCGTAGCTCACAATAAACATGTGCAAAGATAATCTTAACATGAAACCTGACACACGTGCACATGCCACTCCTAGAGTACGCCTCACTTGGTTGCCTCGACGTGGTCATTGAGTATAGGGTGTTTTAGAGGTCGCCCTCCTGTCTAAAGATCCAGTTTCCTCGAAACGGTTGCCTCGGATAAAAAAAAGGATCTAGGACGTTAGGGTTACCGCTAAGGCGTCCCACTATTGCTTTGGTGACCACATATGTCCATATAATCGAATTGACCCGAATAACTCCAACGACGGTGCTACCTACTTCTCAATAGTGGGACAGCGCTGTCTAAAGGACATTTACACAGCTTAATTTCTTTTGAGTAGGTAGAGGTTCTAAGGTACTTGCTCTTTCAAAACAAAAATAACTTTTCGCACCTACACTTTTCTGACAAAAGTTTTCAAACAAACACTTCATACACTCTTGAGGACTGATACAAGAGTCAAAACGAAGTTTTCAAACAAACTTTTTCAAAACCCACAAACACAAGAAAAGCAAACATTTTTGAAAACATAGTGAGCAAGTACCTAAGAGCCCGTGGATAACCACGGATAGAAAGGGTTCTAACACCTTCCCTTTCTATAATCTACCTCCCGAACCGAGAAACATCTCGAAAAGGATTTTTGTTGTGCTTTTGTCCTTTCCTTGTTTGAGAACATAAAAGACGGTGGCGACTCTTGCTTACCGCGACATTTCGCGAACCAGCATTTCAAAAACAGTCAGTTATATTTCCACCGATCACAGAACTGGCGACTCTGCTGGGGATGATAATAAGTGAGGTGTACCTTAGGATTAGATCACTATGTTTTCAATTGTATGCCTTGTATGCTTTAATTTTGTGGGCTAGTATCGGAGTTTTATAGATCCTAACCCGGATCTGGGGATACCCTTTAGAAGTAGCAACAAACTGTGAGGGAACTGTGCGGGGTATACCGACATGGTTGAAGCAGTTGCTACGTTGATGTTGCACTTTGGTGAGTATCGGTAACCCTTGAGTCAAGTCAAGGAGAGTACAGGGCCGCCGCATGGTGTCGTGAAGCATCAACTGACCTTAGAACCTTACTTGACCATCCTGGCCTCTTTAGGGGTAGTGAGATGACCGACTTTGGTGCAGTCCGAAGTTGGTAGATACTCGATACTACACTCATTGAGGGTTGTTTTCTTGGAATATTTTGGTCGCCAGTTAAGTGGCTAAATCAAAACAATGAACATAGAAAACAATCCAATGATATTGAGCTCCTTAGAACCCGGTTACTATTCATAGGACAGGTTTTGAGCCAACTAACTTCAAGAGGGTAGTACCTAAACTTCATGTTGGCCTAAACTCTAAGGGCTGTCTGGTGTGACTTGTGTGCCTTTACCATGTTTGCCCTTTGTGAATACTTGTGGTGTGCCTTTATCATAACATCATAACATCATAACATCATAACATCGCATACATCTTGCATAAGGATTAACCCATTCCAAGGATCTCAAGGGTTTGTGATGCAGGTCATGATGAACCAACTGTCTAGCAAGGGGCAAAGGGGATTTATTTTCCTCTAGACAAGGGTGTTTGGAGATCAAAACACGATAGCTTGAGTCAGGGGCTATGACCCACTCGATATGGTGAGCTTTGACTCTTGAAGAAGGACTCTCAGCAACAGGAAGTTCCTTCAATCAGGCTACCAGATTCAAATTCTAACAATTTTCTTGTTTATCCAGCGAGATCCTTGAAAACATTGCATACATAAATCATACGCATTTCATTCCATCATATGCATAATAGGTACCCCTTTCACAGGTCACTTATCTTCTTCGCTGTTTATTTCAGCAATCATCATGACTTCTGAACCTTCCACTGAACAAGCTATCAAGGCCCTCCAGGCCCAGAATACCCAGTTCCGAGAGTTGGTTATGAGCCTAGCCCAGGGTCAACAGGATTTGAAGACTCTGATTCTGAAAGAGAGGAAGAAGAAGAAGAAGAGGACCGTCTTATTCAACACTAGACGCAGACTTGGGAATGGATTATAGAATGAGGTTGAGCTGACTACCTCATCTGTAGGCAAAGAAAGTCCACAAGAGAGAAGGGTTCCTAGTCCCGTGGTCTCCGACAACGAGACGGATTATGATGCAGAACAGTATCCTCCTGCTGAGGATAGGTATAAACAGCTGGAAGACCGTTTGAGCGCTATGGAGATACAGAAGGTGCACGGTCTGGACTTTGAAGATCTAGGTCTATCCTCTGGGGTGGTGATTCCCCATAAATTCAAGGCGCCTGACTTTGCCAAGTATGACGGAGCTTCTTGTCCAAAGCTGCACCTCCGGTCGTATGTAAGGAAAATCCAGCCTTACACAGCTGACAAGAATTTGTGGATTCACTTCTTTCAGGACAGTCTCTCAGGGACTCAACTTGAATGGTTCTATCAGCTGGATGGAGCCAGTATTCATAACTGGGAGGATTTGGCTACTGCGTTTTATAAGCAGTATCAGTATAATTCCGACCTCGCTCCTACGCGTACCCAACTCCAAGGTATGTCTATAGGGACGGGTGAAGGATTTAAAGAGTATGCGCAAAAATGGAGAGACCTTGCCGGAAGGGTGCAGCCACCTTTAACTGATCGTGAACTTATTGATATGTTTCTGGGGACCCTGTCGGGTCCATTCTTTAACCATTTGATTGGAAACTCTTCAGCCGGGTTCACAGACCTTATCTTGAATGGGGAGAGAATTGAAGTTGGCATCAAAAGTGGGAAGATTCAAGAAGCTACACCTTCTGATGCTCAGAAAAAGCCCCACAATGGAAAAAAAGAGTCCAATGTTGTGTATGGTAAAAAGAGTCGTCGTGATCAACATGTAGGGGCAACCCAGATCTCCGACCTCGCGCCTGTTCAAAAAGGACATAACAATAAGCGTAGGGTAAGATATCAAGAAAGGCAGTATACTGACATCAACATGCCTTTGTCTCAAGCGTTACAACAATTGCTGAAGGTGAAACTGATCACACTAAAGGATCCTCCTCAAAATCCTGATACTTCCTCTTCCAAGTATAACCCAAGTGTGAGATGTGCCTACCATTCTGACAGCCCTGGACATGACACCGACAACTGTTGGACTCTGAAGAACAAGATCCAAGACTTGATTGACGGAAGGGTGCTGGAGTTTATGCCGGATGGCAAGATGAAAATATTCCGCTGGGAATTCTCCATCTGAGATGACTAGTTCAAACTAAGAAACTTTTGTTCATTTGAATGTTCAAGTTGTATTTTTCTTTGCTTGATTCAAACAATCATTATCATGTCAAACTTTTTTATTTCATTAATGCATCGCATATGTCTGTCTTGAATCAATCCATTCGTATTCACTATATTCAAATTGCTTTCATTTTTTTGTGATGTTTAATTCTCGATTAAAAATTCTAAGCCTTTTGATGGAGGATGACGAAAACGATACCATGATCTTTACAGTATGCTTTTGAACAGACCCCGCTGATGAGGTACAAGCATTGTTTCAAATCCTAAACAATGGAGTTATAAGGAAGATAATCCCTCGTCAACCTCTTTGAGCCAAAGAAGTTGGAGTTTTTCTTTTCGCAAAAATTAAAACCCTTAATTATAACCTAGGGCAGGGTAGTTTTCTCAGTTGATCCAGGTGCATAATGAACATCATCAAAGGAGTCCTTCCAAAACAAAAGATGGGGATGGTTATGTATAATCATAAGGACAGACAGTCGTTATCTTTCAAAATAAAAGCCCAACAAGTCAAAACCTATGAAGGAGACTTACAAAAAACTGGGGCATCCCGCTGACTGTAATCACAAAAGAAACAGTTCAGGCAAAAAACAGGGATAATAAAAATCAAAAGGAAAAGAGGTCCTAGAAACCCTCAACAAAAAGGAAATGACTGCCTATTCAAAATAAACCATCAATATCCGAACCATCACCGGAATATCAGAGCAAGGATTCAAACGAGATCTGATGCACGATTAGCTGAGTTTAGGATCGAAGAACATCACGAAGAGCGGGTGGGTACAAATAAAATTTGAGCCTTTATCCTTTGTTTCTTAAACCGTGAACCAGGCCACGTTATAACCCTTAAAAAGTCCTAGCTGAAGCATGGGTTAGTTCGAAAGCATATTGTTACAAAAGGTATCCTGACTCTTGTAGGGTTTGCTGTAAAATCTTGAGTTGACATCACATTTTACAATAATTCGCTTGTTTTATTGAAAAATGCATTTTCAAAAAACTTCAAGACAGACATAAGCTTTGCATTTTTAAAATAATATTGTTTGCATATGACTATTTGTTCGAACAGTAGAGAAATTCGCACGACGAATATCTAATGAACAAAAATCTTCTCAACAAAAAGGTCACATCAAGTGGAAGAAAACTTCCAATCAAGGGGCACGGCATGATCATTGTCCATCATCTGGGGCAGTTAAGTCAAGATTCAAGGAATCTCTCAAAATGCCAAATAGTCAGGGGCAAATCTCCGCCTGAATCAATTGGGGCATTGGACATGAATTCCAGCAACGAATCTTGCATGATCAAACATCTTCTGGTAGTAGGGCAACACCACACTAATGATAGTGACAACTCCCTACACTCTGAGAACGTGAACATAGTCAAAAAAATACTACGCGCAATCAAAGACCCGCTAGGTTGACTGGCCTAGGCAAAAATAAGGGCTTCCCAGCGAACCAAAAGGGTTCGGGCAAAAATAAGGGATGAAAATGAAAAAAACCTCTGTACACCCGGCAAGTCGAAAACCTGAAAAGGAGGCTTGGGAAAAAATGGGTATCCCGGTGGACTGAAAACCCGAAAGGGCGGTCCAGGCAAAAATTAGGGATCAAAGCGTACGACTATGTACCGTCATCTCGTAACTTGCCTACCAGAAGAAGATTTGTCAATCGGCAGTCATGAAGCACCTCCACAGGTACCTTCTCCCACCGAAACTGGGGCAATAAGAATTGTCCGAACTGTACAAGCTGCTCTGTCCTCCAGGTACCAAAGTAAGTTCAGCTGAAGAATGTGACCAAGATACCTCCACTCCCCGCAGAGTAAGACAAGAGTCAACCATGCTCTCTCCTCAAGCAGAGTGGGTCTCCCATCAGCCCCGAAAAGGCACAGTATCCCTAGCAAATCAGCAGCACTCTCCCCAAGCAGAGTTAGTCTACTGTCAGCCCTAAGGAAGCTGGGTATCGCCATTAAATCTTATCATTCCCCAGCAGAGTATAGATATCCCTCAGCAAGCATCCCCGACAGTCTTAACATTCCTTGACAGAAGTATAAGATTGTTCCCCGGCGGAATACAGACATCCAGTGGAGCCTTTCCCCAGTACAATCCAAAAGTTTCCCCAGGAGAGTTGAATCATCTCACCCAGTAGATTCTGGAAGCTCGTCCCCTGCAGAGTACAAATATCTCTCCCCAGTCTTATTCAAAGGTTATTCCCCCACCAGAGTCTAACTGGGTTATCCTCAACAAATTACAACGGAAAGATCGTCCTCGGCGAAGTTCTTCCTATCCCCAGCGGAGTTCATCAAATTCCCCAACAGAGCTTATCAACGGAATCCCCAACGGAGTTATCATTAAAATCTCAGCGAAGCATCTCTTCCCACAGAGTAATTCCCCGCAGAGTAATCTCTTCACCAAGTTTATTCCCTAACGGAGTCATCTTCTCCTACCGGTTTATTCTCGCAACATCTTTGTTCATCATCCCCAGCGGAAGCGAAGAACTATACTCTTCAACATCAGCCCAGGATTCAACGAACTTCCCGGCATTCATCAAGGATTTATTTTCCCAGACGAAAATACATTCATAAACATATCACATCTCATACTTCCTATTTACATACATAAGACACAACCTCAATTATTCCTGAAAACATCATGACATCATGCATTTCATACATCATGACATTGCATATAACTAATGTTTTGCCTTTTCAGGGAAAAGTCAATCAAAAGACGATTACCGTCAACTTTGAAGTTCCAGATTCGATACCTGTATCTAGCCAGGGCATATCTGTGAGCGATTGATTGTAGATCTACACCTGTATCTAGCCAGGAAAGTATCTGCATGAAGAGTTTGAAGATCAATACCTGTATATAGCCAGGAAGTTATCTTTCATTCTCAGGTCAGAGGTCTACACCTATATCCAGCCAGGAAAGCTATCTCGACCAACCTTTTGAAGTTCCAAATTCGATACCTGTATCTAGCCAGGGCATATCTGTGAGCGACTGATTGTAGATCTACACCTGTATCTAGCCAGGAAAGTATCTGCATGAAGAGATTGAAGATCAATACCTATATCTAGCCAGGAATTCATCTTTCATTCTCAGGTCAGAGGTCTACACCTGTATCCAGCCAGGAAAGCTATCTCTACCAACCTTTTGAAGTTCCAGATTCGATACCTGTATCTAGCCAGGGCATATCTGTGAGGGATTGATTGTAGATCTATACCTGTATCTAGCCAGGAAAGTTATCTACATGAACAGTTTGAAGATCAACACCTGTAAAAGGCCAGGAAATTGTCTTTCTTTCTCAAGTATGCAAGTTCTCGCTAAGGAATCTCTTACACGATCGACACCCCTGGATGGCATCTTTAAGCCCATCTCCACAATTATCCATTACATCTCCAAATGGCATCCATAAGCCCATTCCCGACAAGACTCTGTCACATCTCCAGATGGCATCTATAAGCCCATCCTCCTATCCACCATCTCTCCAAATGGCATCTGTAAGCCCATTCCCGACATCACATTGTTGATACTCCATTATGCGAGTGCAAATTTCTGGGCACTCTAGTGTTCAATCCTCTTCCACCTTCGAATCACGAAAGGCACGCAAGCCAATCTACATCCTCGGGTTTAAGAAGATTGAACAGGGGCAACTGTTGTACCCCAAAATTTGCCCTCCCATATTCTTCAAGACTTGTCAAGAATCATCTTCAAATGGTTCAAGATTACTCAAGGGTTGCATAGTCCAAATGCCTCCTAAGCCAGTCAAAATTAGGGTTTTGGTTCTCTCAAGGAATTTGAGGTTTTCAATGGCTCAATCAAGTCACATGGGCTTATATACATTGCCAAGCATCTACATGCCAAGTCTCAAGGCTCACAGTGTCAATTTGCACAGTCAAAAGCCCTATTTGATTCACAATAAACTATAGGGGCAAAATGGTCATTTTGCAGTCAAAGGTCCGAATTTTTGGTCAACATCTTATTTTGAGCTCACAATCATCATTTGATCAAGTCTTGGTAATGATTCCACAAGAATGGCTCAAAAATCATCAAGATGCCAAAAGTTACTATTTTTGGACAACAGAAAAGTCAACTGTACGTTGACCAGGGCATAACTTTTTCATGGTTCATCAGATAAAAACCCAACCAATGCTCATTTTGAAGGGGATGACATTTCCTACAACTCATCTTCACATTCCAAGTCCAAGAAATGCTCTCATAAAAAGTTATCAATTTCTACATTATAGGTCAATTTCAAAAGTCAACAAAAATGCACTTTAAGTCAAAGACCATAACTTGATATTGGTAAATCCAAATGACATGGGACCAAAGGAATTGGTTGGAGGACTTCAAGACCTTTCCAAAATGTCCAAGAACATGTTCATATGATCAAAATTGAGCAAGATATGCATTAGAGAAGTTGGGAAATTTTTGTGAATTTGCAAAAGTCAACTTTGCTCAAAATACTTTGTTTTTGCTAATGGGCCTCAAATTTCTTCTTGAAACTTTATCCAAGGCCTATGCACGACCCATTAAGCTTAAATTGATTTATTTTCTTATTTTTTATTAATTAATTGGATTTTTAATTGATTTTAATTCATTTAATTAATTTAAAATGTAGGAAATTCAAAGATATGATTTTTTCAATCTTTTTGTGAAGCAAACAAGCTCAAGATATGCTGGCAATTCGTGTATCAATCAAAGAGACAAGAATCTCCAAGTTTGGCAAGTTTTTCCAATCAAAAAGATTGAAAAATATTTGATTTTCAATCAAATATACAAACATCAATTCCATGGATTTCTTGGCCAAGATTTAACCTAATCCATTCTCCTATAAGTACACAACCTAACCCTAATGCATTGGACGAGAATTTGCTGCCAGAAAGCCATAATCACATTCAAGAAAAATCCAAGAAAACTCAAAACTGTTTTCTGTGTTCTAGGGCGAATTAAGGACCTTTGTTGATTTCAATCCATTGCAGGAGGTCCCCGGGACGATTTGCAATCAATTTCCAGTTTCATAGCTCCAAGAATCACTAGTTTCAGAACCACAGTTTGCGTCTCATGTCCATAATAGTAACTCATATTTTATGCATAATTAACATGATTTAATCATTGTTTGGTGTTGCTTGAATTCATATAAAGCTATTGGCATAGGTTAATTGCATTATAACACGCAGAATCATAAGTTACCATTGAAGGATTTTAGGGTTCTTGAGGTCTCAAATTGGGGCTTTACAGCCCAGGAAAAATTAAGCTTCATAAGACCTATGGTTGGAATCGTCAAGGCCAGACAAACACAGTGATATACTCGCGAAATATTTATGTTCAACACAGAGCTATTCGCTATTTTTTGTGGTTGCAGTTTATGGGGGTTAAAAACCCCCGCTATCTAACCTTGTTTGTTACAGTTTCAGCGAAGAAGATGAGTACGTGGTGACATGCCATTGGAGCGTTCAAATAAAACGCGCGCTTGTTTGTATTTCCAGCATAATTGTCATGTTTTATATATTATATTTGTTCATTATCATAATAACAAATGCAGCGTGATGGCCCAGTGGATAGTGCGTTGTCCAAGAATCATTGCGACCTGGGTTCGATTCCCAGGTCCACCCAAATATTTGATATTTCTTTTCTTAACATAATTACATGCAGCATTCCAGGAGGTATCTACCATGTGTCTCCAAACATCAGCATGCCATGTGTCTTGAAGCAGGAATCCAATGGCCAGGAGATGAAGAACACCATACTCCCAGTCAAAGCATGCGTTGGACAATCAAAAAAGTCAATGGACTGAATAGCTTAATGGGCTTGAAATCTGCTTTCTAACCTCCATCTGGGCCCAACACCCCCCTGGTTTTTGTTTTCTTATTTTTTCTCTTTTATATTTTTATCTTTAATTATTTTACTTTTAATTATTATTATTATTATTATTTAATTAACATAATTAATATTTTTCATAATAAATTCAGACAATTAAAAAATGTAAATATTATTTATTAATATTATTTATTAATTTCACTTCATTATTTTGTAAATAAAATGCTAACCAATCAATTTAGTTTAATTAGGTTTAATCTTAACTTTTTTTCACAATAAATAAAATAAATTAGAATTAGGTTTTTTTTTACTAACTTTTAATTTTAATCCTTTTTATTTTATTTTCATTAAAGACCTAAAAAACTAAAAAAAAATACTTTTTTCTTGTAATTAATTAATTAATTAGTAAATTAGATTTAATATTAATTAAATGCAAAAAAGACCAAAATCCATTCTTTTCTCAAGAAGGGTCAAAACCCTAAGACTTTTCCCGATTCAATTTTTCTCGCGCATGTTTATTCTTGATTCCTATTTTAATCATATAATTGTAACTGTTCCGAGGATGTAATAGATAATTAGGATTTTTTATCGCTTTCTTTATTTTCTCTCATTTATTTTCAAGGGTTATGTTTTTGGCGATGTAAATACCCGACGCCTTGTAATAGCGTAGATTTACTTTCCGCAATTTATTTTCCGCACAATTATTAACTGTTAACTATGCATGACAAGACTTGCTTGAAACTTAAAACCAACTCGTAGCTCACAATAAACATGTGCAAAGATAATCTTAACATGAAACCTGACACACGTGCACATGCCACTCCTAGGGTACGCCTCACTTGGTTGCCTCGACGTGGTCATTGAGTATAGGGTGTTTTAGAGGTCGCCCTCCTGTCTAAAGATCCAGTTGCCTCGAAACGGTTGCCTCGGATAAAAAAAAGGATCTAGGACGTTAGGGTTACCGCTAAGGCGTCCTACTATTGCTTTGGTGACCATATATGTCCATATAATCGAATTGACCCGAATAACTCCAACGACGGTGCTACCTACTTCTCAATAGTGGGACAGCGCTGTCTAAAGGACATTTACACAACTTAATTTCTTTTGAGTAGGTAGAGGTTCTAAGGTACTTGCTCTTTCAAAACAAAAAAAACTTTCCGCACCTACACTTTTCTGACAAAAGTTTTCAAAAAAACACTCCATACACTCTTGAGGACTGATACAAGAGTCAAAACGAAGTTTTCAAACAAACTTTTTCAAAACCCACAAACACAAGAAAAGCAAACATTTTTGAAAACATAGTGAACAAGTACCTAAGAGCCCGTGGATGACCACGGATAGAAAGGGTTCTAACACCTTCCCTTTCTATAATCTACCTCCCGAACCGAGAAACATCTCAAAAAGGAATTTTGCTGTGCTTTTGTCCTTTCCTTGTTGGAGAACATAAAAGACGGTGACGACTCTTGCTTACCGCGACATTTCGCGAACCAGCATTTGAAAAACAGTCAGTTCTATTTCCACCGATCACACTAAGGTATCCCTATATTCGAGGGACATGACCATTATTTCCGAGGCAACCAAGTGAGGCAAACCCTAGGAGTGAGCATGTGCATGTGTTTGATTTCAGTTATTTAATCTTTGCACAATTAAGGTGATCTACTGTTTTAATGTTCAGTTAGTCTTCCCATACAATCCTATTAAATACATCTAAGCAGTTTATAGTTTGCGAAAATTAAAATGCGGGAAAGTTTAAAGTCCTAGCTATTACAGGGCTTTTGCAGATACATAATTATCTTGACTGAAAATAAAAATGCGGAAGTTTAAAACCATAATTAATCCATTACAACCTCGAAACAATTACAATAATAATAAAAAGGAAATTAAAAATGCACGCGGCGAATTAAATGCGAGAATAATTTAGGAAACCTAAAAATCTAATTGAAAAACTATTTAGGTTTTTTTTTTGAGAAAAATCAATTAGTTTATGTACCAATTAAAACCCTAATTCTAATTGATTTAAATTATATAGAAAAAAAGAAATTAGATTGCCCTAGATTAAATTAATTTAATTAATTAAAGAAACAAAATATTTTTTATGAAAAAAAGATTTTTTAGGTTTTTTATGATTTTTTGATTTAATAAAAACTGATTTTTTTTGTGTTATTTTTCTAAAAATAAAATAACTAACAAAATTTTTAAAAAAAGAATTAACATAAAAGATTTAGAGATTGGGCCTGTTAGAAGCTGAGAAGGGGGTGTATGGCTGAATTTGCAAGCCCATTATGCTCAGCCCAGTCCTGGCGTGTGATCCTGTGTTGGCCAGGCCTGGAGAGTGTACCATGGTCCTTGACATGTGGGATGTTGGATTGTATTGATGAGAAATCCATTGGCTGGATATTGTGGTGCATGGTGGACTCCTGGGACATGTATGCACATGATCTGTTGAAACAAAGTTAGAAAATAAAGAAAATGATGGGACCTAGGATCAAACCCAGGTCCTCTACATTTCCAAATGTGTGCTTCACCACTAGGCTACCAGGTTTTAGTTATCAATATATTAACAATAATCAATATTATATGAAATAAGGTGGATAACTGAAAGAAAAAAAAAACGCGCACGTTATTCAAATGGACCAGTGATATCCATCCACATTATCTTCTTCTTCCTTGCCTGTTGTATTAGGCTAAATACTTTTACCTACAGCCAAGACTCCATAGCTAAAACCCTGTCAAGCTTCAAAAATCAGGAAAACGCATGATAAATTAAGGGTGAGTACATGGGTCAACTCGTCTTGATGCCACGAGCATCATGGTACCCTTTTCTTGGGCCAATTTCACCTGTATCAAGAAACCCTAAAACGTGACTTCAAACCCTAGCCATGGAATTCATCATTGTATTCCTCAAAACATCAATTAAACCAATCAAACACGTTGCAAACATGACAACAAACACAAATATACCATTAAAACATGTTCATGATGCAAGAATCATAGTAATCGAATTTTGAAAAAGAAGCAAACTGTGACGATCGTATGTCCTGTTTCTGGGCTTGAGAGGACTGGCAAATTATTGGAAAGCATTCTGGAGATGTCGAGGAATCGATTGGTAGCTTTGAAATGCTTTGAATTGCCTTCTAGGTTGGAAAATAGATCACCACTTTTTATCAATTTTTTCAGTTTTTCTTTGTGCTCTCACGACCTGCAATCCTTGTTTTTTTCGCTTGGTTATGTTCAACATATATACTAGAACGAATTAGGTCAACAAAAATTCCTTGTATATTTGAAGATCATCAAGATTTGATTTGGTTTTTCTCTTGTATGATATGTTTCCAAAATAAGCCTAATCATGCCAATTTTGATTCAATTTGTTTTGCACGTTTTGGATATGATTTTTCAGCCTAATTGGATTTGATTCCTACAAAAAATCAGATCAAAAATCAATCTTTTGTATTTTTTGCAATTTATTTGATTTAATTTGAGTTTTAAATAATAAAAAATCAAAATAAAATAAATAATGAATCAAATAAAGTGTAGATGCTGATTTGGTTCGTGGACCATGTCACAAGCAAGATTCAATCATGAAAAACTAGGCCCATTTGACAAAAAATGTATTTTTGAGCACATTTGACTTTTGGTAGTTTTGCAGAAATGGTCAACTTTGACAAGGCATATCTCCTCCAATTTTAACCCTAGAGAGGTGTTCTTGGACTTTTTAGAAATCTTAGGATGTCCCCTAAACAACCCTTTTAGTTTCATCTCAATGGGGTCTTCCATGTTCATGTAAGAAGCTTTGACCCAAAAGGTGTTTTTGTTGACTTTTCAAAAGGACCTATAATGTAGAAATTCATATCTTTTATGAGTGGATATTTTGAACTTGAGGGCTGAAGATGAGTTGTAGATAATTGAATCCTCTTCAAAATTAGCCTTGGATGGAAATTTTCTGATAAAGTATGAAGAAGTTATGCTTGGTCAAAGTTTGGTTGACTTTTCCTGAGAATCCCTAATTTAGCAATTTGTTGGGTTTTGATGAACTTGGGGCTTTCCTTGAGGAATCATGATCATCTCTTGATCAAATAATGGATATTACTTCAAAATGTTGATGTCGACCAAAAATCTTAAAGTTTGACTGTATGTGGGCCACAATTGACTTTTAACCTAGTACATTTGATTTTCAGGCATCTGGGTAATTGACTGAGCAAACATCTTGTGTAAGGCCTGAAACTTGACATGGATGATCTTGAGAACATATTAGGACTATGTAAAGCATTTGGGACATTTGGAGCTCTCACACCCTGATGAAAATGGAAACCCTAATTTGAAGTACATTGCCTTAGGAGAGAGTTTGTCTGGTCGACTCTTGGGCATCCTTGAACAAGTTGGGGACCTCAATGGGCATGGGTTGAGTAAAATGAGAGGGAAAATTTTGGGGTACAACAGGCAGCTATTGTACCCAAAAAATTTCCCTCTCATTTTTCAAAAGGACTCTCAAGGTTCGAGCTTGCACAAGTACATTGGGATTTTCCAGTACCAAGATTAAAAACAAGTGTTCTTCGATTCATCTCCTTTGGTTGGCCTTTTAGCCTCTTTCGATGCAAGTTTGGCTTCCATCCATCGACTCGGAATGGGCCTCTGGCACGTTGGATTGGATTCACAAGGCACAAAGTCTCCTTTAGGGGCACCCCCACCAAGAAACGATGATAATTCCAAATGCGAGTATCGTGTCAATTCTCCCCTGCAGACTATAGAAAAATGTTGGGCCTTCAAACATAAGGTTCAAGATTTGTTGGATTCTCAGGACATGACTTTATATAAACCGGATATTAAATTTTTGCAATAAATGCAATTGAAGTAGTCACTGACTTTGGGGCAGTCAGACGTGTAAAGGCCCCAATAAATTTGTTGAAGGAATATATGTTGGAGTGTGGGTTCCTTTTGGAACATAATGAATCTTTTGAAAAGACATTGCAAAAATTGGTGGACCAGGGGATAATCCGATTTGTATTATACCCTGAAGAAGAATATATAGCTGCGATTGAGGGAAGTACAAAGAAGCCATTGGTAATTCCTTGCCAAGGGCCAAACTTTAATAAGAAGACTCTTGTTATTCCGTGGGGAGAATCAACAGAAACACCAGTAATGGCACCAAGACAAACTCTAAGGATATCAGTAGTTCGAAAGACTACGATGGTATCTAGAGAGCCATCTCCTACCCCTTATGAAAGTGACAAAGTAGTACCATGGAGTTATGATTCGACTGTATACGTCAATAGCTTAAAATAGGAGTGTGAGCCATTGCAAGTCAATGACCTACAATCTCAAATATAGAAGGAACATGAGGCATGACCCAAAGTGGTTGAATCTTTGGCTCCGAATTGCAAAAGAAGAATGAAGTTGTAGTGAAAAATAAAAATGACGTGTTGGTGAAAGACAAAGGAAAAGCAGTGGTGAAAGCAAGTCAAGAACAAGAGCCTCCAAGCAAAAACTTTACTGAGCAAGAGGCAGAAGAATTTTTTAAAATAATCAAAAGAAGCGATTATAGGGTGGTGGATCAGCTTTACCAAACCCCAGCCAAAATTTATATACTCTCGTTGCTCATCAATTTAGAAGCGCACTGAGACTCACTAATGAAGGTTATGAGTTCTTCTCATGACGCAGAGGAAACTACTGTAAACTAATTTGACAATGTTGTGGCAAATCTAACATTTGGATCATATCTGGGTTTTAATGACAGTGATTTACCTCCACAAGGTAGAACTCATAATAAAGCATTACACATATTTATTAAGATATGTACTACAAGCCTGCCCAGGGTAATCACCGATATTGGTTCTGCCCTCAATGTACTACTAAAATCCAGCTTTATGAAGTTAACACTAGACTGTGTTGTGATAAGACCCAGTTCTAAGATAGTTAAAACTTTTGACGGTTCTCAAAGTTCAGTATTTGGATAAGTATAACTTCCTGTCAAGATTGTACCATATATGTTTTATATCACATTTCAAGTCATGGATATAGAACAAGCGTATACATGTTTGCTCGGGCGACCATGGATTCATGTAGCAGGGGTAGTCACTTCATCTTTACATCAAAAACTGAAGTTCTTTATTGAAGGAGGATTGGTCATAATTGATGGAAAAGAGGACATCTTTGTAAGTCACATAAAATCCTATAGGTACATCGGTGCTGATGAAGACTGTATAGCCACGCCATTTCAGGTCTTAGAAGTTACCTCAATGGTAACCGTACCGGTGGAAAAATCAAGAAACCTACCATGACTTCGTGAAGAGATTTTCAAATGGCTATGGAGAGTGGTACCTCAAATGGTTCGGTAAGCTCCCAAAAATACCCGAGTAGAAGAATCGTTTTGGTTTGGGCTACAAATTATCAAAGGCTACTCTGAAAGGCAAAGCACGATTCCCTCCAATCCAGGAGACCTTCATCAATAAAGGAGTAGAGCATGGCAGAAAGGTGGCAGTGATATCTAACAGGAGCAACATTAAAAGGGCATCTAATTTCATCCATGAATGCGCCTTAGGAGAAGAACTCAAGAATTGGATAGTTGTGGAGATTCCAATGATCTTTTTCTTTCCAAATTAATTTTTCTTGTTTTGAAAGAACCTATGTTAAGCCCGAGGCATATGGGTTTCTTGTAAGGGTTTGTAATACGGTGGGAGAACTGACTTGGGTGTTTTGCGTTTTATCGCAATTATTGCGGATAGCAAGAGTCGTCACTGACTTTTCTTTTATCCAATAAAGGAAATGGCGAAAAGAACAGGAAAGACCTTTTGAGAATTTTGTTGAGTTTGGGGGGGGGGGGGGGGTAGGTTATGAAAAGGGAAGGTGTTAGCACCCTTTTCATCCGTAGTTATCTACGTGATCTTACTTGATAGCTCACTTTGAAATGCTTTGTTTGAAATGTGTTTGTGATAGTTTTGAAAGTATCTTTTTGAAAAGTGCCTTCGTTTAGGTGAATTTTGTGATGGTTCTCGTCTTTATAAGAATGCATACAAAGTGTTGACTTTTGAAAATATTTTATTTGAAAAGTGTTGGTGTGTTTGAAAGATGTTTTGGAAATGGTTGTGAACAAGAAACTATGAACTTTCTACCTACTCAAAAAGTCTTAGTTCTTCTCCTCCTCCTTTACATATAGCTATCTTACCATTGATTGGTAAGAAGCCTTATAATTGGAGGTGAAGGGACAGGCGTGGGTCGTCGTATAGTCATAGAAAGAAACATTGTAGGATACCTTAGAAATTTGTCGTTAGGGTCTAAGATCATATACCGAAGGCAAAATTGAAGGGTCATTGAGGGACTACGATCTTATAATCGAGGGTCTTTACTAAAGTATCCCACGTTCGAGGGACATGCCTGTTTATCTAAAGGCAACAAGTGTGGGTTAACCCTAGAGGTGCAACTGTGCAAGTGTTTGTTTTCCATGCATTTTTGTCTATGAATTAGAGTTTTCTACTTGTTAATTTTATGTATTGCCATACAAACCCTAATTAATAACATTTATATTGAAAGCGATAAATTGCAGAGATGTAAAATTCTACGCTATTACATCATTTGGGGATGGGGGTACAAATTTACAAATGGGGGATGAAAACAAATAAACCCTAATTTACTATTACAACCATATAGAATATGAACAAATAATTTACAAGAATATGAGGGCAATGTGAACAGAAAAGAAAATTGTTTTTGAATGAGTGGTGAAACATTTTAATAAAAGAAAGAAAATAAATGACTAATCTAAGTTGATTTTCAATAAAACTAAACCTAAATTAATTTAAGAAAAGAAATTAAATTAATTATGAAAAAAATAATTTTTTAGGGTTTTATAAGAAAAAGTCTTATCCTAATTAAACTTAATAAAAAGAGATTAATTAAAAATTCTAAATTCTAAGTTAATTAATATACAAATAAAATTAAAATAAATCTAAATCTAAATTTATTTAATTAGGAAAAAGAAATTAATTTCGTTAAGAAAATATTTTTGGTCTTTTGTTTTAAAAGAAATAAAAATAAACTAAAATATCTAAATAATAAATATAATATGTTTTTGGTATTTTTGATTAATTAAAAAAAGAATAATAATAATAATAATAATAATAATAATAATAATAATAATAATAATGATAAAGAAAAATAAAATAAAATAAGAATATAAAATTAAAGTCATGGGGTTTAGAAAATGGACTAGGTGGTTTAAAAGTAAAACAGTTATTTTTGTTGACTTAGGCCCAAGTTTGTTTTATATGAAATCAGAAAAAATAAACAAAATAAAAATATGCAATTTGGGCCTGCGTTGATGTGAGTAGCCAGGGAGGTTTGCTAAAGCAAAAATGTACTTGGCCTAGCATGGGGAGGCCCGACGTGCTGCCAGCAAAAAGAAACAAGGAAAAATAAGTTGAGAAAAATAACAAAAGGCGTCTATGGGGTTCGAACCCAGGACCCTTAGTACTAATGCCTTACGCGCGCTCTTTGTACCACTGGGGTGGCTATACATCTGATGTATAACAAAATCAAAGCAATATATTACAAAACCAATCCTAGGCTTGTATCATCTTCAACCTCGTGCCATAACCAATTATGAATTTAAATCCTGTAACTTCTTCATCTCTCAACCATTTGCAAAAATGTAAACACCAATCTTGCTCTAAATTTCATCACGATTCCAGAAATGTAAATAACTAAAACTATAAATCAAAGACGAATGAGAATTTATAATGGTACCAAATTTGACCTAACTTTTTCAGTAATTTTAAACCTAAAATTCTCACTACTCAGGCAACATAAATGAATTCTAAGGACATGGTCAATTTTAGAGCTATGATATCTACATTTTATCTTCACAAATCAGAATCAAATGATGCTTGTATGAAGAGAGAGAAGTTCAGAAAACTTACCTCAAAAATGGATTTTGTGTTTTGAGTTTGATCTTGTTTCAAAGTGCTGCAATGATCAGGTTAGCTTTCTTGAGTCCCTAGGAAGCTAATGTAATGCTTAGCTTGAATGGAGAGTGGCTGAAATGGCCTGGAGAAGTCCAACTGCTTTACTCTGTTTTTGGTTATGGAAGATGAAGGAGATGGTGTTACAGTTGGAAAACATGGATTGAGGCAGCCTCTATATGTGTATTAGAAGCTTTTTGATGGATTAGAAGATAAAACTCACGAGTGGATTTGAAGATTGAGTTTCAAGGTCATAAATGGCATGCTTTTGTGCTTCTATTAAAATTTCTGGTTTGAGGTAGAGTGAGGGTGTTTGAGGGCTTGTGAAATCTTGTGGTATGTTGCAAATGAAATTTCAATTTATAGGCAAAAGGTTTGAAGGTTTGAAATGATCAGAACACAAAGATCACATGTTAAGGATTTTTGCTTGTTTTTGAAGCAAGCTTGAAACATCTTGTTCCAATGTGAAGTACAATGCTTGTAGAGTGGTTGAGCACTTTAAACATACCTCTTATGATATTTATAGACTTAATTTATGCATAAGAAACAAGTTAGGAGCTCAAGACAAGTTGACTTTGCATATAGCTTGCTTTACAAGAATAGAATGGTTACTTTCTTCCTAAAATGGAAAATTGACTTGGACAATGCTTGAATAAATTGGACAATGGCTCAATCAATTATGTAAATAATTAATTATGGAGTGAAACACAAGTTTGAGACCTGAAAAGCAAGATTATGCAGCATGGCTTATGGATTTGATCTTGTGTTCATCACAAAATTAACTTGTAATTCAAGTTTGAAACCCTAACTTTATCTCTTCGATTCTCCTAGCTCAAGAATAATGGCATTGAGATCTTGGACATTTTTAAAAGCTTGGAACATTATATACAACTTTCATGTTGGCCATTTTGACAAAATCCTCTTGGAGCTTGGTGAAAATTGACCAAGAAGTTAAGTCAAAAATCTGCCTAAATTAGGTCAAATTTTCATTAAGTGTTTAAGAAAAAGTGCATGTCTTCATGGATTCATAACTCAAAATACAATAATTTCTAGAAATTGATTAGTAAAGAAAAGTCGTAGATCTCATCAACATCTACAACTTTCATTCTGGAAGTTTTCTTTGAATCATATTGCATCTTAATGAATAATTGGCATGAAGTTATGAAATAATCATGTATAAAAATACTTAGAAAAATTCTAAGTATTGAAAAGTTTGACTTTTCAAGATACCTTTTAACTTTCTTGATGATAAATTTTCATATTTTTGAATGTCTTGATGAAATGTTATCCTTGAAACTCAATTTTGATCAAAAAGTCAAAGTTTGACTTTTGGTGCATTAGTTGACTTTTCATCAGTTGACTGAATTTCAACTATCAATCAATTGATCTTGAGAAATGTTTTGAGCCATGAAATTAGGTCAAGAAATTGTTTTTGAATTCTTAAGATCATGCTTCAATCCATTATATCATGTATTAGGTCAAAAACCCTTGATCAATCAAATATAGTCAAAACCCTAATTTTGACAATTTTGCCCTTTTGATGATTTGAACATTTTTCTTGGGTAATTGTGATCCAAACTTGATCAATTGATAAATATAACTTCAAAATGTTGATATTGGTAAGAAATATTGAAGTTTGACTGTAGGTTGACCATAATTGACTTTTTACCCAATACAGCTAATTTTTGTTCATCTGATCAATTGACTGAGCAATTTTGAGATTCAAGACTTGAAACTTGATATGATCATTATTGAAGGTCCATAATGATCCATGAAAGTAAATTGAAGAATTAGAAGTCCAATTGTCCTTATGAAAATCCAAGCCCTAATTTGAGACATTAGTGTTGAGGAGATGGCTTGACCTAGTCAATACTTGTGTAAGCTTGAACCGTTGAAGATCTTTGTGAGAAATGTATTGAGAAAAGAGAGGGAAAATTTTGGGGTACAACAGATGCCCCTATTCAATCTTCTTAAACCTGAAGAATTAGATTGACGGGTCCGCCATTCGTGACTTGAAGGTGGAAGATGATTGAACACTAGAGTGCCCAAAAATTTGCACTTGATGATATGCTAGTTGATTGTGTCGGGAATGGGCTTAAATATTCCATTTGAAGAAGTTGTAAATAATTTGTAAGAGATGAGATTACATATGCCATCCAATGTTATTGTTGACAGAAATCGGAAGAAGTATCATAATAAATCTTTGGTCAATTTATACTGAATCAAGCAGAAGTCTTGAATAATCTTTAATTGGATAATGAATCAGTGTAAATCTTTGGAGCGATTTAACTGAAGCAGAGAAAGTGTCTACCAGAAAAGAATCAGGATAGACCATTGATCGATTTAATCTGAACCTGCAGAGGTCTTGAATAATCTTTAACTAGAGAATGAATCAGTATAAATCTTTAGAGAAATTTAACTGAACCAGAGAAAGTGTCTACCGGAACAGAATTAGGATAAATCATTGGTCGATTTAAATTGAACCTGCAAAGGTCTCGAATAATCTTTAACTGGAGAACGTATAAGTATAAATCTTCAGAGCGATTTAACTGAACCAGAAAATGTGTCTACCGGAACAGAATTAGGATAAATCATTGATCGATTTAAACTGAACCAGCTGAGGTCTCGAATAATCTTTAACTAGAGAACAAATAAGTATCAATCTTCAGAGTGATTTAACTGAAACAGAGAAAGTGTCTACCAGAACAGAATCAGGAAAAATTATTTATCGATTTAAACTGAACTAGCAGAGGTCTCGAATAATCTTTAACTGGAGAACAAATCAGTATCAATCTTCAAAGTGATTTAACTGAACCAGAAAAAGTGTCTACCAGAACAAAATCAGGATAAATCATTGATCGATTTAAACTGAACCAGCAGAGGTCTGTTTGTTGTTGATGATATTTATCTGATGACTGGTCTTTCTTGAAAAGGTAAAGAATTAGTTATGATGCAATGTCATGATGAATGCATTGCGTAATGATGTTCTCAAAATAAATGAGATTATGCTATATGTATTTTGTATGCATATGTCATGATGCATGAATGTGAAATGTTATTGAAGTAAATCTTTGTCTGGAAAGTAAATCCTTGACAACTGCTGGGGAGATTCGGGAAGCTAAATCCTGAACTACTGCTGGAGATGGAGAATATGTGTATCTTTAACTTTGTTTAGAGTGTTTCGCTGAGGATTCCTGTCTCGTTGTTTTGAGGAAATTCTTTTGGGGATGTTGATTTCTGCTTGAAGGATAGAGCTCAGGAACCTTGTTTGTCCATTACTCTACTGAGGAATTATAACTTAACTGCGGAGAGTAAAAGTTAACTAGTATCTGGTCGAATTTCAGGCTTTGCAGCAACTTCCTGGGGATAGTAACGACTCCGCTGGGGAAAAAGGGGTTTTGACCGTTGATTTGTAACATTCTGAGAAAAGATTCGTGTTGGGGAATATGTAGTTTATTGGGGAAATAAACCCTGTTTGAGTAGAATATTTTGAAGACCTTATTGGGGAGATGAATTCTTTTTGGAGAGAACTCTGCAAGGTTTCTTTTCTCAGTTAAGACCAACTCAACTAGGGAGGGGGTTTTTAGGAGATTATACTTTGTGGGGATAATCTTATTGAAGTAACTCAGTGGGGATATCCCAAATCCTTAAGGAAATTCTTATTACATTCATATGCATATGTTCATTCAATTTTAACCATTGGACGTTTTTGCACTCAAAATAGAAAAAACAAAAAGTTTGCACTTCGAAGTATATTTGTATTGATGTTTTGCCTATAAATAGGCGTTTTTTACAAGGAGACAGAAGTCCTGGTAAGAGGAAATCGTCGAAAGCATGAAAGGAATACAAAGTGAAAACAAAATAATAGCCATGTGTAAGTAATCTCATTGGGTTCCAACTCCGCCAATGCCCCTATGTCTTCAAACGTCATCCCTTGTCGTTGAAAGAAGTTGATTGAATTGATCTTATACCAATGAACTTGGACCTTGGAAATAAAGTTGGCCGTAGTGATTTCACGGGACATAGTCATACGCTTTTGATCCTTAACTTTTTCCTTGACCACCCTTTCGGGTTTTCAACCCACTAGGATACCATTTTTTGCCCAAGCCGCCCTTTCATGTTTTCGACTTGCCGGGTGTACAATCTTTTGTATATATCCCTAACTTTTTCCTGAACCCTTTTGGTTCGCCGGGATGCCCTTATTTTTCTTAGGTATGTCAATTTAATGGGTCATTTTTATGCGTAATATTTTTTAACTGTGTTCGCATTTACCAGATGTGAAAAATCTTTGTTGTCCATAGTAGTTAGCATCCTAGCTCCGCTAAAGAATAATTTTTTAACAACAAATGGCCCTTCGTAAGTGGAAGTCCATTTGCCCCTGGGATCGCCTTGAGAAAGAATGATGCACTTTATTACCAAATCGCCAGTCTGATACACTTGAGGTTTGATCTTCTTGTTGAAAGCCTTGATCATACGCTTTTGATACATTTGACCATGACAAATAATAGCCAGTATCTTCTCGTCAATTAGGTTCAACTGATCTAACCTAGGCTGAATCCATTCATCTTCTCCTAAGTCTTCTTCTTTCATAATCCTTAAGGAAGGAATCTGAACTTCCACAGGCAGGACAACTTCCATGCCCTAGACTAAAGAAAAAGGAGTTGCCCCAGTTGATGTTCGAGCCGAAGTACGGTAGCCATGAAGAGTGTTGTGCCCCAAAATTTTCCCTCTCATTTCTCAAGTAATCTCTCACAAGATCTCATTTGGTTCAAGACTGCACAAAGGTTTGATCAACTCAAGACACCTCCTCAAGCACTAATGGTTGAAAATTAGGGTTTGAGTTTGCAGAAGGAAAAATGGACTTTTAATTCCCCACATGACTTTCATGGATCATTTTGGACCCTCAATATTTCTCATGTCAAGTTTCAAGTCTTGGATCACATTTTTTCTCAGTTAATTGATCAGTTGACCTAAAATCAGTTGTATTGGGGAAAAAGTCAACTATGGTCAATTTACAGTCAAACTTCATAATTTTTGGTCCATATAAACATTATGAACTCATATATGTCATTTGATCAAGTTTGGATCACAATTCCTCAAGAAATTTGATAAGATCATCAAAAGGGCAAAATGGTCAAAATTAGGGTTTTGACTGGGAAGGTTCAATTTTTTATTTTTGACCTAGAAAATGACTTGGTTGTTTGAGACATGATATCAAGGATTAAAATGATTCATTTTGACCTAATGGCATGGCTCAAAACATCTCTAAAGATTAATTGATTGACAGATGGATTTTAGTTAACTCATGAATCAATTGTACACTTAAAAGTCAAACTTTGACTTTTGGGTCAAAATCAAGTATCAAAGATCACAATTCATCAAGACATGTTAAAATATGACACTTGGTCATCAAGAAATAAAAAAGTCAAGATTTAATTTTAAAAAGTCAAAATTTCTAAGCTTAGAAATTTTTCTAAGTGTTGGAAAATTCATATTTTTTCATAACTTTGAGCCAAATTTCCACCATGATGCAAGATGATTTAAAGGAAACTTCCAACATGAAAGTTGTAGATCTCAATGATATATAAAATATTGTAGAACACAACCTTTTCTATAAATGCATGGATTTCAAGTTAGTATTTTAAGAAGACATGTTCAGGAAACTTGGAAACTTAGTGAAATTTTGCCCTAGTTTAGGCAGGATTTTAACCTAACTTCATGACAATTTTTGACATAGTTCCAAGACGAGTCTTAAAAAATGTCCAAAATAGAGGATGTAGAGAATGTTACAAGCTTTCCAAAATGTCCAATAACTTATTTATATCATACTTGAGCAAGGAGAATCAAATGAAAGAAGTTAGGGTTTCATTCTTGAATTACAAGTCATTTCTTGATGAGCACATGATTCAATCTCAATGTTAGGCTGCATAATCTTTCTTTGCAGGCCTTATAACTTGTGTATCTATCCATCATTAATGGATTACAAAAACTTTTGAGCTATAATCCAAGTGGTTTATGCTTTATCCAATTCAAATTGCCATTTTTGGAAGAAAGTAAAGAATGTCATTCTTGAAAAGCAAGATTTATGCACAAACTCAATTCTTGAGCCTCTAACTTGTTCCCTCTAATCACACTCTATCTGCGAAATCGGAAAGGAGTTTTTTAAAGCATAACCACTCTACATTAGCAAGTACACAAGACTTTAAAACTTGGATTTCTCAAAAATCACATGTTGAGCTTAAACATTTGTTTTTGAATTCTGATCAACAACAAGTCTCCAAACTTGTTGCTTATAAATAGAGTCACTATTTGTGAGCTAAGGCACGAGCATTAACACCCTGAAACTCTCCAAAACTCCCTCAAGCTAGAAATTGCCCAAAAACTCCATTGTTGCACAGTTTCTGACCTTGAACTTGTAACTCCCATTTCCCTCGTGCGTTTCTTGGCCTTTTAGTTCCTAAAGCTCCTATACATCAAATATAACCTATCCATGTCCCTGTTTCATCACTGTAACACCATTTGCATCAAACTCCATAACCAAAAACAAAGCATTGCACATTGACTTCTCCAAGCCATTCCAGCCATCCATTGCTCAAGCTAATCATTGCATTAGTTTCCTGGGAACTTGAGGAAGCTAACCCGATCATCGAAACTCCTTGAAAGTAGCTCAAACTCATTTCACGATTTCCAGTTTTGAGGTATATTTTCTAAACTTCTATCTTCTCATTTAAGCATTGTTAGGCTTACGTTTGTGAAGATAAAATGTAGACATCATTTCCATGAAGCTGTACATGTCCATAGATTTCATTTATTTTGATTGAGCTAGGAGAATTTTAGGATTGAATCTCTGAAAATAATTAGGTCAGAATTTGGTACTTTTAGAAATTCTCATTCATCTTTGATTTATGGCTTATGATATTTATATGGTTGGATTCGTATGGAAAAATGGAGCAACTTTCATGTTTGCATATTTCATTTTTGTTGATAAATGGTGAAGTTACAGATGTTCAGACTGGAGGTTGAAGATGAAGTTATAACATGAACTTAGTTTATTTTAAGTTATTTGATTGTTGTATAACTGACGGATGAAACAGGCCACCCCAGTGGTACAAGAGGTGCGCGCGTATTAGGAAGTCCTGGGTTCGAACCCTAGCGAAACCTTTTGCCCTTTTTTTACATTTCATTCCATCTTTTTGTTGTTTGAAACAGGCGCTTGGGCCTCAGTGCTGGGACTTTGATTTTTTACTGATTTCTAACCCCTGCCTTACTTTTGCACACCTTATCCATTATTTTCTTTATTATTTCATTTTCCTTTTTATTTTATTTTCATCTCTTTTTTCTTTATTATATTTTTATTAATATTATTATTATTATTATTATTATTATTATTATTATTTTTATTATTAAAAAACTATAAAAATATTTTTATTTATTATTTACACTTATTTATTTTATTTTCTTATAAAACAAAAAGAACAAAAACATTTTCTTAAACAAATTAATTTCTCTTTTCTGAAATAATTAATATTTAGATTTAGGTTTAATTATTATTTTATTTTATTTTAAATTAAAATTAACTTAGAATTTAGGTTTCTTTAAATTATTAAGTTTCATATTATTTTTATTATGTTTATTAAGTTAAAACCGTTTTTCACAAAAAACCCTAAAAAATATTTCAAACTTAATTTCTTTTCTTAATTAGTTTAGGTTTAATTTTGTTTAATTTTAATTAACCATTTTCTAAATTAGGTCAAGACTAAACCCTTTCATAAAAAAACCAAATAAAAATCCTTTCTTTTCCATTTATATTCTTGCATTTTATTTTCAATTCTTGTACAATATTCAATATGGTTGTAATAGATAATTAGGTTTAATTTTCATGCAAAAATCCCCATTTGTAAATTTTTATACCCCCTCCCCTAATGATGTAATAGCTTAGTAATTTTACTTTCCGCAATTTATCGCTTTATATAAATGCTAGTAATTAGGGTTTGTATGGAAAGATAAAATCAACAAGTAGCAAACCCTAATTCAAGATAAATAATGCATGTAAATCAAACACACTTGAACACTTGCACCCTTAGGGTAATTCCACTTTGTTGCCTTACAAAAATGGCTATGTTATGGATGTGGGATGTCTTAGCAAAAACAAATAAAAAATACAAGATCATAGTCCCTCGATGACGTTTTCAATGTTACCTTTCAAAATAATCTTAGTCCCTCAAAGATAAATGGTAAGATATCTCACAACATTGCTATCATGGCTATACGATGACCCACACCCGTCCCTTTACATCCAAAGATAAGGCTTCTTACCAAATCAATGGTATGATAGCAATATCAAAGGAAAGGAAGAAATGAACAAAGACTTTTGAGTTGGTAGATTGTTCCTAGTTGCTTGCTCATTTTCAAATCAAACATGCTTGCTTATTTTCAAAACAAACACCAACACTTTCAAAAACCCTTTCAAAACTCTTTCCAAACATGAAATATTTTCAAAAGCTCAACACTTTGTATACGTTCTTACGAACGAGAACTATTACAAAGTGTGCCTAAACGAATGCGCCTTTTCAAAATACTTTCAAAAAACCACACAAAGCACATTTTCAAACAAAAGCAAGTGATATAGCAAGCAAATAAGTGCCCATAGATAACAATGGATGAAAAGGGTGCTAACACCTTTCCTCTTCATAATCTACCCCCTGAACTCAAGAAATAATCTCAAAGGTCTTTCCTGTTCTTTTGACCCTTTCCTTTTGGATAAAAAAAAAGTCGGTGGCGACTCTTGCTTACCACAACATTACGATCAAACGCAAAACACCAAGTCAGTTCTCCCACCGTATCAAAGAACTGGCGACTCTGCTGGGGGTAACTTAAAAGTGGGGTTACCTTAGGACTATATCACCTTTATTTTCTTTCATTGTTTGAATTGTTTGCTTTATATTTTGGTTCCTTGTTTCGGCTTGTTTTAAATCCTCTACCCGGATTTGGGATACCTTATAGGTTAGTAGCAATATGTTATGGAAACTGTGTGGGGTATGCCGACATGGTCTAAGAAATAGCTACGTTAGTGTGACATTTTTATGGGTACCGGTAGCCCTTGAGTAGTCAAAGAGAATACTGGGCCTTTGTGTGGTGTCATGAAGCACTAACTGACTTTTAGAACCTTTACTTGACCAACTTGGCCATTAGGACGTAGTGAGATAACCGGCTTTGGTGTAGTCTGAAGTTGGTTGATACTCGATACTATACTCATTGAGATTTGACTTCTCGGGATATTTCGGTCACCGTGAAAGAGGCTTGCGCTGAAACAATGCCCGAGAAGACAGATCAATGATATTAAGATCCGTTAGAACCCGGTTAATATTTCTAGGATAGGTTTGAGCCAACTAAACTTCAAGAGGGTACTTACCTATGACACTCCATGCAAGCCTAAACCTAAGGACTTGTTTGCCTTGTTTGTATATACTTACTTGTAGATAACATCATAAACATCATAACATCATGTTTTTTGGGATTTATCTTTAGTCCGTTTTGCAGGACATCGCTTTTATCCGCATGAATACTATCCAAGTCAATATCGTAATAATTCCTCCTCAACTCAAAGAGTTAGCATCAAGGGTCCCTGAAAATTCTTCATTCACCGAAAGACATGGTCGCCTCCTAAACTTGGTTACCTCCAACACTGATGAAGATATGATGAAGGTGCTTTTCCAGTTCTTTGATCCTCTGCACCATTGCTTCACTTTTCCCGATTATCAACTTATACCAACTCTGGAAGAATTCTCACAACTCTTGTGGATTCCCATTCTCAATCAATTACCCTTCAACGGTACGGAAAGAGATCCAAAACTTGAAGAGATTTCCCAAGAACTACACTTGCAACAATCTGATATCACAACTAATTGGGAAATAAGGAGTGGTGTCAAAGGTTTCTTAACCAAGTTCTTGTTTGAGAAAGCTCAAGATTGTTGGAACTCCTTGGACTTACAAGCTTTTGAAGAAATCTTGGCCCTTATCATCTATGGGATGGTTTTGTTTCCAAACCCTGACCAACTCATAGATGTAAATGCTGTCAAAATCTTCATGTCTTGCAATCCAGTGCCTACTTTGTTGGGAGATATCCTACATTCTTTTCATTCTCGCACTATGAGGAAGAGAGGGATACTCATGTGTTGCACTCTTGTCTTGGCAAGATGGTTTATTTCGCATCTTCCCTGATCTGTATTAAAGAATGAGCAAGGTTTGAGATGGTCCCATAGGCTGATGACGCTCAGACATTCAGATATTCATTAGGGTTCTCGATCCTTGGAGAACGTTACTATCATCGACCGTTATGGGGAATTCCCTAATGTCCATTTTCTTGGCATTAGGGGATGTATCACTTACAACCCTTGCTTGGTCTTATGACAGTTAGGTTACGCCCGAAGAGATGGCCCATATGAGATACTCATCCAAGGAGTGGTATTCGACTACGAGAGTGACGATCAAAGCTGCCGTCAGAGATTTATACGAGCTTGGAGGATGGTAAGTAAAGTGGAGAGCAAGACGCTGGGACACAAGAATTCCATTCCCCTTGATCCTTACCTTAGGTGGGTACGAGCTCGTGCTCAGAAACTTGTGATGCCTTATCCCTCCATCTTACCAGTTATCATGGAACATGTGGTCAAAGGAGATCTCCCGTACACTGTCCTCCATCCAGGCATGCCAACTTCTCTTGAAGACTTGCAAAAAGGTTGGATTCAGCTAAAGGAAGAACGAGATACTTTCGAAGCTCAATTCTACGCTAGTAAGAAGAGGGTCTTGGAGCTTACAAAGCAACTACATGAAGATAAAAATGTGAACTCCTATCTCGCGCCGAAGAGGATGCATTCAGGATTTTTATCTTAGAAATTTATCTTGTAAGCCCAAGAGGCATGATGTACTCATTTTGAACTAATTAATGAAATTTTACATTTGTTCATGCTTTGTCTATACAAATTTGAATTTCATAAATCCTTGAAATCATTTGCATATACATCTTTCATGCATCATAACATGACAGGTTTTCACATAACATGTTTCCTTATCTTTCTGCTGTTTATTTCAACAAGATGGATCTAGAGAAAACTGTGAAGGATCTTTAGACACAAAACTCTCAATTCCAAGAGACTCTACTGGCTCTAGCCAAGGGGCAACAATATATGATGGCATTGTTGGCAGTTAAGAAGAAACCCAAGAAGAAAGCCCTAGTCAACATGGGCAGAAGGTTCAAAGAGTCGGTTCGTCAGATCCCGGTAGTAGAAGACTCATCTGAAGAAGACGAGAATCTGATTGCTGAGGTTAAAAGTACCCAGGCTGATTGTATTAATGATCAAGTATAAGCAGTTAGAAGACAGGATGAAGGCTATTGAAATCCAAGCTGTCCCCGGTTTAGATTTTGATGATTTGGGTTTGATCTTTGGGGTTGTCATTCTCCACAAATTCAAATACCAGTCTTTGCAAAGTACGATGGAGTTTCTTGTCCAAAACTTCACCTGAAATCTTATGTGCGCAAGGTACAGCCGCACACCGCTGATAAGAAACTCTGGGTTCACTTTTTTCAAGAGAGCTTGGCCGGAACGTAACTAGAATGGTTCTACCAATTAGATGGTTCTCGTATCAATAACTATGAAGACTTAGCTACTGCTTTCTACCATCAGTACCAGTATAATGCCGACTTAGCGCCGAGAAGAGTTCAGTTGCAAGATATGACAATGGGAAAGAATGAAGGATTTAAAGAATATGCACAAAAATGGAGAGCCCTGGCCAGTAGGTTTCAACAACCTTTGACTGATAGGGAGCACATTAACATGTTTATGGGAAATTTATCTGGTCCATTCTTTAATTTATTGGTTGGCTTCTCTTCTTTTGGTTTCACCGAGCTAATCTTAACCGGTGAAAGAGTTGAAAGCGGCATCAAAAGCGGAAAGATTCCCATGGCATCCGCCTCTACTTCAAATCATGTAAAGAAACCTTTTGTTGCAAATAAGGAAATCAATGTTGTGTACGGGGAAAGGGCCCGTACCAAGAAGAATGATCATCTGTCTGTTAACGCTGTCTGAATCTCCAATCTAACTCTTACTCAAAGACCATATGCTAATCATCAATGTTTTGAAACCCCGAGAAGACAATTTACGAGGATATGAGTGTCACTATCCCAAGCCTTGCAACACTTTCTAAAGGATAATTTAGTGACATTATGCGATCCTCCTGCCAATCCAGATACCTCTTCACTAAATTATAATCTGAACACTAAATGTGCTTACCACTCAAGTAGCCCCGGGCATGAGACTAACCAATGTTGGGCCTTGAAGAATAAAATTCAGGATTTGATTGATAACAAGACTATTGAATTTAACCCTCCTCCAACTCCGAATGTAATCACCGCGCATATGCCAAATCATGGCAAGGGTGTTAATGTTGCTGAAGATACAATTTTTGTCGCCTTTGTCAAAGACTTGACTACTCCGTTGAATATCATCAAAAAGAATCTATTGAAAGTCGAGATCTTCCCTGGCTGTGTGAAAGACTATGTTTGTTTTACTAAATAACTCAATGGATGCGAAGGGCTGAAGGAAGGCATTCAACGCCTGATGGATAGCCACTAGATTCAATTTGAGAATACCCCGCTTGCCAAAAGTTTGACTAATAAGTGTGAAGATCTCTCCATTATCACCATCTCAAACAAGCCTCTTAGGATCTCCTTCAAGGGTCCTATCAGGATTTCAAATGAACCAACTATTGCTCCCTTTATAATTATTAATCTCGGACCAATTCCCTACTCTTTAAACAAGGCAGTACCATGGAACTATGGTGCTGAGGTGTTTTATCATGGGATAAAACAAGACGGTTGGATCGGAGAAGACAAAGCTGTTGACGTTGGTAATATAACTGGATCAAGTAAGGTCACTCGAACTGGGAGAATCTTTTCACCTAATATCTCACCCCCAGTTGCTACAAAGGCACCCGTCCGCATCACTGCTACTAAGCCAAATACTGGTCCAAGAGGAAAAGAGAAAGTTGTTGAGCCAATCATGACAGAAATACCTGCAAAGGACGTTGCTGATGGAGAACCTTCCGCTCGTGAGATGGACAAGATTTTGAAAATCATAAAAAGAAGCAACTTCAAGATTGTGGAACAGTTAGGGAAAACCCCTTCTAAGATTTCTATGTTGTCATTGCTACTCTGTTCTGATGCCTATGCTCAGACATTAATCAAATTCTTGAAAAAGGCTCATGCCCCTCATGAGACCATAATGGACCAATTTGAGAATTGCATGGCGAGCTTGACGGCTGATAATGGCTTGGGGTTCTCAGATGCCGATCTAACACCGCTTGGGAAGAAGCACAATAAAGCTCGACATGTTTCTGTCGAGTGCAAGTGGACCACCTTAGCATATGTTCTGGTCGACATCGGTTCTTCTCTAAACGTACTACCCAAGGGGGCGTTAGATCGTCTAGACTGTGAAGGTTTAGTTCTGAAACCCAGTGATATAATTGTAAGGGCTTTCGACGGATCAAAAAGGATTGTTCATGGAGAGGTAGATCTTCCAATCAAGGTGGGCTCACAAATATTCAACTCCACCTTTTACATCATGGATATCTGTTCGGCCTATTATTTTTTGTTGGGTTGCCCTTGGATCTATAAAGCTGGGGCAGTAATGTCAAATCTTCATCAAAAACTCAAGTATCCGGTCAAGGGAAGAATTGTCACCATCTGTGGAGAGGAAGAGTTTATGGTAAGCCACCTTAACTCTTTCAAGTACGTGAAAATGGATGGAGAATTCATTGAGACCTCGTGTCAAGCCTTTGAAGTTGTGCCACCAATGGTTGCTGCTACCAAATGTTCCTCTGTTGAGTCCAAAGCTGCTAAGGTTGTGCCGAAGATGGTTTCAGTCAAAGATGCTCGTGCTGCAATTGAAGAAGGAAGTTGTGATACTTGGGGGAAACTCCTCGATATCCCCTTCAAAGTGGACAAGTTTGGTTTGGGTTTCACCGTCAAGGCTCAGAAGGAAGTGAGGCATGCTCATGCAGAAAAGCCACCTCTCCGCATTAGAGGCCATGAAGTTAACGATGTGGGTGATTCGGATGATGAAGCTGCATTTGAAGATTGGGTGTATCCTACTACGACGGAGCTAAAGAATTGGCATGCAAAGGACTTTGTTCCCATCTCCTTCATTGAGGAGTAATCTACTTTCTTATTGTTGTTTATTAATTCAAGAACATCTTATCTGTAATATTTAACAATGACTTTTATGCCATGTGCCTGGCCCGGGGAACTTTGGTCCATTTGTAAAGGGTTTTATTTATGTTCATCTAATCATATGAGCATTCAATACAAACCATTGGAATCTTTTGCATTCAAATCTTTGTGCTCATTGTCTTTCTTTTCTTCAAATACATTTTTCAAGATAGCCATGTATCTTACATGCACACACACACACACACTCTTGCAGGTCCTCATCCACTCTGGATCTTATTTCCAATGACTCTACTATTGCCGATTATGACTTTGAATGTCCAATTAACCAAGCCAAAGACGAAGGCGAGGAAGATTGTGATATACCAAGAGAACTAGCCATACTTCTATTACAAGAGGAAAAATCTATTCTGCCGCACGAAGAGTCAATTGAAGTCATCAATTTGGGTACCGAGACAGACAAGAAGGAAGTCAAGATTGGTGCTAACTTAGAAGATAGTGTCAAGAGCAGGTTGGTTCAAATGTTGCAAGACTATTTGGAAGTGTTTGCTTGGTCGTATGAAGATATGCCAGGGTTGGATACAGACATCGTAGTTCATTGTCTGCCAACAAAAGAAGATTGTCCTCTTGTCAAACAAAAGGCTCGTCGTATAAGGCCTGATATGTCTGAGAAGATAAAAGCCGAGGTGATGAAACAATTTGATGCAGGGTTCCTAGCTGTGACATCCTATCCCCAGTGGGTTGCAAATGTCGTGCCAGTGCCAAAGAAAGACGAAAAAGTTCACATGTGCGTAGACTATAGGGATCTGAATAGGGAAAGCCCCAAGGATGACTTCCCTCTATCATACATTGACGTCTTGGTCGTTAATACTTGTTGTACCCCGAAATTTGCCCTCCCATATTTCTCAAGACATGTCAAGAATCATCTCCAAGTTGTTCAAGATGGCTCAAGAGTTGGACATTCAAATCACCTCCTAAGGCAGTCAATTCAAAATTAGGGTTTTGTGTTGCATCAAGGTCCTTACATAAAAATGACCTCAAGTGCTCCCCAATGTCCTAATATGTTCTTAAGTTCATCCATGACAAATTTCAACCCTTGCAGAAGAAGTTTGGTCAGTCAATTGCTCAAGAAGTCTAAAAATCGACTGTGCTAGGGCAAAAGTCAACTGTGTCCCAAATACAGTCAAACCTCAAGATATTTTTGTCAAAATTCTCATTTTGAAATATAATTCATCATTTGATCAAGGGTTGATCATGATTCATCAAGGATTGCTCAAGATTCATCAAGATTCAAAAGTTGCTAAATTAGGGTTTTGTAAGAAAAGTCAACTCAACTTTGACCAAGCATAACTTTCTCATACTTTATGAGAAATGACACATCCAAAGCTCATTTTTAAGAGGATGCAATTTCCTACAATCCATCTTCACACCCCAAGATCAAGAAATGCACTCACAAGAAGTTACAAATTTGGACATTATAGGTCATTTTTGAAAGTCAACAAAAACACCTTTTTTGTCAAAGCTTATAACTTGAGAACGGAAGATAAAAATGAAATGATACCAAAAAGGCTGGTTATAGAACACCTCAAGGTTTCTAAAAAGTCCAAGAAAACCTCCAAAAGTTCAAAATTGAAGAAGTTATGCATTATTGAAGTTGGGCATTTTTCCAAATTAGCCAAAAGTCAATTATACTCAAAACTCCAATTTTTGACAAAAGGGCCCACTTTTTCCCACTTGATATGGTCTTGTCATGCCACACACGTGTCCCATCTTTAATTTCATGGCCATTCATTTATTTTTCTATTTTATTTAATTTTTATTGATTTAATTCATTTTAAATCAATATTAAATCAAATAAAATCTAAAAATTGATGTAATGAGATTCTTGTGGTCATTATAGGTCTTCATTGTCAAGATACACCAAACCAAATCCGAATCATGCCTTATGGTGCACAAAATATTTGATTTGAGCCATTTTTGGAAATTTGTTAATGGAAGATCATATCAAATCATGGATCTTCAATGCACATGGATTCAGGCCAAAAGGTTAAACCTAATTCATTCTATAATACTTGTACAAGCCACACACATCAAGGACATGCACAAAGCACTGCAGAAACGGCCATACAAAGTTTGGAAAAAGTGTGAAAAAGTGGAAGATCAAAATCAACATTGGAGCACGATTCAGTCCAAAAGCTTGACATAGCTCTCTTCCCTGACATCCAGTGAAGCCAAAGGGATCAAAATCCAGCCCTGAGACAGCCTAAAACTCACTGTAAGTCATCTTGAACTCGACCCTGAACATGAAATCCAACTCTCCAATTCTTGCATCTTTTTGTCCAAATAATTGCATATTCATACTTTGCATTGTATTCTGAAACTTTTGTCATCACTGAATTTTATTTTTCATAGCCTGTAACGCCATGCCCAGTTCTAGGGTCCGTGCATCTTGTTTTTTGGGGTTTTTATTTGCAGGCAAAATCAATGCAAATAATTGGTACAAGGATGATCAGGGAAAGAAGACGAGCACAATGGTATTCTTAGAACTCGTTTCCAAAGCCTGTAGGTGATTTTAGATGGCAGCCATGGATTCTGTTGCGGATAAAATCCGCAGGTAAAAACTCTGGCCTTTTCAACGAAGAAGACAAAGGCGTGTCTTCTTCTTACTGGCTGATTCAAATCAGCGCGCTTTTTTTTTCCAGGCATAATTAAATTGTTTGATATATAATATTTGTTTTCTATACTAATAACAATTAGGCAGTTCAGTTGAGTTGGCAAGCACGCTATGAGAAAACCCCTTGGGACCTGGGTTCGAATCCCAGGTCCCCAAAAACCTTTGTACAATTTTTTTCCAGGCAATTGCATGGGACTCAACAAGCATGGACCATCATGTTCCTCATCCCATCAAATGCCAAGTGGCCTTCAAGCCAGATCCAAAGGCCAGAATTGCAGATCCACCATGGACTAAAGTCAACATGCGCCTATGGAATCACAAAGGTCAAAATAGGCTGGAGCGTTAATGGGCCAAGAATTGGTGATTTCACACCCAAATTAAGCCCAGCACCCCCCCTGGGTTATTTCTTTTTCCCTTCATATTTTCATTTATTTATTTTGTTTTAATTATTTATTTTATTATTAATTAATTAACCAATTAACCTTTTTTTTTCATAAAAATCAGAAAACCCAAATAAAAATAATGTATTTAGTAATTTCACTATTTCTTTATTTTTTGTAAATAAATAATTTAATCAATTTAGTTTTGTTAATTAGGTATAATATCAACATTTTTTGCAATAATTTAAAATTAATTAGAATATTAGGTTTTAATATCTTTTAATCATTTTAATTTATTTCCTTAATTATAAAAAAGCCAAAAAATATTTTCATTTAATTAATTAATTGATTAACTTAGATATAATTTCCATTTTAATTTAAAATAACAAAAAAATATGCTTTATTTTATAAAAAGGGTCAAAACCCTAAAAAATGCTTCGATTTAATTTTCTCGCACGCGTTTTATTTTTGATCCATTATCCAATAATGTAATTGCTTCGGGAATGTAATAGTTTTTAAATTAGGACTTTATTTATTTATCGCTTTTATTTACTTTCCGCAATTTAAGTTTAAAGGGTTTGTTTTTGGCGATGTAAATACCCGACGTCTTGTAATAGCTTAGATTCAATTTCCCGCAATTTAATTTCCGCACAATATTGACTGCTAGATGTTTGATAAATAGGCAATGCATGACAAGATTAATTTTTAACCTAAAATCAACAGTAGCTCACCATAGCATGTATAAAGATAACATAATTGAAAAATAACACACTCGCACATGCCACTCTTAGGGTACACCTCACTTGGTTGCCTCGAACGTGGTCATTAAGTATAGGAAGTTTTAGAGGTCGCCCTCTTGTCCAAAGATCATAGTTACCTCGAAACGGTTGCCTCGGAAAAATGATCTAATACATTAGGGTTACCGCTAAGGCGTCCTAACGTTGCTTTAGTGGCCACATGTACCTTAATCGAATTGACCCGAAAACTCGAACGACGATGCTACCTACTCCTCAATAGTGGGATAGCATTGTCTAAAGGACACTTGTACAGTTTAATTCCTTTTTCGAGTAGGTAGATGGTTCTTAAGTACTTGCTCCTTTTAAAAAAAACAAAACAAAACTTTTCGCACCTACACTTTCTTCAAAAACAAAAACTCTTTTCAAACCCACAAACACAAAGAAAAGCAAACTTTTGAAAACACAATGAGCTAGTACCTAAGAGCCCGTGGATAACCACGGATAGAAAGGGTGCTAACACCTTCCCTTTCTATAATCTACCTCCCGAACCCGAGAAACATCTCAAAAAGGAATTTTTTTGTGCTTTTGTCCTTTCCTTGTTGGATAAAATAAAAGACGATGGCGACTCTTGCTTACCGCGACATTTTGCAAAAACAAACGCAAACGCGAACCAGCATTCCAAAAACAGTCAGTTCTCATTCCCACCGATCACAATACTGCTCAGTATAAAGTTTTCTCTTTCATGGATTTCTTCTCAGGCTACAATCAGATAAGGATGGCTCCCGAAGACATGGAGAAGACCACTTTCGTTACGCAATGGGGCACCTTTTGCTACAAGGTCATGCGGTTCAGATTGAAGAATGCAGGGGAAACATATCAAAGGGCTATGGTAGCTTTGTTTCATGATAGGATCCATCATGAAATAGAGGTATATGTGGATGATATGGTTTCCATATCACAAACTGAAGAAGAACATCTTGATCACTTGTATAAACTATTCGAGAAGCTGAAAAAGTACAAGCTGGGGTTAAACCCGAACAAGTGCACATTTGGAGTACGATCTGGAAAGCTTCTAGGTTTTGTTGTCAGCAATAAAGGCATTGAAGTTGATCCTGCCAAGGTAAAGGCCATCCAAGAAATACAAGTCCCCCACTCTGAAAAGAAATTTAGAAGATTCTTGGGTTGTCTCAATTATATCGCCCGCTTCATATCTCACTTGACTGCTACTTGTGAGTCGATCTTCAAACTCTTGAAGAAAGATCAAGTAGTCAAATGGAATGATGAATGCCAAGCTGCCTTCGACAAAATCAAAGAATATCTACAGAAACCTCATATTCTCATGCCTCCAGTTGAAGGAAGACCCTTGATCATGTACTTGACAGTACTAGAAAACTCTATGGTGTGTGTTTTGGGCCAACATGACGAGTCTGGCCGAAAAGAGCATGCTATTTATTACCTGAGCAAAAACTTTACCGACTGTGAAACCAGATATTCACTGCTTGAGAAAACTTGTTGCACTCTGGCATGGGCTGCTCGCCGGCTAAGACAGTATATGTTGACTCATACCACTCTGTTGATTTCTAAGATGGACCCAATCAAGTACATCTTCGAGAAACCTTCCCTATCTGGACAGATAGCCAAATGGAAAATGATCTTGACTGAGTACGATATTTAATACACGACACAAAAGTCCATCAAAGGAAGTGTACTTGCAGATCATTTAGCCCATCAAGCTGTTGATTATTATCAGTCCATGAACTTCGTCTTCCCTGATGAGAACATCATGATGGTGACCGACTATGCAAGACCTAGACTGTATGACAGAGATGAACAAGGATCCCGATGGACTATGGTCTTCGATGGAGCTTCTAATGCTTTGGGTAACGGAATTGGTGTTGTAATCATCTCCCCTGAAGGTTGGCACACTCCTTTCACTTCCAGATTATGCTTTGATTGCACTAACAATATGGCTGAGTACAAAGCGTGCATCTTGGGTCTGAAATATGACATTGATTTGAGGATCAAGCATTTGAACGTGTTTGTGGATTCCACTCTAGTGATTAGCCAAGTAAAAGGAGATTGGGATACTAAGGACCCTAATCTCATCCCATACAAGGAACTTGTGTTATCCATGATTCCCTACTTCGAAGAGATCACTTTTGAGCACTTCCCTAGGGAAGAAAACCAGTTGGCTGACGCCTTGGCTACCATGTTTTTGATGTTCAAGGCTAGATGGGATAACGAAGCCCCTATGATTAAAATTGAAAGATTTGGCGAACCTGCACATTGCTGTGAGCTTGACATTGACGCAGAAAAGCCATGGTACCATGAGGTGATGAGATACCTTGACGCACAAGAGTATCCCGAGGGAGCATCCATCAATGGCAGAAAGTTCTTATGAATATTTTCAGCCAAATTCTTCCTAAGTAACGGAATGTTGTATAAGCGCAACCATGATTCTATTCTACTCCGATGTGTGGACAAGAAGGAGGCAGAGGAAATTATGGAAGACATGCACGATGGTCTCTTTGGAACTCACTCAAGCGGACATACGATGGCTAAGAAAATCCTAAGAGTTGGCTACTATTGGTCAACAATGGAGACTGATTGCCATCAATACTCAAGAACTTGTCACAAATGCCAAATATATGCTGACAAGGTCCATGTGCCTCCTATCCCTCTGAACGTCATGACCGCTCCATGGCCACTTGCAATGTGGGGCATTGACATGATTTTAGAAAGCAAGCCCGTTGCTTCCAATGGACACCGCTTCATTCTGGTTGCTATTGATTATTTCACCAAATGGGTCGAAGCCACCTCATTTGCCTCAGTCACCAAAAACGTGGTAACTAGATTCATTAAACATAACCTCATTTGCCGCTTTAGTATCCCAGAAAGGATCATCACCGACAATGGGAATAACCTCAACAATGATATGATTACCGAACTCTGCACTCAGTTCAAGATCAAACATCACAATTCTTCTCCATATATACCTAAAATGAATGGCGCAGTCGAAGCAGCCAACAAAAACATTAAGAAGATTGTGCAGAAAATGGTAGTGACCTACAAGGATTGACATGAGATGTTACTGTTTTCCCTTCATGGCTACCACACTTCAACTAGAACATCAACTGGGGAAACTCCCTTTTCTTTAGTCTATGGCACATAAGCTATTTTTCCAGTGGAAGTTCAGATTCCCTCACAAAGGATCATGAATGAAGAAGGCTTAGGCAAAGACAAGTGGATTCAGACAAGATTGGATCAGCTGAACTTGATCAATGAAAAACGACTGGCTGATGTTTGTCATGGTCAGACGTACCAAAAACATATGATCAAGGCTTTCAACAAAAAGATCAAGCCTCGAGTATATCAAGCTGGTGACTTGATGATAAAGCGCATCATTTAGCCACAAGGAGACCCCAGAGGCAAATGGACTCCCACCTACGAAGGGCCATTTGTTTTCAAGAGAGTGTTCTCTGGCGGTGCCATGATGTTAACTACCATGGATGGTGAAGACTTCCCACATCCTATAAACGCGGACATAGTTAAAAAATACTACGCATAAGAGACCCGCTAGGTCGACACACCTAGGAAAAATAAGGGCATCTCGGCAAACCAAAAGGTTTGGGCAAAAATTAGGGATATATACAAAAGATTGTACACCCGACAAGTTAAAAACTCGAAAGGGCGACTTGGGCAAAAATGGGTATCCTGGTGGACTGAAAACCCGAAAGGGCGGTCCAGGAAAAAGTTAAGGATTGAAAGCGTATGACTATGTCTCGTGGAATCACCACAGTCAACTTTATCACCAAGGTCTGAGTTCAAATGGTCCAAGATTAATTCAATCAACTTCTGTCAACAGCAAGGGACATTCGAAGACATTGGGACAATAGTAGAGTTTAATGCAATGAGATCATTTCACATGGCTATTTGTTTTTTTTTCAATATTTGTTTTCCTTTCAACGATTTCCTCTTACCATGATCTCCGTCTCTTTGTACCAAAAATGCCTATTCATGGGCAAAATATCAATATAAATATACTTTGAAGTGCAAACTTTCTGTTTTTGTTTTGAGTGCAAAGTTGTCCAATGGCTAAAATTGAATGAACATATGCATATGAACATGATTAAAACTATTTGGCACATGTGTCCTGCTAAGCAGCAGCCATCATCTCCTTAATGTATATGAAATATCCCCACAGACTTATTTCATTACCATTATCCCCATAAGCCGGCTACAATAAACCATTCCTCAACAGAGTTACCCACAAAGTCTCTTTGCACATGTTAAATCTCTAACCAGAGTCTCAATCTCTTGGAAGCTCTCTCCCCAGCTAAGTTGATCCTACAAAAAGAAACCTTGTGGATCTCTTCCTCCAAGAACTTTCCTCGTCAGCAGTTCATCAAGTATTCATCAACAGGGTTTATTCCCCAACAGGATTTATTTCCCCAACAGGGTTTATTTCTCTAACAAACAACGAGTAGCATAACTCCCCAGCCGAGTTTGTATTCCCCCGGCATAGTCTATCTTCCCAAGCTGAGGTTGTTATCCCCAACTGAGTTTATCCTCCCAAGCTGAGTCTATCCTCCCCGACTGATTCTACACTCTCTAGCTTGAGTTTGCCTTGCAGACTATTACAAATCATAGAGCCACAACCCCTAATCCCCAGTAAGGTTGTCAACAAAACCTTTACTATCTCCAAAAGATACTATTAATCCTGGACCCGACCAGATAATATTCAACTACTCGAGTCACTATAGAGCCTGGACCCGACCAGATAATAGTGTAACCTTTCAACTAACTATGAAAATTGGATCCGACCAGATAATAGTACAACTTCCAAATACTATGAAACCTAGACCCGACCAGATAATAGTTTAACCCTTCGAGACATTGAAGAACCTGGACTCAACCAAACCATGGCTTAACTTCTTTTCCCCACTAGAGTTTGCCTCTACCCTAGCAAGTTACTATGAAGCCTGGATCTGACCAGATATCAGTTTTCAACTTCATCTTTTGAAGAAAGTTACTGTGAAGCCTGGATCCGACCAGATAGCAATTCCCATCATAAGTTTGTTGTGAAACCTGGAATCCGACCAGATAACAACTAAGTTCCAAGCAAGTTACTGTAAAGCCTAGACTCGACCAAATAACAGTTCAACTCTGTAAGTATTTGTTTGTTGGCATTTTTTTTGGTAAAACCAGATTTGCGAATGTCATGACTGATGTCATAACATTCTGGGATAAAGGTACATTCTGCAGAAAAGAATGTTCTACAAGAACTACTCAGTATGAGTGATTATCATGATCATTAAGTTATGATCATATATATTGAATTCTACCAAAATCAGTGAGCAAGATACATGATGTCATAACCAATGTTAAGACATCCTGTGCTGATCAAGTTGTTGTGCAGATTTATTATTCCTGGGATTTTTTAGGAAACTGGTGTGCTGCTCTGAGTTGAAGAATTATTATCCAGATCAGCTGCTCACGTGGACATTAGGTTAACCTTGCTTAACCCTAATCTATTATGAAAAATCCCTAGACCAAGTCTTTAGGTTAACTTTAGTTAACCCTAGCTATTTTCATGGAAGCCCTAGATGAGGAATAGTCTGCTTATATATTTCTCATGAAGCCTAATGGACTGGAGCACTTTTGACAGAAGATCAATAAGGCATTGTATAGTTGTAACTACTATGAGCCAAGGAATTGTCGTTTTGATAAGGGACTTGGAGTAGGATTTGGTTGTAAGGGTTGTTTATCACTCATAGCTTTGAAGCACGAGTGTTTGTGTCTCTTGATTAAAACTTTGAAGCAAAATCAAGTTAGGGTTGTTTATCACTCAAAGCTTTGAAGCACGAGTGATTGTGTCTCTTGATTAAAGCTTTGAAGCAAAATCAAGTGTGTGTATTGAAGAATGTCTTCATAATCTCATTAATCAATAGTTTAGTATCACTGCTGTGATTGAGGGGGAGTGAGTAGGAACTCAGGTTTAAGTTGAACTTAGATTGAAGTTGCATTGGGTAGGTCTTAAGTGAAGGAGATAAAGTGGTTGGTTTATTCCTAAATTAATATCTCTTATAGTGAATTTCCTCCCTGGCTTGGTAGCCCCCAGAGTAGGTGTTGTTACACACTAAACTGGGTTAACAATTGATTGTGTTCTTTACTGTTTTTAAATTACTGTTTTGAAGTGTGTACAAGTTTGTCAGATACGGTGTCATAACATTCACTGTGACATTAAGTATCTGTTGCCAGAATTTCAATTGGCATCAGAGCAGGCACCCTGCCTGTCTTTCTGGGTGAGATCTAGGGATATTATTTTCTGGCGCTATGGACAAGGAAGGATGAATTGGGAACAGACCACCTATTCTGGATGGATCAAATTATGACTACTGGAAACCTCGTATGACTGCCTTCTTGAAGTCACTGGACAAAAAGTCTTGGAGAGCTGCTTACAAAGGATGGAACCATCCCACCATAACTGGGAAAGATGGGACGATCAGTATGAAACCTGAGGAAGAATGGAGCAAAGAAAAATATGAGTTAGCCCTGGGTAACTCCAAAGCATTAAATGCCTTGTTCAATGGAATTGATAGAAACATATTCAGACTAGTACATCAATGTGAACTGGCCAAGGATGTTTGGGACACTCTCAAAACCACCCATGAGGGTACATCCAAAGTAAAACTGTCAAGACTTCAGATGCTCACTACCAAATTTGATAACCTAAGGATGATGGAAGATGAGACCATTCATGAGTTTCACATGAACATCTTGGAAATTGCCAACACCTCAGGAGCATTGGGAGAAAAGATGTCAGAAGAAAAGCTGGTGAGAAAGATTCTCAGATCCTTGCCTAAAAGGTTTGCAATGAAAGTGACTGCTATAGAGGAAGCTCAGGATATCTGCAACTTGAAGGTTAATTAACTCATTGGGTCACTTCAGACTTTTGAGATGGGGATCAGTGACAATGTTGACAAGAAAAACAAGAGCATAGCCCTTGTATCCAATACTGAAGATGAAAGCAAGGAGGGTGATGAAGAGAATTTTTCAGAAGCTATAGCTATGCTTGGAAGGCAGTTCAACAAACTCATCAAGAGAATGGACCCAAAGTCAAGGTCAAATGTCAAGAACATTCCCTCTGACATTAGCAGATCCTATGACTCCAGCAGAAGACCTAAGTCTGAAGAAAAGGGAAATCAAAGCAGAGGAATCCAATGCCATGGATGTGAAGGATATGGGAACATTCGAGCTGAATGTCCTACCTTTATTAAGAAACAAAAGAAAGGAATGTCTGTTACTTGGTCTGATTGTGACTCAGAAAGTAACTCTGAAGAAGAATCTGCTAAACTAGTTACTGCACTAGCTGGTATTTGTAACTCTGATAGTGACTCTAGTGATGAGGAAGTGACATTTGAAGAACTTGCTGACTCCTACAAGAAGCTATGTATCAGAAGTGCTGAAGTCTGTCAGCAAAATGAGAAACAGAAAAAACTCATAGTAAAGTTGGAGGCTGAGAAGAAGGCAAACACTAATACTATAAGCCATCTCGAAGGTGAAGTTCAAATGCTGAACTCTAAACTTGATCAAATGACCAAGTCTGTCAAGATGCTGACAAATGGAACTGACAAATTGGAAGAAATCCTTCAGGCTGGAAAAAATGTAGGAAACATGTCTGGTCTAGGATTTGTGGCTGCAAAGAAATATGCTGTTGACAAGAAGAAGATCAGGCCTGATAAACAAATGTCAAAGCAGATGTCACAACATAGCACTCAATATCAAGAACAGAGAAATATGAAGAAAAAGTATCAAAGATGGAGATGTCATCATTGTGGAAGGTTTGGTCACATAAAGCCATTTTGCTTCAGATTATATGGATATCCTAATCAGACCCCATATGTCAAACCTAAGACTAACAAGGCACCATATACTCAACAGTGGAAGAAAAAGTCTGCAGCCCTGATAGCTCACACCTCCCTTAGAGTTTCTTCCAAGGAAGACTGGTACTTTGACATTGGATGCTCTAAACACATGACTGGAATCAAGAATCTTCTGAATAATGTTAAACCTCATACTACTAGTTATGTCACTTTTGGAGATGGTGCTAGAGGAGAAATCAAAGGAGTTGGAAACTTGGACTGCCCTGGAGTTCCAAACCTAAATGAAGTGTTGCTGGTAAATGGTTTGGCTACTAATCTCATAAGTATCTGTCAATTATGTGATCTAGGATTCAAGGTCAACTTCACCAAGTCTGAATGTCTTGTAACTAATGAAAAACAAGAAGTTGTAATGAGAGGAGTCAGATCAAAAGACAATTGTTACTTATGGGAGTCTGAGAACACTAATTACTCTTCTATATGCTCTATAGCCAAACAAGAAAAGGAAGTGAAACTGTGGGACCAAAAACTTGGTCATTTACATCTAAGAGGGATGAAAAAGATCATATCCATGGAGGCAGTCAGAGGGATTCCAAGGCTTCGGATTGATGAAGGGAGAGTCTGTGGTGAATGTCAGGTTGGAAAGCAAACTAGAATGTCACATCCAAAGACAAGACATCTGGCCACCTCTAAGGTGCTAGAACTTCTACATATGGATCTGATGGGTCCAATGCAGGTGAAAAGTCTTGGTGGAAAGAGATATGAATATGTTGTTGTTGATGATTTTTCCAGATTCACCTAGATAAACTTCATTAGGGAAAAGTCTGATGTATTTGATGTATTTAAGGAACTGTGCAAAAGAATTCAAAGAGAAAAAGAAGGATGCATTGTCAGAATCAGAAGTGATCATGGTAAGGAATTTGAAAACAGTAAGTTTGATGAGTTTTGTTCCTCAGAAGGAATCAATCATGAGTTCTCTTCACCCATAACTCCTCAACAAAATGGAGTTGTGGAAAGGAAAAACATGACTATACAGGAATCTGCCAGAGCAATGATACATGCCAAAAGACTTCATATTCATTTTTGGGCTGAAGCTATGAATACAGCCTGTTATGTCCATAACAGGGTCACCTTGAGAAAGGGAACATCATCCACCATTTATGAACTATGGAAAGGAAGAAAGCCTACAGTGAATTACTTCCATGTCTTTGGAAGCAAATGCTATATTCTGACAGATCATGAACAAAGGAGAAAGATGGACCCTAAAAGTGATGAAGGAATATTCCTAGGATACTCTACCAACAGCAGAGCATATAGGGTATTCAATTCTAGGACCAAGGTTATGATGGAATCTATAAATGTCATAGTTTATGATCACCATGAGGAAACAAATGTTCCATATGATGTTGAGAAATTCTTTGAGACTTCAACTCAGGTGACTAAAAAGGATGATGTACCTAAAACTACTCCATCAGAGTCTGAATCAAAGGAAGCTAACAAAGATCCTTCCATCAGAATTCAGAAAGATCATCCTAAGGAACTCATCATAGGAGACCCTAACAGTGGAGTCATTACAAGATCTAGAGAAATCATCACAAACTCTTGCTTTGTATCTAAGATTGAACCAAAAAATGTTAAAGAGGCTTTGACTGATGAATACTGGATTGGAGAAATGCAAGATGAATTGAACCAATTCAAGCAACATGAAGTATGGGAGTTAGTTCCTAGACCAGAAGGAACAAACATCATTGGCACAAAGTGGATCTACAAGAACAAATCAGATGTTGAAGGAGTTGTCACCAGGAATAAGGCAAGACTTGTTGCTCAAGGATACACTCAAGTTGAAGGGGTTGATTTTGATGAGACTTTTGCTCCTGTAGCCAGACTGGAATCAATCAGACTTCTATTGGGAGTTGCTTGTCTTCTTAAGTTCAAGATATTTCAGATGGATGTGAAGAGTGCCTTCCTAAATGGGTACTTAAATGAGGAAGTATATGTGGAACAGCCTAAAGGATTTGTGGATCCAAACTGTTCTGATCATGTCTACAAATTGAGAAAAGCTTTATATGGTCTAAAACAAGATCCTAGAGCTTGGTATGACAGGTTGACAAAATTCCTCAATGACAAAGGATGCAGGAAATGTGGGTTGGATAAAACTCTTTTTGTCAAAAATGAAGGAGGAAAGATAATGGTAGCTAAAATTTATGTTGATGACATAGTGTTTGGAGGAATGTCAGATAAAATGGTTAAACATTTTTCTGACCAGATGCAAGTTGAATTTGAAATGAGCCTCATGGGAGAATTGACCTACTTTCTTGGACTGCAAGTCACACAGATGGAAGACTCAATTTTTCTGTCTCAAAGCAAGTATGCAAAGAATATTGTTAAGAAGTTTGGAATGGAGAATGTCAGTCACAAAAGGACTCCTGCACCTACTCATTTAAAGTTGTCCAAAGACACAAGTGGGGAAAATATGGATCAAAGCTTGTACAGAAGCATGATAGGAAGTCTGCTATACTTAACAGGCAGCAGACCTGACATTGCTTTTGCAGTTGGAGTATGTGCAAGATACCAGGATGAACCCAAAGTAAGTCACATCAACCAGGTGAAAAGAATTCTGAAGTATGTGAGTGGAACTTACAACTATGGCATGTTGTACTCTCATGGATGTGAACCAATTATATCTAGTTATTGTGATGCTGATTGGGCTGGTAGTGCTGGTGATAGAAAGAGCACCTCTGGAGGATGCTTCTTTTTGGGAAATAATCTTGTCTCTTGGTTCAGCAAGAAACAGAACTGTGTGTCTCTATCTACTGCTGAAGCTGAATACATAGCAGCTGGTAGCAGCTGTTCTCAAATGATCTGGATGAAACAGATGTTAACTGAGTATAATGTCACACAAGATGTCATGACATTGTACTGTGACAATCTGAGTACTATTAACATTTCCAAGAATCCTATACAGCACAGCAGGACTAAGCATATTGACATTAGACATCACTTCATCAGAGATCTTGTGGAGGAAAAGGTGATTAAGCTGGAACATGTTGCCACTGAACTACAACTGGCTGACATTTTTACCAAGGCACTTGATGCTAGTCAGTTTGAAAATTTAAGGGGCAAGCTGGGTATTTGCCAATATGAAGAGATGCAGCAATTAATTTTGCTTAAAACAAGGGATGAAAGAGATATTTTAGTCAAGTCTATTCTGATTGGGCTAATCATTTGTTTCCCTCTTTCTTTCCAAAATTTTAAGAAGTGGAATAGACATTCATATATCTCCATCTTCTCGCTTTTCTACAACAGTCTCCATTCCCTCAAACGAAGATTTCACACTCGCTGTTACTTGTTTTCTAAATCTCTCGAGATGTCTCAACAATCCATGTCATCATCTTCATCAAAGGCGACTGCTTCTTCCTCACCCTCTGACACCGAACCTAGGGCAATCGTAAACTGCATGGATGCTGATGTTCTTGAGATAACTCCTCTTCGTGAAATGGCAGCTGATCCTACTAAGGTCAAGAAGCTGCGAACCAGACATGCAAGAAGATCACAAGCTTCTCAATATGGTAAATCTTCTCAACCATCATCTTCTGTTCCTCCAGAGATATCTAATAGGGAAGGTTCTGCTTATGTACATCAAGCTATTGCCAGACTAGTCACTAGGATTCTTAATGAGAATCACTCTGTTCCTGGCATATCTGTACCTTTGAACCAAGAAACTGCTAGCCCTAATGTAGAAATGGATCTAGATGTCACTCAGAATGTTGAGACACCTGATGACAACATTAGGAAATCTCCAGAAAAAACTGATGATCACCAGAACCCTACTGGCAAGGCTATTGAACCTCCTGTTATTGATGTTGATGAAGAATTTTCTGACAATGATTTAATTTCTAATATCAACCCTAGCATATCTAGAAGGATGATAAGTAGAAAAGAAAAGCAGAATGCTGCCCAAAGCCCCTCCAAAGAGAAGGCTACTGAAGTTGTTCATAAGAAAACTAGGCCTGAGAACAAGGCTAGAGTAGAAGCTGAGAAGGATCAAAAAGCTGGAACATCGAAAGGGAAGGGGAAGGTAAAAGCTAGAGTACCTGTTGGTAGTCTCTCAAAACCTTTGAGACAACCTATAGCCAAGAAAAGAAAGGATCTTGAACCCTCTGAATCTGATGAGGAATCAGACTTTGATTTTTGATGTTGAGAGCAATGTTCCAGACATTCCTCTCAGGAAGAAACCCTCTTCTAGCAAACTGCCTAAGGTTCCTGAAGTTGCCATTGACAACATCTCCTTTCACCATCCATAAAATGCAAGCAGGTGGAAGTATGTGTTTCTGAAAAGGATTGCCTTGGAGAGAGAGCTGAACAGCAGTGCTATTGAGTGTAAGGAAGTCATGGATCTACTCAAAGCTGTTGGCCTAATGAAAATTGTGGTCAAGTTTTCCAACTGCTATGAGATTCTTGTCAAAGAATTCATAGTAAATTTGTTTGATGGTTGTTCTGATGGAAAGTCAGTTGATTTTAAGAGTATTTATGTGAGAGGAAGGAAGGTAAATTTCTCTCCTACTGTGATAAACAAATTCCTAGGAAGGCCTGATGATGCTTAACCTGAGCTTGAAGTTACTGACAACCAGGTTTGTCAAACCATCACTGCCAAGCAAGTCAAGCACTGAAGCTAACTGCAAGCAAGCTGAGCATGAAGTTTGCCATACTGCACAAAATTGGTGCATCTAACTGGGTTCCCACCAACCACAAATCCACCATTTCCACAGGTTTGGTAAGATTTATCTATGCTGTTGGAACTAGAACAAACTTTGATTATGGAAACTACATCTTTGATCAAACATTGAAACATGTTGGGATCTGTGCTATTAAAGGCCCTATTGCTTTTCCCTCTCTCCTGTGTGGTATAATCATTGATCAGTATCCTGATATTCTAGTTGAAAAAGACTCTGTATGCAAAAGAGCCCCTGCACTTGGTTTTCACTATAAGCTGTTTCAGGGAACACATTTCCCTGACATTGTTATGACATCTACTGAGACATCAAATGTCAAAACTCATTCCAAGAAAACTGATGTTATAGTTGTTCTAAGAGAAACCTGCAGAGAGCTTGATGCAAGAAAAAGGACTCTTGAAGAGCTGATTGCTAGACTGGAACAAGAGGAGAATGAAGAACAAATAAGGGAAGAGGATGCTGATGAAGACCATCATAATGCTGCTGAAAATAGTGCTTCCTCAGGGGATGACAGTACCTGAAGGTCTGTGTTTGCTGAAAAGATTGCTGCTGGAACTTGTTGCTGCCAAATGATGCCTTCTCTTTATTTCTATGTTTTTTTTTAATTTCCTTTTGGATGACTGTATAACTTAAAGTACAAGTATCTTTAGCCTCTTTATTGCTAAAAAGGGGGAGAAGAAATTGTGGTAATTTTGGTAGAATTAGATATTGGTAGCTGTTATTAAAAAATTCCGCTACTTTCTAATCTCTGATTGTTTAGGGGTTTTAGCCAAAAATTTGTCAAAGGGGGAGTTTGTAAGTGTTTGTTTGTTGGCATTTTTTTGGTAAAACCAGATTTGCGAATGTCATGACTGATGTCATAACATTCTGGGATAAAGGTACATTCTGCAGAAAAGAATGTTCTACAGGAACTACTCAGTATGAGTGATTATCATGATCATTAAGCTATGATCATATATATTGAATTCTACCAAAATCAGTGAGCAAGATACATGATGTCATAACCAATGTTAAGACATCCTGTACTGATCAAGTTGTTATGCAGATTTATTATTCCTGTGATTTTTCAGGAAACTGGTGTGCTGCTCTGAGTTGAAGAATTATTGTCTAGATCAGCTGCTCACGTGGACATTAGGTTAACCTTGCTTAACCCTAATCTATTATGAAAAAGCCCTAGACCAAGTCTTTAGGTTAACTTTAGTTAACCCTAGCTATTTTCATGGAAGCCCTAGATGAGGAATAGTCTGCTTATATATTTCTCATGAAGCCTAATGGACTGGAGCACTTTTGACAGAAGATCAATAAGGCATTGTATAGTTGTAACTACTATGAGCCAAGGAATTGTCATTTTGATAAGGGACTTGGAGTAGGATTTGGTTGTAAGGGTTGTTTATCACTCATAGCTTTGAAGCACGAGTGTTTGTGTCTCTTGATTAAAACTTTGAAGAAAAATCAAGTTAGGGTTGTTTATCACTCAAAGCTTTGAAGCACGAGTGATTGTGTCTCTTGATTAAAGCTTTGAAGCAAAATCAAGTGTGTGTATTGAAGAATGTCTTCATAATCTCATTAATCAATAGTTTAGTATCACTGCTGTGATTGAGGGGGAGTGAGTAGGAACTCAGGTTTAAGTTGAACTTAGATTGAAGTTGCATTGGGTAGGTCTTAAGTGAAGGAGATAAAGTGGTTGGTTTATTCCTAAATTAATATCTCTTATAGTGAATTTCCTCCCTGGCTTGGTAGCCCCCAGAGTAGGTGTTGTTACACACTGAACTGGGTTAACAATTGATTGTGTTCTTTACTGTTTTTAAATTACTATTTTGAAGTGTGTACAAGTTTGTCAGATACGGTGTCATAACATTCACTGTGACATTAAGTATCTGTTGCCAGATAACAACTAGTTACAATCCTCAGGAAGACAATATGAAGCCTGGATCCGACCAGATAATAGTATAACTTTTCAAAAAATATGAAACCTGGACCCGACCAGATAGTAGTTACCACTTTAAGTTACTATGAAGCCTGGACCCGACCAGGTATCAGTTCATCTTCATTCCTTTCTAGCAAGTTACTACAAATCCTGGAATCCAACCAGATAACAGATAAATTCCTTATCCCCAGCAAGTTGTTGTGAAGCTGAGAATCCAACCAGATAACAGCCTAACCTCACTCTCCCCAAGAAATTTTCTGCAAATCCTGGATCCAACCAGATAACAGTTAATTCATTTCTTCCCTGGTAAGTTATCCTGAAGCCTGGATCCAACCAGTAACAGTTGATTTCTGCATCCTCGGCAAGTTGTGAAGCCTGGACGTGACCAGATAACAGGTAACATGCAAGAGATATTCCCCAGCGGAAGCATTCTTTCAAAAAAGTTTGAAAATATGTATACTCTTCATCCCCAACAGAATTCTGGGATTCAGCTTCCCAGAACTCCTCAACAGTAGTCAGGGATTTATTTTCCCGGACAAACTTACATCTCACATTCATACATCATAGCATATACATACAATATGCATTTAGCATGATCTCATTCATCTTGTGAATATCACGCATACATCCGCATTTTACTAACCTTTTTTGCACAGGTGAAACATCGAGTTTTAGTATAAGTCGACCAAATATTTATGTTGATACTTATTCCAGTGTTTACTAACATTCCTCCAAATGGCATCTATAAGCCCATTCCCAATCCATCTTCCAGTGAAAATTTCTGGGCACTCTAGTGTTCAATCATCTTCCACCTTCAAGTCACGAATGGCGGATCCGCCAATCTAACTCTTCAGGTATAAGAAGATTGAACAGGGGCAGCTGTTGTACCCCAAAATTTTCCCTCCCATTTCTCAAGTAATCTCTCACAAGAGCTCCTTTGGTTCAAGATTGCACAAAGGTTTGATCAGCTCAAGACACCTCCTCAAGCACTGATTGCTGAAAATTAGGATTTGAGTTTTCACAAGGACAAATGGACTTTTAATTCCCCACATAACTTTCACGGATCATTTGGACCCTCAAGATTACTCATGTCAAGTTTCAAGTCTTGGATCACATTTTTGCTTAGTCAATTGATCAGTTGACCTAAAATCAACTTTATTTGGGAAAAAGTCAATTGTGGTCAATTTACAGTAAAACTTCATAATTTTTGGTCCATATCAAGATTATGAACTCATATATGTCATTTGATCAATTTTGGATCATAATTCGTCAAGAAATTTGATCAGATCACCAAAAGGGCAAAATGGTCAAAATTAGGGTTTTGACTGGGAATGTTCAATTTCTGATTTTTAACCTAGCAAATGACTTGGTGGTTTGATACATGATAATAAGGATTCAAATGATTAATTTTGACCTAATGGAATGGCTCAAAACATATCTTAAGATTAATTGATTGACAGATGAATTTCAATCAACTGATGAAAAGTCATTTGTACACTGAAAAGTCAAACTTTGACTTTTTGGTCAAAATCAAGTATCAAAGATCACAATTCATCAAGACATGTCAAAATATGAAACTTGTTCATCAAGAGATCAAAGAGTCAAGATTTCATTTTGTAAAGTCAAAATTTTTAAACTTAGAAATTTTTCTAAGAGTTGGAAAATTCATATTTTTCATAACTTTGAGCCAAATTTCCACCATGATGCAAGATGATTCAAAGGAAACTTCCAACATGAAAGAGGTACATATAAATGAGATCTAAAATATTGTATAACACAACCTTTTCTATAAATTCATGTATTTCAAGTTATGATTTTAAGAAGACATATTCATGAAACTTGGAAACTTAGTGAAATTTTGCCCTAGTTTGGGCAGGATTTTGACCTAACTTCATGGAAAATTTTCACATAGTTCCAAGATGAATCTTAAAAAATGTCAAACATAGAGGTTGTAGAGGATGTTACAAGCTTTCTAAAATGACTAGAAACTCATTAATATCATACTTTAGCAAGGAGAATCAAAGGCAAGAAGTTAGGGTTTCATTCTTGAATTACAAATCATTTCTTGATGAACACATGATTCAATCTCAATGTTAGGCTGCATAATCTTGCTTTGCAGGACTTCTAACTTGTGTATCTATCCATCATTAATGGATTACACAAACTTTTGAGCTATAATCCAAGTGGTTTAAGCTTTATCCAATTCAAATTGCCATTTTTGGAAGAAAGTAAAGAATGCCATTCATGAAAAGCAAGCTTTATGCACAAAGTCAATTCTTGAGCCTCTAAATTGTTACCTCTAATCACACTCCATCTACAAAGTCAGAAATAAGTTTTTTTAAAGCATAACCACTCTACATTAGCAAGTACACAAGACTTTAAAACTTGGATTTCTCAAAAATCACATGTTGAGCTTAAACATTTGTTTTTGAATTCTGATCAACAACAAGTCTCCAAACTTGTTGCTTATAAATAGAGGCACTATTTATGAGCTAAGGCACGAGCATTAACACCCTGAAACTCTCCCAAACTCCCTCAAGCCAAAAATTTCCCAAAAACTCCATTATTGTACAGTTTCTGACCATGAACTTGTAACTCCCATTTCCCTCGTGCATTTCTTGGCCTTTTAGTTCCTAAAGCTCCTATACATCAAATATAACCTATCCTTGTCCCTGTTTCATCACTGTAACACCATTTGCATCAAACTCCATAACCAAAAATAGAGCATTGCACATTTACTTCTCCAAGCCATTCCATCCATCCAATGCTCAAGCTAATCATTACATTAGCTTCCTGAGAACTTGATGAAGCTAACGTGATCATTATAACTCCTTGAAAGTAGCTCAAACTCATTTCACGATTTCCATTTTTGAGGTATAGTTTCTAAACTTCTATCTTCTCATTTAAGCATTGTTAGGCTTGCATTTGTGAAGATAAAATGTAGACATCATTGCCCTGAAGTTGTACATGTCCATAGATTTCATTTATTTTGATTGAGCTAGGAGAATTTTAGGATTGAATCTCTGAAAATAATTAGGTCATAATTTGGTACTTTCAGAAATTCTCATTCATCTTTGATGTATAGCTTATGATATTTATATGGTTGGATTCACATGGAAAAATGGAGCAACTTTCATGTTTGCATATTTCATTTTTGTTGAGAAATGCTGAAGTTACAGATGTTCAGGCTGGAGGTTGAAGATTAAGTTATAACATGGACTTAGTTTATTTTAAGTTATTTGATTGTTGTATAACTGACGGATGAAACAGGCCACCCCAGTGGTACAAAGAGGCGCGCGCGTATTAGGAGTTTCTTGGTTCGAACCCAAGCGAGACCTTTTGCCTTTTTTTTACATTTTATTCCATTTTGTTGTTGTTTGAAACAGGTGTTTGGGCCTCAGTGTCGGGCCTTTGATTTTGTACTGATTTCTAACCCCTGCCTTACTTTTGCACACCTGACCCATTATTTTCTTTATTAATTCATTTTCCATTTTATTTTATTTTCATTTATTTTTTATTTATTATATTTTTATTACTATTATTATTATTATTATTAAAAAAAATATAAAAATATTTTTATTTATTATTTACACTTATTTATTTTATTTTCTTATAAAACAAAAAGAACAAAAACATTTTCTTAAACAAATTAATTTCTCTTTTCTTAAATAATTAATATTTAGATTTAGGTTTAATTATTATTTTATTTTATTTTAAATTAAAGTTAACTTAGAATTTAGGTTTCTTTAAATTATTAATTTTCATATTATTTTTCTTATGTTTATTAAGTTAAAACCTTTTTTCACAAAAAACCCTAAAAAATATTTCAAACTTAATTTCTTTTCTTAATTAGTTTAGGTTTAATTTTGTTTAATTTTAATTAACCATTTTCTAAATTAGGCCAAGACTAAACCCTTTCATAAAAAAACCAAATAAAAATCCTTTCTTTTCCATTTATATTCTTGCATTTTATTTTCAATTCTTGTACAATATTCAATATGGTTGTAATAGATAATTAGGTTTAATTTTCATGCAAAAATCCCCATTTGTAAATTTGTATACCCCCCTCCCCTAATGATGTAATAGCTTAGTAATTTTACTTTCCGCAATTTATTGCTTTATATAAATGCTAGTAATTAGGGTTTGAATGGAAAGATAAAATCAACAAGTAGAAAACCCTAATTCAAGATAAATAATGCATGTAAATCAAACACACTTGAACACTTGCACCCTTAGGGTAATTCCACTTTGTTGCCTTACAAAAATGGCCATGTTATGGATGTGGGATGTCTTAGCAAAAACAAATAAAAAATACAAGATCATACTCCCTCGATGACGTTTTCAATGTTACCTTTCAAAATAATCTTAGTCCCTCAAAGATAAATGGTAAGATATCTCACAACATTGCTATCATGGCTATACGGTGACCCATGCCCGTTCCTTTACATCTAATGATAAGGCTTCTTACCAAATCAATGGTAAGATAGCAATATCAAAGGAAAGGAAGAAATGAACAAAAAATTTTGAGTAGGTAGATTGTTCCCAGTTGCTTGCTCATTTTCAAATCAAACATCCTTTCTTATTTTCAAAACAAACACCAACACTTTCAAAAACACTTTCGAAACACTTTCCAAACATGAAATATTTTTAAAAGCTCAACACTTTGTATACATTCTTACGAACGAGAATTGTTACAAAGTTTTCCTAAACGAAGGCGCCTTTTCAAAATACTTTCAAAAAACCACACAAAGCATATTTTCAAACAAAAGCAAGTGATCTAGCAAGAAACTAAGAGCCCATAGATAACTATGGATGAAAAGGGTACTAACACCTTCCCTTTTCATAATCTACCTCCCGAACTCAAGAAATAATCTCAAAGGTCTTTCTTGTTCTTTTCAGCCTTTCCTTTTGGATAAAAGAAAAGTCAGTGGTGACTCTTGCTAACCGCAACATTGCAATCAAACGCAAAACACCAAGTCAGTTCTCCCACCGTATCACAAAGAGAAAATGGTAGATTCTCATGCCAGTCTTTATAGGTTACTACCAACTTTTGCACAATCTTATTTATGTTTTTATTGGCATCTTCCACTATGCCATTCATCTTAGGTCTGTATGGATAAGAATTATGATGTTTGATTTTGAACTACGTACAAAGTTCAGTGATCATAGCATTATTAAGATTGGTTCCGTTATCAGTGATGATCCTTTCAGGGATGCCTTACTGGTAGATGAGGTTATGCTTGATGAACCGGGCTACCACATTCTTAGTGACTGAGGAAAATGAAGCAGCTTTGACCCATTTGGTGAAGTAGTCAATGGCAACGAGGATGAAAGGATGTCTATTAGAGGCAGTGGGCTTGATCTATCCAATCATGTCAATGCCCCACATTGCAAATAGCCACGGAGCAGTCATGACATTTAAAATAATTGGAGGCACATGAACCTTATCGGCATAGATTTGACACTTATGGCAAGTCCTCGAGTGATGGTGACAATTAGTTTCCATAGTCGACCAATAATAACCAGCCCTCAGAATCTTCTTAGCCATAGTGTGCCAGCTAGATTGAGTTCCAAATACACCTTCATGCATATCTTCCATGATTTTCTTTGCCTCCTTCTTGTCCATACAATGGAGCAGAGTAGAATCATGGTTGCGTTTGTGCAGGATCCCATTGTTTAGGAAGAATTTGGTTGAGAACCTTCGCAGGAATTTCTTGTCATTGATTGATGCTCCTTTAGGATACTCTTGTGATTCGAGGTACCTCTTCACTTCATGATACCAAGGCTTCTCCTCATTAGTGTAAGTCTCATGACAGTGTGCAGGTTCGTCAAACCTTTCGATAGTAATTCTGGGAGCTTCGCTGTCCCAATTGACCTTTAACATGGATGACATAGTTGCTAAGGCATTTGCCAACTGTTTTCTTTTCATGGGAAGTGTTCAAAGGTAACCTCCTCAAAGTATGGGATCAAAGTTAACACAAGCTCTTTGTAAGGGATCATATTTGGATGTTTGGTATCCCATTCTTCTTTAACTTGACTGATTACTAGATCTGAATCCCCGTATACGCTTAAGAATTTGATTCATAAGTCAATGGCAGCCTTAAGTCCCAAGATGCATGCTTCATACTCGGCCATGTTGTTTGTACAGTCGAAGCATAGTCTGGCAGTGAAAGGCGTGTGTCCACCTTTGGGGGAAATAATCATAGCACCAACTTCGTTACCTAAAGCGTTGGAAGCTCCATCAAAAACCATAGTCCGTTGGGATCCTTGTTTAGGTCCTTCATACGGTCTAGGCTTTTCACAATCAGTTATCAGCATGATATTCTCGTCCGAGAATTCAAATTTCATGGATTGGTAGTCATCAACAGCTTAATGGTCCAAATGATACGCCAGTACACTTCCCTTAATTTCTTTTTGTGTGGTGTATTGGATGTCATATTTGGTTAAGATCATTTTTCATCTAGCTATTCATCCGGAGAGAGCTGGTTTCTCGAAGATATACTTGATGGGGTCCATCTTAGAAACCAATAGAGTGGTGTGAGTTAGCATATACTGTCTTAGCCGACGAGCAGCCCATGCCAAAGCATAACAAGTTTTCTCGAGAAGTGAGTATCTTGTTTCACAGTCGGTAAACTTTTTCTCAGGTAGTATATTGCATGCTCTTTTCGGCCAGAATCGTCATGTTGGCCCGACACACACCCCATTGAATTCTCTAATATAGTCAAGTACATAATCAGAGGTCTTCCTTCAATTGGAGGCATCAGGATGGGAGGTTCTTGTAAGTATCCTTTGATCTTTTGAAAGGATACTTCGCAGTCGTTGTTCCATCTGACTACTTGATCTTTCTTCAATAGTTTGAAGATTGGCTCACAAGTAGAAGTTAGGTGAGATATGAACTGGGAAATATAGTTGAGTCGACCTAAGAAATCCTAACCTCCTTCTCAGTACAGGGAGATGGAAATTCTTGTATGGCTTTGACTTTTGCAGGGTCAACCTCGATACCTTTTCCACTGACAACAAAACCTAGAAGCTTTCCAGACCTTACCCCGAAGGTGCATTTGTTGGGATTCGGCCTTAGCTTATATTTCTTCAACCTTTTAAATAGCTTGTGAAGCTGATCAAGGTGTTGTTCCTCAGTTTGCAACCTTGCAATCATATCATCAACATATACTTCTATCTCTTGATGGATCATATCATGAAATAAAGCTACCATAGCTCATGGATAGGTTGCCTCTGCATTCTTCAAATCGAAAGGCATGACCTTATAGCAGAAATTTCCCCATTGTGTGACAAAGGTGGTCTTCTCCATGTCCTCGGGAGCCATTTTGATTTGGTTGTAGCCGGAGAAGCCATCCATGAAGGTGAAGACTTTATGTTCAGTCGTGTTGTTGACCAAGACATCAATATATGGTAGTGGGAAATCATCCTTGGGACTGGCCCTATTAAAATCTTTGTAGTCTATGCACATACAGACTTTTCCATCTTTCTTCGGTATTGGGACCACATTTACAACCCATTGGGGATATGACGTCACTGCTAAAAAACTTGCATCGAACGGTTTCATTACCTCAGCTTTTATTTTCTCAGACATGTCTGGCCGCATGCGACGAACCTTTTGCTTGATTGGAGGAAAATCTTCCTTCATTGGCAGACGATGAACCACAATGCCAGTATCAAGTCCTCGCATATATTCATATGACCAAGCAAACACCTTAACATAGTCGTGCAACATTTGGACCAATCTACACTGACATTGTCTTCCAAGTTGGCGCCAATCTTGACTTCCCTCTTGTTTGTCTAAGTAACTAGGTTGATCACTTCAAATGGTTCCTCGTGCGGTTGAATGGCCTTTTCCTCTTGCATCAGAAGTCTGGCTAGTTCCCCAGGTATTTCACAATCTTCTTCGCCTTCATCTTTGGCTTGGTAGATTGGATGTTCAAAGTCATAGATGGCAATAGCAGATTCGTTGTCAATGAGATCCAGAGTGGATGTGGATCTGCAAATGTGTGTGTGTAAGGTTACATGGCTATTTTGAAAATGCAATAAAGTGAAATAAAGACAATGAGCGCAAAATTTGAATGCAAAAGAGACCAATTTTTCATTAAATGATCATATGACATATGAAAATGAACAAACCCTTAACAAATGAACCATGGTACCCCGGGCATGGCACATGGCTTAAAATCATTGTTCCAATAAAATTATAGACATAGTTCTTAAATTAATAAAACAGTAAATGGTAATGACTCCTTGTTGAAGGAGATTGGAATAAAGTCCTTGGCACGCCAGTTGTTGAGTCCTTCTTCGGTAGTCGGGTAGATCAAGTCATCAAAGTCACAATCATCTTCAGAGTCTTTAAGGGATTTAACTTCATGACTACTGATGTGAAGAGGCGGTTGTCCTATGCAAGCACGTCTGACCTCCTTTTAGATTTGGCAGTGAAACCCAAACCACACTTATCTGATTTGAATAGAATGTCAGGGAGTTTCCCTCAAATGGTACATCCTTCATCTTCAATCACAACATAAGCGTATTTGAGGGAAGCCATCCTTGGCACATCTTGAGCATCTTTTGAAACATCAGGAGTAGCCTTGGAAGCCACAACCATGGGAGAGACCACTTCGAAGGATTGAAAAAGAGTTTCTATGAACTCACCATCCATCTCAACATACTTAAACGAATTCAGATGGCTAACCATAAACTCCTCTTCACCACAGACGGTAACGATCTTTCCTCTAACCAGATATTTCAGCTTTTGATGAAGTGTAAAAGCCACTGCTCCTGCCCCATGTATACAGGGGTTTCCAAGTAGGCAAGAGTAAGTAGGACGAATATCCATCACATAAAAAGTTGAATTGAACACTTGAGACCCAACATTGATGGTGAGATCAACTTCCCCATGGACCATTCTTTTTTATCCGTCGAATGCCATTACTATAATGTCACTTGGTTTCAACACCAAACCTTCATAGTCCAATCGATCTTGGGAAAATGTGGGCAAGACATTCAGAGAGGACCCAGTATCCACCAATACATGGGATAGAGTGGTTCCTTTGCATTTAATGGAGACATGCAAAGATTTATTCTGATTTCTTCCGGCGGAGTTAAATGTATCCGAGAATCCCAATCCATTATCGGTAGTCAAGCTCGCTACACAATTTTCAAACTGATCGGCCGTGGTCTCTTGAGGAACATGCGCATTCTTAAAAAAAATTATAATGCTTGAGCATGCGCATCTGAGCGTAGTAATAAAAATAGCATAGAAATATTTGAGGGAGTTTGCCCCAACTGCTCTACTATCTTATAATCACTTCTCCTTATGATCTTCAAAATCTCCTCCATTTCTTGGGTAGAGGGTTCCTCAATAATAATGTATTTGGAAGGCATGGCTCAATCATCTTTTCTTTGCCTCTAGCATCAGTACTAGGTTTGTCAACAGTAATGCGAACAAGTGTAGTTGTGGTGGTTGGAGGTGAAATATCATGAGAGAAAATTCTCCTTGTCCTAGTCACCTTGCTAGACCCAATAATGTTGGTAATATCAGCAGTCTTGTCTTCATCAATCCAGGAGTCTTGTCTAATACCATGGTAGTATACTTCAGTGCCATAATTCCAAGGTACCCCTTTATCATAAGAATAAGGGACTGGTCCCGGTGTGGTAATTATCAATGGATCTATCTTCGGTTTATTGGAAATCCTATAAGGACCTTTTGAGGTGATCCTAATAGGTTTGTTGTAGATAGTGATGATGGATATGTCTTCAACTTCTTGAGGTACAACTTTAGTCAAACTTTTTACAGATGGAGTTATTCCGAATAGGATCTCATAGTTTTCCATTAGGTGTTGGACACCTCTTTTTAGCCATTCACCTCCATTGATTTGCACAGCACAACAACAACAATCTTCAAGGCAACCAGGGAAAACCCCAACTTTCAACAAATTGTTTTTAACAAACTTCAGCGGAGTGGTCAAGTCATTAACAGGGGAAACAAAAGTAGTATCTTCAATAGCGTTGACACCTTTTCCATGATTTGGCATAGGTGCAGTGATTACATTCAGAGATGATGGAGGATCAAATTTAATGGTCTTGTTATCAATAAAGTCTTGGATTTTATTCTTGAGAGACCAATAATCATTTGTGTCATATTCGGGGCTATTTGAATGGTAGGCACATTTGGCGTTGGGGTTGTATTTTGGAGAAGCAGTGTTAGGGTTGGAAGGAGGGTCTTGCAAGGTCACCACGTCAGCTTTCAAAAGGTGGTGTAGAGCTTGAGATAGTTGCATATTGATTTTGGTAAATTGTCTTCTTTGAACATCTAGTCTTTGTTGATTATTTTGTTGATGAGGTCGTTGAGTTGGAGTTGGATTGGAAATTAATACAACCCCTATAGAATGGTGACGGTAATTCCTAGCACGGATTCTTGACCCATATACAGCATAGTCTCTTTTTTGCCAATAAACGGATTTTTCACATCATTTGATGTAGAGGCAGAGGCTATGGGTATCTTTCCATTTTTAATACCGCTCTCAACCCTTTCACCAGTCAAGATTAATTCAGTGAACCCAGATGATGAGCTCCAATCAGTAAGTTAAAAAACGACCCAGTCAGTGTTCCATGAACATATCTACCACTTCCTTCTCAGTCAATGGTGGCTTCACCCTGCCATCCAGGTCTCTCCATTTTTGTGCATATTCTTTGAAGCCTTCATTGGAACCCATGGTCATTCCTTGTAACTGCACTCTAGTTGGCTCCAGATCAGCATTGTACTGATATTGACGGTAGAAGGCGGTGGCCAAGTCCTCCTAGGTATGGATGTTGGAACATTCTAACTGGTAAAACCACTCCAATTGAGTCCCATATAGACTCTCTTGAAATAAGTGCACCCATAACTTATTATCAGTGGTATGCTGTTGAATTTTACGAACATAAGATCTCAAGTGAAGCTTCGAGCATGAAACACCATCGTACTTGGAAAAAACTGGAATCTTGAATTTGTGGGGGATCGCTACCCCAGGGACCAAACCCAAATCACTAAAACCTAAGCCAGGCACAGCTTGAACTTCCATAGCCTTCAATTTGTCCTCCAGTTGCTTATACTTGTCTTCATCCGATGCATATTATTCGTTAAAATAGTCCTCATCCTCAAAGATTGTATTGTTAACACCCCCAGCACGGGTGCTCCTTGCATCTTCATCCTGATTCTCATCCTCCTTAGAGGAGTGTTCTACCACTTGAACTTGTCGAATGAGGCCCTTGAACCTCATCCCCATGTTGATCAAAGCCTTCTTCTTGGTCTTTTTCTTTGCAACCATAAGGGACATCAGTTCTTGCTTCCCTTTGGCCAAGTTGAGCAAGGTTTCTTGAAATTGAGAATTTTGTGTCTGCAAGTCCTTCACAGTCTGCTCGAGATCCATCTTACTGAAATAAATAGTAGAAAGATAAGGAAACCTGTGTCGGAAACCTTCTTATGTTATGATGCATGTAATGTGAATGCAAATGTTTACAAGGACCTTTAAGATTTAAATTTGTTTAAACAAAGAAGAAACAAACATTAATTGTATTAATAACTTCAAATGGTTATAAAAAATGCCTCTTGGGCTTACAATGAAAGAACAACAACAAAATGAAATTATAAAACAAAAGACTCAGGTCTCCCATGGACGCTTCCTCTTTGGACTGATGTTGGAATTCAAGTTATGTTCCTCGTGGAGTTGCCTTGTGAGCTCCAACACTTTCTTCTCGCTTGAGTAGAGTTGGGCTTCAAAGGTGTCTCGCTCCCATTTAATTTGAATCCACGATCTTTGCAACTCCTCGAAGGTAGTAGGCATGTCAGGATAAAGAATAGTGTAGGGAACATCTACTTTGGCTATAGGCTCCATAATGATTGGTAAGATGGCAGCATATGACATCATGAGACTTTGAGAGAAAGCTCGCACCCAGTTGAGATAAGGCTCCAATGGATTAGAGTTCTTATGCCACAAAGTTTTTCTATCAGTTTTGTTCACCATGCCCTAAGCTCGTACAAATCTTTGACGATAACCTTGGACATCGTTCTCATAGTCAAATACAATTCCTTGGACAAGCGCGTCATGAGGGTCATCCCTTCGAGCGTACCCAAAATGTCGTAGAGCCAAGCAAGGGTTATAGGTGATTCCTCCCCTAATGCCAAATAGAGGGACATTAGGGAATTCCCCATAATGATCAATGATGGTGACACCCTCCAAAGATCGTAAACACCAATGTATATCCGAATGCGATAGCGACATCAACCTTTGAGACCAACTCATACCTTATTCGTTCTTCAAAACTGATCGTGGAAGGTACGAAATAAACCACCTAGCCAATAAAGGAGTACAACACATAAGAATCCCCCTTCTCTTCATGGTGCGAGTATGAAAAGAATGTAAAATATCTCCAAGTAAGGTAGGCACCGGGTTAAGAGATAGAATAACTTTGACCGTATTCACATCTATGCGTTGGTCTGGGTTAGGAAATAGTACCATCCCATACAGTAGAAGAGACAAAATATCTTCAAAAGCTTGAAAATATAAAGCATCCCAAAATTGTTGAGCCTTCTTAAACAGAAACTTGGCTACAAATACCTTAACACCACTTCTTGTTTCCCAATTTTCTATAACGCCAGACCGTTGCAAATGTAAAGCTAGAGCAATTTCCTCGGGTCTTGGGTCTTTCTAAATACCACTGAAGAGTAATTGATCAAAAATAGGTACTCCCAAGAGTTGAGAAAACGCCTCTATGGTGGGAACTAATTGGTAATCAGAAAATGTAAAGAAATGATGTCTAGGATCAAAGAATTGGAAAATTAAATATACCATGTCTTCTTCAAAGTTTGAGGTAACCAAGTTAACGAGACGACCATACTTCTTGGTGAACGGAGAATCATTTGGAACTCTTGAAGCTAACTCCTTGAGCTGAGGAGGAATTTTCACAAGGTTGATTCGAATAGTATTTCTTCGCATGGAAGCCATATCATACAAAATAACACAAAGATAAATCTCAAGGTCCTTGAAATGGTTAGTGCAAAATGCCATGGTATAATGTCATGATGTTATGTACAAGTAAACATATACAAGAAAAGAAAACTAGTCCTTAGGTTTAGGGTTGCGTGAGGTTCATAGGTAAGTAACCTCTTGAAGTTTGGTTGGTTCAACCTGTCCTAAAAAGTAATCGGGTTCTAGGGAATCTCAATATCATTGATCTTTCTTCATTGGGCATTATTTCAGTGCATGCCTCTGTTTTAGCGACCGGAATATCCCAAAAGTTCAATCTCAATAAGTGTAGTATTGAGTTTTAACCAACTTCAGACTTCACGAAAGTCGGCTATCTCACTACTTCCTAATGGCCAAGTTTTTCAACAAAAGGTTCTAAGGTCAGTTAGTGCTTCATGACACCACACAACGGCCCCGTATTCTCCTTAATTCGCCATAAGGGATACAGGTACCCACAAATGTGTCACACTAACATAGCTATTGTCTCAACCATATCGATTTATGCCGTATAGTCTCCATAATCTTTGCTACTTACAAAATATTGTTCCCAGATAAGGATAGAGGATCAATACAAAACTCAAACAAGGACCCAAAATGTAAAGCAAAGAAGTCAAACAATGAAAGAGTGTAAAGGTGATCTAGTCTCTAAGGTAACCCCACTTTTATTTTATAATCCCCGACAGAGTCGCCAGTTCCGTAATACGGTGGGAGAACTGACTTGGGTGTTTTACGTTTTATCGCAATTATTGTGGATAGAAAGAGTCACCACCGACTTTTATTTTATCCAATAAAATAAAGGGTGAAAAGAACAGGAAAGCCATTTTGAGAATTTTCTTGAATTAGAGGGGGGGGGGGGGGGTAGGTTATGAAAAGGGAAGGTGTTAGCATCCTTTTCACCCACTATTATCTACGGGCTCTTAGTTGCTAGCTCACTTTGAAATGCTTTGTTTGAAATGTGTTTGTGATAGTTTTGAAAGTATTTTTTTGAAAAGTGCCTTCGTTTAGGAAAACTTTATGATGGTTCTCGTCTCTATAAGAATGCATACAAAGTGTTGACTTTTGAAAATATTTCATTTGAAAAGTGTTGGTGTGTTTGAAAGATGTTTTGAAAATGGTTGTGAGCAAGAAACTATGAACTTTCTACCTACTCAAAAAGTCTTAGTTTTTCTCCTCCTCTTTTAGATATTGCTATCTTACCATTGATTGGTAAGAAGCCTTATCAATGGATGTGAAGGGACAGGCGTGGCTCGTCGTATAATCATAGAAAGCAACATTGTAGGATACCTTAGCAACTTATTGTAAGGGTCTAAGATTGTTTACTAAAGGCAAAATTTAAGGGTCATCGAGGGACTATGATCTTGTAATCGAGGGTCTTTGCTAAAGTATCCCACGTTCGAGGGACATGACTGTTTATCTATAGGTAACAAGTGAGGGTTAACCCTAGAGGTGCAAGTGTGCAAGTGTTTGTTTTCCAAGCATTTTTGTCTTTGAATTAGGGTTTTCTACTTGTTGATTTTATGTCTTGCCATACAAACCGTAATTACTAGAATTTATATTGAAAGCGATAAATTGCAGAAATGTAAAATTCTACGCTATTACATCATTTAGGGTTGGGGGTACAAATTTACAAATGGTGGATGAAAACAAATAAAACCTAATTTACTATTACAACCATATTGAATATGAACAAATAATATACAAGAATATGAGGGCAATATGAACGGAAAAGAAAATTGTTTTTGAATGAGTGATGAAAGATTTTAATAAAAGAAAGAAAGTAAATGATTAGTCTAAGTTGATTTTCAATTAAACTAAACCTAAATTAATTTAAGAAAAGAAATTAAATTAATTAAGAAAAAAAAACAAGTTTTTAGGGTTTTATATGAAAAAGTTTTATCCTAATTAAACTTAATAAAAAGAGATTAATTAAAAATCCTAAATTCTAAGTTAATTAATATACAAATAAAATTAAAATAAATCTAAATCTAAATTGATTTAATTAGGAAAAAGAAATTAAATTCGTTAAGAAAATATTTTTGGTCTTTTGTTTTAAAAGAAATAAAAATAAACTAAAATATCTAAATAATAAATATAATATGTTTTTGATATTTTTGATTAATAATAATAATAATAATAATAATAATAATAATAATGATGATAAAGAAAAATAAAATAAGAATAAGAATATAAAATTAAAGTCAGGTGGATTTAGAAAATGGAGTGGGTGGTTTAATAGTAAAACAATTATTTTTGTTGACTTAGGCCCAAGTTTATTTTATATGAAATCACAAAAAATAAACAAAAAATAATATGCAATTTGGGCCTGCATTGATGTGAGTAGCCAGGAAGGTGTGCTAAAGCAAAAATGTACTTGGCCCGGCATGGGGAGGCCCAGTGAGCTGCCAGCAAAAAGAAACAAGGAAAAATAAGTTGAGAAAAATAACAAAAAGGCGTCTCTGGGGCTCGAACCCAGGACCCTTAGTACCAATTCCTTACACGTACTCTCTCTACCACTGGGGTGGATATACATCCAGTGTATAAAACAAAATCAAAGCAATATATTATAAAACCAATCCTAGGCCCATATCATCTTCAACCTCGCGCCATAACCAGTCATGAATTTAAATCCTGTAACTTCTTCATCTCTCAACCATTTGCAAAAACGTAAACATCAATCTTGCTCTAAATTTCATCACGATTTCGGAAATGTAAATAACTAAAACTATAAATCAAAGACGAATGAGAATTTATAATGGTACCAAATTTGACCTAACTTTTTCAAGAATTTCAAACCTAAAATTCTCACTACTCAAGCAACATAAGTGAATTCAAAGGACATGGTCGATTTCAAGGTTATGATATCTACATTTTATCTTCACAAATCAGAATCAAATGATGCTTGTATGAAGAGATGGAAGTTCAGAAAACTGACCTCAAAAATGGATTCCGTGTTTTGAGTTTGAGCTTGTTTCAGGGTGCTGCAATGATCAGGTTAGCTTCCTTGAGTCCCTAGGAAGCTAATGCAATGCTTAGCTTGAATGAAGAGTGGATGAAATGGTCTGGAGAAGTCTAACTGCTTTGCTCTGTTTTTGGTTATGGAAGATGAAGGAGATGGTGTTACAGTTGGAAAACAGGGATTGGGGTAGCCTCTATATGTGTATTAGAAGCTTTGTGATAGATTAGAAGTGAAATCTCACGAGTGGATTTGGAGATTGAGTTTCTAAGGTCAGAAATGACAAGTTTTTGTGCTTGTGTTTCAATTTCTGGTTTGAGGGAGAGTGAGGGTGTTTGAGGGCTTGTGAGATCATGTGGTATGTTACAAATGAAAGTTCAATTTATAGGTAAAGGGTTTGGAGGTTTGAAATGATCATAACACAAAGATCACATGTTATGAATGTTTGCTTGTTTTTAAAGCAAGCTTGAAACATCTTGTTCCAATGTGAAGTAAAATTCTTGTAGAGTGGTTGAGCACTTTAAACATACCTCTTCTGATCTTTATAGACTTAATGTGTGCAGAAGGAACAAGTTAGGAACTCAAGACAAGTTGACTTTGCATAAAGCTTGCTTTACAAGAATGGAATGGTTACTTTCTTCCCAAAATGGCAAATTCAATTGGATAATGCTTGAATCAATTGGACAATGGCTCAATCAATTGTGTAAATCATTAATTACGGAGTGAAACACAAGTTTGAGACCTGCAACGCAAGATTATGCAGCATGGCTTATGGATTTGGTCTTGTGTTCATCACATAATTAACTTGTAATTGAAGTTTGAAACCCTAACTTCATCTCTTCTATTCTCCTAGCTCAAGAATGATCTCATTGAGTTATTGGACACTTTGAAAAGGTTAGAACATTATCTACAACTTTCGTGTTGGCCATCTTGACAAAATCCTCTTGGAGCTTGGTGAAAATTGACCAAGAAGTTAGGTCAAAAATCTGCCTAAATTAGGTCAAATTTTCCCCAAGTGTTTAAGAAAAAATGCATGCCTTCATGGATTTATAACTCAAAATAAAAGAATTTCTAGAACTTGATTAGTAAATCAAAGTTGTAGATCTCACCAATACCTACAACTTTAATGTTGGAAGTTTTCTTTGAATCGTCTTACATCTTAATGAAAAATTGGCATGAAGTTATGAAATAATCATGTATAAAAACACTTAGAAAAATTCTAAGTCTTGAAAAGTTTGACTTTTCAAGATGACTTTTAAATTTATTGATTTCATGATGATAAAGTTTTATATTTTTGAATTTCTTGATGAAATGTGATCCTTGAAACACAATTTGGATCAAAAAGTCAAAGTTTGACTTTTGGTGCATCAGTTGACTGAATTTCAACTATCAATAAATTGATCTTGAAAAATGTTTTGAGCCATGAAATTATGTCAAGACATTGTGTTTGAATCCTTAAGATCATGCTTCAAGCCATTAGATCGTGTATTAGGTCAAAAACCCTTGATCAGTCAAATACAATCAAAACCCTAATTTTGACCATTTGCCCTTTTGATGATTTGAACTTTTTTCTTGGGGAATTGTGATCCAAACTTTATCAATTGATACATATAACTTAAAAATGTTGATATTGGTAAAAAATATTGAAGTTTTGATGTAGGTTGACTTTTGGTCATCTGATCAATTGACTAAGCAATTTCGAGATGCAAGACTTGAAACTTGATATGAGCATTATTGAAGGTCCATAATGATACATGAAAGTCAATTGAAGAATTACAAGTCCAATTGTCCTTGTGAAAATCCAAACCCTAATTTGAGACACTATTGTTGAGGAGATGGCTTGACCTAGTCAATACTTGTGTAAGCTTGAACCATTAAAGATCTTTGTGAGAAATGTCTTGAGAAAAGAGAGGGAAAATTTTGGGGTACAACAGGGTCCCCCAATTTGTTTTAGACAGTATTCATAATTAATAAAAGTTATATTTCGCATTCAATTAAGATCCTTGTCTTTCTCTTGCATTTATCTCTCATATTTAAAAATGGCAATACTTTTCTTCATATGCATTTTCCAAATTCACATACTAAAAACTGCACCCAAAACATGATAAATATGCAGATTTATGCCCAAAATCACCGATAATGTTATTGTTGTTACTCGATATAAATTTTGATGCACCCATCAACCAAGCAAAAGAGTAAGATGATGAATATCTTGAACTTTCTAAAGAATTGGAGAGGGATATAGAACAAAAATATGACAATATACAACCATACCAGGAATCCATTGAGACTATTAACCTTGGCATAAAAGAAGATCCGAAAGAGATCAAGCTAGGGGCAACATTGGAGAAAAGCGTCAAAGAAAGATTGATCAAATTACTACATAAATGTGTGGATATATTTGTCTGGTCTTACATGGATATGCCAGGATTAGATATAGACAGTGTGGTCCACATACTACCTATCAAGAAAGGTTGCTCTCCAGTTAGGAAGAAGCTTAAAAGAACTCGTCAAGACATGTCCAACAATATTCGAGAAGAGGTCCTTAAACAGTTCGACACATGGTCCTTATTAGTGGTAGATTATCCATCTTGGATAGCTAACATCATACTAGTACCCAAGAAGGATGGAAAAGTACGCATGTGTGTGAATTATCGGGATCTGAATAAAGCAAGTCCCAAAGACGATTTCCCTTTACCTCACATAGATGTTGTGATCGACAATACAACCAAGTTTCGGTATTCTCATTCATGGACGGATTCTCGGGTTATAATCAAATCAAAATGACACCAGAAGATATGGAAAAGACTACCTTCATGACTCCTTGGGGCACTTTATGTTATAAGCTAATGCGATTTGGACTAAAGAACGTCGGGGTAACTTATAATGCCCCAGACTGCTTTCAGGATTACCGACTGGCCCACAAACCAACACGGGTCTTTTCAGCATGATTTATCCTCACTCACACGCTTTCTAGGAAACTTCCCAGAAGGTCACCCATCCCATAATTACTCCAAGTCAAGCACGCTTAATTACTCCGAATTTCTTCCAGAATACCACTAGTCAGTTTCAACATACCCAATTTCACACTATTCGGAGTAGTTTCACATACCAAACTTAAATCTCTGAACTGCTCAACCAAATCTAACTCACGGACCATTAACATCGACATATGCAAGGACTTCCTACTCAAGGCATCCGCAACAACGTTTGCCTTACCAGGATGGTAATTCAAACCGAAATCATAATCCTTTAGAAATTCTAACCATCTCCTCTGCCTCATATTCAACTCTTTCTGATCAAAGAGATACCTCGGACTTTTGTGATCACTGAACACCTCAAATCGAGAACCATATAAATAATGCCTCCACAACTTCAAAACAAACACAACAGCTGCCAACTCCAAATCATGAGTCGGATAATTCCTTTCATGTACTTTCAATTGTCTCGAAGCATAAGCCACCACCTGCTTATCTTGCATCAACACACCACCTAATCCCATTAATGATGCGTCACAATACACAACAAAAGACTTAGTCGGATTTGGAAAAATCAAGATTGGAGCACTTGTCAACCTCCTCTTCAGCTCTTGAAATCCTTTCTCACATTCAACATCCCAAACAAACATCTGACCCTTCCTGGTCAACTTAGTCAACGGTAACGCTAATTTGGAAAATCCTTCTATAAACTTCCTGTAATAACCTGCAAGACCCAGAAAACTACGGATCTCAGAAGCATTCTTCGGCGCTTCCCGCTGAGATACTGCTTCTACCTTCGTAGGATCCACAACAATTCCATTCTTGGAAATTACATGGCCAAGAAAACTTACTTCACTTAACCAGAATTCACACTTGGACAACTTCGCATAAAGCTTCTTCTCTTTCAACAATTCCAACACAACTCTGAGATGTTCTGCATGCTCTTCATCGCTCTTCGAATAAATTAGAATATCATCAATGAACACCACCACAAACTTATCAAGATACGGATGAAATATCCTGTTCATATACTCCATGAAAACACCAGGTGCATTAGTAACTCCAAACGGCATAACAGAATACTCGTAATGTCAATACCTCGTTCTAAATGCAGTTTTCTGAATATCTTCCGACTTCACACGAATCTGATGATATCCAGATCTCAGATCAGTCTTACTAAATACACAAGCTCCAACTAGTTGATCCATCAAATCATCGATCCTCGGCAAAGGATACCGATTCTTGATTGTAAATTTATTCAGTTGTCTGTAATCAACACATAATCGCATTGAACCTTCTTTCTTCTTAACCAACAACACCGGAGCATCCCACGGAGAAACACTCGGACGAATAAACTTCCTCACAAGTAACTCCTCCAACTGTTTCTTTAACTCCGCTAATTCAGATGCCGACATACGGTAAGGCGCCATCGACACCGGACTAGTTCCAGGAATCAAATCTATAGTAAATTCTACCTCCCTCTCAGGTGGCAATTCACTAACGTCTTCCAGAAACACCTCTGGAAATTCATTCACCACTGGAAATCCATCACTCTTTGCTTTTCCCTCCGCTTCTATTGCAGAATACAACATAAATACCACAGCACCATCTTTCACAGCTAGGTTCATCTGTTTAACCGACATAGTCACATCTTCGACACCAACCTCTTCAGGAAAAATAACCGTCTTCGCAAAACAGTTGATATGAACCTGGTTGAATTCCAACCAGTTCATTCCAAGGATGATATCAAGTTGCTCTAACGGTAGGCACACTAAATCCATACCGAAACCCCTACAGAAAATCACAATAGGACAATTCTTACAAACATACGAAGTAGTCACTGAACCCGACGCAGGAGTATCAATAACCATACTTCCATCCATATTAGAAATTTCCAAATTCAATCTTTTAGCATAATCCAAAGCAATAAAAGAATGCGTAGCTCCAGTATCAATAATCGCAATCAAAGGTATGTCATTAATAAAACATGTACCTTTAATCAGCCGATCATCTGGCTTAGTCTCTGACCCAGACAATGCAAACACTTTACCACCAGCTTGCTCCTTCTTGAGTTTCGTACACTGAGGATGAGTATGACCTTCTTCACCACAGTTGTAACAAGTTATCTTTCTGGCTCTGCACTCAGCAGCTACATGACCAAATTTCCCACAGTTGTCGCACTTCTTTGCATCATTCTAGCACTCATTAGCTTTATGCCCCCTTTCACCACATTTGTAACACTTAATGGAAGAACCAGAGTCTCCCCCACTAGGCTTCCTCCAACCACCAGATTTTTGATTATTTCTATCATAAGGCTTACCACGATCCATCTGTTGCTTACCCTTCCTATCAACATACCCTCGAGCATTCGACTTAGTGCTAGCAAGATCCTCCTCTAAAATCCTACTATAGTCAACCAGATCAGGAAATCTTCGGATACGCTGATACCGAATACCCTGCTTAATCTCATCACGAAGACCATTCTCAAACTTGATACATTTGGAAAATTCTCCATCTGCATCGTTAGTATAATGAGCATAATACTTCGCTAACTCAGTAAACTTCGAAGCATACTCACTGACAGTCTTGTTACCCTGCTTGAGTTCCAGAAACTCAATCTCCTTCTTGCCTCTGATGTCCTCAGGAAAGTACCTCTTCAGAAAAGCCCTCCTGAACACAGCCCAAGTCAATGCAATACCATCTTCTTCCATTTCAATTCTGGTAGCAACCCACCAGTCATCAGCTTCCTCTGCTAACATGTGAGTTCCGTATCTCACCTTCAGCCCTTCAGCACAGTCAATTCCTCTGAAGATCCTCTCGATCTCCTTCAACCACTTCTGAGCACCTTCGGGGTCATGTGCACCCTTGAACAACGGAGGATTATTCCTCTGAAAATTCCCCAATTGTCGGTCAGCACCAATCACAGCTTCCTGCTGGTTCCCTCCGAGTACTCCAGCCAACATTCCCAATGCTTCGGCAAGAGCATCGTCGTTTCTTCCGTTACCTCTTCCGGCCATTGTTCTGTAACATTACAAAACAACCTCATCAGCACACAAGTATCGACAGTGTCATCTTACACTAGTCGCATACAAAAGGGATAACGACACAAGACAAGACCGACTATGCTCTGATACCACTATTGTAACACCCCTTCTAAATAACCCGCGAATATATTAATTAAATCAGAGTAACATGGAAAACAGGGAAGTCACAATTCAGGATAAATATAAAAACCTCAAATCTACAGTTGTCATGCTTTATTGAAGGAATTATTAAAATAAATATTCGAATCAACATCATGTTCTACACAGCGGAAATATCTCAAAACCGGAATAACTTCATTTCATAAGTATTCCCAACATAATTTAAACAATAGAGTATAAAATAAAACTCGTTATTCAAACGTTTCCCCCAGTGTTACAACCTATCAGAGCACGACACTGACACACGGACTTAAAATAACATAGCTCTAGAGCCATCCTCACCAATTCCTGAGCTGCTAACTTTAATCTGAAATCATTAAAGTAAGGGTGAGATTTCTCATAATTAACATGCATTATAAGTTTCTCAATCAACATTATATCACAAGCATATTATTTCACCCATTTTAGCATAAACTCAGATTCAACACACAGTTCCAAATCATACAAGTCATTATGCATAAATCAATATTCAACCAAAGAATTGTAACACTGGAAGACATCCTAACATGTTACAATTCCATGCAAACACAAATGCAGACACAATGCATGTGGTACCAACACGTGACCAAGTCACCCATCACTGATCCATCACACTCGGATACAGCAACCATCGATTCGTCCATCACACTCGGACATGAATCCAGCCGAAGCAATCATCGATTCGTCCATAACACTCAGACACGAATCCAGCCTACAAGCTGAGATGGATGCAATGAAAGCCCAAAAGGCAATTCACCAAGCTCAACGTGTCGCTGCTTCAAGCCTTACAACAACTGCTGAGGTTGAATTTGGTAACTCTAAAGGATCCTCCTAAGAATCCCAACAGGACACCCTCAAGGTATAACCCCAACGCTCACTGCGCTTATCATTCCGACAGCCCGGGGCATGCTACGGAGGATTGTTGGACTCTGAAAAATAAGATCCAGGATCTGATTGAGGAAGGAGCTGTGGAATTCACCCAAGATGGCCAGGCTGAGTGTTTCTATCATCCCTACAGGAGGCATCATGTGAAGTAACAAGCCCTGAGACTAGAAAATTTTTGTTCATTCGAATGTTCAAGTTGCAATTTTCCTTTGTTCAAACATTTATTCATGTTAAACATTGTTATCACATTAATACATCGCTTATGTCTATTTTGAAGCAATATATTCGTATTCACTATACGCAAATTACTTTCATATTTTTTCTGATGTCAACACTTAATTAAAATTCTAAGCCTCTTGAGGGAGGATGACGAAAACGATACCGCTATCTTTACAGTACGCTTTTGAACAGACCCCGCTGATGAGGTACATGCATTGTTTCAATTCCTAAACACTGGAGTTATAAGGAATATAATCCCTCGTCAACCCCTCTGAGCCAAAGAAGTAGGAGTTTTTCTTTTCGAAATTTAAAACCCTTTATCATAACCTGGGGCAGGGTAGTTTTCTCAGTTGATCCAAGTGCATAACGAATGACACCAAAGAGGTCCTTACAAAACGAAAGACAGTGATGGTTCCGAACAATCAATAGAGAAAGGCAGTCATTACCAAAATAAAAAAAAAGGAAGTCCATTAAGTCAAAACCTGACAAAGGGACTTACGAAACTGGGGCATCCCGCTGACTGTAATTCCAAAAAGGAAACAGTTCAGGCAAAAAAAGAAAGGGATAACAAAAATCAAGAAAGAGGTCTCACAAACCCTCAATAAAAGCAAAAATGACTGCCCATTCAAAATAAGCTATCCGAATAATCACCGGAAAATCAGAGCAAAGACTCAATCAAGGTCTAACGCACGATCAACTGAGTTTAGGTTTGAAGAACATCACGAAGAGCGGGTGGGTACAAATAATTTGAGCCTTTATCCTTTGTTTCTTAAACCGTGAACCAGGCCACGTTATAACCCTCAAAAGTCCTAGCTGAAGCATGGGTTAGTTCGAAAGCATACTGTTACGAAAGGTATCCTGACTCCTTAAGGCCTACGGTAAATACAGAGTTGACATCACGTTTTACAAACATTCACTTGTTTTATGAAAAAGAATGCATTTTCAAAATCTTCAAGACAGACATAAGCTTTGCATTTTTGATATAACTTTGTTGGCATATGACTTTTTGTTTGAACAGCAGGGAAATTCGCACGACGAATGCCTAATGAACAGAAGCACTTCCCATCAAGGGGCATGATATGATTGTGGTCTATCATCTGGGGCAGTCCAATCAAGATTCGGAGAATCTCTCAAAGGCTAAATAGCCTGGGGAAAATCTCCGCCTGAGTCACTTGGGGAATTTCAACAACGAATCTGGCCTGATCAAACACCTTCTAGTGGCATGACAAAACACTTCTAACAGGGGCAACTCCCTACATTCTGAGAATATGGACATAGTCGAAAAGATACTACGCATAATCAAAGACCCGCTAGGTTGACACACCTAGGCAAAAATAAGGGCTTCCCGGCGAACCAAAAGGGTTCGGGCAAAATGAAGGGATGAAATGGAAAAATCTGTACACCCGGCAAGTCGAAAACCTGAAAAGGCGACTTGGGCAAAAATGGGTATCCCGGTGGACCGAAAACCCGAAAGGGCGGTCCAGGCAAAAGTTAGGGATCAAAGCGTACGACTATGTCCTATCATCTTGTCACCTGTCTACCAGAAGAAGGTTTGTCCATCAACAACTATCAGCACCTCACAGGTCTTCCTCTCCCATATCAGAAACAGGGGCAATAAAGAGTTGTCTAAGCAATCTAATTGTTTTATCCTCCAAGGTACCAAGGTAGGTTCAGCTAAAGAACATGACCAGTACATCTTGATTCCCCAGAGAGTGATTCAGCAAAATATGCATTCTTCTCCAAGAAGAGTTATCAAATCTCAAGGAAGTTGGGTATCCTCCAACAAATCTCAACATTCCCCTGCAGCATACACATTCTTAACAAGCATCCCCGGCAGTCTTGGCCTAAAGATTGGTCCCCGGCGGTATATCAACATTCAATGGAGTCATTTCTCCGGTATAATTCAAAACTTCCCCAGGAGAGTCCAATCCAGTTTCCCCAGGAAATTTGGAATTCATATCCCCCAAGCAGTTAAGCTCATCCCCAGTAGATTCTGGAAGCTTATCTCCTTGCAGAGCACGAACGCGTCTCCCGGCTTTATTCAAAGAGTTATTTCCTTAACAGGATATAACTGGGTTATCCTCAGCCAAAAGCCACGGAAAGAGCGTCCTCGACGAAGTCTTCTTACCCCAGCAAAGTTTATCAATACTTCCAATACAACAAGGGTATCCCCAGCAAACTATTACAAACAATTCAGCAAAGCATCTCTATCCCCACAGAGTATCAATCCCCAGCATGATCGCTAGAGTATCTTTTCTCCCGCAGAATCTTCCATTTGCCAAGTTTATTCCGCAACGGAGTCATCTTCTCCTACCGGTATCCTTGCAGTTATCATCCCCAGCGGAAGCAAAAACTTATTCTTCAACATCAGCCCAGGATATGACTTCCCGGCACCCGTCAAGGATTCACTTTCCTAGACGAAAACATACATACAAAAAACATCACATACATCATTATAGCATGCATGTACGCATCACATCATGCAAATCTCATTTATATTGAGAACATCATTGCCTGATTCATATCATGCATTGCATACGACTGACCCTTACCTTTCAGGAAAGATGCAGTTGAAATTCTCAATCATATTTCAAGACCTAGACCGGTTCAGTTAAATCGACCCTAAGATTTTCCTGATTCTTATCCAGTCAAAGGCCTTCTCTGGTTCAGTCAGATCGACCCTAAGATCTCCCTGATTCTTGTCCAGTTGAAGATATTTCAAGACCTAGACCGGTTCAGTTAAATCGACCCTAAGATTTTCCTGATTCTAATCCAGTCAAAGGCCTTCTCTGGTTCAGTCAGATCGACCCTAAGATCTCCCTGATTCTTGTCCAGTTGAAGATATTTCAAGACCTAGACCGGTTCAGTTAAATCGACCCTAAGATTTTCCTGATTCTTATCCAGTCAAAGGCCTTCTCTGGTTCAGTCAGATCGACCCTAAGATCTCCCTGATTCTTGTCCAGTTGAAGATATTTCAAGACCTAGACCGGTTCAGTTAAATCGACCCTAAGATTTTCCTGATTCTTATCCAGTCAAAGGCCTTCTCTGGTTCAGTCAGATCGACCCTAAGATCTCCCTGATTCTTGTCCAGTTGAAGATATTTCAAGACCTAGATCGGTTCAGTTAAATCGACCCTAAGATTTTCCTGATTCTTATCCAGTCAAAGGCCTTCTCTGGTTCAGTTAGATCGACCCTAAGATCTCCCTGATTCTTGTCCAGTTGAAGATATTTCAAGACCTAGACCGGTTCAGTTAAATCGACCCTAAGATTTTCCTGATTCTTATCCAGTCAAAGGCCTTCTCTGGTTCAGTCAGATCGACCCTAAGATCTCCCTGATTCTTGTCCAGTTGAAGATATTTCAAGACCTAGACCGGTTCAGTTAAATCGACCCTAAGATTTTCCTGATTCTTATCCAGTCAAAGGCCTTCCCTAGTCCAGCTAAATCGGCTCCCAACAGATTTTTCTGATGAAGACTCAGTAGAAGTTACCAGGTTATAATCTCCTATGGTTCCCTCTCCAACGGTGAGTGAGGTGATAATTCCTTTTCAGATGGTTCCCTCTCCAACGGTGAGTGAGGTGATAATTCCTTTTCAGATGGTTCCCTCTCCGACGGTGAGTGAGGTGATAATTCCTTTTCAGATGGTTCCCTCTCCAACGGTGAGTGAGGTGATAATTCCTTTTCAGATGGTTCCCTCTCCAACGGTGAGTGAGGTGATAATTCCTTTTCAGATGGTTCCCTCTCCGACGGTGAGTGAGGTGATAATTCCTTTTCAGATGGTTCCCTCTCCGACGGTGAGTGAGGTGATAATTCCTTTTCAGATTATAATTTCCTATTGTTCCCTCTCCGACGGTGAGTGAGGTGACAATTCCCTTTCAGATTATAATTGCCTATGGTTCTCTCCCCGATACTGCGAAGATGGTAATTCCCACCAAGATTTTCTCAACGAGCGTTGTTGAAGTTAAAGTCACCCAAGGTTCTCTGACCATTCATGCTAAGGTAGTAACCATCCCTGGTTCATTCATCATCTTTTGAAGCTCCAGACCCAGCTCCTGTAACCAGTCAGGACATATCTATACCAAGCATCTAAAAATCAGCTCCTGCAACGTGTCAGGTACTCATTTTCTTTTACAGGTACGCAAGTTCTCGCTAAGGAATCTCTTATGCGATTGACATCCAGATGGCATCTATAAGCCCATCCACCTATCCATCATCTTTTAGCATGGCATCTATAAGCCCATCATCCTATTCATCAATCTCCAAATGGCATCTATAAGTCCATTCCACCATACTGCTACTATGTGAGTGCAAATTTCTGGGCACTCTAGTGTTCAATCATCTTCCACCTTCGGATTACGAAAGGCACGTCAGCCAATCTGCATCCTCAAGTCTAAGAAGATTGAACAGGGGCAACTGTTGTACCCCAAAATTTGCCCTCCCATATTTCTCAAAACATTTCAAGAAAATTCACAAGTCCAACCCGGCGCGTTATATTCAGGTGTTCTTTCGCCAAGATATCTCTGATAACATATTCTCAAATTCAGGTTAGGCTCAAGAGTCAATTCTTTAAAGAAGGTATCCGAATGTGTCAGTTTTCTCGAAGAAATATGGTAAAAAAAGTGTGCTGAAAGTGCAGTTTTTACGCGCTAAAAAATTCATAACTTGAAGATCGTGGCTCGTTTGGAACCCGTTCCGGTGGCCAAAATTCCGTCTTGACATTATCTACGTTTTCATCTCTCACGGCTGGAAGCCAATTTCGATCAGAAGGTCTTCAAAAATGTGGATTTATCAAGTATTTTCGCGCAGAAAATTTGTGACAGAAGTTTATTTGCATCATGTTCAAAAAATCATAACTTGGTCGATTTTCATCGTATCGAGCTGGTTCTGGCGCCAAAATTTCACAAATTGAGTTGGCTACATTTTCACAGAAGGTATTGAGTTCAAACGGTATTCAAAAGGCCTCCGTTTTTTACTCAGAGTGCGTGACACGCTGAAAATCCTGAATGCTGAATATTATTTCATCTGAGCCGAAACTTCGAAAATTCATAACTCGGTCAATTTTTATCGGATTGGACTTATATTTTTACACAAGGTCCCTGACTTGTAGATCTACAACTTTGCTTCAAAAGTCGAGACCAAATTATGCACCGATCAATACCAGTTTTTTATTGAAGAACGTGTCAGAGTCGACACTAGAGCCCAAAATAAGTTTGTCTGAGCTGAAACTTCAAAAATTCATAACTAATTCACCGTTTATCCGATTGAGTCGATTTTCGGACAGGAGTTAGTTCTCGATATCAGCTACATTTTGTTTTCACATTTTAACTTCAAAAAATGCACTTAAGTCCCTGCGATTTAGCCTGGAAAGTGACGAATTCAAGTGAATATTGGAGGCCCAATTGCACATTCAAAGCCCATTTGCTTTACCCTAATTTCCATTATATAATCACCTTCTTTCCACACAAACTAGGAGAGAAAAAAAAAGGAGGAAAAAGAGAAGAGGAAAAGAGAGAAAAAACATTGCCACAACACTGTTGGAATATCAAACTCTTTCAAGAACCCTAAAACCTTGAAATCCTTATTACAAATCCCTCTCTCACCACAAACAAGCCATCACAGTTATAAACCAATACCTCACTACTTCTTCAGTAAGGATAAGGCTGGCTTGATCTCCATGATCCTAATTTTCCAGTACGGCATAAAAGCATTCAGGTCACTAATCTTCCAGTAAGGGTAAGATTGATTTGATCTCCATGATCAAAAGGGTATAATTATTCATACATGCCATATTGTGCCTAAACATTAAATTTCTTCATATGTTGGTTTTATTTGAATTTTTATATTTTTTTATTTAATGTGTTCATGAGGTTCAACACTGCAGATTTAGACAGGATCCCATGCAGGTTCATTAAGGAACGTTGAGGGCAAAAGCTAAATGGCCAAAAGGCCAAAAGCCAAATGGCCAAAACAGAACATTTTATGCATGACACCAATACATGTCGAGACAGACATTAAGCCAGACATTAAGGGATTAAGGGAACGTTGAAGCCAGAACACAAATGGCCAAAAGCCAAAAGCCAAAAGCCAAAAGCCAAATGGCCAAAGTAGAACAACTTATGCATGAAACTCAATCCAATGGCCAAAGTAGAACAACTTATGTATGATGAGGCCAGAACACAAATGGCCAAACCACTCCAATTCACCTCCAAAAAGGGGACAGAAGCCCCCCAAGGTATTGTTTTTTCTTTCTTTTCCTTATTTTATTTACTTCAATTATTTCTTTTTAATTAATTCCTTTAATTTAACTTATTTTCATAAAATATAAAAAAATAGTAAAAAACAGAAAAGTCATAAAAATCAAAATATATTTATTTAATTAATATTTTTTGTAAATAAATATCACTAATTAATTTTAGCTTTGTAAAATTAGGTTTAATTCAAAGATTTTTCTTAATAAACTTAAAATTGGTAGAATTAGGTTTTAATCAATTTTTATCCTTTTTTTCTTTTCTTTCACAATAATTAATTATTAAATATTATTTTTGTAATTAAATTACCATGTAATTAATTAGGTTAATTTAGGTTTAAACTTTAACATTTTCATTAATAATTAAAAAAACTTAGAATTAGAGTTTCTTTTAATTTTAATTTTCTTTATTTCATAAATACAAAAAAACTAAAAAAACATTTCTTTCCTTTTATTAAATAATTAATTAGCTTTTTAATTTCATTTAATTTCTTTAAAGGGTCCAACGCCCTCGAACGTTCTATTTTTATTTCTTTCGCACATTTATTTTCTTTCAAATATTATGTAATTGCTCAAGCCATGTAACTCGGACATTTTATATTTCCCGCATTTTATTTCTTTATTTTATGTCAAATCGGGTCCTGGTTTAATTTGGCGATGTGGACCCGCGCCTTTGTAATAGTTTAGGAATTTTATCTTTCCGCAATTTTTTAACTGTTAAATAATGGCATGCAAGAATGAATGACGAAATAAAAACAAACGCGTAGATCACCTTTGACATGAACAAGACATAAATAAATGAAAACGACACACGAATCGCACACACCACCCCTAGGGTACGCCTCACTGTTGCCTTGCCTCGAAAGGTGATCGTCGAGTAGAGGACGTTTTAGTAAGTCCTCATGATCCAGGAACCTGGCATGAGGGTAGCTTCTAAGGTGTCTTCCCATTACTCCGGTGATCACACTGTTGCCTTGTCCCTCGAAACGTGGCCGTCGACTATAGGACGTCTTAGTGAGTCCTTGTGTCCATTGATCTAGTTGCCTAAAACAAAGTTGCCTCGAACAAGTTGCCTCGGAATGGTTTCCTCGGAATAAAAGATCAATGGAATAAGGGTAGCTTCTAAGGTGTCTTACCTTTGCTCGGTGGCCACAATGTCCCTAAACTCGAATTGACCCGAACACCTCCAACGGTGGTGCTACCTACCTCTCAATGGTGGGATGGCACTACCTTAAGGACATTTACACAGACGAATTCCTTAGGGTAGGTAGGTTCTCAAGGATACTTGCTCTAATTTCAAACAAAAATTCAGAAATACTTTTCACACCAACACATTTTCAAAAGCTTTCAAAGCAATTTTTCAAACACTCTGATACAAGAGTCGAACTGAAATTTTTCAAAGAAACTTTTTAAAACCCACATTGAAAAGCAAACAAACAATTTTGAAAACACATTGAGCAAGTATCTAAGAGCCCATGGATAACCATGGATAGAAAGGGTGCTAACACCTTCCCTTTCTATAACCTACCTCCCGAACCGAGAGCAATCTCTTTAAGGAATTTTTCTGTGCTTTTGTCCTTTCCATTTGGAGAAAATAAAAGACGGTGGCGACTCTTGCTTCCGCGACATTTCGCGAACCAGCGTTAAACAGTCAGTTCCAGATCCACCGATCACACACGGGCTCTTAGGTACTTGATCTTATGTTTTCAAATTTGTTTGCTTTTCAAGTGTGTGTGGGTTTTGAAAAAGGTTTCGTTTGAAAAATTTCTAAGTAACTCTTGTATCTGTCCTCAAGAGTGTATGAAAAATTTGTTTGAAAACTTTTAGAAAGTGCGGGTGCGAAAAGTTATTTTTGTTTGTTTGAAAAGAGCAAGTACTTAAGGGATCTACCTACTCTAAGGAATTAGGCTGTGTAAGAGTCCTCTAGATAGTGCTATCCTACCATTGAGAGGTAGGTAGCACCATCGTTGGAGGTGTTCGGGTCAATTCGATTATCGGGACAGTGTGGTCACCAAAGCAATGGTAGGACACCTTAGAAGTAACCCTAATGTCCTAGATCCTTTTATCCGAGGCAACCGTTTCGAGGCAACTGGATCTTAGACAGGAGGGCGACCTCTAAGACACCTTATACTTGATGACCACGCTCGAGGCAACCAGTGAGGCGTACCCTAGAAGTGGCATATGCTTTGTGTGTTGTTTTTCAATTAATGTTTTGTACATGTTATTTGTGAGCTACGGATTGATTTTATTTTTCATACATTCTTTCATGCATTTTTTAACAGTTAGGAGTGCGGAAAATAAATTGCAGAAATGTAAATCTAGCTATTACAAGGCGCGGGTCTATACATCGCCAAAAAACAAAAACCCGTTTTGAAATAAGAATGCGAGAAATAGCAAATAAAGAGATAAACCTAATTAACTATTACATATCCGGAAACAGTTACATGAATAATCAAAATAAGAATAATGCGCGAAAGAATTAAATCGGGAACGTCCTAAGGGTTTTGACCCTTTTAAGAAAAGAATTAAATTTTTTTCCCTTTTTTTGGATAAAATGCAATTAATTAAATAAAGTCTAATTACTAATTAATTAATTTATTAAAAGAAAATATTTTTGTATTTTTAATGAAAATAAAATAAAAAGAATTAAAATTAAAAGTTAACCTAATTCTAAATTATTTTTATTTATTATAGAAAAGGTGAAAATTAAACTAATTAAACTAATTAATTTGATTTAATGCTTATTTACAAAAATAGTTAGTAGTGAAATTAATAAATAAGAATAATAAAAATATTAGTTTTTTTTTTATTTTTTATGAAAATATTAATTATGTTAATAAAACTAATAATTAATAATAAAAAAAAAGAGTTATAAAAGAAAAGAAAAATAAAAAGATAAAGAGAAATAACAAAACCAAAGTGGGGTATAGGCCAGAATTGGGTGTTTGATTGGAATCTGAGGCCCAAGCAAAACTCAGCCACGTTGACCTTTTGTCATTTCCCACAGCACACTTTGACTTGGGGTAGAGTGGACAACGCCTCATGGCCTGTGGATCTGGATTTGAGGCCACTTGGCGCCCTTCTGGATGAGGTGTATGATGAGTTGCTTTATGTTGCCTGCATAAGATCATATTTGAAAAAAAATTAACAAGCCTTTGTGGGACCTGGCGATCGAACCCAGGTCCCAGTAATTACCAGACACATCATCAACCACCATACCACTTTGCACGCTTTGTTAGTAAGATACATAATGAAAGTAATATGTGAAAACAGATTATTATGCTAGACAAAACAGAAACGCGCACGTTATTTGAACAAGCCACCCACGCATAGACACCTCATCATCGTCTCCAATGAATTCCTGCAAAACAAATCAAGTAGCGGGGGTTTTTAACCCCCACAATGCATAACTGCCAAGAATAGCGATTAGGTGTACAGTGAACATAAAAAGGGCGCGATGGTTGGGTTGTCTTCGTCTCATTCAGACGATTTCAACCATGTGCATTTGGAGGTCTGATTTTGCTATACGTGGAAAGCCCTAAATTGAAAGCTCTAAAACCCTAGGTTTCTTCAATGGTGTTTTGCAATTCTGGGCATTATAACGCAATTGAATTGTACCAAAAGCTTCGCCTGAGTTCTATAAACACAAAACAAACAATGAAAGATGTCAAAAATGCATGAATCGATGGTTATGATTTTGAAAAAAGAAGGTAAACCGTATGACTGTGTAGCACGAGTTCTTGACTGTTAGGACTTGTTTATGATTGCAATAGGTTCCTGGCAATGCTGGCAACGTGTTAGAAGCAAGAAAAGTGCTTGAATTGTGCTGGAATATGGATTTCAGTTTGTGAATTTCTTTGGAATTTTTGGAATTGGTTCTGGCCGTTTCAGGGGTCTCTAGCTCGTGCTTCAGGTCTGCAAGGCTTGCATATATGTGTATGAATGAGAATCAAGTGACATTAGGAACCTTAAACCATTGCAATGATGTTTTGAGATTCTTCATAACCACCATTAAAGGAACTTGCCATGTTTGTTCAAATTTAAATTTTCATGCCTAAATGATCTTTACACGAATTTGGTAGCTGACTTATGATGCATCAAAGTCATTCAAACCACAAGATATCATTTAATTAATTTTTTTGATTTTTATTTGAATTTTATGGATTTAAAATGAATTAAATCAAATAAAATTAAATAAAAATAGAAAAATTAATGTTTAATCTTGAAATGAATCATGGGACACGTGGGTGGCATGACAAGGCTGAATCAAGTGGGAAAAAGTGGGCCCTTTTGTCAAAAAATGAAGTTTCAAGGATAGTTGACTTTTGCCATTTCATGAAAATTTCCCAATTTCTCCAATGCATATCTTGCTCAATTTTGATCATATGAACATGTTCTTGGACATTTTGGAAAGGTCTTGAAGTCCTCTAACCAATGCCTTTGGTCCCATGTCATTTTGATTTACCAATCTCAAGTTATGGTCTTTGACTTAAAATGCCTTTTTGTTGACTTTTGAAAATGACCTATAATGTTGAAATTGATAACTTTTTGTGAGAGCATTTATTGGACTTGGAATGTGAAGATGAGTTGTAGGAAATTTCCTCCCCTTCAAAATGAGCATTGGATGGGATTTTTCTGATGAACCATGAAAAAGTTATGCCTTGGTCAAGTTACAGTTGACTTTTCAGCTGTCCAAAAATAGAAACTTTTGCATCTTGATGATTTTTGAGCCATTCTTGTGAAATCATGGTCAAGATTTGACCAAATGATGATTGTGGCTTCAAAATAAGATGTTGACCAAAAATTTTGACTTTTGACTGCCAAATGACCATTTTGCCCCTACAGTTGATTGTGAAGCAATTAGGGTTTTTGACTGTGCAACTTGACCTTGTGAGCCTTGAAACTTGACATGTAGGTGCTTGACAATGTATATGAGCATATGGGACTTGATTGAGCCCTTGAAAACCTCAAATTCCTTGCAAGAACCAAAACCCTAATTTTGACTGGCTTAGGAGGATGGTTTGACTGTGCAACCCTTGAGTAGACTTGAGCAAATTGAGATGATGCTTGTCAAAACTTTGAAGAATATGGGAGGGTAAATTTTGGGGATACAACACTATTGTTGTAGGTAAACTCAATTAAGGGTAGATAACTATCCAAAGCTCCACCTTTCTCCAACATACAAGCTCTTAACAAATCTTCCAACGACTGAATCGTTCTCTCCGTCTGACCATCTGTCTGTGGATGATAAGCAGAACTCAAACGCAACTTAGTACCCAAAGATTCTTGCAATCCCGTCCAGAATTTAGATGTAAACCTCAGATCTCTACCCGACACAATACTAGAAGGAATACCGTGCAAACTCACAATCTTCTCAACATACAATTCTGCCAACCTTTCCATCGGATAATCCATTCTTATCGGAATAAAGTGAGCAGATTTCGTCAACCGATCAACAATAACCCAGATAGAATCACAATTCTTCGATGTCCTTGTCAAACCAGACACAAAATCCATAGAGATTCCATCCCATTTCCATTCCGGAACAAACAACGGTTCCATCAATCCTGACGGTTTCTGATGCTCAATCTTCGACTTCTGACAAACCAAACAAGCATACACAAACTCAGCAATTTCCTTTTTCATTCTCGGCCACTAAAACAACTTCTTCAAATCATGGTACATTTTAGTAGCACCAGGATGAATACTCAATCCACTACGATGTCCTTCTTCCAAAATACTCTTCCTAATCTCTGCAACATCCGGAACACACACCCTATTACCAAATCTCATAACACCATTCTCATCAATCCAGAACTCGCCTCTTTGACCTTGGTTGATCAATGTCAATTTATCAACTAACCCAACATCGGACTTCTGTCCATTCCAAATTTCTTCCAGAATACCACTAGTCAGTTTCAACATACCCAATTTCACACTATTCGGAGTAGTTTCACATACCAAACTTAAATCTCTGAACTGCTCAACCAAATCTAACTCACGGACCATTAACATCGACATATGCAAGGACTTCCTACTCAAGGCATCCGCAACAACGTTTGCCTTACCAGGATGGTAATTCAAACCGAAATCATAATCCTTTAGAAATTCTAACCATCTCCTCTGCCTCATATTCAACTCTTTCTGATCAAAGAGATACCTCGGACTTTTGTGATCACTGAACACCTCAAACCGAGAACCATATAAATAATGCCTCCACAACTTCAAAACAAACACAACAGCTGCCAACTCCAAATCATGAGTCGGATAATTCCTTTCATGTACTTTCAATTGTCTCGAAGCATAAGCCACCACCTGCTTATCTTGCATCAACACACCACCTAATCCCATTAATGATGCGTCACAATACACAACAAAAGACTTAGTCGGATTTGGAAAAATCAAGATCGGAGCACTTGTCAACCTCCTCTTCAGCTCTTGAAATCCTTTCTCACATTCAACATCCCAAACAAACATCTGACCCTTCATGGTCAACTTAGTCAACGGTAATGCTAATTTGGAAAATCCTTCTATAAAATTCCTGTAATAACCTGCAAGACCCAGAAAACTACGGATCTCAGAAGCATTCTTCGGCGCTTCCCGCTGAGATACTGCTTCTACCTTCGTAGGATCCACAACAATTCCATTCTTGGAAATTACATGGCCAAGAAAACTTACTTCACTTAACCAGAATTCACACTTGGACAACTTCGCATAAAGCTTCTTCTCTTTCAACAATTCCAACACAACTCTGAGATGTTCTGCATGCTCTTCATCGCTCTTCGAATAAATTAGAATATCATCAATGAACACCACCACAAACGTATCAAGATACGGATGAAATATCCTGTTCATATACTCCATGAAAACACCAGGTGCATTAGTAACTCCAAACAGCATAACAGAATACTCGTAATGTCCATACCTCGTTCTAAATGCAGTTTTCTGAATATCTTCCGACTTCACACGAATCTGATGATATCCAGATCTCAGATCAATCTTACTAAATACACAAGCTCCAACTAGTTGATCAATCAAATCATCGATCCTCGGCAAAGGATACCGATTCTTGATTGTAACTTTATTCAGCTGTCTGTAATCAACACATAATCGCATTTAACCTTTTTTCTTCTTAACCAACAACACCGGAGCATCCCACGGAGAAACACTCGGACGAATAAACTTCTTCTCAAGTAAATCCTCCAACTGTTTCTTTAACTCCACTAATTCAGATGCCGACATACGGTAAAGCGCCATCGACACCGGACTAGTTCCAGGAATCAAATCTATAGTAAATTCTACCTACCTCTCAGGTGGCAATTCACTAACGTCTTTCGGAAACACCTTTGGAAATTCATTCACCACTGGAAATCCATCACTCTTTGCTTTTCCCTTTGCTTCTATTGCAGAATACAACATAAATACCACAGCACCATCTTTCACAGCTAGATTCATCTGTTTAACCGACATAGTCACATCTTCGACACCAACCTCTTCAGGAAAAATAACCGTCTTCGCAAAACAGTTGATATGAACCTGGTTGAATTCCAACCAGTTCATTCCAAGGTTGATATCAAGTTGCTCTAACGGTAGGCACACAAAATCCATACTGAAACCCCTACCAAAAATCACAATAGGACAATTCCTACAAACATACGAAGTAGTCACTGAACCCGACGCAGGAGTATCAATAACCATACTTCCATCCATATTAGAAATTTCCAAATTCAATCTTTTAGCATAATCCAAAGCAATAAAAGAATGCGTAGCTCCAGTATCAATAATCGTAATCAAAGGTATGTCATTAATAAAACATGTACCTTTAATCAGCCGATCATCTGGCTTAGTCTCTGACCCAGACAATGCAAACACTTTACCACCAGCTTGCTCCTTCTTGAGTTTCGTACACTGAGGACGAGTATGACCTTCTTCACCACAGTTGTAACAAGTTATCTTTCTGGCTCTGCACTCAGCAGCTACATGACCAAATTTCCCACAGTTGTCGCACTTCTTTGCATCATTCTTGCACTCATTAGCTCTATGCCCCCCTTTCACCAAATCTGTAACACTTAATGGAAGAACCAGAGTCTCCCACACTAGGCTTCCTCCAACCACCAGATTTCTGATTATTTCTATCATAAGGCTTACCACGATCCATCTGTTGCTTACCCTTCCTATCAACATACCCTCGAGCATTCGACTTAGTGCTAGCAAGATCCTCCTCTAAAATCCTACTACAGTCAACCAGATCAGGAAATCTTCGGATACGCTGATACCGAATACCCTGATTAATCTGATCACGGAGACCATTCTCAAACTTGATACATTTGGAAAATTCTCCATCTGCATCGTTAGTATAATGAGCATAATACTTCGCTAACTCAGTAAACTTAGAAGCATACTCACTGACAGTCTTGTTACCCTGCTTGAGTTCCAGAAACTCAATCTCCTTCTTTCCTCTGATGTCCTCAGGAAAGTACCTCTTCAGAAAAGCCCTCCTGAACACAGCCCAAGTCAATGCAATACCATCTTCTTCCATTTCAGTTCTGGTAGCAACCCACCAGTCATCAACTTCCTCTGCTAACATGTGAGTTCCGTATCTCACCTTCAGCCCTTCAGCACAGTCAATTACTCTGAAGATCCTCTCGATCTCCTTCAACCACTTCTGAGCACCTTCGGGATCATGTGCACCCTTGAACAACGGAGGGTTATTCCTCTGAAAATTCCCCAATTGTCGGTCAGCACCAATCACAGCTTCCTGATGGTTCCCTCCGAGTACTCCAGACAACATTCCCAATGCTTCAGCAATAGCATCGTCGTTTCTTCCGTTACCTCTTCCGGCCATTGTTCTGTAACATTACAAAACAACCTCATCAGCACACAAGTATCGACAGTGTCATCTTACACTAGTCGCATACAAAAGGGATAACGACACAAGACAAGACCGACTATGCTCTGATACCACTATTGTAACACCCCTTCTAAATAACCCGCAAATATATTAATTAAATCAGAGTAACATGGAAAACAGGGATGTCACAATTCAGGATAAATATAAAAACCTCAAATCTACAGTTGTCATGCTTTACTGAAGGAATTATTAAAATAAATATTCGAATTAACATCATGTTCTACACAGCGGAAATATCTAAAAACCGGAATAACTTCATTTCATAAGTATTCCCAACATAATTTAAACAATAGATTATAAAATAAAACTCGTTATTCAAACGTTTCCCCCAGTGTTACAACCTATCAGAGAACGACACTGACACGCGGACTTAAAATAACATAGCTCTAGAGCCATCCTCACCAATTCCTGAGCTGCTAACTTTAATCTGAAATCATTAAAGTAAGGGTGATATTTCTCATAATTAACATGCATTATAAGTTTCTCAATCAACATTATATCACAAGCATATTATTTCACCCATTTTAGCATAAACTCAGATTCAACACACAGTTCCAAATCATACAAGTCATTATGCATAAATCAATATTCAACCAAAGAATTGTAAGACTGGAAGACATCCTAACATGTTACAATTCCATGCAAACACAAATGCAGACACAATGCATGTGGTACCAACACGTGACCAAGTCACCCATCACTGATCCATCACACTCGGATACAACAACCATCGATTCGTCCATCACACCCGGACATGAATCCAGCCGAAGCAATCATCGATTCGTCCATAACACTCAGACACGAATCCAGCCTAACCACCCATCATCTCTCGGGTATCGGTTAACGGCAATACAAGTCAAATTCCACACAATGGGAATTAACTTCACCAAAACAATGCATATGCATGCACATCACTAACATGCAACATCAATCAATGGAGTATGATCACAACATAATTCCAAATAATGCCAAAGCCAATATATCACATGATCACATCTCAATCATAATGGATAGCAGGCACATCACATAAGTATCAGTTCTCACTCACCAAATCAGAACAATTTACAAACAATTCTACATCATTCTCAAAATACCAAAATTTACAAAAAAATCGGGAACTCGACTCTTTTTAAAATAATTTTCATAAAATAATATTTTTCTTATTTTATAAAATAGAGTATTTAATTTAAGAAATAACGTCCAAAACGGCACTCAAAACAGACTTACGGTTTGAAAGTTGTGAATTTTCAAAGTTTAGTATTTTTCAAAAAGTTACAGCAGAACCCGGTTCCTACATATACAGGAACCGGTTCCTGCGAAGTTCAGAAAACACCCATTCTGGAAAATGTACTGGAACCCGGTTCCTACCTATACAGGAACCGGTTCCTACGTTGAAAAAGTCAGTTTCTTCGCAAATTTACACTGGGAACCCGGTTCCTCCCCACTGGGAACCGGTTCCTGCGACCTGAAAAGTCAAAAACTGCTATTTTGACAGCACTTATTCATTTCATTCCCATCCAATTCATACCCATAAGAATCTAACTCACAGCAATGTCAAAACAAGTTATAGTGCATGATTCCAATGAGATTATAACACACCATAATATCATACAATTCCCTCATAACATCAAATTGAATCAAAACATAAAATTCATGGGATTGGGGTTTGAATTTCATAAATCCTAAATTGGGATTCCTAACATGCTTAATCAATTCTATTGATCCCAAAATCTATAAGGCATATTAAATAATCGAAATCACCCCTTACCTCGCGATGATCCTTCGAATTCACGGCGTTTGGCTTTTTCCTCTCTTCTCTTCTCTTCTCCAATTTCACGTACAATGAGTTTCTCCCAAAACCTTCTTTTCCTTTTTCCTTTTTTATCCTTCTTTTTCTTTTCCTTTTATTATCTGCCAAATAATAATAATAAATTAGTAATTATTTTAGTAGAGCTTTTTACTTCACACACCTCTAATTCAACCTTACACCCCCCGGTCTTTCTTTTTAATTCCATAATTAATTCATCCATTTAATCCAAAATATTATTAATTAAGCCTTTAATTAATTTAATAATTAAATTCCTAATTATTTAACACATGAATTAATTTGGGGTGTCACAACTCTCCCCTACTAAAAGAGTTTTCATCCTCGAAAACATACCTTAGACGAACAGTTCGGGATACGAGTCCTTCATCTGGCTCTCCAGTTCCCAAGTGAAATTTCCATCTGCTGGTCCTCCCCAAGCCACTCTTACCAACGCGATCTCCTTGCCTCGCAACTGTTTCAACCTCCGAACCTCAATTCTCGCAGGTACCGCTTACACAGTCAAATTCTCTCGTACCTGTATATCGTCTACCCGAATCTCATGAGATGGATCAGCAATGTACTTCCTCAGCTGAGATACATGAAAAACATCATGCAAATTTGCAAGTGACGGCGGCAAAGAAATCTGATAAGAAACTTTCCCAACTCTCTTGGTAATCTGAAACGGACCAATAAAACATGGAGTCAACTTCTTTGACTTCAAAGCTCGACCAATACCAGTCATCGGAGTAACTCGCATAAAAACATGTTCTCCTTCGCTAAACTCAAGATCTTTCCTCCTCTTATCATGATAACTTTTCTGACGACTCTGAGAAGTCCTCATCTTCTCCTGAATCATCTTAATCTTTTCTGAAGTCTGTTGGACAATTTCTGGTCCAATCACAGCACTCTCTCCAGATTCATACCAACACAGCGGTGTCCGACACCTCCTACCATACAATGCCTCAAACAGAGCCATACCAATGCTCGAATGAAAACTATTTGTGATCGTTGGAAATAGAACTGACAGTTTTTTAGCTGGTTTTGCAAAATGTCGCGGTTAAACAAGAGTCGCCACCTTCTTTTAAGTTCTCCAACATGGAAAGGACAAAAGCACAGCAAAATTCCTTATTCGAGAATGTTTCTCGGTTCGGGAGGTAGATTTATAGAAAGGGAAGGTGTTAGCACCCTTTCTATCTGTGGTTATCCACGGGCTCTTAGGTACTTGCTCTTATGTTTTCAAAATTTGTTTGCTTTTCAAGTGTGTGTGGGTTTTGAAAAAGGTTTCGTTTGAAAAATTTCTAAGTAACTCTTGTATCTGTCCTCAAGAGTGTATGAAAAATTTGTTTGAAAACTTTTAGAAAGTGCGGGTACGAAAAGTTGTTTTTGTTTGTTTGAAAAGAGAAAGTACTTAAGGGATCTACCTACTCTAAGGAATTAGGCTGTGTAAGAGTCCTCTAGATAGTGCTATCCTACCATTGAGAGGTAGGTAGCACCATCATTGGAGGTGTTCGGGTCAATTCGATTATCGGGACAGTGTGGTCACCAAAGCAATGGTAGGACACCTTAGAAGTAACCCTAATGTCCTAGATCCTTTTATCCGAGGCAACCGTTTCGAGGCAACTGGATCTTAGACAGGAGGGAGACCTCTAAGACACCCTATACTTGATGACCACGCTCGAGGCAACCAGTGAGGCGTACCCTAGAAGTGGCATGTGCTTTGTGTGTTGTTTTTCAGTTAATGTTTTGTACATGTTATTTGTGAGCTACGAATTGATTTTATTTTTCATACATTCTTTCATGCATTTTTTAACAGTTAGGAGTGCGGAAAATAAATTGCAGAAATGTAAATCTAGCTATTACAAGGTGCGGGTCTATACATCGCCAAAAAACAAAAACCCGTTTTGAAATAAGAATGCGAGAAATAGCAAATAAAGAGATAAACCTAATTAACTATTACATATCCGGAAATAGTTACATGAATAATCAAAATAAGAATAATGCGCGAAAGAATTAAATCGGGAACGTCCTAAGGGTTTTGACCCTTTTAAGAAAAGAATTGAATTTTTGTCCCTTTTTTTGGATTAAATGCAATTAATTAAATAAAGTCTAATTACTAATTAATTAATTTATTAAAAGAAAATATTTTTGTATTTTTAATGAAAATAAAATAAAAAGAATTAAAATTAAAAGTTAACCTAATTCTAAATTATTTTTATTTATTATAGAAAATGTGAAAATTAAACTAATTAAACTAATTAATTTGATTTAATGCTTATTTACAAAAATAGTTAGTAGTGAAATTAATAAATAAGAATAATAAAAATATTAGTTTTTTTTATTTTTTATGAAAATATTAATTATGTTAATAATACTAATAATTAATAATAAATAAAAAAAGAGTTATAAAAGAAAAGAAAAATAAAAAGATAAAGAGAAATAACAAAACCAAAGGGGGGTATAGGCCAGAATTGGGTGTTTGATTGGAATCTGAGGCCCAAGCAAAACTCAGCCACGTTGACCTTTTGTCATTTCCCACAACACACTTTGACTTGGGGTAGAGTGGACAGCGCCTCATGGCCTTTGGATCTGGATTTGAGGCCACTTGGCGCCCTTCTGGATGAGGTGTATGATAAGTTGCTTTATGTTGCCTGCATAAGATCATATTTGAAAAAAAATTAACAAGCCTTTGGGGGACCTGGGGATCGAACCCAGGTCCCAGTAATTACCAGACACATCATCAACCACCAGACCACTTTGCACGCTTTGTTAGCAAGATACATAATGAAAGTAATATGTGAAAACAGATTATTATGCTAGACAAAACAGAAACGCGTGCGTTATTTGAACAAGCCACCCACGCATAGACACCTTATCATCGTCTCTAATGAATTCCTGCAAAACAAATCAAGTAGCGGGGGTTTTTAACCCCCACAATGCATAACTGCCAAGAATAGCGATTAGGTGTACAGTGAACATAAAAAGGGCGCGATGGTTGGGTTGTCTTCGTCTCATTCAGACGATTTCAACCATGTGCATTTGGAGGTCTGATTTTGCTATACGTGGAAAGCCCTAAATTGAAAGCTCTAAAACCATAGGTTTCTTCAATGGTGTTTTGCAATTCCGGGCATTATAACGCAATTGAATTGTACCAAAAGCTTCGCCTGAGTTCTATAAACACAAAACAAACAATGAAAGATGTCAAAAATGCATGAATCGATGGTTATGATTTTGAAAAAAGAAGGTAAACCGTATGACTGTGTAGCACGAGTTCTTGAGTGTTAGGACTTGTTTATGATTGCAATAGGTTCCTGGCAATGCTGGCAACGTGTTAGAAGCAAGAAAAGTGCTTGAATTGTGCTGGAATATGGATTTCAGTTTGTGAATTTCTTTGGAATTTTTGGAATTGGTTCTGGCCGTTTCAGGGGTCTCTAGCTCGTGCTTCAGGTCTGCAAGGCTTGCATATATGTGTATGAATGAGAATCAAGTGACATTAGGAGCCTTAAACCATTGCAATGATGTTTTGAGATTCTTCATAACCACCATTAAAGGAACTTGCCATGTTTGTTCAAATTTAAATTTTCATGCCTAAATGATCTTTGCACGAATTTGGTAGCTGACTTATGATGCATCAAAGTCATTCAAACCACAAGATATCATTTAATTAATTTTTTTGATTTTTATTTGAATTTTATGGATTTAAAATGAATTAAATCAAATAAAATTAAATAAAAATAGAAAAATTAATGTTTAATCTTGAAATGAATCATGGGACACGTGGGTGGCATGACAAGGCTGAATCAAGTGGGAAAAAGTGGGCCCTTTTGTCAAAAAATGAAGTTTCAAGGATAGTTGACTTTTGCCATTTCATGAAAATTTCCCAATTTCTCCAATGCATATCTTGCTCAATTTTGATCATATGAACATGTTCTTGGACATTTTGGAAAGGTCTTGAAGTCCTCTAACCAATGCCTTTGGTCCCATGTCATTTTGATTTACCAATCTCAAGTTATGGTCTTTGACTTAAAATGCCTTTTTGTTGACTTTTGAAAATGACCTATAATGTTGAAATTGATAACTTTTTGTGAGAGCATTTATTGGACTTGGAATGTGAAGATGAGTTGTAGGAAATTTCCTCCCCTTCAAAATGAGCATTGGATGGGATTTTTCTGATGAACCATGAAAAAGTTATGCCTTGGTCAAGTTACAGTTGACTTTTCAGCTGTCCAAAAATAGAAACTTTTGCATCTTGATGATTTTTGAGCCATTCTTGTGAAATCATGGTCAAGATTTGACCAAATGATGATTGTGGCTTCAAAATAAGATGTTGACCAAAAATTTTGACTTTTGACTGCCAAATGACCATTTTGCCCCTACAGTTGATTGTGAAGCAATTAGGGTTTTTGACTGTGCAACTTGTCCTTGTGAGCCTTGAAACTTGACATGTAGGTGCTTGACAATGTATATGAGCATATGGGACTTGATTGAGCCCTTGAAAACCTCAAATTCCTTGCAAGAACCAAAACCCTAATTTTGACTGGCTTAGGAGGATGGTTTGACTGTGCAACCCTTGAGTAGACTTGAGCAAATTGAGATGATGCTTGTCAAAACTTTGAAGAATATGGGAAGGAAAATTTTGGGGTAAAACAGTTGCCCCTGTTCAATCTTCTTATACCTGAGGATGTAGATTGGCTTGTGTGCCTTTCGTGATCCGAAGGTGGAAGATGATTGAACACTAAAGTGCCCAGAAATTTGCACTCGCATAGTAGAATATCAGCAGTGTGATGACGGGAATGGGCTTACAAATGCCATTTGGAGAGCTGACGGATAGGAGGATGGGCTTATAGATGCCATCTGGAGATGTGACAGAACCTTGTCGGGAATGGGCTTATAGATGCCATTTGGAGATATGATGGATAGTTGTGGAGATGGGCTTATAGATGCCATTGGAAGGTGTCGATCGCGTAAGAGATTCCTTAGCGAGAACTTGCGTACTTGAGAAAGGAAGATGGTTTCCTGGCCTGTTACAGGTGTTGATCTTCAAACTCTTCATGCAGATATGTCCTGGCTGGATACAGGTGTCGAATCTACAAACTCTTCAGATATGCCCTGGCTGGATACAGGCATCGAATCTGGAATTAGTCATCTACAGATATGCCCTGGCTGGATACAGGTATCAAATCTTCAAACTCTTCAGATATGCCCTGGCTAGATACAGGAATCGAATCTGGAAATAGTCGTCTACAGATATACCCTGGCTGGATACAGGTATCGAATCTTCAAACTCTTCAAGTATGCCCTGGCTAGATATAGGAATCGAATCTGGAATTAGTCATCTACAGATATGCCCTGGATGGATACAGGTATCGAATCTTCAAACTCTTCAGATATGCCCTGGCTGGATACAGGAATCGAATCTGGAATTAGTTGTCAACAGATATGCCCTGGCTGGATACAGGTATCGAATCTTCAAACTCTTCAGATATGCCCTGGCTAGATACAGGAATCGAATCTGGAATTAGTCGTCAACAGATATGCCCTGGCTGGATACAGGAATCGAATCTTCAAACTCTTCAGATATGCCCTGGCTGGATACAGGAATCGAATCTGGAATTAGTCGTCTACAGATATGCCCTGGCTGGATACAGGAATCGAATCTTCAAACTCTTCAGACGTGCCCTGGCTGGATACAGGAATCGAATCTGGAATTAGTTGTCAACATATATGCCTTGGCTGGATACAGGAATTGAATCTTCAAACTCTTCAGACGTGCCCTGGCTGGATACAGGAATCAAATCTGGAATTAGTCGTCAATAGATATGCCCTGGTTGGATACAGGTATTGAATCTTCAAACTCTTCAGACGTGCCCTGGCTGGATACAGGAATCGAATCTGGAATTAGTTGTCAACATATATGCCTTGGCTGGATACAGGAATTGAATCTTCAAACTCTTCAGACGTGCCCTGGCTGGATACAGGAATCGAATCTGGAATTAGTCGTCAACAGATATGCCCTGGCTGGATATAGGAATCGAATCTTCAAACTCTTCAGACGTGCCCAAGCTGGATACAGGAATCGAATCTGGAATTAGTCGTCAACAGATATGTCCTGGCTGGATACAGGAATCGAATCTGGAATTGCGACAGTTGATAGTAATTATCTTTGGATTGACCTTTTCCCAGAAAAGGCAAGACGTCAGTTGTATGCAATGTCATGATGTATGAAATGCATGATGTCATGATGTTCTCAAAAATAAATGAGATTTGTGTTGTATGATGCGTATGCATGCTATAATGTATGAAGATGTGATGTTTATGAACGTTCAAAATGAGATAGTGTGTTATGATGCGTATATGCATGCGTCATGGTGTATGATAATGTGATGAATGTATTTTCGTCTAGGAAAATAAATCCTTGACGAATGCCGGGAAGTTGAATCCTGGGCTGATGTTTAAAGAGTAGAGTTCTTCGTTTCCGCTGGGGAGGATGATTGAAGATGATTGCAAGAATAACCCGGTAGGAGAAGATGACTCCGTTGGGGAATAAACTCGTTGGAGAGATTACTCTGCGGGGAATTACTTTGTGGGGAAGAGATACTTCGCTGAGGTTGTAATAAGAACTCCGTTGGGGATACCGTTGATGAGCTATGTTGGGGAATTGATGAACTCCGCTGGGGGATTGGAAGAACTTCGCCGAGGACGATCCTTCTATGGTAATTAGCTGAGGATAACCCAGTTATAAGCCCTGGTGGGGAATAACTTTTGAACATGGTCAGGGAGAGATATGTGTACTCTGCAGGTGCAAGCTTCCAGAATATACTGGGGATAAGCTTCCAGAATTTGCTGGGGAGATTGATTCAACTCTCCTGGGGAAACTCTTGGACTGCACTGGGGAAATGGCTCCACTGGGGTGTCTGGTATTCTGCCGGGGAACAATCTTATACTAAGACTGCCGGGGATGCTTGCTTGGGAACATCTGTATACTCTGCTGGGGAATATTGAGATCTTCTGGGGATACCCAATTTCCTTAAGGCTGACAGTAGACTAACTCTGCTTGGGGAGAGCGTTGTTGACTTGCTGGAGATACTGTACCTTGTCAGGGCTGACAGGAGACCAACTCTGCTCGGGGGAGAGTATTGTTGAACTTTGTCTTACTCCCGGGGAGTGGAGGCCTCTTGGTTATGTTCTTCAGCCGAACCTACCTTGGTACCTTGGTTGACAGAGCAACTAGATCGCTTGGACAACTCATTATTGCCCCTGTTTCTGATGTGGGAGAAGAAGATACCTTGTGGAGGTGCTTGATAACTGTCGATCAACAATTCTTCTTCTGGTAGGCAAGCGATGAGATGACGGGACATAGTCGTACGCTTTTGATCCCTAACTTTTGCCTGGACCGCCCTCTCGGGTTTTCAGTCCATCGGGATACCCATTTTTACCCAAGCCGCCTTTTCAGGTTTTCGACTTGCCGGGTGTACAAATTTTTCTATTTCATCCCTTATTTTTGCTCGAACCCTTTTGGTTCGCCGGGAAGCCCTTATTTTTGCCTAGGTGTGTCAACCTAGAGGGTCTTTGATTATGCGTAGTATTTTTTCGACTATGTCCATGCTCTCAGGATGTAGGGAGGTGGCCCTGTCAGTAGTGTTGTGTTGCCCTGCCACCAGAAGATCTTCGTTTGATCGTCCAATGCCCCAAGTGATCCAGATGGAGATTTGCCCCAAGTTGGTTGGCCTTTTGAGAGATTCTCCGAATCTTGACCTAACTGCCCCAGATGTTGGACAATGATCATGCCATGCCCCTTGATTGGAGGTGCTTTTGTTCATTAGACATTCGTCGTGCGAACTTCTATGCTGTTCAAACAAATAGTCATATGCAAGCAATGTTATATTAAAAATGCAAAGCTTATGTCTTTTTTTTTTAAAATGCATTTTTTTCATAAAAACAAGTGACATTTTTTTTTGAACTGTGATGTCAACTCGTTATCTTTCCGCAAGCCTTAAGGAGTCAGGATACCTTTGGTAACAGTATGCTTTCGAACTAAACCCATGCTTCAGCTAGGACTTTTAAGAGTTGTAGCGTGGCCTGGTTCACGGTTTAAGAAACAAAGGATAAAGGCTCAAATTTTATTTGTACCCACCCGTTCTTAGTGATGTTCTTCAAACATAAACTCAGCTGATCGTGCGTTAGACCTTGTTTGAGTCTTTGTCCTGATATTCCAATGATGGTTCGGATAGTGACAATTTATTTTGAGTAGGCAGTCATGTCTCTTTTTTTTTTGTTGAGGGTTTGTAAGACCTCTTTCTTTTTTTGATTTCGTTATCCCTGTTTTTTGCCTGAACTGTTTCTTTTGTGATTACAGTCAGCGGGATGCCCCAGTTTTTTGTGTAAGTCTCCTTCATAGGTTTTGACTTATTGGACTTTTATTTTGAGAGATAATGACTACCTGTCCTTATGATTATAGAGAACCATCATCGTCTTTTGTTTTGTAAGGACCTCTTTGGTGCCATTCGTTTTGCACTTGAATCAACTGAGAGAACTACCCTGCCCCAGGTTATGATTAAGGGTTTTAATTTTCGAAAAGAAAAACTCCTACTTCTTTGGATCAAAGGGGTTGACGAGGGATTATCTTCCTTATAACTCAAGTGTTTAGGAATTGAAACAATGCCTGTACCTCATCAGCGGGGTCTGTTCAAAAGCATACTGTAGATTGTGGTATCGTTTTCGTCATCCTCCCTCAAGAGGCTTAGAATTATTAACCGAGAGTTGAACATCAAAAAAAATGAAAGCAGTTTGAATATAGCGAATGCGAATATATTGATTCAAAACAGACATGTGTAATGCATTAATGAAATAACAACGTTTGACACGAATAAAATGTTTGAACAATCAAAGAAAAATACAACTTGAACATTCGAATGAACAAAAGTTTTTCTTTTTCAATCCTAGGACTTGTCACTTCAAATGGTGAATCTCGCAGGGGTAGTAGAAGAACTCGACCTGACCATCTTGGGTGAATTCCACTGCTCCTTCATCAATTAGGTTTTGGATTTTGTACCTCAACTTCCAACAGTCGTCGGTATCATGCCCCGGGCTGTTAGAATGGTATGCACACTTGGCCCCAGGATTATAGTTGGGTGAAGAAGTCTTAGGATTAGGGTGAGGTCCTATCAACGTCACCAGATTCAACTTCAACAGGTGTTGCAAAGCTTGGGACAGCGACATGTTGAGCTGGGTGAATTGCCTCCTGGGCTTGCTCTGATCAACCCGTTGCTCTGGGCGAGGTTGTGGTTGGACCTGTGAAGTGGTAGCAACTTGGACAGGTTTATTCTTCACCATACCAGACCCTTGTCCTCTTGGAAGCTGATTAATGACCTGGTCCCTGACTTGGACTGTTTGCTTCATGTTGTATCTCTCTTGGCGAAGCTGGTTGACCATGGCTTTCAACTCTTCTTGCTCCCGAGCCAAGCCTTGGATAAGGGCCATCTGCCCCAGCATCTGAGTCCTTATTGCATCTACCTCAGCTTGCAGATGTTTCAGTCGTTCATCCTTACTGTCCTCAAAACTATTCCTGACCAAAGTCCCCATGAGGAGCGTTCTCAGCTCTTCCTGCCCCTTGGATAGGTTTAGGAGGATTTCCCCGAACTGAGTCTCTTGAGTATGGAACTCCTGGTTGTCTGGTTGGAAGGCCATTGCTTAAATAAATAGCGAAGATGGTAAGTGACCTATAACAAGGGTACCTGTTATGCAATGATGTGTATGTATGCATGCAATGTTTTCAAGGATCTCGCGGGGTAAACAGAGAAACTTGTTAGAATTTGAATTTTGTAGCTTGATGGAAGGAACTTCATGTTGATGAGAGTCCTTCTTCAAGAGTCAAGGCTCACCATATCGAGTGGGTCATAGCCCCTGACAACCTTGGCTAGAGGAAAATAAATCCCCATTTCCCCTTGGTAGACCTGTTGGATCATCATGACCTGCATCACAGACCTTTGAGATCCTTGAAATGGATTAGTCCTTATGCAGGATGTATGCAATGATATGATGGTATGATGTTATGCTATGCATGGAGTGATGTAAGTAGGCCCTGTAATGAGTCCCAATTAAGGACTGTAAACAAAACCTGCAAGGAACTCGTGTTGTTAGATAACAAGCATGCAAGTAGTCAAGTTTGAAGGCACACAAGTCACACAAGACATCCCTTAGAGTTCAGGCCAGCATGAAGTTTGGGTACTACCCTCTTGAAGTTGGTGGGCTCAAACCTGTCCTATCAAAAGTAACCGGGTTCTAAGGAGCTCAATATCATTGGGTTGTTTTCTGTGTTCATTGTTTTGATTTAGCCACTGAACTGGCGATCAAAATATTCCAAGAAAACAACCCTCAATGAGTGTAGTATCGAGTATCAACCAACTTCGGACTGCACCAAAGTCAGTCATCTCACTACCCCTAAAGAGCCCAGGATGGTTCAATTAAGGTTCCTAAGGTCAGTTGATGCTTCACGATACCACGCGGCGGCCCCGTACTCTCCTTGACTTGACTCAAGGGTTACCGGTACTCACCAAAGTGCCACATCAACGTAGCAAACTGCTTCAACCATGTCGGTATACCCCGCACAGTTCCCTCACAATTTGTTGCTACTTTCTACAAGGTATCCCCCAGATCCGGGTTAGGATCTATGAAACTCCCAAAACAGGCCCACAATATTTAAATCAAGCAAAGCAAGCAATTGAAAACATGATAATGAACTATTCCTAAGGTACACCCCACTTATTATTATCCCCAGCAGAGTCGTCAGTTCTGTGATCGGTGGAAATAGAACTGACAGTTTTTTAGCTGGTTTCGCGAAATGTCGCGGTTAAGCAAGAGTCGCCACCGTCTTTTATGTTCTCCAACATGGAAAGGACAAAAGCACAGCAAAATTCCTTATTCGAGAATGTTTCTCGGTTCGGGAGGTAGATTTATAGAAAGGGAAAGTGTTAGCACCCTTTCTATCCGTGGTTATCCACGGTGTTGTACCCCAAAATTTGCCCTCCCATATTTCTCAAAACATTTCAAGAAAATTCACAAGTCCAACCCGGCGCGTTATATTCAGGTGTTCTTTCGCCAAGATATCTCTGATAACATATTCTCAAATTCAGGTTCGGCTCAAGAGTCAATTCTTTAAAGAAGGTATCCGAATGTGTCAGTTTTCTCGAAGAAATATGGTGAAAAAAGTGTGCTGAAAGTGCAGTTTTTACGCGCTAAAAAATTCATAACTTGAAGATCGTGGCTCGTTTGGAACCCGTTCCGGTGGCCAAAATTCCGTCTTGACATTATCTACGTTTTCATATCTCACGGCTGGAAGCCAATTTCGATCAGAAGGTCTTCAAAAATGTGGATTTATCAAGTATTTTCGCGCAGAAAATTTGTGATAGAAGTTTATTTGCGTCATGTTCAAAAAATCATAAGTTGGTCGATTTTCATCGTATCGAGCTGGTTCTGGCGCCAAAATTTCACAAATTGAGTTGGCTACATTTTCACAGAAGGTATTGAGTTCAAACGGTATTCAAAAGGCCTCTGTTTTTTGCTCAGAGTGCGTGACACGCTGAAAATCCTGAATGCTGAATATTATTTCATCTGAGCCGAAACTTCGAAAATTCATAACTCGGTCAATTTTTATCGGATTGGACTCATATTTTTACACAAGGTCCCTGACTTGTAGATCTACAACTTTGCTTCAAAAGTCGAGACCAAATTATGCACCGATCAATACCAGTTTTTTATTGAAGAACGTGTCAGAGTCGACACTAGAGCCCAAAATAAGTTTGTCTGAGCTGAAACTTCAAAAATTCATAACTAATTCACCGTTTATCCGATTGAGTCGATTTTCGGACAGGAGTTAGTTCTCGATATCAGCTACATTTTGTTTTCACATTTCAACTTCAAAAAATGCACTTAAGTCCCTGCGATTTAGCCTGGAAAGTGACGAATTCAAGTGAATATTGGAGGCCCAATTGCACATTCAAAGCCCATTTGCTTTACCCTAATTTCCATTATATAATCACCTTCTTTCCACACAAACTAGGAGAGAAAAAAAAAGGAGGAAAAAGAGAAGAGGAAAAGAGAGAAAAAATCTTGCCACAACACTGTTGGAATATCAAACTCTTTCAAGAACCCTAAAACCTTGAAATCCTTATTACAAACCCCTCTCTCACCACAAACAAGCCATCACAGTTATAAACCAATACCTCACTACTTCTTCAGTAAGGATAAGGCTGGCTTGATCTCCATGATCCTAATTTTCCAGTACGGCATAAAAGCATTCAGGTCACTAATCTTCCAGTAAGGGTAAGATTGATTTGATCTCCATGATCAAAAGGGTATAATTATTCATACATGCCATATTGTGCCTAAACATTAAATTTCTTCATATGTTGGTTTTATTTGAATTTTTATATTTTTTTATTAAATGTGTTCATGAGGTTCAACACTGCAGATTTAGACAGGATCTCATGCAGGTTCATTAAGGAACGTTGAGGGCAAAAGCCAAATGGCCAAAAGGCCAAAAGCCAAATGGCCAAAACAGAACATTTTATGCATGACACCAATACATGTCGAGACAGATATTAAGCCAGACATTAAGGGAACGTTGAAGCCAGAACACAAATGGCCAAAAGCCAAAAGCCAAAAGCCAAAAGTCAAATGGCCAAAGTAGAACAACTTATGCATGAAACTCAATCCAATGGCCAAAGTAGAACAACTTATGTATGATGAGGCCAGAACACAAATGGCCAAACCACTCCAATTCACCTCCAAAAAGGGGACAGAAGCCCCCCAAGGTATTGTTTTTTCTTTCTTTTCCTTATTTTATTTACTTCAATTATTTCTTTTTAATTAATTCCTTTAATTTAACTTATTTTCATAAAATATAAAAAAATAGTAAAAAACAGAAAAGTCATAAAAATCAAAATATATTTATTTAATTAATATTTTTTGTAAATAAATATCACTAATTAATTTTAGCTTTGTAAAATTAGGTTTAATTCAAACATTTTTCTTAATAAACTTAAAATTGGTAGAATTAGGTTTTAATCAATTTTTATCCTTTTTTTCTTTTCTTTCACAATAATTAATTATTAAATATTATTTTTGTAATTAAATTACCATGTAATTAATTAGGTTAATTTAGGTTTAAACTTTAACATTTTCATTAATAATTAAAAAAACTTAGAATTAGAGTTTCTTTTAATTTTAATTTTCTTTATTTCATAAATACAAAAAAACTAAAAAAATATTTCTTTCCTTTTATTAAATAATTAATTAGCTTTTTAATTTCATTTAATTTCTTTAAAGGGTCCAACGCCCTCGAACGTTCTATTTTTATTTCTTTCGCACATTTATTTTCTTTCAAATATTATGTAATTGCTCAAGCCATGTAACTCGGACATTTTATATTTCCCGCATTTTATTTCTTTATTTTATGTCAAATCGGGTCCTGGTTTAATTTGGCGATGTGGACCCGCGCCTTTGTAATAGTTTAAGAATTTTATCTTTCCGCAATTTTTTAACTGTTAAATAATGGCATGCAAGAATGAATGACGAAATAAAAACAAACGCGTAGATCACCTTTGACATGAACAAGACATAAATAAATGAAAACGACACACGAATCGCACACACCACCCCTAGGGTACGCCTCACTGTTGCCTTGCCTCGAAAGGTGATCGTCGAGTAGAGGACGTTTTAGTAAGTCCTCATGATCCAGGAACCTGGCATGAGGGTAGCTTCTAAGGTGTCTTCCCATTACTCCGGTGATCACACTGTTGCCTTGTCCCTCGAAACGTGGCCGTCGACTATAGGACGTCTTAGTGAGTCCTTGTGTCCATTGATCTAGTTGCCTAAAACAAAGTTGCCTCGAACAAGTTGCCTCGGAATGGTTGCCTCGGAATAAAAGATCAATGGCATAAGGGTAGCTTCTAAGGTGTCTTACCTTTGCTCGGTGGCCACAATGTCCCTAAACTCGAATTGACCCGAACACCTCCAACGGTGGTGCTACCTACCTCTTAATGGTGGGATGGCACTACCTTAAGGACATTTACACAGACGAATTCCTTAGGGTAGGTAGGTTCTCAAGGATACTTGCTCTAATTTCAAACAAAAATTCAGAAATACTTTTCACACCAACACATTTTCAAAAGCTTTCAAAGCAATTTTTCAAGCACTCTGATACAAGAGTCGAACTGAAATTTTTCAAAGAAACTTTTTAAAACCCACATTGAAAAGCAAACAAACAATTTTGAAAACACATTGAGCAAGTATCTAAGAGCCCATGGATAACCATGGATAGAAAGGGTGCTAACACCTTCCCTTTCTATAACCTACCTCCCGAACCGAGAGCAATCTCTTTAAGGAATTTTTCTGTGCTTTTGTCCTTTCCATTTGGAGAAAATAAAAGACGGTGGAGACTCTTGCTTCCGCGACATTTCGCGAACCAGCGTTAAACAGTCAGTTCCAGATCCACCGATCACAGAACTGGCGACTCTGCTGGGGATTTCTTTTAAAGTGAGGTGTACCTTAGGATTAAGAGCACTTGTGTTTTCAATTGTTTTCTTTGCTTGCTTTATTATTGTGGGTTGCTTGGGAGTTCTATAGATCCTAACCCGGATCTGGGGGATACCTTCTTAGAAAGTAGCAACAAGGTTGTGAGGGAACTGTGCGGGGTATACCGACATGGTTGAAACAGTCTGCTACGTTGATGTGGCACTTTGGTGTGTACCGGTAACCCTTGAGTTCAGTCAAGGAGAGTACGGGGCCTCCGCATGGTGTCGTGAAGCATCAACAGACCTTAGGAACCTTAATTGAACTATCTTGGCCTCTTTAGGGTAGTGAGATAACTGACTTTGGTGCAGTCCGAGGTTGGTTGATACTCGATACTACACCCAATTGAGGGTTGCTTTCCTGGAATATTTCGGTCGCCAGTTCAGTGGCTAAATCGAAACGATGAACAATGAAAGCAATCCCGTGATATTGGGACCCTTAGAACCCGGTTACTTCTTATAGGACAGGTTGAACCCACCAACTTCAAGAGGGTAATACCTAGACCTCATGCTGGCCTAAACTCTAAGGGCTCTTTTGCGTGACTTGTGTGCCTTCAAACTTGGATTACTTGCATGCTTGTTATCTGACATCTGAACTTCTTGCAGGTTTTGTTTATAGTCCCTAACTAGGACTCATCACAAGGCTTACTAAGTTTCTTGCAGGTTTTTGTTTTAGTCCTTAACTAGGACTCATAACCAGGTTTACTGAATCTCTTGCAGGGTTTGTTTATAGTCCTTAATTGGGACTCATAACAGGGTTTACCTACATGCATAGCATGACATCATACCATTGCATACATCCTAACCCATTTCAAGGATCTCAAGGGCTTGTGATGCAGGTCATGGTGAATCAACTATCCCAGCAAGGGGCAAAGAGGATTTATTTTCCTCTAGCCAAGGTTGTCAGGGGCTATGACCCACTGGATATGGTGAGCCTCTGACCCTTGACGAAGGACTCTCAACAACATGAAGTACCTTCAATCAAGTTACCAGTTCTCAACTCTAACAAGTTTCTCTGTTTGCCCCGCGAGGTCCTTGAAATCATTGCATGCATATCATACATATCATTGCATAACAGGTACCCCCTTCTCTGCAGGTTACTTACCTTTCTCGCTGTTTATTTCAGCAATGGCCTTCCAACCAAATGACCGGGACCTTCTCGCTCAAGAGACTCAGTTCAGGGAAATCCTCCTGAATCTATCCAAGGGGCAGGAGGAGCTAAGGACACTTCTCATGGAGACTTTTGTCAGGAACAGTGCTGAGGATGAAAGGCTGAAACACCTACAAGCTGAGATGGATGCAATGAAAGCCCAAAAGGCAATTCACCAAGCTCAACGTGTCGCTGCTTCAAGCCTTACAACAACTGCTGAGGTTGAATTTGGTAACTCTAAAGGATCCTCCTAAGAATCCCAACAGGACACCCTCAAGGTATAACCCCAACGCTCACTGCGCTTATCATTCCGACAGCCCGGGGCATGCTACGGAGGATTGTTGGACTCTGAAAAATAAGATCCAGGATCTGATTGAGGAAGGAGCTGTGGAATTCACCCAAGATGGCCAGGCTGAGTGTTTCTATCATCCCTACAGGAGGCATCATGTGAAGTAACAAGCCCTGAGACTAGAAAATTTTTGTTCATTCGAATGTTCAAGTTGCAATTTTCCTTTGTTCAAACATTTATTCATGTTAAACATTGTTATCACATTAATACATCGCTTATGTCTATTTTGAAGCAATATATTCGTATTCACTATACGCAAATTACTTTCATATTTTTTCTGATGTCAACACTTAATTAAAATTCTAAGCCTCTTGAGGGAGGATGACGAAAACGATACCGCTATCTTTACAGTACGCTTTTGAACAGACCCCGCTGATGAGGTACAGGCATTGTTTCAATTCCTAAACACTGGAGTTATAAGGAATATAATCCCTCGTCAACCCCTCTGAGCCAAAGAAGTAGGAGTTTTTCTTTTCGAAATTTAAAACCCTTTATCATAACCTGGGGCAGGGTAGTTTTCTCAGTTGATCCAAGTGCATAACGAATGACACCAAAGAGGTCCTTACAAAACGAAAGACAGTGATGGTTCCGAACAATCAATAGAGAAAGGCAGTCATTACCAAAATCAAAAAAAAAGGAAGTCCATTAAGTCAAAACCTGACAAAGGGACTTACGAAACTGGGGCATCCCGCTGACTGTAATTCCAAAAAGGAAACAGTTCAGGCAAAAAAAGAAAGGGATAACAAAAATCAAGAAAGAGGTCTCACAAACCCTCAATAAAAGCAAAAATGACTGCCCATTCAAAATAAGCTATCCGAATAATCACCGGAAAATCAGAGCAAAGACTCAATCAAGGTCTAACGCACGATCAACTGAGTTTAGGTTTGAAGAACATCACGAAGAGCGGGTGGGTACAAATAATTTGAGCCTTTATCCTTTGTTTCTTAAACCGTGAACCAGGCCACGTTATAACCCTCAAAAGTCCTAGCTGAAGCATGGGTTAGTTCGAAAGCATACTGTTACGAAAGGTATCCTGACTCCTTAAGGCCTACGGTAAATACGGAGTTGACATCACGTTTTACAAACATTCACTTGTTTTATGAAAAAGAATGCATTTTCAAAATCTTCAAGACAGACATAAGCTTTGCATTTTTGATATAACTTTGTTGGCATATGACTTTTTGTTTGAACAGCAGGGAAATTCGCACGACGAATGCCTAATGAACAGAAGCACTTCCCATCAAGGGGCATGATATGATTGTGGTCTATCATCTGGGGCAGTCCAATCAAGATTCGGAGAATCTCTCAAAGGCTAAATAGCCTGGGGAAAATCTCCGCCTGAGTCACTTGGGGAATTTCAACAACGAATCTGGCCTGATCAAACACCTTCTAGTGGCATGACAAAACACTTCTAACAGGGGCAACTCCCTACATTCTGAGAATATGGACATAGTCGAAAAGATACTACGCATAATCAAAGACCCGCTAGGTTGACACACCTAGGCAAAAATAAGGGCTTCCCGGCGAACCAAAAGGGTTCGGGCAAAATGAAGGGATGAAATGGAAAAATCTGTACACCCGGCAAGTCGAAAACCTGAAAAGGCGACTTGGGCAAAAATGGGTATCCCGGTGGACCGAAAACCCGAAAGGGCGGTCCAGGCAAAAGTTAGGGATCAAAGCGTACGACTATGTCCTATCATCTTGTCACCTGTCTACCAGAAGAAGGTTTGTCCATCAACAACTATCAGCACCTCACAGGTCTTCCTCTCCCATATCAGAAACAGGGGCAATAAAGAGTTGTCTAAGCAATCTAATTGTTTTATCCTCCAAGGTACCAAGGTAGGTTCAGCTAAAGAACATGACCAGTACATCTTGATTCCCCAGAGAGTGATTCAGCAAAATATGCATTCTTCTCCAAGAAGAGTTATCAAATCTCAAGGAAGTTGGGTATCCTCCAACAAATCTCAACATTCCCCTGCAGCATACACATTCTTAACAAGCATCCCCGGCAGTCTTGGCCTAAAGATTGGTCCCCGACGGTATATCAACATTCAATGGAGTCATTTCTCCGGTATAATTCAAAACTTCCCCAGGAGAGTCCAATCCAGTTTCCCCAGGAAATTTGGAATTCATATCCCCCAAGCAGTTAAGCTCATCCCCAGTAGATTCTGGAAGCTTATCTCCTCGCAGAGCACGAACGCGTCTCCCGGCTTTATTCAAAGAGTTATTTCCTTAACAGGATATAACTGGGTTATCCTCAGCCAAAAGCCACGGAAAGAGCGTCCTCGACGAAGTCTTCTTACCCCAGCAAAGTTCATCAATACTTCCAATACAACAAGGGTATCCCCAGCAAACTATTACCAACAATTCAGCAAAGCATCTCTATCCCCACAGAGTATCAATCCCCAGCATGATCGCTAGAGTATCTTTTCTCCCGCAGAATCTTCCATTTGCCAAGTTTATTCCGCAACGGAGTCATCTTCTCCTACCGGTATCCTTGCAGTTATCATCCCCAGCGGAAGCAAAAACTTATTCTTCAACATCAGCCCAGGATATGACTTCCCGGCACCCGTCAAGGATTCACTTTCCTAGACGAAAACATACATACAAAAAACATCACATACATCATTATAGCATGCATGTACGCATCACATCATGCAAATCTCATTTATATTGAGAACATCATTGCCTGATTCATATCATGCATTGCATACGACTGACCCTTACCTTTCAGGAAAGATGCAGTTGAAATTCTCAATCATATTTCAAGACCTAGACCGGTTCAGTTAAATCGACCCTAAGATTTTCCTGATTCTTATCCAGTCAAAGGCCTTCTCTGGTTCAGTCAGATCGACCCTAAGATCTCCCTGATTCTTGTCCAGTTGAAGATATTTCAAGACCTAGATCGGTTCAGTTAAATCGACCCTAAGATTTTCCTGATTCTAATCCAGTCAAAGGCCTTCTCTGGTTCAGTCAGATCGACCCTAAGATCTCCCTGATTCTTGTCCAGTTGAAGATATTTCAAGACCTAGACCGGTTCAGTTAAATCGACCCTAAGATTTTCCTGATTCTTATCCAGTCAAAGGCCTTCTCTGGTTCAGTCAGATCGACCCTAAGATCTCCCTGATTCTTGTCCAGTTGAAGATATTTCAAGACCTAGACCGGTTCAGTTAAATCGACCCTAAGATTTTCCTGATTCTTATCCAGTCAAAGGCCTTCTCTGGTTCAGTCAGATCGACCCTAAGATCTCCCTGATTCTTGTCCAGTTGAAGATATTTCAAGACCTAGATCGGTTCAGTTAAATCGACCCTAAGATTTTCCTGATTCTTATCCAGTCAAAGGCCTTCTCTGGTTCAGTTAGATCGACCCTAAGATCTCCCTGATTCTTGTCCAGTTGAAGATATTTCAAGACCTAGACCGGTTCAGTTAAATCGACCCTAAGATTTTCCTGATTCTTATCCAGTCAAAGGCCTTCTCTGGTTCAGTCAGATCGACCCTAAGATCTCCCTGATTCTTGTCCAGTTGAAGATATTTCAAGACCTAGACCGGTTCAGTTAAATCGACCCTAAGATTTTCCTGATTCTTATCCAGTCAAAGGCCTTCCCTAGTCCAGCTAAATCGGCTCCCAACAGATTTTTCTGATGAAGACTCAGTAGAAGTTACCAGGTTATAATCTCCTATGGTTCCCTCTCCAACGGTGAGTGAGGTGATAATTCCTTTTCAGATGGTTCCCTCTCCAACGGTGAGTGAGGTGATAATTCCTTTTCAGATGGTTCCCTCTCCGACGGTGAGTGAGGTGATAATTCCTTTTCAGATGGTTCCCTCTCCAACGGTGAGTGAGGTGATAATTCCTTTTCAGATGGTTCCCTCTCCAACGGTGAGTGAGGTGATAATTCCTTTTCAGATGGTTCCCTCTCCGACGGTGAGTGAGGTGATAATTCCTTTTCAGATGGTTCCCTCTCCGACGGTGAGTGAGGTGATAATTCCTTTTCAGATTATAATTTCCTATTGTTCCCTCTCCGACGGTGAGTGAGGTGACAATTCCCTTTCAGATTATAATTGCCTATGGTTCTCTCCCCGATACTGCGAAGATGGTAATTCCCACCAAGATTTTCTCAACGAGCGTTGTTGAAGTTAAAGTCACCCAAGGTTCTCTGACCATTCATGCTAAGGTAGTAACCATCCCTGGTTCATTCATCATCTTTTGAAGCTCCAGACCCAGCTCCTGTAACCAGTCAGGACATATCTATACCAAGCATCTAAAAATCAGCTCCTGCAACGTGTCAGGTACTCATTTTCTTTTACAGGTACGCAAGTTCTCGCTAAGGAATCTCTTATGCGATTGACATCCAGATGGCATCTATAAGCCCATCCACCTATCCATCATCTTTTAGCATGGCATCTATAAGCCCATCATCCTATTCATCAATCTCCAAATGGCATCTATAAGTCCATTCCACCATACTGCTACTATGTGAGCGCAAATTTCTGGGCACTCTAGTGTTCAATCATCTTCCACCTTCGGATTACGAAAGGCACGTCAGCCAATCTGCATCCTCAAGTCTAAGAAGATTGAACAGGGGCAACTGTTGTACCCCAAAATTTGCCCTCCCATATTTCTCAAAACATTTCAAGAAAATTCACAAGTCCAACCCGGCGCGTTATATTCAGGTGTTCTTTCGCCAAGATATCTCTGATAACATATTCTCAAATTCAGGTTAGGCTCAAGAGTCAATTCTTTAAAGAAGGTATCCGAATGTGTCAGTTTTCTCGAAGAAATATGGTAAAAAAAGTGTGCTGAAAGTGCAGTTTTTACGCGCTAAAAAATTCATAACTTGAAGATCGTGGCTCGTTTGGAACCCGTTCCGGTGGCCAAAATTCCGTCTTGACATTATCTACGTTTTCATCTCTCACGGCTGGAAGCCAATTTCGATCAGAAGGTCTTCAAAAATGTGGATTTATCAAGTATTTTCGCGCAGAAAATTTGTGACAGAAGTTTATTTGCATCATGTTCAAAAAATCATAACTTGGTCGATTTTCATCGTATCGAGCTGGTTCTGGCGCCAAAATTTCACAAATTGAGTTGGCTACATTTTCACAGAAGGTATTGAGTTCAAACGGTATTCAAAAGGCCTCCGTTTTTTGCTCAGAGTGCGTGACACGCTGAAAATCCTGAATGCTGAATATTATTTCATCTGAGCCGAAACTTCGAAAATTCATAACTCGGTCAATTTTTATCGGATTGGACTTATATTTTTACACAAGGTCCCTGACTTGTAGATCTACAACTTTGCTTCAAAAGTCGAGACCAAATTATGCACCGATCAATACCAGTTTTTTATTGAAGAACGTGTCAGAGTCGACACTAGAGCCCAAAATAAGTTTGTCTGAGCTGAAACTTCAAAAATTCATAACTAATTCACCGTTTATCCGATTGAGTCGATTTTCGGACAGGAGTTAGTTCTCGATATCAGCTACATTTTGTTTTCACATTTCAACTTCAAAAAATGCACTTAAGTCCCTGCGATTTAGCCTGGAAAGTGACGAATTCAAGTGAATATTGGAGGCCCAATTGCACATTCAAAGCCCATTTGCTTTACCCTAATTTCCATTATATAATCACCTTCTTTCCACACAAACTAGGAGAGAAAAAAAAAGGAGGAAAAAGAGAAGAGGAAAAGAGAGAAAAAACCTTGCCACAACACTGTTGGAATATCAAACTCTTTCAAGAACCCTAAAACCTTGAAATCCTTATTACAAATCCCTCTCTCACCACAAACAAGCCATCACAGTTATAAACCAATACCTCACTACTTCTTCAGTAAGGATAAGGCTGGCTTGATCTCCATGATCCTAATTTTCCAGTACGGCATAAAAGCATTCAGGTCACTAATCTTCCAGTAAGGGTAAGATTGATTTGATCTCCATGATCAAAAGGGTATAATTATTCATATATGCCATATTGTGCCTAAACATTAAATTTCTTCATATGTTGGTTTTATTTGAATTTTTATATTTTTTTATTTAATGTGTTCATGAGGTTCAACACTGCAGATTTAGACAGGATCCCATGCAGGTTCATTAAGGAACGTTGAGGGCAAAAGCCAAATGGCCAAAAGCCAAATGGCCAAAACAGAACATTTTATGCATGACACCAGTACATGTCGAGACAGACATTAAGCCAGACATTAAGGGAACGTTGAAGCCAGAACACAAATGGCCAAAAGCCAAAAGCCAAAAGCCAAAAGCCAAATGGCCAAAGTAGAACAACTTATGCATGAAACTCAATCCAATGGCCAAAGTAGAACAACTTATGTATGATGAGGCCAGAACACAAATGGCCAAACCACTCCAATTCACCTCCAAAAAGGGGACAGAAGCCCCCCAAGGTATTGTTTTTTCTTTCTTTTCCTTATTTTATTTACTTCAATTATTTCTTTTTAATTAATTCCTTTAATTTAACTTATTTTCATAAAATATAAAAAAAATAGTAAAAAACAGAAAAGTCATAAAAATCAAAATATATTTATTTAATTAATATTTTTTGTAAATAAATATCACTAATTAATTTTAGCTTTGTAAAATTAGGTTTAATTCAAACATTTTTCTTAATAAACTTAAAATTGGTAGAATTAGGTTTTAATCAATTTTTATCCTTTTTTTCTTTTCTTTCACAATAATTAATTATTAAATATTATTTTTGTAATTAAATTACCATGTAATTAATTAGGTTAATTTAGGTTTAAACTTTAACATTTTCATTAATAATTAAAAAAACTTAGAATTAGAGTTTCTTTTAATTTTAATTTTCTTTATTTCATAAATACAAAAAAACTAAAAAAACATTTCTTTCCTTTTATTAAATAATTAATTAGCTTTTTAATTTCATTTAATTTCTTTAAAGGGTCCAACGCCCTCGAACGTTCTATTTTTATTTCTTTCGCACATTTATTTTCTTTCAAATATTATGTAATTGCTCAAGCCATGTAACTCGAACATTTTATATTTCCCGCATTTTATTTCTTTATTTTATGTCAAATCGGGTCCTGGTTTAATTTGGCGATGTGGACCCGCGCCTTTGTAATAGTTTAGGAATTTTATCTTTCCGCAATTTTTAACTGTTAAATAATGGCATGCAAGAATGAATGACGAAATAAAAACAAACGCGTAGATCACCTTTGACATGAACAAGACATAAATAAATGAAAACGACACACGAATCGCACACACCACCCCTAGGGTACGCCTCACTGTTGCCTTGCCTCGAAAGGTGATCGTCGAGTAGAGGACGTTTTAGTAAGTCCTCATGATCCAGGAACCTGGCATGAGGGTAGCTTCTAAGGTGTCTTCCCATTACTCCGGTGATCACACTGTTGCCTTGTCCCTCGAAACGTGGTCGTCGACTATAGGACGTCTTAGTGAGTCCTTGTGTCCATTGATCTAGTTGCCTAAAACAAAGTTGCCTCGAACAAGTTGCCTCGGAATGGTTGCCTCGGAATAAAAGATCAATGGCATAAGGGTAGCTTCTAAGGTGTCTTACCTTTGCTCGGTGGCCACAATGTCCCTAAACTCGAATTGACCCGAACACCTCCAACGGTGGTGCTACCTACCTCTCAATGGTGGGATGGCACTACCTTAAGGACATTTACACAGACGAATTCCTTAAGGTAGGTAGGTTCTCAAGGATACTTGCTCTAATTTCAAACAAAAATTCAGAAATACTTTTCACACCAACACATTTTCAAAAGCTTTCAAAGCAATTTTTCAAACACTCTGATACAAGAGTCGAACTGAAATTTTTCAAAGAAACTTTTTAAAACCCACATTGAAAAGCAAACAAACAATTTTTAAAACACATTGAGCAAGTATCTAAGAGCCCATGGATAACCATGGATAGAAAGGGTGCTAACACCTTCCCTTTCTATAACCTACCTCCCGAACCGAGAGCAATCTCTTTAAGGAATTTTTCTGTGCTTTTGTCCTTTCCATTTGGAGAAAATAAAAGACGGTGGCGACTCTTGCTTCCGCGACATTTCGCGAACCAGCGTTAAACAGTCAGTTCCAGATCCACCGATCACACACGGGCTCTTAGGTACTTGATCTTATGTTTTCAAATTTGTTTGCTTTTCAAGTGTGTGTGGGTTTTGAAAAAGGTTTCGTTTGAAAAATTTCTAAGTAACTCTTGTATCTGTCCTCAAGAGTGTATGAAAAATTTGTTTGAAAACTTTTAGAAAGTGCGGGTGCGAAAAGTTATTTTTGTTTGTTTGAAAAGAGCAAGTACTTAAGGGATCTACCTACTCTAAGGAATTAGGCTGTGTAAGAGTCCTCTAGATAGTTCTATCCTACCATTGAGAGGTAGGTAGCACCATCGTTGGAGGTGTTCGGGTCAATTCGATTATCGGGACAGTGTGGTCACCAAAGCAATGGTAGGACACCTTAGAAGTAACCCTAATGTCCTAGATCCTTTTATCCGAGGCAACCGTTTCGAGGCAACTGGATCTTAGACAGGAGGGCGACCTCTAAGACACCTTATACTTGATGACCACGCTCGAGGCAACCAGTGAGGCGTACCCTAGAAGTGGCATGTGCTTTGTGTGTTGTTTTTCAGTTAATGTTTTGTACATGTTATTTGTGAGCTACGGATTGATTTTATTTTTCATACATTCTTTCATGCATTTTTTAACAGTTAGGAGTGCGGAAAATAAATTGCAGAAATGTAAATCTAGCTATTACAAGGCGCGGGTCTATACATCGCCAAAAAACAAAAACCCGTTTTGAAATAAGAATGCGAGAAATAGCAAATAAAGAGATAAACCTAATTAACTATTACATATCCGGAAACAGTTACATGAATAATCAAAATAAGAATAATGCGCGAAAGAATTAAATCGGGAACGTCCTAAGGGTTTTGACCCTTTTAAGAAAAGAATTAAATTTTTTTCCCTTTTTTTGGATAAAATGCAATTAATTAAATAAAGTCTAATTACTAATTAATTAATTTATTAAAAGAAAATATTTTTGTATTTTTAATGAAAATAAAATAAAAAGAATTAAAATTAAAAGTTAACCTAATTCTAAATTATTTTTATTTATTATAGAAAAGGTGAAAATTAAACTAATTAAACTAATTAATTTGATTTAATGCTTATTTACAAAAATAGTTAGTAGTGAAATTAATAAATAAGAATAATAAAAATATTAGTTTTTTTTTGATTTTTTATGAAAATATTAATTATGTTAATAAAACTAATAATTAATAATAAAAAAAAAAGAGTTATAAAAGAAAAGAAAAATAAAAAGATAAAGAGAAATAACAAAACCAAAGGGGGGTATAGGCCAGAATTGGGTGTTTGATTGGAATCTGAGGCCCAAGCAAAACTCAGCCACGTTGACCTTTTGTCATTTCCCACAGCACACTTTGACTTGGGGTAGAGTGGACAGCGCCTCATGGCCTGTGGATCTGGATTTGAGGCCACTTGGCGCCCTTCTGGATGAGGTGTATGATGAGTTGCTTTATGTTGCCTGCATAAGATCATATTTGAAAAAAAATTAACAAGCCTTTGTGGGACCTGGCGATCGAACCCAGGTCCCAGTAATTACCAGACACATCATCAACCACCAGACCACTTTGCACGCTTTGTTAGTAAGATACATAATGAAAGTAATATGTGAAAACAGATTATTATGCTAGACAAAACAGAAACGCGCACGTTATTTGAACAAGCCACCCACGCATAGACACCTCATTATCGTCTCCAATGAATTCCTGCAAAACAAATCAAGTAGCGGGGGTTTTTAACCCCCACAATGCATAACTGCCAAGAATAGCGATTAGGTGTACAGTGAACATAAAAAGGGCGCGATGGTTGGGTTGTCTTCGTCTCATTCAGACGATTTCAACCATGTGCATTTGGAGGTCTGATTTTGCTATACGTGGAAAGCCCTAAATTGAAAGCTCTAAAACCCTAGGTTTCTTCAATGGTGTTTTGCAATTCTGGGCATTATAACGCAATTGAATTGTACCAAAAGCTTCGCCTGAGTTCTATAAACACAAAACAAACAATGAAAGATGTCAAAAATGCATGAATCGATGGTTATGATTTTGAAAAAAGAAGGTAAACCGTATGACTGTGTAGCACGAGTTCTTGACTGTTAGGACTTGTTTATGATTGCAATAGGTTCCTGGCAATGCTGGCAACGTGTTAGAAGCAAGAAAAGTGCTTGAATTGTGCTGGAATATGGATTTCAGTTTGTGAATTTCTTTGGAATTTTTGGAATTGGTTCTGGCCGTTTCAGGGGTCTCTAGCTCGTGCTTCAGGTCTGCAAGGCTTGCATATATGTGTATGAATGAGAATCAAGTGACATTAGGAGCCTTAAACCATTGCAATGATGTTTTGAGATTCTTCATAACCACCATTAAAGGAACTTGCCATGTTTGTTCAAATTTAAATTTTCATTCCTAAATGATCTTTACACGAATTTGGTAGCTGACTTATGATGCATCAAAGTCATTCAAACCACAAGATATCATTTAATTAATTTTTTTGATTTTTATTTGAATTTTATGGATTTAAAATGAATTAAATCAAATAAAATTAAATAAAAATAGAAAAATTAATGTTTAATCTGGAAATGAATCATGGGACACCTGGGTGGCATGACAAGGCTGAATCAAGTGGGAAAAAGTGGGCCCTTTTGTCAAAAAATGAAGTTTCAAGGATAGTTGACTTTTGCCATTTCATGAAAATTTCCCAATTTCTCCAATGCATATCTTGCTCAATTTTGATCATATGAACATGTTCTTGGACATTTTGGAAAGGTCTTGAAGTCCTCTAACCAATGCCTTTGGTCCCATGTCATTTTGATTTACCAATCTCAAGTTATGGTCTTTGACTTAAAATGCCTTTTTGTTGACTTTTGAAAATGACCTATAATGTTGAAATTGATAACTTTTTGTGAGAGCATTTATTGGACTTGGAATGTGAAGATGAGTTGTAGGAAATTTCCTCCCCTTCAAAATGAGCATTGGATGGGATTTTTCTGATGAACCATGAAAAAGTTATGCCTTGGTCAAGTTACAGTTGACTTTTCAACTGTCCAAAAATAGAAACTTTTGCATCTTGATGATTTTTGAGCCATTCTTGTGAAATCATGGTCAAGATTTGACCAAATGATGATTGTGGCTTCAAAATAAGATGTTGACCAAAAATTTTGACTTTTGACTGCCAAATGACCATTTTGCCCCTACAGTTGATTGTGAAGCAATTAGGGTTTTTGACTGTGCAACTTGACCTTGTGAGCCTTGAAACTTGACATGTAGGTGCTTGACAATGTATATGAGCATATGGGACTTGATTGAGCCCTTGAAAACCTCAAATTCCTTGCAAGAACCAAAACCCTAATTTTGACTAGCTTAGGAGGATGGTTTGATTGTGCAACCCTTGAGTAGACTTGAGCAAATTGAGATGATGCTTGTCAAAACTTTGAAGAATATGGGAGGGTAAATTTTGGGGATACAACACTATTGTTGTAGGTAAACTCAATTAAGGGTAGATAACTATCCAAAGCTCCACCTTTCTCCAACATACAAGCTCTTAACAAATCTTCCAACGACTGAATCGTTCTCTCCGTCTGACCATCTGTCTGTGGATGATAAGCAGAACTCAAACGCAACTTAGTACCCAAAGATTCTTGCAATCCCGTCCAGAATTTAGATGTAAACCTCAGATCTCTACCCGACACAATACTAGAAGGAATACCGTGCAAACTCACAATCTTCTCAACATACAATTCTGCCAACCTTTCCATCGGATAATCCATTCTTATCGGAATAAAGTGAGCAGATTTCGTCAACCGATCAACAATAACCCAGATAGAATCACAATTCTTCGATGTCCTTGTCAAACCAGACACAAAATCCATAGAGATTCCATCCCATTTCCATTCCGGAACAAACAACGGTTCCATCAATCCTGACGGTTTCTGATGCTCAATCTTCGACTTCTGACAAACCAAACAAGCATACACAAACTCAGCAATTTCCTTTTTCATTCCCGGCCACTAAAACAACTTCTTCAAATCATGGTACATTTTAGTAGCACCAGGATGAATACTCAATCCACTACGATGTCCTTCTTCCAAAATACTCTTCCTAATCTCTGCAACATCCGGAACACACACCCTATTACCAAATCTCATAACACCATTCTCATCAATCCAGAACTCGCCTCCTTGACCTTGGTTGATCAATGTCAATTTATCAACTAACCCAACATCGGACTTCTGTCCATTCCAAATTTCTTCCAGAATACCACTAGTCAGTTTCAACATACCCAATTTCACACTATTCGGAGTAGTTTCACATACCAAACTTAAATCTCTGAACTGCTCAACCAAATCTAACTCACGGACCATTAACATCGACATATGCAAGGACTTCCTACTCAAGGCATCCGCAACAACGTTTGCCTTACCAGGATGGTAATTCAAACCGAAATCATAATCCTTTAGAAATTCTAACCATCTCCTCTGCCTCATATTCAACTCTTTCTGATCAAAGAGATACCTCGGACTTTTGTGATCACTGAACACCTCAAACCGAGAACCATATAAATAATGCCTCCACAACTTCAAAACAAACACAACAGCTGCCAACTCCAAATCATGAGTCGGATAATTCCTTTCATGTACTTTCAATTGTCTCGAAGCATAAGCCACCACCTGCTTATCTTGCATCAACACACCACCTAATCCCATTAATGATGCGTCACAATACACAACAAAAGACTTAGTCGGATTTGGAAAAATCAAGATCGGAGCACTTGTCAACCTCCTCTTCAGCTCTTGAAATCCTTTCTCACATTCAACATCCCAAACAAACATCTGACCCTTCATGGTCAACTTAGTCAACGGTAATGCTAATTTGGAAAATCCTTCTATAAAATTCCTGTAATAACCTGCAAGACCCAGAAAACTACGGATCTCAGAAGCATTCTTCGGCGCTTCCCGCTGAGATACTGCTTCTACCTTCGTAGGATCCACAACAATTCCATTCTTGGAAATTACATGGCCAAGAAAACTTACTTCACTTAACCAGAATTCACACTTGGACAACTTCGCATAAAGCTTCTTCTCTTTCAACAATTCCAACACAACTCTGAGATGTTCTGCATGCTCTTCATCGCTCTTCGAATAAATTAGAATATCATCAATGAACACCACCACAAACGTATCAAGATACGGATGAAATATCCTGTTCATATACTCCATGAAAACACCAGGTGCATTAGTAACTCCAAACAGCATAACAGAATACTCGTAATGTCCATACCTCGTTCTAAATGCAGTTTTCTGAATATCTTCCGACTTCACACGAATCTGATGATATCCAGATCTCAGATCAATCTTACTAAATACACAAGCTCCAACTAGTTGATCAATCAAATCATCGATCCTCGGCAAAGGATACCGATTCTTGATTGTAACTTTATTCAGCTGTCTGTAATCAACACATAATCGCATTTAACCTTTTTTCTTCTTAACCAACAACACCGGAGCATCCCACGGAGAAACACTCGGACGAATAAACTTCTTCTCAAGTAAATCCTCCAACTGTTTCTTTAACTCCACTAATTCAGATGCCGACATACGGTAAAGCGCCATCGACACCGGACTAGTTCCAGGAATCAAATCTATAGTAAATTCTACCTACCTCTCAGGTGGCAATTCACTAACGTCTTTCGGAAACACCTTTGGAAATTCATTCACCACTGGAAATCCATCACTCTTTGCTTTTCCCTTTGCTTCTATTGCAGAATACAACATAAATACCACAGCACCATCTTTCACAGCTAGATTCATCTGTTTAACCGACATAGTCACATCTTCGACACCAACCTCTTCAGGAAAAATAACCGTCTTCGCAAAACAGTTGATATGAACCTGGTTGAATTCCAACCAGTTCATTCCAAGGATGATATCAAGTTGCTCTAACGGTAGGCACACAAAATCCATACTGAAACCCCTACCAAAAATCACAATAGGACAATTCCTACAAACATACGAAGTAGTCACTGAACCCGACGCAGGAGTATCAATAACCATACTTCCATCCATATTAGAAATTTCCAAATTCAATCTTTTAGCATAATCCAAAGCAATAAAAGAATGCGTAGCTCCAGTATCAATAATCGTAATCAAAGGTATGTCATTAATAAAACATGTACCTTTAATCAGCCGATCATCTGGCTTAGTCTCTGACCCAGACAATGCAAACACTTTACCACCAGCTTGCTCCTTCTTGAGTTTCGTACACTGAGGACGAGTATGACCTTCTTCACCACAGTTGTAACAAGTTATCATTCTGGCTCTGCACTCAGCAGCTACATGACCAAATTTCCCACAGTTGTCGCACTTCTTTGCATCATTCTTGCACTCATTAGCTCTATGCCCCCCTTTCACCACATCTGTAACACTTAATGGAAGAACCAGAGTCTCCCACACTAGGCTTCCTCCAACCACCAGATTTCTGATTATTTCTATCATAAGGCTTACCACGATCCATCTGTTGCTTACCCTTCCTATCAACATACCCTCGAGCATTCGACTTAGTGCTAGCAAGATCCTCCTCTAAAATCCTACTACAGTCAACCAGATCAGGAAATCTTCGGATACGCTGATACCGAATACCCTGATTAATCTGATCACGAAGACCATTCTCAAACTTGATACATTTGGAAAATTCTCCATCTGCATTGTTAGTATAATGAGCATAATACTTCGCTAACTCAGTAAACTTAGAAGCATACTCACTGACAGTCTTGTTACCCTGCTTGAGTTCCAGAAACTCAATCTCCTTCTTGCCTCTGATGTCCTCAGGAAAGTACCTCTTCAGAAAAGCCCTCCTGGACACAGCCCAAGTCAATGCAATACCATCTTCTTCCATTTCAGTTCTGGTAGCAACCCACCAGTCATCAACTTCCTCTGCTAACATGTGAGTTCCGTATCTCACCTTCAGCCCTTCAGCACAGTCAATTACTCTGAAGATCCTCTCGATCTCCTTCAACCACTTCTGAGCACCTTCGGGATCATGTGCACCCTTGAACAACGGAGGGTTATTCCTCTGAAAATTCCCCAATTGTCGGTCAGCACCAATCACAGCTTCCTGATGGTTCCCTCCGAGTACTCCAGACAACATTCCCAATGCTTCAGCAATAGCATCGTCGTTTCTTCCGTTACCTCTTCCGGCCATTGTTCTGTAACATTACAAAACAACCTCATTAGCACACAAGTATCGACAGTGTCATCTTACACTAGTCGCATACAAAAGGGATAACGACACAAGACAAGACCGACTATGCTCTGATACCACTATTGTAACACCCCTTCTAAATAACCCGCGAATATATTAATTAAATCAGAGTAACATGGAAAACAGGGATGTCACAATTCAGGATAAATATAAAAACCTCAAATCTACAGTTGTCATGCTTTACTGAAGGAATTATTAAAATAAATATTCGAATTAACATCATGTTCTACACAGCGGAAATATCTAAAAACCGGAATAACTTCATTTCATAAGTATTCCCAACATAATTTAAACAATAGATTATAAAATAAAACTCGTTATTCAAACGTTTCCCCCAGTGTTACAACCTATCAGAGAACGACACTGACACGCGGACTTAAAATAACATAGCTCTAGAGCCATCCTCACCAATTCCTGAGCTGCTAACTTTAATCTGAAATCATTAAAGTAAGGGTGATATTTCTCATAATTAACATGCATTATAAGTTTCTCAATCAACATTATATCACAAGCATATTATTTCACCCATTTTAGCATAAACTCAGATTCAACACACAGTTCCAAATCATACAAGTCATTATGCATAAATCAATATTCAACCAAAGAATTGTAAGACTGGAAGACATCCTAACATGTTACAATTCCATGCAAACACAAATGCAGACACAATGCATGTGGTACCAACACGTGACCAAGTCACCCATCACTGATCCATCACACTCGGATACAACAACCATCGATTCGTCCATCACACCCGGACATGAATCCAGCCGAAGCAATCATCGATTCGTCCATAACACTCAGACACGAATCCAGCCTAACCACCCATCATCTCTCGGGTATCGGTTAACGGCAATACAAGTCAAATTCCACACAATGGGAATTAACTTCACCAAAACAATGCATATGCATGCACATCACTAACATGCAACATCAATCAATGGAGTATGATCACAACATAATTCCAAATAATGCCAAAGCCAATATATCACATGATCACATCTCAATCATAATGGATAGCAGGCACATCACATAAGTATCAGTTCTCACTCACCAAATCAGAACAATTTACAAACAATTCTACATCATTCTCAAAATACCAAAATTTACAAAAAAATCGGGAACTCGACTCTTTTTAAAATAATTTTCATAAAATAATATTTTTCTTATTTTATAAAATAGAGTATTTAATTTAAGAAATAACGTCCAAAACGGCACTCAAAACAGACTTACGGTTTGAAAGTTGTGAATTTTCAAAGTTTAGTATTTTTCAAAAAGTTACAGCAGAACCCGGTTCCTACATATACAGGAACCGGTTCCTGCGAAGTTCAGAAAACACCCATTCTGGAAAATGTACTGGAACCTGGTTCCTAACTATACAGGAACCGGTTCCTACGTTGAAAAAGTCAGTTTCTTCGCAAATTTACACTGGGAACCCGGTTCCTCCCCACTGGGAACCGGTTCCTGCGACCTGAAAAGTCAAAAACTGCTATTTTGACAGCACTTATTCATTTCATTCCCATCCAATTCATACCCATAAGAATCTAACTCACAGCAATGTCAAAACAAGTTATAGTGCATGATTCCAATGAGATTATAACACACCATAATATCATACAATTCCCTCATAACATCAAATTGAATCAAAACATAAAATTCATGGGATTGGGGTTTGAATTTCATAAATCCTAAATTGGGATTCCTAACATGCTTAATCAATTCTATTGATCCCAAAATCTATAAGGCATATTAAATAATCGAAATCACCCCTTACCTCGCGATGATCCTTCGAATTCACGGCGTTTGGCTTTTTCCTCTCTTCTCTTCTCTTCTCCAATTTCACGTACAATGAGTTTCTCCCAAAACCTTCTTTTCCTTTTTCCTTTTTTATCCTTCATTTTCTTTTCCTTTTATTATCTGCCAAATAATAATAATAAATTAGTAATTATTTTAGTAGAGCTTTTTACTTCACACACCTCTAATTCAACCTTACACCCCCCGGTCTTTCTTTTTAATTCCATAATTAATTCATCCATTTAATCCAAAATATTATTAATTAAGCCTTTAATTAATTTAATAATTAAATTCCTAATTATTTAACACATGAATTAATTTGGGGTGTCACAGATAGCCTTCGAGACAATAAAGCAATATTTACAAGAGCCACCAATCTTAATGCCACCAGTTCCCAGAAGACCACTCATCATGTATCTGAAAGTGATTGAAGGATCAATGGGATGTGTATTGGGACAACATGACGAAACGGGTAGAAAAGAGCATCAAATTTACTACCTCAGCAAGAAATTTACTGACTACGGAACCAGGTACTCACTTCTCGAGAAAACTTGTTGTGCATTGGCTTGGGCTACTAAAAGATTGAGGCAATACATGTTAAATCACACCACGTGGTTAATAGCAAGAATGCATCCTTTAAAGTATGTGTTCAAAAAACCCGCTCTTACGGGAAGGATTGCCCGATGGAAGATGTTACTATCAGAGTACGACATCCAATATGTTACTCAAAAGGCCATCAAGGGTAGCATACTGGTCGGCCATCTAGCTCATCAGCCACTGCTAGAGTATCAACCAATGAAGTTCGAATTTCAAGACGAAGATGTCATGGTTATAGGTGACTATGAAATACCATGGCTCGATGAAAGACCTGAACCAGGGGCACGTTGGACACTCATTTTTGACGGGGTATGTTTTGAAGCTAGTTACGCAATTCAGTGAGATTACCATCAGTCATATCCCACGAGAAGAAAAGCAGATGGTAGATGCCTTGGAAACTCTATCAGCCATGTTCAAAGTAACTTGGCCAAACCACGAACCACGCATTACAATCATACATTTTGAAGAACCAGCACATTGCCTTGCTATTTAAGAATGACCGAATAACAAGCCTTGGTTCTATGACATCAAGAGGTACCTTGAGAAACAAGAAACCAGAAAATTCCTTTATCATTGACAAGTAAACTTTATAGAAGTTAGCCTCCAAATTCTTTCTGAGTGGTGACATGTTATACAAAAGAAACTATGATACGGTGTTACTCAGGTGTGTGGAGAAACAGGAAGCGGATACACTTATGAAAGAAATCCGTAAGGGCACTTTTAGGACACATACAAATAGACATGTCATGGCTAGAAAAATCATGCGAGCGGGTTATTATTGGTTAATGATGGAAGCCGATTGCTACCATTATACAAAGACATGTCACAAATGCCAAATCTACGCCGACAAAATGAATGTGCCACCAACTCCTATGAATTTCATGAGTTCTCCTTGGCCAATTTCATGTGGGGAATTGATATGATAGGCACGATCAAACCAAAAGCATCTAATAGACACCGGTTCATACTAGTTACCATTGATTACTTCACCAAATGGGTGGAAGCGGCATCTTATGCAAATGTTATAAGTCAAGTGGTTACTCGATTCATCAAGCAGAATCTCATATGCAGATATGGGGTCCCAAGAAGAATTATTACGGACAACGGGTACAATTTAAAAAACAAAATGATGAAGGAATTATGCAATAATTTCAAGATTGAGGATCATAATTCCTCACCATATAGACCCAAGATGAACGGGGCTGTTGAATCTGCCAATAAGAACATCAAGAAAATCATTCAGAAAATGGTGAAGACATACAAATATTGGCATGAAATGCTTCCCTTCGCCCTACATGGCTATCGTACTTTTGAACAAACATCAACAGGTGCAACTCCTTTCTCTCTAGAATATGGCATGGAAGCAGTAATCCCAGTTGAAGTATAAACTCCATCAATTTAAGTTCTAATGGAAACAAAGCTTGAAGAAGCAGAGTGGGTTCAGACACGACTTGATCAACTTAACTTCATTAAAGAAAAATGCCTGACAGCATTGTGCCACGGTCAGTTATACCAAAAACGGATGAAGAAAGCATTCAACAAGAAAGTTCATCCTTGAGTGTTCAAAGAAAGGGATTTGGTACTCGAGAAGATTCTGCTACCTCGCCTCGATTCACATGGTAAATGGACACCCAACTATGAAGGTTCATATGTGGTAAGCACAAAATTCTCTGGCGGTGTCCTTATCCTCACAACAATGTATGAGGAAGAACTACCACATCTGGAAAATTCAGACGCAGTAAAAAATACTACGTATAAAAATTTTGCTAAGTTCAGATTCTAAACGAGAGAATTAGGGAGAAAAAAAAGGAGCGTCCTGGTGGGTCGAAAACCCTAAAGGGAGATCCAGGTAAAAATTATGGACATACACACAAACATTTTATCCCAATGGATTGAAAACCCGAAAGAGAGATCCAGGAAAAATTTAGGGATCTCATTTAGAAATAAAGAACAAAAATACTGGGATCTAAGAACCACGACTACAACCACAAAGGAAGGGATTGATCTAAATCATTTTAATCAAAAGAAAAGGAGATTGGAGCTTTCAAAAGGATATTGGGGAAACAGTAGTGACAATTATCATTTTTCATTGCCATTTTCAGTTTTATAACTTTATGTAATTACCTCTTTTAAGGAATTTCATCTTGTACTCTCGCCTATTTAGAGGCATATTTATCAATAAAACATTTACTTCTTCAATCTTTAATTTTTCCTTTTTTGACTTGTTTGCAAATTGCTATGATTATTTTTGTGAATACTGCATTGAAATCATTTTGGGGATTTGACAAATAAAAGCATTTGATATAACATCAAATAAAATTTGGTTATAAAAACATCAAAAGAAAATCTACGCTCACGTCAACATCCACGCCTACGTCCATGTCTACGTCCATGCCTATGTACACGCCTACATCCACGTCTATATCTACATCCACGCCCGCATCTACAACTACATCCACGCCTACGCCTGCGTCTGCGATACCAATATCAAGATCTTTCTGACACCTTTCATCTTGTTCAAATTAATTCAAAAAAATACTGCAGCAATGCAACGTTGGAGGGTCGGTAACACCAAGCCATTACGTTAAAAGGAGAGAATATCGAAAAACATTTTTCATTACATTTTGGGGGGATATACATACATTTGGTGCATATTTAAACATTTGGGGCATACACAAAGTACTTAATGTATAAACATTATGGGTTCCATATTACTCAACGACATTATGCACATACACCATACATGGAATTTTCAAAACAAACTTAGGGTAAAACCAACATCTTGGGGCCCTTCGTCAGATTATCAAAGAAAGAAATCACCTTGGTTGACAATAGACACAATTGGTAAAACTCTGATATCATCTTTGATCTAGTTATCTAAGATTCGATCACCAAAACTTTTTTCAATCACCTACCCCCTAGGTTGTGGTATGTGTGTGAATTACCAGGTTCATATTATTCATTCCCTAGTTTGCAATGAATACATGAATTTGTCTTTGTTGCATTTACCCCCTAGGTTGTGGTAAACGCACAAATTCTTCAAATATATATCCCCTAGGTTGCGATAGGTAGGCAAATTTTCAGGGTTATACTATTCATCCCCTAGGTCGTGATGAATAACATAAACCAACCCCTGTTGTCTTTTATCCCCTAGGTTGTAATAAATACACAGGTTCAGCCTCGTACTGTTTACTCCCTAGGTCGTAGTAAACATAACGAAATTTTCATAATCCATTACACCAGTCTCCATGTAGCAATGTGTTATCAAACTTTGTTTTATTCATCCCCTAGGTTGCAATGAATAGACAAAAAACTTACTATATTAGTCTCAAAGCATTAGTAAGTAATTTTTTCAAACATGTATTATTTTACCTCTTAGGTTATGGTAAATATGCAAAAAAACTCTATTATCTCTTTTAGATACTGACGAGTTATTCGCGCTGTCATATCTAAGTCAAATTAAAACTTTGGTTCAAACACTGGTAAGATGATACATCATCATCTATGCTTACTTTTTATACCCATGGGAATGCTATTCAACGTATTCTTATAATCTTCCAGACAAATTTTGGGGTCTTCCATTATTTAATAAACTTCCGATCAAATCGTGTGAGACCTGCGCATTCTTGCAATATTTAATCAAAAGGAAATTAAATTGGGGAAGATGTCATATCCCAAATTTTCCCTACTGGTTTCTAATCATTTTTATTCCTTATTAATTTATAGAGTTATCATTTTCTTTATAATATATTATTGTCAAATTCATATAGTCATGGGGGTTTCTGTTTATAAAGGGGGGGGGGGGGGGGGGGTTACCTTATTAAGAAATTAATGGGCCTTTCTAAATCATAAAAGCCCATGTAAAATTGATGTCCTATTCATTTTCTCTTGAAAGAGGGTGTATTAGTTAGATATATTAGCCCATTTAGAATCCTATGAATAAATAGAAAAAGGGGGTATGCTGATTACGTGAGTGGTTTATTAACTAATTGGACCGGCCCGCTTTGGTGTTGAGGCATGTTTTAAATAAGGTTAAAAGGGGGTATGTTTTATTTTTTAGAAAGGCCCATAGAAATTCGTTTTTTGAAGGCCCCGTAATTGAACAATTTGGCCCGTTTCAGGTTTTTGTCTTGAGAAATTGTATTGTTTTTATACAATTATTATTATTAGCGTTATTAAAATCATTACTATTAGGTGCTTAATTAAAATTGTGTTTGTTTTATTAATTGGAAAAAATGTTGACTAAGAAAAGTCAAAATTGAAAACGTCAACCCTAATCGCCCAGTCAACAGTCCAGCCCTTCACCATTTCAAACCAAAACACATACTTTTCAAATCAGGAGAAAAAATGCTTGCTTTAAGGCTAAAACAAATATTGTTCAAATAAAATGGAATCAAATCTTTTACACATTGAATTATCTGAAACTTTACAAACGTAATCAAATCAAACATAAGACAAAATCAAATCAAATCGTAACTAAAACTTATTATACAGATTCATACCAAATAAAAAACAAATTTCTAAATCCCTAATTCACTAATCAACCCTAAATCAAATCTCTTTGTAATGATAAATACAAAACTTCCTAAGTTATCTAAACCTAAACGCTATAAAAAGCCTAAGAATTCGAAGAGAACATAAAGGAGGAGAATTGGAGAAACAAAGGAGGAGATTGAAGAGAGACGAAGAGCTTGTTTTCCATCGAGCCTTCTTGTTGCTTAGATCTAGGGTTTCAATTTCTGAAACCCTAAGACGTGTTCTCATTCAAGCCTCCGTACCATCGTTGTCTTCAATCCATCGCATTCATCATCATCTTCGTCGTCACCTTCACCTACAAAAGAAATGAAGGAGATTAGCAAAGAAATCACTCATCAGAACAAGGACAGGTCATGATCGAAGGCAACAAGGTAAGTGTTGTACCCCAAAATTTGCCCTCTCTTTCTTCAGGAAATCATCTTGGATTTTCAAAGTCCCTCTGAAACAAATCTAAGTCCAGAACTGTCATTTTGCCCAAGCAAACCACTTACAAAAGCAAGATGATCACACAAGCTCTAAAGACAACGCTTTTAGCTTGAGAAAAATTAAATTCTAAGTACTTGGAATTTTTCTCTAAAAATGAGTGTTTAAGGAAAATCAGTGCTTCAGAACTTCTGAACCAAACTTCAGATGGAAACAGTCAGAAGTTGCAAGCTTGGCTCAGCGCAGTCAGAAGTTGGCTCTTCAGCAGCTACATCAGCTCAATCAGAAGTTGTAAATGTGGTTCAATACGTAAGCCTCAGACAGAACATGACTTTTTCAGCAGTCACACAAGCTTAGCCAGAATTTGCTAAAGGAATGCAAAAGAAGAAGGGAAGTCTGAAGGCTCTTTCAGAGCGTGCTGAAATCAGAAGATGAAAAGGTCAGAAGAGTGGGTGTTACACTGATACATAATCTCTAAGCCCAGGAGGTCCAGAAGCAAATCCAAGGAACGTGTCAGAAAATCAGGAGAACCCCCAGAACTTGCTAAGACAACAGGAAGCCAAGGCCAGAGCATGGTTTACGTTGTTCTTGTTGAAACAGAACTGCTGGTTCAAAGTTTGTTTCTCATTACCAGAATATTGATGTTGATAAGTCTTATCACCATTTAATGCTCATTAATGCTCCCAACCACTCCTGAACATTCATCCAAGTAATCCCTTCACGTGTGGCTTGGAAAACGCCTTTATGCAGATTCTGGCATGGGTCTACACGCCACCGCCCACTTAAGAGGTCACTTCTCTCCAATCCACGCCTGCTGCTGCAGCCTAGGCTGAAGGCTATCTGTTATCACAACTTCCCAGGAATTTCTGTCAAAGAACAATTCAAACTATGTTGGCGCTTTAATGTTCAAGGCACCCACAAGAACTTTGCCTATAAATAGAGAGCCATTTTCCACTGAAAAAGGGCGTTGAAGAAACAGAGAAATTGCTAAGAGAGAAACAGACACCCCTAGCAAGATAGTGTTCTGAAACTCTGCCAAAATCTCCAGTTGTTTCATAAACTTTGAATTTCTCATCTTCAAACTTTATCCAACGCCCAGTTTTCTGTGTGAACTAAAAAACCTCTTTCCAAAACTTCTGACCTTACATACGCATACACCTTCACATACCCTTTTCAAAAAGAATCTGTCCAGAACACCACCAGAGCCAAAAGCTAGCTTTCATCCACAAACCTTTCCCACAGCCAGGTAAGCACCTGCTGACCTTCATCACGCTGCTAAGCATCATCAGCTGTGCATGTTCAAATAAACATAATGTAAATATCATGTTGTTGCTGTTTATATTCTGAGGATTTTCATACCTCAGAACGTTCTGAGCCAGTGTAAGACTTGCCTGTGGCCTTGTTGGTTCTGCCCTCTGAAACATTTTGACATTTGCTGGATCTGTTCCAAATATGTTTCCTGTTTTGTGGAATAACAACAAAATTGCAGATCTTCTGATTAGTACAGGGAAAAGCCAAGTGCTGACTTTGACGTTAGCACATCTGAAGCCTGTTTTGCTGTCAATAATATCAGAACCTCTGAGAGTTATTGTCTTTCCAGCAGAGTCAGAACTTCTGGTTTCTCCACTAACAAATTTCTGTCTTGCAGCGCAGGGGAGTCAGAACTTCTGGTTTCCCCACTAACAGGTTTCTGTTTTGCAGGTTCCAGGGTCAGAAGTTCTGACTCATACAGTTTAACCAAGAGGTTGATCATCTGGCAGCGGATCTGAGTCAGAACTTCTGATGACCTCCCAGCAGCGCGCTGGCTCCCTCTCTCTCTCTCTATATCTTGTTTTTTGCTATTTTCTTTTTTGTCTATTTTTCTCGTTGAACCCCCCATGTACAAATGTATATCCCCACTCCCTAATTGTTGTAATAGCGTAGGATTTTATATTTCCGCTTTTTATTGCTAGTAATTAGGATGTGTATGGCAAGATAAAATCAATGAAATAGAAAATCCTAATTCAAAGAAAATTCTTGTATGCAATAAAACACACTTGCACACTTGCACCCCTAGGGTATTCCACTTTGTTGCCTTCAAAATGGGCCATATTGTATGTTAGGTCTCTTTGGGCAAAAACAAATACAATTCAAATGATCATAGTCCCTCGACGACGCTTTCGAAAGTTGCCTAAAAATGATCAAGTCCCTTAAAGGAAAATTGCCCAAATATATTTAACACTATTGCAATTATGGTCTAAACGATGACCCGCGCCCGTCCCTTCAACCTCCTAATACAAGATTGTCCACCAAATGCAATGGTGGAACAAAATTGTCAAAAGGGTTAAAACATAACAAAAATCTTTGAGAACTTTAGGGTAGATAACTCTTAAGTACTTGACAAATTGCAAAACAAAACACTTGCCTATTTTCAAATCACACTTCACAAACACTTTCAAAGCAAACTTTCAAAAAACCTTGAAACATCTTTTCAAAAAGACAAACACCTTTTGTAAAACATTCGAGTAAAGAATTGTTACAAGGGTAGCCTATACAAGGCATCTTTTTCAAAACCTTTTCAAAGCCACACACAAAGCACCATTTCAAACAATTGAAAACCAAGGCAAGTTGATCTAAGCAAGTACCTAAGAGCCCATGGATAACCATGGATAGAAAGGGTGCTAATACCTTCCCTTTCTATAATCTACTCCCCGAACCCAAGAAAAATATCAAAGGTTTTTCCTGTGCTTTTTAAACCTTTCCTTAGGATAAAATAAAAAGTCGGTGGCGACTCTTGCTCAACAGAAACATTTGCGAAAACAAACGCAAAACCATAGTCAGTTCTCCCACCGTATCACAGAACTGGCGACTCTGCTGGGGACACTGTTAAAGTGGAGTAACCTTAGGGCTTAGATCACCCTCTTGCATGACTAATTGTTTGAATTGTTTGCTTTATATCTTGGCTCTATTGTTTGGGTTTGCAATCCTACACCCGGATTTTGGGAAACATTCATAGATAGCAATACGTTGTGGAAACTGTGCGGGGTATACCGACACGGTCGAAGCAATAGCTATATTAGTGCGACATATTTGTGAGTACCGGTAACCCTTGAGTTCAATCAAGGAGAGTACGGGGCCACTGAGTGATGTCACTAAGCACTAATGACCTAGAACCTTACTTGACCATCTTGGCCTTTTATTAGGGGTAGTGAGATGACTGGCTTTGGTGCAGTCCGAAGTTGGTAGATACTCGATACTACACTCATTGAGGGTTGTTTTCTTGGAATATTTTGGTCGCTAGTTAAGTGGCTAAACCAAAACAATGAACAATGAAAACAATCCAATGATATTGAGCTCCTTAGAACCCGGTTACTATTTATAGGACAGGTTTTTAAGCCAACTACACTCAAGAGGGTACTTACCTATGAAACCCCATGCGAGCCTGAAACTAGGGTTTGGTGTGATTTGCTTGTACATATGTCTTGTGCATACATCATAAACATCATAAAACATCATATGCATTCACTAACCATTTCAAGGGTTTGGATCTTCATCATTGTTCTTGTTTTGTAGGTCATGGAAATTCCTCGCAGAAATACCATCCAAGTCAACCTTGTGAGAATCTCTCCTCAACTCAAGGAGCTCACCTCAAGAATTCCGGAAAGCTCATCCTTCAGTGAAAGACATGGTAGACTGCTCAGCCTAGTCAACACCAACATTGAAGAAGACATGATGAAAGTGCTATTCCAGTTCTTTGACCCTCTTCACCACTGTTTCACTTTCCCTGACTATCAGTTGGTGCCCACTTTGGAGGAGTTTTCTCAACTCCTAAGAATCCCTATCCTTAATCAACTACCCTTCAACGGTACGGAAAAGGAACCAAAGCCGGAAGATGTTGCTCGAGCATTACATCTACAGCCATCTGAAATCAAGGGGCATTGGGAAACCAGAAGTGGCGTCAAAGGATTCTTAGCAAAATTCTTGTTTGAGAAAGCACAAGAATGTTGGAACTCATTGGACCTACAAGCCTTTGAAAAATTGTGGCACTCCTTATCTATGGGTTGGTCTTGTTCCCGAATTCTGACCAATTGGTAGATGTCAACGCCGTCAAAATCTTCTTGTCCAGAAATCCAATACCAACATTGCTTGGGGACATTCTTCACTCATTTTACACACGAACAATGAGAAAGAGGGGTGTTCTCATGTGCTGTACTCCTCTCCTTGCAAGGTGGTTTATTTCGCACCTTCCACAATCTGTCTTGAAGAATGACCAAGGCTCAAGGTGGTCCCAACGGTTGATGACTCTTACTCACTCTGATGTACATTGGTGTTCTCGGTCCAGAGAAAATGTCATCATCGTCGATCATTGCGGAGAGTTTCCTAATGTTCCTTTACTTGGAATCAGAGGAGGTATCACCTACAACCCTTGCCTAGCTTTGAGGCAATTTGGATATGCACGGAGGGATAGCCCTCATGACATGTTGATTCCTGACCTAGTTTTTGACTTCGACAACGATGCGCAAGGACTTCGCCAAAGATTCATCAGAGCTTAGAGGATGCCCAACAAGGTTGACAGCAAGACACTGGGACACAAGAACTCCATCCCTCTTGAACCTTATCTCAAGTGGGTACGAGCCCGAGCCCAGAGTCTAATGATGCCTTATCCTCATGTTCTCCCTGTGATTAAAGAGCCCGTCAAGGAAGGAGAGGTTCCCTACACCATCCTATACCCTGACATGCCTACATCTTGGGAGGAAATGCAGAAAAGTTGGATTCAGCTCAAGGAGGAACGGAACACTTTTGAAGCCAGCTTCTACGCTAGCGAGAAGAAGGTTCTAGAGCTTACCCTCCGACTCCATGAGCAAGAAACTATCAACACCTACATTGCGCCAAAGAGGATGCGCAACGTAAGTTGTTTTTGTAATATTTGGCCCATGGGGCATTTATGTACTAACAAATTTCTTCTTATTAATATGACGTGCGTTCTTCTTTGTCTGAAACAATTTTGAATGTTATAAATCCTTGAATGCATTGCATACATAAGCATCCCATTCATCATGTGCATAAGCAGGTCTCACGCCAGGTTTCCTTATCTGTCTGCTGTTTATTTCAGTAGGATGGATCTCGAGCAAACAGTCAAAGACCTACAAGCTCAGAATGCACAGTTCCAGCAACTCCTAACGACCTTGGCTAAGGGTCAGGAGGATATCAAGACTCAATTGGGGAATAAGGACCCAGTGAAAAAGAAGAAAAAGAGGATCGGGGTGGCCACTTTGGGGAGAAGATTTGACGGAGAAGCTAGGAGGGTGCTTGAATTTCCTCCTATTTCTGATGAAGGAACCAGCAAAGGAGGTGGGGCTGCGGTACCTTCCGAGTCTGGTGCGGAAGAAGAAGAGGTCGAAGAGGATGAAGATTATTCTGATCAGCAGTACCCTCCAGCTGATGATAAATACAAAGGGCTAGAAGACAGATTGGCCGCCATGGAATTACAAAGAGTACCAGGATTGGACTTTGAAGACTTGGGTTTGGTTGCCGGGATTGTGATTCCCCCAAAATTCAAAGTGCCAGTGTTTGTGAGGTATGATGGGCTGTCCTGTCCCAAGATGCATCTCAGGTCCTACGTGAGAAAGATCCAACCCTATACGGCAGATAAAAACCTTTGGATTCATTTTTTCCAAGACAGCCTTTCTGGAGCTCAGTTAGAGTGGTTTTATCAGCTAGAGGGAACCAGCGTCCGAAATTGGGAAGATTTGGCCACCGCTTTCTACAAACAATACCAGTATAATTCTGACCTTGCTCCTACTCATACCCAACTTCAGGGTATGTCATTAGGAACAGGCGAGGGATTCAAAGAGTATGCACAAAAATGGAGGGATTTGGCTGGCACGGTGCAGCCTCCTTTAACCGACCGTGAGCTCGTTGATATGTTTCTAGGGACCCTATCTGGGCCATTTTTCAACCATCTGATTGGTAACTCTTCCGCGGGGTTTAGCGATTTGATCTTAACAGGCGAAAGAATAGAAGCTGGCATCAAGTCAGGAAAGATTCAGAAGGGTGTTGCTGCAAGTGTTGAGAAGAAGCCTTTTAAGAAGGAAACAACTGTGGTATACTCCCAGAGAAGAGCAGGGAAGACTGAGCGTCGGCCAACTGTGGGGGCCGTAATGATTCAAAATACTCCGAGTGAGCAGCCTCGCTACAGCCAGTCCAGACCAAATCAGCAACGGGTGGAACGGCCACAACGGCAGTTCATCCGCATTAATATGACTCCAGCGCAAGTGCTTCCCCATCTGTTGAAGTTGAATCTCGCCACCATCAAGGAGGCACCAAAGAATGTAAATACGTCCTCTCCGCATTATCATCCTAATGCTAAATGCGCCTACCACTCTGACAGTGTCGGGCACGACACCAATGATTGTTGGGCACTCAAGCATAAAATCCAAGACCTGATAGAGGCGAAGGAGGTGGAGTTTGACGCTCCGGAGAAGCCTAATGTGATATTTTCCCCCATGCCAAAGCACGGCTGAAATGTCAATGCCATTGAAGAAGATTTGTATGTTGCTGATGTCAATGATCTGATAACTCTGTTGCTAACCATCAACTTGAATCTGTTAAGGGACGGGATCTTCCCGGGATGTGATGAAGATTGCTATTGTTGTTACTCTCTGCCGTTTGATTGTCCGTTACTGAAGAAAGGCATCCAAGGCCTTATGGATAATCGACAAATTTTGTTTGAAAAAGTTTCTGCTGTTCCAGTTCATACTGAAGATGTCTCAATCATAACCATTCACGCCAATCTTTCCAAGGCCGTCAAAAAGCCTGTTAAGATTACACCAGCTACGAAATCTGTTCCTTTGAAGATAACAATGCCAGGGCCTGTCCCCTATGTTTCTGAGAAGTCCATACCATGGAACTATGGCGGTGACGTTTACTACCATGGTATCAAACAAATCGAAATAAGTGAAGAAGGTTCGGATGATGAAGAAGCCAACATTGGTAACATTGCAGGCACGAGCAAAATCACCCGGAGTGGGAGAGTATTTCCTCCAGAGATTGCCCCTCCAAGAGCAATCTTTGGACCCTCATCTGTTGACAAGGTCATCCCTGCACCAATAAAACTCTCCGCTAGAACCCCATTGATTGAAGATGTTGTTGTTCCTAGTACTGCCCCTCCTACCGCTGCTGATAAAGGTAAGGGAATCCAAGATGAGCTCTTCAGGACGAAGGCTCAACCCTTGGTCATACCGGAAACCTCCAAGAAGGAAATGGATGAGATCTTGAAGATAATCAAGAGGAGTGATTACGATGTGGTAGAACAGCTGGGGCAAACCCCCTCAAAGATCTCCATGCTGGCACTACTACTTTGCTCGGAAGCGCACGCTAAAGCTCTGATAAAATTCCTGAAGGCCGCCCATGTGCCCCAGGAAACCTCTGCAGATCAATTTCAGAATTGCGTGGCTAGCCTTACTGCGGACAATGGATTAAGTTTCTCTGATGCCGACCTAACTCCTAAAGGTAGAAACCACAATGATGCTTTGCACATTTCAGTCGAGTGCCGAGGAACTACTCTCGCACATGTCTTGGTCGACACTGGTTCGTCGCTGAATGTATTGCCTAAGAAGGCCTTGGACCGACTAGATTGTGAAGGGTTGGAGTTGAAGCCGAGTGATATTGTTGTCAGAGCTTTCGATGGTTCGAAGAGAATGGTCCATGGGGAGGTTGAAATTCCCATCAAGATAGGCACTGAAGTGTTTAAATCTACTTTCTATGTGATGGACATCCGTCCGTCATACTCTTTCCTGTTGGGTAGGCCTTGGATACATCATGCTGGGGCAGTCACCTCCTCCTTACATCAGATGTTGAAGTATCCTGTCAAGGGAAAGATCATTACGGTCCATGGTGAAGAAGAGTACATGATTAGCCACTTAAATTCTTTCCGGTATGTGGAGGTTGAAGGAGAGTTCATTGAGACGCCTTTTAAACATTTCGAAGAAGTCCTTCCTGAGATAACAGTAGCAAAGTTGGCAGCTGAGACACCGAGGCAGATGGCCAGGATGGCATCTCTGGAGGACGCAAGGGCCGCAATAAAGGAAGGGAAGAATTCAGCATGGGGGCAGTTGCCCGATATTCCACATAAGACAGACAAATTTGGACTAGGGTTCACTACCGCGGGCCAGAAAGCTATGCGCCGTTCGAAGATTGAAAGGGCGCCAGTCAAAATTTCTCCCTACGGAATCAACGCTTTGGAGGATGAAGACAAGGAGAGCAACATCAAAGAGTGGATTTACCCGACTGTCGAAGGAGGATTGAGCAATTGGGAGGCAAAAGACTTTGTCCCTATCACTTTTATTCATCAGTAATTTATCTGTCAAACATTTCCTATTTGGTCTGTAATATTTATTTTCAACAATCCGTACACTATCTTTTCACCTCATGCCTTGCCCGAGGCATGTAGGTCCATTTGTAAGGGTTTTGATTATTTTTCATATCCATATGCCATGTTTAATGATTCATTGGACGTTTTTCATTTGATAAACTGCTTGTGTTCATTTTCTTTCCTTTTGCATTTTTTGTTTAAGGATGGATATCCCTTACACGCACCCACACTCACAAATGCAGGTACCCATCCACTCCGGATTCCATGGGCGACTATTTTGCTATATCCTTCAATAACTCTGAAAATCTGGTCAATCAAGCCGAGTATGAAGATGAAGAAGGTTGTAAAGTACCAGGGGAGCTAGCCAGACTTCTACAGCAAGAGGAAAGGGCCATCTTACCGCACGAAGAGTCATTGGAAACTGTCAACTTAGGGACCGAGGAAAACCGGAAGGAGGTGCAAGTGGGTGCCAATCTGGAACCAAGTGTCAAAGAACGCCTGATACAGTTGTTGAATGAGTATGTTGAAATCTTCGCTTGGTCTTATGAAGACATGCCGGGTTTAGACACAGACATCGTGGTTCACCGTCTCCCCACAAGAGAGGATTGTCCACCGATCAAGCAAAAAGTCCGCCGAATGAGGCCTGACATGTCTGAAAAGATCAAAGCGGAAGTGATGAAGCAATTCGATGCTGGCTTTCTGGCTGTTACGTCCTATCCTCAATGGGTCGCTAACATCGTGCCAGTACCTAAGAAAGATGGCAAAGTCAGGATGTGTGTGGACTACCGGGATTTGAATAGGGCCAGCCCCAAAGATGATTTTCCACTTCCACACATTGACATTTTGATCGACAATACAGCTCAGCACAAAGTGTTTTGCTTCATGGATGGATTCTCGGGTTACAATCAAAGCAAAATGGCCCCCGAGGACATGGAGAAAACAACTTTTGTCACACAATGGGGCACTTTCTGTTACAAGGTGATGCCGTTCGGGCTGAAGAACGCAGGGGCGACTTATCAACGCGCCATGGTAGCTTTGTTTCATGATATGATACATCATGAAATTGAAGTTTACGTAGACGATATGATAGCTCGGTCACAAACAGAGGAAGAGCATCTTGAACATCTAGAAAAACTGTTTGCCAGATTGAAAGAATACAAACTCAGGCTGAATCCAAGTAAGTGCACTTTTGGAGTTAGGTCTGGTAAACTCCTAGGATTCATTGTAAGCAACAAAGGCATTGAAGTCGATCCAGCAAAAGTAAAAGCAATACAAGAGATGCCTGCTCCCCGTACTGAAAAGGAGGTTAGAGGATTCTTGGGGCGCTTGAACTATATTTCCAGATTCATTTCTCATCTGACTTCTACCTGTGAGCCAATTTTCAAACTCTTGAAGAAAGATCAGGTAGTCGAATGGAACGACGATTGCCAAGCTGCTTTTGATAAGATTAAGGAGTACTTGCTAGAACCTCCTATTCTGATGCCACCCGTCGAAGGAAGGCCATTGATCATGTATCTAACCGTCTTGGAAAATTCAATGGGGTGTGTTTTGGGCCAGCATGACGAGTCTGGTCGAAAAGAGCATGCTATTTATTACCTTAGCAAAAAGTTTACCGACTGTGAGACTCGCTACTCACTGCTCGAGAAAACTTGCTGCACTTTGGTATGGGTTGCTCGCCGACTAAGACAGTATATGTTGACTCATACTACTTTGTTGATTTCCAAAATGGATCCTATCAAGTATATCTTCGAAAAGCCCGCCTTATCCGGAAGGATAGCTAGATGGCAGATGATCCTGACTGAGTATGACATCCAGTACACCACCCAAAAAGCTATAAAAGGGAGTGTACTAGCTGACCATCTGGCTCCTCAAGCTATCGAAGATTATCAACCCATGAGATTTGACTTCCCAGACGAGGACATCATGAATTTGGACAACATTGAAGGTAACGGACCGTATGACGGACCCGAAAAGGGATCCCGATGGACCCTGTACTTTGATGGTGCTTCAAATGCACTTGGAAATGGTATCGGCGCAGTACTCATTTCTCCGGAAGGTTGTCACACACCTTTCATGGCCCGACTTTGTTTCAGCTGCACAAACAACATGGCTGAGTATGAAGCTTGCATCTTTGGTCTCAAGGCTGCTATAGACTTGGGGATCAAATTCTTGATCGTATTTGGGGACTCGGCTTTGGTTATCAGTCAAATCAAAGGAGAGTGGGATACCAAGCATCCTAATCTTATCCCATACAAAGAACATGTCCTGACATTGTTTCCTCATTTCGAGCAAATTACCTTCGAGCATTTCCCACGAGAAGAGAATCAGCTAGCAGATGCTCTAGCCACAATGTCCTCCATGTTTAAACTCAACTGGGATAACGAGGCTCCCCAAATCACCATCGAGCGAATGGATAACGAGGCACACAAGTCACACTGAGAGCCCTTAGATTTCAGGCTGGCATGGAGTTTAGGCATTACCCTCTTTCAGTTTAGTTGGTTTAAACCTGTCCTAAAAATAGTAACCGGGTTCTAGAGGATCTCAATATCACTGACTACCCTCAATCGGTCATAATTCCAGTTTAGCAACCTTTTCTTGCGGTCGGAATCATCGTGAGAGTTTAGTCTCAATGAGTGTAGCATACTGCTACTGTTCTATGGCAAAGTTGGTCAATTTAAGGTTCTAAGGTCAGTTGGTGCTTAATGACTCCTTAAAAGACCCATATTCTCCTCGTTCCAACATAAGGAATATCGGTACAGACTAAGGTGCCACACCAACGTAGCTACTGCTTCATCCGTGTCGGTCTACGCCGGAAAGATCCCTCACAGTTTATTGCTACTTACCTAAAGGGTATCTCCAGATCCGCGTTAGGATCTATAGAACTCCGATGCAAGCCCACAAAATTAAAAGCATACAAAGCATACAATTGAAAACACAAGTGATCTAATCCTAAGGTACACCTCACTTATAGCAATCCCCAGCAGAGTCGCCAGTTCTGTGATCGGTGGGAATGAGAACTGACTGTTTTAGAATGCTGGTTCGCGTTTGCGTTTGTTTTTGCAAAGTGTCGCGGTAAGCAAGAGTCGCCACCATCTTTTATTTTATCCAACAAGAAAAGGACAATAATATCAGAACCTCTGAGAGTTATTGTCTTTCCAGCAGAGTCAGAACTTCTGGTTTCTCCACTAACAAATTTCTGTCTTGCAGCGCAGGGGAGTCAGAACTTCTGGTTTCCCCACTAACAGGTTTCTGTTTTGCAGGTGCCAGGGTCAGAAGTTCTGACTCATACAGTTTAACCAAGAGGTTGATCATCTGGCAGCGGATCTGAGTCAGAACTTCTGATGACCTCCCAGTAGCGCGCTGGCTCCCTCTCTCTCTATATATATCTTGTTTTTTGCTATTTTCTTTTTTGTCTATTTTTCTCGTTGAACCCCCCATGTACAAATGTGTATCCCCACTCCCTAATTGTTGTAATAGCGTAGGATTTTATATTTCCGCTTTTTATTGCTAGTAATTAGGATGTGTATGGCAAGATAAAATCAATGAAATAGAAAATCCTAATTCAAAGAAAATTCTTGTATGCAATAAAACACACTTGCACACTTGCACCCCTAGGGTATTCCACTTTGTTGCCTTCAAAATGGGCCATATTGTATGTTAGGTCTCTTTGGGCAAAAACAAATACAATTCAAATGATCATAGTCCCTCGACGACGCTTTCGAAAGTTGCCTAAAAATGATCAAGTCCCTTAAAGGAAAATTGCCCAAATATATTTAACACTATTGCAATTATGGTCTAAACGATGACCCGCGCCCGTCCCTTCAACCTCCTAATACAAGATTGTCCACCAAATGCAATGGTGGAACAAAATTGTCAAAAGGGTTAAAACATAACAAAAATCTTTGAGAACTTTAGGGTAGATAACTCTTAAGTACTTGACAAATTGCAAAACAAAACACTTGCCTATTTTCAAATCACACTTCACAAACACTTTCAAAGCAAACTTTCAAAAAACCTTGAAACATCTTTTCAAAAAGACAAACACCTTTTGTAAAACATTCGAGTAAAGAATTGTTACAAGGGTAGCCTATACAAGGCATCTTTTTCAAAACCTTTTCAAAGCCACACACAAAGCACCATTTCAAACAATTGAAAACCAAGGCAAGTTGATCTAAGCAAGTACCTAAGAGCCCATGGATAACCATGGATAGAAAGGGTGCTAATACCTTCCCTTTTTATAATCTACTCCCCGAACCCAAGAAAAATCTCAAAGGTTTTTGCTGTGCTTTTTAAACCTTTCCTTAGGATAAAATAAAAAGTCGGTGGCGACTCTTGCTCAACCGAAACATTTGCGAAAACAAACGCAAAACCATAGTCAGTTCTCCCACAGTATCACAGTAAGATACTTAGCTTTATGATTGTGATTGTTGTATTTGGAAGGAAATAGGGTTTGATTTAGGGTTGGAGGAGGAAGCGTCGTTGTTGGTGTCGTCGATTAGAGCTAGGATTTGAAGGTTGTTGTTTAGAGGAGAGAGAGAGAGAGGGAAAAAAATAGAATGAGTAAAATGAAACGAAAACGAAAAAATATAAATCTATAAGAATCACATGCATGGGTTTCTATAACCTTGCCATACTCCTTTGTTGTACGTCTATCTGATCATCATCAGGCGATCCCAAGACGCACATCCATCGTAACATTATGCGCCTGCCCGTATGGGGATCCAAATGGACCCTCCCTAACACCTTTATTTTTGGTCAGGCCCATCAGTAACCACACCCCCCTATTTTTTGTTTTTTCTATCACGTTAGAAAACGCACCCATCTCAGCGCTAGTGGGCCAAATCCAAAATCTGGACTTGAGCCCTTACTCCTTACACATCCCACTTTTTCAACATAGTTCAAATATACACCCCTCTGCGTTTGGGCCTGAATTCAACATCTGAATTCAGGGCCCTACTACCTATACTCCCTATTTTTCTAGCCCAATACAAAATACACCCCTGCTGTAGCAACTAGATTTTTAATCAGGAGTCGCCACTATTAGTTTTTATCCTAGGGAAGGGAATCTAATAGAAAACCCTAATTCATTGACAGAGATTCTAGGTTTCAGACTCTTATTAGACGAAAGAAAGGTGTTAGGCACCTTTCATCTACCTTGTTCACAAGGATATTAGGTTTTAGGTTTAGGTTTGAGGTAACCAGGGTTTTAAGTTTTAATTAGGAGGATTCGCCACGATTTTTGATCGTATGCCTACGTATCCTCTTATGAGGAATCAGAGTCTCAATTCGTAGTTCGTATGGGGTTGGTGTTTTTTAGGGTTTGCAAACGTACTTTGAATCACCTCGCATTTTGGCTGGGAGTAGTGATTAGGAGATTTTGACTAAATGCGCGGTAAGTCAAAATCTATTTGAAACCCTTTTTCAAAATCAGTTGTTCAGCTTAGTTTATTGCGAAAAAATAGTTTGATGATTTGTTAGTGTTTTTTATTGTGTTAATTGCGAAGATCTTGATTATTGCATGATTAAAAAAAGATTTAATGCAAATAATATATAAAATAATATATGCAATTTTGATATAAAAATGATTTGGATGATAATATAGTAATATTTAAATAGTGAATAAGATATATTAGTATTAATAATTAATAATAAGAATAATAATAATAATATTTACATAAAAAAAGGGATTATAATAATAATATATACATATAATAAATATTAATGCTAATGATAATTATAAATAATAATAATAATAAATTAAATAATTATAACAATATATAATAATAATAGTATAATAATTATAAATAATAGAAAATAAGTTATAATATAAAAATAGGAAAAAATAATTTAATTAAGTTGAACCTAGGGGTGTAGTTTTAGTTATTAAGTAAAAGAGTGGGGGTGTTAAAAGTTAGGGTCAGGTTGGCCCAAATATGTAGACAGGAAGGGGGTGCAAATGGTTTTGTTGTTTAGCAACTACTGGAAGAGGGAGGTGTAGAAATCAATGGGCTTGACCCAAACGAGTTTGCAAGGAGGTCTGGTCGATCAGGTGAGCGAGGGGGTACGATGCTTATCGTGCATACTTGGCCTATGACCGTCTGATAGAGATCACGCGGATAAGATTGAAGGAATACATTAATTACTGTGGACATGCGGGTACTGGGTTGTTTTAGCATATAACTTATGTTTTTTCATTTCACTTTACTTTCATTTTTGTTTTCCAGTAAACTTATCTTCTTCTTTCTCTCTTGTTTCAACAACCCTCTCTTCTTCTTCCCCAAACCCTAAAGCTCCAACCATCACCGCGGCGGCGCCGGAAAACTGACCTTCCTCTATCATAAACCCACAACCCATAATCAAGATCAAAGCCAAACAAAGAGCTAAGTTCAATTTTCTCTTTACCTCCTCGTGCGAGTTCTCGTTCTAACTTCTTTTCTCTGAGCTTCGTTAATCCGTCTTCTCTTTCTTGTTTACAGGATACGGCGATGGTTAAAGATGGTGGTGGAGTGATTGCCAGCGGCGGGGAGGATAACGGTGGCAGTTCACGGTTAGGGTTTCAGAAGTTGAAACCCCAACCGTCCTTTATCAATCTTCGCGGCTTCAATGGTAGTTCTTGATTCTTCTCAAACCAACCCTTCCGTCCTTGTTCTACTATCTCCTCTGTCTCTATGTCAGTCCTCCGTCTCTATATTGAACCCCCATTTCTGTTCTTTCTGTAACCCCCTGTTTTTCTTGATTCCCCTTATTATCAATTTCTGCTTAGCATTTACTTGATTCAGATGTTAGGGTTTTAGAATTTGTCGTTATAGTTTAGATAGCGTAGATTTAGGGATTTAGGATAATTAGGAATTTTGATTGTAATTGATTAGATTTTGTAATATGAATGCAATAGAGATTTCTCTATAATCTGGATTTGATTTTGTCATAAAGATTTGATTTGTATTATTGAATATTTTGATTTGATTTTGCAGAAGAATTAGATTTGATTGTGCTGTAATTCCAGATTGGCTTGTATTGAGATTTTCTGGATTTAGCTTGTAGAAGATTTCTACAGTATACGTTACTGCAAAAAAACAACATGAATTTTGGTTTGATGGGCACAGTTGTTGTTTTTGGACATTTGGGCTTGCATATGCGTTTTCATTTACCCAGCCCAACATTTTTCTTTTACAGCAACATCAATCTTCTAAATATATTTTTTAATTACAGCAACAAAGTTTTTTTTAATTCAATTGGGCCTGCAGAGCATTTTTCCTTTTTTTCCTTTTTTACAACTCTTCAAAAATTAAGAACTTTTATTTAAGTAAATCTATACAAAAATATTATAATACATTTGCTTACAATTTGTAAAAGAAATCTTTTTTAACAAAGCAGACAAAAATAACAATAGTTTTATAATAACACCAGTAATAGAAAAACAACAAATGTATTAATTTAACAAAACCTTAATGGGTTGTAAATCTATAATCATACGCCTCTTTTGCTATTCAACGACTAAAATGAAAACGGGCCAATATGAATTCTAATAGTCTTTAAATTGAGGTTTCAAAACTTAAATGGGCTTTTAAATTTCATCCCTCCTTTTTACTAGCAGCAATAAATTCTATCGGACTTAATATTTTAATATACTAGCAAATTAAACATAAATAGACTTAATAATTTAAAACCTAGTAATTATTATCTACTTTTTCTTTAAAATAATTTTCAATTTTCGAACTGCATGGGCCATTGGCCAACATGCTTTGTGAATGGGTTTATGAGTCTTTCTGATTTAGAAAGTCCCATTTTCCTGAATTAAAATACACCCCCTAATTGTCTTGGATGGAGATGGGCCATCAGATACTGTTGTACCATCTTTAATTAAATATTTCTTCTATTTCAATCGCGAAAAATAAAATCATCGTGGTAGGAAAAATTTGGGGTACGAATGCTGCCCTTGTTCAATTATCGTCCAATTGAATAGCGTGAGAAAACTCGAGTCTCGCGCATTCTGATTGGAAGTTTATTGATACTTGAAGTATCCCAAAATTTGTCCGAAAAACATAAGATTACACTGATATAGCATACCCTTACAAGTCTCAAGGAAGTAGGCAAAGCTAATGATGTATCACTTACCAGGGTTTGATAACGAGGCAGATGGTTTTAAGAGTGTAATTTCGTATGTCTTGGTTTAGTTTTGATCATTCACCCATTCGGAGGATGAATACAACAATGATTGATGATGTATAGCTGCTTGAAGACTGAGGCAATGGGTTATGTTTTGGAATCGCTGCATGACGTCTGAGGCGATGGGTTAGAGTTTTGTTTTCTTTCGAGCATCACAGCATGAAGTCTGAGGCGATGATCAGTGTTTACGGAATAAAGAAATGCGTTGTTGCATGAAGTCTTAGGCGATGAGCTTAAATTGTAAATCGTTGCGTGAAGTCTGAGGCAATAAGCTAAATTTTGTATTTTGTGAGCATCACTGCATGAAGTCTGAGGCAATGGTTTGTGTAACGGAATGAAGAAACACATTGCTACATGAAGTCTAAGGCGATGATCGAGATTTGTGAATACATTGAGGCTTAGAGGAAACGTAGTGAGTTGAGAGAGTACATTGAGGCTTAGAGGAAATGTACTGAGTTTTGTGAATACGTTGAGGCTTAAAGGCAATGTAGTGAGTTTGGGAAAGTACATTGAGGCTTAGGGGAAATGTACGGAGTTTTGCGAATACATTGAGGCTTAGAGGCAATGTACTGAGTTTTGCAAATACATTGCGGCTTAGAGGCAATGTACCAAGTTTTGAGAATACATTGCGGCTTAGAGGCAATGTAATGAGTTTTATGAATACATTGCGGCTCAGAGGCAATGTAAAGAGTTTTGCAAATACATTGCGTCTTAGAGGCAATGTAATGAGTTTTGCGAATACGTTGGGGCTTAGAGGCAATGTACTGAGTTTTGAAAATACATTGCGGCTCAGAGGCAATGTAATGAGTTTTGCAAATACATTGCGGCTTAAAGGAAATGTAATGAGTTTTGTGAATACATTGCAGCTTAGAGGAAATATACTGGGTTTTGAGAATACATTGCGGCTTAGAGGCAATGTACTAAGTTTTGCGAATACATTGCGGCTTAGAGGAAATGTACTGAGTTTTTCGAATACATTGCAGCTTAGAGGCAATGTAATGAGTTTTGCAAATACATTGCGGCTTAGAGGCAATGTAATGAGTTTTGCGAATACATTGCGTCTTAGAGGCAATGTAATGATTTTTGCAAATACATTGCGGCCTAGAGGCAATGTAATGAGTTTTGCAAATACATTGCGGCTTAGAGGCAATGTAATGAGTTTTGCAAACACATTGCGTCTTAGAAGAAATATACCGAGTTTTGCAAATGCATTACAGCTTAGAGGCAATGTACTGTGTTTTGAAAATACATTGCGGCTTAGAGGCAATATACCGAGTTTTACGAATACATTGCAGCTTAGAGGCAATGTAATGAGTTTTACAAATACATTGCGGCTTACAGGCAATGTAATGAGTTTTGCGATACATTACGGCTCAGAGGCAATGTAATGAGTTTTGCAAATACATTGCGGCTTAGAGGCAATGTAATGAGTTTTGTGAATACATTGCGGCTTAGAGGCAATGTACTGAGTTTTGTGAATACATTACGGCTCAAAGGAAATGTAATGAGTTTTGCAAATACATTGCGACTTAGAGGCAATGTAATGATTTTTGTGAATCATTGCGGCTTAGAGGAAATGTACTGGGTTTTGAGAATACATTGCGGCTTAGAGGAAATGTACTGAGTTTTGCGAATACATTGCAGCTTAGAGGCAATGTACTGAGTTTTGCGAATACATTTGCGGTTTAGAGGCAATGTAATGAGTTTTGCAAATACATTGCGGATGAGAGGTAATGTAATGAGTTTTGCGAATACATTGCATCTTAGAGGCAATGTAATGAGTTTTGCAAATACATTGCAGCTTAGAGGCAATGTAATGAGTTTTGCAAATACATTGCGGCTTAGAGGCAATGTAATGAGTTTTGCAAACACATTGCGGCCTAGAAGCAATGTAATGAGTTTTTCAAATACATTGCGGCTTAGAGGCAATGTACCGAGTTTAGCGCATACATTGCGGCTTAAAGGCAATGTATTGAGTTTTTTGAATACATTGCAGCTTAGAGGCAATGTACTGAGTTTTCAGAATACATTGCAGCTTAGAGGCAATGTACTGAGTTTTGCAAATACATTGCGGCTTAGAGGCAATATACTGAGTTTTGAGAATACATTGTGGCTTAAAGGCAATGTAATGAGTTTTGCGAATACATTGAGGCTTAGAGGCAATGTACTGAGTTTTGAAAATACATTATGGCTTAGAGGCAATGTAATATGTTTTGCAAATACATTGCAGGTTAGAGGCAATGTAATGAGTTTTGTGAATACATTGCGGCTTAGAGGAAATGTATTGAGTTTTAAGAATACATTTTGGCTTAGAGGCAATGTACTGAGTTGAGAATACATTGCGGCTTAGAGGAAATGTATTGAGTTGTAAGAATACATTGCAGCTTAGAGGCAATGTAATGAGTTCTGTGAATACATTGCGGCTTAGAGGCAATGTACTGAGTTTTGCAAATACATTGCGCCTTAGAGGAAATGTATTGAGTTTCGTTCATTACTGCATGGAGACTTAGGTAATGGACTATTTTATTAGGAAATCATCACTGCATGGAGACTAAGGTGATGGGCTGAATGCATCACGGCATGGAGACTTAGGTGACGGACTTAATCACAGGAGAAGTGTTTGGTTCATGGACCCGTAGGTGATTGAATTGAGGGTAAGATGGTTGTTCATTTTCTATGTGATACATGCGTATGCATGCATATTGAATGTTTGTATGTATGCAAAATGTATGAGGTTTGATGTGTGGAACCCTGAGTGTATTTGTATTGAATGTTGAAATGTATCGTGTATGTATGCTTTGGATATGCAAAATGTATGCATGAAATATGTGTAACATGTGTGTATGCCTTGAAATGTTATGAAGACTATTTTTGGAATTCTCTCCTTTAGACCATTGGCTTAGAGTTACCAATCCCCTGGCATTGTATGTTGTGTCGTCGTAGCATTGTTGAACTTGATTTGAATACGGTGAGAAGTGTTAGCAAAATTTTGAACATTGATTTTATGTATTGTAAGTGCAGGTATAGATGTAGACGTAGGTATTGGCATACGCGTAGATTTGTATGTTGTAAGCACAGGCGTAAGCGTAGACGTATGTATTAGCATCAACTTTTATGTTGTAAGCACAGGTGTAGATGTGGACATGTGTGTAGAATTTTCAGGAGTACACATGTGCGTGGATGCATGTGCGGGCGTAGACTATGTGTTGCAAGTGTGGGCATAGGTGCTGACATGTATATGGATGTATACTTTTTTGCATCGTGAGTGTAGACATAGGCGTAGACATGTGTATATACTTTTGTGTTGCAAGACGTAGGAGTAGCCATGTGCGTGAACGTAGACGTGGATTTTCTGTTGATGTTTTTCTAACCCAAAATGCTTTTTCGATGTTTTGTCAAATGCTTTTATTTTGTTAATTCCCCTGAAATGATTTCAAGACAATATTCACAAGTAATGATCGTAGTATTTTGTAAACAAGTCTGAGAAAAAGAAAAAACGCAATTTGAAAGATGCAAAGAAAGCAAATGTTTTGTTGATATGCCTCTGAATAGGCGAGAATACAAGATGCAATTCCTAGAAAGAGGTAATTACATAAAGTTTTAAAAATGTGAATGGCAATAAAAAATGATAATTGTTGTTGTTGTTCCCCAATATCCTTTTAATGATCTTATCTCATTTTTCTTATGAATTGTATGATTCAGATCTATCTCTCCCTTTGTGGTTCATAGTCGCAGTTCTTAGATTACATTCTTTTTGTTCTTTATTTCTTTGTATGAAATCCCTAACTTTTTCCTAGATTTCCCTTTCGGGTTTTCAATCCATCGGGAAATTTTTTGTTTATATGCCCCTAATTTTTTCCTGGATCGCCATTTAGGGTTTTCGAACCACCAGGATGCTCCTTTTTTCCTAAGTCTCCTGTTTAAGGTTCGAGCTTAGTGAGCTTCTTATATATATATATAGTATTTTTGACTGCGTCTGAATTTTTCGGATGTGGTAGTTCTTCCCCATCTATTATTGTGGGGATAATACCACCACCAGAGAATGTTGTTTTGACTACGTATGGACCTTCGTAGTTGGGGTGTCCATTTACCGCGTGAGTCGAGGCAAGGTAGCAGAATCTTCTGGAGTACTAGACCATGTTGTGGTTCATCTTGTGAAGTACACCATTACTCAGAAAGAATTTCGAGGCTAATTTTCGTAGAGTTCGTTTGTCGATACTAGAGGCATATTCTGGATGTCCTTGTTTTTCGAGGCTTTTCTTGATGTCGTAAAATCAAGGATTGTCATCCGGTCTCCTTTTTTTTATGGAGCAAAGCAATGTGCTGGCTCTTCTAAGTGTTTGTCTGTGATGCACAGTTCGTGGTTTAACCAAGTTATTTTGAACATAGCTGAGAGGGTCTCCAGGGCGCATGCCATTTTATTTTATTTTCGTGGGATGAGGCTGAAAATGATCTTTATGAATTCCATAGTCAGTTTTAAAACATGATCCCGATATGGAATCAGTTTTGGATATTTAGTATCTCATTCGCCATTTGACTTGGTACATGGCTTGTGAGCATTCTTGGGAGAAGTCAAAACTTCCCCTATATCGTGCCCCAGTGTATTTGAAGCCCCGTCGAACGTAAATGTCCAACGTGCCCCTAGCTCGGGTTCTTCATCAGGTCTTGGCATTTCGTAGTTGCTTATTTTTACAGCACTGTTTGTATTTGACCTTGGCCTATTTTTGTAGGAACAAGCAAATATGCGCAATAATTTGATCATATTTTTATAGTTCCACTCTAATATTTCCCCTTAGCTTGGTTTCTTCTGGATCTTCCCCCTGTGCTCAGATTAATGGTCATAATAGCCTCTTGACATGGTTTTATATTGTTAGCCTTTCGTTTTATTTCCCTTGTCATTTTCTCAGAGAGTTCAAGATCTTTATCATCTACATCTTTAGCTTGGTTGATAGGAGCATCAAAATTATATTGGGTCGTAGCAGTAACATTATCGGTGGATTTGGTCATGAATTTGCACGCTTATCATGTTTTGGTGCAGATTTAGTATATGAAATTTGAAGATGCGTATGCAGAGAAAGTATTGCCATTTTTAAATTTAAGATATAAATGCAAGAGAAAGAAAGGGATCTTAATTGAAAACAAAATATAACTTTTATTAATCATAAATATTGTCTAAAACAAAATGGGGGAACCCTTACAAGTAACCCCTATGCCTCGGGCTTGGCATAGGTTCTTTCAAAAACAAGAAAAATTACTTAGGAAAGAAAAGGATCTCAGGAATCTCCATGGAAGTCCATCTTTTGAGTTCTTCTCCTGAGGTGCATTCTCGGGTGAATTTAGTTGCCTTTTCAATGTTGACTTTGTTGGATATCTTCGCCACATGTCTGTCATGCTCTACTCCCTTGTTGACAAAGGTCTCTTGGATTAGAGGAAAACGTGCTTTCCCTTTCGGAGCAACTTTATGTTTTTCTTCAGGGTATGGTCTGAATTGGACATGGCCCTGGTCCCCTAGCTTTTGTAGCGTTCTTTTGAAAGCTTCATTGTGTTCTAGCGGGAATCCACATCCCAACAGATATTCTCTCAGCGAGTTTATCGGGTTTTTTGCTTGTCTTCTTTCCCCAGAGTCAGTGACTACTTCAATTGCATTTATTTCCAGCCCATCGTGCGAAGGCGTAGGGTCTGATTTGATGTTGGGCTTCTCGAAAGTGATGTCTTGAGATTCCAACAAATCCCGCACCTTGTGTTTGAATGGCCAACATTGTTCTATGGTATGTCCAGGAGAATTAGCATGACACTCGCATCTGGCGTTAGCATTGTATCTTTGTGGGAGTGGCCCGATTGGGGGAGCTAGAGGCTTTAGTTCCACCAAGTATGCCTTAACTAGCTGTTGTAATAATTGACTGGGTGGCATATGGAGTTGATCAAATTTCCTGGGTGGCCTTCTACCTTGTTGCTGGCCTTACGAGATCACTAATGGTTGTTGTGCCCTTGGTTGTGACGCTACAACCTTAATTTCTCCCTCTTTTCCTTTGGGGAAGTTTGAAGTAGCCCTTCTTGAATTGTGGGGTCCTGCTTCTGGCTCTTTTCTTAGTTGGTGACCGCTTGATGCATCGATCGTTTGAGCTACTTCTTTGAAGGCTACCCTGGGAATCTGGTCTTGTTTGTTAATGAAGTTCTTTAGGGTTAGGAGAACTTGACTAAGATCTCCTTTGATCGAACTCACATCACTTTTGACTTGGTCTAAATCTTCCTTGAATGCAGCCTGGTTTTCCTTGATCTGTTCCAAGGTTCTTTGTTGATAGGCCCTTACTTGATATGGAGGCCAAGGAGGTGGTGATCTTCTTATATCCATGGCTTAACTGAGGATATTTTTTTATTTAAAAAAAATAGAGTTTTGATACGATATAGAGGTGTTTTGAATGCATGCATGCGAAGAATATGTATGAATATGAAGTAGTTACTTGTTTTGAATGTCTTATTCACTTGGGTATGGATTTGTCTTTCGCTTATTTTTTTTCGGTGAATGGCTTTAAAATAGATACGCCAATGAGATAGGGAACAAAATGCCATTATTGAAGGTAACATAAATCAGATATTGAAAAATATTACAATCTTAAACCAAAACTTTATTTGCGTGAAATCAAGAAAAGGGAAATAAGTCTTCTAGGTGCGCCTGCAGATATCTGCTCTTGAAACCATCCACCTTTGCTTGACAAAGCTTGAGAGTCATCAGCACATTATTTCCCTTTTGTGGCTTTCATTTCAAACATGTTTGGCGCACTTACGCGGACAAGTTGTTTCCTTCGCTATCCATTTTTAAAGACAATCACCGAGATCTTGAGTTTATTATTATCTTTTATACCCCCTGTGAATAAGACAAATGTACAGGCGACGAATATATGAAATGCATGATGAATACATAAAATGTATGAATGCGTAGGTGTAAGTTTGAGTGATGGAATTTTCTGATAAGTACCCGTATGAGGTAGGGACGTATGGTTCGGTGATGGGGTTTTGTTATAAGTACCCTTATAAGGTAGGTTCCTTAATCTTGACCTACAGTTGATCTACCCTCCCAAAAGGTAGCTTCCTTAAGGGTGTCATGAATAACACCAGAGGGAAAAGGCACAAGGGCCTCCCTTAGGTGGAGCCTCTTTACAGACTGAGACTTTCGTCTCAAATTCGTGAAAGGTCTCGTCATGAGATTTTAGGTTAAGGTTGTTACAAAGAGTCATGGGTGACCTTCTAAAGTCCTACTCGTCAAGAAGATATCTCTCGATAAGTATTCCTTTTTCAGAAGTCCACCACTCTAGGTGAAGTCGTCACATAAACTCGCAGGTATGATGTACCCCCTAAGCTAATAGACGAACCTTCTTGCTAAGGGTTTATTTGAGATTTTTTTTTAGATAAAAGTTCCCGCCACGCAGTAAATATATAACGATAAAGAAAGACAATAAATAAATGCAATAAAGTATATAAATGCAATAAATAAATAAAGCGAATAAAAATAAATCCAAAAAAACCTAAAACCTAGGGTTAAGGAAAGTCCCCAGCAGAGTTGCCAGCTGTAGCAACTGGATTTTTAATTAGGAGTCGCCACTATTAGTTTTTATCCTAGAGAAGGGAATCTAACAGAAAACCCTAATTCATAAACAGAGATTATATGTTTCAGACTCTTATTAGACTAAAGGAAGGTGTTAGGAACCTTTCATCTACCTTGTTCACAAGGATATTAGGTTTTAGGTTTAGGTTTGGGGTAAACAGGGTTTTAAGTTTTAATTAGAAGGACTCGCCATGATTTTTGATTGTATGCCTATGTATCCTCTTATAAGGAATCAGAGTCTCAATTTGTAGTTCGTATGGGGTTGTTGTTTTTTAGGGGTTGCAAACGTACTTTGAATCACCTCGCATTTTGGCCAGGAGTAGTGATTACGGATATTTTGACTAAATGCACGGTAAGTCAAAATCTGTTTGAAACCCTTTTGCAAAAACAATTGTTTAGCTTAGTTTATTGCGAAAAAATAGCTTGATGATTTGTTAGTGTTTTTTTATTGTGTTAATTGCGAAGATTTTGATTAATGTATGATTAAAAAAGAGATTTAATGCAAATAATATATAAAATAATATATGCAATTTTGATATAAAAATGATTTGGATGATAATATAGTAATATTTAAATAGTGAATAAGATATATTAGTATTAATAATTAATAATAAGAATAATAATATTTACATAAAAAAGGGATTATAATAATAATATATATAATAAAAATTAATACTAATGATAATTATAAATAATAATAATAATAAATTAAATAATTATAACAATATATAATAATAATAATAATAATAATATAATTATAAATAATAGAAAATAAGTGATAACATAAAAATAGGAAGAAAAACAATTTAATTAAGTTGAACCTGGGAGGTGTAGTTTTAGTTATTAACTAAAAGAGTGGGGGTGTTAAAAGTTAGGGCCAGGTTGGCCCAAATATGTAGATAGGCAGGGGGTGCAAATGGTATTGTTGTTTAGCAATAACTAGCAGAGGGAGGTGTAGAAATCAATGGGCTTGGCCCAAACGAGTTTGCAAGGAGGTCTTGTCGATCAGGTGAGCGAGGGAGTACGATATTTATCGTGTAGACTTGGCATATGGCCTTCTGATAGAGATCACGCGAATAAGATTGAAGGAATACGTTAATTACTATAGGCATGCAGGTACTGGATTATTTTACCATATAACTTATGTTTTTTCATTTCTTTTTACTTTCATTTTCGTTTTCTAGTAAACCTATCTTATTCTTTCTCTCTTGTTTCAACAACCCTCTCTTCTTCTTCCCTAAACCCTAAAGCTCCAACCATCACCGTGGCGGCGCCGGAAAACTGACCCTCCCCTATCACAAATCCACCACCCATAATCAAGATCAAAGCCAAACAAAGAGCTAAGTTCAATTTTATCTTTACCTCCCCGTGCGAGTTCTCGTTCTGACTTCTTTTCTCCGAGCTTCGTTAATCCGTCTTCACTTTCTTGTTTACAGGATAAGGCGATGGTTGTAGATGGTGGTGGAGCAATTTCCAGCAGTGGGGAGGATAGCAGTGGCAGTTCACGGTTAGGGTTTCAGAAGATGAAACCCCAACCATCATCTCTCAATCTTCGCGGCTTCAACTGTAGTTCTTGATTCTTCTCAAAACAACCCCTTCGTCCTTGTTCTCTTATCTCCTCCATCTCTGTATCAGTCCTTCATCTCTGTATTAAATCCCCATTTTTGTTCTTTCTGTAACCCCCTGTTTTTCTTGATTCCCCTTATTATCAATTTCTGCTTACCATTTATAGGTCTCAGATTTTAGGGCTTTAGAATTTGTCGTTATAGTTTAGATAGCGTAGATTTGGGGATTTAGGATAATTAGGAATTTTGATTGTAATTGATTAGATTTTGTAATATGAATGCAATAGAGATTTCTCTGTAATCTGGATTTGATTTTGTCATAAAGATTGGATTTGTATTATTGAATATTTTGATTTGATTTTGCAGAAGAATTAGATTTGATTGTGCTGTAATTCCGGATTGGCTTGTATTGAAATTTTCTGGATTTAGCTTGTAGAAGATTTCTACATTATACGTTAGTGCAAAAAAATAACATGAATTTTGGTTTGATGGGCACAATTGTTGTTTTTGGACATTTAGGTTTGCATATGCATTTTTATTTATCCAGCCCAACGTTTTTCTTTTACAACAAAATCAATCTTCTAAATATATTTTTTAATTACAGCAACAAATTTTTTTTTTAATTCAATTGGGCCTGCAGCGCATTTTTTATTTTGGGCCTTTTTTACAACTCTTCAAAAATTAAGAACTTTTATTTAAGTAAATCTATACAAAAATATATAATACATTTACTTACAATTTGTAAAAGAAATCTTTTTTAACAAAGCAGACAAAAATAGCAATAGTTTTATAATAACATCAGTAATAAAAAAACAACAAATGTATTAATTTAACAAAACCTTAATGGGCTTGTAGATCTATAGTCATACGCCTCTTTTGCTATTCAACGACTAAAACGAAAATGGGCAAATATGAATTCTAATAGTCTTTAAATTGAAGTTTCAAAACTTAAATGGGCTTTTAAATTTCATCTCTCCTTTTTACTAGCAGCAATAAATCCTAACGGACTTAATATTTTAATTTACTAGCAAATTAAACATAAGTGGACTTAATAATTTAATAAGCTAGTAATTATTATCTACTTTTTCTTTAAAATATTTTTCCATTTTCGAACTACATGGGCCATTGGCCAACATGATTTGCGAATGGGTTTATGAGTCTTTCTGATTTAGAAAGCCCCATTTTCCTGAATTAAAATACACCCTCTAATTATCTTGGGTGAAGATGGGTCATAAGATACTGCTATACCATCTTTAATTAAATATTTCTTCTATTTCAATCTCGAAAAATAAAATCATCGAGGTAGGACAAATTTGGGGTACGACATCTGCGTTTTTAATTATTTTATTTTTATATTATAATTAATATGTTTATATTTTAATATATTTATAAATTCTAATATTATTTTACTATTATCATTTATTCAAATATTTATTTTCTAACTCATCCAAATATTTATTTATTACATTAAAATTATTTTAATCATGCATTAATAAGATGTTTTATATATTAATACCTTAAAAAATACTTAACCAACACTAAACTCTTTTTTTTTAATAAACTAATTAACTATAAATCAGTTTTCAAGAAGGATTACGAAAATATTTTAATCGACTGTGAACTTCGTCTAACAACTCTGCTCTTCACACATCCAAACTAAGTACAAGGGAAATTCAAACATCTTCATAATTCATAAAAAACACCAACCAACTGCGAACTACGAATTGGGACTCTAATTCCTCATAAGAGGATATGTAAGCATACGACTAAAAATCGCGGCGAGTTCCCCTAATAAGAACTAAAACTCTATTTCCCAAATATCATTTTCTAAACCCTAGTATCCTTGTGAACAAGGTAGATGAGGGAGGAGTGTCTAACACCTTCCCTTCGTCTAACAACGAGTCCAACAACTTAGAATTATTTTCCAAATTAGGTTTTCATGTTAGATTCTCATCCTTAGGATAAAAACTAGTAGTGGCGACTCTTATTTGAAAACCGATTGCAACACATCTGAAGAGAACTTCATATTAGGAAGGCTTCTGACCAATGTAAGCTAGTTTAGCTGATAGATTCTTCTCATCTAACATAGCCCAATTATCAATGCCAAGACTAATGATGTTTACAAGTGAAAGTAAGAGTTTTTAAGATTTGAAAGTCTGATTATAGAGATGTTGTTTTTCCCTTATATCATATAATAGAATATTCACAACCTTCCAACTAATAGCACGGCAAGATTCTTTAGTAATGATAACATCGTAACAATTGTCACTTGATTAATTTAAGGATAAAATATTATGAATTGCTCCACCAGTTATTTTAGATAGTAAACTGAGGGAAGGAAAACACTAACACTTGTTTTTGAGAGCATGATCTTTTCTTGATCACCTCTGATAACCATGATGCCTTCAGGCCTAGGTTCCAGGCTTAGGAACATATGCATTTTTTCCTCTATGTACTACAAGTAGCCATAGTCCAAGAACCATAACATGTGTTTCAACTGTGCTGCTAAGAATATCTCCATCCTAGATAATTTGATTCTTGGTACCTATAATTTCTTGGGTCCTCTATTGTTAGTTCCCCTAGAGTTTTTTAAATAACTTTAGGTTTAACAGCAGAATAATCATACTTGCCTGAATTAAACCTAGATGACTTAGCCAAAAGTTTTTCCTTGGGTTTAGAAGCAGATTCCTCTTTTTCTTTTCCCTTATATTTAGGCACAAACCCATCAGAGACAAAATAGGAATGAGGTGTATTAGGTTTGACTTCCTTATCAGAATTAGATTCGTCATAGGAGTTATAACCAATACCATTTGTTCCATTTCTGCTTACGCCATAGATCATAGAAGCCATCATGCTTCTCCATATGCTTATGGCTAGAAATTTATGGAAGGCTTTGTCATATTTCATAATGACATTATCAGTACTCTCAGAAGCTTCTGGAAAAGTTCTCGTTCCATTGAGGGACGAGTTCTCATATTTTAGAAAGAAGTTTTCTTCATTTAAAACAGAGAGATCTTCCTTAAGCTTATTGTTTTCAAGAGATGTGGATTTCAAGGATTTTTTAAGTTCCTTGAATTCAATCTTGAGTAACTCATGTTTTTCTAGAATTTCAATTAAATAGAAATTTAATTCAGAATGAGTAAGGTAAGTGTGATACGGTGGGAGAACTGACTTGAGGTTTTACGTTTGTGTTCGCAAATGTTTCGGTTTAGCAAGAGTCGCCACTGACTTTTTATTTTATCCAAAGGAAAGGTCAAAAAGCACAGGAAAGACCTTTGAGATGTTTTCTTGGGTTCGGGGGTAGATTATGAAAAGGGAAGGTGCTAGCACCCTTTTCATCCATGGTTATTCATGGGCTCTTAGTTACTTGTTTAGATCACTTGCTTTTCTTTTCAATGGTTTGAAATGGTGCTTTGCGTGGTTTTGAAAGTATTTTGAAAAGAGACCATCGTTGTGGCAATCCTTGTAATGATTCTTGTTTGAAGAATGTATACAAAGATGTTTGTCTTTTGAAAAATGTTTCAATGTTTGAAAGTTTGTTTGGAAATTGTTTTGAAATTGTCTGTGTGTTTGAAAATAGCAAGGATGGTTTGCAAATTGATCAAGTAACTAGGAGTTGTCTACCCTACTCAAAGATCTTTCCTACACATTTTTAACCCTTTTGACATTGTTGTTTTACCATTGTATTTGGTAAACAACCATATCTTTGGATGTTAAACGGGACGGGCGTGGGTCATTGTATGACCATGATAACAATATTGCCAAGTATCTTAGCAAATTTTTGAGGGACTAGATCATTTTTGTTTAGGCAACCAAGATAGCGTCATCGAGGGACTATGATCTTTTATTTTGTTTGAGTTTTCCAAGATACCTAGCATGCATACCATGGCCATGTTTTAAGGCAACAAAGTGGATGAAACCCTAGGGGTGCCTGTGTGCAATGTGTTATCATTTTCATGCATTTTTGTCTTGTGTTTAGTCATGCTATTTGTTTTGATTTTTGGTCTTCGCATACAAAACCCTAATCTTACTATCATGCATATAATACGGTAAATTGCGTAAAGTAAATCTAACTATTACAACAATATTATGGGGAGGGGTACAAGTTTGAATAGGGGGATATTACACAAAATAAAGCCCTAAAACTATTACAACCAAATTGAATTTATTGTACAAATAAATAAATAGACAATTATTTAAATATGCAATAAAATATAAATATGCAAAAAATGCTTTTTTTATTTATTTTATGTATGTAAAAATAAGTTTATTTATGTCCTAAAAATAAGAAAATAAAAAATGATTATTTTTGAAAAGGGTGAAAAACCCTAATTTTTGGTTTAAAAAGAAATGTATTATATTATTGATTTATTCATTTTTATGTACAAGAAAAATAAATAAAAATATATACAAAAATGTTGAAAAATTAAATATTATATGAAAATATTATTTTAAGTGTATAAATAATAAAAATAAAAATATGTAATATTTTTGTATTATTTACAAGTTTATTCAAGAAAATAAATTATATTTAACCTAATAAACTATTTTTTGTCATAAAAAGTGATAAAAATAATAAAATAAAAATGTAAAAATTAAGGAAATATTTTTGGTGATTTTTAATATTTAGAAAAAATAAATAAAGTCAGAAAATGTGAAATATGCAAGAAAATATGAAAAATAAAAGAAATGGGCCAAGGGGGTGCAAATAATAGAATGGAGGGTGTCAAAAGTCAAACAAGCCAGGCCCAGGCCCAACCTGCCCTTCGTCCCTGTCCTCTGGCCAAAACGCGCACGCCCTATATCAAAACTGTATCTCCTGCATACGTGCTTAAAAACAAAATCTTGCAACATGAAAGTTATAGCTCATCATCACACAATTTTAATAATATAAAAAACTTGATCTAACTCTCAAAGACCAGAGAGAATTTTATCACCCCCAATTTCTGACCTAAAAATTTCAGCATGTTCATCATCTAAATTCTCCTACCTCAGTTAATATAAATACAAGCTATGCATATGTACAGCTCAAAGACATTAAGGACTACATTTTTGCTTCACAAACCTAAGCCTAAGGATGTCTAAATAAGGAGATAGAAACTTGGAAATTACCTTGTTCAGTCAAGTTCGAATATGGCAATGTAGGAGTTGTGAGTGAGGCCTGAAGGTTGTGTTAGCTTTCCTGAAGTTCCCTTGACCTTTCCCAATGCTTAGATTGCTTTGAAATGGCTTGAATCTCCTCGTAGAACTCAACCTGCAAAGCTTCAAAATGAAAATGGTGAAGTGTGCAAACGAGGTTACAATTGCAAAGTAAGGGCCTGGACAGTTTAGGTGTATTGTATTGAATGTATTTGAAGTGGCTTCAAGCAAAACGCACGAGGCAAATTTGTTTTGGCTTGAGTTCTGCAGAGCTTGCCCTATTTTAGGCAGAAGTTGGTGTTTTTGTGTTTTGGGTGTTTGGAAGCTTGGCAATTCGTGTTTTCTGGCTTGGTACAATATGCTAAGATTGTTTGAAATGAACACAAGACTTGCTCTTATTAGATTTCCAAGTTGTGGACCTTTTGCAAGCTTACTTGCTTTTGAAGCAAAAGTGAGTTGACAAAGGCAAAAGCTTGTACAAGCTAGCTCAGGGTCTGCACATAGTTGGTACACTTTTCCTAATATTTGTGGAGTTGGTTTGCAGCAAAAGCTTTGGTCCATGGCTCAAGATAAACAAAATGACATAAAGCATGCTTTATCAAAGTAGCAATGTTGCCTTTTTTCCATTTTTGGATTAAACCTTTGTACAAAGCTTAAAAGATCAAAACAATGCCATTAATCATTGTATTTGCATTTAATTTTTGAGTTTAAAAGATATTAGAACCTGTAAAACAAGTACAAGCATGATCCAAACTGATTTGCAAGTTGTAACATGGTGCAAAATGCCTTGGACAAAAGTGAGAAATGGCCATTTTCTTTTCTTCGATTCTCCCTAACCATAAATTATTTTGGAGTGTTCTTGGACATTTTGGAAAGCTTGTAACATGATCTATAATCCATCTTTGAAATGCATTTTGATATTCCACTAGGAACTATTTGAAAAGTTTCCATGAAGATAGGTCAAAATCCTGCCTAATATAGGGCAAAATTTCACTAAGTTAAAAGTTTCATGGACCCTTATTCACAAAATCATAACTTGAGATCCAAGCATATTTTTGGAAATATTTGTGAATCAAAGTTGTATATTTTGTGGAGGACTACAACTTTCATGTTGGAAGTTTTCTTTGAATCCAATTGCATCATGGTGAAAAGGTTGGGAAAAGTTGGGGGAAAATAAGAAATTTTCATAATTAGGTTTCTTGGTGAACAAGTTTCATTTTTTGACACATCTTGATGAAAAATGACCCTTGGCACTTGATTTTGACCAAAAAGTCTATGTTTGACTTTTCAGTGTACAATTGATTTTTGATCACTTGACTGGAAAATTCATCTGTCAATCCAATGCATTTGAGATCTTTTGAAACTTGTGATTAGGTCAATATTATACCATTGAGTCCTTGAAACCTTGCTTGAACCCAATTTGCCATTGGCTAGGTGAAAAATCATAAATTGCCCTTCTATAGTCAAAGCCCTAATTTTGACCATTTTGCCCTTTTGATGATCTGATCAAATTTCTTGAGGAGTTGTGGTCCAAACTTGATCAAATGATTCATATGAGTCTATAATGTTGATGTGGATCAAAAATTATGAGGTTTGACTAAATTGGCCACATTTGACTTTTTCCCCAATACATTTGATTTTTAGGTCAACTGTCCAATTGACTGGGCAAAAATTAGATTCAAGGCTTGAAACTTGGTATGGGCAATCTTAGGAGTCCAACATGAAGTATGAAAGTCACATGAGGCATTGGAAGTCCAAAAATCCTTGTGCAAACTCAAACCCTAATTTCAGGTCATCAGTGCAAGGAGGTGTCTTGAGCTGAGCAAACCCTAATCCTGTCTAGAGTCCAAAGAGTCTTGTGAGGGGAATCTTGATAAAATGAGAGGGAAAATTTTTGGGTACAACAGCTTCCCCTGTTTAATCTTCTTCAACCTGAAGAGTTAGATTGGCGAATTTTTTCGTTCGTGACTCGAAGGTAAAAGATGATTGGACACTAGAGTGCCCGTAAATTTGCACTCGTCAAATTGTAGTTGAGGGAATGGGCTGAAAGATGCCATTTGGATAGGTGACAGAATCTTGTAGGATATGGGCTTAAAGATGCCATCCAAGAATGTTTGTTGAACTGCAATTTGTAAATTAGAAGAATGAGTTTCAGAATGGTATCCGCGTCTGGTACGTATCTGACATGTATCTGGAGACTGAGTCTGTATAAGCAATGGAATGGCGTCCGTGTCTGGAGCGTATCCGAGCTGTAACTGTATTTGAATCTTGAATGAATAACATAATGACTTCCGTGTCTGGAGTGTATCTGTATTGTATCTGAGTCTGAAAGCCACAGAATAGCATCCGTGTCTGGAGCATCTCTGGGCTGGGGAAAAAGTCAGAATAAGTGACAGAATGGCTACCGTGTCTGGAGCGTATCTGTACTGTATCTTAAGTTGAGATCTGTATGAGTAGCAGAATGACTTCCGTGTCTGAAGTGTATCTGAAATGTAACTGGGATCTGAATAAGTGACAGAATGACTTCCGTGTCTGGAGTGTATCTGAACTTAAAACTGATAGTTGAATCTGAATGAGAAATAGAATGGCTTCCGTGTCTGGAGCGTATATAATTTGTATCTGATTGTTGAAGTCTGAATGAGTGATAGAATGGCGTCCGTGTCTGGAGCGTATCCGTATTGTATCTTGACTTGAAATTCTGAATGAGTAATAGAATGACATCCGTGTCTGGGGTGTATCCATAATGTATCTGAATAAGAGATCTGAATGAGTAGCATAATGACTTCCGTGTCTGGAGTGTATCCGTACTGTATCTGAAATCTTTGAATATTTGTTAAAGATAGCTTTTAATCTTATCCTGAAAAGGGTAAAATGTTAGATGAAACACAAAGTTATGTTGCATGTAATGTATGATGCAAAATGTATTCTATCAATGTTTATGATATATGAATGTAATGTATGCGCATGTAAGCTGATTTGTTGCATTACTGAGGAAAATAAATCCTTGATAGTTGGGGATAATGAAATCCTTGACTGCTGCTGGGGAAAATAAATCCTTGACCGCTGCTGGAGATTCAAAATCTTTGACAACTTCTGTGGGGATGTGAGAATCCTTCACAACTTTCCTGGGGATAGGGATCCTTCAATTCTTTGGATTTGGAGGATGATAAACATTCTGGTGTGAGAATAATGCCAAACTGCTTGAGAAATCTGCATGGGGAATCCCGAGAACTTTGATGCCTATGGCTGGGGATTACACAATGGGAATCCTTACTCGGCTGGGGAATAGGGAAAACTCTGGCAATCTCTACCGGGGATCAAACAAAGGAAAACCTTGATCTACTGGAGAATAAGGAAAGCTTTGATGGCTTCTGCAGGGAACCGAGAATGAGAATCTTCATTCTGCTAGGGGAATTTGAATCCTTGGGGAATTCATGTTGAGGAGTCAAGAATGAAAATCTTCGATTTGCAAGGGATTAAAAATTCTGACAAATTCATGCTGGGGAGTAATGAAGACTCTGGCAACTTTACTGCGGAAATGAGAATGAGAATCTTCATTCTGCTAGGGGATGAAAAACTCTGTGGGGAGTAGCTATACTGCTGGGAAGTAGCTATCCTGCTTGGAGAGTAAGTTCAAGACCCGGGGGGAAAAGCTTATTCTTGTTTGGAAAAAGTTCAGGAGCTTGGGTTGTATGCCAATCTATTGGGGATTCAAGAATGAGAATCTTCATTCTATTGGGGATATCAAGAGTTTGGGTTGTATGCCAATCTACTGGGAAATTATCCTAGTTTGGAGATAAGACCAAAGTTAATTGTTATCTGGTTGACTTCCAGGTTTTAAGACAACATGCTGGGGAGTTTGGGGAAAACTGGATGGTTTCCGTTGTGGATTGGTAGTTGAAATTTGACTTCGAATGAGGAAGAAGGTTTCATCTTCACTGAGGGTCTGTAGTTCAAAGTTTTAGCTCCGCTGATGATTGGGAGTTTGAAGTTTTAACTCTGATGGGGATTTTTAAATTTAGCTCCGTTGGGGATATGTATTTCAAGGTTTTAGCTCCGCTAGGGATCTAGATGATGTACTGCGGGGGATTTCTCTTGGAATAGTCCAAAGACGTTTTCCTATACTTTCAACCTGTCAGTAATTATTCTTTCCCATTTTGTTCATTTGTAAACATGTGATTATATTCAAATGCATATGCTCATTAAATAAATCATTGGACATTTTCAAATAAAACATAAGTGTAAAAAAGAAAAAAAAGGCAAATAGTTTTATGCACTTTGAAGTATCTTTGTATTAATTTTTGTATAAGTATTCTGTACAAAGGAGACAGACATCCTAGTAAGAGAATGTTGTCATGAGAAAAATTTATACAAAGAAAGATGGTTATGTGTAAAATATTCCATGGGGTTCCCATTCTGCTATAGCCTTTGTAACTCTAAATATCTTGTCCATTTGTTGCCTCGTCCGAAGATTATCGAGTTGATCAGAAGCCTGGAGCTTGTCTCTGAAGAGATTGTCCTTAAAGTGATCCGACGAGACATAGTCATACGCTTTAATTCCCTAACTTTTGCCTGGACTGCCCTTTCGGGTTTTCAGTCCACCGGGAAACCCTTTTTTGCCCAAGTCGCCCTTTCGGGTTTTCAACTTGCCGGGTGTATAGATTTTTTTGTTTATCCCTAACTTTTTCCTGAACCTCCCTTTCGGGTTTTTGATTCACCGGGATGCCCTTTTTTTGCCTAGGTGCGTCAACCTAGCGGGTCGTTTATGCATAGTATCTTTTGATTATGTCTGCGTTTGCAGGGTGCGGCAGGTCATCGCCATCCATTGTGGTTAATATCATTGCCCCACCAGAAAAGATGTTTTTGATTACAAATGGTCCTTCGTAGGTAGGAGTCCATTTTCCCATGGGATCACTGCGGCAAGATGATCCGCTTGATTACAAGATCTCCGACTTGATATACCTGGCGCCTGACCTTCTTGTTGAATGCCTTGATCATCCGTTTTTGATACGTCTGACCATGACAAACAGCAGTAAGTCGCTTTTCGTCAATCAAGTTAAGTTGATCAAGCCAGGTCTGAATCCAATCGTCTTCACTCAAACCAGCATCCTTCATGATTCTCAAGGAGGGAATCTGAACCTCGATAGGTAAAACAACTTCCATGCCGTATACCAAAGAATAGGGTGTTTCCCCATTTGATGTTTGCGCCGTGTACGGTACCCATGGAGAGAAAATGGTAACATCTCATTCCAGTCCTTGTAGGTGACTGTCATATTTTGTATGATCTTCTTGATATTTTTGTTCGCAGCTTCGACAACACCGTTCATCTTTGGCCGATAGGGAGATGAATTGTGATGTTGAATCTGGAACTGCTCGCACAAAGCGGTGATCATAGTGTTGTTAAGGTTTGTACCGTTGTCAGTAATGATACTTTCGGGGATGCCGTACCGGAAAATGAGGTTATTTTTGATGAAGCGGACAACAACATTCTTTGTAACGGAGGCGAAGGAAGTTGCTTCAACCCACTTGGTAAAGTAATCAATGGCCACCAGGATGAAGCGGTGTCCATTGGGTGTTGTAGGCTTGATCTCTCCAATCATTTTGATTCCCCACATAGCGAATGGCCAAGGAGCTGTTAAGACATTGAGAGGAAATGGAGGTATGTGTACCTCGTCCGCATAAATTTGACATTTGTGACAAGTACGGGAATTTTGATGGCAGTCAGCTTCCATGGTAGACCAGTAATAGCCTGCCCGTAGAATATTCTTAGCCATCGTATGTCCGCTAGAGTGAGTGCCAAAGGTACCATTGTGCAGTTCAACCATGATCTGTTCAGCCTCAACCTTGTCCACACAACATAGCAGAATGCAATCATGATTGCGCTTGTATAGGATACCAATGCTCAGGAAGAACTTGGCAGAGAATCTCCTTAAGAACTTTTTGTCATTGACTGAAGCTCCTTCAGGATATTCTTGCGCCTCAAGATACCTTTTTACTTCGTGAAACCACGGTCGGTCCACTACTTCTTAGGCATTAATCTCGTGACAATGTGCAGGTTCGTCCATCCGCTCAATGGTGATTTGGGGAGCCTCATTATCCCAGTTAAGTTTAAACATGGATGACATTGTAGCTAGGGCATCTGCTAGCTGATTTTCTTCTCGCGGGAAGTGTTCGAAGGTAATCTGCTCGAAATGTGGTAGCAACGTCAAGACATGTTCTTTGTAAGGGATCAGGTTGGGATGTTTAGTGTCCCACTCTCCTTTGATCTGACTGATGACCAAAGCTGAGTCTCCAATCACAACCAAAGATTTGATTCCCAGGTCTATTGCAGCCTTGCGACCAAAGATGCAAGCTTCATACTCAGCCATGTTGTTGGTGCAGTTGAAGCAAAGTCTGGCGGTGAAAGGTGTATGGCAACCTTCCGAGGAGATGAGTACCGCGTTGATACCGTTCCCAAGTGCATTAGAGGCACCATCAAAGTACAGGGTCCATCGAGATCCTTGTTCAGGTCCGTCATATGGTCTGAAATCTTCAATGTTATCCAATGTCATAATGTCTTCGTCGGGGAAGTCGAACCTCATGGATTGGTAATCTTCGACAGCTTGATGAGCCAGATGCTCAGCTGGTACACTCCCCTTTATAGCTTTTTGGGTTGTGTACTGGATATTGTATTCGGTCAGGATCATCTGCCATCTAGCTATTCTTCCAGGTAAAGCAGGCTTTTCGAAGATGTACTTGATCGGATCCATCTCAGATATCAGCAGAGTGGTATGAGTCAACATATACTGCCTTAGCCAGCGAGCAGCCCATACCAAAGTGCAGCAATTTTTCTCGAGCAGTGAGTATCGGGTCTCACAGTCGGTAAACTTTTTGCTAAGGTAATAAATGGCATGCTCTTTTCGAACAGACTCGTCATGTTGGCCTAGTACGCACCCCATTGAGTTATCCAAAACAGCCAGATACATGATTAGTGGTCTTCCTTCAACGGGTGGCATCAAGATAGGAGGTTCTAGCAAATACTCCTTGATTTTGTCAAAAGCAACTTGACAGACATCATTCCATTAACCACCTGATCTTTCTTCAACAACTTGAAGATTGGTTCACAGGTAGATGTTAGGTGAGAAATGAACCTTGCAATGTAGTTTAGGCGTCCCAAGAAACCTCTGACCTCCTTCTCAGTGCGAGGGGCAGGCATTTCTTGTATAGCTTTGACTTTGGAAGGATCAACCTCGATGACTTTGTTGCTGACAATGAAACCCAAGAGTTTACCGGACCTGACTCAGAAAGTTCACTTGTTAGGGTTCAGTCTGAGCTTGTACTCTTTCAACCTAACAAACAGCTTTTGCAAATGGTCGAGGTGTTCTTCTTCTGTTTGTGATCGGGCTATCATATCGTCTACATAGACTTCAATCTCATGATGTATCATGTCATGAAACAAAGCTACCATGGCGCGCCGATAGGTTGCCCTGGCATTCTTCAGTCCGAATGGCATCACTTTATAGCAGAACGTACCCCACTGTGTAACAAAAGTAGTTTTCTCCATGTCTTCAGGGGCCATTTTAATCTGGTTGTAACCCAAAAATCCATCCATGAAAGAAAATACCTTGTGCTGAGTTGTGTTGTCAACCAAGATGTCAATGTGCGGTAGTGGAAAATCATCTTTAGAGCTAGCCCTGTTTAAGTCTCTGTAATCCACGCACATTCTCACTTTGTCGTCCTTCTGAGGCACGGGCACAATGTTAGCAACCCATTGTGGATAAGAAGTAACAACAAGAAACCCAGCATTGAACTGCTTCATCACTTCTGCTTTGATCTTTTCAGACATGTCGGGCCTCATGCGGCGGACTTTCTGTTTAACTGGTGGACAGTCTTCTCTTGTAGGGAGACGATGAACCACAATATTTGTATCGAGTCCTGGCATATCTTCATAAGACCAGGCGAAGATCTCAACATATTCATTCAACAACTGAACTAAACGCTCTTTGACACTTGGCTCTAGGTTGGCACCCACTCGGACTTCTTTTATGTCTTCAACAGTACCCAAGTTGATTGTCTCTAACAGCTCCTCATGGGGCAGAATAGCCCTTTCTTCCTGTTGTAGCAGTCTAGCAAAGTCTCCCGGCACTTCACAGTCTTCATCACCTTCGTATTCGGCATGGTAGAGCAGATCTTCAGAGTCACTGAAGGCCATAGCAGAATGGTTACCCATGGAATCCGGAATGGAAGGGTACCTGCATTTGTGAGTGTGGGTGTGTGTAAGGGATAGCCACCTTTAAACAAATAAAATGTAAAAAGAAATAAAATGAACACAAAAGTTTATATGTGAAAACGTCCATGATTCATTAAAATGGCATATGAAGATGAAAAATCAAACCCTTACAAATGGACCTATATGCCTCGGGTAAGGCACAAGGTAAAAAGTGTACGAATTGTTTGAGGATTATTACAAACCAACAGAAATGTTTGAAAGATAAATTACTGATTTATGAAAGTAATCGGAACAAAGTCTTTTGCTTCCCAATTGCATAGTCACCCGTCAACAGTAGGGAAAATCCAGTCTTCCAAGTTTCCTTCCTCTTCACTATCCTCCAAAGCATTGACTCCATGATGGGTGATCTTCACTGGTGGCCCCCAGCCCGGGAGCGACGTACAGCCTTCTGAGCAGAAGCAGTGAACCCCAAGCCGGATTTATCTGATTTGAAAGGAAAGTCTGGTAGCTGACCCCAGATTGTGCTTCCTCCTTCTTCAATCTCAGCCTTGGCATCTTTGAGGGATGACATCTGAGGCACAGGTTTGGTAATCATGGGTACAGAAGACACCTTCTTGTTTGCTGCTATTTCAGGAGAAACCTCTTCAAAGTGTTGGAAATGGGTCTCGATGAATTCATCATCCAATTCTACATAGAGGAAAGAACTTAGATGGCTTATCATGTATTCCTCTTCGCCATGAACTTTTATAATTTTCCCCTGGACAGGGTACTTGATCATTTGATGCAGAGAAGAAGTTAGGGCTCCAACATTGTGAATCCAGGGTCTTCCCAACAAGCAAGAGTAGGAAGGACGGATATCCAACACATAGAATATGGAGTTGAAGGTTTTAGTTCCCACTTTAATCGGGATGTCCACCTCCCCGTGGACCATTCTTTTAGAACCATCAAAGGTTCTGACAATTACATTACTGGGCTTCGGGGTTAGGCCTTCATAGTCCAATCTATCCAAGGCTTTCTTCGGCAACACATTTAAAGACGACCTAGTATCAACCAAAACGTGAGCTAAAGTAGTCCCTCTGCATTCCACCAAGACATGCAAAGTGTCATTATGTTTTCTCCCCTTAGATGTTAAATCGGCCTCGAAGAATCCTAGACCATTGTCAGCTGTTAGGCTAGCTACACATTCCTGGAACTGATCCGCGGAGGTTTCCTGTGGCACGTGGGCCGTCTTCAAAAATCTGATCAGTGCTTTATCATGAGCTTCGGAACAAAGCAACAGGGCCAACATAGAGATCTTTGAGGGGGTTTGCCCCAGTTGTTCCACAACATCATAATCGCTTTTCTTGATTATTTTCAAAATCTCTTCCATTTCTTTTTGAGAGGTCTCAGGGATGACCAATGGCTGAGCCCTCATCCTGACGGGCGCTTCTTGGATCCCTTTCCCTCTATCATCAACAACAACAGAGGGGACAACCACAAGAGTTACAACTTCTTCAAAAATTGGAGTTCTCGCAGATATGTTTATTGGCACAGGGGTAACCTTAGGACCATTTGAGTGTCCAAAGATTGCCTTTGGAGGGGCAATCTCTGGAGAGAAAATCCTTCCACTGCGGGTGATTTTGCTCGTTCCAGCAATATTTCCAATGTCGGAAGTCTCTTCATCAGAAATCTCTTCAGTTGATTCAATTTGTTTAATACTGTGGTAGAAGATCTCTCCACCATAGTTCCACGGTATTGATTTGTTGGACTTATACGGAATAGGCCTCGACATTGTTATCTTCAAAGGTGCAATCTTCGGATCGAATGTAATCTTAACAGGTATTTTGGAGACCTTGGAAAGATTGGCGGATATGGTAATTATTGAAACATTATTGACAGGAGTTGGTGGAACAGGAGTCTTTTCAAAAAGGATTTCTTGGTTATCCATTAGGCGCTGGATGCCTAACTTCAACAATGGACAATCGGTTGGTAAGGATGAACAAAGGTAGCAATCTTCTTCACAACCTGGGAAAATCCCAGCCTTCGGCAAATTCAACTTGATTATTGGTAACGGAGTCATCAAATCATCAACAGTAGCAACAAAAAGATCCTCTTCAACAGCATGGGCATTGTGGCCATGCCTTGGCATTGGAGCAGAGATCACATTCGACTTTTCAGGGGCGTCAAATTCCACTTCTTTAGCATCTATTAAATCCTGAATCTTATTCTTGAGGGCCCAACAATTGTTGGTGTCATGCCCTATACTCCCTGAATGATAAGCACACTTGGCGTTCGAATGGTAGTAAGGAGAAGTTGTATTCGGATTCTTCGGGAACTCTTTCAGACTGGAAAGGTTTAACTTCAAGAGATGGGGTAGAACCTGAGCGGGAGTCATGTTTATCTGAGTGAATTTCCGTACAGGCCTTTCCACCCTTGCTTGGTTGTTTCTAGGTTGATTGTTTCTTAGCTGATCAGCTGCAGACTTCTGAATCATTACGGACCCCACCGCTGGTCGGCGCTCAACTCTACCTTGACCTCTTTAGGAGTAGACAGCTGAGACTTCTTTCTTTGCTGGAAAAGGCTTTTTGACGGCAGCGGAAGCAGATGTGTCTTTTTGAATTTTACCGCTCTTGATGCCAGCTTTAACTCTCTCACCAGTTAGAATTAACTCGGTGAACCCCGCATACGAACCTTCAATCAGGTGATTGAAAAAAGGACCCGACAACATACCCAAGAACATGTCTACTAGCTCTCTCTCAAATAGAGGTGGTTGTACTCGTCCCGCCAAGTCTCTCCATTTCTGGGCATACTCCTTAAAGCCTTCATTGGAGACCATGCCCATACTCTGTAATTGAGTATGGGTTGGTGCTAAGTCCGCATTATATTGATACTGCTTGTAGAAGGTAGCAGCCAAATCCTCCCAATTGTGCACATCAGACATCTCTAGCTGGTAGAACTAATCTAACTGCATCCCCGACAAACTGTCCTGGAAAAAGTGGACCCACAGGTCCTTGTCAGAAGAATGTGGTTGAATTTTCCTCATACGACCGTAGGTGAATCTTTGGGCAAGACACCCCATCGTACTTAGCAAAAAGTGGCACCTTGAATTTAGGAGGGATAACAATTCCAGAAACCAAACCCAACTTTTCAAAGTCCAGTCCAGGCACTCTCTGAATCTCCATGGCTGCCAGACGTTCTTCCAGATTTTTGTATTTCTCATCTGCAGGACGATACTATTGTTCTGAATAATCCTCATCTTCCACTTCTTCAGCTTCAGAATCAGAAGGCACTGCAGCTCCTTTACCCTTTCCTTCACCCTCTTCAGATGTTGATGGGAAATCTAGGACCCTTCTGGCATGACCTTCAAATCTTCTGCCCAAGGTAGCCACACATACTCTCTTCTTCTTATTTTTCTCTTTTTCCTTTTCCAGTAGAGTCTTGAGCTCCTCCTGACCCTTTGCCATGTTCATGAGTAGTTGTTGGAATTGTGAATTATGCGCTTGCAAATCTTTGACCGTTTGTTCAATATCCATCTTGCTGAAATAAACAGCATAGAGATGAGGAAACTTGGTGTGAAGACCTGTTTATGCATATGATAAATGATATGTATTCATGTAATGCATTCAAGGATTCAGAAATTCAAATTTGTTTTAATCAAAAAAGGAACACACGTCATATTAATAAGATAGAACTTGTTAGTACATCAATGCCCCATGGGCAAAATAATACAAAATTTAAGGTAAAAAGACGTTGCGTATCCTTTTTGGTGCAATGTAGGTGTTGAGAGTCTGCTCTTCGTGAAGTTAACGAGTAAGTTCTAAAACCTTCTTCTCACTGGCGTAGAATTGGGCTTCAAAAGTATCGCGTTCTCCCTTGAGTTGTATCCAACTTCTTTGCAAATCTTCGAGTGATGTCGGCATGTCAGGATGTAGGAGGGTGTATGGAACCTCTCCTTCCTTAACAGGCTCTTTAATCACAGGGAGAATGTAGGGGTAAGGCATCATAATACTTTGGGAGCAGGTTCGTACCCACTTGAGGTAAGGCTCAAGGGGGATGGAATTCTTGTGTCCCTAGGTCTTACTGTCTACCTTGTTTGGCATCCTCCAAGCTCGGATGAACCTTTGTCGAAGTTCTTGATCGTCGTTGTCAAAGTCAAAAACCAAGTCTAGAATCAACATGTCATGTGGGCCATCCCTTCGAGCGTACCCAAACTGTCTCAGAGCCAAGCAGGGGTTGTAGGTGATGCCTCCCCTAATGCCAAGTAGAGGGACATTAGGGAATTCCCCACAACGGTCGATGATGATAACATTTTCTCTGGATCGAGAACACCAATGGACATCTGAATATGTAAGAGTCATCAATCATTGTGACCACCTCAAACCTTGCTCATTCTTCAAGACTGATTGGGGAAGGTGATAAATAAACCACCTTGCCAGTAGAGGAGTACAGCACATGAGAACACCTCTTTTCCTCATTGTTCGAGTGTGAAAAGAGTGCAAGATATCTCCAAGAAATGTAGGCACCGGGTTGCGAGCCATGAAGATTTTGATAGCATTGATATCTATAAGCTGGTCATGGTTTGGGAACAAGACCAACCCATAGATGAGAAGAGCTATAATCTCCTCAAAAGCTTGCAGGTCTAGAGAATTCCAACATTCTTGAGCTTTCTCAAACAGGAACTTTGCCAAGAAACCCTTGACACCACTTCTGGTTTCCCAATGGCCTATGACATCAGATGGTTGCAAGTGTAGGGATTGAGCAACATCTTCAGGCTTTGGATCTCTTTCCGTACCGTTGAAAGGTAGTTGATGGAGAATAGGAATCCTCAAGAGTTGAGAAAATTCCTCCAAAGTAGGCACTAGCTGGTAATCAGGAAATGTGAAGCAGTGGTGTAGGGGGTCAAAGAACTGGAAGAGAACTTTCACCATGTCTTCCTCTGTATTGGAATTGACCAAGTTGAGAAGTCGACCATGTCTCTCAGTGAATGGAGAATAATCTGGAATCTTGGAAGCAAGCTCTTTGAGTTGAGGAGGAATTCTCACAAGGTTGACCTGAATAGTTTTCCTGCAAAGTGATTCCATAACCTACAAAATAGGAACAAAGATGAAGATCCAAAATCCTTGAAATGGTTAGTGGATGCAAATGATGCTTCATGATGTCCATGATGTTATGCACAAGTATATATGTACAAACAAATCACACAAGTTCCTAGTTTAGGCTTGCATGGGGTTTCATAGGTAAGTACCCTCTTGAATTTTAGTTGGCTCAACCTGTCCTATAAATAGTAATCGGGTTCTAAGGAGCTCAATATCACTGGATTATTTTCTATGTTCAATGTTTCAGTTTAGCCACTTTACTGGCGACCAAAATATTCCAAGAAAACAATCCTCAATGAGTGTAGTATCGAGTATCTACCAACTTCGGACTGCACCAAAGCCGGTCATCTCACTACATCCTAAAATGCCAAGATGGTCAAGTAAAGGTTCTAAAAGTCCATTAGTGCTTCATGACATCACTCAGTGGCCCCATATTCTCTTTGATTGACTCAAAGGCTACCGGTACCCACAAATATGTCGCACTAATATAGTTATTGCTTAGACCGTGTCGGTATACCCCGTACAGTTTCCATAACGTATTGCTATTTACCTATGAATGTTTCCCAAATCTGGGTAGAGGATTCAAACCCAAACAATAGAACCAAATTTAAAGCAATCAAAGCAAACAAGGTAAGCATGTAAAGGTGATCTAAATCCTAAGGTAACCCCACTTTTAGAATGGTCCCTAGTAGAGTCGTCAGTTCTGTGATACGGTGGGAGAACTGACTTGAGGTTTTGCGTTTGTGTTCGCAAATGTTTCGGTTTAGCAAGAGTCGCCACCGACTTTTTATTTTATCCAAAGGAAATTCAAAAGGCACAGGAAAGACCTTTGAGATGTTTTCTTGGGTTCGTGGGGTAGATTATGAAAAGGGAAGGTGTTAGAACCCTTTTCATCCATGGATTTCCATGGGCTCTTAGTTACTTGTTTAGATCACTTGCTTTGCTTTTCAATTGTTTGAAATGGTGCTTTGTGTGGTTTTGAAAGTATTTTGAAAAGAGGCCATTGTTGTGGCAATCCTTGTAATGATTCTTGTTTGAAGAATGTATACAAAGATGTTTGTCTTTCGAAAAATCTTTCAATGTTTGAAAGTTTGTTTGGAAATTGTTTTGAAATTGTGTGTGTGTTTGAAAATAGCAAGGATGGTTTGCAAATTGATCAAGTAACTAGGAGTTGTCTACCCTACTCAAAGATCTTTCCTACACATTTTTAACCATTTTTACATTGTTGTTTTACCATTGTATTTGGTAAACAACCATATCTTTGGATGTTAAACGGGACGGACGTGGGTCATCATATGACCATGATAACAATATTGCCAAGTATCTTAGCAAATTTTTGAGGGACTAGATCATTTTTGTTTAGGCAACCAAGATAGCGTCATCGAGGGACTATGATCTTTTTGTTTTGTTTGATTTTGCCAAGATACCTAGCATGCATACCATGGCCATGTTTTAAGGCAACAAAGTGGATGAAATCCTAGGGGTGCTTCTGTGCAATGTGTTATCATTTTCATGCATTTTTGTCTTGTGTTTAGTCATGCTATTTGTTTTGATTTTTGGTCTTCGCATACAAAACCCTAATCTTACTATCATGCATATAATACGGTAAATTGCGTAAAGTAAATCTAACTATTACAACAATATTATTGGGGGGGGGGGGGGGGGGGTACAAGTTTGAATAGGGGGATATTACACAAAATAAAGCCCTAAAACTATTACAACCAAATTGAATTTATTGTACAAATAAATAAATAGACAATTATTTAAATATGCAATAAAATATAAATATGCAAAAAATGCTTTTTTTATTTATTTTATGTATGTAAAAATAAGTTTATTTATGTCCTAAAAATAAGAAAATAAAAAATGATTATTTTTGAAAAGGGTGAAAAACCCTAATTTTTGGTTTAAAAAGAAATGTATTATATTATTTATTTATTCATTTTTATATACAAGAAAAATATATAAAAATATATACAAAAATGTGGAAAAATTAAATATTATATGAAAATATTATTTTAAGTGTATAAATAATAAAAATAAAAATATGTAATATTTTTGTATTATTTACAAGTTTATTCAAGAAAATAAATTATATTTAACCTAATAAATTATTTTTTGTCATAAAAAGTGATAAAAATAATAAAATAAAAATGTAAAAATTAAGGAAATATTTTTGGTGATTTTTAATATTTAGAAAAAATAAATAAAGTCAGAAAATGTAAAATATGCAAGAAAATATGAAAATTAAAAGAAATGGGCCAAGGGGGTGCAAATAACAGAATGGGGGTGTCAAAAGTCAAACAAGCCAGACCCAGGCCCAAGCTGCCCTTCATCCCTGTCCTCTGGCCAAAATGCATGCGCCCTATGTTCAAAACTGTATCTCCTGCATATGTGCTTAAAAACAAAATCTTGCAACATGAAAGTTATAGCTCATCATCACACAATTTTAATAATATAAAAAACTTGATCTAACTCTCGAAGACCAGAGAGAATTTTATCACCCCCAATTTCTGACCTAAAAATTTCAGCATGTTCATCATCTAAATTCTCCTACATCAGTTAATATAAATACAAGCTATGCATATGTACAGCTCAAGGACATTAAGGGCTACATTTTTGCTTCACAAACCTAAGCCTAAGGATGTCTAAATAAGGAGATAGAAAGTTGGAAATTACCTTGTTCAGTCAAGTTTGAATATGGCAATGTAGGAGTTGTGAGTGAGGCCTGAAGGTTGTGTTAGCTTGTCTGAAGTTCCCTTGACCTTTCCCAATGCTTAGCTTGCTTTGAAATGGCTTGAATCTCCTTGTAGAACTCAACCTGCAAAGCTTCAAAATGAAAATGGTGAAGTGTGCAAACGAGGCTACATTTGCAAAGTAAGGGCCTGGACAGTTTAGGTGTATTGTATTGAATGTGTTTGAAGTGGCTTCAAGCAAAACGCACGAGGCAAATTTGTTTTGGCTTGAGTTCTGCAGAGCTTGCCCTGTTTTGGGCAGAAGTTGGTGTTTTTGTGTTTTGGGTGTTTGGAAGCTTGGCAATTCGTGTTTTCTGGCTTGGTACAATATGCTAAGATTGTTTGAATGAACACAAGACTTGCTCTTATCAGATTTCCAAGTTGTGGACCTTTTGCAAGCTTACTTGCTTTTGAAGCAAAAGTGGGTTGACAAAGGCAAAAGCTTGTACAAGCTAGCTCAGGGTCTGCACATAGTTGGTACACTTTTCCTGATATTTGTGGAGTTGGTTTGCAGCAAAAGCTTTGGTCCATGGCTCAAGATAAACAAAATGACATAAAGCATGCTTTATCAAAGTAGCAATGATGCCTTTTTGCCATTTTTGGATTAAACCTTTGTACAAACCTTCAAAGATCAAAACAATGTCATTAACCATTGTACTTGCATTTAATTTTTGAGTGTAAAAGAGATTAGAACCTGTAAAACAAGTACAAGCATGATCCAAACTGATTTGCAAGTTGTAACATGGTGAAAAATGCCTTGGACAAAAGTGAGAAATGGCCATTTTCTTTTCTTCGATTCTCCCTAACCATAAATGATTTTGGAGAGTTCTTGGACATTTTGGAAAGCTTGTAACATGCTCTACAATCCATCTTTGAAAATTCACAAGTAAGTCTGCAGGTAATGTCAATTCCGCATGAAAATTCGCAGGTAATTGAAAAAGTTTGAAAAATATATAGAAGGCACCAATTCAAGTGGCGCGTCCTCTTTAATTCACTTTTTTTAGAAACATGGTTATTTGTATAAATTCCTCCAAAACATAGTTATATGTGTATTTTTTTTCAAAACATGGTTGTTGCAAAAAAAATTCTAGTTTTTTTATTATTATTTTCATTATGATCAAAATCAGGAAAATGAAAAAAAAGAAGTCGGGGACCACATTCAATACATCACACGATTTGTTTACAACATGAGAGTTCATTTCCAAAATTGCAAGCTTCACACTGAATTTGATTCAAAAAGGACCACACCTTATCCATCACACATCAAGAGATCGAATCAAAACCACAATGGTTATTCCTCATCCACCAAGGAATAAGGGAGTCACAATACTTCTAAAAAGTCAAAAGACTCAGGGTCACCCAACTTGTTCAGAAAAGAAAAAAGAATGAATAAGAGAAAGCTCGCTAAGTCGAAAACTTGAAAACAAGTGACTTACGCAAAAATTAGGGCATCCTGCTAGACTTCAAAATCAAAAATAAAAAAGCAATCAGTCCAGGAAAAAATTAGGGAAACAAAAAAGAATGAAAAAGCGAAAAGCAAAAAGGATAGCCAAATAAAAATCCTCAACAAAAGAACAAAGTCATGTGATCATACACCAAGAACACAAAAGGTGGGTGATTGTCGTGTCCAAGAAACCTCGGTGGTTCCTCAACCATCATGAACTCCTCTTGAGAGATGAGTGTTCGTATCGAGTTAACTGAATGTAGGAATGGAGAATATCATGGAGAATGGGTGGGTACATATAACTTTGAGCCTTAAATATTTTTTTCTGAAACCGTGAACACGACCACGTTACAACCTTTAAAAGTCCTAACTAAAGCATGTGTTATTTCGAAAGCATACTCTATCGAGAGTATGGTAATCTGACACCTAGGTGACTTGCTAAAACTTTTGAGTTGGTATCACTCTATCTTTTTACGACATCATTTAAATAAATGTTTTTTAACTTCAAGAGAAGCATATGATTTACATTATAATTGTCATTCTCATAATAAACTTTCTTTTCATAAAGACAAGTGCTTGACATCAAAGAAGTTTTCATAATGAGTATTAGATGAAAAGTTTAATCATCCTGAGGGACAAATTGCTTAAGAAATCTATTGAAGGGCAAATAATTTTGAAGAATGATCTTAATCTGGGGAAAAACTTCTAATGACTCCACTGAGTAAAATAAGACCAATTTGAGAAATGATCACAAGCAGATTATTTAGAATCCTAACAATTGCAAAAGTATGATTGCCTAGAGGTCTCCGTTGAGCAATGGTATGTTACTTTTAGTTGGTCCTAAGTGACATATTGCTTCAAGTATCTCTTTGAGCATGAAGTATATCATGTTGAGAAGAATGGTTGTGAAGTAGCCTACTTTCAAGATGCAAGTAAATCATCCTAAGGGGGTGTTGTATTCAAAACTCCATGAGCCTATTGTTCCTCTGTGAGCATAAGGAATAGATTGTCGAGACTCGGATGAGCAGGGGAAAGACATGTCAATATTAGTACTTTGTTGAGCAGAAGTAGAAGTATCTTGAAGTTTTATTACCCTAGAGGACACAGAAGCGTGTGAATACTCTGTTGAGTAAGAGTTCAGTCAATCTGGGGAAGTCATATCAAGATTCAAAGAATCTCTCAAAGTGCTGAGTAATCAGGGTCATTCACTCAAGCATGGTCAAAGTCGTCTCCAACTCTGTTTAATCAGGGGTAGTGTTCAAAAGTTCACAATAGTGGGGCAGATTATCATGATGGTACATATCTCAGGAAGTCTTCTCGAGGTGAATTTCTCCAAAGGCCCTATAGACTATGGAAAAGCATTATACAAGGGCATTCCTCCTCTTTAGAGTTGATCAGATTAAGTCCGGGCGCGGACTAAACAACTTGGATGTTTGAAGATAATGTCGAGAATTCAAGATTGTTATCCTTAACATAAGTTAGAATCACTATCCTCGGTAGAGATCAAAGAGTTAAGTCCAAGTTATAAGCATTCTTTAGTAGAAGTCAGAAGGCTCTATTCTTTGAGCTCCCATCAGATATCTTTGTCTTGGCACATTGCATATAGAAATCATCATTTCATTTCATTGCATCCTCAAAAGCGTGTAGCATTTCCACTTAAATGGAGCATTACGCTAAAAAATCTCAAACATGAATTGAAGCATAAGCCAGATTCAAGCCTTCCTCAAGCACCATGTTCTTCCCCAGTTAGGCTGGGGTAGCCTCTCTAAAGTGAACTCTATCTATCAGATATCCTAAGTGGTACTTCCTGCAGGTTTTCCTTAAATCATATCGTCTTGTTGTTGCTATCTGCAAGCATTCTTGACCTTGTGTCATTTTATTCTCACAAATCTATAAACGGATTCATTTACCAAGTGTCTTGCTTTTAGGAAACTTCTGTTGCGGTATTATCACCCGTATTTGCCTTTGCAGTTAGAGTGTGAGTCAGAGTCGGTGTACAACCTGTCTTTCTTCTCAATTGTTTAGATATCCATACTTTGTGTGTGGCAAGTCAGATAATTGCCACTCTTGGAGAACTACACCTTATTTTGGCCTGTGGGATAATATAGTTCTTTTGTTTTGTGCAAATTACCAATCTCAATTATTTCTTACCTTTTGTAAGTCCCCTCACTGTATTATGCATGAAGGATTTGTTTCTTCTCCGATCCTTGAGTCGCGAGTTTTTAACCCTTGAGTTGTCAAGTTTTGTTTCTTCTATGATCCTTGAGTCGCGAGTTTCAAACCCTCGAGTTGTTAGTTTTGTTTCTTCTCCAATCCTTGAGTCACGAGTTTCCAACCTTCGAGTTGTTAGTTTTGTTTCTTCTCTGATCCTTGATTTGTGAGTTTTCAACCCTCGTGTTGTCAGTTTATCTTTTCTCTGATCCTTGAGTCGTGAGTTTTTAACCCCTGAGTTGTTAGTTTATTTCTTCTCTGATCCTTGAGTCGCGAGTTTCCAACTTTCGAGTTGTCAGATTTGTTTCTTCTTTGATCCATGAGTTGCGAGTTTCCAACTCTGAGTTGTAAGTTTGTTTCTTCTCCGATCTCTGAGTCACAAGTTTTCAACCTCTGAGTTGTCTGTCTTATTTCTTCTCTAATCTTTGAGTCGTGAGTTTTCCAACTCCTGAGTTGTCAGTTTTGTTTCTTCTATGATCCCTGATTCGCGAGTTTATAACCCCTTGAGTTGTCAGTTTATTTCTTCTCTGATCCCTAAGTCGCGATTTTCCAACCTTCGAGTTATCGATTTTATTTCTTATTTGTTCCTTGTGTCATGAGTTTCCAACCCTTAAGTTGTTAGTTTATTTCTTCTATGATCCCTGAGTCGCGAGTTTCCAACCCCTGAGTTGTCAGTTTGTTTCTTTTCCAACCTTTTGTTTCTCCATGATCCTTAAGTCTCGAGTTTCCAATCCCTGAGTTGTAGATGTGTATCATCTAATCTCCCAACAGTTTGTTTTTCAACTTTTGTTTATCTTTTCTGGAGTCTTTTCATTCGTGAATCCTGTTGTACCCCAAAATTTGCCCTCTCATTTCTCAAGGCATTTCTCACAATGATTCTCAAAATTCAAGTTGAACAAGTACAATTGGATTTTCCAGCATCAAGTTAAAGAGGAAGCTGTTAAAAAAGTGGAAAATAGATTAAAAAAATATTTTTAACAAATTGGAGAAAAACAAGTCTTCTTCGATTCACCTCCTTCGATTGGCCTTTTGGCCTCTTTCGATGCAAGCTTGGCTTGCATCCTTCGACTGGGTGTTGGCCTATGACACGCTGGCTTTGACTCATAAGGCAGGAGCTTCCTGCATGCAACCTTAGACTGCATCTTTGACCTCACATGGTTCACAATGTAATGGTGGCCTGCATACCTGCTTTCGATTGGACATTTGATGCTTACATAGATAAGTTGATGACTGGCTGCATAAAGCCTTCAATTGATCCATGGATTCCCTCTTGCACGCAAGAGGCTCCCACCAGGCCAGCAGGAACACGACAAAAAGCCTCTTGTATCCTCCTTCGATTCCAAGGAAAAAAGACTCCTTTTGGCATCCTTCAATTGCGCAATTTTCCTCCTGCATGCCTCTTTCGTCTGGGCATTTTTGCTTCTTGCATGCCTCTTTCGTTTGGGCATGTGGCCCTTCTTTGATGCAAGCCTAGCATGCCTCTTTCGTTTGGGCATGTGTCTCCCTTCATGCAAGTCTTCGTTTGAGCATTGGCCTCTTGTATGCTTGCTTAGAGTCACAAAGTTTAGACCTCCTGCATGCAGGCTTCGACAGGACATTGGCTATGTTTGCACTAGTTTCGACTGGACACATTTCCCTTTAGTATGCTTCAATTACAGCCTTGACAACCTTCAGCACACATGGTTGGTGGATTTGAAGGGCATACATAAGAGTCCCTTTCGAAGGATATACCTTACTAGCCCATTCGAAGAATTTCATAGTCCATTCGAATGACACATTTGGCCCTTTCAAAGATACATACATGACCCCTTTAAAGGACATGTCTGGGTGTTCCATTTGAAGGACATGTTTGATGGCCCATTCGAAGGACTTACAAGACCCACCTTTAAGGCATACTTTGGTGACCCATCCAAGGGGCACGCATTTGTCTCCTTCAAAGGATGCACAAAAGTGACCCATTCGAAGGACGCTTGTTGGAGGAAAATCAAATAACATTGTTGGAAGAAGAATCTGGTCGAAGGGGGGTCAAAGCGAAAGGATGAAATATTCAAAAGATGCTTGCTGCCATGTTCAGGCCTGGTACACTGGCCATAACGCTCCAAAACTGCTGCACAATAGTCCTGAAACACTGCCCCATTCTTGCACCAAAATGGCATACGAACACTGCCCCTCGAAAGCTACAAAAAGCAGTTTGCTCAAATTGTTCAAATTGTTTTGTTTTCCCTCCAAAACTTCAGCCAGCTTTTCCTATAACTAATAGGGCTCCATAACATGTAGAAAGGGTTGGACAACACATCCAAGGACTTTGGGGGCGTGGAGAAAAAATAAAACACTCTCAAACACTTAAACACATATTCAAACCCAGAATCCAAACACTTGCTTCTTTCGAATCTGAAACAATCCCCACACTTTGCTTTCCTTTGAATCCATTAGATAAAACATCACACTTATTCTTATCCTTCGAATCCAGCATTAGGAACGTCACCTTCGTTCCTTCCCTTCGAATCCAGAAGCATCTAGGCAGCCACCCAAGGTCCAGCACACACGTTCCAGCCTCAAGCAAGGTAAGTTTCTCTAAACCTTGAACCTTTTGTTTCTAACATAACATGTGAATAATCTTTCCTTCCATTTCAAACATGTACATCACATTTGTTTTCTTTTTCGTTTCCACCCTTTTAATTTGTTTTCATGACTAACCCTTTTAGTTTTGCTCCTTGTTTTGTTAAATATGCTTTAAGAACTAACCTGGCCATAAGACAATGCTAGCATGGCCTCAGGCTATGTTGATATTTAAAATCTCAAACGAAATAAACAGGAGGAAGAAAGTATGAAATGAAGCCTTAGGCTTCCATACTGACTTCCAGTTCCAAACGAAAGAGGCGGCCAGAAGGATGGCCATACTGACTTCCAGGCCCCAGTCGAAGGAAGCAGAAAGTGAAGCTATACCTCACTACTTCTAGGCCCCAGTCGAAGGAAGCAGAACAGTGAAGAGTGCACTTCATGCTGATTCCAAACCCAGTCGAAAGGCACGCCCACACTGACTTCCAGGCCCCAATCAAAGGAATCAGAAAGGCAGATTGCATCTCATGCTGATTCCAGGCCCAATCGAAAGGCACACCTTCACTACTTCCAGGCTAAATTGAAGGGAGCCAGAGAAGCAGAATCGAAGGGTTCTACTGCCCAAATCGAAAAGCTCATTTTCCTTTCTTTATTTTGTTTTTGTCTTTACATTTTCTTACTATTCAATATGGTTGTAATAGTGTAGGATTTATTTTCTTCATTTTTTATTGCTTTTTATACAAATTTTAGTAATTAGGGTGTATGGTAAGATAAAAACCAACAAGTAGACAACCTAAAATTCAAAGACTAAATGCATGAAAATCAAACACATTATTCACACATGCACCCTTAGGGTAATCTCACTTGTTGACTCGGAGAATAGTCATGCCCCTCAAATATGGGTATTTTAGTAAAGACCCTCAATAAAAGATCGTAGTCCCTCGATGACCCTCGATGTTTCCTTCGGTAAATGATCTAGTCCCTAAATGACATTGCTAAAACGTCCCATAGGTTGCCTTCTATGACTATACAAACGTCCCACGCCCATCCCTTCACATCCATAGATAGGGCTTCTTACCAAATCAACGGTAAGATAGCAACATCTAAAGGAGGAGGAAAAGAATATAGACCTTTTGAGTAGGTAGGATGCTCCTAGTTGCTCGCTTGCTCACAACAAAAACATTTTATACACTAACACTTTCATTTTGAAACATTTTCAAAAGACAAAGTTTTTTGTATGCGTTCTTATAGAAACGAGAGCCATTACAAAGACACATTTCAAAATCAATTTCAAAAACACATTCCACAAACACCTATTTAAACTATTTTCAAAACCAACACTTTGTACGCGTTCTTATAGAAACGAGAGCCATTACAAAGACATTTTCAAAATACTTTCAAAACCCACATCACAAGCACATTTTCAAACAAAAGTAAGTGATCTAGCAAGAAACTAAGAGCCCATAGATAACTACTGATGAAAAGGGTGCTAATACCTTACCTTTTCATAACCTACCCCCCGAACTCAAGAAATAATCTCGAAAGGTCTTTCCTATTCTTTTCAACCTTTCCTTATTGGATAAAATAAAAGTCGGTGGCGACTCTTGCTATCCGCAACAATTGCGATAAAACGCAAAACACCCAAGTCAGTTATCCCACCGTGTTACAGAACTGGCGACTCTGTTGGGGATTCTACTTAAAAGTGGGGTTACCTTATGGTTAGATCACCTTTACTTGCTTTCCATGTTTGACTTGCTTGCTTTATATTATGGTTCCTTGTTTGGGCTTGTTTTGATCCTCTACTCGGATCTGGGGCACCTTTTAGGTAAGTAGCAATAGATTGTGGAAACTGTACGGTGTAGATTAACACGGTTGAAGCAATGGCTACGTTAGTGTGACGCATTTATTGGTACCGGTATCCCTTGTGTTGAATCGAGGAGAATACAGGGCCGCTGAGTGGCGTCATGAAGCACTAACTGAATTTAGAACCTTAATTGAACAACTTGGAAATTAGGAAGTAGCGAGATTGTCGACTTTGGTTCCGACCGAAGATTGGTTGATACTCGATGCTACGCTCATTGAGATCAGACTTTTGGGATATCTCGGCCGCAAGAAAAGATTGATTGAGCTGAGACAATGCCTAAAAGAAAGGTCAGTGATATTGAGATCCCTTAGAACCCGGTTACTTTCTAGGACATGTTAAGCCAACTAAACTTCAAAAGGGTACTTACCTATAAACTCCATGCAAGCCTAAACCTAAGGACTTGTCTGCTTTGTGTGTATATGACTATTTGTACATAACAACTTACTTGCTTTGCATACTTGTACATAACATCATAAACATCATGAGATCATACCATAGAATTTTCAATAACCATTTCAAGGATCTCAAGGGCCTATGATGCCGGGTCATGTTGAACCAGACGCCTATCAATGGGCAAAAGGATTCATTCTCTAATCAAACACCGTCAAGACCAAAGCATAGTAACTTGAGTTAAGGGATATGATCCACTTGACATGGTGAGCTTGATTCTCGTGGAAGGACATCCACCGATGCGAAGTTCTCCAATAAAATCTACTTCTAACATCTTCTTGTGTTTACCCCGCGAGATCCTTGAAAACATGCATCCACATACCATGCATCATATCATGACAGGTTTCTCCCATACAGTTCTCCTTATATTCCTATTGTTTATTTCAGTAAGATGGATATGGAACAAATGGTGAAGGATATCCAAGCACAAAATGCCCAATTCCAACAAATTTTCTTGGCTATGGCTAAGGGGCAGGAGGACCTGAAGACTCTCATTATTAAAGACAAGAAGAAAAAGTCAAAGAAGTCGGTAGGCGTCCTAAATTTAGGAAGAAGACTTAGAGGACCAGTCAAGAGAGCTCTCGATCTCTCAACTCCATCAAATAACGGGAATAATCATGAAGAAGATAACAACCCGGGGACTGATGAAGATGAAGCTGGCTACTCTGAGGAACAATATCCTCCCATTGATGATAAATACAAATAGTTAGAGGATCGCCTCAATGCTATGGAGATTCAGCAGATACCTGGCTTGGACTTTGAAGAGTTAAGATTGGTTTCCGGAGTGGTCATCCCACCAAAGTTCAAAATACCTACCTTTGCCAAGTATGATGGGGTCTCTTATCCTAAGATGCATCTGAGATCTTATGTCCATAAGATTCAGCCTCACATTGCTGACCGGAAGCTATGGGTCCTTTTCTTCCAAGAAAGTTTGGCTGGCACTCAACTAGAGTGGTTCTATCAGTTAGAAGGAACCGACATTCATACCTGGGAGGACTTGGTTGCTGCTTTCTACAAGCAGTACCAATACAACGTTGATCTTGCACCAACTCGTATGCAATTACAGAGTATGACCGTGCGTTCCAACGAGGGCTTCAAAGACTACGCTCAAAAGTGGAGAGACCTAGATGGCAGGGTGCAGCCCCCATTAACTAATAGGGAGCTGATTGATATCTCCATGGGAACTTTGACAGAACCTTTCTTCAATCACCTAATTGGAAGCTCCTCAGCCGGGTTCAACGAGCTAATACTGAGTGGCGAAAGAGTCAACGCTGACATCAAAAATGGTAAAATCCAAAGGGGTGCAACTTTAAGTGCAGGGAAACAACCTTTCGATGGGAAGAAAGAGTCTGATGCTGCGTACGGTCAAAAAGGTATTAACCAGAGTAACCACGACCAACACGTGGTGCAATCCTAATCTCTAATCCTACACCTGTGCAACAACGTCAACAAGGAAATCAGCGTAAGGAGGTCGCACCTAAAAGGAAATTCACCAAGATCAACATGCCACCAGCTCAAGAATTACAACACGTGTTGAAAGTAAATCTGATTACGTTAAAGGCTCCTCTCTGGAATCCCAATACTTCTGCTCCTACTTATCATTCCAATGAAAGGTGCTCATACCATTCTGATAGTCCTGGACACGACACGAATAGCTGTTGGGCTCTGAAGAACAAGATTCAAGACATGATTGATGCCAAGGAGATTGAGTTCGACCCTCCAGAAGCTCCCAACGTGATCACTGCTCCTAGGCCAAATCATTGAGAGCGCTCTTTTCATTTTGAATTTTCAATTATAATCTCATTTGTTGTTCAAACACTTATCTATTAATGTCAAACTTTGTCTCATTAATGCAATGCATATGTTTGTCTTGAATTAATTAATTCATTTTCATTATATTTAAATTATGCTATTTACTCCCCTTATGATATTCAACTCTTTTTTCAAAAGTTACAAGCCTTTAGAGGGGGGATGACGAAAACAATGCCATAATCTCATACAGCATACTTTTGGACAAACCTTGCTAACGATGTACAGGTGTTTGTTTCAATTCCTAAACATTGGAGTTATAAGGAAGATAATCCCTAGTCAACCCCTTTGAGCCAAAGAAGTAGGAGTTTTTCTTTTTCACATAAATTTAAACCCTTAATCAAAACGTAGGATAGGGTAGTTTCTCAGTTAACTCAAATGTGCGTTTAGTTGCAAATACAACGAGTGATATCAAAAACGTCCTTGAATTAAAAGACGGTGATGGTTCCCTATCATATAGGCAGTCATTATCTCTCAAAAAGAAAAGCTCACTAAGTCAAAACTTATGAAGGAGACTTAAGAAAACTAAGGCATCCCGCCGATTGTAATCTCAAAACAAGAACAGTCATGCAAAAATCGAGGATAGTAAATAAAAAAATAGGACACTACAAATCCTCAACAACATGGAAAATATGACAAAAAATGACTTCCTTCCAACAAATAAACTTCCAAATTTATGAACCATCACCAAAACGTCATTCCAGACTCAATTGGAGTTCAAACGCACAATTAACTGAGTTTAGGATTGGAGAACATGATGAAGAATGGGCGGGTACAAATACACTTTGAGCCTTATCTTTTGTTTCTTAAACCGTGAACCAAGCCACGATATAACCTTTCAAAGTCCTAATTGAAGAATGGTGTGATACGGTGGGAGAACTTACTTGGTTGTTTTGCATTTGATCGCAAATGTTGCTGTTAGCAAGAGTTGCCACCTACTTTTCTTTTATCCAAAAGGAAAGGTGAAAAAGCACAGGAAAGACCTTTGAGATTATTTCTTAAGTTCGGGGGGTAGATTATGAAAAGGGAAGGTATTAGCACCCTTTTAATCCATGGTTTCCATGGGCTCTTAGTTACTTGCTAGATCACTTGCTTTTGTTTGAAATTGTGCTTTATGTGTTTTTTGAAAGTATTTTGTAAAGAGGTCATTGTTTAGGGAAACTTGGTAATGATTCTCTTTCGTAAGAATGTATACAAAGATGTTGATCTTTTGAAAATGTTTTCAAGTTTGTAAGATGTTTTGAAAGTGTAGGTGTTTGTTTTGAAAATAGCAAGGATATTTTGTTTTGAAAATGAGAAAGTAACTAGGAGCATTCTACCTACTCAAAAGTCTTTCATGTTCATTGCCTTTTTCCTTTGACATTGTTATCTTACCATTGATTTGGTAAGTAACCCTATCTTTCGATGTAAACGGGACGGGCGTGGGTCATCATATAACAATGATTAGCAATGTTGCAAGGTATCTTAGCATTATTTTTAGGGACTAAGATCATTTGAAAGGCAACTTAGATAGCGTCATCGAGGGACTATGATCTTGTATTTTTGCTTTTTTTTTTTGCTAAGATACCTCACATGCGTAATATGGCCATTTTGTAAAGGCAACCAAGTGGATTTACCCTAGGGGTGCTTGTGTGCAAGTGTATTGTTTTCATGCTTGATTTTGTCTTGAATTAGGGTTTTCTAAGCATTGATTTTAGTCTTTCCATACAAATGCTAATTACTAACATTTGTATATAAAGCGATAAATTGCGGAATTTAAAGTTACTACGCTATTACAATAGTTGTGGGAGGGGTGTACAAATTATAAATGGGGATTGCAAGAAAATAAACCTAGTTAATCTATTACAACCATATTGAATTGGTATAAGAATTGAATAAATAAATGTACAAAAATAGACAAATATGCAAGAATGTAAATGCAAAGAAAAATAGATATTTGTTTGATTTTTCATGAGAAAAGGGGTTTTTTATTTAACCTAATTAATTAAAAGAAAATAATTAATTAAAATAATAAAAGTAAACCTAATTTTATTAAGAAAAGATTTTAAATAGAAACCCTAAATCTATTAATTGATAAAAAAGAAATTAAGTTTTAAGAAAAGTATTTTTGGTATTTTTTGTCTTGAAAATAATTTATAGTATTATAAAATATTTTTGGCCTTTTTTATATTAAAATAATATATTTTAATTGGTGTAAAATAAAATAAATAATAACCTAGTTTTCATTAAATTTACAAGAATAATTAGAAACATAAATAAAGTATGGTTAAATAAAATATATTTTTTGGGAGAAAAATATATAAACTAAGTCAAAATATAAATCTACTATTTTTATATTTTTTGTGACTTTTTTAATATTAGAAAAATAATAAAGAAAAAAAATAAAATGAAAAAAAAATAAATAAATAAATAAAATTGGGTCAGGGGTGTTAAAAAACAGTCAGGAGGGTGGAAGGCTAGCAAAAATAACAAGGCCCAACTGTTGAGGCCCAGCGCATCTGTTATGTGACAAAAACAAGAAAAATGTGAAAAAATGAAGAAAAATGGCAACGCTGGGACTTGAACCCACGCCCTTAGCATGAAACACGCGCTGCCTTACCACTGAGGTGGCTATACATTCGTTGATATAAACAAAATAATAAATATATAATACAAAATGCGCCCTGATTACGCTTCATCTTCAACCTCCAGCCAAAGGACCTGTAACTTCATCATTCCTCAACCATTCATAAAACTTCCAACATCAAACTTGTTAGAAATTTTCTCACGATTCTGAATATGTAAATAACTTAAGCTAATTCTCAAAAATGAGCATGAATTTCTAATGGTACCAAATCCTGACCTAAATATTTTCAGCGATTCAGATTCAAAATTCTAACTACTCAAGCAACAATAATGAAATCTAGAGAAATGGTTAGCTTCAGGACAATGATATCTACATTTCTTATTCACAAATAAACCATTAATGATGCTTGTATGAAGAGTTCAAAGTTAGGAAAACTTACCTCAAAACTGGAAATCGTGTTTTGAGTTTGAGCTTGTTTTAAGTGATGGTGATGATCAGGTTAGATTCCTTGAGGTCCCATGAAGCTACAAGCATGGTTTGAGTTTATAGGAGGCTCTAGACATGTTGCTTTTGCCTTTGACATTGCTTGTGATCAGAAGGAACAAGTTAGGAGCTCTATGCATTGACTTTGTGATTAAAGCCTCTTTACAAGAATGGAATGGTTACTTTGTGCCATAAATGGAAAATTTGCTTGGATAAAGCTTGAATCAAGTAGATAATAGCTTAAACGCAAGTGTAATCTTATGATTATGGAGAGATCTTGAGGTTTAGAGGCCTTCAAAACAAGATTATGCAGCATAGGTTTGAAATTAAATTCTTGTTCATCACAAAATGCCTTGTAATTCAAGTGATAAAACCCTAACTTCATCTCTTTGATTCTCCCTACTCAAGAATGATCTCAAGGAGTTCTTTGATATTTTGGAAAGCTTGCAATTTTCTCTACAACCCATCTTTTAATTTCTTTTGAAGATTCCCCTTGGAACTATATGAAAAAGTGTCATGAAGTTGGGTCAAAATCCTGACCAAATTAGGGCAAAATTTCCGTAAGTGTTTTGTTTCATGACCACATGTTCTTAAAATTATAACTTGAGATATAAGTACTTTTGGAAGAAGTTGTGTGAAGTAAATTTGTAGATTTAATTGATATCTACAACTTTCATGTTAGATGTTTCTCTTTAATCACTTTGCATCATGGTGAAAATTTTGCTTAAAGTTATAAAAAAATAAGAAATTTCCAACACTTAGAAAAATTTCTAAGTTTAGAAATTTTAACTTTTCAAAATGAAATCTTGAATTTTTTATTTCTTGATGAAAATGTTTCATATTTTGACATGCTTTGATAAATTGTGATCTTTGGCATTTGATTTTGACCAAAAAGTCAAAGTTTGACTTTTCAATATATAGTTGACTGAAAAATCCATCTGTCAATCCATTGGACTTGCAATGTTTTGAGCCATGTCATTAGGTAAAAATGATGCAATTGGACTCTTGTGATCTTTCCATAAACCAATTGATCATTTGCTAGGTCAAAAATCAGAAATTGCCCTTTCTCAGTCAAAACCCTAATTTTAACCATTTTGCCCTTTTGAAGATTTGATCAAATTTCTTGAGAAATTATGGTCCAAACTTGATAAAGTGATACATATAAGTTTAAAATGTTGATGTGGATCAAAATTTATGAAGTTTAACTGTGAATTGGCCATAGTTGACTTTTTCCCCAATACAACTTATTTTTAGGTCAACTGCTCAATTGACTGAGCAAAAATGTTATCCAAGACTTGAACTTAACATGAGTAATCTTTTGGGTCCATAATGATCCATGAAAGTAATATGGGGAATTGGAAGTTCAAAAATCCTTGTGCAGTCTCAAACCCTAATTTTGGTCATCAGTGCTTAAGGAGGTGTCTTGAGCTGATCAACCCTAGTGCAGTCTTGAGCCAAAGGAGATCCTGTGAGCAAATATATTGATAAGTGAGAGGGAAAATTTTGGGGTACAACAGCTTCCTCTGTTCAATCTTCTTAAGCCTGAAGAGTTAGATTGGCTAGTTTTGCCATTCGTGACTCGAAGGTTGAAGATGATTGGACACTAGAGTGCCCAGAAATTTGCACTCGGTGATGTGAAGGTTGATGGTATACGAAATGGGCTTAAAGATGCCATTTGGAGAGATGATGTAAAGTTGTTGGAGATGGGCTTGTAGATACCATCCAAAAATGATTGTTGAATCATATCTGTAAGCTGAAACTGAATGAGTACTAGTATGGCGTCAGTGTCTGGAGCGTATCTGAACTGTATCAGAAGGATGAATTTTAATAAGTATCAAAATGGCATCCGTGTCTGGAGCATATCTGAATTGTATCTGAGAGTTGAATCTGAATAAGTATCAGAGTGGCATCCGTGTCTGGAGCGTATCTGAACTGTATCTGAGAGTTGAATCTGAATGAGTATTAGAATGGCATCTATTTTAGAGCGTATCCGAACTGTATCTGAAATCTGAATCTGAATGAGTATCAGAATGGAATCCGTGTCTGGGGCGTATCTGAACTGTATCTGAGGTTGAGTTTGAATGAGTATCAGAATGGCATCCGTGTCTGGAGAGTATCTGAGCTGTATCTGAAATCTGAATTTGAATGAGTATTAGAATGGCATCCGTGTTTGGGGCGTATCTGAACTATATCTGAAATCTGAATCTGAATGTCTTTCTATTTTGTTTATTTATAAACAGTAATTATGTTCAAATGCATATGTTCAACAATAAATCATTGGACGTTTTTTGTAAATAAAACATAAGAGTAAAGAAAAACAGATAGTTTTGCACTTTCAAAGGGATATCTTTGTATTGACTTTGAGTAAGTATTTTTGTACAATGAGACAAACATTCTAGTAAGAAAATGCCGTCGTAAAAAATGAAAATTTGATACAAAGAAAAGATAGCTATGTGAAATAATCCCATGGGATTCCCATTATGCTATAGCCTTCGTGTCTCTGAACATCTTGTCCACTTTCTACCTTGTCCGAAGTTCATTGAATTGATCAGAACCTCTGAGTTTTCCATTTTGTCCATAAGGTGATCCAACAGGACATAGTCATACGCTTTAATTCCCTAAATTTTTCCTGGACCGCCCTTTCGGGTTTTCAGTCCACCGGGATACCCTTTTTTGCCCAAGTCGGCCTTTCGGGTTTTCAGCTTGTCGGGTGTACAAATTCTTTTGTTTTATCCCTAATTTTTCCCCAAACCTTTTTGGTTCGCCGAGATGCCCTTGTTTTTCCTAGGTGTGTCAACTTAGCGGCTCTCTTATGCATAGTATCTTTTGACTATGTCTGTGTTCACAGGGTACGGCAGATCATCGCCATTAATGGTGGTCAAGATCATTGCTCCACCAGAGAATATGCTTTTGATTACAAATGGTCCTTCGTATGTAAGAGTCCACTTGCCCCTGGGATCACCTTGCGGTAGTATGATACATTTGATCACCAAATCCCCAACTTGATACACTTATCGTCTGACCTTTTTGTTGAAAGCCTTGATCATCCGTTTTTGATACATCTGACCATGACAGACAACAGTAGGCCTTTTCTCATCAATCAAGTTCAGTTGATCAAGTTGAGTTTGGATCCAATCGTCTTCATTCAAACCTGCATCCTTCATAATTCTCAGAGAGGGGATCTGGACCTCAATAGGCAAGACAACTTCCATGCCATATACCAGAGAATAGGGTGTTTCCTCGGTTGATGTGTGAGTTGTGGTACGATACCCGTGGAGAGCGAATGGTAGCATCTCATGCCAGTCTTTGTATGTGACTGTCATTTTCTGTATGATCTTTTTGATATTCTTATTTGCGGCTTCGGCAGCACCATTCATCTTGGGCCGGTAAGGGGAATAATTGTGATGATGGATCTTGAATTGCTCGCACAGGGCGGTGATCATAATATTGTTTAGATTTGTACCATTGTCTGTGATGATCCTCTCTGGGATACCGTACCGACAGATGATATTTTGTTTAATGAATCGGACTACAACGTTCTTAATAACGGAAGCGAAAGAGGTTGCCTCAACCCACTTTGTAAAATAGTAAATGGCCACTAAGATGAAGCGGTGTCCGTTAGAGGCTGTTAGTTTGATCTCCCCAATCATATCGATGCCCCACATAGCAAAGGTCCAAGGAGCCGTCAAGACATTCAGAGGAGCCGGAGGTACGTGGACCTTGTCAGTATAGATCTGACACTTGTGGCATGTTCGAGAGTGTTGATAACAATCTACTTCCATGGTAGACCAGTAATAGCCTGCCCGTAGGATCTTCTTTGCCATCGTATGCCCGCTCAAATGGGTGCAAAAAGTGCCCTCATGTAGATCAGCCATGATTTTTTCCGCTTCAACCTTATCTATGCACCGAAGTAACACCGAGTCATGGTTGCATTTATAGAGAATGCCATTACTAAGGAAGAATTTAGCAGAGAATCTCCTTAAGAACTTCTTATCATTGACTGAAGCTCCTTCTGGATATTCTTGAGCCTCGAGATACCTCTTGACTTCGTGAAACCAAGGCTGATCCACTACTTCTTCAGTATTAATCTCGTGACAGTGAGCTGGTTCATCCATTCGTTCAATGGTGATTTAGGGAGCCTCGTTATCCCATTTAAGTTTAAACATGGATGCCATTGTGGCTAGTGCGTCTGCTAGCTGATTTTCTTCTCGCGGGAAATGCTCGAAGGTAATCTTCTCAAAATATGGGATCAATGTCAACACATTTTCTTTGTAGGGGATAAGGTTAGGGTGTTTGGTGTCCCATTCCCCTTTGATCTGGATGATGACCAAAGCTGAATCTCCGAATACATTTAAGGATTTGATTCCCAAATTTATGGCAGCTTTGAGACCAAAAATGCATGCTTCGTATTCCGCCATGTTGTTTGTACAATTGAAGCAGAGTCTTTCCGTAAAGGGAGTATGACATTCTTCAGGAGATATGAGTACAACACCAATACCATTGCCGAGTGCGTTGGACGCCCCATCAAAAACCAGGGTCCATCAGGATCCTTGTTTAGGTCCATCATATGGTCTGAATTCTTCACAGTTGTTTACCATCATGATGTCTTCATCTGGGAATTCGAACTTCATGGACTGGCAGTCTTCCACAGCTTGGTGAGCAAGGTGATTAGCTAGTACACCCCCCTTTATTGCTTTCTGGTTAGTATATTGTATGTCATATTCTGTCAGGATCATCTTCCATCTCGCTATTCTCCCAAAGAGGGTAGGTTTCTCGAAGATGTATTTTATTGGATCCATGTTAGATATCAATAAGGTAGTATGGGTCACCATATACTGTCTTTGCCGGTGAGTAGCCCATTCCAGAGCGCAACAAGTTTTCTCGAGCAGTGAATATCTTGTTTCACAATTGGTAAACTTTTTGCTCAGGTAATACATAGCATGCTCTTTTCGGCCAGACTCGTCATGCTGCCCCAACACACACCCCATTGAATTTTCCAAAACAGTTAGATACATGATCAATGGTCTTCCCTCGATTAGTGGCATCAAAACAGGAGGCTCTTGCAGGTACTATTTGATCTTGTCGAAAGTAGTTTGGCACTCGTCATTCCACTTGACTACTTAATATTTCTTCAGTAATTTGAGGTTGATTCACAAGTAGCTATTAGGTGAGAAATGAATCTGGCAGTGTAGTTTAACCGTCCCAAGAATCCTCTGACTTCCTTCTCGATACGAGGAGTAGGAATTTCTTGTATTGCTTTCACCTTGGCAGGATCCACTTCAATACCTTTATTCCTGACAACAAAGCATAGGAGTTTACTGGACCTCACCCCAAATGTGCATTTATTTGGGTTCAACCTTAGCTTGTACTTCTTTAGCCTCTCAAACAATTTCTGTAAATGATCAAGATGTTCTTCTTCTGTTTGAGATCTAGCTATCATGTCGTCCATATAGACCTCTATTTCGTGATGTATCATGTCGTGAAATAGAGCTACCATGGAACGTTGATAGGTTGCCCCAGCATTCTTCAGTCCGAATGGCATAACCTTGTAGTAGAATGTGCCCCACTGTGTGACAAAGGTTGTTTTCTCCATGTCCTCAGGCGCCATTTTGATTTAGTTGTAGCTTGAGAAACCATCAATGAAGGAAAACACTTTGTGTTGTGCTGTATTGTCAACTAGAATATCAATGTGGGGAAGTGGGAAATCATCCTTAGGGCTCGCTCAATTCAAATCTCTGTAGCCCGCGCACATTCGTGCCTTGCTGTCCTTTTTAGGCACGGGAACAACATTGGCAACCCATTGCGGATAGGAGGTAACAGCCAAGAATCCATTATTGTATTGTTTCATGACTTCTGCCTTAATATTCTCTGACATGTCTGGTCGCATGCGACGGACCTTTTGCTTTACCGGTGGGCAATCTTCTTTTGTTGGTAGACAATGTACCACAATATCTGCATCAAGTCCCGGAATGTCTTCATACGACCAGGCAAAGACCTCAACATAATCGCGTAGCAACCGAATCATACACTCTTCGACATTGGGTTCCATATTGGCACCCACCTTGACTTCTCTTTTGTCTTCTTAGGTACCTAGGTTGATTGTGTCCACTGGCTCTTCGTGGGGCTGAATGGTCCTCTCATCTTGTTGCAGTAACCTGGAGAGTTCCCCTGGTACTTCACAATCTTCCTCACCTTCGTCTTTGGCTTGGTAGATTAGATTTTTCGAGTCACCGAAAGCCATAGAAAAACTGTTACCCATGGAATCCCGAATGGATGTAGACCTGCATTATGAGTGTGAGTGTGTGTAAGAGTATATCTATCTTTGAAAAAAATGAAAATGTAAAAATAAAAACAATGAGCACAAAGTTTGTATGGAAAAACGTCCAGGATTCATTGATGTCATATGGAAATGAGATAATAACCCTTACAAGTGGACCATTGTGCCTCGGGTAAGACACAAGGTTTTAAGAGTCTGAATTGTTTTAATATTACAGATCCGAAAAAATGTAAAGACAAATTACTGTGGGATAAAAGTGATCGGGACGAAATCTCTAGCTTCCCAATTGTTGATCCCTCCATTGATAGTTGGGTAAATCCAATCCTCCAGGTCATAGTTGTCTTCATCATCCTCCACAGCGCTGACTTGGTGGTTGTTGATCTTCAAGGGTGGTCCTCTAGCACGAACGCGGCGTACAGCCTTCTGGGAACCTTCTTCTATCACTGCCTTGGCATCCTTTAAATATGACATCTTGAGTGGAGGCCTCGTAATCTCAGGGACTTGAGACACAGGCTTGGTTACTGCCACATTTTGCGGGACTTCTTCAAAGTGTTGGAATGGAGTCTCAATAAATTCACCATCTAATTTCATATATCTGAAGGAATTTAGATAGCTGACCATATATTATTCTTCTCCATGAACGATGATAATTTTCCCTTGAATTGGATATTTCAGCATTTGATGCAACGTAGAAGTAATGACACCAGCATTGTGAATCCAAGGTCGGCCTAATAAGCAGGAATATGAAGGGCGAATATCCATTACATAAAAAGTTGAATCAAATGTTTGGGTTCCAACCTTTATGGGGATGTCAACTTCCTCATGCACCATCCTTTTTGAGCCGTCAAAGGCCCTCACTACTATGTTTCTCAAATTCAATGTCAATCCTTCGCAGTCTAGCCTATCAAGAGCCTTTTTATGCAACACATTCAGAGACGAACCAGTGTCCACCAAAACATGAGCCAAGGTCGTGCCCCTGCATTCCACTGAGACATGCAATGCCTCATTATGCTTCCTTCCTCTTGGCGTTCAATCAGCATCTGAAAAACCTAAACCATTATCTGCATTCAAGCTTTCTACACAGTCTTGGAACTGATCAGCAGATGTTTCTTGGGGTACATTGGCAGTTTTGAGGAACTTTACCAAGGCTTTTGCATGAGCCTTAGAATATAACAATAAAGCCAGCATGGAAATTTTTTATGGAGTTTACCCCAGTTGCTCCACTACGTTGTAGTCGCTTCTTTCTATGATCTTTAGAATTTCCTCCATCTCTTTTCGGGAAGTCTTAGGGATAGCCATTAATTGTGCCTTCGTTCGGACAGGCTCAACCAGAATACCTTTACCTTGAGTCTTGGTTGACTCGGCAGCAGGGGTGTCGGTAGGGGTGATAACAGTGATTGTAACAGTTTTGTCGACAAGAGTATTAGCAGAGATGATTGTAGGACTGGTATTGTACCCTAAATTTTGCCCTCCCATATTCTTCAAAGTTTGCCAAGAATCATCTTCAATTGGTTCAAGACTACTCAAAGGTTGCACAGTCCAAATGCCTCCTAAGCCAGTCAAAATTAGGGTTTTGGTTCTCTCAAGGAATTTGGGGTTTTCAATGGCTCAATCAATTCCCATGTGCCTATATACATTGTCAAGCATCTACATGCCAAGTCTCAAGACTCACAGAGGCAAATTGCACAGTCAAAAGCTTCATTTGGTTCACAATCAACTACAGGGGCAAAATGGTCATTTGGCAGTCAAAAGTCAAAAATTTTGGTCAACATCTTATTTTGAGCTCACAAAAATCATTTGATCAAGTCTTGATCATAATTCCACAAGCATGACTCAAAAATCATCAAAGATGCAAAGGTTACTATTTTTGGACAGCAGAAAAGTCAACTGTATCTTGACCAGGGCATAACTTTTTCATGGTTCATCAAACAAATCCCATAAAATGCTCATTTTGAAGGGGATGACATTTCCTACAACTCATCTTCACATTCCAAGTCCAAGAAATGCTCTCACAAAAAGTTATTAATTTCTACATTATAGGTCAATTTCAAAAGTCAACAAAAAGACACTTTAAGTCAAAGACCATAACTTGAGATTGGTGAATCCAAATGACATGGGACTAAAGGCATTGGTTAGAAGACTTCAAGACCTTTCCAAAATGTCCAAGAACATGTTCATATGATCCAAATTGAGCAAGATATGCATTGGAGAAGTTGGGAAATTTTTGTGAATTTGCAAAAGTCAACTTTGCTCAAAACACATCATTTTTGCTAATGGGCCTCAAATTCCTTCTTTAATCTTTACCCAAAGCATATGCACGACCCATCAAGCCTATTTGAGTTTATTTTCTTATTTTTATTAATTAATTGGATTTTTTATTAATATTAATTCATTTAATTGATTTAAAATATAGGAAATTCAAAGATATGGTTTTCAAATCTTTTTGTGAAGCAAACAAACTCAGGGCAAGCTGGCAAATTCGTGTATCAATCAAAGAGACAAAAATCTCCATGTTTGGCAAGTTTTCTCAATCAAAAAGATTGGAAAATATTTGATTTCCAATCAAATATTGAAACCATAATGCAATGGATTTCTTGACCAGAAGTTAACCTAATTCCATTCTATTATAAGTACATAAGCTAAACCTAAAGCCTTGGACGTGCAAATTGTTGCAAAAACACCATAAGCATATTGAGAAAAAATCAAAAAAACTCAAAGCTGTTCTCAACCTTCCAGGCCAATTCAAGGGCTTTTGTGGTTTCTAATACCTTGCAGGGATCCCCATATACGTTTTGCAATCCAATTCGCGTGCTAAAGCTCCAGAAAACACCTTAAACAGACTCACGGTTTGGCTCTTTTGTTCATAATCATAACTCATATTCCATGCACATTTAACATGATTTGTTGGTTGTTTTGTATTGCTAGCACTCACAGGAAACTAATGGCATAGATTAATTGGACTGAAATGCCCTGAAACAGAAACCACCATGAACGATTTCTAGGTTTTCCAAGCTCTAAAATTGGGGCTTTCTTATTTAGGAAAAATTAAGCCTCAAGAGACCTATGACTGAAACCGTCTGAACAAGACGAGCAAGATGGAACCCTCGCGATGAATTTATATTAATCCTATGCCTATTCGCTATTATTGGTCATCCTATTTTGTGGGGGTTAAAAACCCCCGCTAACTAATTTGTTTTTGCAGGCATAAGGAAGGAGACGAAGGACGTGTAAGCCCCTGAATGGATAGTTCAAATATAGCGCGCGTAATTTTTGTGTTGTCCAGCATAATTGTTGTTGTCATATATTAATTTTATTGATCATTATAATAACAGATACAAGCGCGTGGCTCAGTGGAAAGTGAGGTGGACGTGAACCATAGGGACCTGGGTTCGATTCCCAGGTCCCCCAAAAGCTCCATATTATTTTTTCTAACATGATCTCGTGCAGGCTTCAAAGAATAGGCTCATCATACGCCTTACTCATCCAAACGCCATGTGTCCACTATCACCAATCCAATGGTCAAAAGGTGATGAACACCATGCTCCTGGTCAACCCTGTGCATAGGCAAGCAAAAAGGTCAAACAAGCCTATACGTTCATGGGCCAGAAATCTCCAAATTCACCTCCTAATGGGTCCAACACCCCCTGGTTTTCTTTCTATTTCTTTTTTCTTTCTTTTTATTTTCTTTTAATAATTATTATTACTATTATTTAATTAATTCATAAATTATTTTTCATAATAAAATCAGAAACTTAAAATATTGTTTATTATTTTCACTATTAATAATTATTTTTGTAAATAAACTCTAATAAATTAATTTAGTTAAATTAGGTTAACTTTAATCTCTTTTTCACAATAAATAAAATTAGCTTAGAATTAGGGTTTTGATAATTTTAACTTCCTTTATTTTATTTTCATTAAAAACATAAAAAACACAAAAATATTTTTCTTTTAATTATTAATTAATTAGTAAACTAGGTTTAATTTGAATTAATTACAAAAAAGGACAAAATTCAATTCTTTTCTCAAAAAAGGTCAAAACCCTAAGGACGTCTCGATTTAATTTCTTTGCGCACTTTATTTATTTGATCATATTTATGTATCTGTTTCCGAGGATGTAATAGATAATTAGGCTTTTATCGCTTTATTTATTTTCAAGGGTTGCTTTTGGCGATGTAAATACCCGACGCCTTGTAATAGCGTAGATTCAATTTTCCGCAATTTATTTTCCGCACTATTAACTGTTAATTATGCATGACAAGACTTGTATGAAAAATAAAATCAACTCGTAGCTCACAAATACATGTACAAGATAATCTTAACTGAAATTGGACACACGTGCACATGCCACTCTTAGGGTACGCCTCACTTGGTTGCCTCGACGTGGTCATCAAGTATAGGGTGTTTTAGAGGTCGCCCTCCTGTCTAAAGATCCAGTTGCCTCGAAACGGTTGCCTCGGATAAAAAGGATCTAGGACATTAGGGCTACCGCTAAGGCGTCCTACTATTGCTTTGGTGACCACATTATCCCTATAATCGAATTGACCCGAATAACTCCAACGACGGTGTTACCTACTTCTCAATAGTGGGATAGTACTGTCTAAAGGAATCTTACACAGCTTAATTCCTTGGAGTAGGTAGATTTCTCCTGGGTACTTTCTCTTTCAAAACAAAAACATCTTTTCGCACCTACACTTTCAAAAAGTTTTCAAACAAATACTTCATACACTCTTGAGGACTGATACAAGAGTTACCTAGAAGTTTTTCAAACTAAACTTTTTCAAAACCCACATACACAAGAAAAGCAAGCACTTTTGAAAACATAGTGAGCAAGTACCTAAGAGCCCGTGGATAACCACGGATAGAAAGGGTGCTAACACCTTCCCTTTCTATAAATCTACCTCCCGAACCGAGAAACATCTCGAAAAGGAATTTTGCTGTGCTTTTGTCCTTTCCTTGTTGGAGAACATAAAAGACGGTGGCGACTCTTGCTTACCGCGACATTTCGCGAACCAGCTTTCAAAACAGTCAGTTCTATTTCCACTGATCACAACTGGGAATAGCCTTTGGAGGAGCAACAACAACAGGAAAGATTACGGGTCCAGAAATAGCTTTTGGAGGAGCAATTTCTGGAGAGAATACCCTTCCACTTCAGGTAATCTTGTTAGACCCTGCAATATTACTGACATCGGAGTCATCTTTCTCAGAACTTGAATCTTTAGCAGCTGGCCAATCTTGTTTTATACCGTGGTAGTAGACATCCCCTCCATAATTTCATGGTACGGTTTTGTCTGACGAATACGGGATTGGTCCAGGCATTATAATTATCAAAGGAGCTACTTTAGGAACTGATGTAATTCTAACGGGTCTTTTGGTGAAGACCCTGGAAGAATTTTCGGAAATGGTCACGATGGAAACATCATTATAAGAAACAATTGGAACAGAATTCTTTTTTAACAAAATTTCCTTGTTATCTATTAGGCATTGAACACATCTTTTAACAAAGGAAAGTTGGTTGGTGAGTATAAAAAGAAATGACAGCTTTCATTACAGCCTGGGAATACACCGGCATTCAACAAGTTCTTTTTGATAGTTAGGAGTGGGGTCATAAGTTCATAAACTGAAGTAACAAACATATCTTCCTCGACGGCGTTGACATTGCGGCCGTGCTTGGGCATAGGGGCAGTAATAAAATTGGGAATTTCTGGCGCATCGAATTCAATCTCTTTGGCTTCAAGAAGATCTTGTACCTTGTTCTTCAGAGCCCAACAGTTGTTAATGTCATGTCCAGGACTCTCAGAATGGTATGCACAGCGGGCATTAGGATGATAGTGAGGAGAGGTTGTGTTAGGATTCTTTGGAGCTTCTTTCAAAGTCACTAGATTGGACCTTAACAAATGCAGTAATACTTGAGATAGTGTCATATTAATTCGAGTGAATTGTATGACTGGTCTTTAGGTTCTTGGTTGGTTGTTTCTTTGCTGAGCAGACTCTGGTTTAGGAATCATGACATCCCTCACCATTGGACGGTGTTCAGCCCTATCTTGATTTCTCTGGGGGTATACAACAACAACTTCTTTCTTTCCAATGAATGGTTTCCTCACAGCAGTAGAGGATGCATCCTTTTGAATCTTCCCATTCTTTATCCCGGCTTCCACCCTTTCTCTGATCAATATCAATTCGGTAAAACCTGCCGATGAACTCCCAATTAAGTGGTTGAAGAAAGGACCGGACAAGGTGCCCAAGAACATGTCTACTAATTCTCTTTCAGATAGGGGAGGTTGGACTCTTCTTGATAAGTCCCTCCACTTTTGCGCATAGTCCTTAAAGCCTTCACTTGAAACCATGGCCATACTCTGGAGTTGAGTACGAGTGGGCGCAAGATCAGGGTTGTATTGTTATTGTTTATAAAAGGCAGCAGCCAGATCTTCCCAGTTATGAACATTGGCTCTTTCTAACTGATAAAACCAACCAAGTTGAGTTCCAGACTGACTATCTTGGAAGAAGAGTACCCATAAATCCTTGTCAGCGGTATGAGGCTGGATTTTCCTCACATAGAATCGGAGATGCATTTTGGGACATGAAACTCCGTCATATTTGGCGAACAACGATGCTTTGAATTTTGGAGGGATGACAATCCCAAATACTAACCCCAATTCCTCAAAGTCCAATCCAGGCACTTTTTGGATTTCCATTTCACTTAACCATTCTTCTAGATGCTTATACTTGTCGTCGGCTGTAGGATATTGTTCTTTGGAATAGTCTTCCTCTTCCTCTTCGGAATCTGGCTGAACAACTGGTTCCTTGCCTTTCCCATCTTGATTGTCTTTCTCACCAGATGACGTAGAAAAATCTAAAGTCCTTCTTGCTTGTCTTTGGAATCTTATTCCCATGTTCAGAACTCCGATTATTTTCTTTTTCTTCTTTTTCTCTTCAACCAGCAAGGACTTCAACTTTTCTTGTCCTTTAGCTAGAGTTAAGAACATTTGTTGAAACTGGGCATTTTGTGCTTGGAGGTCCTTCACCATTTGCTCGAGATCCATCTTACTGAAATAAACAGTAGAAAGATGAGGAGACTTGTAGTAAGAACCCTGCTTATGTTATGATGAATGGTAAATGCATATGCAATGATTTCAAGGATTTTAAAGATTCAAATTTGTTTTAGACAAAAAGGAAACACATGTTATATTAATAACTTAAAGCTTGAGTACATCAATGCCTTTTTGGGCAAAACAAATACAAAAAACTCTAAGATAAAAAGGTAGTATGCATCCTCTTTGGTGCGATGTAGGCATTCAGGTTCCTTTCCTCATGAAGCTGCTTAGTGAGTTCCAAAACCTTCTTCTCGCTAGCGTAGAATTGGGCTTCGAAACTATCTCGATCCCCCTTGAGTTGTATTCAATCTCTTTGTAAGTCTTCAAGAGAGGTGGGCATGTCAGGATGTAGGATAGTGTATGGAACATCTCCTTCCTTAACAGGCTCAATGATTACTGGGAGAATGGAAGGATAAGGCAGCATAAGATTCTGAGCACGAGTTCGTACCCATTTGAGGTAAGGCTCAAGAGGGATGGAATTCTTGTGCCCCAATGTCTTGCTATCTACCTTGTTCAACATCCTCCAAGCTCGGATAAATCTCTGGCGAAGGCCTTGATCATTGCTCTCGTAGTCAAATACCAAACCTTGAATGAGAATCTCATGTTGGCCATCCCTTCGGGTGTAACCAAATTGTCTTAAGGCTGAGCAGGGGTTGTAGGTGATACCTCCCCTAATGCCAAGTAAGAGGATATTATGGAATTCTCCATAACGGTCGATAATAGTAACATTCTCTAGGGATCGGGAACACCAATGAATGTCTGAATGTTTGAGTGTCATCAACCTTTGTGACCACCTTGAACCTTTCTCGTTCTTTAATACATATTTGGGAAGATGCGAAATAAACCATCTTGCCAAGAGAGGAGTGAAACACATAAGGACATCTCTTTTCCTCATAGTGCAAGTGTAAAAAGAATGTAGGATGTCCCCTAGCAAAGTAGGCACCGGGTTACGAGACATGAAGATCTTGACGGCGTTCACATCTATGAGTTGGTCAGGATTTGGAAACAAAACCATCCCATAGATGAGGAGAGCCACAATTTCCTCAAAGGCTTACAAATCCAAGGATTTCCAACAGTTTCGGGCTTTCTCAAACAAGAACTTTGTTATGAAACCTTTGACACCACTCCTTGTTTCCCAATTAGTTGTGACATCAGATGATTGCAAGTGTAGAGCTTGAGCAATATCTTCTGGCTTTGGGTCTCTTTCTGTACCGTTGAAAGGTATTTGATTGAGAATGGGAATTCTCAAGAGTTGGGAGAATTCTTCCAAAGTTGGCACAAGTTGATAATCGGGAAATGTGAAGCATTGGTGTAAGGGATCAAAGAACTGAAAGAGCACCTTCATCATGTCCTCATCAGTGTTGGAGGTGACCAAGTTGAGTAGGCGACCATGTCTCTCAGTAAAAGGAGAATTTTCAGGAATCCTTGAAGCTATCTCCTAAAGTTGTGGAGGGATCCTCACAAGATTGACTTGAATAGTTTTCCTACGAATATAATCCATGTCCTACAAAACAGAACAAATATAAATCCAAAGATCCTTGAAATGGTTAGTGAATGAGTATGATGTTATGATGTTCATGATGTTATGTACAAGTATATATACACAAACAAAGCAAACAAATCCTTAAGCTTAGGCTGGCATGGAGTTTTATAGGTAAGTACACTCTTGAAGTTTAGTTGGCTCAAACTTGTCCTAGTAATAGTAACCGGGTTCTAAGGAGCTCAATATCACTATTTTGTTTCCTTGAGCATTGTCTCAGCACAAGCCTCTTTAATGGCGACCGAAATATCTCAAAAAAACCAAACCTCAATGAGTGTAGTATCGATTATCTACCAACTTCGGACTGCACCAAAGCCGGTCATCTCACTACGTTCTAATGGCTAAGTTGGTCAAGTAAAGGTTCTAAAAGTTCATTAGTGCTTCATGACATCACTCAGCGGCCCCGTATTCTCCTTGAATAATTCAAGGGCTACCGGTACCCACAAATATGTCGCACAAACGTAGCTATTGCTTAGACCATGTCGGTATACCCCGTACAGTTTCCACAACGTATTTCTACTTACCTATAAGGTATCCTAAATCCGGGTAGAGGATTCAAACCCAAACAAAGAACCATAATGTAAAGCATACAAGTCAAACAATGAAAGAAAGTAAATGTGATCTAACCCTAAGGTAACCCCACTTTTAGAATTGTCCCCAGCAGAGTCACCAGTTCTGTGATACGGTGGGAGAACTGACTTGGTTGTTTTGCGTTTGATCGCAAATGTTGCGATTAGCAAGAGTCGCCACCAACTTTTCTTTTATCCAAAAGGAAAGTTGAAAAAGTACAGAAAAGACCTTTGAGATTATTTCTTGAGTTCGGGGGGTAGATTATGAAAAGGGAAGGTATTAGCACCCTTTTCATCCATGGTTTTCCATGGGCTCTTAGTTACTTGCTAGATCACTTGCTTTTGTTTGAAATTGTGCTTTGTGTGGTTTTTGAAAGTATTTTGTAAAGAGGCCATTTTTTAGGCAAACTTTGTAATGATTCTCGTTCGTAAGAATGTATACAAAGATGTTGATCTTTTGAAAATGTTTTCAAGTTTGTAAGATGTTTTGAAAGTGTAGGTGTTTGTTTTGAAAATAGCAAGGATGTTTTGTTTTGAAAGTGAGTAAGTAACTAGGAGCATTCTACCTACTCAAAAGTCTTTCATGTTCATTTCCTTTTTCCTTTGACATTGTTATCTTACCATTGATTTGGTAAGTAACCATATCTTTGTATGTAAACGGGACGGGCGTGGGTCATCGTATAACCATGATTAGAAATGTTGCAAGGTATCTTAGCATTATTTTTTAGGGACTAAGATCATTTGAAAGGAAAATTAGATAGCGTCATCGAGGGACTATGATCTTGTATTTTTGCTTTGTTTTTGCTAAGATACGTCACATGCATAATATGGCCATTTTGTAAAGGCAAACAAGTGGATTTACCCTAGGGGTGCTTGTGTGCAAGTGTATTGTTTTCATGCTTCATTTTGTTTTGAATTAGGGTTTTCTAAACATTGGTAGTCTTTTCATACAAACCCTAATTACTAACATTTGTATATAAAGCGATAAATTGCGGAATTTAAAGTTACTACGCTATTACAATACTTGTGGGAGGGGGTGTACAAATTATAAATGGGGATTGCAAGAAAATAAACCTAGTTAATCTATTACAACCATATTGAATTGGTATAAGAATTGAAAATATAAATGTACAAAAATAGATAAATATGCAAGAATGTAAATGCAAAGAAAAATAAATATTTGTTTGATTTTTCATGAGAAAAGGGGTTTTTGATTTAACCTAATTAATTAAAAGAAAATAATTAATTAAAATAATAAAAGTAAACCTAATTTTATTAGGAAAAGATTTTAAATAGAAATCCTAAATCTATTAATTGATAAAAAAAGAAATTAAGTTTTAAGAAAAGTATTTTTGGTATTTTTTGTCTTGAAAATAATTTATAGTATTATAAAATATTTTTAGCCTTTTTTATATTAAAATAATATATTTTAAGTGGTCTAAAAGAAAATAAATAATAACCTAGTTTTAATTAAATTTACAAGAATAATTAGTAAAATAAATAAAGTATGGTTAAATAAAATATATTTTTGTGAGAAAAATATATAAACTAAGTCAAAATATAAATCTACTATTTTTATATTTTTTGTGACTTTTTTAATATTAGAAAAATAATTAAGAAAATAAATAAAATGGAAAAAAATAAAAAAATAAAATAAAATTGGGCCAAGGGTGTTAAAAAACAGTCAGGAGGGTGGAAGGCTAGCAAAAATAACAAGGCCCAACTGTTGAGGTCCAGCGCATCTGTTATGTGACAAAAACAAGAAAAATGTGAAAAAAATGAAGAAAAATGGCAGCGTTGGGGCTTGAACCCACGCCCTTAGCATGAAACGTGCGTTGCCTTACCACTGGGGTGGCTATACATTCGTTGATATAAACAAAACAATAAATATATAATACAAAATGCGCCCTGATTACACTTCATCTTCAACCTCCAGCCAAAGGACCTGTAACTTTATCATTTCTCAACCATTCATAAAACTTCCAACATCAAACTTGTTAGAAATTTTCTCGCGATTCTGAATATGTAAATTACTTAAGCTAATTCTCAAAAATGAGCATGAATTTCTAATGGTACCAAATCCTGACCTAAATATTTTCAGCGGTTCATATTCAAAATTCTAACTACTCAAGCAACAATAATGAAATCTAAAGACATGGTTAGCTTCAGGACAATGATATCTACATTTATTATTCACAAATAAACCATTAATAATGCTTGTATGAAGAGTTCAAAGTTAGGAAAACTTACCTCAAAACTGGAAATCATGTTTTGAGTTTGAGCTTGTTTTAAGTGATGGTGATGATCAGGTTAGCTTCCTTGAGGTCCCAGAAAGCTAGTGCAATGATTAGCTTGAGAAATGGATGGCTGAATGGCCTGGAGAAGTCCAACTGCAATGCTCTGTTTTTGGCTATGGAAGTTGATGAAGATGAAGTTACAGTTTGCAAATAGGGATAAGGATGGTTTGTATTTGGTATGAGGAAGCTTTTGAAACAAAAAGGCCAAGAAATACACAAGTGGTTTTGAAGATTGAAGTTCAAAATCAGAAATGACACAAAGATGGAGGTTTTATGCAATCTCTATTTTCAGGGAGTTTTTTTAGGCTTGTTTAATCGTGTCCTTCTTGCAAATAACTTGTGTGGTTATACGAAAAAGATAAGAGGACTTGAGGAGGTCAGAAAAGCAAGATATAGACGTATGGCTATGTTACTCGATTTTAAAGAAAAGTGACAATATGGTTCCAAGATGAAGTACAAGCATGGCCTGAGTTTATGGGAGGCTCTAGACATGTTGATTTTGCCTTTTACATTGCTTGTGATCATAAGGAACAAGTTAGGAGCTCTATGCATTGACTTTGTGATTAAAGCCTCTTTACAAGAATGGAATGGTTACTTTGTGCCATAAATGGAAAATTTGCTTGGATAAAGCTTGAATCAAGTGGATAATAGCTCAAAAGCAAGTGTAATCTTATGATTATGGAGAGATCTTTAGGTTTAGAGTCCTTCAAAACAAGATTGTGCAGCATAGGTTTGAAATTGAATTCTTGTTCATCACGAAATGCCTTGTAATTCAAGTGATAAAACCCTAACTTCATCTCATCGATTCTCCATACTCAAGAATAATCTCAAGGAGTTCTTGGATATTTTGGAAAGCTTGAAACATGCTCTAAAACCCATATTTGAATTGCTTTTGAAGATTCCCCTTGGAACTATATGAAAAAGTGCCATGAAGTTGGGTTAAAATCCTGACCAAATTAGCGCAAAATTTCACTAAGTATTTTGTTTCATGACCACATGTTCTTAAAATTATAACTTGAGATCCAAGCACTTTTGGAAGAAGTAGTGTGAATCAAATTTGTAGATTTCATGGAGATCTACAACTTTCGTTTTGTAAGTTTCTCTTGAATCACTTTGCATTATGGGGAAAATTTTGCTCAAAGTTATAAAATAATAAGAAATTTCCAACACTTCGAAAAATTTCTAAGTTTAGAAATTTTAACTTTTCAAAATGAAATCTTGAATTTTTTATTTCTTGATGAATAAGTTTCATATTTTGACATGCTTTGATGAATTGTGATCTTTGGCATTTGATTTTGACCAAGAAGTCAAAGTTTGACTTTTCAGTATACAGTTGACTTTTGATCAGTTGACTGAAAAATTCATCTGTCAATCCATTGGACTTGCAATGTTTTGAGCCATTTCATTAGGTCAAAATGATGCAATTGGACTCTTTAGATCATTCCTTAAACCAATTGATCATTTTCTAGGTCAAAAATCAGAAATTGCCCTTTCTCAGTCAAAACCCTAATTTTGACCATTTTGCCCTTTTGAAGATTTGATCAAATTTCTTGAGGAATTATAGTCCAAACTTGATCATATGATACATATGAGTTTAAAATGTTGATGTGGATCAAAATTTGTGAATTTTGACTGTGAATTAGCCATAGTTGGCTTTCTCCCCAATACAACTGATTTTTAGGTCAACTACTCAATTGACTGAGCAAAAATGTGATCCAAGGCTTGAAACTTGACATGATTAATCTTTGGGGTCCATAATGATCCAAGAAAGTCATATGGGGAATTTAAAGTTCAAAAATACTTGTGCAATATAAAACCCTAATTTTGGTCATCAGTGCTTAAGGAGGTGTCTTGAGCTGATCAACCCTAGTGCAGTCTTGAGCCAAAGGAGATCTTGTGAGCAAAATTCTTGATAAGTGAGAGGGAAAATTTTGGGGTATAACACATGGGTTAGTTCGAAAGCATACTATTATAAAAGGTGTCCTGACTCCTGCAAGGCTTACGCAAAATCCTGAGTTGAACTTTCTTACAAAAATTCTTTTATCTGCTAAAACGTATTTTCAAAACTTCAGACAAGCATAAACTTTGCATTATTTGAATATTATCGTTTGCATATGGATAATTGTTTGACAGCTCAGAAATTCACACGACAAATATCCAGTGAACAAAAACACTTTCAACGAACAAAACCACTTCAAATAGGATGACACTTCCAATGATAAATCTCCTATTAAGCAAGCGGGCATGACATGTCACTGTCCATTTCGTCTGGGGAAGTCAAGTCAAGATTATAAGAAATATCTTAAGAAGTGTTAAATATACCAGGGGCAGATATGCATTTGAGTCGCCTGGGGCATTGAACATTGAAATTCCTTTAAAGGGTTACGTACGGTCAAGCAAACATTTCCTGGCAGTGCTACCAACACTTGTTACTTAGGGGAATGCAAAATTCCCATAAAGTACTTTTCAAAGGATGATCCCTAGTCAAGTCCCCACAAATTTGGATCCTGGCAACTCCCAGCCATAGTTTCAATCTCTGGAAAACCTTTTTCCCAGCTAAGTTAGTCTCAAGAAGAATCCTCGAGGAGTTCTGCCAAAAGAAAATGCCTTTCCAGCAGATTCGCGACATGGTTTATTTCCCCAACAAACGACAAGGTTCCCCAGATTGAATTTGCCTCCCAGACTATCACAAATCAAGGGACCACAACTCCTCTTCCCCTGTAGACTTTCCTACAATCCCCAGTAAGTTGCTGCAAAGCCTGGGAGACAACCAGATAACAGTTAATTTCTGTCTCCAACAAATTGTTAACTTCCTTTCTCTTTCATCAAGAGATAACTCCCCAGTAGAGCAACAGCCCACTAAGACTCCTAAACCCTTTTCCCCAAGCATGAGTTAACAGTCTCCATAGAGTTTTCCCCAAGCAAAATCAACATTCCCCAGCGGAGTTCTCCTCAAACAACAAAATAGGAAGCCCCAGTGGAAACATCCTAAAACAAGGTCTAGAGAGGTGCATGCTTTTCATCCCCAACGGAAGTCCGAGATTTAGCCTCCCAAAACTCCCCAACATTTGTCAAGGATTTATTTTCCAAGATAAAAATACATTCCAACAACATTTCACATTTCATGATCATATTACATACATGAAAAATGCATACGGCACAATCTCATTTATTTTGAGAACATCATTACGCCATGCATTTCATACATCATGGCATTGCATACAACTAACTCTTTACCTTTTCAGGAAAGATCAATCAACAGAAAACTATTATCAACAAACTTTCGACAAGACAGGACAATTATCTATGAACAAATCAATTGTAGATCAATTCCCGAAACAGGACTGGGTGAATATCTACATGACGAATAATTCCTCAAGACTTCTGTTGGTTCAGTTTAAATCAATCAATGGTTTATCTTGATCCTTTCCGGTAGACATTTCACTAGTTCAGATAAATCACTCTAAGATTTATTCTGATTCTTTCCAGTTAAAGAATATTCAAGACCTCTGTTGGTTAAGTTTAAATCGATCAATGCTTTATCCTGATTCCTTTCTAGTAGACATTTTCTCTGGTTCAGATAAATCACTCCAAGATTTATTCTGATTCTTTCCTTTTAAAGAATATTCAAGACCTCTGCTGGTTCAGTTTAAATCAATCAATGGTTTATCCTGATCCTTTCTGGTATACATTTTATCTGGTTCAGATAAATCTATCCAAGATTTATTCTGATTTTTCCAGTTAAAGAATATTCAAGACCTCTGCTGGTTCAGTTTAAATCGATCAATGGTTTATCTTGATTCCTTTCTGGTAGACATTTCTCTGGTTCAGATAAATTGATCCAAAGATTTATTCTGATTCTTTCCAGTTAAAGAATATTCAAGACCTCTGTTTATTCAGTTTAAATCTATCAAAGATTTATTCTGATTCTTTTCCAGACCACTGCTGGTTCAGTTTAAATCTATCAATGGTTTATTCTGATTCCTTTCCGGTAGACACTTTCTCTGATTCAGATAAATCGCTCCAAATATTTATTCTGATTCTTTTCCAGTTAAAGTTAAGTTTAGACTTAGTCTAATTTCTATCAACAATCACTTTTGGGTGGTATCTATAAGCCCATCCCCGACAACTATCCATCATTTCTCCAAATGGCATCTTTAATCCCATTCCCTACACAATCAACCACAACATCATCAAGTGTAAATTTCTGGGCAGTCTAGTGTTCAATCATCTTCCACCTTCAAGTCACGAATGGCAGATTCTCCAATCTAACTCTTTAGGTTTAAGAAGATTGAACAGGAGAAAATACCCAATGTGGTTATTCTATACTTTGTGCACAATAAAATCTCATTCCCCGGCGGAGTCCGTATCCACCTTTCACAAGTACGCTTGGTTTAGTATCATTTCCATCTTCCATTTGTCTATTTGCAGATATGCAAGACAATTTCTCTTTTATTTATGAAATCCCTTCGGGAATATCATATTGTTACCTGCCAGTGCTTGTTAGTGGAGGCATCTTACCTGTAAAAAAAATCATAAATATGTTCACTTATTCTTCGGAGTGCAAAATTTATGGTTCTTTTGACATTTAATCTTCTGCTACCTTAAACGTTTGAATGGCTAGCGCCAATATCACTTTTAGGTTTAATATGATTAAATAAGGTTAGTTGTTGCACCCCAAAGTTTTCCCTTCTATCTCTCTTTTATCTGGTATAGACTTCTCATTTCACCAACATAACCTACATGCATTCATAAAGCATCTTTGGTTCAAAAGATCAGCAATCTTAAAGTTTCATAGTGGTTGAGATGTATATGTCTAGTAAAGGCTGCTTTCTTATGATTTATCTATTTCTTTTTCAATGCAGTGTGTAATTAGGGACTCTGAGTATGGTTATACTGAATGTCCTTCTTTTCAAACTAAAAGGCTATTAGGGTTTATTTCCCTATGGGTGATCAAAGTTATGATTTCTCATCGGTTGTGCTCCAATCAAGGTTTCCTCTTTAAGACATATCAAATAGAATTAGGGTTTCATTCATTATGTATGAGCATGTGCATTAATCAGATATCAATCAAGATATCATTATTATAAGCTCCTATGAGCTTCAACCTTGTATTGCAAGAAATATCAAGTTATGCAGTTAATTCAAAGCAGTCTTCTCTCAAAGTCAATAATTCAAAAGTAAAGTTAAGCGATTATTTAGACGTATGAATCTCCTTGACGTCCTCTTCAACTTATTTTTACAAGTCAATAGCTGATTATGTATGGAAGATCATCAAAAATTAGAATACTTTAGAGGTCACTTTGTGGATTTGACCAAATTTCAGTTGACTATTTCCCGATTTGCAAGGATCATAACTTCCTCAATTTTCAACATTTTGAGACGGTTCTTTTTGCACAGTATCACAGGTGGTGTTATCTACAAGTTTCCCTTAAGGATCAATTCAAATTATGCTTAGAAGACCATGGATTTCATTGAAACTTTATAGGTCATCTTTTTGACTTAGACGTTTCTCGGTTTGTTGATTTGCAATTCACAAACTTTCAATCTGCTTCAGGTTTAAAGTTTCATTCTTATTTATTTTTAGTTCATGGTTAATTTGATCTCTATTTTTCTCTTTTATTCAAAAATTCAAAAATATAATTCTCTTTATTCAAAAAATCTCAAAAAATATATAGTATCTTTTTCTTTTCTTATTTTCTAATGTGATTCAATGATAATTTTGGAATTTTTTTAGCAATAACCAAGTATTGAAAAAAAATACACAAATAACCATGTTTCGGGGAAAATTACGCAAATAACCATGTTTTAGAAAACCCCACAATGGAGGCGCCAAGTGAGATGGTGCATGCAACTAAATTTAAGAAGGAGGCGCTAAGTGAGATGGCGCCTAGGTGCAACATGTTTGCCCTAAGCCATCTCAGATGGCGCCTAGGTGCAACATGTTTGCCCTAAGCCATCTCAGATGGTGCCTAGGTGAAATTGAAGTGTAATTTTTTTTGCTTTCTATTTTAATTCGAGACAATAGGTAAACGATATAGCTTCACAAAACTTTGACTTTTCATTAACAAAAAACGATTACATAATGAAAAAAAACATGCATATTAATTAGTGGTCCCCCGGAACTCAGTAACGACTTGTGGTTCCGCATCCGCGTCCTCACCTATCTCATGGTGGGTTTTGTCCATTTTCCTGTTGAGGTTGGGTCGATGGCCCAGTGAAGTTAATGCGTTCAGGATCCATGAAATCGGTCAGATCACTGTATCTGGAAGATCCGCTTTGGTGCAGTTGGTTACCCATGCCCTCAATGTTTGGTCATTTTAGTGGGGGTGGGGTTCCATGGATGATCTATAGCACTGGTCGTCTGAGTAAAGGGGTAAAAAGGAAATGAATCTTGGGGTGTTTGGTATTGTGACTGTTGGGTGCTATGGTGATGTGGTGGTTGATGGTTAGTTGGGTCGGTTGGGTCATATTCTTTGGGAAATCCCAGATCAGGGCTAAGGTGCGATGATGAGGGGCCCACATTGGGATATGGAGAAGATTGGAATTGTGTGTGGGTAATGTGGGTGTATTGGTATTGTGATTAAGATTGGGGTTGGGTGTGGGGCATATGGGGGTATTGGTATTGAGGTGGTGATTATGGTTGGGTGTGAGGCATATAGGTGTATTCGTATTGAGGTGGTGATTGGGGTTGGGTGGTTGTGGATTTGTATGATCGGGGTGGTTGGCGGTAGGTTTATGTGTGTTGGGTTTGTTGTTGGGGATTTGAGGTTTGTGCCCATTGTGTTCGTGAGTCAACCAAATACCTCAGATGAGACACGTGCATTTCTGGGTTACTAACCGATTTGTACCAATCAAAATATTGATTCGTGTGTCACATATTATTCTGGTTGAGGAAAACAGGGAATTGCAAGACATGTTGGTGACGCCTATGCCACATCTTACACCATTATGAAGCAAAATCTTTCCAATTAGTAAGACCCCATTGGGATTGACCCTTTTGAGATGCCAGGGAGACAAACAAGTTGGATCGCATGGTATCTCTTGATGCATTCCGAACTGCATCTTGACACGGTCGTTGTGGTGCATCTCTACAATGTTGAATCGTATGATTGTAGTCTTTGCAGTCCAAACTACTGCATACTCGGGGTTTGGTTCTTGGTTCAAACCCAAATATGGTCTCCAGATAAACTGTGGATAAAATTAAATCAGCATAATGAAAACGTAAAAAATAAATAATTTAAAAGTAGAAAAGTTCAAAGGTACCGTGTACTTCATCCGCGCCATAAGGATCCAATAGATTATAATATAGAGCGACATTGAATCTTGGATTTTTTCCGTAATCCATACATGTCAAGAAGTGCCTAAAGGAATTGTAATATAGTTTATTTTAAACATATATTTGGCGAAAGGATGAATAATAAATGATTTAAGTTCTTGACTTACTTTGTTGCGTATGGGAAAATGAATGTGTTGTTGTTGACGGGGTTAAGGGACTCTATTATCCACCAACCCCATGCTTGGAGTAAGAAAGCGCATCCATAAAAAGTACATTTGTCCTTTGTTTCATTTTTACATAAAGAACTATATGGATGGGCTAAAACAGCAGAACCCCAACTATACTTTCTTGTTTTTTCAAAGTTCCTAAGTAAACTTAAATACATAAAATTTACTCTATTCCCTGTACTTTCGGGAAATAACAAGCTTCCAAATAGTATCATCATATAATTTCTATCTTTTATTACTCTTGTTAGCTCGGGCGAATTTTCATTCTACTCAAGAGTCGCATAATGTTTTTTGAGTTCAGTTAGTAATATACCTTGGCCTCTAGCACCACTACCTTCTACCATATCTTTTCCCAACAATTCCTCGCACAGAAAATTCGGTTGTTGAATCGACCCATTAACCGCCTTACCATCGATAAGGAGACCCAATAACATGTACACGTCCTCTAGTGTGACAGTACATTCACCTATTGGAAGATGAAATTTGTGTGTCTTGGGTCTCCACCTTTCCAACATTGCAAGTATAAACTTGGAATCAAACATGCAGTTTGAGATTTTTATAACATTTCCAAAACCCATCGAGATAGGGCACGATCAACGGATCGGGAGCAATGTAGTTGTGTGAGCGAATTCTAAATCTTTTAGTATCCTAAATTCAAAATGTAAAAAGTGTAAGAGACCACAAGATAACTAAATCATAATAAATTTATAAAAAATATATTAATATATAAGAATATTTGAGAATTTATAAAAACTTCTAAATGCTGCAATGTTGTCCCTTGTGCCTCTGTAAGAATCGCCCATTGTGAGAAGATCCATATTTGAAATTCTATAAGACAATGAAAGAGTTTGTATCAGAGAGTGAGATGATTGTTGATGCAAAACAAGTATATCATGCACTATATTTATAGGCAAAATTGTATCAGAGAGTGAATAAATAAGGTGTTTTGTGGTTGCATGCTTGCATGATACATGTCACTCATGCGCCAAGTCAAATGGCACCTACATGCAATTTAGAGAGCATGTGTCGTTCAACTTGGCTGGGACAGACCTAGTTGTAGCATAGGTGGCAGCGTAGGTGGCAAGCTAGGTGGTAGGCTAAGGGAAGGTGTTGTACCCCAATTTTTGCCCCTAAGATCCCTTCATCATACCATATTGATTCAATCACAACAAGATCACATTAGGGCTTTTGGTCCTTCTCCCTACCTTTAGCTTTTCTCTTTGAGGAATCACCAAGCACCTTGACTTATTTTCTTTTATGGTCATGAATATTTTGTCTTAATTTTTTCCTTTTAATAAATAAAATGCAATGTTGGTTTGTCTTGCTTGTTACTAATGTAGGTAAAGGCAGTGAGATTTAGCAAGTTGCTCCATGGGTTCATGAGTTTATTTACATGCCCTAGTCAATAAAGCTTGGGAAGTTCAAACCTCACTGTTGGATTTGTTTTGGAAGAAATGGCATGGCAAGGTTATTTTGGTTCACCAAATTTTAAGGTTATCAAATTTGATTCAAAAGTACAAGGGGTTGATTGAAGAAGTTGTCATGCTTGGACAAGGATTTGTTCCCATTGGTCACAAGTGCATATTTTTCTCAATTCTCAAGATATGGAAGTGGTTTTGGTGGCTATGAGTTCTCATTTTCATCCTCAACAACTTCTATTTACAAAGCATTTATGTTGGTACAAGAAGTTTTTTCAAAATTGCCAAAGTTCCTCAAAGCATTTTCTTGATCTAGGAGCTAGGGTTTTGAACTTCAAAGAAGCATATCTTGCTCATATTTTGGTATTTTTGAGTGATTCCAAAAATATCCTTTTCTTCAAAGGGTTATCAACAAATCACTTCAAAAGTTTCAAGGAGTTTTCATGTGGAAGAAACTTGATGATGAAGAAAGATTACAAGTCCTCCAGTTGAACCCCCATTTTCTCATATGTGACTTTAAATGATCATAACTTGGTCAATTCTTATCACCTTGAGCCTATTATTTTTCCATAATTATCTTGAAGATGTTAAATTTATGCCTTCTTTTATGTGCAAAGTGAGAAAATGGATGGAGGTTGCCTCAAGGATACAAAAGATTATAGGTCCTTTCATGATTTTTTGCCAACTTCAACAATTCATAACTCTCTCAATTTTTGGATATTTTGAATGGTTCAAGTCCTAGCTCAGGCATCCATTCGACTCCATTCTTTTTCCATTGCAATGCTTGTAGCCTCATTTTTCTAAAGCATCAATAATCATGCCCTAAGACCCCTTGAGCTGAGAATGCCATTGGTCAAAAGTTGGCAATCCTTGATTTAGCTTCTAAACACAAGTTTTCCATGCATTCTTGCCTCTAAACATGTTTAGTGAAGTTCCAGAATTGATTAGCACAACAAAACGCGCGTTTTGGATGTGTTTTGATCAAATTAGAAGTCACATTTTTCTTGTTTGCAACTTCACACGATTTCCCTCCAAACTTCATCATTTCACACGCTTGGACATTCCATTTGGTTCCCTATAAATGGAGGGTCATCCCCTATTCATTTCCTCAATCTTGGATAGCCAGAATCACCCTGCCAAACTTGCTCCATAACTCAAAATTCAGCAACTTCAAAATCTATTCTCAATCCTTTTCAATCCAATTTTTCCATCAATTCACCTTCCTTGATTTTCCCTGAAGTTAACCATATAATTACATTCAAGAATCGTGCCCTATATTGCTCCATAGAAGTCCAGTTTCAGAGCTCTGCAACTCAACTTCAATAGATAGATTCCTTCATCAATTCTTCAAAACTTAGATATCATTGTGACGCTCTCATTTCCCTGGTTCTAGTTGTAACACTTGCTTTTTACTGGAAACATGTTTTGACCATGAAATTTCAAATCCCTTTTAGAAACTTTCCTTCCAAATTGTTTGAGCTACAGTTTATATAAATTTGTCGCGAAGGTGTGGTTGTCTTCGTCTTGAAGAGACGAAGCGAATGGCATAGGTCTCGTGCTCTAATTTTACAGATTGAGCAACCTGGTTTTAGGACTGGCTGGAGGTTAAAGATGACCAACGTGTCATCTTCCAACCAATGAAGGCGCGCCATCTGTGTTTTTCAAAAATCTGATTTAATTAATGATCCTATGTATTATTCACTAAAGTCAAAAACATGCACAGCGTGCTAGGTCCACTTGATCTTTTTACTAACGCGTTTTGACATTGATCAGATGGCCCATATTATTTTTATTTTTATTTTCTTTTCTGATTTTCATATTTAATTGTTTTAAATTTCAAAAAATCATAGAAAATTCATTTTTAGTCCAAAATATCTGGAAAAAAATTATGAAAAATATTTTTGATTATTCTCTTTCTGATTTTTATTTTTTCACAATTTAATTTTGTGTTTTGGTATTTTTTTATAGATTTTCACTTTATTTAATTTGTTTTAAATGTTTAAAAATAATTTTATGCATTTTTAAATTCTGAAAAAATTATGGAATGATCCGATGATATTGTGACAAATATTGGTGACCTTATTTTTTTTTTTTTATGACTTTGTGATTTTTTATTATTTTTGGTTTATTTTACTCATTTTTTTTAATTTTTAAAAATAGTTCTTGACTTTAAAAAATTACCAAAAAAATTATAAAAATATTTGAGTCCATTTCTGATTTTTCTATGGTGTTACATTTTATTTCTTGATTAATTTGAACATAGTTGATATTTTTCTCTTTTATTTCTATTTTAAAAACGTTTTTAAAAAAAAAAATCTTTTTGTATATATTAAATGTAATATTATTTTGTAACTATTTTCTGGTTGATCTTGGGTTAAATTTTTGATCATGAACTTTATTAACATCATTGGATCCATGGTGTTGAGTCTAACTCCAAAAAAAATAGATGAATGATTTTAATAATAGTTTGATTAAATTTAATTCAAAAGTGGTTTTTTTGTATTCTCTCCCACCCCTCTTCATCTCATCCCTTTCTTATTGCACTAAGTGTTATTGGAGTATGATCTCTATATCATGTCTCAAAACAAATAATGCATAGATTTCTATTGACCCGCCTCAAAATAGGTGCGACTTCTATATAAGTCCACTTACGATTGCTTAACATAGCGCTAAATCTTGTCCCAATTCGAATAAATGATCATTCGTGGCCCAAACTTATGTTTGCAAGCCCGAGTATGTTAATTTGATCTCTTTGATCCAATACCTTGAGATTCATTGTGTGAAGGCTTTGGTTCTACCAACCCTCTAATGGATCTACAACACATTTGGTCAACGTGGATCACTTAAACATCGTTGATCATTAAATGGTACTTATGAGGATTACAAATGGATGATATACTTGACAAAGAGCAAATGCAACTTGTTGTGTGGAGGCTTTGGTTCTATCAATCCTCTAATGAGTTTCAAATGCAAGTGTCAAGTTGATCATCCAGCTAACCACTAATCACTAATAATTGACTTTATCCTGTATTTTTATGATATGCCCCTTTTATTTTTTATGCAATATTTACTTTTAGCATTTACATTTCATGCCATTTTCATCTTTGCTCACTTGAGCATATACTTTCTTGTCATTTTTATTTTGCTCACTTGAGCTTTTCTTTTCTTGTCTTTTCTTAAGATACTTAATAATCAATATGAACCATAAAATCCTTAATGATACTTGGACTATTTGGTTACTATCCTTGGCATTATGGAGCATTGGACTTCTTAGACTTAGGATTAGAAACCTTGGCCTATGATTGGAGACCTTGTGACCTTATCTGATTATTTTGTCTGGAGCTCTTGAGGTTTACCTCAAGATATTGGGTTGTTTGTTTGTTTTGTGTGCAGGTTATTGTGATTACACTATTTGTTTATAATCTGGAATTCACCTGTATACAGCCGTTACTCTGCCTTATTTTTGTGAAGACTTAATTCACTTGAAGTTTGGTTCTTTCGAGAACTCTAATATCTTTGCTTGCTTGGTTTCAATCCAAAGAATAGGAATTTTATCTTGACTCATAATGTCAAAGTATTGGCTTCTTGTCGGTTAGATGGTTCATATCCTTAGCTTTTACCTTATGCTTTAGGATATTGTTTTCTTCTCCTCCCATCTTCTTTAATTTCAAAAATCTTCTTCCTCCTTTTTAAAACTCCTCTTGTTTTGAAACTTGAACCACTTTCATAATAAACTTGGACTTAGGTCCATGCCTTTTCAAAAAAAATTTCATGAATAAACTTCAATCAACTTAATAATATTTTGACATAATTTTTCTTGTCAGAAGACTAAAAGTCAATCAATCTCATTTCAAATCATTTTTGTCACTTTGGCTTTCTTATTTTAAAAACCATTCTCAAAAGATTAGACTCTTGTCAATCCTTGTAGTGATGCAAACAACTATACTTCTACAATATATAGTGAAGAGAGATATTTTCCACTTGGGTGTTGAGTGAGGCATTGTTGATTTTAAAATCCAAGCCATGTCCTCCACTTGGAGATGATATAAATTCTTCTTTCTCATGATTGTGGGTAGTAGATATATTTTCTACACGGACAATTACGATGATGTTTTATCTCATAAAAATTAACCAACACACTTACATTTTAAAATTTTTAAAGAGGAACTACGTGTACCCTGATCCTCTATTGCACGGAAGGTGGTACGTAGGCACTAAAGGTTCGCAACCGCAGCGGGTGCAAAAATCATAAAAAAAATATATTTCTTTTCTCACCTCTACCATCTATTTTTATACAAAAAATTTCATAGCCAAAATATACAGATTTTACAAAGAGGTTCCTGCGGAGTACCGTAGATGTTTAGGGTGCTAATACCTTCCCTTTGCATAACCAACCCCCTTACCTTGAATCTTTCCCCCTTCTTTTTGGGTTATTCGCTATTTTCCCATTCCTTTGGAAATAATAAAGCGCAATGGCGATTTTTATTTTGATCTGTATAAGTCTAGTCAATCCAATGGCTTAGTCTTGAACATTTCTATCGCTACAACAAGCTAGGGAGAGGCTTTTCTGCATGCATGTAAGATGATTGGACATGTAGGGAGGCGCCATTTGACTTGGCGAATGAGTACACAATTGAAATGTGTCGCCATCTCAATTGGAGAATTAGTGGTGGCTTACTTTTGTATTGTTCAAATTCAATGCAACCTATTTAATCCTACATGTATCTAATGGCCTCTACACTCAACCATTCAAACACTCAAACATTCAAACATTCAAAAATCAGACACTCAAACACTCAAACATTCAAACACAATGGCCTCTACACCACAATACGTTATCAGTGCACGTTTCAACAGTGAGACATACATTTGTCCCACCTCTGGGTTTCTGTTTAGAGACACTGAGAACATATGATTTTGTTTAAATAGGAAAGCCAATTTCTTATATTTTAAAAAACAATTGGAGGTCAAACTTGGATGAGGTCCTGTGACACAAATCTTCTATCAAAATCTGGTTTTTTTATGTGAGAACCAAATAATATATTATAAGGTAGAGGTTCAAGATGACGATGACCTTCAGAATATGTTATCCAATCATGAGTATTCTAGGTACGACTCAATTGAGTTGTACATTGTGTTGCGGGAGCCTCAGATGTCATGACCAACTCAGTTACAAGTGGTTGATCCTCTCGAAGACGAACAAGAAGAAGTAGATGTCGTTGACGAAGAAGAAGAAGATGACGAGTTAGAGTTTGACGACATGGTTAACGATGATTCTGAAAACGATGGGATACCTGGAATACCTCTGAATGAGATCTACACGCCATCTCCACACATGACAAACTTCAACATGGGTGGAGATGAACTGTCATTTGATGTTTTTTTTAATCCGTATAAGCAGTTGGATGAAAATTTAAAAGAGAAAGACAAATTTCGTAATAGAGAAGATTGTATCTGAGCCATAAAAAAGTTTCACATGCTAAACTCTGTCGATTTTAAGGTAGATCGGGTAAATCCAGAAAGGTACAAGCTCATGTGTGTTCACCCAGATTGTATGTTCAGGCTCACTGCATCATACATGTTAAGAGGTGACTGTTGGGTGATAGGTTCTATGCCCACCCACATGTGCGTCAATTCAACTCAATAGCAGGGTCATCATAAACTAAATTATGATCTCATATGTCAAGAAATCCTACCTCTCGTCAGCAATGATCCATCATTAAAGGTGAAAACCATAACCCCTCACATCACTATGGTATACAACTATACTTCGTCATACCGAAAGGCTTGGTTAACAAAGACCAAGGCGATTGAAAAGGTATATAGAAACTGGGAGGAGTCATACAAAGAACTTTTGCGCTACCTGCATGCACTTCGGACGTATTCTCCAGGAACTGTTTATATTATGGAAACATTGTCGGCGTACGCCCCAGATGGTACTCATGTCACCAGGAATGGAATATTTAGTCGACTATTATAGTCTTTTCAACATTGTATCACAGGGTTTGCATCATGCAAACCTATTATTCAATTTGATGGAACGTGGTTGTACGGGAAATATAAAAGCACGCTACTGATGGCAATTACACAAGATGGCAACAACAACATTTTCTCAATTGCCTTTGCTTTAGTCGAGGGAGAGACTGGTGGTGCTTGGAGTTTCTTTCTAAGGAATCTCCGAACACACGTGGCTCCTCAACTTGATCTCTGTTTGATCTCCGATAGACATGCATCTATTGAGAGTGCATACAATAATCCTGCAAACAGTTGGCATGACCCTCCTTCTACGTATGTCTACTACATTAGTCATATTGTACAAAATTTCACGAGGGAGATCAAAGACAAGGCTCTTAGGAAAATAGTTATGAACGTGGGGTATGCATCATTAGAACCTTCGTTCAAACACTATCGCAACGAGATCAGATTGTCAAATCCGGACGCAAGTAGGTGGATCGATAATATTCCGGTGGAGAAATTAACAAGGTCATACAACAATGGACAACGATGGAGCCACATGACAACAAATCTTATCGAATCCATGAACGGTGTATTCAAAGGCATACGAAACCATCCAGTATTCGCTTTGGTCAAATCAACATATTTTAGGATGGCTTCGTTGTTTGCCAAAAGAGGTGAAATATGGAATGCGGTTTTACAATCGGGACAACTATGGAGTGAAAGCTGCATGAAATATATTAAGGCAGAAAGTGCCAAAGCCAACACCCATCTGGTTATAAGGTTCGACCGACATAGCCACAACTTCATTGTCAAAAAGACAATCGACCACAACGAGGGGCTGCCAAGACAAGAGTATATGGCTATACTACCATCTCGTTGGTGCGATTGTGGCAAGTTTCAAGTCTTTCGTATGCCTTGATCTCATGTCATTGTGGCATGTTCGTATACTCATCAAGATGCATTACAACTTCTATCTCCCATTTATAAGTCCAAAACCTTGCTCGACGTATACAACAATGGCTTCCCATTGGTAGCGAAACCTGATTATTGGTCTGCATACGGAGGGGAAATAGTATGGCACAATGATCAAATGCGAAGGAATAAAAATGGTCGTCCCAAAAGAAAGCATATCACAACTAAAATAGACTCCCTTGACAAGCTAGAAAGAAAGTGTGGTTTATGTCTTCAGGTCGGACAATCGAAAAAATTGTCTCACTCAGACTACAAGCTCGACAACATAAAAATTGTATGCAAACCATCTGCACTTTTTAAGTTCTAAACATTATTGTTTTTCATTAAGATCATTTTTTACTACAAACCATACGCAAACAACAAAAAAACACGATAAAATGTCTAAGAAAATACAACCGTCAAAACAATTTCATCTGAGCCATGCATCATCACCATTACGTCTCTGTATGTTCTGACTTCCTCCAACCTAAAATTAGGTCTTCCAGTTGCAAGTGAGGTGGTTGTTCTTCTTCTATGGATCCTTCTAATTTGTTCCCCAACCTCGATGTCTCCCTCTAGCCATCGTATCAACTCTCTCTTCAGACGCTCCATGGAGTGAATGTGCCAAAATTTCATTTTCATCGGAGGTTTGGTGGCCGAGAAAATAACGTATTCATCTCTGGTAAAAATCATGGGAGATGTCATGATGCAAATAACAGAGAAAAAATAAGAAGATAGTGCAAGAAAGTGTGAAGAATGATGGAGAAATGGGTGATTTATTTATAGAAAGCACAATTACACGTAGTAGCCATGTGAGATGGCGCCTCCTCTCTTTTTTGTAGTGCATGCGCCATCTCACTTGGCTAAAACAAAGTGCATGTGCCATCTCACTTGGCTAAAACAAAGTGCATGCGCCAAGTGAGATGGCGCCTAGGGCAAAAAGGTGATTGCATGTGCCATCTCACTTGACTCCTCCATTGTGGGGTCTTCTGAAACATGATTATTTACGTAATTTTCTCTGAAACATGGTTATTTGTGTATTTTTTTTCAATACTTGATTATTGCTAAAAAAAATCATAATTTTAACTGAGATTTTAATATTAATTTAATTTAAAATATATTTTCTAGATTGAATTATTATTAAAATTAAAATTAAAATTTAGAATCATTTGCGGTTTATTTTTTATATTTTTTATATTTTTTATATTTTTTCATTTTTGTTCCTAATTTTTTTTTATTGTTGTTTGTCTTATTATTATTGTTATTAGTTATTATTATTATTATTATTGTCATTATGACCAAAATCAGGAAAATGAAAAAAAAAGAAGTCGGGGACCACATTCAATACATCACACGATTTCATTATAAAAAGAGAGTTCATTTCCAAAACTGCAAGCTTCACACCAAATTTCATTCAAAATTCAAAATCAAAATATCACTGTTATATTGAGAAAAGAGTCACACTCTTCATGTCTTTCATCACAAACACAAAAACCAGATTACAACCTCCATCTCACCATCCATATTCAAGCTTATCTAAGGCTAGGAATTCACCAAGACATGCACAGAGATCCTGCTTGTACGATAAAGAAGCGGAGATGGAAGAGATTAAGAAAAGTATTTTGTTCGTTTGAGTAAAAAGGAAGATGATGGTGATGGTTTGTGAGAAGCGATTTGAGATAGTACAGAGGAAGTACCGAGAATTGAAAACCGGGGAAAAAGAAAAATAAGCGTGATAATTAATTTTGTTAATTGTTTTTATTTAGTTTAACTAATTTTGATTAATTAGTTTTATTAAATATTTTCAATTAACTTAATTAATTTGTGTGATAATCATTTAATCATTTAATTAATTTTCGATTATTTGATTCCATCTTTTGCATACTTTATTACTTTTAATTAATTAATCAAATATTGATTTAGTTAGTTAATTTTGTTATTAAAAATTAATTAATTTTTTTTAATTAATTTTTTCTAACTTAATTAATTAAGTTTAAACAATTCTTGATTAATTGGTTAAACATTTACTTCGTATTTTATTTGTTTCACTTGTTATTGGAGACTTGTCTTGTATTTGATTATGTCTTTTTAGTGTTTGATTTGTTGATTGCTTGTGTACTTTACCATGATCCCTTAGGATTATTAATTCGATTTTAATCTTGTGGTTAAATTTAATTAATTAGACCTTAGGACTTTAAACCAAGCATGACAACTCTTAGGAAGTTTCCCCTTTAAATCCTAACTTTAGGGCCACTGTACATGATAACATTAGGATCTCTAGTCTCCCTTAGACTTTTTCATTCTCTTTTTTGCATCTTTAAAACTAAAACTTCTTTCTTAAGAAAACTCAACAGCACTTAACAATAATGATGCGAACTATGTGTCAAGAGCCTTAAGCATCAGGAGGAGCATGAGGGGGTCCATTCCTGAACCTTGTGTTTCCTTTGTGATCATAGTCTTTAATGTGGTTCAAATCACCAAATCTTTTTTCAAGGTAAAAAATATAAATCAATTCAAACCTTTTTGCCTTCGGGCCGCCTTCAGACTTTTCTTTGAAAACCTTTTCATAAAAAGGATGTGTTATTTCCTCTCCTTGCAAACAACGCATAATTCCCCAAAGGTCAGGTTGCAATATGTCAACTGCTAGAGTGAGAATGTAACATTATCCGCCTAAAAAATACACAACAAACCAAAACACCTTTTTAGGTGAACTACGAGTGCCCTGGTCCCCTATTACACGAAAGGTGGTATGTAGGCACAAAGGTTCGCATCCGTGGAATACACAACTAATAAAAACTTTATTTTTGTATATACTTTTCATTCATGCATTTTTCCTTAGATTATTAGCTTTAGACTTGACACACCCTTTTATTAGAACAACAAGAGAGGACTCCATGGAGTACCACAGACGTGAGTGGTACTAATACCTTTCCCTTGTGTAATCGACTCCCGTACCTGTTCTCTTGGTCGCAAGACCTTGATTTCTCCCGTCCCAGGTTTTCTTCGATGTTTTCCTTTCTATTCTGTGGGATAAATAAATATTCGATGGCGACTTTATTGTTTGATTATTTTTCAGCTAGTTGCTTCAGCTGGAGACTTCATTGGGGAAACCTAAGTGAGTCGGTTCTAGCTCTTGTTTGTTGTGTGTTTGGGTGTTTATTTCTTTTTAGCTTTATAGCTTGATCATCTGTATATGTGTTTATTTGTATATGTGTGTGTATCTGTATATATGTTTGCATTTCATTTTATTTTCATTGTTCCTATATATTGGATATGATGGACTATCTGTGTTTTTCTTGGTGGGAGGGTTGTTACATGAGGTAAAAGGCCCAATACACGAGCCAGAGTTATAAACATCTAGGAACACATAGGAATAGAGTGGAGAGTCATGACGGATAGTAAGCAGATTCTCTACCAAGTCGATCATGAGAGCCATACTCAGACGAGGTTCAAATAGGGTACTATCATTATCATGGATGGGTTACGATGGTAGTACTTTCACGAGGACTCACGACTTAGATTACCTTTTGACCTTACCTTGACCTAGACTTCACCCGTGAGTGGGAAGGGTATGATGTCACAGGTATTTTTGCTGAGCTACATGATACTTGGTTCCGTTGTGTTTTGAAGATGGTTCTGAACCTTTGATCCTAACATATACAGCTTGTTCAGAGACTATACAACAATTATACAGAGGATGATACAACATTTATTTAGAGGATTGTAAAGATGTTATCCATACTATGCTGAACTTTTAAAACGGTGGTGTTGCATTCCATTTGCATCAATCTTCATAAGAGTTTATTTCTCTTATCATCCATGCATCATCATGCATTTCATTCATTTCAACCTGTAGACTCATTACAACCTGGTTTGTTATTCAGAATCTCTAGACCGCAAAAGCTGATTTCCTGACATTCATCATTATCATGGAGCAGTTACAGGCAGATATGGCTGCAATGAACACACGTACGGAGATCCAGATGGATCAATTCATGGAGGTTATTCAAAACATTACATGTGGACAACAAGAGTTGAGATAAACTGTTCAGAGGCCCCCATTTGTTACTGTTGATCATGTTAATCCATCGAGTGTAAATATTAACCATAGGGAGGTTCCTTTGAATCAAAATGTCAGAAACACCATTCAGATTCCTGTCAACGAAACTCCTCACCTTGAGGACATTTCTAATGTGTCATTTGATACCTTCAGGTTCCCGATTGATGAGATTGAGTCTGAGAAAAAGCTTCACCTCCTGGAGGAGAGGGTGAAAGCTATTGAGAGTCGTGATTCCCTTGGTTTAGACGCTGCTAGACTGTGCCTAGTGCTTGATATCAATATTCCTTCTAAATTCAAAGTCCCCAGCTTTGAGAAATACAAGGGTACCACTTGTCCGATGACTCACATCAAGGAATTTTGCAACAAGATGGATCTTTACGTGGGAAATTACAAGCTTCTAATGCATTTCTTTCAAGATAGCCTCAGTGGAGCATCTCTTGAATGTTACACCCAATTCGAAAGAACCCATATCCGAACTTGGAAAGAATTAGCTGAAGCCTTCTTCAAGCAGTACAATTATAACAACAACATGGCTCCTACCAGAATCCAACTTCAAGGTTTGACTCATAGGGCTGATGAATCTTTCAAGGAGTATGCACAAATATGGAGACAATTAGCTTCCATAGTTCAACCTCCCCTTTTGGAACGAGAACTTGTTGATATGTTCTTAGATACTCTGCAAGGTCCCTATCTGATGGTTGGACGTGCTTCTAAATTTTCAGATGTGGTTGTGATAGGAGAACGGATTGAGAATGGTATCAAGATTTATAAGATCCAGGATGTCACTACTTTTGAGGAAGAACCAAGTGCAGTTTCTGAGCACAAGGAAGAAGCTCTTGCTTATCCTCTATTTCGAATTCCTAATCAAATGAGTTAAGCTACTCATAATCATTATGCTCCATAAATTTGTGCTGCAACTGTCAGCTAAGCACCAGTTCAATTTGTTCAATCAAAGCATGTTCTTTATGTTCATCCAGTTCAGTATGCTCCTCAACATTAAAACTATTGTCAAATGCATAAGCAACAGGGTAGGCAGAGAGACAGGAATGCAAAAAGAGTGTTTGATATTGTCATATGCCTTATATTTAATTGTTCCCTCGGTTTCTCAAGCTTTCTTTTGTGGGAACCAAACAGTTGGATCCTGTTATTCCTTATTTTCCCATGGGATTTGATCATAATGTGTAACGTGATTACCACGATGGGGCACCATGCCATTCCATTGAAGACTGCAGGGCATTTAGAGAAAAGGTACAAGACCTGCTTGATGCAAAGGTTATCAATTTCATACCAGATAGTCATATTTGAATTCTCTGTTGACTTAGTGATGTCAAGACTACGAAGAACATCCTTAGAAGCAATAAGTCCATACAGAGTCAAGCCTCCTCAACAGGGGCAATCTTTAGTTTCATTCTGCATTCTCATGTTTTAGTATTTTTTGTATGCAAAACTTGTTTGTTTTTTAATATTAATTATAATGCATTGAATATGTTTGTCTTAAATTAATCCATTTGTTATCACTCTTAATTATTTTTCTATGTTTTTTGATAGTTAAATATGGTTAAATAAAGCAAATAACTCAGGAGGGAGGATGATGGACATATATACCAAAATTTCGAATGATATGCTTTTGAATAAAACCATGTTGACGATGTACATGCATTATTTCAAATCTCCAAACACCAGAGATATAAGGAAGATAGACCCTTATCAACCCCTTTCATCCTTGAAGTAAGAGTTTCCTTTCTATTTAGAAAAAACTCAAAAGAATGAATAAGAAAAATCCCGCTAAGTCGAAAACTTGAAAACAGGTGACTTAGGCAAAAATTAGGGCATCTTACTGGACTTCAAAATTAAAATAAAAAAGAAATCAGTCCAGGAAAAAATTAGGGAAATGAAAAAGAATGAAAAAGCAAAAAGCAAAAAGGATTTCCAAATAAAAATCCTCATCAAAAGAACAAAGACATGTGATCATACACCAAGAACACAAAAGGTGAGTGATTGTTGTGCCCAAGAAACCTCAGTGGTTCCTCAACCATCATGAACTCCTCTTGCGAGATAAGTGCTTGCGTCGAGTTAACTGAACATAGGAATGGAGAACATCATGGAGAATGGGTGGGTACATATAACTTTGAGCTTTAAATATTTTTTACTGAAATCGTGAACCACACCATGTTACAACCCTTGAAAGTTCTAACTGAAACATGGGTTATTTTGAAAGCATATTGTAACGAGAGTATGGTAATCTGATTCCTAAGAGAATTTCTAAAACTTTTGAGTTGGTATCACTCCATCTTTTTACTTTATTTCATATAAAAAAAAGTCATTGTTACAACATCATTTCAATAAAAAAATTTTTAACTTCAACACAAGCATATGCTTTGCATTAGAATTATCATTCTCATAATAGACTTTCTTTGCATAAAGACAAGTGCTTGACATCCAAGAAGTTTGCATAATTAGTATCGAATGAAGAGTTTAATCATCCCAAGGGAAAAATTGCTTCATAAAACTATTGAAGAGAAAATCATTTTGAAGAATGATCTTAATATGGGGAAAACCTTCTAATGACTCCGCTGAGTAAAAGAAGACCAGTTTGAGAAATGATCTAAAGTAGATTGTTTAGAATCCTGACGATTGCAAAAGTATGATCTCCTAGAGGTCTATGTTGAGCAATGGTGTGTTACTTTCAGTTGGTCCTAAGTGACATATTGCTTCAAGTATTATTTTGAGCAGGAAGTAAATCAAGTTGAGAAGAATGGTTATGAATTAGCCTACTTTCAAGATGCAAGTCAATCATCCTAAAGGGGTGTTGTCTTCAAGACTCTACGAGCCTATTATTCCTCTATGAGCATAAGGCAAATAAATAGATTGTCGAGACTCTGATGAGCAGGGAAAAGATACGTCAATGATAATACTCTGTTGAGCAGAGGTAGAAGTATCTCGGAGTTAAGTCAATCTGGGTAAGAGTCCAGTCAATCTGGGTCAGTCAGGTTAAGATTCAAATAATCTCTCAAAGTTTTGAGTAATCAAGGGAGTTCACTCAAGCATGGTCGAAGTCGTCTCCAACTCTGGTTAATTAGGGGAAGTGTTCAAAAGTTCACAATACTGAGGCAGGTTATCATGATGTTACATATCTTAGGAAGTCCTCTCGAGGTGAATTTTACCAAAGGCCCTACATATTGGGGCAAAACATTATACAGGGGAATTCCTCCTCTTTATATTTGATCATATTAAGTCCAGGTGAAGGCTAAACAACTTGCGAGTTTGAAGAGAATGTTGGGAATTCAAGATTGTTATCCTCAACATAAGTCAGAATCGTTATCCTCGATAGAGATCAAAGAGTTAAGTCAAGTTGTTGGCATTCTTTAGCAGAAGTTAGAAGGCTCTATTCTTTGAGTTCCCATCAGATATCTTTTTCTCGGTGCGTTGCATATAGAAATCATCATTGCATTACATTGCATCCTCAAAAGCGCGTAGCATTTCCACTTAAATGGAGCATTATGCTAAAAAATCTCAAACATGAATTGAAGCATAAGCCAGATTCAAGTCTTTCTCAAGCACCTTGTTCTTCCCCAGTTAGGCTGGTGGAACCTCTCTAAAGTGAACTTTATCCGTAAGATATACCAAGTGGTATTTTCCACGGGTTTTACTCAATTCACACATTCTTGTTGTTGCTGTCTGCAAGCATTCTTGACCTTGTGTCATTTTATTCTCACAAATCCATAAACTGATTCATTTACCAAGTGTCTTGCTTTTAGGAAACTCCCGTTGCGATATTTTTACCCGTATAACCTGTCTTTCTTCTCAATTGTTTGGATATCCATACTTTGTGTGTGGCAAGTCAGATAATTTCCACTCTTGGAGAATTACACCCCATTTCGGCTTGTGGGATAATGTAGTTCTTTTGCTTTGTGCAGATAACCAATATCGATTGTTGCTTGCCTTTTGTAAGTCCCCTCATTGTCTTATGCATGAAGGGTTTATTTATGATCCTTGAGTCGCGAGTTTTCAACCCTCGAGTTATAAAGTTTTGTTTCTTCTCTGATCCTTGAGTCGCGAGTTTCCAACCCTCGACTTGTCAGTTTTGTTTCTTCTCCAATCCTTGAGTCGCGAGATTCTAACTTTCGAGTTGTCAGTTTTGTTTCTTCTCCAATTCTTGAGTCACGAGTTTTCAACCCTTATGTTGTCAGTTGATCTCTTCTCTGATCCCTGAGTCGCAAGTTTTTGACCCTCGAGTTATCAATTTATTTCTTCTTCGATCCTTGAGTCGCGAGTTTCCAACTTTCGAGTTGTCAATTTGTTTCTTCTCTGATCCCTAAATTCCGAGTTTCCAACTCTGAGTTGTCAGTTTGTTTCTTCTCTGATCTATGAGTCGCGAGTTTTCAACCCCTGAGTTGTCTATTTTGTTTCTTCTCCGATCTTTAAGTCGCGAGTTTTCAAACCCCTGAGTTATCATTTTTGTTTATTCTCTGATCCCTAAGTCGTGAGTTTTCAACCCCTTGAGTTGGTAGTTTATTTCTTCTCTGATCCCTGAGTCACGATTTTCCAACCTTCAAGTTGTCAGTTTTATTTCTTCTCTGATCCCTGTGTTGTGAGTTTCCAACCCCTGAGTTGTCAGTTTATTTCTTCTCCAATCCCTGAGTGGCGAGTTTCCAACTCCTGAGTTATCATTTTATTTCTTTTCCAACCTTTTGTTGACCTCTGATCCCTGAGTCACGAGTTTCCAATCCATGAGTTAGAGATGTGTATCATCGCAAGTACGCTTGGTTTTGCATCATTTCCATCTTCCATTTATTTGTTCACAAATATGCAACATAATTCCTCTTTCATTTGTGAAAGCCCTTCGGGAATATCATATTGTTACCTGCCAAATCTTGTTAGTGGAAGCATCTTACCTGTAGAAAAAATTCATCAATATGTTAACCTATTCTTCGGAGCGCAAATTTTACAGTTCTTTTGGCATTTAATCTTCTTCTACCTTGAACGTTTAAAAGGCTAGCGCCAGTCTCACTTTCTGGTTTAAGATGATTAAATAGGGGCAGCTATTGCACCCTAAAAGTTTCCCTCCTATCTCACTTTTATCTGGTTTAGACTTCTCATTTCATCAGGATAACATACATGCATTCATAAAGCATCTTTGGTTCAAAAGATTAGCAATCTTAAAGGTTCATAGTGGCAAAGATGTATATGTCCAGTAAAGGCTGTTATCTTCCGATTCATCTATTTCTTTTTCAAATAAGAGTTTTCCTTGATGGTTATGCTGTCAAGAGAAAGCTCTGCCCAAAATGAGAAACAAATCTTCCTCCAAGTAACCTATAAAATCACAGTGAAACACAAAGTAAACTCCGCCCATACAATTCTCCATCACCTGCATATTCAAGAAGAAACAAGCGACGTTTATCTTCCATAACTTCAATCGCGGCGGGCACAACTAACAAAAACTTTCTTTTTGTATATACTTTGCATTCATGCATTTACCTTAGCTTATTAGATTAATACTTGACACACCATTTGATTAGAACAACAAGAGTGAATTCAGTGGAGTACCACAGACGTGAGGGCTGCTAATACCTTCCCCTTACGTAATCGACTCCCGTACCCGTTCTCTTGGTCGCAAGACCTTGATTTCTCCCATCCCAGGTTTTCTTTGATTTTTTCCTTTCCCTTTTATGGGATAAATAAATATTTGATGGCGAATTCATTGTTTGATTTTTTACAGCTAGTCCCTTCAGTACCAACAAGGCATAAGCCCTCTCCATAATACCAAATAGGGGAGTAACAGGGCATAAGCCCTCACCAAAATGCCAATACACGCCAACAGCAGAGCATAAGCCCTCACCAACGAATGCATGCAACACCGACATGAAATAATATAATTATGCAACCATAGGACATCCACCCTTAACATTATTCCCAAACAGGCCAACAACAACATCATCATCATTATGCGGCATATTATAAAATTCATCCATACATTTCAATACAAATTTATTACGTTCAATTCAACTTCACCAATAAATATCATATGACAAATACATTCAAGGCATAAGCCTTCACCAAAATAATTACCTCCCATTAAAAAACTATTTTTATAAGATAGAAAATATTTTAGCTTTTTGTCGGTCCAAATGGTGCGACAAACGGACACCCGAGTCAAAAGTTACGAACCTTACAAGTTTTATAAAATTTGTCACCAAATGGTATTCTCCATTGACTTAATGGCGCTCTCCATTAGCACGCAGTACGTAAAAATCAATTTTTGACCAAATGGCGTTCGCCATTAGCCTAACGGTGGTCATCAGTAGCCTACAATTGCAGAAAAATGTGAAAATCAGTTATTTCTTCACTTCCAACCCCAAAATCCCAATTTTTCTAACCAAAACAGTATTTCATGAATTCATAAAATATGCACATACATTATTCATCATTCAAACTCAATATTCATCATCAATTTTGTCAAATCCACCACAATATATCAACAATTCATCAAAATTACAGAATCACACAAAACAACAATATAGAGGGATTCAAAACCACACAACTATGGAACCTAATCTCTATCCTTACCCATTATCATACAAACCATTATAGAGTTAGAACCCCACCCTTGCCTTAGATCGGCGATTCTAAGTTTCTACTGTGAATCCCTTGGTTCTTGCTTTGAATATGCTCTTCTCTTTATCTCGTTCTCTGTTTTCTTGTTCTGTTCTCATTTCACGTTCTAATTCCATTTATAACTTCCCACTTCCTTATATTTGACAACAACGACCCTTGGACCCTTAATTCCTAATCCCAACTTTATCCTCATCCAATTAAATAATTATTTAATTATAATTATCTAATAACTATCTTGTTATTATAATAATAATAATAATAATAATAATAATAATAATAATAATAATAACTAAAATACTAGCCATTCCTTTACACCGCTATGTCTCTACTTAATTAGTATTACACCCCACAACCTTAATTATTATATTTTCTAAGGTAATTACCTCTCATCAAAGTACAACAACATATCCTGACATCCATAAAAACATGCAAAAGCACCACATCGCATGATCAATTAAAAAATAATTTAAATGAAAATAGGGTGTTACAACCCTCTCCCGCTTAGAATATTTTCGTCCTCGAAAATCACTTGACGCGAACAACCCTCCCATCTCGCATTCTCTACAGCAGCTCCTCCTCAAACTACTTTAAAAGAGCAATTTCCTTACCTTTCAACTTCTTTATTTCTCGATCCTCGATCCTTAAAGGTACGGTCTCAATAGTAAGATTATCCCGCACTTGCACATCATCCATCGGAATCACATGAGACGGATTTGAAATATATTTTCAGAGTTGTAACACATGGAACACATCATGCAAATTCAACAGATTAGGTGGCAAGGTCACTCTATACGTAACAACTCCCGCCTTGTCCGATATTTGATATGGACCAATAAAATGAGGAGTAAGCTTCTTCGATTTCAATGCGCTTCTGTAGCGGTAGAAATGTTCAAGACTAAGCCATTGGATTGACTAGACTTTATACAAATAAAAATAAAAATTGCCACCGCGCTTTATTGTTTCCAAAGGAATGGGAAAAGAGCGAGTAACCCAAAAAAAAGGGGGAAAGATTCAAGGTAAGGGGGTTGGTTATGCAAAGGGAAGGTATTAGCACCCTAAACATCTACGGTACTTTACAGGAGCCTCTTTGTAAAATCTGTATATTTTGGCTATAAAAGCTGTTGTATATAAATGGATGGTGGAGGTGAGGAAAGAAATATATTTATTTTATACTTTTTGCACCCTCCGCGATTGCGAACCTTTAGTGCCTACGTACCACCTTTCGTGCAATAGAGGATCAGGGTACATGTAGTTCCTCTTTTAAAAATTTGAAACACAAATGTGTTGGTTAATTTTATAAGATAAAACATCATCGTCATTGTCCGTGTGGAAAACACACTTACTACCCACAATCATGAGAAAGGAGAATTTGCATCATCTCAATGTGGAGGATATGGCTTGAATTTCAAAATCAACAATGCCTCACTCAACACCCAAGTGGAAAATATCTCTCTTCACTACATGTTGTAGAAGTATAGTTGTTTGCATCACTACAAGGATTGACAAGAGTCTAATCTTTTGAGAAAATTTTAAAGATAAAAAGCCAAAATGGCAAGATGGTTTGAAATAAGATTGATTGACTTTTAAGCTTCTCACAAAAATGTCAAGGTATCATTAAGTTGATTGGGGGTTTATTTATGAAAATGTTTTGAAAATGCATGGACATAAGTCCAAGTTTATTATGAAAATGGTTCAAGTTTCAAAACAAGAAGAGTTTTCAAAAGGAGGGAGAAGATTTTAAAATTAAAGAAGACGGGAGGAGAAGAAGAGACTATCCTAAAGCATAAGGTAAAAGCTAGGGATAAGAACCATCTAACCAACAAGAAGCCAATACTTGACATTATGAGCCAAGATAGAATTCTCATTCCTTGGATTAAAACCAAGCAAGCAAAAATATTAGACCTCTTGAGAGAACCAAACTTCAAGTGTATTAAGTCTTCACAAAAATTGGGCAGAGTAACGGCTGTATACGGGTGAATTCCAGATTACAAGAAGAGGATGTAATCACAAAAACCTGCACACAAAAACAAACAAGCAACCCAATGTCTTGAGGTAAACCTCAAGAACTCCAGACAAAATAATCAGATAAGATCTCCAAGATAGGTCAAGGTATCTAATCCTAAGTCCAAGAAAAGTCCCATGCTCCTAATGCCAAGGATAGTAACCAAATAGTCCAAGTACCATTTAATGATTTTTTAAGGTTTATGTTGATTATTAAGTATCTTACGAAAGGAAAAGAAAAGCTCAAGTGAGAAAAGTAAAAATGGCAAGAAAATAAATGCTCAAATGAGCAAAGATGAAAATGGCATGAAATGTAAATGCTAAAAGTAAATAGTACATAAAGCATAAAAAAGAATAAAAGCATAAGGTAAAAAAAGTCAATAGTTAGTGGTTAGTTGGATGACCATCTTGAAACTTGCAATAGGAACTCATTAGAGGATTGGTAGAACCAAAGCCTCCACACAATAAGTTGCATTTGCTTTTGTCAAGTATATCATCCATTTGGAATTCTCAAAAGTACCATTTAATGATTAACGATGTTTAAGTGATCCCCGTTGACCAAAGGTGTTGTAGATCCATTAGAAGATTGGTAGAACCAAAGCCTCCACACAATGAATCTCAAGGTTATTCGATCAAAGAGATCAAATTAACATACTTGGGCTTGCAATCATAAGTTTGGGCCACAAATGATCATTTATTCGAATCGGGACAAAATTTAGCACTATGTTAAGCAATCGTAAGTGGACTTATATAGAAGTCGCACCTATTTTGAGGTCGGTCAATAGCAATTTATGCACCATTTGTTTTGAGACATGATATAGAGAACACGTTCCAACAACATCTAAACAAAGGGATAAGATGAAGAGGGGGTGGAAAAAATGAATGAACCACTTTTGAATCAAAAATTTAATCAAACTATTATTAAAATCATTCATCCATTTTGTGGAGTTGTACTTAACACCCAAGATCCAATGATGTTAATAAATTCATGATCAAAATATCAAATCAAGACGGCCAGAAAATAATCACAAAATAATATTATATTTAATATATACATCAAAAGAATTTAAAAAATGTTTAAAAATCAAAATAGAGGAGAAAAATATCAACTATGTTCAAATTAATCAAGAAAGAAAAAGTAAGGCCATAGAAAAATCATAAATGGATTCAAATATTTTTATAAATTTTTTGGTAATTTTTAAAAGTCAGAAACTATTTTTAAACTATTGAAAATTTCTCAAACAAACAGAAAATAGGTCAAAAATAGTAAACCATAATATAAAATTCCATAAAATTTTCAGAAAGTCAAAAATATGCAAAATAATATTTATGAATTTTTTCAAAATTAAAAAAATGTCAAAGTATTTTTGAAGTAATTAAAAGAAAGCAAATAATTCAAAAAATACAAAAAACACCAAATGTCAAAATAAAAATGTGAAAAAATAGTCATGAGATCTGAAATAATTCAAAGTATTTTTGTGAATTTTTTCATAATTTTTGGATAAAAAATAAAAGAGTTATGAATTTTTTTAAAATTTAATCAATAAAAATATAAAATCAAAAAATAATATAAAACCAAAAAGATGTGGACCATCAGGTCATACTAAAAACGCGTTAGTAAGCTGATCAAGTGGACCAGATGCGCTGTGCTTGATATGGACCTTAGTGAGATACACATAGGATCAGAAAAATGGCAACCAATGAAATTAAAACGTTTGGCACGCTATCATTGGCCGAGACGAGACATGTCATCGTATTTAACCTCCAGACACCCTACAATGGGGATTTTGTGAGATCCTTCAAATGGAAAAATTAGGATCCTAGGCTAGTATCATTGAACTCGTCTCTTCAAGACGATTCTAACACCACCATCGCGCCAAATTTATATAAGGTATGGAGAGAGATATGAATCAAAAACCCCGAAAATAGCGAGCACCTTCAATTTGAGATTTCTCTCTCAATTCTCAATGGATTTAAAAATTGTAAGCAACATTGGCATCAGGAGAAGGAGTAGAATAGATTAATGCTTGATTTAGATCCAAATGGTGGAGAATTCTACCTTTTCGAAGTTCAAAGAAGAAGCTCTGAAACTGGACTTATGTAGCTTGAATTATGGCTCGTTTTAATTGGTTTAAGTGCTGGAGAGTTTATATGATGCTTAAGGATGATGAATGCACAAAGAATTTTGGAAAAGGGACCTTAAATCTCAGAAACTGAATTCAAAAAAGATGGGTTCGTGTGAAGTTTTGGCAGGGTGTTTTTGGCTCTCAAATCTTGAGGAAATGAATGGGGGATGACCCTATATTTATAGGGAAGTGAATGGGAATGAAAATTGGAAGAAACAAGGAAGTTTGGAGGGAAATTGAGTGAAGGTCGAGCACGAGTGAAATGTGACTTTATTTCCATCAAAACTCAACCAAATCTTGCGTTTTGGGGTGCTAATCACTTCTGGCAAGTTTGCTAATCAAGTTTAAATAAAAAATGTGCATAAATCTTGTGTTTAGAAGTCACATTACGGATTTCAAAATTCTGACTTTGTGGAAAATCAGTTTCAAGTTACCAAATTCAAATCCATGGCATTTCTAACTCAAGGGCTCTTAGGGCATGATTCTTGATGCTTTAGAAAGATGAGGTTACAAGATTTGCAATGGAAAAAGAATGGAGTTAAATGGATACTTTATATGAAAGTTTCATTGAGTCAAAGTTGAAGAAAAAGGGTTGACTTTCCATACTTAGAAATATTTCAAATTCTTCTTCAAAAATGACCTATAATCTTTTGCATCCAAACATGGCCTTCCACTTGGAATTTTCTCTTTACCAAAAAAGATGGAATGAAATAGATCTATTTAGTGACATTTTGAAACTTTAACCACTCAAAATCTCCAAAAATTGAGCAAGTTATGATTTGTTGAAGTTGGCCAAAAATCATGAAATAACCTATAATCTTTTGCATATTTAAGGAAACATCCATCCATTTTCCAACTTTTCACATAAAATAAGGCATAAAGTTCACATCTTCAAGATAATTATGAAAAAAGAATGGAGTCAAGGTGATGAAAATTGACCAAGTTATGATCAATTGAAGTTACTTATGTAAAATTGTGGATTCATCTGGATGACTTGTAATCTTTCTTCTTCACCAAGTTTCTTCCACATGAAAACTCCTTGGAACTTTTGAAGTGATTTGTTGATAAACCTTTGCAGAGAAGGATGTATTTGGAATCACTCCAAAATACCAAAAGGTGAGCAAGATATACTCCTTTGAAGTTCAAAACCCTGGCTTCTAGATCAAGAGAATGCCTTGAGGAACTTTGACAAGTTTGAACAAACTTCTTGTACCAATATTCTTGCTTTGTGAATAGAAGTTGTTGAGGATGATAATGAGAACTCTTATCCACCAAAACCACTTCCATATCTTTAATTTTTAGAGAAATATGCTCTTGTGACCAATAGGAACAAGGCCTTGTCCAAACATGACAACTTCTCCAATCAACCCCTTGTACTTTTGAGTCAAATCTAATAACCTTGAAATGTGATGAACCAAAGCAACCTTGCCTTGCCAATTATCCAAAAACCAATCCAATTGTGAGGTTTGAACTTCTCAAGCTATATTGACTAGGGCATGGAAATAAACTCATGATCCCATGGAGTAACTTGTTAAATCTCATTGCCCTTCACCTACATGGATAATAAGCAAGACAAACCAACATTGCATTTTATTAGTTAAATGAAGAAAACAAAACAATATTCATGATCACAAAAGAAACATAAGTCAAGGTGCTTGGTAATCCCTCAAAAGGAGCAAAACTCAAAGTAGGGAGGGGAACCAAGAATCCTAGTGTGATATTGTTGTGAGTGAATCAACATGGTATGATGAAGGGATCTTAGGGGCAAAAATTGGGGTACAACAACATCCAACACCGGTCACTGATGTGACTCTCAAGAATACATGATCTCCTTCTTGAAACTCAAGATCCTTCCTTCTTTTGTCATGGTAACTCTTCTGCCTACTCTATGAAGCTTTCATCTTATCCCGAATTAACTTCACCTTCTTTGTAGTCTTCCGAACAATTTATGGTCCAAGTACTATGCTCTCACCAGATTCATACCAATACAAAGGTGTCATACACCTCCGATCATACAACGCCTCAAAAGATTCCATCCAAATACTAGAATGAAAACTATTTTTATAAGGTAAGTCGATTAGTAGAAGATAGTTATCCCATATACCTCCCTGCTCAAGAACACAAGCTCTCAACAAATCCTCCAATAATTGAATAGTTCTCTCGGTCTAACTATGTATCTGTGGATGATACACAGAACTCAATCTCAACTTAAAGCCCAACACATCCTGTAAAATCTTCCAAAATCCAGAAGTAAACCTTGGATCTCTATCGTAGAAATACTTGACGGAACCCTATGAAGTTTCACAATCACACGAATGTAAATCTCCGCCAACTTCAATACTGAAAAGCTGATATTAATCGGAATAAAATGAGCTGACTTCTCTAGCCTATCAACAATTACCCAAATCTTATCATGCCCTCTTGGAGTACTCGACAGCCCCGTCACAAAATCCATAGATATATTATCCCACTTCCATTCTGAAACATCTAACGGTTTCAACAACCATGCAGGTTTCTCATGTTTGACCTTCGACTTCTGACAAGTAAAACACGCATACACAAACCTTGCTACATCCTGTTTCAATTCGGACCACCAAAATAACTTCTTCAAGTCTTGATACATTTTAGTTGCACCCGAATGAATATTCAAATTGCTTCAGTGGCTTTCTTCCAGAATCATCTTGTTCATCTCAGAATCATCAAGAATACAAATCCTATTTTGGAATCTCAATACACCTTACTCGTAAACTTTAAAATCTCTATCTTCATCTTGATTACTCCCAACCATCAAATCTACCAGTTTTACATCCAACTTCTGAGCCTCTTTATAATTATTCAAGAAATCACTGTTAATTTTCAACATACCTAACATCATACTCTGTGTTGTAAACTCATAGACTAAACTCATGTGTCCGAACTGCTCGATCAATTCTAATTCTCTAACCATCATAGCTAATATATGTAACAATTTCTGACTTAAGGCATCTGCCACAATCTTAGCTTTACCCGGATGATAATTTAAGTTAAAGTCGTAGTCCTTTAACAGTTCTAGCCATCTTCGATGCCTCATATTCAATTCCTTCTGGTCAAACAAATACTTCAAGCTCTTATGTTCACTAAACACTTCAAATCTGGAACCATAAAGGCAATTCCTCTAAATCTTTAGCACAAACACCGCTGCAGCTAGTTCTAGCTCATGAGTAGGATAATTATTTTCATGAATCTTCAATTGCCTCGACGCATAAGCTACCAAGTTATCATTCTACATAAGCACACCACCTAGGCCCAATTTAGAAGCATCATAATACACAACAAATAATTCTTAAGGATTAAGTAATATCAAAATCGGAGCCGTCGTTAATTTCTTCTTCAGCCTTGTAAAAATTTCTTTGCATTGTTCATCCCACACAAAAGCTTTGCCTTTACAAGTTAGATGAGTTAACAGAAGTACTAACTTAGAAAAACCTTTAATAAACCTTTTGTAATAGCCAGCCAAACCTAGAAAGCTTCTAATTTTAGTAACTGATTTTGGAGTCTTCCATTGGAACACTGCATCTGTTGTACCCCAATTTTTTCCCGTAAGATCCCTTCACTATACCATGTTGATTCAATCACAACAATATCACATTAAGGCTTTTGGTTCTTCTCCCTATCTTTAGCTTTGCTCTTTTGATGAGTTACCAAGAACCTTGACTTGTTTTCTTTGGTGATCATGAATATTTTGCTTTGATTTTCTTTCTAATTAATAAAATGCAAAGTTGTTTTGTCTTACTTGTTAATAATGTAGGTAAAGGCCATGAGGTTTAGCAAGTTACTCCATGGGTTCATGAGTTTATTTCCATGCCCTAGTTAACATAGCTTGAGGAGTTCAAACCTCACCATTGAAGTTGTTTTGGAAGAAATGGAATGACAAGGCCTATTTTGGTTCAACATATTTCAAAGTTATCAAAATTGATTCAAAAGTACAAGGGGGTTGAGGGAAGAAGTTGTCATGATTGGACAAGGTCTTGTTCCTATTAGTCACAAGAGCACATTTCTCTCAAATTTCAAGATATGGAAGTGGTTTTAGTGGCTATGAGTCCTCATCATCATCCTCAACAACTTCTATTCACAAAGAAAGAATGTTGGCACAAGAAGTTTGTTCAAACTTGTCAAAGTTCCTCAAAGCATTCTCTTGATCTAGAGGTTAGGGTTTTGAACTTCAAAGGAGCATATCTTGCTCACCTTTTGGTATTTTTGAGTGATTCCAAATACATATTTCTCTTAAAAGAGTTACCAACAAATCACTTTAAAATCTCCAAGGAGTTTTCATGTGGAAAGAACTTGGTGAAGAAGAAAGATTAAAAGTCATATAGATAAATCCCCAATTTTCCATATGTGACTTCAAATGGTCATAACTTGGTCAATTTTTATCACCTTGAGTCCATTCTTTTTCCATGATGATCATAAATATGTGTAATTTATGCCTTATTTTATGTGCAAAGTGAGAAAATGGATGGAAGTTGCCTTAAGAATGCAAAAGATTATAAGTCATTACATGATTTTTGGCCATCTTCAACAAGTCATAACTTGCTCAATTTTTTGAGATTTTGAATGGTTCAAATTTCAAATTGTCATTCAAGAGATTTAATTCATTCCATATTTTTTTGTCAAGATCAAATTCTAAGTGGAAGGCCATGTTTAGATACAAAAGATTATAGGTCATTTTTAAAGAAGAATTTGAAATATTTCTAAGTATGGAAATGCCATGGATTTGAATTTGGTAACTTGAAACTGAATTTTTCACAAAGGATTTTGAAATCTTTGTTTTGGCTTCTAATCACAATTTTTCCACGCATTTTTGTTTCTAATCATGATTAGAAACTTCCCAAAAGTGTTTAGCATCATGAAACGTGTGACTTCGCTGAGTTTTGATCAAAATTGTGTCACACTTTCTTCATGATGTAGACCCACATGAATTCCCTCCAAAACACATCATTCACTCTTCCTTTTGATTCCATTTGCTTCCTCATAAATAGAGGTTCATCCCCCATCCATTTTCCCAAGCTTAGAGAGCCAAGAACACCCTGCCAAAACCTCACACGAACCCACTTTTTTTGAAATCAGTTTTTGAAATTTAAGCTTCCTTTTCCAAAATTCTTTGCGCATTCATCATCCTTGAACTTCATACAAACTCTCCAACACTTAAACCAATCAAAACGACCCATAATTCAAGCTACAGAAGTCCAGTTTCAGAGCTTCATACTTGAACTTCAAAAAGGTAGAATTCTCCACCATTTGGATCCAAACCAAGCACTAATCTATTCTACTCCTTTGTTTGATTCTAATGCTGGTTAAAATTTTTAAATCCATTGAGAATTGAGAGAGAAATCCAAAATTGAAGGTGCTCGCTATTTCTGAGTTTTTGATTCATAGCTCTCTCTATACCTTATATAAATTTGGCGTGATGGTTGTGTTAGAATCGTCTTAAAGAGACGAGTTCAATGATGCTAGCCAGGGATCCTAATTTTTCTATTTGAAGGATCTCACAAAATCCCCATTGTAGGGTGTCTGGAGGTTGAAGACGATGACATGTCTCGTCTCAGCCAATAATAGCATGCCAAGCGTTTTAATTTCATTGGTTGCCCCTTTTCTGATCCCATGCGTATTTCACTAAGGTCCATATCAAGCACAGCGCGTCTGATCCATTGGATTAGCTTACTAACGCGTTTTGACTATGATCTGATGGTCCACATCTTTTTGGTTTTATTTTATTTTCTGATTTTATATTTTATTTGATTAAATTTTCAAAAATTCATATCTCTTTTATTTTTTATCCAAAAATTATGAAAAAAATTCACAAAAATACTTTAAATTATTTCTGATCTCATGAATATTTTTTCACATTTTTATTTTAACATTTGGTATTTTTTATATTTTTTGTATTATTTGCTTTCTTTTAATTAATTAAAAAATACTTTCTGATATTTTTTAATTCTGGAAAAATTCATAAATATTATTTTGCATATTTTTGACTTTCTAAAAATTTTATGGAATTTTATGTTGAGGTTTAATATTTTTGATCTTTTTTATGTTTTGTTTTAGCAATTTTAAATAGTTTACAAATAGTTTCTGACTTTTAAAAAAATACCATAATTTTTATAAAAATATTTGGATCCATTTCTGATTTTTCTATGGCCTTATTTTTCATTTCTTGATTAATTTGAACATAATTGATATTTTCCTCATTATTTTCTATTTTTAAACATTTTTTTAACCCTTTTATTGTATATATTAAATATATTATTATTTAGTGATTATTTTCTAGCTGTCTTGAATTGATTTTTTGATCATGAATTTATTAACATCATTAGATCTTGGGTGTTGAGTTTAACTCCACCAAAATGGATGAATGATTTTAATAACAGTTTGATTAAGTTTTTAATTCAAAAGTGGTTTGTTCCTCTTTTTGCCCTAATCCTCTTCATCCCATCCCCTTCTTATTGCACTAAGTGTTGTTGGAACATGATCTCTATATCATGTCTCAAAACAAATGGTGCATTGATTGCTATTGACCGGCCTCAAAATAGGTGCGACTTCTATATAAGTCCACTTACGATTGCTTAACATAGCGCTAAGTTTTGTCCCGGTTCGAATAAATGATCATTTGTGGCCCAAACTTAAGATTGCAAGCCCAAGTATGTTAATTTGATCTCTTTGATCCAATAACCTTGAGATTCATTGTGTGGAGGCTACCAATCCTCTAATGGATCTACAACACCTTTGGTCAACGCGGATCACTTAAACATCGTTGATCATTAAATGGTACTTGTGAGAATTCCTAATGGATGATATACTTGACAAAAAGAAAATGCAAATTGTTGTGTGGAGGCTTTGGTTCTACCAATCCTCTAATGAGTTCCAAATGCAAGTTTCAAGATGGTCATCCAACTAACGACTAATTATTAACTTGTTTTATCTTATGCTTTTATTCTTTTTATGCTTTACGTACTATTTATTTATTTTTAGCATTTATATTTCATGCCATTTTTATCTTTGCTCATTTGAGCATTTATTTTCTTGTCATTTTTACTTTGCTCACTTGAGCTTTTCTTTTCCTTTCTTAAGATACTTAATAATCAACATAAACCCTAAAAAACTCTTAATGATACTTGGACTATTTGGTTACTATCCTTGGCATTATGGAGCATGGGACTTTTTCTTGGACTTATGATTAGAAATCTTGGCCTATCTTGGAGACCTTGTGATCTTATCTGATTATTTTGTCTGGAGTTCTTGAGGTTTACCTCAAGACATTGGGTTGCTTGTTTGTTTTTATGTGCAGGTTTTTGTGATAACATTCTCTGTATGTAATCTAGAATTCACCCGTATACAGTCGTTACTCTGCCCAATTTTTGTGAAGACTTAATACACTTGAAGAGGTCTAGTATCTTTGCTCGCTTGGTTTCAATCCAAAGAATGGGAATTCTATCTTGGCTCATAATGTCAAGCTTTGGCTTCTTGTTGGTTAGATGTTCCTTATCCTTAGCTTTTACCTTATGCTTTAGGATAGTCCCTTCTTCTCCTCCCTATTTTCTATAATTTCAAAAATCTTCTCCCTCCTTATGCTTTAGGTAGTACCTTCTTCTCCTCCCCATTTTCTTTAATTTCTAATCTTCTCCCTCCATCAGTTCTTTTTCTCAGGATTTTAGATTGTATTTTCATCTTGTACTCGGGATCATTGAAACTGGTAATCCATTTTGAGGTTATTATTATAAAAAAATTCAGTATTTCAAAAGCTTTATTACTTTGATGTTCGCAATATGTCTATAAATCTTAAATCCCTTAAAATATTAAATAATGAAGTAAAAATAATCATGTGCATTGCATATCATGCATCATATTGTACATATATCTTGAATTTGTTATGCATACCCAGGTGTCTTACCTAGCTTCTTTACTTCATTCAGCAAGCTGACTCATCAGTACAACACTCGGGATAATTTCAAAAAGAAGATGGATAACTTAGAACAAGAGAATCGCGAGCTGCACGAAGAAGTTTCTGCTTTGAAGGCCGACATGGCCAATCTGACTACTCTGATGGAAGATCTGGTGGCTGCGCAGAATCAGCCACCGAGTGTTCAACCTCAACCAACAAGGGCAAGTACTGAAGTTCCGACTATTCCTGTATCCGCTACTCCGGATTTTGTTCAAAACCGTACGCCTCAAGGTTATCCATGAGGAATGCCAGAGAATTTTGCACCTGAAGGTTTCAATATTGGCCCTCAAGATGGTCCAGTGGTTCAGACTGTTGTTACTCCTGCATATCCTGTGGTGCATACTGTTCCGGCTGCACCTCCTTCGGTGAACTTGGTTCCGTTTGTTAATGAAAATGTGTGTCTTCCTTTCCCTCCACCGAGTGAAGACTTGGGTCTTTATGACAGAATGGATGATTTTCAAGAGCAGTTTGATAGAATGCAAAGAGAGATGAAAGCTCTTAGGGGAAAAGAGCTATTTGGCAGAATGCGAATGAGCTGTGTTTGGTCCCAAATGTTAAGATACCTGCTAAGTTCAAGGTCCCAGAATTTGAGAAGTACAAGGGCAACACTTCCCCTCGTGCTGATTTGGTAATGTACGTGAGGAGAATGTCTACCCACACTGATGATCAGCGTCTGCTGATTCACTTTTTTCAGGATAGTTTGACCGGCGCAGTATTGAAATGGTATATGAGCTTGGACAACGCCAACATCCATACTTTTAATGATTTGGGAGAAGCATTCATCAAACAATACAAGTACAATGTGGACATGGCGCCCGACCGTGACCAACTTAGGGCCATGGTTCAGAAAGACAGGGAATTGTTCAAAGAGTATGTGCAGAGATGGCGCGAGGTAGCTGACCAAGTGATTCCTCCCATGGAAGAGAAAGAAATGACTAAGATTTTTCTGAAGACGCTGGGTTCTTTATACTATGAAAGGATGGTAGCAAGTGCACCAAGTGATTTTACGGAGATGGTAGGAATGGGTGTCCGCCTAGAAGAGGCTGTAAGAGAAGGTCGTTTGACGAAGAGTGAAGAATCCGGAGGTGTGAAGAAGCCATCTTATGGGTTTACCAATAAGAAAGAAGGGGATACAAATTATTTTATACAAAAGAGGAGGGTAAACGCTTCTAGTAGGAATTATCAGCGTCACCAGCAAGTCGCCTCGGTTACTCTTGTTATGAATGTCGCTCTGACTACCGTTGCTTATCAAAGACCGTCCCAGCAGGGGAACCAACAGAATAATCAGAGAAGGGAGAACTATGACCCTATTCCCATGAGCTATGCAGAGCTACTACCAGCATTGATTCAGAAGAAGTTGGTCCAGACACGACCACCTCCCACCGTACCATCACCATTGCCTTGGTATTACAAGGCAGACCAAACATGTGCTTTTCATCAGGGAGCACCAGGGCATAGTGTTGAAAATTGTTATCCTTTGAGGACTGAAGTGAAAAGGTTGGTGAAGTCTGGAATTCTATCTTTCAAGGACATGGGACCTAATGTGAAAGACAATCCTCTACCCAAGCACGGGGGAGTGAATGCTATAAATATGGTGGCCGGTTGTCAAGGCGACTTCCAGATTTTTGACATTAATCTGGTTAGAGGAGATTTGGTGAAAATGCATGCAGACCTCTGTGAATTCAGCTATTATACGCATGACCATGCCGGTTGTGTTGTTTGCAGTACAGACATACAGGGTTGCGAGAAGATAAAGGCTGATTTACAGGAGATGATGGATGAGGGCTTAATCCATATAATCAGGCCTAGGGCAGAGTATGAAGAGGAAGTGAATATGGTTTCTGGATGTCCTGGTGAATTCATAATTTTTTATGTAGAGTACTTGAATGAGGATCTCGTGCAGTTTCATGCTACCTTCTGCCGTATTGCTGGTCAGGTGGAACACCAATATGGGTCTTGCATAGTTTGCTGTCGAGACCCCCGAGGCTGTTCAATTGTAAGGGAAGGTGTTCAGTTGCTGTTAGACAATGGGACTATCAAGATCACAGGTCAGAGGGATGATTATCATGAGGTTGATATGGTTGAATTTTGTTTAATGGAAGAAGAGTCAGAGGAAGAGTATGCCTCCATGGATGAGTATTTCTCTTCAGACAAAGATTTGTTTGCAAGAAATGACTTTGTGATGCTTGATTGTGTTGAGGAAGGGGTAAACATTATTGTACCTTGTTTTGGTGCACCCGCTCATATTAAAGTGGAGTACCATAGCAAACCAGTTGTTACCCCATTGGTAATTAGTCTGCCATGTCCTATTCCCTACAAATCAGATAAGGTTGTGCCTTATAAATATAACTCTACAATCTTAGAAGATGGGGGGGAAGTTCTCATCAAGCCAATGCCTGATATTGGAAATATAGCTAAAAATAGCAGGGTGACCCGTAACGGTCGTGTGTTTGCGTCGGTTGTTCAAAGAGATGTTGTTGCTGGAAAGAAAATTACTGAGAGTGATGAGCCTAAGGAGGCTACAGGAGAGACTAGTGGAGCTACATTAGAGAAAAAAGTGGATGATATTTTGAAGATAATTAAGATGAGTGACTACAGAATTGTAGATCAACTACTGCAGACTCCTTCAAAGATATCCATCCTAGCTTTAATGATGAACTCCTCTGCTCATAGAGAATCATTGATGAGAGTACTAGACCAAGCTTTTGTGGAGAGTGACATGCCATTAGATAAATTCAGCAGTGTAATTGGAAACATTATGTCAAGTAATAACTTGATTTTCTGCGATGATGAGTTACCAGATGAAGGGAGGAATCATAACCTGGACCTCCATATATCTATGAACTGCAAGAATGATTCGCTGTCCAATGTGCTAATTGATAATGGATCCTCATTGAATGTTATACCAAGGAGTACTCTCATGAAGTTAAAGTATCAAGGAGCACCTATGCACCCGAGTGACATCATTGTAAAGGCATTTGATGGGTCGAGGAAATCTGTCATCGGTGAAGTAGACCTACCCATCCATATAGGACCACATTTGTTCCTGATAACCTTCCAGGTCATGGACATTATTCCCGCATATAGTTGTTTGCTAGGATGGCCATGGATACACGAAGCAGGTGTTGTCACTTCAACTCTGCATCAGAAGCTAAAGTTTGTGCGTGAAGGGAAGGTAGTGATCATAAACGGGGAGCAGGCGTTATTGATATCCCATTTATCCTCTTTCAGTATTGTAGAAGCGGATGAGGCTACTGTTGGAACCCAGTTCCAAGCCCTATCCTATGACAGCATAAGGAGAAATGAGAATTATGTGGTTTCGCTGAAGGACGCACAGCAGGTTGTGCATAATGGTCATAATACAGTTTGGGGACGACTTGTGGATCCACCCGTGAACAAGAACATAGCTGGTTTGGGTTTCTCTTCGAAGATTGGAAAAGGCGAAGGTTTGAAGTCAAAGTCTACTGTGAACATTTATCAGGATGTTTTCCGCAGCAGAGGCTACCTCCATCCTATTGGTTCTAGAATTAATGTTGTCGAAGAGGATGAAGCAGAGCAGGAAGTACCGAATTATGTGATGCATGGAGTCCGAGTTCAGAACTGGGTCACCATTGACGTTCCTTGTTGCATACATGTTTCAAAGTAATTTGTCTTGTTAATCTGTTTATTTCTTTCGAAAAGCTTTCACTCTGCCCAAGGTGGAAGTATTAATGTTGTAGGGCTTATCTGTTTGCTATGACATTTAAGATCATTAATAAAAGTTGTCTTTGCTTCCCAACTTATGTCTTTATTTTCTTCTTTTCCTTGGGAAATGCTAATAAAAAAACCTTTCAAAATAAATAATAACTGAAAACTAATATGCATGATCACTTGTTATATGTGTCAGTTTCTAAAAGCAATCATAAATCATATGTGCAGATTAACTAAAAAACCCGTTGAATACAATGACCCTGCACCCTCTCCCAACTTTAAATGTCCTGTGTTTGGGGCTGAAGAAGAAGATTATGATGAGATTCCATAAGAGGTCTCACGGTTGCTTGAGCACGAGGAAAATACCATTCAACCCTATAAGGAGCCTTTGGAAGTGATTAATTTGGGTTCAGAAGAAGATCCGAAGGAAGTCGAGATTAGAGCATTTTTGCATCCCGATGTGAAGAGCGGGTTGATTAAGTTGTTGAAAGAGTATGTGGATATTTTTGCTTGGTATTATCAAGATATGCCTGGGCTAGATACAGATATTGTCGAGCATCGTTTGCCGCTGAAGCCAGAGTGTCCGCCAGTTAAACAAAAGTTGAGAAGAACCCACCCAGATATGGAAGTAAAGATCAAAGAGGAGGTCCTAAAACAGATTAATGTTGGTTTTCTTGTGACATCAGTGTATCCTCAATGGATTGCCAATATTGTCCCAGTATCGAAAAAAGACGGAAAAGTTTGCATGTGCGTAGATTACAGAGATCTAAACAAAGCTAGTCCAAAAGATGATTTTCCATTGCCTCACATCGACATGTTAGTGGACAGCACAGAAAAATTCAATGTATTCTCGTTCATGAATGGATTTTCCGGGTATAATCAAATTAGAAGTGCTCCAGAGGACATGGAAAAAACAACATTTATCACACCCTTGGGAACATTCTGTTACAGAGTGATGCCCTTCGGGTTGAAGAACGCTGTTGTGACGTACCATAGGGTTATGACAACCCTATTCCATGATCTGATGCACAAGGAAATTGAAGTATATGTTGATGATATGATTTCCAAATCCCAGACTGAAGAATGGCATATAGAAGATTTGTTGAAGTTGTTTCAGCGTTTGAGGAAGTATCGTCTCTGCTTAAATCCAAATAAATGCACCTTCGGTATTAGATCGTGGAAATTGTTGGGTTTCATTGTTAGCCAGAAAGGAATTGAAGTTGACACTGATAAAGTCAAAGAAATTCAAGAAATGTCAGTACCAAAAACTGAAAAGCAAGTCAGGGGTTTCCTAGGGCGTTTGAATTATATTTCTAGATTTATTTCCCACATGACTGCAACATGTGAACCGATCTTTAAGTTGTTAAATAAAGATCAAGGTTGTGTGTGGACGGATGACTGTCAAAAGGCATTTGAGAGTATTAAAGAATATCTGCTTGAACCTCCTATCTTTCTCCCTCCCGTAGAAGGAAGACCATTTATTATGTATCTAACGGTGTTAGATAAATCCATGGGTTGTATTCTGGGACAACAGGATGAAACAGGGAAGAAGGAGTTCCCCATTTATTATCTCAGCAAAAAGTTCACTGATTGTGAGTCGCGGTATTCCACACTAGAAAAGACATGTTATGCTTTGGCCTGGGCGGCAAAGCGTTTGCGGCAGTATATGTTGAATCATACCACTTGGTTGATCTCTAAAATGGATCCAATCAAGTATATTTTTGAAAAGCCTGCTCTTACTGGGAGAATTGCCCGATGGCAGATGTTATTATCTGAATATGATATCGAGTACCGCACTCAAAAGGCTATTAAAAGTAGTGTGTTGGCAGATTACCTTGCTCACCAACCGGTGGAAGATCATCAGTCTGCAAAATATGAATTCCCCAATGAGGATGTGATGTTTTTGAAAGTGAAAGATTGTGATGAACCATTGCCTGAGGAAGGCCCTGACCCTGAATCTCATTGGAGTATGATTTTTGATGGAGCAGTGAATGCTTATGGTAAAGGAATTGGTGTTGTGATTGTCACTCCTCATGGATCGCACATTCCTTTTACTGCAAGGTTAACATTTGATTGCACTAATAATATGGAAGAATATTAGGCTTGCATCATGGGTCTTGAGGAAGCTATTGATCTCAGAATCAAAATTTTAGATGTATATGGTGATTCATCTTTGGTAATAAATCAGATCAAAGGAGAATGGGACACTCGTTACCCTGGCTTAATCCCTTACAAAGACTATGCAAGAAGATTATAACCCTTCTTCAATAAAGTTGAATTCCATCATATCCCTGGAGATGAAAATCAAATGGAGGATGATCTGGAAAGTCTGGCTTCCATGTACCAAGTGATTACTTGGAATGATATACCCCGAATTATAGTTCGATGGCTGGATAGGCCCGCTCATGTGTTTACAACAGAGGAGATAGCAGATGAAACCTTGGTATTATGATATCAAGCATTTTCTTCAGACTCAGGAATACCCGATTGGTGCGTCGAGGAAAGATAGAAAGACACTGAGAATATTGGCAGGCAGTTTCTTCCTCAGTGAAAATGTGTTATACAAGAGAAATTATGACATGGTCTTACTCAAATGCGTGGATAGACACAAAGCAGACATGTTGATGCATGAGATTCATGAAGGTTCATTTGGCACTCATGCTAACGAACATTCGATGGCTAAAAAGATGCTAAGGGCAGGTTATTATTGGTTGATAATGGAATCTGACTGTTACTAATTTACAAAGAAGTGCCATAAATGCCAAGTTTATGCAGATAAGGTCCATGTGCCTCCGACACTTCTCAATGTGATTTCCTCCCCATGGACTTTCTCTATGTGGGGGATTGACATGATTGGGATGATAGAACCCAAAGCTTCGAATGGGCACCGTTTTATCTTAGTAGCAATTGACTACTACACCAAATGGGTAGAGGATGCTTCATATGCCAATGTTACCAAACAGGTGGATCTGTGTTTCATCAAAAATAATCTTATATGCCGGTATGGTGTGCCGAGCAGAATCATCACCGACAATGGCTCGAATTTGAACAACATGATGATGACAAAACTGTGTGAAGAATTCAAGATTGTCCATCACAATTCATCTCCATACAGTCAAAGATGAATGGGGCTGTTGAAGTTGCTAATAAGAATATCAAGAGAATTATCCAGAAAATGGTTATTACTTATAAGGATTGGCATGAAATGCTCCCTTTTTCTCTGCATGGATATCGAACATCTGTCCGTACTTCAACAGGGGCAACCCCGTTCTCCCTGGTGCATGGAATGGAAGTTGTACTCCCTGTCGACATAGAGATTCCCTCGTTACGTGTAATAATGGAAACCAAGTTGGCAGTGGCTGAATGGGTCCAGAACAGGTTTGACCAATTGAATTTGATTGAGGAAAAGAGAATGACGACTTTATGTCATGGGCAGTTATATCAGAGAAGAATGAAGAAAGCTTTTAATAAAAATGTCAAAACTCATGAATTCAGAGAAGGCGACCTCGTGCTCAGGAAGATCGTGTATTTTAACACTGATTCTAGGGGCAAGTGGACTCCCAATTTTGAAGGCCTGTATGTTGTCAAGAAAGCCTTCTCTGGTGGTGCATTAATTCTTGAAACTATGGATGGCGAGGAGTTCCCACGTCCCATGAATGCTGACGCAGTCAAGAAATACTTCGTCTAAAGAAATAAAAGAACAGCTCGCTAAGTTGAAAACCCGAAAGGGCGGCTTAGGCAAAAAGGAGCGTCTCGGTAGGCCAAAAACCCGAAAGGGCGGTCTATGCAAAAATTAGAGACATAAACAGAATAAATTTCCCGCTAAGTTGAAAACCCAGAAGGGCAGCTTAGGCAAAAGTTAGGGATTCTCTTGGCAAGTAACTACGTCAGACAAGACTTGATCGTTGAAGCAACAATCTTCTTAGATCCTCACCATACTTCAACAAAAGCTGCTGCTCAGGATTTCAAAAGTTGATAGGGGGAATAGTGGTCATTGTATATCAATGTATCTTTTCCATTATATATTACCATTTCCCAAACTTTGTAATCATCCATGGAGTCTTGCCATTCGCGGACTACCATTCTATTAATGAAATTCGAGCTTTTACCTAATTCTTTATGTTCTTATTTTATTTAGCTTGCAAAGACTCCATTTATTACTGATAATAACTTTCAAAGAAAAAAGATTAAAAAGAAAAATTGACTTTTCAAAAAAAAAAGAGGAGAGATTTTTACAATTCAATTTACTTTGAGATTTGTGATGACACAATGGCAACAAAAAATGGTGATCCCAGGAATGAACAAACTCCGGTTGTTTTGAGAAGATTTACTTCTTTCTTGAAGGTTCTCTTAGGTCATTTTGCTGGTATGTGCACGATCTTTATATGTTTCTCAGATAGTTAAAGACGATAACAATCAGTGTAAGACGCAGTATTAGGTTCATGATCCCATTGGCTCCATTCAAGTCTTTGTTCACTTTTTATTTTGGGTTTGCATGGTCAGAAGCCTCTGTCCCATATTCCCCAGCAAAGTCTTCCCTCATATGATGAAAGGTTTTATTCCCTTGGTGTGCTGAGGTGTCGCTCTTTCTGCAGTATTTGCATTATTATTGGTATCTTTTTTCCAAGGCAACTAGAGCAGGGCAGTATCTTTTCTGAGAAGTGTTGAAATGATTATCAACCTTTGGGTTTTCACCCACCAAGTGCTGGGTTGGATTTAAAATCCCCATGGGTTTGACCTCTTTCCATATTAATGACTTTCTGATTCCCCGGGAAGGCTGTCCCAGGGCATCTTTTGTTGGAATAAGTGTTCATGATGTAAAGTGTTAATCCGCATCTTTCTCCAGGGAGGTAGGCTTGAATTCCCCAGTGAGGTCTGTTTGTTTCAGCTTCAGTCTTCTTTATTTAAGGTTGGTCTTGCAATCTCCAGTAGGTGTGTTACTTTTAAAGAAAAACTGGTTTCTCTGATGAAGCCGGAAGGAGGATGTTCTATCTCGGTATCTGTTTAATTTTTCTATCTCCAAATTATATTTCTTTTTAGTAAAGTAAAAGGCAGACAATAGGTTTGGTTTCCGCAACTGGATTTTACCTTTCTTGGAATGATCTTTCAAGTTGAAGGTTAACCAAGCGTTGTTAGTACCTGAGGCGGTTTTATTTGTTTGTTCCAACTGTTTGTGTATCTATTTCACCAGCATATGCATGATAACACTCATACATTCATACATACATCATGCATGGCTAAAATTGACAAATAATTGTTCCTTGACATTGTGTTCTGACCTTTCTGAAGTGCTCTTTTCTTATATGGATTTGGTTTACCCTCTTGAGTTTATTTCTCAAAGGATGTATCCTCATTGGTTGTCTTGCTCCAGTTTATTTCTGATTTGGATCTGTGGTTGCATGACAATATTATTTACTTTGGATTTCTGAAAACTTCGAGTTTTGGTTTATGCATTTATTTTGCACGAGAAGACTTTATCTCCTCAGCAGGAATATCGCGGCATTTCCCCGGGAAATCATATTTCTATCCCTAGAAAGTCATTTCTTTTTGAAATTCTCCATGACAACAAGTAGCAAGTCTCTTTATTTGAGATAGATTATGTTTGACCCTTTCCAGGAACATTCCCTTGGTTAAAGAAGAAGTTGAGACCCGTTCTAGGCGAAACACCTGGATTTTGGGGGAAACTTGATATTTTCTCTTTCTACCTTCAGTGAACGTTGGCAGGACATCTCCAGTGAACTTCGGTGTTTATTATCTTTTTGCTATCTTCAGTGAATATTGATAGTTCATCGTCAGTGAATGGCCATGATATGATATTTTCTCTTTCTACCTTCAGTGAATGTTGGTAGGACATCAGCAGTGAACGTAGGTGTTTATTATCTTTTTGCTATCTTCAGTGAATGTTGATAGTTCATCGTCAGTGAACGGCGATGATATGATATTTTCTCTTTCTATCTTCAGTGAACATTGATAGTTCATCGTCAGTGAACGACGATGATATGATATTTTCTGTTTCTACCTTCAGTGAACGTTGGTAGGACATCGGCAGTGAACGTCGGTGTTTATTATCTTTTTGCTATCTTTAGTGAACGTTGATAGTTCATCGTCAGTGAACGGTGATGATATGATATTTTCTCTTTCTACCATCAGTGAACGTTCGTAGACCATCGGCAGTGAACGTCGATGCTTGTTATCTTCCTCTCTGATTCAATTTTTTTGGTCCACCAGTGATTTATTTTCCTGGTGGGGTTGCTCCTTTGTTTCTTCATTTTTATGGCATCCCCAGTGATACTTTGTGTCTCTTTGGTACTGTTCATAGGCATTCATATGCATAAGCATTTGCATGACATCTTAGGGCCAAAAATAAGGTTTGTTTTATATTTAAGTATCTTTGATCACGTCGACACGAAGATTTTCAACCTTCGTATCTCCGGATAGAAGAAACTTAAATAAGGGAAGTTGTTGTACCCCAATTTTTGCCCCTAAGATCCGTTCATCATACCATGTTGGTTTATTCACAACAAGATTACACTAGGATTCTTGGTTCCCCTCCCTATCATTTAGTTTGCTCTTTTTGAGGAATTACCAAGCACCTTGACTTGTTTTCTTTTGTGATCATGAATATTTTGCTTAGATTTTTCTTTTATTAATAAAATGCAATGTGGGTTTGTCTTACTTGTTAATAATGTAGGAAAAGGCTATGAGGTTTAGCAAGTTACTCCATGGGTTCATGAGTTTATTTCCATGCCCTAGTTAACATAGCTTGAGGAGTTCAAACCTCACCATTGAAGTTGTTTTGGAAGAAATGGAATGACAAGGCCTATTTTGGTTCAACATATTTCAAAGTTATCAAAATTGATTCAAAAGTACAAGGGGGTTGAGGGAAGAAGTTGTCATGATTGGACAAGGTCTTGTTCCTATTAGTCACAAGAGCACATTTCTCTCAAATTTCAAGATATGGAAGTGGTTTTAGTGGCTATGAGTCCTCATCATCATCCTCAACAACTTCTATTCACAAAGAAAGAATGTTGGCACAAGAAGTTTGTTCAAACTTGTCAAAGTTCCTCAAAGCATTCTCTTGATCTAGAGGTTAGGGTTTTGAACTTCAAAGGAGCATATCTTGCTCACCTTTTGGTATTTTTGAGTGATTCCAAAGACATCTTTCTCTTCAAAGAGTTACCAACAAATCACTTTAAAATCTCCAAGGAGTTTTCATGTGGAAAGAACTTGGTGAAGAAGAAAGATTAAAAGTCATCTAGATAAATCCCCAATTTTCCATATGTGACTTCAAATGGTCATAACTTGGTAAATTTTTATCACCTTGAGTCCATTCATTTTCCATGATAATCTTGAAGATGTGTACTTTTTTCCTTCTTTTATGTGAAAAGTTAGAAAATGGATGGAAGTTGCCTTAAGAATGCAAAAGATTATAGGTCATTTCATGATTTTTGGCCAACTTCAACAAGTCATAACTTGCTCATTTTTTGTAGATTTTGAGTGGTTCAAATTTCAAAATGCCATTCAAGAGATCTACTTCATTCCATATTTTTTGGTCAAGTGCAAATTCTAAGTGTAATGCCATGTTTGGATACAAAATATTATAGGTCATTTTTGAAGAAGAATTTGAAATATTTATAAGTATGGAAAGTCATCTTTCCAAAGCATCAAGAATTATGCCCTAAGACCCCTTGAGTTGGAAATGCCATGGATTTGAATTTGGTAACTTGAAACTGAATTATTCACAAAGTCAGGATTTTGAAACCTTTGTTTTGGCTTCTAATCACAAGTTTTCCACGCGTTTTTGTTTCTAAACATGATTAGTAACTTGCCAGAAGTGATTAGCATCATGAAACGCATGATTTAGCTGAGTTTTGATCAAAATTGAGTCACTCTTTATTCATGACGCAGACCCACACGAATTCCCTCCAAAACACATCATTCACTCTTCCTTTTGATCCCATTTGCTTCCCTATAAATAGAGGGTCATCCCCCATCCATTTTCACAAGCTTAGAGAGCCAAGAACACCCTGCCAAAACTTCACACGAACCCACTTTTGTTAAATTCGGTTTTTGAAATTTAAGCTTCCTTTTCCAAAATTCTTTGTGCATTCATCATCCTTGAACATCATACAAACTCTCCAGCACTTAAACCAATCATAACGACCCATAAGTCAAGCTACAGAAGTCCAGTTTCAGAGCTTCTTACTTGAACTTCGAAAAGGTAGAATTCTCCACCATTTGGATCCAAATCAAACACTAATATGTTATACTCCTTTGTTTGATTCTAATGCTTCTTACAATTTTTAAATCCATTGAGAATTGAGAGAGAAATCCCAAATTGAAGGTGCTCGCTATTTTCTGAGTTTTTGATTCATAGCTCTCTCCATACCTTATATAAATTTGGCGCGATGGTTGTGTTAGAATCGTCTTGAAGACACGAGTTCAATGATGCTAGTCAGGGATCCTAATTTTTCCATTTGAAGGATCTCACAAAATCCCCATTGCAGGGTGTCTGGAGGTTAAAGACGATGACATGTCTCGACTCAGCCAATGATAGCATGCCAAGCGTTTTAATTTAATTGGTTGCCCTTTTTCTGATCCCGTGTATTTCACTAAAGTCCATATCAAGCACAACGCGTCTGGTCCATTGGATTATCTTACTAACGCGTTTAAACTATGATCTGATGGTCCACATCTTTTTGGTTTTACTTTATTTTCTGATTTTATATTTTATTTGATTAAATTTTCAAAAATTCATAACTCTTTTATTTTTTATCCAAAAGATATGAAAAAATTCACAAAAATACTATGAATTATTTCTGATCTCATGAATATTTTTTCACATTTTTATTTTAACATTTGGTATTTTTTTTGTATTTTTTGTATTTTTTCCTTTCTTTTAATTACTTAAAACATACTTTATGATATTTTTTAATTCTGGAAAAATTCACAAATATTATTTTGTATATTTTTGACTTTCTGAAAATTTTAGGGAATTTTATGTTGAGGTTTACTATTTTTGATCTATTTTATGTTTGTAATAGCAATTTTAAATAGTTTAAAAATAGTTTCTGACTTTTAAAAAATACCAAAATTTTTATAAAAATATTTGGATCCATTTCTGATTTTTCTATGGCCTTATTTTTCATTTCTTGATTAATTTGAACATAATTGATATTTTTCCTCATTATTTTCTATTTTTAAACATTTTTTAACCCTTTTATTGTATATATTAAGTATATTTTTATTTTGTGATTATTTTCTGGCTGTCTTGAGTGGATTTTTTGATCATGACTTTATTAACATCATTAGATCTTGGGTGTTGAGTTCAAATCCACCAAAATGGATGAATGATCTTAATAATAGTTTGATTAAATTTTTGATTCAAAAGTGGTTTGTTCCTCTTTTTGCCTTAATCCTCTTCATCTCATCCCCTTCTTATTGCACTAAGTGTTGTTGGAGCATGATCTCTATATCATGTCTCAAAACAAATGGTGCATAGATTGCTATTGACCAGCCTCAAAATAGGTGCGACTTTTATATAAGTCCACTTACGATTGCTTAACATAACGCTAAATTTTGTCCCGATTCGAATAAATGATCATTCGTGGCCCAAACTTATGATTGCAAGCCGAAGTATGTTAATTTGATCTCTTTGATCCAATAACCTTGAGATTCATTGTGTGGAGGCTATGGTTCTACCAATATTCTAATGGATCTACAACACCTTTGGTCAACCCGGATCACTTAAACACCGTTGATCATTAAATGGTACTTGTGAGAATTCCAAATGGATGATATACTTGACAAAAAGCAAATGCAACTTGTTATGTGGAGGCTTTGGTTCTACCAATCCTCTAATGAGTTCCAAATGCAAGTTTCAAGATGGTCATCCAACTAACCACTAAATATTGACGTGTTTTATCTTATGCTTTTATTCTTTTTATGCTTTATGTACTTTTTTTTAGCATTTACATTTCATGCCATTTTTATCTTTGCTCATTTGAGCATTTATTTTCTTGTCATTTTTACTTTCCTCACTTGAGCTTTTCTTTTCCTTTCTTAAGATACTTAATAATCAACATAAACCCTAAAAAACTCTTAATGGTACTTGGACTATTTGGTTAATATCCTTGGCATTATGGAGCATGGGACTTTTTCTTGGACTTAGGATTAGAAATCTTGGCCTATCTTGGAGACCTTGTGATCTTATCTGATTATTTTGTCTGGAGTTCTTGAGGTTTACCTCAAGACATTGGGTTGCTTGTTTTTTTTTGTGTGCAGGTTTTTTTTATTACATTCTCTGTTTGTAATATGGAATTCACCCGTATACAACCGTTACTCTGCCCAATTTTTGTGAAGACTTAATACACTTGAAGAGGTCTAGTATCTTTGGTCGCTTGGTTTCAATCCAAAAAATGGGAGTTCTACCTTGGCTCATAATGTCAAGCTTTGGCTTCTTGTTGGTTAGATGGTCCTTATCCTTAGCTTTTACCTTATGCTTTAGGATAGTCCCTTCTTCTCCTCCCCATTTTCTTTAATTTCAAAAATCTTCTCCCTCCTTTCAAAAACCCTTCTTGTTTCTAAACTTGAACCACTTTCATAATAAACTTGGACCTAGGTCCATGCATTTTCAAAATCTTTTCATAAATAAACTTCAATCAACTTAACAATACCTTGACATTTTTTTGTGAGAAGACTAAAAGTCAATCAATCTCATTTCAAACCATTTTTCCACTTTGGCTTTTATCTTTAAATTTTTATCAAAAGATTAGACTCTTGTCAATCCTTGTAGTGGTGCAAACAACTATACTTCTATAATATGTAGTGAAGTAAGATATTTTCCACTTGGGTGTCGAGTGAGGCATTGTTGATTTTAAGATCCAAGCCATATACTCCACTTTGAGATGATGCAAATTCTCCTTTCTCATGATTGTGGGTAGTAAGTATGTTTTCCACACGGACAATGACGATGATGTCTTATCTCTTAAAATTAATCAACACACTTGTGTTTCAAATTTTTAAAAGAGGAACTACGTGTACACTGATCCGCTATTGCATGAAAGGTGGTACATAGGCACTAAAGGTTCACAACCGCGGCAGGTGCAAAAATCATAAAAAATATATTTCTCTCCTCACCTCCACCATCCATTTTATATACAACACATTTTTATAGCCAAAATATATAGATTTTTTCAAAGAGGTTCCTGCGGAGTACCGTAGATGTTTAGGGTGCTAATACCTTCCCTTTGCATAACCAACTCCCTTACCTTGAATCTTTCCCCCTCTTGTTGGGTTATTCGCTCTTTTCCCATTCCTTTGGAAACAATAAAGTGCGTTGGCGATTTTTATGTTGATTTGTATAAAGTCTAGTCAATCTAATGGCTTAGTCTTGAACATTTCTACCTCTACACGTTGGTAGGACATCGGCAGTGAACGTCGATGTTTATTATCATTTTTTCTATCTTTAGTGAACATTGATAGTTCATCGTCAGTGAACGGCGGTGATATGATATATTTTCTCTTTCTATGTTCAATGAATGTTGGTAGGACATCGGTAGTGAACGTCGGTGTTTATTATCTTTTTGTTATCTTTAGTGAATGTTGATAGTTCATCGTTAGTGAACGGCGGTGATATGATATATTTTCTCTTTCTACCTTCAATGAACGTTGGTAGGACATCGGCAGTGAACGTCGGTGTTTATCATCTTCTTGCTATCTTCAATGAACGTTGATAGTTCATCGTCAGTGAATGGTGATGATATGATTTTCTATTTCTACCTTCAGTGAACGTTGGTAGGACATCGGCAATGAACGTCAGTGTTTGTTAAGTTTTTTACTATCTTCAGTGAATGTTGATAGTTCTTCATCAATGAACGGCGGTGATATGATATTCTCTTTCTACCTTCAATGAAAGTGGGTAGGACATCAGCAGTGAACGTCGATGCTTGTTATCTTCTTCTCTAATTCAGTTCTTTTGGTTCACCACTTATTTATTTTCCTGGTGGAGTTGCTTCCTTTGTTTCTTTACTTTTGTTGCATCCCCAGTGATACTTCGCGTCTCTTTGGTATTGTTCATATGCATTCATATGCATAACCATTTGCATGGCATCTTAGGGCCAAAAATAGGGTTTATTTTATATTTAAGTATCTTCGATCACGTCGACACGAAGATTTTCAACCTTCGTATCTCCGGATAGAAGAAACTTAAATAAGGGCAGCTGTTGTACCCCAATTTTCCCTCCTAAGATCCCTTCATCATACCATGTTGATTCAATCAAAACAAGATCACATTAAGGCTTTTGGTTCTTCTCCCTATCTTTAGCTTTGGTATTTTGAGGAGTTACCAAGCACCTTGACTTGTTTTCTTTGGTGATCATGAATATTTTGCTTTGATTTTATTTCTAATTAATAAAACTCAAAGTTGGTTTGTCTTACTTGTTAATAATGTAGGTAAAGGAAATGAGGTTTAGCAAGTTGCTTCATGGGTTCATGAGTTTATTTCCATGCCCTAGTCAAATCTTGAGGAATTAAAACTTCACTATTGGAGTGGTTTTGGAAGAATTGGCATGGCAAAGTTGCTTTGGCTCATCACATTTCAAAGTTATCAAAATTGATTCAAAAGTACAAGGGGTTAAGGGAAGAAGTTGTCATGATTAGACAAGGTCTTGTTCCTATTGGTCACAAGAGTACATTTCTCTCAAATTTCAAGATATGGAATTTGTTTTGGTGGCTATGAGTCCTCATAATCATCCTCAACAACTTCTATTCATAAAGAAAGAATATTGGCACAAGAAGTTTGTTCAAACTTGTCAAAATACCTCAAAGCATTCTCTTGATCTAGAAGCTAGGGTTTTGAACTTCAAAGGAGCATATCTTGCTTACCTTTTGGTATTTTTGAAATTACAAAGACACCTTTCTCTTCAAAGAGTTACCAACAAATCACTTCAAAAGTTCCAAGGAGTTTTCATGTGGAAGGAACTTGATGAAGAAGAAAGATTACAAGTCATCCAGATGAATCCACAATTTTCCATATGTGACTTCAAATGGTCATAACTTGGTCAATTTTTATCACCTCGAGTCCATTCCTTTTACATGATGATCTTAAAGATGTGTAATTTATGCCTTCTTTTATGTGAAAAGTGAGAAAATGGATGGAAGTTGCCTTAAGAATGCAAAAGATTATAGGTCATTTCATGATATTTGGCCAACTTCAACAAGTCATAACTTGCTCAATTTTTGGAGATTTTGAGTGGTTCAAATTTCAAATTGTCATTCAAGAGGTCAACTTCATTCCATATTTTTTGGTCAAGATCAAATTCTAAGTGGAAGGCCATGTTTGGATACAAAAGATTATAGGTTATTTTTGAAGAAGAATTTGAAATATTTCTAAGTATGGAAAGTCAACTCTTTTTCTTCAAATTTGACTCCATGTAACTTTCAGCTCAAGCATCCATCTGATTCCATTATTTTTCCACTGCAAAGCTTGTAACCTCATCTTTCCAAAGCATCAAGAATTATTCCCTAAGACCCCTTGAGTTGGAAATGCCATGGATTTGAATTTGGTAACTTGAAACTTAATTTTTCACAAAGTCAGGATTTTGAAATCCTTGTTTTGGCTTATAATCACAAGTTTTCCACGCGTTTTTGTTTCTAATCATGATTAGCAAATTCCCAAAATTGTTTAGCATCATGAAACACGCGACTTAGCTGAGTTTTGATCAAAATTGAGTCACACTTTCTTCATGATGCATACCCACACGTATTCCCTCCAAAACGCATCATTCACTCTTCCTTTTGATCCCATTTGCTTCCCTATAAATAGAGGGTCATCCCCCATCCATTTTCCCAAGCTTAGAGATCCAAGAACACCATGTCAAAACCTCACACGAACCCACTTTTTTTGAATTCAGTTTTTGAAATTTAATCTTCCTTTTCCAAAATTCTTTGCGCATTCATCATCCTTGAACTTCATACAAACTCTCCAGCACTTAAACCAATCAAAACTACCCATAATTCAAGCTACAGAAGTCCAGTTTCAGAGCTTCATACTTAAAATTCGAAAAGGTAGAATTCTCCACCATTTGGATCCAAACCAAGCACTAATCTATTCTACTCCTTTGTCTGATTCTAATGCTGCTTAAAAATTTTAAATTTATTGAGAATTGAGAGAGAAATCTCAAATTGAAGGTGCTCGCTATTTTCTGGGTTTTTGATTCATATCTCTCTCCATACCTTATATAAATTTGGCGCAATGGTTGTGTTAGAATCGTCTTGAAGAGACGAGTTCAATGATGCTAGCCAGGGATCCTAATTTTTCCATTTGAAGGATCTCACAAAATCCCCATTGAAGGGTGTCTGGAGGTTGAAGACGATGACATGTCTCGTCTCAGCCAATGATAGCGTGCCAAGCGTTTTAATTTCATTGGTTGCCCTTTTTCTGATCACATGTGTGTTTCACTAAGGTCCATATCAAACACAGCGCGTCGGATCCATTGGATTAGCTTACTAACGTGTTTTGACTATGATCTGATGGTCCACATCTTTTTGGTTTTATTTTATTTTCTGATTTTATATTTTATTTGATTAAATTTTCAAAAATTCATAACTCTTTTATTTTTTATCCAAAAATTATGAAAAAAATTCCCAAAAATACTTTGAATTATTTCTGATCTCATGAATATATTTTCACATTTTTATTTTGATATTTGGTATTTTTTATATTTTTTGTATTATTAGTTTTCTTTTAATTACTTAAAAAAATACTTTCTGGCATTTTTTAATTCTGAAAAAATTCATAAATATTATTTTCCATATTTTTGACTTTCTGAAAATTTTATGGAACTTTATGTTGAGGTTTTCTATTTTTGATCTATTTTATGTTTGTTTAAGCAATTTTAAATAGTTTAAAAATAGTTTCTGACTTTTAAAAATCACCAAAATTTTTATAAAAAAATTTGGATCCATTTCTGATTTTTCTATGGCCTTATTTTTCATTTCTTGATTAATTTGAATATAATTGATATTTTCCTCATTATTTTCTATTTTTAAACATTTTTTAACTCTTTTAATGTATATAATAAATATGATATTATTTTGTAGTTATTTTCTGCCTGTCTTGAGTTGATTTTTTTTATCATGACTTTATTAACATTGTTGGATCTTGAGTGTTGAGTTCAACTCCACCAAAATGGATGAATGATTTTAATAATAGTTTTATTAAATTTTTAATTCAAAAGTGGTTTATTCATCTTTTTGCCCTAATCCCTCTTCTTCTCATCCCCTTCTTATTGCACTAAATGTTGTTGGAGCATGATCTCTATATCATGTCTCAAAATAAATGGTGCATAGATTGCTATTGACCGACCTCAAAATAGGTGCGACTTCTATATAAGTCCACTTACGATTGCTTAACATAGCGCTAAATTTTGTTCCGATTCGAATAAATGATCATTCGTGGCCCAAACTTATGATTGCAAGCCTAAGTATGTTAATTTGGTCTCTTTGATCCAATAACCTTGAGATTCATTGTGTGGAGGCTTTGGTTCTTCCAATCCTCTAATAGATCTACAACACCTTTGGTCAATGCAGATCACTTAAACATCGTTGATCATTAAATGGTACTTGTGAGAATTCCAAATGGATGATATACTTGACAAAAAGCAAATGCAACTTGTTGTGTGGAGGCTTTGGTTCTACCAATCCTATAATGAGTTTCAAATGCAAGTTTCAAGATGGTCATCCAACTACCACTAATTATTGACTTGTTTTATCTTATGCTTTTATTCTTTTTATGCTTTATGTACTATTTATTTTTCAGCATTTACATTTCATACCATTTTCATCTTTGCTCATTTGAGCATTTATTTTCTTTTCATTTTTACTTTGCTCACTTGAGCTTTTCTTTTCTTTTCTTAAGATACTTAATAATGAACATAAACCCTAAAAAACTATTAATGGTACTTGGACTATTTGGTTACTATCCATGGCATTATGGAGCATGGGACTTTTTCTGGGACTTAGGATTAGAAACCTTGGCCTATCTTGGAGACCTTGTGATCTTATCTGATTATTTTGTCTGGAGTTCTTGAGGTTTACCTCAATACATTGGGTTGCTTGTTTGTTTTTGTGTGCAGGTTTTTGTGATTACACCCTTTGTTTTTAATCTGGAATTCACCCGTATACAGCCGTTACTCTGCCCAATTTTTGTGAAGAATTAATACACTTGAAGTTTGGTTCTATCAAGAGGTCTAGTATCTTTGCTTGCTTGGTTTCAATCCAAATAATGGGAATTCTATCTTGACTCATAATGTCAAGTATTGGCTTCTTTTTGGTTAGATGGTTCATCTCCTTATCTTTTACCTTATGCTTTAGGATAGTCTCTTCTTCTCCTCCCATCTTCTTCAATTTCAAAAATCTTCTTCCTCCTTTTGAAAACACTTTTTGTTTTGAAATTTGAACCACTTTCACAATAAACTTGGACTTAGGTCCATGCATTTTCAAAAAAATTTCATAAATAAACTTCAATCAATTTAATAATACCTTGACATTTTTTTGTGAGAAGACTAAAAGTCAATCAATCTCATTTCAAACCATTTTGCCACTTTGGCTTTTATCTTAAAAAAATTCTCAAAAGGTTAGACTCTTGTCAATCCTTGTAGTGATGCAAACAATTATACTTCTACAATATGTAGTGAAGTGAGATATTTTCCACTTGGGTGTTGAGTGAGGCATTGTTGATTTTAAAATCTAAGCCATATCCTCCACTTTGAGATGATGCAAATTCTTCTTTCTCATGATTGTAGGTAGTAAGTATGGTTTCCACACGGACAATGACGATGATGTCTTATCTCTTAAAATCAACCAACATACTTGTGTTTCAAAAAAAATTTTAAAAGAGGAACTACGTGTACCCTGATCCCCTATTGCACGAAAGGTGGCACGTAGGCACTAAAGGTTCACAACCGCGGCGGGTGCAAAAATCATAAAAAGTATATTTCTTTTCTCACCTCCACTATCCATTTTATATACACCATATTTTTATAGCCAAAATATACAAATTTTTCAAAGAGGTTCCTGCGGAGTACCTTAGATGTTTAGGGTGCTAATACCTTCCCTTTGCATAACCAACCCCCTTACCTTGAATCTTTCCCCCTCTTTTTGGGTTATTCGCTCTTTTCCCATTCCTTTGTAAACAATAAAGTGCGATGGCAATTTTTATTTTGATTTGTATAAAGTCTAGTCAATCCAATGGCTTAGTCTTGAACATTTCTACCGCTACAGCATCTACTTTAGATGGATCTATAACAATACCATCACCTGAAATAACATGACCAAGAAAACTAACTTTTTCTAACCAGAACTCACATTTTGACAACTTCGTGTATAACTTCTTCTCTTTCAACACTTGCAATACAATTCCCAAATGCTCAGCATGTTCCTCTTTCGATTTGGAATATATCAAAATATAATCAATGAATACTACCACGAACCGATCCAAGTAAGTGTGAAAGATACAGTTCATATAATCCATAAACACTCTCTACACATTTGTAACATGGAATGGCATCACCGAATACTCATAATGTCCATACCGAGTTCTGAAAGTCATCTTTTGAATATCGTTATCTTTGACTCAAATTTGGGGATAACCTGATATCAAGTCAATCTTGCTAAACACACGTGCATCCACCAATTGATCCATCAAGTCATCTATTTTCGGAAGCTGATACTTGTTTTTATTGTCACTTTATTCAATTATCGGTAATTAACATACAACCTCATTCTACTGTCCTTCCTTTTCACTAGTAACATCGGAGCTCCCCAAGGCGATACACTTGGCCTCACAAATTTCTTTTCAAGTAAGTCTTCTAATTGCTTCTTCAACTCTATTAACTCTGATACTGACAACCTGTATGGTTCCATAGAAATGGGTCTGGTACCAGGAATAAGATCAATAGAAAATTCCACTTCTCTTTCTGGAGGCACATCTGGAATATCATCTGGAAAGACTTTGGGAAATTCACACACCACCTATAACTCATTGATTGCAGCCTGATTCTCCATAGATAAGGACACCATTAATGAAAACACCTGAGCTTCATCCCACATCAACTCATTCAACTATATAGGAGATAAGAATCCAACTTCCCCCTCCTCATCAGGAGTAGAAAACTGCACTGATTTATTGTAATAATTAATATGAACGTAACTATATTCCAACCAGTTCATGCCTAGAATCACATCCAGACCACTCAACAGTAAACAAACTAGATCCACATCAAAATCTCTGTCAAATATTGAAACGACACTTTAAACATACAAGAGAAGTAGTCACCGACCCCTTAGTTGGAGTATCGATAACCATCTCTCCATTAATAGAAGATAATACAAGACCCAACTTTTTCACACAGTCAGCAGCAATAAAACAATTTGTAGCACCAGTATCAATAATAGTACTTAAAAGATTACTATAAATTAAACATATACCTCTGATCAAACGGTCTTCATTGGATGTTTAAGTCCCAACCAAAGCAAACACCTTCCCACCGATTCGAGCTTACTTCGGTTTCTGACACTGAATACTGATAAGTCCTTCCTCGCCACAGTTGAAACATATTACCTCTTTTTATTTACAATCAACTATCGCATGCCTGACTTTACCACAACTGAAACACCTCTTAACTTCCCTAGTACACATATTACTTTGATGACCTGTTTTTCCAGACCCAAAACATATGATGTCAGCAGGAGCACCTCCCCCACTTGTCGTCTTACCATTAACAACTTTGTTTTCCTTTTTCGTATGGAGAATTGTAAGGCTTCCCATGGTTTTTTGTTGCTTTCCTCTCTTCTCACTTTAGATCTTGTAGTGAGCATTATTTTCCTCTTCATAAATTCTGTAACTATTCACCAAATATGAAAATTTATGAATCTGCTGATATCCAATAGCCCACTTGATTTCTAGATGCAAACCATTTTCAAACTTAATGCACTTTGAATATTTAGAAATTGCCTCGCTATAGTGAGGGTAGAACTTTTCCAACTCCACGAACTTAGCAGCATATTCAGCCAGCGACAAATCTCCTTGTCTCAATTCTAGAAATTCAATTTCTTTCTTCCCGTGGACATCTTCAGGAAATTACTTCCTCAGAAACTCCCTGCTAAACACAACCCAAGTAATCTCTTAACCTTCCCAATCCATCCTTTGACGAGTGCTAATCCACCAGTCATCAGTCTCTCTTGCCAGCATATGTGTATCGAATCGCACCTTTAATGCCTAAGAACAATCCATAACCCGAAAGATTTTTTCTATCTCCTTGAGCCAAGTCCGTGCTCAACCAGGATCATACCTACCCTTGAATGTAGGCGGATGGTTCCTTTGGAATGTCTCTAAAACACGGGATCCATCATTTTCACCAGCGTTAGGCTGATGTTGCACAACCTGAGCCATATCCTACAAAGTAGCATCAAGTGCATCATTGTTTCTTCCAGCCATTTCTCTGTTTCACACCATAACATCAAACAATAATTAGAAGAAACACATCGACAATATTCAACCGTCACACTATACTACTTACTCAACGACCTGGCCGGACGGACCGACCTGCTCTGATACCACTATTGTAACACTCTAATTTAACCCCTGCGTAATTATAATTAAATCAGAGTAATTTAAACCATCAAATCACAATTAGGATGCCACATCTTACATAACGAACACGGCTTCCCAGAATATTTAAATGATACATAACACCATCATAGATGAACCGAAATAACACAACATAGTTCTCAACTTCAATTTTATTAATGCAGTGGAAATGAATCATACTTGTCGTAAACATTTAACATTCGACATAAACCAACATTTACTCAAAATAAAAGAGAGCTCGTAAAACTCCAACAAATCACCAAAACAACGAAAGTAAATAAGCATTTATCCCTCTCTGGTGTTACATATCAGATCAATGACGCCGACTCAATTAAACCTAAAGAGAAACCTCTTCTGAAACTCGGCAGCCTCAGACTGCTCCTGACTATCTGCACGATGTCGTATAAAGCATAATTCCAACAAAAGGGTGAGATGTCATAACAATATAATAGAATGTAAAATAATAAGTATGCGATAAATATAAGCATGCATAGTTACACATTCCACATATCACATTTCTATGCCATCACAACAATTACATTACATGATAATTTATACAATCTCATATATTTATCATCACATATCAATAATTATCGCATAATGCATATAACATCTATACAACTGAACATCATGTCAATTAATCAATGCTATGCAAAGAGACCGACACTGACTCGATACATGTGGTACCATCAAGGCATAAGCCCTCTCCATAATTCTAAATAGGGCAGTAACAGGGCATAAGCCCTCATTAAAACCCCAATACAGGCCAACAACAGAGCATAAGCCCTCACCAATGAATGCATGCAACACCGACATACAACAACATAATTATGCAACCACATGGCATCAACCCTCAAAATTACACCCATACAGGCTAACAACATCATCATCATCATTATTATGCGGCATATTATAAAATCCATCCATACATTTGCGTACAAAATTATTACGTTCAATTCAACTTCATAAATACATATTGTGATCGGTGGATCTGGAACTGACTGTTTAAAGCTGGTTCGCGAAATGTCGCGGAAGCAAGAGTCGCCACCGTCTTTTATTTTCTCCAACATGGACAGGACAAAAGCACAGCAAAATTCCTTATGAGATAGTTTCTCGGTTCGGGAGGTAGATTTATAGAAAGGGAATGTGTTAGCACCCTTTCTATCCATGGTTATCCATGGGCTCTTAGATACTTGCTCATTGTGTTTTCAAAATGTTTGCTTTTCAAAGTGTGAGTGGGTTTTGAAAAAGTTTCGTTTAAAGATTTCAGAATGACTCTTGTATCAGTCCTCAAGAGTGTTTGAAAAATTGTTTTGAAAGCTTTTTGAAAGTGTCGGTGTGAAAAGAGTTTTGATTTGTTTTTGAATAGAGCAAGTATCTAAGAGTCATCTACCTACCCTAAGGAATTAGGATGTGTAAATGTCCTTAAGGTAGTGCCATCCCATCATTGAGAGGTGGGTAGCACCACCATTGGAGGTGTTCGGGTCAATTCGAGTGTAGGGACGGTGTGGTCACCGAAGCAACAGTTAGGACACCTTAGAAGCTACCCTTATGTCCTTGATCCTTTTTTAATCCGAGGCAACCGTTTCGAGGCAACTATTCTGAGGCAACCGTTTCGAGGCAACTTGTTTTGAGGCAACTGGATCATGGACATAAGGACTTACTAAAACGTCCTATACTTGACGACCACGTTTCGAAGGCAACGGGTGAGGCATACCCTAAGAGTGGTGTGTGAATTTGTGTGTTGTTTTCATGTTTAGCAATTATCTTTGATCATGACATGGTGAGCTACGCATTGTTTTTAATTAGCCATACATTCTTTCATGCAATTAGAATTTAAAAGTGCGGAAATTTAAATGCGGAAAGATAAATCCTACGCTATTACAAGGCGCGGGTCTATACATCGCCAAATTACAAAGACCCGTTTTAATAAAAATGCGGAAAGTAAAATAAATTTCTAATTACTATTACATGGCTTGAACAGTTACATAATATTCACAAGAAAAGAAATAACGTGTGAAAAGAATAAAAATAGAACGTTCGAGGGCGTTGGACCCTTTAAAGAAATTAAATGAAATTAAAAAGTTAATTAATTATTTAATAAAAGGAAAGAAATTGTTTTTTATGTTTTTGTATTTATGAAAATTAAGAAAATTAAAATTAAGAGGAAACCCTAGTTCTAAATATTTTAATTATTAATGAAAATATTAAAGTTAACCTAATTTATTAGTTAATTAATTTATTTACATGTTTATTTACAAAATTAATGATAATTAATAATAATGATAAATAATGATGATTAATAATTTATTTAAGAAAAAGATGAAAATGTAAAAACCTAATTCTACATATTTTTTATTTATTAAGAAAAAGTGTTAAAATTAAAACCTAGATTAACTAAGTTAATTGTTAGAGTTTATTTACAAAAAATAATTAATAGTGAAATTACTAAATAATAATAATACTAAAAATGTTAGTTTTCTGAATTTTATTATGAAAAAAATGTTAATTGGTTAGTGATTAATAAAAAGAATAACGATTAATTAATTAAAGGAAAATAATAAAAATAGAGAGAGAGTTTAGGAGTATACGAGCTTGATTGGAGGGGTGAAACAGCTATTGGCGTCATGTGTAAACTGTTTTGTTTTGGCCATTGGTGTTTTGGCTTTTGGCCATTTGTGTTCTGGCTTTTGGCCATTTGTGTTCTGGCCTCAACGTTCCTTAACCTTCTCAGGATGTCTGTCTCACCATGTATTGGTGTCATGTATAAGTTGTTCTTTTGGCCATTTGGCTTTTGGCTTTTGGCTTTTGGCCATTTGCGTTTTGGCCTCAACGTTCCTTAATGAACCTGCATGGGATCCTGTCTAAATCTGCAGTGTTGAATCTCACGAACACATTAAATAAAATCATAAAATGCAAATAAAGCCAATATATGAAGAAATTTAATGTTTAGTCACAATATGGCATGTATGAATGATTATACCCTTTTGATCATGGAGATCAAATCAATCTTACCCTTACTGGAAAATTAGTGACCTGAATGCTTTTATGCCCTTTGGATCATGGAGATCAAGCCAGCCTTATCCTTACTGAAGAAGTAGTGAGGTATTGGTTTGTAACTGTGATGGCTTGTTTGTAGTGAGAGAGAGATTTGTAATAAGGATTTCAAGGTTTTAGGGTTCTTGAAAGAATTTGATATTCTAACAGTGTTGTGGCAAGGTTTTTTTTTCTCTTTTCCTCCCTCTTGGTTTGTGTGAAAAGAAGGTGATTATATAATGGAAATTAGGGTAAAGAAAATGAGCTTTGAATGTGCAATTGGGCCTCCAATGTTCACTTGAGTTCGTCACTTTCCAGGCTAAATCGCAGGGACTTAAGTGCAATTTTTGAAGTTGAAATGTGAAAACAAAATGTAGCCGACATCGATAACTAACTCCTGTCCGAAAATCGACTCAATCGGATAAACAGTGAATTAGTTATGAATTTTTGAAGTTTCAGCTCAGACAAACTTATTTTGGGCTCCAGTGTCGACTCTGACACGTTCTTCAATAAAAAACTGGTATTGATCGGAGCATAATACGGTCTTGACCTTTGAAGCAAAGTTGTAGATCTATGAATCAGTGACTTTGTGTAAAAATATGAGCCCAATCCGATAAAAATTGACCGAGTTATGAATTTTCGAAATTTCGGTCCAGATGAAATAATATTCAGCATTCTGGATTTTCAGCGTGTCACGCACTCTGAGCAAAAAACGAAGGCCTTTTGAATACCGTTTGAACTCAATACCTTTTGTGAAAATGTAGCCAACTCAATTTGTGAAATTTTGGCGCCGGAACCAGCTCGATACGATGAAAATCGACCAAGTTATGATTTTCTGAACATGACGCAAATAAACTTCTGTCACAAATTTTCTGTATGAAAATACTTGATAAATCCATATTTTTGAATACTTTCTGATTGAAATTGGCTTCCAGCCGTGAGAGATGAAAACGTAGATAATATCAAGACGGAATTTTGGCCACCGGAACGGGTTCAAAACGAGTCACGATCTTCAAGTTATGAATTTTTTAGCGTGTAAAAACTGCACTTTCAGCACACTTTTTTCACCATATTTCTTCGAGAAAACTCACACATTCGGATACCTTCTTTAAAGAATTGACTCTTGAGCCGAACCTGAATTTGAGAATATGTTATCAGAGATATCTTGGCGAAAGAAAACCTGAATATGATGCGCCGGGTTGGACTTATGAATTTTTCTTGAAATGTTTTGAGAAATATGGGAGGGCAAATTTTGGGGTACAACAGTTGCCCCTGTTCAATCTTCTTAGACCTGAGGATGTAGATTGGCTGTCGTGCCTTTCGTAATCCGAAGGTGGAAGATGATTGAACACTAGAGTGCCCAGAAATTTGCACTCACATAGTAGAGTATCAGCAGTGTGATGGCGGGAATGGGCTTACAGATGCCATTTGGAGAGATGATGGATAGGTGGATGGGCTTATAGATGCCATCTAGGTGCCGATCGCGTAAGAGATTCCTTAGCGAGAACTTGCGTACCTGAGAAAGAAAGATAATTACCTGGCCTGTTACAGGAGTTGATCTTCACACTCTTTATGTAGATGTGCCCTGGCTGGATATAGGAATCGAATCTTTAAACTCTTCAGACGTGCCCTGGCAAGATACAGGAATCGAGTCCGGAGAATAGTCGTCAACAGATACACCCTGGCGAGATACAGGAATCGGATCTTCGAACTCTTCAGACGTGCCTTGGCAGGATACGGGAATCGAGTCTGGAATATGGTCATCAACAGATACACCCTGGCAGGATACAGGAATCAGATCTTGAGTTGCGACAGTTGATAGGTAATTTTTGTAAGTTGAAAGAGGGAACCTGTGTAGGGTTGCCTAGTGATGAACTCGTGTAAAGCTGCATCTTGGGAAGAATGAAATCTGTGTAGGGTTGATTGATGATGAGCTCGTGTAAAACTACATCTGAAATGGAGAAGGAACCTGTGTAGGGTTACTTTGATGACGAGTCCGTGTGAAACTACGTCTGGAGTTTAAGGAGGGAACCTGTGTGGGGTTTCTGGGTGACGAGTCCGTGTAAAACTGCATCCTTGGAAGAGAGAACCTGTGTAGGGTTTCTTTGACGACAAGCCCGTGTGAAACTACGTCCAGAGAGAGAGAACCTGTGTAGGGTTTCTTTGGGATAAGTCCATGTAAAACTTCTGGAGGAACCGGGGTAAGGTTACTTCGGGATAAGTCCATGTAAGACTTCTGGAGGAATCGGGGTAAGGTTACTGCAGGATAAGTTCGTGTAAAACTTCTGGATGAACCAGGGTAAGGTCATCTTGAGATGAGTCCGTGTAAGACTTCTGGAGGAACCGGGGTAAGGTTATTGCAGGATAAGTTCGTGTAAAACTTATGGATGAACCGGGGTAAGGTCATCTTGAGATTAGTCTGTGTAAGACTTCTGGAGGAACCGGGGTAAGGTTACTGCAGGATAAGTTCGTGTAAAACTTCTGGATGAACCGGGGTAAGGTTACTGTAGAATAAGTTCGTGTAAAACTTCTGGATGAACCGGGGTAAGGTCATCTTGAGATAAGTCCGTGTAAGACTTCTGGAGGAACCGGGGTAAGGTTACTGTAGGATAAGTTTGTGTCAAACTTCTTGATGAACCGGGGTAAGGTTACTGTAGAATAAGTTCGTGTAAAACTTCTTGATGAACCGGGGTAAGGTCATCTTGAGATAAGTCCGTGTAAGACTTCTGGATGAAGAAAAGGAACCGGTGTAGGGTTACTTTGATGATAAGTCCGTGTAAGACTTCGTCTGAAAATTGAGAAGGAACCGGTGTAGGGTTGACTGATGATGAGTTCGTGTAAAACTACATCTGAGGTTGAGAAGGAACCGGTGTAGGGTTGCCTGTTGATGAGCCCGTGTAAGACTTCTTCTGAAAGAAAAGGAACCGGTGTAGGGTTGCCCGAAGATGATCCAATAGATAATTGTCCTGTTTGGTTTCGGATATTAACCCATGATCAGTCGTCCATTGATTTTTCCTGGCTTGTTACCAATGTTGATCTTGAGATATAGAGGTAGACGGTAATCATCTTTTGATTGACCTTTTTTTTTCTGGAAAGGAAAAGTATTAGTCATATGCAGTGTCATGATGCATGAACTGCATGATCTTAAGATGTTCTTAAAAATAAATGAGATCTGCGTCGTATGATGCGTATGCATGCTATAATGTATGAAGATATGATGTTCAGAAATGTATGTTTTCGTCTAGGAAAGTAAATCCTTGACGGGTGCCGGGAAGTTAAATCCTGGGCTGATGCTGAATAGTAGAGCTTCTTGTTTCCGCTGGGGATGGTAGTTGCAAGAATACCGGTAGGAGAAGATGACTCTGTTGGGGAATAAACTTGGCGAATAGATTACTCTGCGGGGAGTGAACTCTGTGGGGAAAGAGATACTTTACTGAGATTTGATGATAATGAAGGGGTGAAAAACACAAGAAGGGGGGGGTTGAATTGACAGACTGAAATCTTAAAGCAATTGACACGATATTTTTATCCTGGTTCGTTTGACCTCAAACTACTCCAGTCCACCCGCCAAGGTGATTTCGCCTCTCTCCAACGAGGACTTAATTCACTATATTCAACTGAATATTACAACTGTTTTAGCAACTGCTAAAACCTTCTTGAGTCCGAAACCACAACCCGGTTTCCCCAAGGAAATTCACTAAACAGATAATTGTATATAAAAGTGTACAAAGATGTTTCTAAATAAACAGTATCACAAACTTGTGATGTATTACACAGATTAATATTGGATTGATGAAGATGAATAGTGTTTGTAGCTTTTCTGGCTTTTTGCGTTGTTGTTCATCTCATCGAATTCTTCTTCTAGTCTTCTTTATATAGGCTTTGCAATAGAGACATAAGAAGGTACTTTTGGTATGTCCATAATCACGCATTTAATGAGCTTTCCAAAACAGGAGATACTTGTCTGATTATAGCCGTTGCACACGATCTTGCATTGATGGAGTTATAACGTTTGAGAGACAGTATCAGATGTTCTGTTTTGCTGCGCTGGTGCATTCAGAAGTTCAAATAGAACTTCTTCATATAAACGTGCTATGCATATTTGGTGCTGCTGATTCTTTCATGGTCCACTTAACTTCTGTGCTTGCACCATCAGAACTTCTGATGATGTTCTGGTAGATTTTCCAGTTGTATCAGAACATCTTTTTCACATCAGAACTTCTGCACGTAAAGATACTTATTATTAGCAAGCATATTTGTTCTTTATATTATGTGTTTGTTATCATCAAAACTCTTGCTGGGCTATAGAACTAAATTATGTTCTAACAATCTCCCCCTTTTTGATGATGACAAAAACTAATATATTTTGATGAAAAATAAAGAACAGCAATTCGAAGGAAGGCTCCCCCTGAGTAGAGTACTCAGCTATGAACAAAAAAATTTAAAATAAAATACTTCCCTGACGATCTTCTGATCCTGAGGTCAACACACAAAATATTCTCCATTCCCCCCCTTTTTGTCAGGAATCAAAAAGTGGTAAAGACTCTTATTGGCTTGCTCTGACAGAAGTGCTTTAAACAGTGTGACATCCTCTTCTGGATACTTCTGAGTTCTTTAGGGAGCTTCTGATGCTTTATTTCTGTTCCTATTTCAAATAGTTTCAGAGCTAGTAATCTTCTGTTTCTGATTGCCTCTGAAACCTGCGAATCTTTTAAATTCCAGGTCTTGGAACATATGTTTTCTATCCTCTGCATGTAGACAGCATCCAGAGTCCAGGAGTTTAATATTGGAGTTTCAACCTTGCTGTTTAAAAATACCTGCAACATAGATGATTTTGTCTTTTGGTACCCATATCTTTCTGGGTCCATGACTGTTAGAGTTTCCAAAATTCTGTTTGAATTTTGGTTTAGTATAAAACGCCTTATCAACATGTTTTATATCATGTGTTTGTTCAGTGGTGAAGTGAGAATAGAGAAAAGTGCGTTTGATAACCAAATCCTTAACTTTCTTAGGTTGAGATTCTTTTCCTTTGTATCCTGTACCTATTCTGTAATTCTTGCTGACTCCATAGATCATTGAAGCCATTTTGCTTCTATCTATGTTGTTAGTCATAAACTTCTGAAAGCTTTGATCATGTTCTTTTATGATCTTATCAGCACTAATGGGATCCTCTGAGATTATTTCCTTCTGAGAGTTTTGTAAATTATTTTCAAGTTTTGAAATTTTTTCTTTTAACTCAGAGTTTTCTAATCTCAGACTCTCAGTTTCTTCAGAGTCAGAGGCAATATCCTTTTTCAGGTTCTTGCATTTGACTCTGAGCTGCTGATATCGTTCCAGAATCTCGCTCAGATTTTCTGCAAGATCAGTTTTAGACAGATTAATTGCAGAGTTAGGGAATACCTCTTTGGTGTGTGATTCTGAGTCTGAGCCAGAGGCTTCACTGTCTTCTGATATGTTTGCCATGAGAGCCATGTTTTCTCTTTCATTATCTGACTCTGAGTCAGCTTCAGAGGTGTCTGAATCGTCCCATGTTGCCATGAGGCTTTTCTTCTTCTGTCTGTGCTTCCATAGATGGTTGACTCTTCTAGATAGAGAAGACAGTTCTTCTTCTTCTTCTGATGAGGATTCTCTTAAGTTTTCTGCTTCTGCTTCTGCCTGCAAAATTTTGGTTTTATATTTGTTAGATTTCAGAGCGAGAGACTTACATTGCTTCTGATGCTCATCATCTTCGAGCTCTATCTCATGACTTCTGAGGGAGCTGATAAGTTCCTCCAGAGTGACTTTGTTGAGATCTTTAGCAAGCTTCAGCGCTGTGACCATTGGCCTCCACTGTTTTGGTAAACTTCTGATGATCTTCTTTACATGATCAGCAGTTGAGTACCCTTTGTCCAGCACCTCTAGCCCTGCCACCAGAGTTTGGAATCTAGAGAACATTGTTTCAATGTCTTCGTCTTCTTCCATTCTGAAGGCTTCGTACTTCTGAATGAGAGCAAGGGCTTTGGTTTCTTTTACTTGCAAGTTGCCTTTATGCGTCATTCTTAGAGAATCCATCATGTCTTTAGCTGTTTCTCTGTTTGTGATCTTCTCATACTCTGAATATGAGATGGCACTCAGGAGAATCGTTCTGGCCTTGTGATGATCTTTGAAATCACGCTTTTGCTGATCAGACATTGCTTTCCTGTCAATCTTCTGACCGCTTTCAGCAGCAGGATGTATGTATCCATCAGTTACCACATCCCAGAGGTCAGCATCATAGGCTAGGAAGAAACTTCTGATCATATCCTTCCAGTAGTCAAAATTTTCACCGTCAAATATTGGAGGACTGATGCTGATGTTCTGACTCGTTCCCACCATAGTGTTTTTCTTACGCTGGATCTTGTACTGACACGGTTAAGTGTTTTAGCTCAGAACCAGGCGCTCTGATGCCAATTGAAGGGGTGAAAAACACAAGAAGGGGGGGGGTTGAATTGACAGACTGAAATCTTAAAGCAATTGACACGATATTTTTATCCTGGTTCGTTTGACCTCAAACTACTCCAGTCCACCCGCCAAGGTGATTTCGCCTCTCTCCAACGAGGACTTAATTCACTATATTCAACTGAATATTACAACTGTTTTAGCAACTGCTAAAACCTTCTTGAGTCCGAAACCACAACCCGGTTTCCCCAAGGAAATTCACTAAACAGATAATTGTATATAAAAGTGTACAAAGATGTTTCTAAATAAACAGTATCACAAACTTGTGATGTATTACACAGATTAATATTGGATTGATGAAGATGAATAGTGTTTGTAGCTTTTCTGGCTTTTTGCGTTGTTGTTCATCTCATCGAATTCTTCTTCTAGTCTTCTTTATATAGGCTTTGCAATAGAGACATAAGAAGGTACTTTTGGTATGTCCATAATCACGCATTTAATGAGCTTTCCAAAACAGGAGATACTTGTCTGATTATAGCCGTTGCACACGATCTTGCATTGATGGAGTTATAACGTTTGAGAGACAGTATTAGATGTTCTGTTTTGCTGCGCTGGTGCATTCAGAAGTTCAAACAGAACTTCTTCATATAAACGTGTTATGCATATTTGGTGCTGCTGATTCTTTCATGGTCCACTTAACTTCTGTGCTTGCACCATCAGAACTTCTGATGATGTTCTGGTAGATTTTCCAGTTGTATCAGAACATCTTTTTCACATCAGAACTTCTGCACGTAAAGATACTTATTATTAGCAAGCATATTTGTTCTTTATATTATGTGTTTGTTATCATCAAAACTCTTGCTGGGCTATAGAACTAAATTATGTTCTAACAGATAACTCCGCTGGGGATACCATTGATGAGTTATGTTGAAGGAATTGATGAACTCCGCTGGGGGATAGGAAGACTCCGTCGGGGACGATCTTTCCGTGGTAATTGGCTGAGGATAACCCAGTTATAAGCTATGGTGGGGAGTAACCTTCGGAATAAAGCCGAGGGAGAGCGTCCGTGCTATGCGGGTGACAAGCTTCCAGAATCTACTGGGGATAAGCTTCCTGCTGGGGAGATGGATTCCACTTTCCTGGGGAGACTTTTGGGCTGTACTGGGGAAGTGACTCCACTGGATGTTCGGATACCGCCGGGGAACAATCTTAGATCAAGACTGTCGGGGATGCTTGTTAAGACTGTTTGTATACTCCACTGCGGAATGTTGAGATCTGCTGGGGATACCCAATTTCCTTAAGGCTGACTGAGTAGGCCAATTCTTCTTGGGGAGAGTATCGCTGACTTGCTGGCTCACTCTCTGGGGAATTAAGATATCTTGGTTACATTCTTCAGCCGAACTTACCTTGGTACCTTGGTGGACAGAGCAATTGGATTGCTTGGATAACTTATTACTGCCCCTGTTTCTGAGGGAGAAGGAGTCCTATGAGGTGCTTGATAACCGTTGATTGACGAGTCTTCTTCTGGCAGGCAAGTGACGAGGTGACGGGTCATAGTCGTACGCTTTTGATCCCTAACTTTTGCCTGGACCGCCCTTTCGGGTTTTCAGTCCACCGGGATACCCATTTTTGCCCAAGCCGCCTTTTCAGGTTTTCGACTTGCCGGGTGTACAGATTTTATTTTTATTTTCATCCCTTATTTTTGCCCGAACCCTTTTGGTTCGCCGGGAAGCCCTTAATTTTGCCTAGGTGTGTCAACCTAGCGGGTCTTTGATTATGCATAGTATTTTTTCGACTATGTCCACGCTCTCAGAATGTAGGGAGCTGTCACTGTCAGTGGCGTTGTGTCGCCATGCTACCAGAAGATGTTTGGTCATGCAAGATTCGTTGCTGGAATTCCTGTTGCGGAGATCTGCCCCTGGTTATTTGGCCCTTGAGAGATTCTCCGAATCTTGACTTAACTGCCCCAGATGATGGACAATGATCATGCCATGCCCCTTTGGTTGGAATTGCTTTTGTTCACTAGATATTCTTCGTGCGAATTTCTTTGCTGTTCGAACAAAAAGTCATATGCAAACAAAGTTATGTTAAAAATGCAAAGCTTATGTCTGTCTTGGATTTTTTGAAAATGCAGTTTTTTTCAGTAAAAACACAGGTGAATTTTTGTTTTGTAAACTGTGATGTCAACTCGTTATTTTACCGCAAGCCTTAAGGAGTCAAGATACCTTTCGTAACAGTATGCTTTCGAACTAACCCATGCTTCAGCTAGGACTTTTAAAGGTTGTAGCGTGGCCTGGTTCATGGTTTAAGAAACAAAGGATAAAGGCTCAAATTTCGTTTGTACCCACCCGCTCTTCGTGATGTTCTTCGATCCTAAACTCAGCTAATCGTGCATTAGACCTTGGTTGAGTCTTTGCTTTGATATACCAGCGATGGTTCGGATATTGACAGTATATTTTGAATAGGCAGTCATTTCCTTTTTTGTTGAGGGTTTGTATGACCTCTTCCTTTTTGATTTTGTTATCCCTGTTTTTTGCCTGAACTGTTTCTTTTGTGATTACATTCAGCGGGATGCCCCAGTTTTGTAAGTCTCCTTCATAGGTTTTGACTTATTGGGCTTTTATTTTTTGGGAAATAATGACTGCTTATCTTTATGATTATTCAGAACCATCACTGTCTTTTGTCTTGGAAGGAATCCTTTGATGCTATTCGCTGTGCACCTGGATCAACTGAGAGAACTACCCTGCCCCAGGTTATGATTAAGGGTTTTAATTTTCGAAAAGAAAAACTCCTGCTTCTTTGGCTCAGAGGGGGTTGACGAGGGATTGTCTTCCTTATAACTCCAGTGTTTAGGAATTGAAACAATGCATGTACCTCATCAGCGGGGTCTGTTCAAAAGCATACTGTAGATTGTGGTATCGTTTTCGTCATCCTCCCTCAAGAGGCTTAGAATTATTAATTGAGAGTTGAGCATCACAAAAAATGAAAGTAATTTTGGATATAGCGAATGCGAATATATTGATTCAAAACAGACATATGCGATGCATTAATGAAATAACAGCGTTTGACATGATAATTGTTTGAACAGTCAAAAGAAAGTTACAACTTGAAACTCTAATAGACAAAAGGTCTTCTCATATCTGGACTTGTTACTTCAGCTGGTGAATCCTGTAGGGATGGTAGAAGCACTCAGCCTGACCCACTTGGGTGAAATCCACTACTCCTTCATTAATCAGGTCTTGGACTTTATTCTTCAGAGCCCAGCAGTCGGCAGTGTCATGTCCAGGACTATCAGAGTGGTATGCACATCTTTTGTTGGGATGATAGTTAGGAGCAGAGATGTTGGGGTTCCGGGGAGGAGCCCTTAGTGTAATCAGGTTCAAACTCAACAGGTGTTGTAAAGCTTGAAACAGCGACATGTTGAGCTGTGTGAATTGCCTCCTGGACCTGCTTGGCTTACTCTGATCAACCTGTTGCTCTGGGAGAGGTTGTGGTTGGACCTGTGAAGTGGTAGCAATTTCGAGAGATCTAATCTTTACCATACCAGACTCTTGTCCTCTTGGAAGTTGATCAATGATCTGGTCCCTGACTTGGACTGGTTGCTTCATGTCTTGATGAAGCTGACTGATCATGGTCCTCAACTCTTCTTGCTCCCGAGCTAAGCCTTTGATGAGAGCCATTTGCCCCAGCATCTGGGTTCTCGTTGTATCTACCTCAGCTTGCATACGTTTCAGCCGTTCGTCCTTGTCATCTTCGGGACTTTTGCTGGCCAAATTCCCCATAAGGAGTGTCCTCAACTCTTCCTGCCCCTTGGATAGGTTTAGGAAGATCTCCCTGAACTGAGTCTCTTGAGTGTGCAGACCCTGGTTATCTTGTTGGGAAGCCATTGCTGAAATAAACAGCGGAGAAGGTAAGTGACCTGTACAAAGGGTACCTGTAATGCAATGATATGTATCATATGCATGCAATGTTTTCAAGGATCTCGCGGGGTAAACAAAAAAAATTTTAGAATCTGGTAACAGGTGGCTTGATTGAAGGCACTTCATATTGTTGAGAGTCCTTCTTCAAGAGTCAAGGCTCACCATATCTAGTGGGTCATAGCCCCGACTCAAGTCATCAACTTTGTTTTGATTTCCAAACAAACCTGACTAGGGGAACCTTCTTCAAGAGTCAAAGCTCACCATATCAAGTGGATCATAGCCCCTGACTCAAGTTATCATGTTTTGGCTGGAGGAAAATAAATCCCCTTTTCCCCTTGCTGGACAGTTTGATTCATCATGACCTGCATCACAAACCCTTGGGATCCTTGAAATGGATTAGTCCTTATGCAGGATGTATGCAATGGTATGATGTTATGCTATGCGTGGAGTGCTGTAAGTAAACCCTGTTATGAGCCCAGATTAAGGACTGTAAACAAACCCTGCAAGAAACTCATGTGTTAGGTAACAAGTACGTGCAAGTAATTCAAGTTGGAAGGCACACAAGTCACACAAGACAGTCCTTAGATTTCAGGCCGGAATGAAGTTTAGGTACTACCCTCTTGAAGTTGGTGGGCTCAAAACCTGTCCTATCAGAAGTAACCTGGTTCTAAGGGTCCCAATATCATTGGATTGCTTTCTGTGTTCATCGTTTCGATTTAGCCACTGAACTGGCGACCGAAATATTCCAAGAAAACAACCCTCAACTGAGTGTAGTATCGAGTATCAACCAACCTCGGACTGCACCAAAGTCAGTTATCTCACTACCCTAAAGAGGCCAAGATGGTTCAATTAAGGTTCCTAAGGTCAGTTGATGCTTCACGACACCACGCGGCGGCCCCGTACTCTCCTTGACTTGACTCAAGGGTTACCGGTACTCACCAAAGTGCCACATCAACGTAGCAGACTGCTTCAACCGTGTCGGTATACCCTGCACAGTTCCCTCACAGTCTTGTTGCTACTTTCTAAGAAGGTATCCCCCAGATCCGGGTTAGGATCTATAGAACTCCCAAGACAGTACCCACAATAATAAAGCAAACAATTCAGACAATTGAAAACGCAAGTGATCTTAGTCCTAAGGTACACCTCACTTTTATAAGGTCCCCAGCAGAGTCGCCAGTTCTGTGATCGGTGGATCTGGAACTGACTGTTTAAAGCTGGTTCGCGAAATGTCGCGGAAGCAAGAGTCGCCACCGTCTTTTATTTTCTCCAACATGGACAGGACAAAAGCACAGCAAAATTCCTTATGAGATAGTTTCTCGGTTCGGGAGGTAGATTTATAGAAAGGGAATGTGTTAGCACCCTTTCTATCCATGGTTATCCATGGGCTCTTAGATACTTGCTCATTGTGTTTTCAAAATGTTTGCTTTTCAAAGTGTGAGTGGGTTTTGAAAAAGTTTCGTTTAAAGATTTCAGAATGACTCTTGTATCAGTCCTCAAGAGTGTTTGAAAAATTGTTTTGAAAGCTTTTTGAAAGTGTCGGTGTGAAAAGAGTTTTGATTTGTTTTTGAATAGAGCAAGTATCTAAGAGTCATCTACCTACCCTAAGGAATTAGGATGTGTAAATGTCCTTAAGGTAGTGCCATCCCATCATTGAGAGGTGGGTAGCACCACCATTGGAGGTGTTCGGGTCAATTCGAGTGTAGGGACGGTGTGGTCACCGAAGCAACAATTAGGACACCTTAGAAGCTACCCTTATGTCCTTGATCCTTTTTTAATCCGAGGCAACCGTTTCGAGGCAACTATTCTGAGGCAACCGTTTCGAGGCAACTTGTTTTGAGGCAACTGGATCATGGACATAAGGACTTACTAAAACGTCCTATACTTGACGACCACGTTTCGAAGGCAACGGGTGAGGCATACCCTAAGAGTGGTGTGTGAATTTGTGTGTTGTTTTCATGTTTAGCAATTATCTTTGATCATGACATGGTGAGCTACGCATTGTTTTTAATTAGCCATACATTCTTTCATGCAATTAGAATTTAAAAGTGCGGAAATTTAAATGCGGAAAGATAAATCCTACGCTATTACAAGGCGCGGGTCTATACATCGCCAAATTACAAAGACCCGTTTTAATAAAAATGCGGAAAGTAAAATAAATTTCTAATTACTATTACATGGCTTGAACAGTTACATAATATTCACAAGAAAAGAAATAACGTGCGAAAAGAATAAAAATAGAACGTTCGAGGGCGTTGGACCCTTTAAAGAAATTAAATGAAATTAAAAAGTTAATTAATTATTTAATAAAAGGAAAGAAATTGTTTTTTATGTTTTTGTATTTATGAAAATTAAGAAAATTAAAATTAAGAGGAAACCCTAGTTCTAAATATTTTAATTATTAATGAAAATATTAAAGTTAACCTAATTTATTAGTTAATTAATTTATTTACATGTTTATTTACAAAATTAATGATAATTAATAATAATGATAAATAATGATGATTAATAATTTATTTAAGAAAAAGATGAAAATGTCAAAACCTAATTCTACATATTTTTTATTTATTAAGAAAAAGTGTTAAAATTAAAACCTAGATTAACTAAGTTAATTGTTAGAGTTTATTTACAAAAAATAATTAATAGTGAAATTACTAAATAATAATAATACTAAAAATGTTAGTTTTCTGAATTTTATTATGAAAAAAATGTTAATTGGTTAGTGATTAATAAAAAGAATAACGATTAATTAATTAAAGGAAAATAATAAAAATAGAGAGAGAGTTTAGGAGTATACGAGCCTGATTGGAGGGGTGAAACAGCTATTGGCGTCATGTGTAAACTGTTTTGTTTTGGCCATTTGTGTTTTGGCTTTTGGCCATTTGTGTTCTGGCTTTTGGCCATTTGTGTTCTGGCCTCAACGTTCCTTAACCTTCTCAGGATGTCTGTCTCGCCATGTATTGGTGTCATGCATAAGTTGTTCTTTTGGCCATTTGGCTTTTGGCTTTTGGCTTTTGGTCATTTGTGTTTTGGCCTCAACGTTCCTTAATGAACCTGCATGGGATCCTGTCTAAATCTGCAGTGTTGAATCTCACGAACACATTAAATAAAATCATAAAATGCAAATAAAGCCAATATATGAAGAAATTTAATGTTTAGGCACAATATGGCATGTATGAATGATTATACCCTTTTGATCATGGAGATCAAATCAATCTTACCCTTACTGGAAAATTAGTGACCTGAATGCTTTTATGCCCTTTGGATCATGGAGATCAAGCCATCCTTATCCTTACTGAAGAAGTAGTGAGGTGTTGGTTTGTAACTGTGATGGCTTGTTTGTAGTGAGAGAGGGATTTGTAATAAGGATTTCAAGGTTTTAGGGTTCTTGAAAGAATTTGATATTCTAACAGTGTTGTGGCAAGGTTTTTTTTTTCTCTTTTCCTCCCTCTTGGTTTGTGTGAAAAGAAGGTGATTATATAATGGAAATTAGGGTAAAGAAAATGGGCTTTGAATGTGCAATTGGGCCTCCAATGTTCACTTGAGTTCGTCACTTTCCAGGCTAAATCGCAGGGACTTAAGTGAAATTTTTGAAGTTGAAATGTGAAAACAAAATGTAGCCGACATCGATAACTAACTCCTGTCCGAAAATCGACTCAATCGGATAAACGGTGAATTAGTTATGAATTTTTGAAGTTTCAGCTCAGACAAACTTATTTTGGGCTCCAGTGTCGACTCTGACACGTTCTTCAATAAAAAACTGGTATTGATCGGAGCATAATCCGGTCTCGACTTTTGAAGCAAAGTTGTAGATCTATGAATCAGTGACTTTGTGTAAAAATATGAGCCCAATCCGATAAAAATTGACCGAGTTATGAATTTTCGAAGTTTCGGCCCAGATGAAATAATATTCAGCATTAAGGATTTTCAGCGTGTCACGCACTCTGAGCAAAAAACGAAGGCCTTTTGAATACCGTTTGAACTCAATACCTTCTGTGAAAATGTAGCCAACTCAATTTGTGAAATTTTGGCACCGGAATTTTAGTGAATAGATTACTCTGCGGGGAGTGAACTCTGGGGAAAGAGATACTTTGCTGAGATTTGATGATAACTCCGCTGGGGATACCATTGATGAGTTATGTTGAAGGAATTGATGAACTCCGCTGGGGGATAGGAAGACTCCGTCGGGGACGATCTTTCCGTGGTAATTGGCTGAGGATAACCCAGTTATAAGCTCTGGTGGGGAGTAACCTTCGGAATAAAGCCGGGGGAGAGCGTCCGTGCTATGCGGGTGACAAGCTTCCAGAATCTACTGGGGATAAGCTTCCTGCTGGGGAGATGGATTCCACTTTCCTGGGGAGACTTTTGGGCTGTACAGGGGAAGTGACTCCACTGGATGTTCGGATACCGCCGGGGAACAATCTTAGATCAAGACTGTCGGGGATGCTTGTTAAGACTGTTTGTATACTCCGCTGCGGAATGTTGAGATCTGCTGGGGATACCCAATTTCCTTAAGGCTGACTGAGTAGGCCAATTCTTCTTGGGGAGAGTATCGCTGACTTGCTGGCTCACTCTCTGGGGAATTAAGATATCTTGGTTACATTCTTCAGCCGAACTTACCTTGGTACCTTGGTGGACAGAGCAATTGGATTGCTTGGATAACTTATTACTGCCCCTGTTTCTGAGGGAGAAGGAGTCCTATGAGGTGCTTGATAACCGTTGATTGAAGAGTCTTCTTCTGGCAGGCAAGTGACGAGGTGACGGGTCATAGTCGTACGCTTTTGATCCCTAACTTTTGCCTGGACCGCCCTTTCGGGTTTTCAGTCCACCGGGATACCCATTTTTGCCCAAGCCACCTTTTCAGGTTTTCGACTTGCCGGGTGTACAGATTTTTTTTATTTTCATCCCTTATTTTTGCCCGAACCCTTTTGGTTCGCCGGGAAGCCCTTAATTTTTCCTAGGTGTGTCAACCTAGCGGGTCTTTGATTATGCATAGTATTTTTTCGACTATGTCCACGCTCTCAGAATGTAGGGAGTTGTCACTGTCAGTGGCATTGTGTCGCCATGCTACCAGAAGATGTTTGGTCATGCAAGATTCGTTGCTGGAATTCTTGTTGTGGAGATCTGCCCCTGGTTATTTGGCCCTTGAGAGATTCTCTGAATCTTGACTTAACTGCCCCAGGTGATGGACAATGATCATGCCGTGCCCCTTTGGTTGGAAGTGCTTTTGTTCACTAGATATTCTTCGTGCGAATTTCTTTGCTGTTCGAACAAAAAGTCATATGCAAACAAAGTTATGTTAAAAATGCAAAGCTTATGTCTGTCTTGGATTTTTTGAAAATGCAGTTTTTTTCAGTAAAAACACAGGTGAATTTTTGTTTTGTAAACTGTGATGTCAACTCGTTATTTTACCGCAAGCCTTAAGGAGTCAGGATACCTTTCGTAACAGTATGCTTTCGAACTAACCCATGCTTCAGCTAGGACTTTTAAAGGTTGTAGCGTGGCCTGGTTCACGGTTTAAGAAACAAAGGATAAAGGCTCAAATTTCGTTTGTACCCACCCGCTCTTCGTGATGTTCTTCGATCCTAAACTCAGCTAATCGTGCATTAGACCTTGGTTGAGTCTTTGCTTTGATATACCAGCGATGGTTCGGATATTGACAGTATATTTTGAATAGGCAGTCATTTCCTTTTTTGTTGAGGGTTTGTATGACCTCTTCCTTTTTTATTTTGTTATCCCTGTTTTTTGCCTGAACTGTTTCTTTTGCGATTACAGTCAGCGGGATGCCCCAGTTTTGTAAGTCTCCTTCATAGGTTTTGACTTATTGGGCTTTTATTTTTTGGGAAATAATGACTGCCTATCTTTATGATTATTCGGAACCATCACTGTCTTTTGTCTTGGAAGGAATCCTTTGATGCTATTCGCTGTGCACCTGGATCAACTGAGAGAACTACCCTGCCCCAGGTTATGATTAAGGGTTTTAATTTTCAAAAAGAAAAACTCCTGCTTCTTTGGCTCAGAGGGGGTTGACGAGGGATTATCTTCCTTATAACTCCAGTGTTTAGGAATTGAAACAATGCCTGTACCTCATCAGCGGGGTCTGTTCAAAAGCATACTGTAGATTGTGGTATCGTTTTCGTCATCCTCCCTCAAGAGGCTTAGAATTATTAATTGAGAGTTGAGCATCACAAAAAATGAAAGTAATTTTGGATATAGAGAATGCGAATATATTGATTCAAAACAGACATATGCGATGCATTAATGAAATAACAACGTTTGACATGATAATTGTTTGAACAGTCAAAAGAAAGTTACAACTTGAAACTCTAATAGACAAAAGGTCTTCTCATATCAGGACTTGTTACTTCAGCTGGTGAATCCTGTAGGGATGGTAGAAGCACTCAGCCTGACCCACTTGGGTGAAATCCACTACTCCTTCATTAATCAGGTCTTGGACTTTATTCTTCAGAGCCCAGCAGTCGGCAGTGTCATGTCCAGGACTATCAGAGTGGTATGCACATCTTTTGTTGGGATGATAGTTAGGAGCAGAGATGTTGGGGTTCCGGGGAGGAGCCCTTAGTGTAATCAGGTTCAAACTCAACAGGTGTTGTAAAGCTTTAAACAGCGACATGATGTTCTTGCTGAGGGGATAAAGTCTTCTTGTGCAAAATAAATGCACCAACCAAAGCTTGGAGTTTTTCAGGATTCCAAAGTGAATAGCATTGCCAGGGAACCACAGATCCAAACCAGAAATAAACTGGAATGAAACAGTCAACCTGAATTTATACTTTGAGAAATAAACTCAAGAGGGAAAACAAAAATTATCCAAACAAGGAACTGTACTGGAAGGCTAAGGCAGAAATCTTCTATGAGGGACAACTCAGTAGGGAAATGGAAAGAATGTACGTTTTCTACTTAAGACCAATGCTCTAATGAAAAGAGGGTAACTTATCTCTGCAAAACAGGGTAATATGTCAACAAAAATATTAACAAATGTCAATGAACAATGATTTGTCAATTTTAGCTAAGCATGATGCATGTATGAAGGTATGAGTGTTATCGTGTGCATGCTGACAAAACAGATACACAACATGGGGAACAACCAGGCAAAACTTCCTCGGGAACTAACAACACTCGACTAAGCTTCAACCAAGATGATCATTCCAAGAAAGGTAAAGGCCAGCTGCGGAAACCAAACCTACTGCCTGCTTTTAACTTTACTGAGGAGAAACATGATCCGGAGGTAGCCAAATTAAACAGATACCGGGGTAGAACATCCTTCTTCAGGCTTCACCGGGGAAACCATTGTTTCTCAAAAGTAACATGCCTACTGGAGATTGCAAGACCAGTCTCAAATAAAGCAGACTGACACCAAAACATCCAAACATCGCTGGGGAATTCAAGCCTACTTCACTGGAGAAAAATGTGGATTGAAACTTCACATCATGAAAACTTAGAAAAGAGGAGAAATGAATCCAAACTTGACCGAGGATACCAGAACCATAAACCCAATACGCTGAAAACAACCCGAGTAGACCTTCCCGGGGGGAACAAAAACTTCTCAAAACAACCAGAGTTTGTCCACTCCTGGGATCACCATTTTTGTTGTCATTGTTTCATCATAAATCTCAAAGTAAAGGTAAATTGTAAAAATCCTTTTTTTTTTATAAATCAATTTTGTTGTTTAATCTCTTTGGTTTGAAAGTTATTATCAGTAATAAATGGAGTATTTTCAAGCTAAATAAAATAAGAAACACAAAGAATTGGGTAAAAGCTCGAATTTCATTAATAGAATGGTAGTCTACGAATGGCGAGACTCCATAGATGATTACAAAGTTTGGGAAATGGTAATACATAATGGAAAAGATACATTGAGATACAATGACCATTATCCCCCCTAACAACTTTTGAAATCCTGAGCAGCAGCTTTTGTTGAAGTATGGTAAGGATCCGAGAAGATTGTTGCTTCAATGATCAAGTCTTGTCTGACGTAGTTCCTTGCCAAGAAAATCCCTAAATTTTGCCTAAGCTGCCCTTGTGGGTTTTCAACTTAGCGGGAAATTTATTCTGTTTATGTCTCTAATTTTTTCCTAGACCGCCCTTTCGGGTTTTCGGCCTACCGAGACGCTCCTTTTTTGCCTAAGTCGCCCTTTCGGGTTTTCAACTTAGCGAGTTGTTCTTTTATTTCTTTAGGCGAAGTATTTCTTGACCGCGTCAGCATTCATGGGACGTGGGAACTCCTCACCATCCATAGTTTTAAGAATTAATGCACCACTAGAGAATGCTTTCTTAACAACATACGGGCCTTCAAAATTGGGAGTCCACTTGCCCCTAGAATTAGTGTTGAAAGACATGATCTTCCTGAGCACGAGGTCTCCTTCTCTAAATTCATGAGGTTTGACCTTTTCATCAAAAGCTTTTTCATTCTTTTTTGATATAACTGGCCATGACACAAGGTCGTCATTCTCTTCTCCTCAATAAAATTCAATTGGTCAAACCTGTTCTGGACCCATTCAGCCTCTGTCAACTTGGTTTCCATTATCACACGCAACGAGGGAATCTATACCTCGATTGGGAGTACAACTTCCATTCCATACACTAAGGAGAACGGGGTTGCTCCTGTTGAAGTATGGACAAATGTTCGATATCCATGCAAAGCAAAAGGGAGCATGTCATGCCAATCCTTATAAGTAACAACCATTTTCTGGATAATTCTCTTGATATTCTTATTAGCAGCTTCAACAACCCCATTCATCTTTGGCCTGTATGGAGATGAATTGTGATGGACAATCTTGAATTCTTCACACAGTTATGTCATCATCTTATTGTTCAAATTTGAGCCATTGTCAGTGATGATTCTACTCGGCACACCATACCGGCATATAAGATTATTCTTAATGAATCGCACAACCACCTACTTAGTAACATTGGCATATGAAGCAGCCTCCACCCACTTGGTGAAGTAATCAATTGCCACCAAGATAAAACAGTGCCCATTTGAAGCTTTGGGTTCTATCATCCCAATCATGTCAATACCCCACATAGATAAAGGCCATGGGGAGGAAATCACATTGAGGAGCGTCGGAGGCACATGGACCTTGTCTGCATAAATCTGGCATTTATGGCACTTGTTTGCAAATTTGTAACAGTCAGATTCCATTGTCAGCCAATAATAACCTTCCCTTAGCATCTTTTTAGCCATCGAATGTCCATTGGCATGAGTGCCAAATGAACCTTCATGAGTCTCATGTATCAACACGTCTGCTTCGTGTCTATCCACGCTTCTGAGCAAGACCATGTCATAATTTCTCTTGTATAACACATTTTCACTGAGGAAGAAACTGCCTGCCAATCTTCTCAATATCTTTCTATCTTTCTTCGACGCACCAATCAGGTATTCCTGAGTCTGAAGAAGATGCTTGATATCGTAATACCAAGGTTTTTCATATGTTACCTCCTCTGTTGTAACCACATGAGCGGGCCTATCCAAACGTCGAACCATAATTCGGGGTATATCATTCCAAGTATTCACTTGGTACATAGAAGCCAGAGTTTCCAGAGCATCCACCATTTGGTTTTCATCTCTAGGGATGTGATGGAATTCAACTTTATTGAAGAATGGTAATAATCTTCTAGCATAATCTTTATAAGGGATCAAGTTGGTGTGACGAGTATCCCATTCTCCTTTAATTTGGTTTATTACCAAAGCTGAATCACCATACACATCTAGATTTTTGATTCTGAGATCAATAGCTTCTTCGAGACCCATGATGCAAGCCTCATATTCTGCCATATTATTAGTGCAATCAAATGTTAACCTTACAGTGAAAGGAATGTGCTATCCATGAGGAGTTACAATCACAACACCAATTCCTTTACCATAAGCATTCACAGATCCATCAAATATCATACTCCAACGATATTCAGGTTCAGGACCTTCCTCAGGTAATGGTTCATCACAATATTTCACTTTCAGGAACATCACATCCTCATCGGGGAATTCATATTCTGCAGACTGGTGATCTTCCACTGGTTGGTGAGCAAGATAATCTGCCAACACACTACTTTTAATAGCCTTTTGAGTGCGGTATTCGATATCATATTCAGATAACAACATCTTCCAGCGGGCAGTTCTCCCAATAAGAGCAGGCTTTTCAAAAATGTACTTGATTGGATCCATTTTGGAGATTAACCAAGTGGTGTGATTCAACATATACTGCCGCAAACGCTTTGCCGCCCAGGCCAAAGCACAACATGTTTTTTCCAGCATGGAATACCGCGACTCACAATTAGTGAATTTTTTACTAAGATAATAGATGGCGAACTCCTTCTTCCCTATTTCATCTTATTGTCCCAGAATACAACCCATGGATTTATCTAACACTGTCAGATACATAATCAACGGTCTTCCTTCTATGGGAGGGAGAAAGATAGGAGGTTCAAGCAGATATTCTTTAATACTCTCAAATGCTCTTTGGAAGTCATTCATCCACACATAACCTTGCTTTTTCTTTAACAACTTAAAGATCGGTTCGCATGTTGCAGTCATGTGGGAAATGAATCTGGAAATATAATTCAAACGCCCGAGGAAACCTCTGACTTTCTTTTCAGTTCTTGGTGCTGGAATTTCTTGAATTTATTTGACTTTATCAGGGTCAACTTTAATTCCTTTCTCACTAACAATGAAACTCAGCAACTTCCCCGCATTTATTTGGATTCAAGCGGAGACGATACTTACTCAAACGCTGAAACAACTTCAATAAATCTTCTATATGCCCTTCTTCAGTCTGGGATTTGGAAATCATATCATCAACATATACTTCAATTTCCTTGTGCATCAGATCATGGAATAGGGTTGTCATAACCCTCTGGTACGTTGCACCAGCGTTCTTCAACCCAAAGGGCATCACTCTGTAACAGAATGTTCCTCGGGGCGTGATAAACGTTGTTTTTTTCATGTCCTCTAGAGTCATTCTTATTTGATTATACCCATAAAATCCGTCCATGAACGAGAATACTTTAAATTTTGTTGTGCTATCCACTAACATGTCGATGTGAGGCAATGGAAAATCATCTTTTGGACTAGCTTTATTTAGATCTCTGTAATCTACGCACATGCGGACTTTTTCGTCTTTTTTCGGTACTGAGACAATATTGGAAATCAATTGAGGATACACTGACATCACGAGAAAACAAACATTAATCTGCTTTAGAACCTCCTATTTGATCTTTACTATCATATCTGGGTGAGTTCTTCTCAACTTTTGTTTAATTGGCGGACACTATGGCTTCAACGGCAAACAGTGCTCGAAAATATTTGTATCTAGACCAGGCATATCTTGGTAAGACCAAGCAAAAATATCCACATACTCTTTCAACAACTCAATCAACCTTCTCTTCACATCAGGATGCAGCGATGCTCCAATCTTGACTTCCTTCGGATCTTCTTCTGAACCCAAATTGATCACTTCCAAAGGCTCTTTATATGGATGAATGGTATTTTCCTCGTGCTCAAGCAACCGTAAGACCTCTTCTGGAATCTCATCATAATGTTCTTCTATAGCCCCAAACACAGGACATTCAAAGTTGGGAGAGTGTGCAGGGTCATTGTATTCAACGGGTTTTTTAATTAATCTACACATATGATTTATGATTGCTTTTAGAAACTGACACATATAATAAGTGATCATGCAGATTGAATTTCAGTTATTATTTATTTTGAAATGTTTTTTTTCTTTTATTACCATTTACCAAGAAAAAGAAGGAAATAAAAACATAATTCGGGAAGCAAGGACAACTTTTATTAATGATCTTAAAAGTCACAGCAAACAGATAAGCCCTACAACATTAATACTTCCACCTTGGGCACAGTGAAAGCCTTTTAAAAAAAGATTAATCAAATCAAATTACTTTGAAACATGTATGCAAGAGGGAACATCAATGGTGACCCAGTTCTGAACCCTGACTCCATGCGTCACATAATTCGGCATTTCCTGCTCTGCTTCATCCTCCTCAACAGCATTAATTCCAGAATCAGTTGGATGGAGGTAACCTCCACTCCGGAAAACATCATGATAGCTTCTCATAGTAGACTTTTACTTCAAACTTTTGCCTTTGCCATTCTTCGAAGAGAAACCCAAGCCAGTTCTGTTCTTGTTCACGGGTGGATCCATAATTCGTCCCCAAACTGCACTAGGACCATTGCGCACAACCTGTTGCGCGCCCTTTAGCGAGACCATGGAATTCTCATTTCCCCTTATGTTGTCAATGGATAGGGCTTGGAACTGGTTTCCAACAGCAGCTTCATCTGCTTCTACAATACTGAAGGAGGACAAATGAGATATCAACAATGCTTGCTCCCCATTTATGATCACTACCTTCCCTTCACGCACAAACTTTAGCTTCTGATGTAAAGTTGAAGTGACAGCCCCTGCTTCATGTATCCATCGCCTTCCTAGCAAACAATTATATGTGGGAATAATGTCCATGACCTGGAAGGTTATCTGCAACAAATATGGTCTTATATGGATAGGTAAGTCCACTTCACCTATGACAGATTTCCTCGACCCATCAAATGCTTTCACAATGATGCCACTCGGGCGCATAGGTGTTCCTTGATATTTCAACTTTATGAGAGTACTCCTCGATATAACATTCAACGCGGATCCATTATCAATTAGCACATTGGATAGCGAATCATTCTTGCAGTTCATAGAGATGTGGAGGGCCAGGTTGTGATTCCTCCCTTCATCTGGTAATTCATCATTGCAGAAACTCAAGTTATTACATGATGTAATGTTTCCAATTACGCTGCTGAATTTATCTGTTGGCATGTCACTCTCCACAAAAGCTTGGTCTAGTACCCTCATCAAGGATTCTCTATGAGCAGAGGAATTCATTAATAAAGCTAAGATAGATATCTTTGAAGGATTCTGTAGTAGATGATCTACAATTCTGTAGTCACTCATCTTAATCATCTTCAAAATATCATCCACTTCTTTCTCTAGCGTAGCTCCACTAGTCTTTCCCGTAGTCTTCTTAGGTTCATCATTCTCAGCAATTTTCTTTCCAGCAGCAACATCTCTTCGAACAACCGACGCAAACACACGACCGCTACGGGTCACCCTGCTATTTTCAGCTATATTTCTAACATCAGGCATTGGCTGGATGGGAACTTCCACACCGTCCTCCAAGATTGTAGCGTTGTATTTGTAAGGCACAGCCTTATCTGATTTGTAGGGGATAGGACCTGGAAAACTAATTACCAATGGGGTAACAGTTGGCTTGCTATGATACTCCACTTCAAAATGGGTTGGTGCACCGAAACAAGGCACAATGACGTTTACCCCTTCTTCAACACAACCAGTCATCAATAAGTCATTTCTGGAAAGAAAATCTTCGTCTGAAGAGAAATACTCATTCGCGGAGGCATACTCTTCCTATGACTCTTCTTCCATTAAACAAACCTCAACCATATCAACTTCATGATAATCATCCCTCTAACTTGTGATATTGATAGTTCCATTGTCTAACAGCAACTGAACACCCTTCTTCACGATTGAACATCCTCGGGGGTCTCGACAGCAAACTATGCAAGATCCATATTGGTGTTCCACCTGACCAGCCGTATGGCAGAAGGTAGCATGCCCCTGCACAAGATCCTCATTCATATACTCCACATCAAAAATTCTGAATTCACCAGGACATCCAGAAACCATGTTCACTTCCTCTTCATACTCTGCCCTAGGCCTGATTATGTGGATGAGGCCCTCATCCATTATCTCCTGTAAATCAGCCTTTATCTTATCGCAACCCTGTATATTTGTACTGCAAATAGCACAAACAGAAAGATCATGCGTATAGTAGCTGAATTCACATAGGTCTGCGTGCATTTTCACCAAATCTTCTCTAACCTGATTAATATCAAAAATCCGAAAGTCGCCTGGACAACCGGCCACGATATTCACAACATTTACTCCCCCATGCTTGGGTAGAGGGTTATCTTTCACATTAGGTCCCACGTCCTTGAAAGATTGAACACCAGGCTTTACCAATTTCTGCATCTCAGTCTTCAAAGGATAACAATTCTCAACATTATGCCTTGGTGCTCCTTGATGAAAAGCATATGTTTGGTGTGCCTTGTAATACCAAGGCAATGGTGATGGTACAGCGGGAGGTGGTCGTGTCTGGACCAACTTCTTCTGAATCAATGCTGGTAATAGCTCTGTATAGTTCATGGGAATAGGGTCATAACTCTCCCTTCCCTGATTATACCCTTGATTCCCCTGCTGGGACGGTCTCTAATAAGCAACGGTAGTTAGAGCTGCATTCATAACAGGAGTAACTGAGGCAACTTGCTGATGACGCTGATAATTCCTTCTAGGAGCGTTTACCCTCCTCTCTTGTATAACATCATTTGCATCTCCTTCTTTCTTCTTGGAAAACCCATAAGATGGCTTCTTCACACCTCCAGATCCTTCATTCTTCGTCAAACGGCCTTCTCTTATAGCCTCTTCCAAGCGGATACCCATTCTTACCATCTCAGTAAAGTCACTTGGTGCGCTTGCTACCATCCTTTCATAGTAGAAAGCACCCAGCGTCTTCAGAAAAATCCCAGTCATCTCTTTCTCTTCCATGGGAGGAATCACTTGGGCGGCTACCTCACGCCATCTCTGCGCATACTCTTTGAATGATTCCCTGTCTTTCTGAACCATAGCCCTAAGTTGATCATGGTCAGGCGCCATGTCCATGTTGTACTTGTATTGTTTGATGAATGCTTCTCCCAAATCATTAAAAGTATGGATATTGACACTGTCCTCACTCATATACCACTTCAACGCAGCACCGGTCAAACTATCATGAAAAAAGTAAATCAGCAGACGCTGATCATCAGTATGGGTAGACATTCTCGTCATGTACATCACTAGGTGAGCACAAGGGAAAGTGTTTCCCTTATACTTCTCAAACTTCGGGACCTTGAACTTAGCAGGTATCTTAACGCTTGGGACCAAACGTAGCTCATTCACATTCTGCCCAAATAGCTCTTTCCCCTGAGGGCCTTCATCTCTCTCTGCATCTTGTCAAACTGCTCTTGAAAATCATCCATTCTGTCATAAAGACCCAAGTCTTCACTCGATGGAGGGAAAGGACGACACACATCATCATTAACAAACGAAACGATATTCACTAAAGGAGGCGCAGCAGGAACAGCATGCACCACAGGAGGTGTCAGAGTAACAATAGTCTGAACCACTGGAGTATCTTGAGGACCAATATTGAAACCTTCAGATGCAAAATTCTCTGGCATTCCCCATGGATAACCTTGAGGCATGTGATTCTGAACAACAGCCGGAGTAGCAGATACGGGAACAGTCAGAACTTCAGTATTTGCCCTTGTTGGTTAAGGTTGAACACTCATGATTCTGAGCAGCCACCAGAGCTTCCATCAGAGTAGTCAAATTGGCCAAGCCGGCCTTCAGAGTAGAAACTTCTTCGCGCAACTCGCGATTCTCCTGTTCTAAGTTGTCCATCTTCTTTTTGAAATTAGCCTGAGTGTTGTAGTGATGCGTCAGCTTGCTTTTCGAAGTAAAGAAGCTTTGTAAGACACCTGGGTATGCATAACAAATGCAAGAAATATGTGCAATATGATGCATGATATGCAATGCACATGATTATTTTTACTTTGTTATTTGATATTTCAAGGGATTTAAAGTTTATAGACATATTGCAATCATCAAAGTAATAGCGCTTTTGAAATACTGAAAATTTTATTATAATAACTCCAAAATGGATTACAAATTTCAATGATCCCAAGTACAAGATGAAAATAAAATCTAAAACCCTAAGAAGTAAAACTGATGGAGATCACTCTATACGTTGGCGCTTCCCCGTGAGCTTGGCAATCTGAGCCTTTAACCTCTGGTTTTCCTCCGCATATCCGGTGGAAATCTTCTTCCAATCATCTGAATCAGGAAGTGAGTAATCAGCACCTAATTGAGGCTTAGGAGGAAAAAAATCCCCTTGCCTCTCCATAGAATCTATCGCTCGACTCTCAAGGTTCTCAAGCAAGTCATCTTTCTCCTTCAGGTCTGCTCTGTAGGAACTCTCTAAAGTTTGGAACTTGTTCTTCCAAGCATCCTTTTCCTGTTGCATCCTAACCAAAGCAAGTTGCAGCTCTTCTAGATCATCTAATAAGGGATGAGTGGTCTTAACAAATAGACCAGGCATGGGTGTCTCCCTGGTATACGGCATCTTTAACTGAATGGCTCTCGATCGGATCCATTGAAGATATGGCTCCAAAGAAACAGCACCCCTAGGTCCCAAATCCTTCCTACCCTTCTTATGAATGTGACGCCAGGCCTTCGCAATCTGCTCCCTAGCTTCCCTATGGTCTTCCCCTTCCTTCAGAAAGAAACTACTCAAATGAATACTATTCGGTTTACCCCTTATCGGATAACCAAGCTGTCGGCGTGCAAGAACAGGGTTATAGTTAATTCCTCCCTTTGTAGCAAGAAGTGGTACATTGGGGAAACTACCACAGTTGTCAATAATCTCTATGTTCTGGTAAGCTCGATGATACCAATCAATATCCGAGTGAGTAAGTGCCATGATCTTAGGAGCCCAATGGGGTTCCTTCTTGACATCCCAAAAAGCATCATACTGAGGCATATGAGAGATAAACCACCGGTACAACAGAGGCGTGCAACAGATAATCATCCCCCCATGATAAGAATTCCGAAGATGGATAGAGTAATAAGCATCGCCCAACAGTGTAGGAACTGGGTTTCCAATCATGAAGATCCTGATAGCGTTAATGTCGACAAACCTGTCCACATTAGGAAATAAGAATAACCCGTAAGCAAGTAGGGCAAAGGTGGCCTCAAAAGCAACTGTACTCTTCATTCTGGAAAAGTAACGAGCTTTCTCCAATAAGAACTGAGCTGGTAATCCTCTAATCCCTCCTTTAGTAGTCATATGGGCTTCCACCTCAGACTTCCCTAGATGAATCAAAGTAGAAATCTCATGTGATTTTGGCTCACCCTCCAAACCAGTAAAAGGAATATGATCGGTAACAGGTAAATCCAATAGATAAGAATACTCCTCCAGTGTGGGCATCAAATGATAGTCGGGAAAAGTAAAGCAATGATATATCGGATCATAGAACTGGACCAAGGTCAAGAGAATACCCTCCTTCATCTTCAGTTTCATGAGAGGAATAATTGATCCAAACTTCTTCTGAAAGTCTGCAAAACACTCGATCTCGGGAATTAGACTGATCAACTCATCTATCTTGGGATCCTTGAAATTGTACTTCCCGGTCTTTCTCTTTCCAGAATCCATGGTTAAAAAGTATCTGAGATTTTCACAAATAGTCAACCTTTAAATACCTTGAAATATGGTTTCTTAAAAAGATGCTTATGAGTGCATGGATGCATGATGCAACAATCACACACAAGATCACACATATAGGGTTCATAGGTTCAGCATCACGAGCATGAGGTCGAAGGTACTACCCATAAGGTGTTGGTCTAAAGTTATCACTTGCCAAAAAAGGTTTTAGAGGTTCCCAGAGTCTACATCCTTCCTTCGGATATTACCAACTTCCTTATTAACTTGGTAATTAGTAATATTCTCAAGAAAGACTCGTCCGAGTGAAGTATCGCGTGACAACTATTTCCGAATTACCCCGTCATAGCTTTCGCACTACACCTAAAAGGCCAAGATGGGTTTGGTATTCTACGGTCCTCAGTGTTGTACCCCAAAATTTTCCCTCCCATATTTCTCAATACATTTCAAGTGAGGTCCTCAAATTGCTCAAGGAAGCCCAAGGGTTGACCAGACAAACTCTCTCCTTAGGCAGTCTATCTCAAATTAGGGTTTCAGTTTGCATCAAGATGGTTGAGTCCAAAGGATCCCAAATTCTCAATATTATCCTAATATGTTCTCAAGATCATCCATGTTAAGTTTCAAGCCTTGCAGAGGAAGTTTACTCAGTCAATTGCTCAAAGGCCTGAAAATCGACTGTGATAGGGCAAAAGTCAATTGTGTCCTACATACAGTCAAACTTCAAGATTTTTGGTCAACATCCTCATTTTGAAGTATTATTCATCATTTGATCAAGGGTTGATAATTATTCCTCAAGGATTTCTCACAATTCATCAAAACCCAAAAGTTGCTAAATTAGGGTTTTGTAGGAAAAGTCAACTCAACTTTGACCAAGCATAAATTTCTCATACTTTATCAAAAATGACCCATTCAAAGCTCATTCTGAAGAAGATGAAATTCCCTACATTTCATCTTCATCTCCCAAGTTCAAAATATGCACTCACAAGAAGATATAAATTTGGACATTATAGGTCATTTTGAAAAGTCAACAAAAACACCCTTTTTATCAAAGCTTCATACATGAACATGGAAAACTCAATTGAGATGATACCAAAAGGGTTGCTTAGAGGACATCCTAAGCTTTCTAAAAAGTCCAATGACACATTCCTAGGGTCAAAATTGAAGGAGTTATACATTGGCAAAGTTGACATTTTTTTGCAAAATTGCCAAAAGTCAAAAGTGGCCAAAATTACATTTGTTTATCAAATGGGCCCAACTTTTTATGCTTGCATTGAGTTTGTAACATGATCCACGACCCATGATCTCTCCCACTTGTCTTTATTTTATTTTTGTCATTTATTTTGATTTTATTTCACATAAATCAAATAAAATCAAAATAAAATCATGAAAATATCAAAACTAATCAAAGCTTGAGATTTTGTGCATGTTTAGGCCTCTTATACAGCTGGAAAGAGAATCAAATCGTGCAAGTTTTATTTGGACACAAAAATATTGGATTTGTCTTGATTTGGAAATATTTGCATAAGGATCAAATCATGATTCAATCTTCTTAATTGGAAAAGATTTGAAGCAAGTTTGTAACCTAATTCATTCTAGGGTACATAAGGAAGGAATGTAGATCAAAAGCAGGCACATTGCAGGCGTGAAAACAAGAAAGCAAGTTTCAAAAAATTGGAAAAAGTGGTACACTGATTTCTAAGTTGCAGACCAATTCAAAGCATCCTAAGCATCCCAAACATTTGCTGGACATCCCAGGAACGTGTTGCAATCATTAACAAGCCTCCTAACGTCCAGAATTGCACTGTAAGCATCTCATGACATCCATGCTTTCTTGAAATCGAATATCACAATTTTGGCACCCTTAGCATGATTTATTTGCATATTCTTAATCCTTGAATCATTTGCAAGCTAATGGTGGCACTTAATTACATTTTCGTTAAATGTACAGCAAGATGCCATAGTTAGGGTTCTTGGCTTGTTTTTGGGGTTTTTCTTTACAGGTACAATTGGCCATGGATAAGGGTGCCATGATGCTCGTGAGGTTGCCACAAGTTGATTGATACCATTGTTGTGTATTTATCACGCTTGTATTGGATTTTGGAGAAACACAGGGTTGTACCTACGCCCATTTGTCCGTAGGTAAAAGTTTCTAATCTTTTAGCAACGGAGGGAGGAAGAAGATGATGGCGTGGCGCCCCATGAATGGCCCATTCAAATTTTCGCGCGTGGGATAATTGATATTTTATGTTTTCCATATAATATTTGTTTATTATGATTCATACAACTAACAAAGCCAGCCCAGCTGGCAAGCGTGCAATGAATAAATGCCAAAGGACCTGGGTTCAATCCCCAGGTCCCCAACTTTGCTTTGTATTATTTTGCATTGCATGATCAGGTGTACAAGCGTCCAACAAGACCACCATGCACCATCAGCCCTCAATCACCAGATCTCCAGCAAGCCAGATCTAAGGCTTCTCACATGAGGGCCTACCATATGCATCAGTCAAGCAAACACATGGGATTGAGGAAAGTCAAATGGGCCAAGAGCTATTGGGCTCAGAAATTGCAATTCAGACCCCCTCTTTTGCTACAAAACAGACCCATTCTTATTTCTTGTTTCTAATTTTTTTCTTTTTATTTAATTTCTTTTATTTAATTATTTTCTATCCAAAATTAATTCTTTTTCCCAAAAAAATCATAAAATCAATTTCATCAATTTAGAATTTAGGTGTTATTTTATTTTATCAAATTTAACTTTATATTAGTTTTAATTTAATTTAGGGTAATTTTAACCTTTTTATAAATAGTTAAAACCAAATTAGGGAAAAATTAGGTTTAGCATGTAATTTAATTTTTATTTTCTTTTCATAAAATAAAAATACAAAAATAGGTTAAATTAATTATTTTTCTTGATTTAAATTAATTAGTAATTAGGTTTTTATTCAATTAAACCTTATTTTCTCAAAAACAACACAAAAAATGATTTTTCTTTCAATTAGGTTTAGACGGGGTCAAAACCCTAATTTCTTTCTCGTTCTCGATTCATCGCGCGCATATATTATTTTTACGATATTAATGTAACTGTTCACGGTATGTAATAGTTTAATTAGGATTTTCATTTATTTCTCGTTTTACGGGTTTTTTGGCAATGTAATTAATCCCTATCCCTGAAGCCTTGTAATAGCGTAGTTTTTATTTCTCGCCTTTTAATTTTTGCAAATATTAACTGTTAGATGTATTATAATAGGATTGTATGACAAGACTGCATGACAATTTAAAATGGCTAGCAAATCCTAAATATGCAAAGATAATAACTGAAATCAAATCACTCGCACATGCGCACTCCTAGGGTATACTCTCACTTCGGTTGCCTTCGGTAAACAGTCATTAAGTATAGGGTGTCTTAGTGGTTGCCCTCTTGTCTAAACAAAGATTAAATGTCCCGTTTGTAAATGTTGCCTCGGAAAGGTTACCTTAGAAATGTTGCCTCGAATATGATCTTAAGACACTAGGGTTATTACTAAGACGTCCTAACATTGCTTTAGTGATCGTACGTCCCTTTCGAATTGACCCTTACAACTCCAACGAAGGTGCTACCTATTTCACAACAGTAGGATAGCATTGTCTAAAGGAAACAAGAATAAAAATAATCTTTTTTTCGAGTAGGTAGATGCTAGTAGGTACTTGCTCAAAATAAAAATTTTCACACTTGCACTTTTCCAAACAAAGTGTGATCGGTGGGAATGAGAACTGACTGTTTTGGAATGCTGGTTCGCGTTTGCGTTTATTTTTGCAAAATGTCGCGGTAAGCAAGAGTCACCACCGTCTTTTATTTTATCCAACAAGGAAAGGACAAAAGCACAGAAAAATTCCTTTTTGAGATATTTCTCGGGTTCGGGAGGTAGATTATAGAAAGGGAAGGTGTTAGCACCCTTTCTATTCGTGGTTATCCACGGGCTCTTAGGTACTTGCTCAAAGTGTTTTCAAAAATTTTCTTTTCTTTGTGTTTGTGGATTTGAAAAGAGTTTTTTGTTTGAAAGGGGTGTAAGTGTGAAAAGTTTTGTTTTGTTTTAAAAGGAGCAAGTACTTAAGAACCATCTACCTAATCAAAAAGGAATCAATCTGTACAAATGTCCTTTATACAATGCTATCCCACTATTGAGGAGTAGGTAGCATCGTCGTTGGAGTTTTCGGGTCAATTCGATTAAGGGACGTGTGGTCACTAAAGCAATGTTAGGACGCCTTAGCGGTAACCCTAATGTCTTAGATCATTTTATCTGAGGCAACCGTTTCGAGGCAACTTATGATCTTTGGACAAGAGGGCAACCTCTAAAACATCCTATACTTAATGACCACATTCGAGGCAACCAAGTGAGGTGTACCCTAAGAGTGGCATGTGCAAGTGTGTTATTTCGGTTAATTTTTATCTGTACATGTCATGGGTGAGCTATTGTTGATTTTAAGTTTAAAGATTAATCTTGTCATGCATTACCTATTTAACAAACATCTAACAGTTAATATTGTGCGGAAATTAAATTGCGGAAAATTAAATCTAAGCTATTACAAGGCGTCGGGTATTTACATCGCCAAAAACAAACCCTTTAATTTAAATTGCGGAAAGTAAATAAAAAGCGATAAATAATTAAAGTCCTATTTGAAACTATTACATACTCGAAGCAATTACATTATTGGATAAAAATAATACGCGTGCGAGAAAATTAAATCAGAGTATTTTTAGGGTTTTGACCCTTTTTAAGAAAGAAAGAGATTTTTTGTGATTTTTGGATTAAATGGAAATTAAATTAAGTTAATAATTGAATCAATTAATTAAATGAAAATATTTTTGGTTTTTTATAATTAAGGAAATAAAATAAAAATGGCTAATAGTTATTAAAAACCCTAATCCTATATTAATTTTAATTTATTGCAAAAGATATTAAAATCGTACCTAATTAAAAACTAAATTAATTGGTTAAAGTTTATTTACAAAAATAATGAAATAGTGATATTAATAAAAATATTATTTTTTGGGTTTTCTGTTTTTATGAAAAAAATGTTAATTGGTTAATTAATTAACAATAAAATAAATAATTAGAACAAAATAAATAAATGAAAATATGAAGGGAAAAAGAAATAACCCAGGGGGTGTGGGCTTAATTTGATGGTGGAATCAGCAATTTCCAGGCCCAATTTCAATCAGCCTGCTTTGACTTTTTGAATCCAACGCATGTGTGTTGACTAGGGTTCATGGTGAGCTAGCAGTCTGGACCCTTGGATCTGATTTGAAACCACCTGACTGGCATCTAGATAAGGGCATATAGTGCACTACACTCTGGGTGCTGCATGTGAATACCTGAAGAAAAATTGTAACAAATATTGGGGGACCTGGGATTCGAATCCAGGTCCCAATGCTCAAATGCCAGCGCTCCAACCACTCCACCAACGCTTCATAGTTGTTAACAAAATACATAACAAATAATATATAGAAAACATAACACTATGCCTAAAAAAAAAAAAAATGGCGCGAGTTTTGAATGGCCCAGTAAGGAGAAGACGCGTGGTCGTCTTCTTCACAAAGTCCCTGGTTATTTACCTGTGGATTTTTATCCGCAGGAAGATTCGTAGCTTGCTTCCAAAACTCACCCTAGGCCATGGAAACGAAATCTAAGAGCACCAACATGCTCGTCTCCCCCCACTGAGCATCCATGTACCATTTATTGGCCTTGATTTTACCTGTATCCAAAATGCCTAAAAAACAAGAACAAGAACCCTAGATTCGGGTGCTGTGTGACAGGCCATGAAAACGAAATTGAATATTGCCAAAATGTTCTAAATCAAACAGCAAACACAAATATGCAAAGATTTTAATGAAAGGATGCAAGAATAAGAGGTTTGGATTTCGTGTTCAGAGCTTGGTTCTTGAACACTTACAGTGAGTTTCAGGCGATGAGAAGGCTTGGTTCCGGTTGCTTTCGCTTCAGGGGATTGCCAGCAAGGGACTAGTGTCAAGCTTTTGCTTTGAAAACGCCTCCAAACAAGAATTCAATCTCCTCTTTTTTCAAGGTTTTTTTTAATTATGAGTTTTCCGTTTTTGCAGTCCTTAGGGCGTGTTCTTGATCTCTATGGCTTGTGTGTACATAAGGGAATGAATTAGGTTAATCACTTGGGCCTTAATCCATGAGAATTGAAGAATTGAGATGTGATTTGATCTTCCATTATCAAGTTTCCATATTTGTATCAAATCTAATTTTTTATGCATGAAAAGGCTTGATACGAATTTGATTTGATGAATCATGATAATTGAAAGCTGCAATGATCAAAAATATATCATCCCATCCATTTTTAGATTTTATTTGAATTAATATTGATTTAAAATGAATTAAATCAATAAAAATTAAATAAAATAGAAAAATAAATGATTGGTCATGAAATTAAAGATGGGACACGTGTGTGGTGTGATAAGACCAAATCAAGTGGAAAAAAGTGGGCCCTTTTGTCAAAAATTGGAGTTTTGAGGATAGTTGACTTTTGGCAATTTTAGAAAAATGTCCAACTTCACCAATGCATAACTTCTTCAATTTTGAACTTTTGGAAGTGTACTTGGACTTTTTAGAAACCTTGATATGTCCTCTAACCAACCCTTTAGGTATCATCTCATTTTGATATTCCATGCTCAAGTTATAAGCTTTGGTAAAAAAGGTGTTTTTGTTGACTTTCAAAAATGACCTATAATGTCCTAATTTGTAACTTTTTGTGAGTGCATTTATTGATCTTGGGGTGTGAAGATGGATTGTAGGAAATTGCATCCTCTTCAAAATGAGATTTGGATGGGTCATTTCTCATAAAGTATGAGAAAGTTATGCCTGGTCAAAGTTGAGTTGACTTTTCCTACAAAACCCTAATTTAGCAACTTTTGAATCTTGATGAATCTTGAGCAATCCTTGATGAATCATGATCAACCCTTGATCAAATGATGAATTATCCTTCAAAATGAGAATGTTGACAAAAAATCTTGAGGTTTGACTGTATTTGGATCACAGTTGACTTTTTCCCTAGCACAGTCGATTTTTGGACCTCTTGAGCAATTGACTGACCAAACTCCCTCTGCAAGGCTTGAAATTTGACATGGTTGAACTTAAGAACATATTAGGACATTGGGGAGCACTTGAGGTCATTTGGATGTAAGGACCTTGATGCAACACAAAACCCTAATTTTGAATTGACAGCCTTAGGAGGTGATTTAACTGTTCAACTCTTGGGCAATTTTGAACAACTTGGAGATCACTCTTGACATGTCTTGAGAAATATGGGAGGGCAAATTTTGGGGTACAACACAAAGTTTTCAAAAACACTTCGTAACACTCTTGAGGACTGATACAAGGGTTAAAACGAAGTAAAAAACTTTTTGAAACACACAAACACAGAAGCAATTTTTAAAATGATGAGCAAATACCTTCCCTTTCTATAATCTACCCCCCGTACTCAAAATCTCGAAAAAGGAATTTTTCTGTGCTTTTTTCCTTTCCGGTTGGATAAAATAAAAGTTTGTGGCGACTCTTGCTTATCGCGACATTTTGCAAACATAAACGCAAAATGCAAACTAGCATTTTTCAAAACAGTCAGTTCTGCCACCGTATCACACTCAGTTTCAGCAGGCTCCCATGTCGAAAGCAATACGTCTTCCCGATTCTCGGTAAACGACACTACAGTCAAAGGGGCCTCCACTGAGTGGGGGATCTCATGCCTCCTTTTTTGGGATTACTCCCTCAAAGTTAACATGACTATACTTCCCGTCCTATCTTAAAGTTTGCCCAAGTCCGGGTATAGGACTTATGAGTAATCACCAAGCACCCTGAAAACCAGGAAAATCCAGACAAATATATATATATAACATATAACAGAAAAAATAGCAATAACACATATACAGATATAAACAAAGATTGGCTTAACCCACTTAGGGATGGACTAGCAAGAGGTCAATCTGTCCCCAGTGAAGTCGCCATTTTTCTGTAGCGGTAGAAATGTTCAAGATTAAGCCATTGGATTGACTAGACTTTATACAAATCAACATAAAAATCGCCACCGCGCTTTATTGTTTCCAAAGGAATGGGAAAAGAGCGAATAACCCAAAAAAAAGGGGGAAAGATTCAAGATAAGGGGGTTGGTTATGCAAAGGGAAGGTATTAGCACCCTAAACATCTACGGTACTCCGCAGGAGGCTCTTTGTAAAACCTGTATATTTTGGCTATAAAAACTATTGTATATAAATGGATGGTGGAGGTGAGGAAAGAAATATATTTATTTTATAATTTTTGTACCCGCCGCGGTTGCGAACCTTTAGTGCCTACGTACCACCTTTCATGCAATAGGGGATCAGGGTACACGTAGTTCCTCTTTTAAAAATTTGAAACACAAATGTGTTGGTTAATTTTATAAGATAAAACATCATCGTTATTGTCCGTGTGGAAAACACACTTACTACCCACAATCATGAGAAAGTAGAATTTGCATCATCTCAAATTGGAGGATATGGCTTGGATTTCAAAATCAACAATGCCTCACTCAACACTCAAGTGGAAAATATCTCTCTTCACTACATATTGTAGAAGTATAGTTGTTTGCATCACTACAAGGATTGACAAGAGTCTAATCTTTTGAGAAAATTTTAAAGATAAAAAGCCAAAATGGAAAGAAGGTTTGAAATAAGATTGATTGACTTTTAATCTTCTCACAAAAATGTCAAGGTATCATTAAGTTGATTGGGGGTTTATTTATGAAAATATTTTGAAAATGCATGGACATAAGTCCAAGTTTATTATGAAAATAGTTCAAGTTTAAAAACAAGAAGAGTTTTCAAAAGGAGGGAGAAGATTTTGAAATTAAAGAAGATGGGAGGAGAAGAAGAGATTATCCTAAAGCATAAGGTAAAAGCTGGGGATACGAACCATCTAACCAACAAGAAGCCAATACTTGACATTATGAGCCAAGATATAATTCTCGTTCCTTGGATTGAAACCAAGCAAGCAAAAATACTAGACCTCTTGAGAGAACCAAACTTCAAGTGTATTAAGTCTTCACAAAAATTGGGCAGAGTAACGGCTGTATACGGGTGAATTCCAGATAACAAGCAGATGATGTAATCACAAAAACCTGCACACAAAAACAAACAAGCAACCCAATGTCTTGAGGTAAACCTCAAGAACTCCAGACAAAATAATCAGATAAGATCTCCAAGATAGGTCAAGATTTCTAATCCAAAGTCCAAGAAAACTCCCATGCTCCATAATGCCAAGAATAGTAACCAAATAGTCCAAGTACCATTTTATGATTTTTTTAGGGTTTATGTTGATTATTAAGTATCTTAAGAAAGGAAAAGAAAAGCTCAAGTGAGCAAAGTAAAAATGGCAAGAAAATAAATGCTCAAATGAGCAAAGATGAAAATGGAATGAAATATAAATGATAAAAGTAAATAGTACATAAAGCATAAAAAAGAATAAAAGCATAAGGTAAAACAAGTCAATAATTAGTGGTTAATTGGATGACCATCTTGAAACTTGCATTTGGAACTCATTAGAGGATTGGTAGAACCAAAGCCTCCACACAACAAGTTGCATTTGCTTTTTGTCAAGTATATCATCCATTTGGAATTCTCATAAGTACCATTTAATGATCAACGATGTTTAAGTGATCCACGTTGACCAAAGGTGTTGTAGATCCATTAGAGGATTGGTATAACCAAAGCCTCCACACAATGAATCTCAAGGTTATTGGATCAAAGAGAACAAATTAACATACGTGGACTTGCAATCATAAGTTTGGGCCACGAATGATCATTTATTCGAATTGGGACAAAATTTAGCGCTATGTTAAGCAATCGTAAGTGGACTTATATAAAAGTCGCACCTATTTTGAGGTCGGTCAATAACAATTTATGCACCATTTGTTTTGAGACATGATATAGAGATCATGCTCCAACAATATCTAGTGCAATAAGAAAGGGATAAGATGAAGAAGGGATGGAAAAATTGAATAAACCACTTTTGAATAAAAAATTTAATCAAACTATCATTAAAATCATTCATCCATTTTGTGGAGTTGAACTCAACACCCAAGATCCAATAATGTTAATAAAGTCATGATCAAAAAATCAACTCAAGACAGCCAGAAAATAATCACAAAATAAAATTATATTTAATATATACATTAAAAGGGTTTAAAAAATGTTTAAAAAATCAAAATAGAGGAGAAAAATATCAACTATGTTCAAATTAATCAAGAAAGAAAAAGTAAGGTCATAGAAAAATCAGAAATGGATCCAAATATTTTTATAAAATTTTTAGTAATTTTTAAAAGTCAGAAACTATTTTTAAACTATTTAAAATTTCTCAAATAAATAGAAAATATGTCAAAAATAGTAAACCTCAGTATAAAATTCTATAAAATCAAAAATATGCAAAATAATATTTATGGATTTTTTCAGAATTAAAAAATGTCAGAAAGTATTTTTTAAGTAATTAAAAGAAAGCAAATAATTAAAAAAATACAAAAAAAATATCAAATGTCAAAATAAAAATGTGAAAAAATAGTCATGAGATAAGAAATAATTCAAAGTATTTTTGTGAATTTTTTCATAATTTTTGGATAAAAAATAAAAGAGTTATGATTTTTTTTTGAAAATTTAATCAATAAAAATATAAAATCAGAAAATAAAATAAAACCAAAAAGATGTAGACCATTAGATCATAGCTAAAACGCGTTAGTAAGCCGATCCAGTGGACCAGACACGTTGTGCTTGATATGGACCTTAGTGAGATACGCATAAGATCAGAAAAAGGGCAACCAATGAAATTAAAACGTTTGGCACGCTATCATTGACTGAGACGAGACATGTCATCGTCTTCAACCTCCATACACCCTGCAATGGGGATTTTGTGAGATCCTTCAAATGGAAAAATTAGGATCCCAGGCTAGTATCATTGAACTCCTCTCTTCAAGACGATTCTAACACAATCATCGCGCCAAATTTATATAAGGTATGGAGAGAGATATGAATCAAAAACCCAAAAAATAGCGAGCACCTTCAATTTGAGATTTCTCTCTCAATTCTCAATGGATTTAGAAATTGTAAGCAGCATTGGAATCAGGAGAAGGAGTAGAATAGATTAGTGCTTGATTTGGATCCAAATGGTGGAGAATTCTACCTTTTCGAAGTTCAAGGAAGAAGCTCTGAAACTGGACTTCTGTAGCTTGAATTATGGCTCATTTTGATTGGTTTAAGTGCTGGAGAGTTTATATGATGGTTAAGGATAATGAATGCGTAAAGAATTTTAGAAAAGGGAGCTTAAAACTCAGAAACTAAATTCAAAAAAGATGGGTTCGTGTGAAGTTTTGGAAGGGTGTTTTTGGCTCTCAAAGCTTAAGGAAATGAATGGGGGATGACCCTCTATTTATAGGGAAGTGAATGGGAATGAAAATTGGAAGAAACAAGGAAGTTTGGAGGGAAATTGAGTGAAGGTCGAGCACGAGTGAAGTGTGACTTCATTTCCATCAAAACTCAACCAAATCTTGCGTTTTGGGGTGCTAATCACTTATGGAAATTTTGCTAATCAAGTTTAAATCAAAAATGCGCATAAATCTTGTGTTTAGAAGTCACATTATGGATTTCAAAATTCTGACTTTGTGGAAAATTCAGTTTCAAGTTACCAAATTCAAATCCATGGCATTTCCAACTCAATGGGTCTTAGGGCATGATTCTTGATGCTTTAGAAAGACGAGGTTACAATATTTGCAATCGAAAAGGAATGGAGTTAAATGGCTACTTGAGATGAAAGTTTCATTGAGTCAAAGTTTAAGAAAAAGGGTTGATTTTCCATACTTAGAAATATTTCAAATTCTTCTTCAAAAATGACCTATAATCTTTTGCATCCAAACATGACCTTCCACTTGGAATTTGCTCTTGACCAAAAAAGATGGAATGAAATAGATCTCTTGAATGACATTTTGAAACTTGAACCACTCAAAATCCAAAAATTGAGCAAGTTATGACTTGTTGAAGTTGGCCAAAAATCATGAAATGACCTATAATCTTTTGCATATTTAAGGCAACCTCCATCCATTTTCCCACTTTGCACATGAAAGAAGGCATAAAGTTCACATCTTCAATATCATTATGAAAAAAGAATGGATTCAAGGTGATGAAAATTGACCAAGTTATGATCAATTGAAGTTACTTATGTAAAATTATGGATTCATTTGGATGACTTGTAATCTTTCTTCTTCACCAAGTTTCTTCCACATGAAAACTCCTTGGAACATTTGAAGTGATTTGTTGATAAACCTTTGAAGAGAAGGATGTCTTTGGAATCACTCAAAAATACCAAAAGGTGAGCAAGATATACTCCTTTGAAGTTCAAAACCCTAGCTTCTAGATCAAGAGAATGCCTTGAGGAACTTTGACAAGTTTGAACAAACTTCTTGTACCAATATTCTTGATTTGTGAATAGAAGTTGTTGAGGATGATAATGAGAACTCTTAGCCACCAAAACCCCTTCCGTATCTTGAATTTTTAGATAAGTATGCTCTTGTGACCAATAGGAACAAGGCCTTGTCCAAACATGACAACTTCTCCAATCAACCCCTTGTACTTTTGAGTCAAATCTAATAACCTTGAAATGTGATGAACCAAAGCAACCTTGCCATTCCAATTCTCCCAAAACCAATCCAATGGTGAGGTTTGAACTTCTCAAGCTATATTGACTAGGGCATGGAAATAAACTCATGAACCCATGGAGTAACTTGTTAAATCTCATTGCCCTTCACCTACAAGGATAATAAGCAAGACAAACCAACATTGCATTTTATTAGTTAAATGAAGAAAACAAAACAATATTCATGATCACAAAAGTAACATAAGTCAAGGTGCTTGTTAATCCCTCAAAAGGAGCAAAACTCAAAGTAGGGAGGGGAACCAAGAATCCTAGTGTGATCTTGTTGTGAGTGAATCAACATGGTATGATGAAGGGATCTTAGGGGCAAAAATTGGGGTACAACAGCATCCAACACCGGTCACTGATGTGACTCTTAAGAATACATGATCTCCTTCTTGAAACTCAAGATCCTTCCTTCTTTTGTCATGGTAACTCTTCTGCCTACTCTGTGAAGCTTTCATCTTATCCCGAATTAACTTCACCTTCTTTGTAGTCTTCCAAACAATTTCTGGTCCAAGTACTATGCTCTCACCAGATTCATACCAACACAAAGGTGTCATACACCTCCGATCATACAACGCCTCAAAAGGTGTCATCCCAATATTAGAATGAAAACTAGTGTTATAAGTTAACTCGATTAGTAGAAGATAGTTATCCCATATACCTCCCTGCTCAAGAACACAAGCTCTCAACAAATCCTCCAATGATTGAATAGTTCTCTCGGTCTAACTATGTGTCTGTGGATGATATGCAGAACTCAATCTCAACTTAAAGCCCAACACATCCTGTAAACTCTTCCAAAATCCAGAAGTAAACCTTGGATCTCTATCGGAGAAATACTTGACGGAACCCCATGAAGTTTCACAATCACACGAATGTAAATCTCCGCCAACTTTAATATCGAAAAGCTGATATTAATCGGAATAAAATGAGCTGATTTCTCCAGCCTATCAACAATCACCCAAATCTTATCATGCCCTCTTGGAGTACTCGACAGCCCCATCACAAAATCCATAGATATACTATCCCACTTCCATTCTGAAACATCTAATGGTTTCAACAACATCGCAGGTTTCTAATGTTCGACCTTCGACTTATGACAAGTCAAACACGCATACACAAACCTTGCTACATCATGTTTCAATTCGGACCACCAAAATAACTTCTTCAAGTCTTGATACATTTTAGTTGCACCCGAATGAATATTCAAATTGCTTCAGTGGCTTTCTTCCAGAATCAACTTCTTCATCTTGGAATCATCAAGAATACAAATCCTATTATGGAATCTCAATACACCTTTCTCGTGAACTTTAAAATCTCTATCTTCATCTTGATTACTCCCAACCATCAAATCTACCAGTTTTACATCCAACTTCTGAGCCTCTTTAATATTATTCAAGAAATCACTGTTAATTTTCAACATACCTAACATCATACTCTGTGTTGTAAACTTATAGACTAAACACATGTGTCCGAACTGCTCGATCAATTCTAATTCTCTAACCATCATAGCTGATATATGTAACAATTTCTGACTTAAGGCATCTGCCACAATGTTAGCTTTACCCGGATGATAATTTAAGTTAAAGTCGTAATCCTTTAACAGTTCTAGCCATCTTTGATGCCTCATATTCAATTCCTTCTGGTCAAACAAATACTTCAAGCTCTTATGATCACTAAACACTTCAAATCTGGAACCATAAAGGCAATGCCTCTAAATCTTTAGCACAAACACCGCTGCAGCTAGTTCTAGCTCATGAGTAGGATAATTATTTTCATGAATCTTCAATTGCCTCGACGCATAAGCTACCAAGTTATCATTCTACATGAGAACACCACCTAGGCCCAATTTAGAAGCATCACAATACACAACAAATAATTCTTCAGGATTAGGTAATATCAAAATCGGAGCCGTCATCAATTTCTTCTTCAGCCTTGTAAAAATTTCTTTGCATTGCACATCCTACACAAAAGCTTTGCCTTTACAAGTTAGATGAGTTAACGGAAGTACTAACTTAGAAAAACCTTCAATTAACCTTTTGTAATAGAAAGCCAAACCCAGAAAGCTTCTAATTTCTGTAACTGATTTTGGAGTCTTCCATTGGAGCACTGCATCTACTTTAGATGGATCTACAACAATACCATCACCTGAAATAACGTGACCAAGAAAACTAACTTTTTCTAACCAGAACACACATTTTGACAACTTCGTATATTACTTCTTCTCTTTCAAAACTTGCAATACAATTCCCAAATGCTCAGCATGTTCCTCTTTCGATTTGGAATATATCAAAATATAATCAATGAATATTACCACGAACCGATCCAAGTAAGTGCGAAAGATACAGTTCATATAATCCATAAACACTCCTGACACATTTGTAAAATGGAATGGCATCACCGGATACTCGTAATGTCCATACCGAGTTCTGAAAGTCATCTTTTGAATATCGTGATCTTTGACTCGAATTTAGGGATAACCCGATATCAAGTCAATCTTGCTAAATACACGTGCATCCACCAATTGATCCATCAAGTCATCTATTTTCGGAAGCTTATACTTGTTTTTATTGTCACTTTATTCAATTATCGGTAATCAACATACAACCTCATTCTACTGTCCTTCTTTTTCCCTAGTAACATCGGAGCTCCCCGAGGCGATACACTTGGCCTCACAAATTTATTTTCAAGTAAGTCTTCTAATTGCTTCTTCAACTCTGTTAACTCTGATGCCGAAATCCTATATAGTTCCATAGAAATGGGTCTGGTACCAGGAATAAGATCAATAGAAAATTCCACTTCTCTTTCTGAAGGCACATCTGGAAAGACTTCGGGAAATTCACCCACCACCTGTAACTCATTGATTGCAGCCCGATTCTCCATAGATAAGGACACCATTAATGAAAATACCTGAGCTTCATCCCACATCAACTCATTCAACTATATAGGAGATAAGAATCCAGCTTCCCCCTCCTCATCAGGAGTAGAAAACTGCACTGATTTATTGTAATAATTAATATGAACGTAACTATATTCCAACCAGTTCATGCCTAGAATCACATCCATACCACTCAACAGTAAACAAACTATATCCACATTAAAATCTCTGACAAATATTGACAAATGACACTTTAAACATACAACAGAAGTAGTCACTAATCCCTTAGCTGGAGTATCGATAACCATCTCTCCATTAATAGAAGATAATATAAGACCCAACTTTTTCACACAGTCAGCAGCAATAGAACAATGTGTAGCACCAGTATCAATAATAGTAATTAAAGGAGTACTATAAATTAAACATATACCTCTGATCAAACGGTCTTCATTGGATGTTTGAGTCCTAGCCAAAGTAAACACCTTCCCACCGATTCGAGCTTGCTTCAGTTTCTGACACTGAATACTGATATGTCCTTCCTCGCCACAGTTGAAACATATTACCTCTTTTTATTTATAATCAACTATCTCATGCCTGACTTTACCACAACGGAAACACCTCTTCACTTCCCTAGTACACACATTACTTTAATGACTTGTTTTTCCACACCCGAAACATATACTGTCAGCAGGAGCACCTCCCCCACTTGTCCTCTTACCATCAACAACTTTGTTTTTCTTTTTCGGATGGAGCATTGTAAGGCTTCCCATGGTTTTGTTGTTGCTTGCCTCTCTTCTCACTTATGATCTTGTAGTGAGCATTATTGTCCTCTTCATAAATTCTGTAACTATTCACCAAATATGGAAATTTATGAATCTGCTGATATCCAATAGCCCGCTTGATTTCTAGTTGCAAACCATTTTGAAACTTAATGCACTTTGAAAATTTAGCAATTGCCTCGCTATAGTGAGGGTAGAACTTTTCCAACTCCACGAACTTAGCAGCATATCAGCCAGCGACAAATCTCCCTGTCTCAATTCTAGAAATTCAATTTCTTTCTTCCCGTGGACATCTTCAGGAAAATACTTCCTAGAAACTCCCTTCTGAACACAACCCAAGTAATCTCTTCACCTTCCCCATCCATCCTTTGACGAGTGCTAATCCACCAGTCATCAGCCTCTCTTTCCAGCTTATGTGTATCGAATCACACCTTTTATGCCTAAGAACAATCCATAACCCGAAAGATCCTTTCTATCTCCTTGAGCCAAGTTTGTGCTCAACCAGGATCATACCTACCCTTGAATGTAGGTGGATGGTTCCTCTGGAATGTCTCTAAAACATGGGATCCATCATTTTCACCAGCGTTAGGCTAATGTTGCACAACCTGAGCCATATCCTACAAAGCAGCATCAAGTGCAACATTGTTTCTTCCAGCCATTTCTCTGTTTCACACCATAACATCAAACAATGGTTAGAAGAAACACATCGACAGTATTCAACTGTCACACTATACTATTGACTCAACGACCTGGCCGGACAAACCGACCTGCTTTGATACCACTATTGTAACACCCTAATTTAACCCATGCGTAATTATAATTAAATCAGAGTAATTTAAACCATCAGATCACAATTAGGATGCCACATCTTACAAAACGAACATGGCTGCCCAGAATATATAAATGATACATAACACCATCATAGATGAACCGAAACAACACAACATAGTTCTCAACTTCAATTTTATTAATGCAGCGAAAATGAATCATACTTGTCGTAAACATTTCAAATTCGACACAAACCAACATTTACTCAAAATAAAAGAGAGTTCGTAAAACTCCAACAAACACTAGTGCAGAAATGACTTTTTACATCGGGTGAAATTGACTTTTTACATCGGTTCTGGGTCCGATGTAAAGTCAAGCGATATAGTAAATCAGGGACTTTTTACATCGGTTCTGAGACCGATGTAAAAAGTCCCTTTTTTTACATCGGTTATAATATAAGAACCGATGTAATAAACAGTTATTATGCACATTTTTTAAAAAATTGATCCAGTTTTTTACATCGGTTGGAAGTAATACCCGATGTAAAAAGTCCCTTTTTTACATCGGTTATAATATATGAACCGATGTAAGAAACAGTTATTATGCATATTTTTTTAAAAAATTGATCCAGTTTTTTACATCGGTTGGAAGTAATACCCGATGTAAAAAGTCCCCAGTGACGCGACTTTTTACATCAGTTATTATCCCCAACCGATGTAAAAAGTCCCTTTTTGAAAGTTTTTACATCAGTTTTTACTAATAACCGATGTAAAATGTATGAAATTTTTTTGGAATAGATTATTTATTTTCTGGATGTTTCCCTGTACAAATATAATTTGTACCCATTTTTTCATATTTTTCCAATATCACACAGACTATATTTATGTCGCTATATAGATTTCATAGCTTTCCAACATCACATATATCACATCTAGGTCGATGTTTTCATATTTTTCACAACAAACTTACAAATTGAACAATTGTATTGCAAACTTGTATTGTATTACAACAAACAAACTTACAATTACAAATTCTTCACAAAATATACAACAATATTCAACTATTTATAAGTCTTTTTTCAAAACTTACAATTACATATTATTCACAAAATATACAAAAATATTCAACTATTTCTAAGTTTCCAAACTTAAATTACCAATATAAAATCTTCGGTAGACAACACCAAAATCACATTGCCTGACAATAAATAATAACAATTAACATCAGCAAAAAAATCAAGAAACTCAATAAATGTGCAAAAACCATATGTATTGTTCAAAAACCACAACTTATACAATTCTATAAAACTCACCAAGATAAACTTAATTTTCATGTAACTCAAAGAAACATTTTGCCCAACGAAGTCGCAAATCATACAAATCATTTAGTGTTAATTTTGTTGGGTCATCAAATACCTATAATACATAAATATAACAATATAGAGTTAATTTTTAAAAATTCATATTAAATCGAAAAATAAAAAGTAAATAACAAAGTAAAGTTATTTTTAGTACCTGCATCCAATTTTCGGTTATATTAGCAGAGACAATATCCAATATATTTTTCATCACATAGTATCCACAATCATTAGAGTTATGTTGTTGCATTGTCTACAATTGAATGACATAATTAGTGAATACTTATCATAAATTTAACTATATAATTACAATTTACATCACACTTACATTGGGATGAAGCCATGTAGCATTTTTTCTATTTCCATTTGCCATTTGATGAATCCCAAAAGAACTAATACAGAAAGATAAACATCACATAGCTAAATTTACTCGCCAATGAAAAATGACATAACTATTAGTTGTCAATGAAAGTCACATGAAAGATAAACTTACTTTGTAATAATTTTCTTCGTGTGATGGTCAATTTCCCGATGAAGTGAACAAAATACGACAACTAAATTGTCTCTTGGACACATGACTATTAATTGCCAATGTCTCCTGTAAGGGTGTGTGGAAATAGAAAAGTCACATAAAATATATATGTTATCAAAATTAAATAATATAAAACACAATTATATAAAAATTCTTACCCATGAATTAATGGTAGTAAGTGACACACTCTGTTTTCATCACGTAACTTTTCTAGTACGTAATTTTTAACATCTTCTTGAGATTTCGCTACATTATCATTATAAATACACCTAGCAGGGTCCATAAAACCATATAATTCTGAAATGGAATTCTCAAGACAAACACGATGAATATACCTGAATAATTTTAAAATAAACATTAGAATCAAAGTGATGAGAGATATGACATATTAATATAAATTGACTTTAATAAAACAATAAAATGTACTTACGTGCACCAAATTTGCAGAATAGACACGTCAAGCCAATGACCTAAACCCACCAATAACTCTCTGATACATTTAGTTGAAACATAAAAATTAGAGACACTCGCACAATGACTTAATTGTATTGCCAAATGGTTATCATCCATTTTCAAAACCATGAGTAACAATCTCTGAACATCATCAACTTCCACGTCTTTTGTGCTCTCTTTTGTGCTTTCCTTTGCAGCTGAACAACTTCCTTTTCCGCTTCCATCGATAATTTCCAATTTTTCAATGCATTTATTATCACCTGTGCTTTGTGATAAACCCATAGACTTAAGTGTCTCCATTAATGATTGTTGAAACATCTTACGCTCTTCAACCAACTTTTCTTCAAGTTCATCTCTATGTTTTGTTTCCAATATTACAAGTTGTTCATTTACGTCGATATGTTGACGTGATCTTCGAAAGTAAGTGCTTTGTTTATGGTGTTTTCCAACACCACGAACACGACCTCCATGCTCAGATGTTCTAATGGCTAATGATAAGATATCGTTACGTCCATCCGGAACAATTGCACCTTTTTCAGCTTCTTAAACTAGAGAATCCTACAAAATGCAAAAACATCAATTAATCAATCACAAATATAATGATACTTGAATAATTTTTCGTTGTTTACTTACAATTTTTTCAGCAACCTCTTGTGTAGATTTTGATGTGTATTCTCCTCCTTTATTTTGTCGTGCTCTCTTCCATAACTCATGGCGTGATGGTGGAGATGGACTATCATTATCATCTAATGTGGAATTATCTCTCGATGATAACTTTTCTTTCATAATTTTCTCCTCAAGTAAGCGATACCCTCCACGAGACAATACATGTGGGTATACATTCTTTTATTATTGGCCGGTGAAAAGTCGTGAACGGAGTGAACGACGTGAAATGACAGCAAGGAGACGTAATCAAATTTCAACAAACTGCATCATCTATGTTCATCAAACAAATCTGCAAATTCATAACAAAAATCATCATCAATGGCGGTCGAAAACGATGAAACATGAACGAACAGAACCACCGCGGTCGAAGACGACGACCAGAAACGGCGGAAACACGAACAGAAACCACCGCGGTCAAAGACGACGACCGGAAACGGCGGTCGAAGAACCTTCGTGAACGGAAACGTCGATGATGGTGGCTGGGAAATGGCGGTGGTAACGTTTGTGAAACAGCGGTCGTAAGGGTCGTATGCGTACAGTGGAAAGGAGTGAAACGGCGGCTACGGAATATTGTACAGTGGAAATATTGAAATATTTTGAATTTGGGAAATAAGGGTTTATAAGCTATTACCTCGGTGGAAATGAATACCCGATGCAAGGGTTGGCTTAGTGGAGAAGCTATTACATCGGTGGATCCTAATAACCGATGTAAGGGTTTTGAACCTATTACATCGGTGGATACTAATACCCGATGCAAGCTTTTTTTTCTGACTTTTTTACATCGGTTTAAACTTCCACCGATGTAATATGTTGTGAAGATATTAATTTATTCTTTAATTTATTTTTTATATTAATATCTGTTGTGAAGATATTACATCGGTTTTTAGTTAACCGATGTAATATGTTGCATGTTTTTTATTAATATTTCTACTACCTTGTTTCTTATTTACAAAAATACCACCGTATTTTTTTCTGAAAACTTTTTACATCGGTGGATGCTTTTGCCCGATGTAATAGGTAGCGAAATATATTTTTTTTTCTTATTTTTTATATCATTGCAAATAAATACCTTATGTAAAAAGTTTGTTAATTGTATTTTTTACATCATATATTTTGATACCCGATGTAAAAATCTTTTCTCAAATGTCTTTTTTTTAGTAGTGAAATCACAAAAACAACGAAAGTAAATAAGCGCTTATCCCTCCCTGGTGTTACATATCAGATCAATGACGCTGACTCAATTAAACCTGAAGAGCAACCTCTTCTGAAACTCTGCAGCCTCGGACTACTCCTGACTATCTGCACGATGTCGTATAAAGCATAATTCCAACAAAAGGGTGAGATATCATAACAATATAATAAAATGTATAATAATAAGTATGCGATAAATATAAGCATGCATAGTTACACATTCCACATCTCACATTTCTATTCCATCACAACAATTCCATTACATGATAATTTATACAATCTCATATATTTATCATCACATATCAACAATTATCACATAATGCATATAACATTTATACAACTGAACATAATGTCAATTAATCAATGCTATGCAAAGAGACCGACACTGACTCGATACATGTGGTACCATCAAGGCATAAGCCCTCTCCATAATTACAAATAGGGCAGTAACAGGGCATAAGCCCTCACCAAAACGCTAATACAGGTCAACAACAAAGCATAAGCCCTCACCAATAAATGCATGCAACACCGACATACAACAACATAATTATGCAACCACATGGCATCAATCCTCAATATTATGCCCATACAGGCTAACAACATCATCATCATCATTATTATGCGGCATATTATAAAATCCATCCATACATTTGCGTACAAAATTATTACGTTTAATTCAACTTCATCAATACATATCATACGACAAATACATTCAAGGAACAAGCCTTCACCAAAATAATTACCTCCCATTAATAAAACTATTTGTATAAGATAGAAAATATGTTTAGCTTCCCGTCAGTTAGAACGGTGCGTCAAACAGACACCCGAGTCAAAAGTTATGAATTTTATAAGTTTTGGAAAATCTATCACCAAATGGCGTTCGCCATTGACCTAATGGCGCTCACCATTAGCACACAGTATGTAAAAATCAATTTTTGACCAAATGTTGATTAAAAAAATATATATAAAAGATATACAAATTAAGTAGTCTCATATAATAGTGATGGTTAAGAAATATATATAAAAGATATATAAATTAAGTAGTCTCGACACGTCATAAATGTACATTTTAGTAGAAAAAGAGAAATAATTAAGTTGTCATCTACCCGTGCTTTAGTAGGGGGCGCACAATAACATTATAAATAATAAATAAATATAGTATAGTGATGATTAATAAATGTCTATAAAAATATACAAATTAAATTGTCTCGGTCCATCGAAATATATATTTTAGTATAAAAATAAAGGAAATAATTAAATAGTCATCAACTCGTGTGTTTGCACGGGTTGCACATTATCGTTATAAATAGTAAATAAGTATAATATAGTGATGGTTAATATATATATATATATATATATATATATATATATATATATATATATATATATATATATATATATATATATATGTGTGTGTGTGTGTGTGTGCGCGCGCGCGCGCGTGGGTGTGTGTGTGTGCTTGTGTGCGTGCGTCTGTGTGTGTGTCGAGCCCTCGAAAATGTATATTTAATAGAAATAATATAGAAAACAATTAAGTGGTCATTTACTCGTGCATTCGCACGGGTCGCACATTATCGTCATAAATAGTAAATATAATATTTCATTGATGATAATAATAATAATAATAATAATAATAATAATAATAATAATAATAATAATAATAATAATAATAATAATAATATAAGAATAATAATAATAATAATAATAATAATAGTAATAATAACAATAATAATATATAATAATATTTATTTTATGTAATAAAATTATATTATCTCATTCACTAAAAAATCAATTTTTTATTACATAAACAAATATATTAAAAAAATATATTAATATAATTAAATAAATTTATGTGAACCTCACGATTTTTTATTGTTCATATCTAATTTTTCACCTGCAAAATTGTATTATAGAACAAAGACATTCACAAAATCATAAATATAAACCTTTTTCGTTTCTAAAAATATTTGTAGTAATATAAACTTTTCCGTTTAAAAATAATATTTGTCTTAACAATAGACTTTTCCCGCTTATAAAAATAATTGCATCAATAATAGATTTTTCCTATTTATAAAAACATTTGTATCAATAATATATTTTTTCCCGTTTAAAAATATATATGTAGAAAATCAAGGATATACTTTTCCTTTTTATAAAAATATTTGTATCAACAAAACACTTTTTCTATTTATAAAAATATGTATATCAACAATATATTTTTTTCTCATTTATAAAAAATATTATACTAATAATACACTTTTCCCGTTTATAAAAATATTTGTATCGACAATACACTTTTTTTGTTTATACAAATATTTTTATTAACCATACACTTTTAGTGTTTATTTGGATAAACAATAAACTAAATTTCGTATAAAAAAATATTTGGATAAACAATAACAAAATTTCCGTATAGAAAAATAACATCATTCATAAAAATATTTAGATCATAAAAAATAATTTTTATAAATCTTATATAAAAATTGTACAGTAATATAACTTTTATATTAAATATCTTTTTTATTATATAGAATTATTATTTTATATTAAACTTTAGTTTCATAGTTTATATCCATCATTTTTTTAACAAAATTTTTTAAAGGAAAAGTTCAACTTATGTCATTAATAAAAATATTCGGAATACATGTTAGAATTACATTAAAAATATGGATATTAGTAAAAAATGGAGCTACCTTATCCAAAGCATGAGCGACTTCATTAGCTTGTCTTCTAGTGAACTTAACATAAGAGATCATAAACAGAAGGTTCAACAGGCGATTATATTTTCGAGTAATCGCACCAAACTTTGAAACATTGGGCTTGAAATTGTTAACACTATCCACCATATTTTATGCATCCAACTCGAAATCTATATTATCTAGACCCAGCTCGTGCACTCAATTAATAGTTGTTATGAGGCCTAGAGCCTCTCTAAAATATACGTCAGTGATGGGAGAAAATCGTTATGCTTTAGCCATGACAAAATGCCCATCAGTGTCCCTTATGCAAGCACCTACACCTACCTTATTATGAGAAAAGGAAGTATCGATGTTACATTTAAGACGCCCCACCAAAGGACTACCCAACTTAGGGATAGAAGATCTTCTATTTGGGATAATATTATTGCTTCGAACATGTTGAACTTCTTTCCAACCTTCCAAAATATGCATAGCTCGATGACAAATATCAACCGAAGAGTCAGCACTATGATTGTAGATATGATTGTTCCTGCCTTTCCAAATACTCCACATAATAGTAGAGAAAATCCCCTGATGATATTGATTAGCGACCTGTAAAAAGGAGAAAATAATAGAGGGGAACTCACCCCCATTGAGAATCAATGGCTGAAGTGTGGACCATAAACCCACTCTATCCCAACACTCAAGTCTCTTTAGACACTGAAAGAACAAATGATAGTTATTCTTTTCGCCTTCCATACACCCTATACAACTCGAGGGACAATCAACTCCTTTCTCTAAAAGCACACTTCTGGTGGGAATACAATTCCTACAAAGACGCCACCGAAAGTTCTTAATTCTCAAAGGACCTTTAATATCCCATACAAGGTTCCAATCCTCGTTAACCCTTAGGTGAGAAGTGTCAATAGCCTCATTGATACAATACCTATAAGCACTACAGACGAAAAAAAAACCATCTTTCTCAAGTTTCCTGATTAAATTGCCATTCTAAACTGCATCAAACAATAGAGTACGAAGATTTTTTTGAGCAACATCATCCCCAACTAAGGAATGAAGCAAAACTGGGTTCCACTGTTTTTTGTTGGGAATCATTAGGTCTGAAACTTTGAGCGACTCCATTATTTAGTGATCTGGGCAAGGTTTACCCAAAATAGTTCCATCAGAAACCCAAGACTGATTCCAAACTGGAATATTATCTCCTTGACCAATGCTTCATATATTCCCACCTCGCACAACAAACTTAGAACTCTAAATACTCCGCCAAACATAATTGGGATTGTTCCCAACAACAGAATCTAAGAAATCACAATTAGGAAAATACCTGGCCTTGTAAAGACGAGAAACAAGATTTGTAGGATTACTCATAAGGCTCCAAGATTCTTTACTAAGCATAGAATAATTAAACGCACTATTATTCTTGAAATCCATACCTCATACATATTTTGGCATAGACAACCGATCCCAAGATAACTAGTGAATGCCTTTTCCACTATTACCTATATGACCCCCACCAAAAGGAGTTCATCATCTTATCAATCTCATCAGTAAACGAGGAGACAAATAAGAATATACTCATCATATAAGTCGAGATGGATTGAAGAACCGACTTAATAAGAGTTTCCCTACCTGCTTGAGAAAGACACCTACTACTCCAAAAATTTATTTTCCGCCAGATTCTATCTTTAATGCACTTGAAAGAAGCTTTTCTATTTCTACCAATCACGGATGGTACACCTAGACATTTTCCAGTTCCAAATACTTGTTGCACACCTAACACGTTGGCCAATAAGTTTTTTGTATATGTATCCATATTCAGACTACAAGTAGAACTCAGATTTCTGGAAATTTATGGCTTGACCCAAGGCTTCTTCATAGGTAGCAATAATATTTTTCATCGCCTGAGCTTTATTAATATCCGATCTAAAGAACAAAAAACAGTCATCAGCGAATAAAAGATAAGAAATAATAGGCGCATTATGACAAATTTGTGTTCCATGTATGTCCCCCTTAGCTTCGGCTTGCTTGATGAGAGCAGATAGACCATCCGAACAAAGAATAAAGAAGTACGGGGAAAGAGGACCCCCCTGCCTCAAACCACGACCCGAACCAACCATATTGCCATTCATAACCACTGAGTAATCTACAGTTTCAACACAGAGCATGATCCAACCAATCCACTTTTGACAGAACCCCAATTTAGTTAGGACATCCTTCAAATAATCCCAATCAATCCATACTACAGGTAAATATGTTACGAGGAAAATTTATTGGATGATGAGAGGTTCCAAAACGAAAGTGTCGTGGAAAAAACTCTTCTATGGTAGTCTTGCTAGACCTAGAGCTAAATTCATCTTGTGGTTAGCTTGCCAAGGCAGATTACCCACCAAAGACCAGCTTCTTCGATTTGGTGTCACTACTGATGGTAAGTGTGTTTTTTGTGGACTTCAAGAAAGTGGTAATCACTTATTCATCTAATGTAATTTTACTAAGAAAGTCTGGATAGAGACTCTCAAGTGGATTGACGTCATACATATTCCGGGTGATTGGAAATCTGATCTTGACTGAGTTTGTCAAGTAACCCATGGAAAAGGTATTAAAGGTAGGTTCATTAAAATTGTTATAACATAGATTATTTATGCTATTTGGACAACTAAAAACAAGCCCATTTTTCAAAACAAGACTTGTGATACCGTCCACAACAAGGTAATGATAGATATTATTCGCATGAGAACAAAAAATAACAAAAAGCTAGATACAATTTGTAATAGAGTAATAGGTTGATCTTTTTGGTCTCTTTGATTGATTTTAGTCACTTGGGCGCCTGGATTATTTTGATCGGCTTTGTATTCTCATGGTTTTTTGGATATAAAATTTTCGTCTTTTGGTCCCAAAAAAAAAATAGAACTCAATTATCATTAAAAGTATAATATTTCTTTAACTATAAATTATGCCATATTTAATACTCTTTAAATAATTAAAAATATATTTATTATTTAATTAAGAGAAGGGATATTCTTACTTCAAGAGTAAATTTATAAGAGTTGTTCCAAATTTTAACCCTTAATTTTCATTAATGTAATGATTTTAGTTATTTTTAAAAATAAATAAATTAAATAATCAATTAAAGTCGTTAGATTAATGAAAACCAAAGATTAAGATTTGGAGTAACTCTTATAAATTTACTCTTGAAGTAAAAATATCTCTCATTTTAATTAATTATTATTTATATATTATATAGAAAAATTAATTATAAATATAATGTTTCTATTCATGTCTTGAATCCAACTGTGTCACTTCATCATTTATTTTCTGCAGCAATCCTCCCAAATCTTATAATTTAAAAATCTCCATCTTATCTTTATAAAAATATTTGGATCATAAAAAATAATGTCATTAAAAATGACTTTTATAATTCTTCTAACAATGGTAGATATAATACGATCAAAAGATTTCCCTAATTCAAAACAAATTTCAGAAAATAAAATCATATTGAATTTCATTAATTAGTTATTTTAAAAACACAATTAAATTAAATTTCATTAATTAACTTAACTATAAAAACAAATAACGCAAATGTATAGGAAAAAATAAATAAAGCAAATAGAATGTAATTACAAAGTATAAGATATATTCCATTAATCTCTAGAACAAAATAACAAAAAATGTATAATAAAGAAAGTAGCAGATCTCTTTGGTATAAGAGAAATAATCCCACAAAATATGCTAAAAGAATACTCTTATCTTATTAATAAAATGTATATTAAATTTAGAATTTTAAAGCTTAATGGTAAAATGTGACTTGAGGAGTCAATTACATTGATAAGATTGTTGAAAGAAAATCAAACAAATATGTTGCATCATCCTAAATCAAATAGAAATATTGTAAAATTAAAATCAGATTGATAAAAACTATTAACATTATAAAAGAACGGATGTATATTCCTAACCTTCCATTTATTTTTCTGGTAAATGGCCAACAAATTAATCATAAATAGTATATATTTTATTAATTAAAGTTGTTAAGTCTCTTAAACAAATTTTAGAGTCAAAACTAAAATTAATTTAATAATTATTAATATTAATTTATTTTAATTTTAAAAAATATTAATTCATTAACTTTATTATTTCTTTTTATTATTTTTAATTCATTATAATATTATTTAGTTTTAATTAAAATAGCCACTCAAAAATTAATTCTATTATCTCTCTTTATTATTTTAATTAATTAAGATATTATTTGATTTTTATTAACATATATCTTTTTACTCCACTAAATTAATTTTACTTCCATAAAATTTTTAATTTTATTAAATTTAATAAATTTTAGTAAAGTTAGTAATTTAACATTTTTATTTTATAAAAAGTATTAAAATATTTCTTCCCTAAAATACATATTACATTTATTATAACTTCTTAAAATATTTCAAACTTAAGATTTGTAACTTCCACACAATTATTAAAATATATAATAACAAGTTAAAATTAATAATAAATTAAAGTTATAATAAACTCCACTAATTTCATTCCACTAACTCTTTTAAATCTTTTAAGCAAATTTTGAAACCAAAACTAAAGTTAACTTAGTAATTATCAATATTAATTTATTTTAACTTAAAAAATATTATCTCACTAATTTCATTATCTCTCTTTATTATTTTTAATTAATTATGATATTATTTAGTTTTAATTAAAATAGTCATTTAAAAACTAATTTCATTATCTCTCTTTATTATTTTTAATTAACATATATCTTTTTACTCCACTAAATTAACTTTACTTCCACAAAATTTTTATTTATTTTATTAAATTTATTAAATTTTAGTAAACTTAGTAATTACGTTTTTTATTAAAAAATTAATAAAATATTTGTTCCCTAAAATATATATTACGTTTATTATAATTTTCTAAGATATTTCTAAATTAAGATTTGTAATTTTCACATAATTATTAAAAAATGTAATAATAAATTAAAATTAATAATAAAATTCATTAATTTCATCCCACTAACTCAATTATCATCTCTCATTTTTTATTGATAATTACTTAAAAATTTTGTTTTATTAAATTTAATAAATTTTAGTAAAATTAGTAATTTAATTTATTTTATAAAAAAATCTAATAAAATATTTATTCTCTGAAATATATATTACATTGATTATAACTTCCTAAAATATTTCTAAATTAAGATTTCTAACTTTCACACAGTTATTAAAAAATATAATAATAAATTATATTGATAATAAATTTCACTAATTTCATTCCACTCTCTATTATCATCTCCCATTTTTCATTAATGATTAAATAAAAAATTAATTCACTAAAGCACATCATTCACCACTAGCTATCAATTTCTTCAAAAATAATCACCAATTTACTTTTATATAAATTCATCTCATTTTAAATGTTAAGATTAATATTCAAGATAGATGTGGTATATATTTTAATATTTTGGGACAATATTGTAATTTACTATTATAATTAGTGTTGAAATTTATTTGTTTTGTTTAATTTTAATCAATATTATCATTTACCCTCTTTAGTTTATGTGTGTTTTTGTTTTATTTATGAAATAATATTTATTTAATTGCTCACATATTATATGTGATCGTGATATGTAGAATTTTTTTATAAATTATTTTAGTATTTATGTGATTTATTTTAAAGGAGTTTAAAAAATTGTGATAAATATATAAGTTAAAATTTTAAGTTATTTTAATAATAGTGCATGTTTAAATTAAAATATATTTTATAAAACTTACATATTATGAGAAGATTTTAGTCTATTATTATATAAATAATATCATATGACTATATTTTTTTAATTATTCTTTTAAATGTATTTCTCTCAGATTCAATTCATTAGTATTAAAATTATCTCTCAATCACTCAACTTTTGAATATTGATAATGATATTATTGTTAATTTTATAGTGTCAATAATATATTTTATTAATTCTTTATAAATTTTCTCACTAATTTTTTATATGAATTTTTTATATATTCACACACTATTTTTAATATATATTTTTAAAATTTTCTCTTTTATATTTACTTTTTTAGTTAATAAATATATTATATTAAATTTTGTTAAAATATTTAACTAATTAGTACGCATATTATTACAATATTACAACAAAATTATTAATTTTTCGTATATCGCACATGTCAAATTACTAGTGAAAAATAAAAAATATCTAACTAATCCTGCATATGTATATTTGAAATTCAATGTTATAACTGAGCTGTGTAACTGGGCTCTATACTTTTGTGTTCCAAATCGAAAACCATGATAGAATTATAAATGAGTTATATAATTGAATCATAACCGTGCATATCTAGATTTGGATCCTAATCATTATGTGTTCCAAAAATCAAATTGTTCTGGAAGCTGGGCTATTGGATTTTGAATTTGTTCGATCTTCTTCTCTAGAGTCAGACACAGTTAATTCATCAACTGTTTGAAGAATCTTTTCACGCTTGAAATTCGAAGTTTATTTCACTGATTCATTGCACACTTTTGGATCCATTATTCAGCAATAGAACAAACAAAAACGCAAGAGCGGTTGTGAGAAAACCTTGCAACAACAACAATCTAAGAATAAATTAAATTATAATGAATATGAAATAAAATCATAGGCCAAAAAAATTTGATATAAAATATATATATATATCTGATAATCAATTAACGTGATAAACTTTTAGATTAGATGATGAGAAGGATGATGGTTAAATTCAAATCTGTCTTGGGTAGTACAAAAGATAAATTTTCTTTGGGTGAAAAGTTTATTCTTTAGGGACTTCGAAATAATTGATGTTGTAACTTTTATTATTCTATCTTGTAATTTTATATTGAAAGTTAGTTAGACATTTTTATAAGAAAGCAGTTTAAAGTCCACTCTCAATTTTCTCTTCAATTTCTTCAAATTGGTATCAGAGCACATGGCAAATATGATGGGTCAAATGTCACTGCCACAGATATCCAGATGAAGGCTCTGCTGGGATCGTTAGATGTATGGGAAGTAACTAACGATGAGTTTGAAGAACCATCAAATACAACGACAAACACAACTGCTCAGAACAAGACGTTGAAAGAAACGTGAGCAAAGGATAAAACAACATTATACATGCTGTTCAGAGCAGTCGACGAATCAGTTTTCAAAAAGATTGCTGATTCGACTACGTCGAAGGAGGCGTGAGACACGCTAGAAAAGGCTTTCGAAGGAGCAGATAGAGTCAAGCAAGTTCGATTGCAGACTCTTCGAGGAGAAATGGAGAGAATGAAGATGAAGGAGACAGAGTTCGTATCGGACTACATCACTCGTGTGTAGACGGTGGCAAATCAACTCAATCGAAATGGAGAAGCAATGACTGATGCTCGTATTGTCGAAAAGATTCTGAGATCTTTGACAGACAAGTTCGAAAACATAGTATGCGCAATAGAAGAAGCGAAGGATCTTTCGACAATCACTGTCGAAGAAGTGGCTGGTTCGCTTGAGGCACATGAATAGTGAAAAATAAAGAAGAAGGAGGAGACACTTGAGGATGCAGAACCCAACAGAGACGAAAAGGAACTTTTCTCTCAAAATTGGCGTGGGAGAGGAGATGGTCGTGGAGGACGTAATGGTTGTCAAAGTTACCAAAATAACAACTTCGACAGAGGACAGCCAAGCCAACAAAACTGGCGTAGCAGAGGACGTGGCCAGAGAGGTGGTAGGTCAAATTACAACAATATTGAATGTTACAGATGTAACAAACAGGGACACTATGCGAAAGATTGCAACTCCTACAGTTGCTACAACTGTGGTAAAATGAGACATCTTATAAAATATTGTCGACTCAGAAGAAAGATAGAAGAAACAACAAATCTTGCCCTAGAAACAAAATCGAATGAAGGATTTCTATTAATGACTCAAAATGAAGCAGATGCAGAAAATTACATTATGTGGTACCTGGACTCAGGAGCAAATAACCATATGTGTGGTCATAAGCACTTGTTCAAAGAAATAAAGAAAATTGAGGATGGTCATGTTTCCTTTGGAGATGCGTCGAAAGTAAGGGTCGAAGGAAAAGGAACAATCAGTTTCTTGCAGAAGGATAATTTGTTAGGATCAATCCAAGATGTGTACTATGTATCAAATCTCAAAGCAAATATTTTGATTCTGGGATAACTCACATAAAATGGCTATTCGATTCTCATAGAAGATCGAAGCTTCCATTTAAAAGACAAGTCAGGACGTCTGGTTGTTCAAGTCGAAATGGGGAGAAATCAAATGTACAAGTTGAATTTGAGAAGCATTCGAGAAAAGTGTTTGCAAGTCAATATCGAAGACCAAGCATCCCTGTGGCATCTACGCTTTGGTCATCTATATCAGGCTGGACTAAGGAGGTTAGCAAAGAAAAATATGGTACATGGACTGCCAGACATAGAATTCTAAGGAAAGTTCTTTGAAGAATGTGTGTTTGGAAAATAGAAAAGAACCTCATTTCAATCGAAGGCAGAATATCAGGCTAAACAAATTCTGGAATTGATTCACACTGACATATGTGGACCAATTACCCCAGAATCCTTCAGTGGCAAAAAGTACTTTATATTCTTTATTGATGATTTCTCAAGAAAAACTTAGGTGTATTTTCTGAAAGAAAAGTCAGAAGCCTTCGAAGTATTCAAAAAGTTTAAGATAATGGTGGAGAAAGCAACAGACAGGCACATCAAAGCTCTTCGATCAGACAGAGGTGGGGAGTATACTTTGACAACCTTTATGAAGTACTGTGAAGAGCAAGGCATAAGGAAATTTCTGCCTGCTGCATACTCACCCCAATAAAATGGTGTGCTGGAAAGAAAGAATCGAACAGTCCTTGACATGGTTCGATCAATGCTTAAGAGCAAGAACATGTCAAAGGAATTTTGGGCAGAAGCTTTACAATGTGCAATCTACGTTCAAAATAGATGTCCACATTCGAAGTTGGAAGCTTTAACACCTTAAGAAGCTTGGAGCGGACGAAAGCCAATTGTGTCTCACTTCAAAGTGTTTGAAAGTGTGGCTTGTGCACATGTACTTGATCAAAGAAGAACAAAGCTGGAAGATAAGAGCCAGAAGTACATACTCATTGGGTATGATTTGAAAACGAAAGGTTACCGACTCTTCAGCCCAACAAACAAAAAGGTGATAGTGAGTAGAGATGTTCGAGTAAATGAAGGAAGAAAGTGGGACTGGAACAACTCAACTGAAGTTATGGTCGAATTACCAGATGATATATCAAAAAATAATTCGACAGAACCAGAAGACTCTGAAGATGAAGAAGGAATCTCATAGCCCAAGTTGTGAAGTTTACAAGACTTGTATGAAAACACAGAAGAAGTGCATCTCGTATGTTTGTTGGCAGACACTGAAGATGCCAGTTTCGACGAAGCAATAAGAAACAAAAATTGGAAGGATGCTATGAATGAAGAAATTAAGGCCATCGAACGCAATGATACTTGGGAACTAGCAAAGTTACCAAAAGGAAGTCAAACAATTGGTGTGAAGTGGGTGTTCAAGAAAAAGATAAATGCACAGGGTGAAATCAAAAGATACAAGGCGCGACTTGTGGCGAAAGGATACAAGCAGAAATAAGGAATCACTATGATGAAGCATTTGCACCTATTGCGATAACGGAGACAATTCGAATGCTCATATCTTAAGCTGCTAAATACAAATGGAAAATATATCAGAAGGCTGCCAAGTCAGCCTTTTTGAATGGCGTGCTCGAAGAAGAAGTTTATGTCGAACAACCCCCTGGATACATGAAAATCGAAAATGAAGGAAAGGTGCTAAAGCTAAATAAGGAACTTTATGGGCTGAAGCAGGCACCACGAGTATGGAATACACGAATTGACACATACTTCAAAGAAAATGGATTTCAGCAATGTCCCTACGAACATGCCCTGTATGTGAAGAAGGAAAAGAGAAAATATTGCTTGTTGCTCTCTATGTTGATGATTTAATTTTCTTGGGCAACAATAATCAGATGATAGAAGAATACAAAGGCACAATGACACAAGAATTTGAGATGACTGACTTAGGCCTGATAAAATACTTTCTTGGTCAGGAGGTTCAACAAGAAGAAGCTGGAATTTTTATATCACAAGAAAAATATGCAAAAGATATCTTGAAAAGATTTAAAATGCAAAGCTGCAATCCAATTTCGACTCCAATGGAACCAGGAGCAAAGCTTTCGAAATTTGATGGGGGAGAGCGTGCCGAAGCAAACAAATTTCGAAGCTTGGTGGGAAGTCTTTGATACCTCACATGCACAAGGCCAGATCTTTCGCTGAGTGTTGGAATTGTGAGCCGTTTCATGGAAGAACCAGTTCTTGCACACTTGAAAGCTCTGAAGAGAATCCTTCGATATGTCCAAGGAACTGTGTCACTTGGAATGTTTTATTCGAAAGCAGAAGAATACAAGTTGACTGGCTACTCTGACAGCGATTGGTGTGGTAATATAGATGATCGAAAGAACACTTCAGGATATGTGTTCTTCATTGGAAACACTGTATTCACCTGGATGTCAAGGAAGCAACCCATAGTAACTCTTTCGACATGTGAAGCAGAGTATGTGGCAGCATCTTGATGCGTATGCCATGCAATATGGCTGAGAAGATTACTGAGCAGGATGGAATTGAAACAGGAAGATGGAACAATAATTCAAGTCGATAACAAATTTGCAATCGAACTGGCGAAGAATCCAGTCAACCATGAAAGAAGCAAGCACATTGATGTTCGATTCCATTTTATTCGAGAACACGTGAAGGATGGAAGCATCAAACTGAAGCACGTTGCAAGCAAGGATCAAGCATCAGACATTCTTACAAAACCACTGTCTAAGGAGCTATTCGACAAAGTCAAGAAAATGCTAGGGATGATGGATCGAAGGAATATTTAAATTTATGGGGGAGTTTTGTTGGTTAAATTCAAATTTGTCTTGGGTAGTATAAAAGGCAGATTCCCTTTGGGCAGTGGGAAGTTTATTCCTTATGGACCTAGAAATAGTTAATGTTGTAACTTTTATTATTCTATCTTGTGATTTTCTATATAAATCACTTTGTACTCATATTGAAAGTTAGTTGGACATTTTTATAAAGAAATCAGTTTAAAGTCCACTCCCAATTTTCTCTTCAATTTCTTCAAAGGACAGAGTTTGCGTGACCGCAAGATGCCATGTCTCCGTCGAATCATCGATATCAGCAACACTGTCAAGTTTGCATGACATTGATACCTGTAATATAAATGGAATACATCAGTAAAGCAGTATGCATAACAACGACATAATACAGAAAAATGAATTGATTATTTCAAATGATGACCACAATGTTGACCATATTCTTATTGTAAGAGTCTGAAAGACATTAAAGATAATTTCGACCAAATTCGAAGAGACTATCGACCATACCGTTTACAGTGTTTGGAATTCCATTTGACAGCATTTGGAAGTTTTGGAAGAGACTTGGAAGTTTTGGAACAAAGAGTTACTGGTGTTGTTGCTTGGGTTCGACACTCTGAGGTATTAAAGTGTTAAAATTGTATTTAACTTGTTTTATTTCAAAATATTGGAATACAGAGAGATAACCCTTTTGAAAAAACGTAAAAATGGTGTATACAAATCTTGGAATGCAGAGATTTTGTTTTTGGAAATGTGAGATAGTTGGTAAAGAAATAAATAAAAAGTAGTGTAATGATTATAAGTGTAACACCCACACATATATGTCTAGAATAATATGCAGAGATGTTAATTATGGTACAAAGAAACAAACAAATAGATTTAAAAGACAAGAAAGTTAAACTTTATACAACACAATTCTAAAATGGAATGTATACAATAAGCTTGTCTTCAACATTGCACAGCGGAAAGATAATTTCTACAAGGTCTTCCTGCCTTCTGCTCGTCTGTAGTCTTAGAAACCAACCATCTAGAAATTTTACCATTATAACTTGTTCCTGAAAAATAATAAGAGGATTGGGGTGAGATTACTAAATCTCAGTGAGTTCCCCTATCTTATGGGTTCACTTGGTTCTACAGGATATGTGCATCAAAAACGGATTCACTGCGAATCCTGGTTTTCTCTCAGGGTTGGGTACAAGTACACAACAACGGTACACCCCCATTGGAAGTCCTATAACTCCCCAATGAGGAAATAACAAACATATAATCAAATGAAAATAAGTATGCAGACTCGTATCTGTGTACGAGGAATCTAGGAGTAAGTTACTTGCCCCTACCCCGGTTACGCTTTCACACCCTTGGTGAGTAGCACACGTGCATCACCTCAAGAGACTTTCACCAATCACAATATGATGAATCAGATCAGTCCTAAATGGAATTCAATTCGAGACGAGTAACAACGGTGACATTTCCTATGTAGCGTCATGGCCCCGTCAATCATCAATACGCATGTGATCAAAAACGCCAATGCAAAAATTTCATCTTGACAACACGAGCCCACCGGAGACATAGCCTAATAATCTTGCCTATATGGCACCATTAAAGGTAAATTTAGTCGTATTATGATATTTCCTCAGTGGAATCATAACCTCACCATACCAAGCACGTGATGCAATTAATAGTTGGTGGAACGCCACACAAAGACCCACACAAGCACATCACAATGGTACCCAAGGTTCTATGATATACCAAGCACACAAGATTGGCCTAAATTGGATGCCATGGCCAGGTTTTCCCTGTCAGTACTCTATACGGTCTAAGTCATGAGCGATTTACGTCTTAGCATCTGGGCCTACTCCGATTCAAGAATACACATACAGAAGCACACATGACTGGACTAAACTTGGATGCCATGTCCAGATTTTCCCTGTCAATACTTTATTTTGAGCATACACAAGCACAATCAAGCCACACTGGAAAATACATCTGAATCGTCCACCCCAGAACGAACGGGAAAATCACAATGTTCACATAACATCGCATATCAAATAATACATTTTATCATAAGCATGCATTATCATTCATCTTCATAGAATAAGTGATTAAGAACTCACAACTTAACATCTTTCATAATGTATTTCCCAATAATTACATATAACAATCAATGTTATTATTCGTATCGCAATCAAATTAAGGATCACACAAGTTATATGCATCACACAACATGTTAACCAACCATCAGTGGGACCAAAGAGGCGTTCGGTACGCGCCATGGTACAAGACTGCACTAAAGGGGGTGAAATAATACAGTTATGTCCAGGAGGGCGCGCTAAGCGGAGGCTCCCGCACTAAGCGCGCTCTGCAAAATATTTAATTTTTTAAGCTTCAGTAAGGCACACTAAGCAGGATAGTCACGCTAAGAGTGATCTATAATTTCTCAAATTCCAACTCCCGGTAGGGCGCGCTAAGCGCGATCTTGCACGCTATGTGTGTTCTACGAACCTCCCAAATTCAACCATCAGAGGGGCGCGCTAAGCGCGGTCTGTGAAATGCAAAAAAACCAGAGTTGTAATAACTATGTCTTGAGATCTTCAAATCTCATTCCCTCTTCTTAATCTAGGTTCCCATCAGTACACAAACATAAATTCATATTAGGAATACGTTATTCATACATGCATCATCAATTTTTCTCTCAAACCCTTGAATCCCAACATGAAATTTCCCAACAATCCCAAGCTTCTAATTAATGGAACTCACCTTAGATTATTAAAGGTTAAGAGGATGCCCTTGATGCCATTGGATCCTTATCATGCATAAATCTCTACTTCCATCTTCATGAAATTCTTAACCCCTTCAATACCCATTTCAGCAAGTTCACTCTAACTTCAAACTCAATTTTCTCCTTCAATACATAAGCTACGAGCATGAATTATACATCGAAATGAAGATAATTTCGTGTAGATTTTAGAACTTCAAGTGTTACCTGAAATGGAGCTACGAGTAAAAAGTTATGCCTTGATGATTGAAGGCTATTCAAGAAACTCGTACAACAAAGTTAGCTTCAGACCACCTACTTTAAACGTGATTATCTCCCTAATCACGAACATGAAGAAGACAAATCTTATATTCAAGTTGTATAGAATTTCGTGAACTTTTCGAAAAGTTCAGAACCACCTAGATCGGAATTGTGAGCTAAGAGATATGGCCTGATTAGTGCAAGTTGTCCTTTAAATGCGAAAATATGATATGAACATGACAAAACTTGAATTCTTCTACTAATCTCTCTCTCCCTCTCTACTTCAAATTCTTATTTTTACAAGCCAAACAAGCCCTTAACTCCTATGTGATATTCTCCTCTATGCCTAAATTTCCCTTTAACCATGTCTATCTACTATGTTGTACCCCAAAATTTGCCCTCTCATTTATTAAGTGTTTTCTCACAAGATCTCCTTTGATTCAAGACTGCACAAGGGTTAATCAACTCAAGACACCTCCTTAAGCACTGATGACTGAAATTAGGGTTTGATATTACACAAGGATAATTTAACTTTTAATGCCTCATATGACTTTCATGGATCATTATGGACCCCCAAGATTGCTCATGTCAAGTTTCAAATCTTGGATCACATTTTTGCTCAGTCAATTGATCAGTTGACCTAAAAATCAGCTGTATTGGGGAAAAAGTTAACTATGGTCAATTTACAGTCAAACTTCATAATTTTTTATTCATATCAACATTGTTAACTCCTATATGTCATTTGATCAAGTTTGTACCACAATTCCTCAAGAAATTTGATCAGATCATCAAAAGGGCAAAATGGTCAAAATTAGGGTTTTTACTAAGAAAGGGCAATTTCTGATTTTTGACCTAGCAAATGGTTAATTGATTTGAGACATGATCTTAATAGTTCAATTTCATCATTTTGACCTAATGGCATGACTCAAAACATCCCCCAAGATCAATTGATTCATAGTTGATTTTCAGTCAACTCATCAAAAGTCAACTACACACTGAAAAGTCAAACTTTGAGTTTTTGGTCAAAATCAAGTGTCAAAGATCACAATTCATCAAAACATGTCAAAATATGAAACTTGTTTATCAATAAATCAAAAAGTCAAGATTTCATTTTGGAAAGTCAAAGTTTCCAAACTTAGAAATTTTTCTAAGTGTTGAAAACTTCATGTTTTTTCATAACTTTGAGCCATTTTTTTCACTATGATGCAAGATGATTCAAAGGAAACTTTCAATATGAAAATTGTAGATCTCCATGAGATCTAAAAAATTTCTTTACACAACTTCTCCTAGAAATGCATGGATTTCAATTTATGATTTTGTGAATATATGTTCATGAAACTAAACACTTAGTGAAAAGTTTGCCCTAGTTTATGCAGGATTTTGACCTAACTTCATGACAATTTTTCACATAGTTTCAAGGGGAATTTTCAAAATTTATTCAAATAGGGATTGTAGATCACATTAAAAGCTTTCTAAAATGTCAAAGAACTCCTTGAGATCATGTTTGAGCAAGGAGAATCGAAGGCATGAAGTTGGCATTTCATTCTTGAATTATAGGTCATTTTCATGAAGAACATGAATTCAAATCCATGTTTAGGTTGCACAATATTTTCTTTGTAGGCCTCAAACTTGTTTGGCACTCCATAATTAATGTCTTGCACAGCTGTAAGAGGCTTCAACTCAAGCATTCAATGCATTGCCCATGCTTTATTTCCATTTTAGGAAGAAAGTGTACAATGCCATTTTGAAAAAGTAGCTTTATGCACAAAACTTGTTCTTGAGCTTTGCACTTGTTCTCTTCTGATCATACACGACATATAACCCAAAAGAAATTTGTCTCAAGCCTCTAACAAGTCAGCCCATGCTTGTACTTCACCTTGAAACCATGTTTTCACTTTCCCTATAATTCTTGACTGTAAACTTTAGTCATCACACAACACGTCTCTCCTGACATCTTCTCCTAACATACCTGGGAAATAATTCGTTCAAGGTTCCTGATCTTTACTTACTCACACCGAGTCTTCATAGTTTCATAATTCCTGAAATGATATCTAGTCAAATATTCCTCATCCTCCACACATGTCAAGCTCATCCTTGTTCAACACAACTGTATCTCTTTACTTATCCTTTGGCTTACTCGCATCACCTTAAATCCATACCTTTCTATTGTAGTGTCTCGTTCCAATAACGTCATTTCTGAATCTCTTCCACGCAAGTCCAAACATTGTTCTACAAATGCTTAATGAATTCCTTGATCATGACATCTAACTCCCTGATGTTTAGATTGACTAATCCAAGTCTACCTTCTTCACACCACAAAGATTCTCGCTTAAAATTATACAAAGCATTCCCACTGGATGCTACAAGGATACGCATTCTTACAACTATAACATTGATATCCAACAATCCCACACACGTCTCATTGATGAATGGTGAATTCTAATATTTAAGTTATAATCATCATCAAACCACGAAGTCTCCTCTAAGACCATCCATTAATAACATCTATCTAGATTAATGTGGATCCTTGAGAGAGTAGAATGAATAAAACATTTCTCTGTGAGTTTCTCTTAGGAATATTCCTTCACTTAACACTTGTTATAAATATTCCTTTCATACCTACGAAGAACTTATCAGGTTCTTCTTCCATCTGTTGCGCTACTCTAATCTCAACCTGTCACACAATTCCTGAAACCAACTAAATCACACTTTCTCCATAATCCACTTAGTTACATTTCTCTAATACTCTGGGTCTGATTCATCAAACAACAACAGTCCTTTGTCGGAGTTCATCTAATCACGATATACACTGGACCCTTAAACACACCCAACAAGGTCTACTCCTTGATATTGAGTGATTCCAAAAATAAGGTCACTACTGATTCCACCAGTCTTGGTTAGGTCCACAATATAACTTGGTCACATGCTTCGGTTCTGGGATGTCTAAGGTCAAACACTTACTAAAAACAATTTCATTCTATTCCACCGGCCTCCACATCACACAACAACTAGGATAACACTGACAACTTCCCATAGTTCCTTCCATACAATACAACTTCATACACTTAGTGTGATAATACCTCTTATAGCTCATGTATCTTAAGCAGTGAAATAATTATTTCACAACTACACTTTGCCTAAGCAGTCATCTAACAACCTCACACGCCTTCCTTTAACTACGTAGTCCCATACATACACAACCTCAGGATGGAAATTCAATTTTCCAGTTGAAGCTTCTAGGACCGTCTCATTACCATGCCTCGTTCTTTCTGAAACTGTTGTTAAACTGACTACCTCGACAATGTTCCCAACGCACGTTTCCTATGTCCAGAATGTGACTACAACTCAAGGGATCACACTTGTGCTTCCAACACCCCCTTTGGATTTCTCGCACTCTAAATCCAATTGGTTTCTTTTTACCGAGACCGACATTGCTTCACTCCTGAGAGTCTACAGATACTCCCCTAGATACATTTCATATCGGTGAACCTAAGATATACTTCGTCTATTCCAACACTTATCACCAATGTTCAAGAATAGCCACACAACACACGACCAATATATAACATCTCACATCAGTTCCATCTCTGGGATTCCTGCATACTCATTACTTACCACTCCATGATACAAAAACATCCATAAGGTATCACATGATATCATCCATACAAACACAAGCATTTGAGGTCCCTATAACTTAGTATCAGAACTTGATCAATCCCACTATTTCTTGGTAGTTTCCCTACTATCCAGCACAACATATGGATCCTAGTTACACCTACCTCATGAGAATTTGGGTCTGTGTCTCACGAATACCAATCAAAGACTTACCTTATGTTCTGGATCGACAATGTCCCACATCTGTCTAGTTATGTGCATGATAGTGATACTATGGTGTTATACCTTTCTGGTAGTACCAACATGGTGGTCTAACTCCGAGGCCATGATCTCAAGTAACCTACCATGTAGCATATAACGATCTCCACCTGTATCTTATAGTCATATTCTCCAGATGTGCGAACAACTCTTTACTGAGGTCATCTCTCCTCAAAACCTTCTAGCCACGCTCCATAGTATGCTTAAACCTAAGAGTGTCACATTAAGGGTTTACTTACTTAGAAGACAACAAGCTAGGATAATATCGGATAAGAATTCAGCTCAAAATATTATGCCACGCATGTACTTGCTTGCACAATGCATGCATAAGAGAGTCTAAGGGTAATTCCTCCCTAAACAAATACCATGGTTCCAACAACTTGGCATAACTGAGGTCGTCCCACGGATGCTCCAGATGGACACTAGTTACCATTCATATAATTACCCAACACTAAGCGTAGTTCTATGGCATCACTCGAATTTATACGAATCATAACTAGCAGGAAACTTAGGCTATAATATATCACGCTTTTACTTGCTTCAATTGTCTCCTAGCGTAGTTCTAGGACTCAATCACATATCAGCAAGAACCAAGATAAATAGCACCTCTTCTAATCGAGTATCAATCATTTTCCCAATTAGAGGTCACCATTTCTATTTCTTCTACCAACCCTTTACTGGGCAATCCACACACAGATTATGGCAATACCGAAACGAGTCGGGGTGTAGTACCTTGTCCATGCCACTACCACGTAATTTAGAGTAACTAGAAAGATATGACTTTTTTGTTAAACTCTCAAAAGTCCTCCATCTAATTGGTTCTCAAAGTCACATCCGCCAATGGCACCATGATTAAGTAGTGAAATCTCAATAGTCTCAAACTCCGCTCCATCTCGGAATTCCCTTATCATAATCCTACTCAAGTGCCTCGTGAATTTCCTCCACTTCTACCAGGATCTAGAGAAAGTTCCACTTCGTCCAATCGAATCTTGGAAACTCCAGTAGTCTTAAACCTTACCATAAGATTTGGGCCGCCAACTATTCCACATTAACCTTCCATTTATACCAAACATTCTCCCAACTCAACAAGTCTCTACCACTTTAGCCTGAGTCACTTTGGATCTTACGCATCCCCGTGGTGGCTCCACCGTGATTATGTCCATCGCATATGCAGTCAGTGAGATGGCCAGACTCAACGAATGAATACTACGATAGTAGAAATCAGGCTAGCAACACACAAATGTGAGGGAGAAGAGAATTGCTAGTGTGTTTCATGGCAGGTACAAGAATCGACCTGCTCTGATACCAACTGTAACACTCACACATATATGACTAGAATAATATGCAGAGATGTTAATTATGGTACAAAGAAACAAACAAATATTTGGAAAATACAAGAAAGTTAAATTGTATACAACACAATTGTAAAACTGAACGTATACAATAAGCTTGTCTTCAACATTGCACAACGGAAAGATAACTACTACAAGGTCTTCCTGCCTTTTGCTCGTTTGTAGTCTTCGAAACTGACCATCTAGCAATTCTACCTTTATGACATGTTCCTGAAAAATAATAAGAGAATTGGGGTGATATTACTAAATCTGAGTGAGTTCCCCTGTCTTATGGGTTCACTTGGTTCTACAGGGTACATGCATCAAAAATGGATTCACCAATAATCCAGGTTTTCTGTCACGGCTGGGTACAAGTAAACAACAATGGTACACCACCATTGGAAGTCCCATAACTTCCCAATGAGGCAATAACAAACATATAATTAAATACAAACAAGTATAAAGACTCATACCCGCCTACAAGGAATCCAGGAGTAAGTTAATTTCCCCTACCCCGGTTATGCTTTCACACCCTCGGTGAGCAGCACCAGTGCATCGCATCAAGAGACTTGCACCAGTCACAGTATGATGAATCAGATAAGTCCTAAATGGAATTCAATTCGAGACGATTTTTAGCGGTGACATTGCCTATGTGGCATCACTGCCCTGTCAATCATCAATACACAGGTGATTAGAAATGCCAATGCAAAAATGCCATCTTGACAATACAAGCCCATCGGACGAACAACCTAATGATCTTGCCTATATGGCACCATTAGAGGTGAGTTTAGCCGTGTTATGATGTTGCCTAATTGGCATCATAACCCCACCATACCAAGCATGTGATGCAATTAACATCTGGTGGAACGCTGCATAAGGACCCACACAAGTATATCACAAAGGTAGCCAAGGTGCTATGATATACTAAGCACACAGGATTGGCCTAAACTGGACGTTGTGGCCAGGTTTTCCCTATCAGTACTCTATACGGTCTAAGTCATGAGTGATTTACGTCCTAGCATCCGGGCCTAGTCTGATTCAAGTATACACATACAGAAGCATACATGATTGGCCTAAACTAGATGCTATGTCTAGGTTTTCCCTGTCAGTACTCTGTTTCAAGCGTACACACATACAAAAGAACACAAGATTGACCTAAATTGGATGCCATGGCCAGGTTTACCCTGTCAGTACTCTGTTTCAAGCATACACAAACATAATCAAGCCACACAATCAAATACATCTGAATCATCCACCCCAGAACAAACTGGAAAATTACAATGTTCATATAACATCACATATCAAATAATACATTTTATCATAAGCATGCATTATCATTCATCTTCATAGAATAAGTGATTAAGCATTCACAACTTAGCATCTTTCATAATGTATTTCCCAATAATTACATATAACAATCAATGGTATTATTCGTATCGAAATCACATTAAGGATCACACAAGTTATACGCATCACACAACATGTTAACTAACTATCAACGAGACCAAATAGGCGTCAGATACGCGCCATGGTACAAGACTGCATTCAAAGGGGTGAAATAATACAGTTATGTCCAGGAGGACGCTCTAAGCGGAGCCTCCCGTGCTAAGCGTGATCTGTAAAATATTTAATTTTCAAGCCTCATTAAGGCACGATGTGATGCGGTGGGAGAACTGACTTGGGTGTTTTGCATTTGTGTTCGCAAATGTTGCGGTTTAGCAAGAGTCGCCACTGACTTTTCTTTTATCCAATAAGGAAAGGTGAAAAAGCACAGGAAAGACCTTTAGAGATGTTTTCTTGAGTTCGGGGGGTAGATTATGAAAAGGGAAGGTATTAGCACCCTTTTCATCCATGGTTTTCCATGGGCTCTTAGTTACTTGCTAGATCAATTGCTTTTGTTTGAATGTGTGCTTGTGATGGTGATTTTTGAAAGTATTTTGAAAATGTAACTTCATAATGGTTCTCGTCTCTATAAGAACGCATACAAAGTGTTTGTTTCGAAAATGTTTTCAAGAAAGTATTTGTGAGATGTGTTTTTTGAAAGTGATTTTGAAAAGGGTTTCCTTTATAATGGCTCTCGTTTCTATAAGAACGCGTATAAAGTGATGTCTTTCGAAAATGTTTTCAAAATGAAAGTGTTGGTGTATAAAAATGTTTTTGTTGTGAGCAAGAGAGTAACTAGGAGAGAATCTACCTACTCAAAAGGTCTTAGATGTTCTTTTCCTCCTCCTTTAGATGTTGCTATCTTACCATTATTTTGGTAAGAAGCCTCATCATTGGATGTGAAGGGACGGACGTTGGGACATTTGGATAGTCATAGAAGGAAACCTATGGAACGTTTTAACAATGTTGTTTTAGGGACTAGATCGTTTACCGAAGGAAACATCGAGGGTCATTGAGGGACTACGATCTTTTATCGAGGGTCTTTTGCTAAAACACCCATGTTCGAGGGACATGACTATTTTTCTGATAGGCAATAAGTGAGATTATCCTAAGGGTGCTAGTGTGAAAGTGTGTTTGATTGCATGCATTTTAGTCTTGGTTAGGGTGATCTATTTGTCAATTTCAAGTCTTGCTATACACACCCTAATTACTAGTATTTACATTCAAAAGCGATAAATTGCAGAAATATAAAGTCCTGTGCTATTACAATATTTTAGGGATGGGGGTACATATTTACAAATGGGGGTTGCAAATAAAATTAAATCCTAAGTTACTATTATAACCATATTGAAATGTACAATATAAGGAAAAAAAAGGACTTGTTTAGAAAATGGTTTTTTATCTTAATGAAAAAAGAAATAAATTAATAAAAGAAAAATATTTTTATGTATTTTTATGTTAATATTAAAAATGATGAAAAGGAAAATAAATGAAAGATAGAAAACAGCGTGCTGCTATAAGAAGAACAACAAGGATCAGAAGTTTTGAAGCCAGGCGCGTGATGACTCAGAAAGGAACGTCAGAAGTTATGGATTGATACACTCTGAGGTCCTGCAAGACACGTTAGAGGGAAAACACAGAAGTTCTGGGTTGCTATGTATTGAACTTCTGAATGTTAGAACAACGTGAAAGTCTTAGAAATTTTGTGTGTGTCAAAACAGTAGGAAGAACTCAAAAGTTCTGTATGGTGCTAAGATAGTGAACAAACAATCAGCAACTCAACGTTATCAACATGTAAGAATCAGAAGTTCATTTTGTGTTAACAGCGCATGAAAATAAGAAGTTCTAAGTGTTAAAACAGTGAGTGAACAATCAGCAGTTCAGTGTGCATTAACAATGAGGAGAACATCAGAAGTTATGTGTTGTGCTAAAACTGTGAGTGAGCATCAGAAGTTCTATGCAATTTATTAAGTTCTTATTAAACAACAAATCATAAGGATACTAGCACAACAGTTTATAGAAGTTCTAATCCTAAATCTGAGTCTAGCCCTAATCAAGAAGTTCTGATCCACAATTTTTCTACTTATTCAATGATATGGACAACATTAATTGTGATATTAACATATTAATGATGTTCTGAATGAAAAAAATTCAAAGTCAAAAAGACTTACCTTGAATCCGGAGTGTGGACTTGGAGCCTTGAGCTGCTGCCTTTAGATGCTCTGGTGTCAGCGAGAGTGACGGAACAGTGGTTATGTTCTTTGATCCAAAAGGAAGAACAAAGGTTTTGTTTTCTGTTTGAGAAATCTGGATTTTTTTATGAAGGTTTCACAACTTCCTTTTCTCTCTTTTGGCCAATCTCTCTCCAAAAGCCAGCCAGCCCCCCTGTAGTTTGTGTTTGCAGTTTTTTGGACTCTTGGAATTTTTTGCAGGGGTTCAAGGCTTTTCTTTCTCAAATTTCTGACCTTCTTACCATTTCCAATGTAGTTCAATTTATAGGCAAGGACTTAGTATCTTGGAGAAATCAAAAGTACAACCATCATATGCTCGACGCTGACTTGTTCTTGAAACAAGTTCAAACAAGTATGGTTCAAGGCACAAAGTAAGGTGGTTAGTAGCTTTTATCTGTGTCTAAGCTGAATTTGTAAGCATGAATTAAGGAAAAGCAAAAGCAACACATAGGCCTAGCACCCTTTTGCATAAAAGTTTACTTTCCCAAGACAGTAGAGGTACACGTGGGGGAGATCCTTTGGATAAAGACTCAAAAGTGGTTGTGAGCATTAAATGAGCATTAAATGATGATGAGATTTATCAAATCAGAAATCCTTCCATGTGAAATTCTGCATCATTGCTTAGCTCTGGATCAGAAGTTCAGCTTCAGCGTAACATCCAACCTCTGATCTTTGTATCTCTTTGCTCCAACATGTTCTGAAGGAGCTCTCAGACTTTCTAGGAAGCTTGCAGCACGCTTCTTAACCTTCTTTTGAATTTCCCTTGCAAACTCAAACTTGAACCTTTGTGAAAACTTGCCCAGAAGTTCTGACCAAACTCTGTCTTGAAAGTGTCCAGAATTTGCTGAGTGTTTCAGTTTCAAGGACGCGTCTTTGAGAAGTTATAACTTGAAAATCTAGCATTTTCAGGAGAAGTTCTGTTCTGCAATGTTTTAGATCTTGTTGAAATCTATAACTTTTGTGCCAGAAGTTCTTCCAGAATTAGCTTGCATCATGGTGATAATCTGGCCAGAAGTTATGAGCTTGTCATATTTTCTTAAACACTTAGAAAAAATTCTAAGTATTTAGAATTTTGACTTTAAGGATTTCTTGATGAAACAAACTTCATATTTCAACGTGTCTTTATGAAATATGATTCTTGAAGCTTGATTTTGATCCAAAAGTCAAAGTTTGACTTTTCACGGTGCAAATGACCATTTTTCCCTTGTGAGTGATTTTCTTGGAAAATTTGTAGTTCAAGGCTTGGAATTGGATGGAAGCAAACTTGAGGATCCAGGGTGGTTATTTGAGAAATGAGAGGGCAAATTTTAGGGTGCAACAACTGCCCCTGTTCAATCTTCTTACACCTGAAGAGTTAGATTGGTAAATATGCCATTCGTGACTTGAAGGTGGAAGATGATTGAACACTAGAGTGCCCAAAAAATTTGCACTCGAAGATGTGTTAGTTGATTATGTAGGGAATGGGCTTAAAGATGCCATTTGGAGAGTTAATGGATAATTGTTGGAGATGGGCTTAAAGATGCCATCCAAAAATGATTATTAGATTGTATCTTGTGAGTTGGAACTTAATGATTATCAGAATGGCGTCCGTGTATGGAGCGTATCTGAACTGTATCTGAAAGTGAGAAGGAACCTGTATAGGGTTGCCTGATGATGAGTCCGTGTAACACTTCATCTTAGAAAGAGAAGGAACCTGTGTAGGGTTGCTTCATGATGAGTCCGTGTAAAACTTCATTTTGAAAACAGAAGGAATCTGTGTAGAGTTGCTTCATGATGAGTCCGTGTGAAATTGCATCTTGGAAAGAGAAGGAACCTGTGTAGGGTTGCCTGATGATGAGTCTGTGTAAAACTGCATTTAGAGATGAGGAACCTGTGTAGGGTTGCTTGATGATGAGTTTGTGTAAAAATGCATCTTGAAAGGAGGAAACTGTGTAGGATTGCTTGATGATGAGTCTGTGTAAAACTTCATCTTGAAATGAGAAACCTGTGTAGGGTTGCTTGATGATGAGTCCGTGTAAAACTGCATCTGGAAGTGGGAAGGAACCTGGGTAGAGTTGTTACATGATGAGTCAGTGTAAAACTTCATCTTGGAAAGAAGGAACCTGCGTAGGGTTGCCTGATGATAAGTCCGTGTAAAACTGCATCTTGGAAAGAGAAGGAACCTGTGTAAGGTTGCCTGATGATGAGTCTGTGTAAAACTGCATCTTAGAAAGGAGGAACCTGTGTAGGGTTGCCTGATGGTGAGTCAGTGTAAAACTGCATCTGGAAGTGAGAAGGAACCTGGGTAGGGTTGCCTGATGATGAGTCAGTGTAAAACTTCATCTTGGAAAGAGAAGGAACCTGTGTAGGGTTGCCTGATGATGAGTCCGTGTAAAACTGCATCTTGGAAAGGAGAAGGAACCTCTGTAGGGTTGCCTGATGATGAGTCTGTTTAAAACTGCATCTTGTAAAGAGAAGGAACCTGTGTAGGGTTTCTTGATGATGACTCCGTGTAAAACTGCATCTTGGAAAGAAGGAACCTGTGTAGGGTTGTCTGATTATGAGTCTGTGTAAAACTGTATCTGGAAGTGAGAAGGAACCTGGGTAGGGTTGCCTGATGATGAGTCAGTGTAAAAATACATCTTGGAAAGAGGAGGAACCCGTGTAAGGTTGCCTGATGATGAATCCGTGTAAAACTGCATCCTGGAAAGAGAAGGAACTTGTGTTAGGTTGCTTCATGATGAGTCTGTGTAAAACTTAATCTTGGAAAGAGGAGGAACCTGTGTAGGGTTGCCTTATGATGAGTCCGTGTAAAACTTCATCTTGGAAATAGAAGGAACCTCTGTAGGGTTGCTTCATGATGAGTCTGTGTAAAACTGCATCTTGGAAAGAGGAGGAACCTGTGTAGGATTATCTAATGATGAGTTAGTGTAAAACTTCATCTTGGAAAGAGAAGGAACTTGTGTAGGGTTTCCTGATGATGAGTCTGTGTAAAACTGTATCTTGGAAAGGAGAAGGAACCTGTGTAGGGTTGCCTGATGATGAGTCCGTTAAAAACTGCATCTTGTAAAGAGAAGGAACCTGTGTAAGGTTTCCTGATGATGACTCCGTATAAAACTGCATCTTAGAAAGAAGGAACCTGTGTAGGGTTTCCTGATGATGAATCCGTATAAAATTGTATCTAGAAGTGAGAAGGAATATGGGTAGGGTTGCCTGATGATGAGTCTGTGTAAAACTACATCTTGGAAAAAGGAGGAACCCGTGTAAGGTTGCCTGATGATGAATCCGTGTAAAACTGCATCTTGGAAAGAGAAGGAAACTGTGTAAGGTTGCTTCATGATGAGTCCGTGTAAAACTGCATCTTGGAAAGAGGAGGAACCTGTGTAGGGTTGCCTGATGATGAGTCAGTGTAAAACTTCATCTTGGAAATAGAAGGAACTTGTGTAGGGTTGCTTCATGATGAGTCTGTGTAAAACTGCATCTTGGAAAGAGGAGGAACCTGTATAAGATTGTCTGATGATGAGTCAGTGTAAAACTTCATCTTGGAAAGAGAAGGAACCTGTGTAGGGTTGATTCATGATGAGTCTGTGTAAAACTTCATCTTGGAAAGAGAAGGAACCTGTGTAGGGTTGCATGATGATGAGTCTGTGTAAAACTTTATCTTGGAAAGGGAAGGAACCTGTGTAAGGTTGCCTGATGATGATTCCGTGTAAAACTGAATCTTGGAAAGAGAAGGAACCTGTGTAGGGTTGCCTGATGATTAGTTCGTGTAAAAATGCATCTTGGAAAGAGAAGGAAACTGTGTAGGGTTGCTTCATGATGAGTCCGTGTAAAACTACATCTTTGAAAGAGGAGGAACCTGTGTAGGGTTGCCTGATGATGAGTCCGTGTAAAACTTCATCTTGGAAAGGGAAGGAACCTGTGTAGGGTTTCCTGATGATGAGTCCGTGTAAAACTGTATCTTGGAAATATAAGGAACCTGTGTAGGGTTGCTTCATGATGAGTCCGTGTAAAACTGCATCTTAGAAAAAGGAGGAACCTGTGTAGGGTTGTCGGATGACGAGTCTGTGTAAAACTGCATCTTGGAAAGGAGGAACCTGTGTAGGGTTGCCTCATGATGAGTCCGTGTAAACTTTCATCTTGGAAAGAGAAGGAACCTGTGTAGGGTTTCCTGATGATGAGTCCGTGTAAAACTTCATCTGGAAGTGAAGGAACCTGTGTAGCGTTGCTTCATGATGAGTCCGTGTAAAACTGCATCTAAAAGTGAGAAGGAACCTAGGTAGGGTTCCTTCATGATGAGTCCGTGTAAAACTTCATCTTAGAAAGAAGGAACCTGTATAGGGTTGCTACATGATGAGTCAGTGTAAAACTTCATATAGAAGTGAAGGAACCTGTGTAGGGTTGCTTCATAATGACGTGTAAAACTGCATCTGGAAGTGAGAAGGAACCTGGGTAGGGTTGCTTCATGATGAGTCCATGTAAAACATCATCTTGGAAAGAAGGAACCTGTGTATAATTGCTTCATGATGAGTTCATGTAAAACTTCATCTTGGAAAGAAGGAACCTGTGTAGGGTTGCTTGATGATGAGTCAGTGTAAAATTGCATCTTGGAAACAAGGAACCTGTGTAGGGTTGCCTGATGATGAGTTCGTGTAAAAATGCATCTTGGAAAGGAGGAAACTGTGTAGGATTGCCTGATGATGAGCCCGTGTAAAACTACATCTTGGAAAGGAGGAACCTGTGTAGGTTTGCGTGATGATGAGTCCGTGTAAAACTGCATCTTGGAAAGGAAGAACCTGTGTAGGGTTTCCTCATGATGCGTCAGTGTAAAACTTCATCTTGGAAAGAAGGAACCTATGTAGGGTTGCCTGATGATGAGTCCGTGTAAAACTTCATCTGAAAGTGAAGGAACTTGTGTAGGGTTGCTTCAGCTGGTCGAGTAGATAGTTGTCCTATCTGGTTTCAGGTATTAATCTCTGACCTGAGAAAGAAAGATAGTTTTCCTGGCTTGTTACAGGTGTTAATCTTCAATCTCTTCATGTAGATAGTTTTCATGGCTTGTTACAGGTGTTAATCTACAATCATTTGTCCACAAATAGTTTTCCTAGCTTGTTACAGGTATTAATCTGGAACTTGAAAAGGTTGGTCAATGAGATAGTTGTCCTGTCTGGTTTCAAGTATTAATCTCTGACCTGAGAAAGAAAGATAGTTTTCCTGGCTTGTTACAGGTGTTAATCTTCAATCTCTTCATGTAGATAGTTTTCCTGGCTTGTTACAGGTATTAATCTATAATCAGTCGTCTACATATAGTTTTCCTGGCTTGTTACAGTTATTAATCTGGAACTTGAAAAGGTTGGTCGATGAGATAGTTGTCCTATCTGGTTTTAGGTATTAATCTCTGACCTGAGAAAGAAAGATAGTTTTCCTGGCTTGTTACAGGTGTTAATCTTCAATCTCTTCATGTAGATAGTTTTCCTGGCTTGTTACAGGTGTTAATCTTCAATCTCTTCATGTAGATCGTTTTCCTGGCTTGTTACAGGTGTTAATCTACAATCAGTCGTCCACAAATAGTTTTCCTGGCTTGTTACAGGTACTAATCTGGAACTTGAAAAGGTTGGTCGATGAGATAGTTGTCCTGTCTGGTTTCAGGTATTAATCTCGGACCTGAGAAAGAAAGATAGTTTTGCTGGCTTGTTACAGGTGTTGATTTTCAATCTCTTCATGTAGATAGTTTTCCTGGCTTGTTATAGGTGTTAATCTACAATCAGTCATCTACAAATAGTTTTCATGACTTGTTACAGGTATTAATCTGGAACTTGAAAAGGTTGGTCGATGAGATAGTTTTCCTGTCTGGTTTCAGGTATTGATCTCTGACCTGAGAAAGAAAGATAGTTTTCCTGGCTTGTTGCGGGTGTTAATCTTCAATCTCTTCATGTAGATAGTTTTCCTGGCTTGTTACAGGTATTAATCTACAATCAGTCGTCCACAAATATTTTTCCTGGCTTGTTACAGGTATTAATCTGGAACTTGAAAAGTTGATGGTAGCGATCTGTTGATTGACCTTTTCCTGAAAAAGGTAAAACGTTAGCTGTATGCAATGTCATGATGTATGAAATGCATGATGTCACGATGTTCTAAAAAATAAATGAGATTGTGTCATATGCACTTATCATGTATGTAAATAGGATGTATGAAATGTGAAATGTTATTTGAAGTGTATCTTTGTCTGGGAAAATAAATCCTTGACAAATGTCGGGGAGTCGTTAAATCCTGGACTGCTGTTGAAGAGTTGGTGTATCTTTAAACTTTACTTAGAATATTTCCACCGGGGATTCCTGTTTTGTTGTTTGAGGAGAATTCCATTGAGGAATATTGAAAAATCTGTTGGAGAATGTTGATTCCTGCTTGGGAAAAGAGTTATGGAGTCTCGGTTATCCGTTTCTCTACTGGGGTCGAAGTTGAACTAATATCTGGTCGGGTCTAGGTTTCACAGTAACTTGTTGGGGATTGTAGAGTAGTATACTGGGGAAAGGGAGTTGTGGTCCTTTGATTTGTAGTAGTTGGAAACACAAGCTCAAGCTGGGGAATCCTGCTGTTTGTTGGGGAAATAAACCCTGTTATCGGTCTGTTAGAGAGGTGACGACTTTAATGGGGAAAGTCCTCGAGGACTCTTGAGGTTGTCTTAGCTGGGGAAAGGTTTTCAGAGATTAAACTCTTGCTGGGGAATCATCATATGAAAAGGATTTTGGGGAGATTTGTCACTGCCCCTAGTAGCGAGTGTTTGTGGCACTGCCTGGAAATGTTTGACTGTACGTAACCCTTTATCGGGATTCACATTCAATGCCCCAAGTGACGGAGATGGAGACTTGCCCCTGGTTACTCTGCAATTCTTGAGAGATTTCTTGGAATCTTGACTGGACTGCCCCAGGTGGGCTTTATAGTGACATGTCATGTCCCTTTGTTGATAGGAAATTTGTCAATGGAATTGTCATCCTACTTGAATTGATTTTGTTCACTGAGAGAGCTTTCGTTCACTGGATATTCGTTGTGTGAATTTCTCTACTGTTAAATAAATAGCCATATGCAAACAACGATATTCAAATAATGCAAAGTTTATGTAGCGATAAAAAATGTAGTGGGGTAAATCAGAGATCGAATTATTAATTAATTCGTCTCACAAAAGCAAGAGTCGCCACCGCGCTTTATTATTTCCAAGGGAAAAGGGAAAAGAGCGAAATAAAACCCTAAAATATGCAATGTAAAATAATACTTTAAAAGTAATGAAAATACAAAGCGTTTTTGAAAAGAGGTCTAGAGTTCAGGGGTTGGTTATACAATGGGAAGGTATTAGCACCCAATGTCTGTTTATTAAAAAAAAGTTTGTTTGATTAAAAATAAGTTGTTTGGCCGAAAATGGGTATTGGACGAGTTTTCGAAAATATGACGACCTAACGTCGAAGTTTTGGCTTAAAAGGTGTGAGTTTTGAAAATTTGAATATTTGGGGAAAATTATCTTAAGTTTTTAACAAAATAATAAACGGAAGATGAATGAGGGTATTCGCGCTATGTGTTTGATGACATGAAGTCGACAAAAAATAAACAATTCCCTTGGATTGAAACGGACGAAAGATATGCGGATTAACGATTAATTAATTAAAATTATAATTAAACAATTAACTAATGAAATTTAAATCATACTAGCATGCATTTTAACGATTAAATAAATAATCAAAAGTATATGAAGATTAAATTACGCAATCATAGATTTTAAACACATAACAAAAATTAAATCATGAAACATGTATTTTCGAATAATTAAATAAATACAACACAAAATAAAATAATAGTATGTTGACAAAAATTAAAGATGAATTTTAATTAAGCATGTCTTTTATGTGTTTTTATAATAATTAATAATTATACAGCAAAGTAAATTAATAATTAATTAAGTATGTTAAATGACACGGCCAAAAGAATAAAAGATAGAAAAGTGACACAACAAGGACCCTTAAATTGTTGTAAACACACTTTGCCAATTGAACCATGTTGTTTATTCATTAATAGCACGAGTTAAATAAAACATAAGGAAAAACTGAAATTAGAAATTGGACTAAACTGGGCCCAATGGGCCACCGGGTCAAAGGGAAGAAAATAAAAAAAAGCTTGAAACCCTAATGTGTAAAGGAAGGGTGCCGCTGCATGCTGTAGCATGGGGAAATGAAAATCAAAAAATTATTATATTTTATTATAGGGAAGAGGAAAAGGAGGAATTGATTATTATTCTATTGTTTCAATAAAGAACAACAAAGACAGTAAAGGTAAGCTTAAAAAAAACGCTATCTCTCTTCCATTACAGATTCAGATCTCTTCCTCTCTCACGCCTAGAATCCCTCTTCCTCTCTTTCACAGAATCGTCTCCTTCCCTCTCCATTACATATTCGTCCTTTCCTTTTCTCTCACGCCATCAATTCTTCTTCTCTCTTACAGAAAAAACTCTTTCTTCCTCCCTCTCCTAGATTCGGTTTTTTCTCTCTATCTTTATTCAATGAAAAAACATCTTTTTAAAAAAAGCAAAATAGAAATATGAGAGATCTGGGCGGTGGTGAGATTAGCAGTGTTGAGGTCCTAACGACGGAGGATACTATGTAGAACTGCTGAGCATGTGACCAGAGGGAGTATCAGTTTGAAGATGATGATGTCGTAGATGGTACCCGCAAAATCTTTGGAATAGCTATCGGTAATGATGGATGTCAAATGGTGGTTACGGAGATTTGTTCGGTGATTCCGGTTGGTGGTTTGTGAACGAAATGGAGGGGTTATTGTGAGGATGTCGTTTGGTGTTGTTCATGGTGTGAGAGTGAGGCTGAAACAATGGAATTGACGTTGAAGAAAGGGTGGATTCCGGAAGCTGGGATTGAACGAAAGTTTGATGGTTTGTATAAGTTTATGTTGGAGATTCAACGATGAATTTCCATGGAAATTGGATGTAAAGACAAAAGGTGTGAAAGAATGAAATTTTGTATCTGTAGGTTAAGAATTGTTGATGTATGCTTTTGGTTTTTTTTCTGGATTTTATAACAATAAATGGGTTTTCTGGATCTTAAAAAAAACAAATGGTTTTTTATGGATATTAAGAATAAAATATATTTTTTTAAATATTGTAACAGCAACATAAATTTTTTAATATTGTAACAAAAACATATTTTTTAAAATATTGGAACAACAATATATTTTTTAATATTGTAACAAAAACATATTTTGGTTTTTGATATTATAACAAATGGCTTTTTTTGATTATTTGTATTTTGTAACGGCAAAAAAACAAGCTTTTTTTTTTGGACAGCAACAGCAAAAAAATAGTTTTTATGGATTTTAAGATTTTTAGAACAACAAAATATTTTTTGGTTATTTGGAACAGCAAAGGTGTTTTATTTTTATTTTGGGACAACAAGCTCTAAACAAGTATTTGGGACAGCAAGATGGATAATAAGTATTTGGGACAGCAAGCGATAAATTGGTATTATGCGACGGAAGAAGTAAGCTTTTTATTACACTTGATATTATTATCGATATTATGAATACTAACATGTTTAAATATTAACAATTATGCAGCAAATCAACTCAAATACAGTACAACAAAACAAAAAATGATAAAGCAAATATTACATGGCAAAGAAAAATGGTACAGTAAATGATTCAAGCATGAAAATATGCAAGAGTAAGTGATTCAAGCATGAACATATGCAACAGTAGAGCAACAGTAGATAGAGAGGAGAAAAAAAATATACCTATCGGAGCCTCTCCGATGGGGCTTCTAACAAAATGGTAAGCTTCCTTGAATTTGCTATCTTTTCTCCTTGCTGGATTTTTTTGGAACAACCCTCTATTTTTCTGATTTCACTCTTGCTGAAAATTTTGGAATAACACTCTATTTTTTCTATTTTTTCTTACTGCTGAATTTTTCTTGAACAACACCAATTTTCTGTTTTCTTTTACTGCTGAATTTTTCTTCACCCCTTCTTTGTGTTGACCAAAGCTCTTATTTATAGTGGAGTATGTGGGATTTGAGGGGAAAAAACAGTAGAAATTTGAACTGTTTTGGCAAGCTGTTTCTATACTTTGTTCTCACAAATTACTTTAGCCATTTTGATACAAATTGCTGCCACTTTGATGCAGGTTGGAGGAGGTTTTTGGCAGCACTTAGAGCTGCTGTATGTTGTTGTTTTTTTTACTGTTTTGTAGCATTTTACAACATTTCTCTTTTGCTGTTTTTTCAGGTTATTTGGAGCATTACTTGACCAACAAAAATACAACAAAATGGGATTGAAGAAAGGTTGCAAACATGGGTTGCACTAGAACTTTGCTGAATTTTTTATGTTGAAAATAAATCTTGTATAAACTTGTAGCTTCTTGCAACTTTGTAATAAACTCCAATAAATTGTAACATTGAAATAATATGCATTCTTCAATATATTTCCACTCTTTGAGAGTTATGAATAATCTTGAATCTTCACATAAACATGAATCTTGATATATCTTGATAAAAATTCAAGATCTTCCATTTAAATTTGGGAAATAATTGAATAATACTTGAATGAATTGTTGAATGAAGAATATATAATAATGCAAGTCTTGGACTTTAATCTTGTATTCTTGTAATAGGAATCCAAATAAATCACATGGATTAATTTGTAATCAAATAGAATTCCTCATGCAATTAAATAGAATTCCCCACTAACTTCTTGAAATAATGCTTCATGTATTTAAATAAGCATGACGTAAATCTTCTAAAATAATCACAAAAATAATCTTGAATAAATATCTCATGTGATAAATGAATATTCTTGGGGTGAGACCTCTTGAGTAGCTCCTCTTTAATTATCACTTGGATTCAAATAAAGAAAATCCAAATATTCCGAATATTCCGAATAAATTCTTCTAGAACGATTTTGAATTTAATTATCCCATTTCGGCGAAATTCAATCCGCGTCGTGAGAAAATTTACAGATGACTTTTGGTCCAAGGAATAAAAAATGATGGTATAACTTGGTTTTTCTTGTATTTTAGAACAATGTGAAACACACATGAACCAAAGCCGGTAGAATTTGACTGTTCTTCCTGGAAAAATATTCGGAGAAAACGGAGACCATTTGCTGGACAGAATGTGGAAATAAACGCACAATTCTCTGAAATTCTTTGATGAACCAGTCTTTTGGAAATTAACGAATGACAACATTTCTGTTCTGAGACTCGAAATCCTGATCAACGTACAACGTCTGATGCTCTTCTTTCAGACTTATTTTCTGCACATGAAAATAAAACAGCAAAACATGCACTTCGTGCTTGATTAGTGGTTAGTCATTCATAAAAATGCTCACAATACTCGATAATCTCTACACAGTCAAAGCTCGAAACGTTCGAAACCTACCGTATTCTGTGACCTTGATGTGTATGTAAAAAATAATGCAGATGAAGCAGGGATCTTAGGTCAAAAATTGGGATATGACAGTTTATGCTTGTCTTGAAGTTTTAAAAATGCGTTTTAACAAGTAAAGAAATTTTGTTAATAAAATTCAAACTCAGGATTTAGAGCAAAGCCTTACAGGAGTCAGGATACCTTTTGTAACAGTACGCTTTCGAACTAACCCATGCTTCAATTAGGACTTTTAAAGGGTTGTAGCGTGGCTTGGTTCACGGTTTTAAGAAACAAAGGATAAAGGCTCAAAGTGTATTTGTACCCACCCGCTCTTCGTGATGTTCTTCAGTCCTAAGCCCAGTTAGTTGTGCGTTTGAACTCCAATTGAGTCTGGAATGACGTTTTAGTGATGGTTCAAACAAGTTAGGTGTTTCAGAATGCAGTCATTTTTGCAACATTTTTCATGTTGTTTGAGGATTTGTAGTTACCTCTTTCTTTTGAGTTGTTATCCCTGATTTTTGTCTGACTGTTCTTGTTTTGAGATCACAGTCAGCGGGATGCCCCAATTTTTTCCTCAAGTCTCCTTCATAGGTTTTGACTTAGTGGGCTTTTCTCTTTAAGAGATAATGACTGCCTATGTGATAGGGAACCATCACCGTATTTTGATTTCAGATGAATGTTTTTGATGTCATTCGTTGTATTACGAGATGAGAGTTTGCGGCTTAACGCGCGTCTGAATCAACTGAGAGACTACCATGCCCCAGGTTTTGATTAAAGGTTTCAATTTGTGTAAGAAAGAAAACTTCTGCTTCTTTGGATCAAAGGGGTTGACTAGGGATTATCTTCCTTATAACTCCAGTGTTTAGGATTTTAAAGAACGCCTGTACATCGTCAGCAAGGTCTGTTCAAAAGCATACTGTATGAGATTATGGCATTGTTTTTGTCATCCTCCCTCTAAAGGCTTGTAATCTTTTAGCAAGAGTTAAATGTGATGAAGTGAGTAAAAAGCATAGTTTAAATGTAACGAAAATGAATTTATCAATTTAAGACAAACATATGCAATTCATTAATGAAACAAAGTTTGACATTAATAGATAATTGTTTGAATAACAAAAGGAATTACAACTTGAAAATTCAAATGAAACAAAAGCCTCTTTGTTTGAATTTTTCACTTCAGTTGGCGAGCCTTTGAGGGACGGAAAAAGAACTCAGTCTGGCCATCTTGTGTGAACTCCAGCATTCCTCTGTCAATCAAGTCTCGGATCTTATTTTTCAAAGCCCAACAGTCATTTGTATCATGCCCAGGATTATTGGAGTGGTATGCACATAATGCATTGGGATGATAGTTAGGAGCAGACATATTGGGATTCCGAGGAGGATCCCTTAATGTGACCAAATTCAAGTTCAGCAGGTGTTGTAAGACCTGCGATATAGGCATGTCGAGTTTGGTAAACTTCCTAACGGCTGGGACTTGTTTACTTTGGTTACCCTGTCCTTGTTGATGAGGTGGTTGCTGGGTTTGTGACGTAGAAGCAAATTGGGGAGAATGATGACTTGATCCCCAATCCTATATGTTTTCCCCATTTGGTTACATCCATCCCGACGAAGCTTGTTGATGAGGACTCTCAGCTCTTCTTGTCCTTGGGCCATATTTTGGATAAGAGCCATCTAACCCACCAGTTGTCCCATCATCTGGACTTTCATTACGACTATCTCGGTTTGTAGCCTCCCCAATTGGTCATTTTTATCGTCCCTAGGATTTCCCATAATCATGCCCCTGGTAAGGAGCGCCTTGACCTCTTCTTGCCCCTTGGACAAGTTCAAGAACATCTCTTGAAGTTGAGCGTTTTGAGCCTGGATGCCTTTCAATGTTTGTTCTATATCCATCTTACTGAAATAAACAGTAGGAAGATAAGGAGACATGTATGGGAGAAACCTATCATGATGTGATGCATGATATTTGGATGCATGTTTTCAAGGATCCCGCGGGGTTAGTAGTCACTTACAATTTGGATTGGAGAACTTTTTATCAGTGGATGTCCTTCCACAAGAATTAAGCTCACCATGTCAATTGGGTTGTAGCCTTTGACTCCGGTTTGTTGTACTTGATTTTTGACGGTGTTTGGTTAGTGGAAAATAAATCCTCTCACCCCTAGGTAGACGTTTGGTTCAACGTGACCCTGTATCATAGGCCCTCGAGATCCTTGAGATGGCTATTGAAAATGCTATGGTATGATGTTATGATGTTATGTACAAATATGCGAGGTAAGAAAGTTTATATACAAATAATCATATTCACACAAAGGAGACAAGTCCTTAGGTTTAGGCATGTATGGAGTTTGTAGGTAAGTACCCTCTTGAAGTTTAGTTGGCTCAACATGTCCTAGTTAATAGTAACCGGGTTCTAAGGGATCTCAATATCACTGACCTTTTCTTTTAGGCATTGTCTCAGATCAATCAATCTTTTCTTGCGGTCGAGATATCCCAAAAGTCTGGTCTCAATAAGTGTAGCATCGAGTATCAACCAACTTCGGACTGCACCAAAGCCGGTTATCTCACTACTTCCTAATGGCCAAAGTTGGTCAAGTAAGGTTCTAAGGTCAGTTAGTGCTTCATGACGCGGCTCAGCGGCCCCGTATTCTCCTCGTTTCAACACAAGGGATACCGGTACCAAAAAATGCGTCACACTAACGTAGCTATTGCTTAGACCATGTATGTATACCCCGCACAATTTCCACAATCTTTTGTTACTTACCTAAAAAGGTGTTCTCAAATCTGGGTGTAGGATTTTTAACAGTAACCCAAACAAAGACCCATAATGTAAAGTAAACAAATCAAACAATATAAGCAAGTAAATATGATCTATCCCTAAGGTAACCCCACTTTTAGAGTTGACATCCCCAGCAGAGTCGCCAGTTCTGTGATGCGGTGGGAGAACTGACTTGGGTGTTTTGCGTTTGTGTTCGTAAATGTTACGGTTTAGCAAGAGTCGCCACCGATTTTTCTTTTATCCAATAAGGAAAGGTGAAAAAGCACAAGAAAGACCTTTAGAGATGTTTTCTTGAGTTCGGGGGGTAGATTATGAAAAGGGAAGGTATTAGAATCCTTTTCATCCATGGTTTTCCACGGGCTCTTAGTTACTTGCTAGATCACTTGCTTTTGTTTGAATGTGTGCTTGTGATGGTGATTTTTGAAAGTATTTTGAAAATGTAACTTCGTAATGGTTCTTGTCTCTATAAGAACGCATATAAAGTGTTTGTTTCGAAAATGTTTTCAAGAAAGTGTTTGTGAGACGTGTTTTTTGAAAGTGATTTTGAAAAGGGTTTCCTTTGTAATGGCTCTCATTTCTATAAGAACGCGTATAAAGTGTTGTCTTTCGAAAATGTTTTCAAAATGAAAGTGTTGGTGTATAAAAATGTTTTTGTTGTGAGCAAGCGAGTAACTAGGATCGAATATACCTACTCAAAAGGTTTTAGATGTTCTTTTCCTCCTCCTTTAGATGTTGCTATCTTACCATTGTTTTGGTAAGAAGCTCCATCGTTGGATATGAAGGGACAAACGTTGGGACGCTTGGATAGTCATAGAAGGCAACCTATGGGACGTTTTAGCAATGTCATTTTAGGGACTAGATCGTTTACCAAAGGCAACATCGAGGGTCATCGAGGGACTACGATCTTTTATCGAGGGTCTTTTGCTAAAACGCCCATGTTCGAGGGACATGACTATTTTTCCGATAGGCAACAAGTGAGATTACCCTAAGGGTGCTAGTGTGAAAGTGTGTTTGATTGCATGCATTTTAGTCTTGGTTAGGGTGATCTATTTGTCAATTTCATGTCTTGCCATACACACCCTAATTACTAGCATTTACATTCAAAAGCGATAAATTGCAGAAATTTAAAGTCCTATGTTATTACAATATTTTAGGGATGGGGTACATATTTACAACTGGGGGTTGCAAATAAAATTAAATCCTAAGCTACTATTATAACCATATTGAAATGTACAATATAAGGAAAAAAAGGACTTGTTTAGAAAATGGTTTTTTTATCTTAATGAAAATAGAAATAAATTAATAAAAGAAAAATATTTGTATGTCTTTTTATGTTAATATTAAAAATGATGAAAAGGAAAATAAATGAAAGATAGAAAACAACGTGCTGCTGTAAGAAGAACAACAAGGATCAGAAGTTTTGAAGCCAGGCGCGTGATGACTCAGAAAGGAACGTCAGAAGTTCTGGATTGATACACTCTGAGGTCCTGCAAGACACGTTAGAGGGAAAACACAGAAGTTCTGGGTTGCTATGTGCTGAACTTCTGAATGTTAGAACAATGAGAAAGTCTTAGAAATTTTGTGCGTGTCAAAATAGTAGGAAGAACTCAGAAGTTCTGTATGGTGCTAAGACAGTGAATGAACAATCAGTAGCTTAGAGTTATCAACATGTAAGAATAAGAAGTTCATTTTGTGTTAACAGAGCATAAAAATCATAAGTTCTAAGTGTTAAAATAGTGAGTGAACAATCAACAGTTCAATGTGCATTAACAGTGAGGAGAACATCAGAATTTCTGTGTTGTGCTAAAACTGTGAGTGAACATCAGAAGTTCTATGCAATTTATTCAGTTCTTATTAAATAACAAATCAGAAGGATAACAACACAGCAGTTTATAGAAGTTCTAATCCTAAATCTGAGTCTAGTCCTAATCAAGAAGTTCTGATCCACAGTTTTTCTACTTATGCAATGATATGGACAACATTAATTGTGATATTTACATATTAATGATGTTCTGGATGAAAAAAAATGCAAAGTCAGAAAGACTTACCTTGAATCCGGAGTGTGGACTTGGAGCTTTGAGTTGTTGCCTTCAGATGCTGTAGTGTCAGCGAGAGTGATGGAACAGTGGTTATGTTATTTGATCCAAAAGGAAGAACAAAGGTTTGGTTTTCTGTTAGGGAAATCTGGATTTTTTTATGAAGGTTTCATAACTTCCTTTTCTCTCTTTTGGCCAATCTCTCTCCAAAAGCCAGCAACCCCCATGTAGTTTGTGTTTGCAGTTTTTTGAACTCTTGGAATTTTTTGCAGGGGTTCAAGGCTTTTCTTTCTCAAATTTCCGACCTTCTTACCATTGCCAATGTAGTTCAATTTATAGGCAAGGACTTAGTAGCTTGGAGAAATCAAAAGTACAACCATCATATGCTAGGCGCTGACTTGTCCTTGAAGCAAGTTCAAACAAGTATGGTTCAAGGCACAAAGTAAGGTGTTTAACAGCTTTTAGCCGTGTCTAAGCTGGATTTGTAAGCATGAATTAAGGAAAAGCAAAAGCAACACATGGGCCTAACACCCTTTTGCGTAAAAGTTTACTTTCCCAAGATAATAGAGGTACACGTGGGGGAGATCCTTTGGATAAAGACTCAAAATTGGTTGTGAGCATTAAATGATGATGAGATTTATCAAATCATAAATCCTGCCATGTGAAATTCTGCATCATTTCTTAGCTTTGGATCAGAAGTTTAGCTTCAACGTAACATCCAACCTCTGATCTTTGTATCTCCTTGCTCTAGCATGTTCTGAAGGAGCTCTTAGAATTTCTAGGAAGCTTTCACCATGCTTCTTAACCTTCTTTTGAATTTCCCTTGCAAACTATGACTTGAACCTTTATGAAAACTTGCCCAGAAGTTCTGACCAAACTCTGTCTTGAAAGTGTCCAGAATTTGCTGAGTGTTTCAGTTTCAAGGACGTGTCTTTGAGAAGTTATAACTTGAAATTCCAGCATTTTCAAGAGAAGTTCTGTTCTGCAATGTTTTAGATCTTGTTGAAATCTATAACTTTTGTGCCAAAAGTTCTTCCAGAATCACCTTGCATCATGGTGATAATCTGGCCAGAAGTTCTGAGCTTGTCATATTTTCTTAAACACTTAGAAAAAATTCGAAGTATTTAGAATTTTGACTTTTTGGATTTCTTGATGAAACAAACTTCATATTTCAACGTGTCTTGATGAAATATGATTCTTGAAGCTTGATTTTGATCCAAAAGTCAAAGTTTGAATTTTCAGTGTGCAAATGACCATTTTGCCCTTGTTAGTGATTTTCTTGGAAAATTTGTAGTTCAAGACTTGGAATTGGATGGAAGCAAACTTGAGGATCCAGGGTGATTCTTTGAGAAATGAGAGGGAAAATTTTGGGGTGCAACACACGCTAAGGGGGATAGTCGCGCTAAGTGTGGTCCGTAATTTCTCAAAATTCAACTCCCAGTATGACGCGCTAAGCGCGACCCTGCGTGTTAAGCGCGGTTTGTGAACCTCCCAAATTCAACCATCAGAGGGGCACGCTAAGCGTGGACTCGTGCGTTAAGCGCGGTTTGCAAAATGCAAAAAAACCAGAGTTGTAACAACTATGTCTTGAGGTCCCAAACCTCATTCCCTCTTCTCAATCCAACATAAATTCATATTAGGAATATGTTATTCATACATGCATCATCAATTTTTCTCTCAAACCCTTGAATCACAACATGAAATTTCCCAACAATACCAAGATTCTAATTAATGGAACTCACCTTAGATTACTAAAGATTAAGAGGGTGCTCTTGCTACAATTGGATCCTTATCATGCTTAAATCTCTACCTCCATCTTCATGAAATTCGTAACCCCTTCAATACCCATTTCAACAAGTTTACTCCAACTTCAAACTAAATTTTATCCTTCAATACATAAGCTACGACGATGACAATATATATCAATGTGAAGTGAATTTCGTGTAGATTTTCATAACTTCAATAATTACCTGAAGTGGAGCTACGAGTAAAAAGTTAAGCCTTGATGATTGAAGGTTGTTCAAGAAACTCGTACAACAAAGTCAACTTCCGACCCCCTACTTAATACCTGATTATCTCCCTGATCACAAACATGCAGAATATAAATCTTATATTCAAGTGGTAGAGAATTTCGTGAGCTTTCCAAAAAGTCCAGAACCACCTAGATCGGAGTTGTGAGCTAAGAGATATGACCTTATTAGTGCAAGTTGTCCTTTAAGTGCGAAAATATGACATGAACATGACAAAACTTAAGTTCTTCTACTACTCTCTCTCTCTACTTCAAATTCTGATTTTTACAAGCCAAACAAGCCCTTAACTCCTATGTGATATTCTCCTCTATGCCTAAATTTCCCTTTAACCATGTCATATCTACTAGTTTTCTATCTTGTCAAATTCTAACTAATTCATATATATATATATATATATATATATATATATATATATATATATATATATATATATATATATATATATATATATATATATATATATATATATATATATCATAATGTAAAAATAGGGTTGTTAAATTCTCCCCCCCCCCTTAAATAGAATTCACCCTCGAATTTCTTCCAATCAAAATGATAACATGTTCCTCGTATCTTCTTCTAACGAGGGGACGAATGTGCTTCACATTTCTCCTTGACTAAACCTTGCAACTTCATATGAAAATTGCCTTATCCAAGTAAACACAGTTATTTGCTTCACTTGCATCCTTAGAATTCTTGACTGTAAACTTTAGTCATCACACAACACGTCTCTCTTGACATCTGCTCTTGACATACCTAGGAAATAATTCGTTCAAGGTTCCATATATTTACTTACTCACACAGAATCTTCATAGTTTCAGAATTCTTGAAATCCCATCTAGTCAAATATTCCTCATCCTCCACGTATAGCAAGCTCATCCTTGTTCAACATAACACTGATTCGCTTTACTTATCCTTTGGCTTACTTGCATCACCTTAAATCCATACCTTTCTATTGCAGCTTCTCGTTCCAATAACATCATTTTCAAATCTCTTCCACACAAGTCCAAACACTATCCTACAAATGCTTAATGAATTCCTTGATCCTGACCTCTAACTCCCTGATGTTTAGATTGACTTATTCCAAGTCTACCTTCTTCACACCACAAAGCTTATCGCTTAAAATTATACAAAGCATTCCCACTGGATTCTACAAGGATACACATTCTTATAGCTATAACATTGATATCCAACAATCCCACACACGTCTCACTGATGAATGGTGAATTCTAATAATTAAGTTACAATCGTCATCAAACCACGAAGTCTCCTCTAAGACCATCCATTAATAACATCTACCTAGATTAATGTGGATCCTTGAGAGATTAGGATGAACAAACCATTGCTCTGTGAGTTTCTCTTAGGAAGATTCCTTCACTTAACACTTGTTACAAATATTCCTTTCGCACCTACGACAAACTTATAAGGTTCTCTGTCCATCAATTGTGCTACTCTGATCTCAACCTGTCACACAATTCCTGAAACCTACTAAATCACACTTTCTCCATAATCCACTTAGTTACATTTCTCTAATACTCTGGGTTCGATTCATCAAACAATAACAATCCTTTTTCGGAGTTCTTCTAATCACAATACACGTTGGACTCTTAAACACACCCAATAAGGTTCACTCCTTGATGTTGAGTGATTCCAAAAATATGGTCACTACTGATTCCATCAGTCTTGGTTAGGTCCACAATACAACTTGGTCACATGCTTCGGTTCTGGGATGTCTAAGGTCAAACACTTACTGAAAACAAGTTCATTCTATTCCACTGGCTTCCACATCACACAATAACTAGGACAACACTGACAACTTCCCATAGTTCCTTCCTCACAATACAACTTCATGCACTTAGTATGATAACACCTCTGATAGCTCATGTATCTTAAGCAGTGAAATAATTCTTTCACAACTACACTTCGCCCAAGCAGTCATCTAACAACCTCATACGCCTTCCTTTAACTACGTAGTCCCATACATACACAGCCTCAGGATGCAAATTCAATTTTCCAGTTGAAGCTGTTAGGACCATCTCATTACCATGCCTTGTTGTTTCTGAAACTGTTTCTAAATTGACTACCTCGATTGTGTTCCCAACACAGGTTTCCTATGTCCAGAATGTGACTACAACTCAACGGATCACACTTGTGCTTCAAACATCCCTCCCTTTGGGTTTCTCGCACTCTAAATCCAATGTGTTTCTTCTTACCGAGACCGACATTGCTTCACTCTTGAGAGTCTACAAATACATTTCATATCGGTGAACCCAAGATATACTTTGTCTATTCCAACACTTATCACCAATGTTCAGGAATAGCCACACAACATATGACCAAGATATAACATCTCACATCAGTTCCATCTTTGGGATTCCTACATACTCATTACTTACCACTCCACGATACAAAAGAATCCATAAGGTTTCACATGATATCATCCACACAAACACAACCATTCGAGGTCTATATAACTTAGTATCGAAACTTGATCAATTCCATCATCGTCTAGTAGTTTCCCTACTATCCAGCATAACATATGGATCCTCGTTATACCTACCTCGTGAGAATTCGGGTCCGTGTCTCACGAATACCAATCAGGGACTTACCTTATATTCTGGATCGACACTGTCCCACATCTGTTATTTTGAACAGTCTGTGTATAATGATCATACATTGCCATGTTTGTTATAGTCTGCTCCAGATATCTATTAGAAGGAATCTCCTATATAGGTGCAGAAAAATGGCATCAAATACCTCAAAGCCAGACATGAGGTTTGTGCATTGTACTTAAGATGAATATCTTTTGAGATGTGTAATGTGCAGGTTTCTGCATGTATGTATGATATGGTTTTGAAAGTTGATCATCTACTGATGGTTGATCCTCTTGTATCCCTTGAAAGAGTTATGTATTACTATGGTGTCTCCAGACCATAGTTAATGGTGAAATACATGTGTTTTAGATTGATGTCAGATCTGATGTTGGAACGTTGTCTCAAAGTATGTTTTACTTCTTCAGCCAAGGAAGTTGTTGTTGTCTAGAGTTGAGTTTAAGGTCAAGCCACTGAGCTAGTCTGGAATATTTTGTGGTGTAGATGAATGTCATCAACTGGTTCCACACGTATGCAGAAGAAGGATGTCATACCAAATATCTTACCTAGTGTGAGAAGGTTGCCTTATCTGACTAATGGTAAATACTTTGACGAGAGCTAAGTATTTGTTTATCCTCTAAGGAGGTTGTGCATGAAACTAGTGGTGAATACTTTGAAGGGAGACTAAGTATTTGTATGAGGAGTTATGCAATTCTGCATTCTGAACATTGTGTTTCAGAGAGTGTTGTACCCCAATTTTTACCCTAAGATTCCATCTCATATGCATCTTGCATTTCATCAAACACCTCTTTGTATATCTTAATTCATTTGTTCATATACTTTATGTTTACTAATCTTAAATAAAAAATACAAAAATATGTTGTTATTCTGTAAAGGTAGGGACTGAATTGAGGATATCAAGATATGCAAGATGATTAAAAGCAGTTTGACCTAAAAGTTAACATTTCACAGTTCAAGTTCAAAAATTCAAACTTCTTCATTATTCAACATCTTTGAGCGATTCTTCAAACATATAAAACTATTTGAAATCCTCTCTGTTGTACCCCAAAATTTTCCCTCCCATATTTCTCAATACGTTTCAAGTGAGATACTCAAATTGCTCAAGGAAGTCCAAGAGTTGACCAGACAAACTCTCTCCTAAGGCAGTCTACCTTAAATTAGGGTTTCAGTTTGCATCAAGATGTTTGAATCAAAGGGGTCCCAAATGCTCACTATTGTCCTAATATGTTCTCAAGATCATCCATGTCAAGTTTCAAGCCTTGCAGAGAAAGTTTGCTCAGTTAATTGCTCAAAGGCCTGAAAATCGACCATGCTAGGGCAAAAGTCAACTGTGGCCCACATGCAGTCAAACTTCAAGATTTTTTGTCAACATTCTCATTTTTAAGTATTATTCATTATTTGATCAAGGGATGATCATGATTCCTCAAGGATTGCTCACAATTCATCAAAACCCAAAAGTTGCTAAATTAGGGTTTTGTAGGAAAAGTCAACTCAACTTTGACCAAGAATAACTTTCTCATAATTTATCATAAATGACCCATACAAAGCACATTTTGAAGAGGATGCAATTACCTACAATCCATCTTCAGCTCCCAAGTTCAAAATATGCACTCATAAGAAGATATAAATTTGGACATTATAGGTCATTTTGGAAAGTCAACAAAAACACCTTTTATGTCAAAGCTTCTGTGATCGGTGGAAATAGAACCGACTGTTTTGGAATGCTGGTTCGCGAAATGTCGTGGTAAGTAAGAGTCGCCACCGTCTTTTATTTTCTCCAACAAGGGAAGGACAAAAGCACAGCAAAATTCCTTTTCGAGATGTTTCTCGGTTCGGGAGGTAGATTATAGAAAGGGAAGGTGTTAGCACCCTTTCTATCCGTGGTTATCCACGGGCTCTTAGGTACTTGCTCACTATGTTTTCAAAAATTGTTTGCTTTTCAAGTGTTTGTGGGTTTTGAAAAAGTTCGTTTGAAAAACTTCTAAGTAACTCTTGTATCAGTCCTCAAGAGTGTATGACGTATTTGTTTGAAAACTTTTTGAAAGTGTGAGTGCGAAAAGATGTTTTTGTTTTTTTAAAGAGCAAGTACCTAGGATAAATCTACCTACTCTAAGGAATTAGGCTATGTAAGAGTCCTTTAGACAGTACTATCCCACTATTGAGAAGTAGGTAGCACCATCGTTGGAGTTATTCGGGTCAATTCGATTATTAGGGACATGTGTGGTCACCAAAGCAATATTAGGACGCCTTAGCGGTAACCCTAATGTCCTAGATCCTTTTTATCCGAGGCAACCGTTTCGAGGCAACTGGATCTTTAGACAGGAGGGCGACCTCTAAAACACCCTATACTTGACGACCACCTCGAGGCAACCAAATGAGGCGTACCCTAGGAGTGGCATGTGCATGTGTGTCAAATTCAGTTAAGATTATCTTGTACATGTTATTGTGAGCTACGAGTTAATTTTATTTGTTCAGACAAGTCTTGTCATGCATAATTAACAGTTTATAATTGTGCGGGAAGTAAATTGCGGAAAGGTAAATCTACGCTATTACGAGGCGCGGGTATATACATCGCCAAAAACATAACCCGTTTGGAAAATAAATGCGAGAAAGTAAAATAAAGCGATAAAATCCTAATTAACTATTACATTCTTGGATCACATACATAAATATAGTGAATTAAAATAAATATGCGCGCGAAAGATTGAATCGGGACGTCCTTAGGGTTTTGACCCTTTTGTGAGAAAAGAATTGAATTTTGTCCTTTTTGCAATTAATTAATATTAAACCTAATTTTAAAACTAATTAATTAGTTAATTAAAAGAAAAAGTATTTTTTGTGTTTTTTATGTTTTTTTTTTGATGAAAATAAAAAGAAAAAGAAATTAAATGTCAAGAAAACCCTGGTTCTAAATTTATTTTATATTTTGTAAAAAAGAAGTCAAAGTTAACCTAATTAATAAAAGGACTAAATTGATTAATTTACATTTATTTACAAAAATTAATTGAAATTAATAAAAATATTTTTTTAGGTTTTCTGAATTTTTATTGTGAAAAATAATTTATGAATTAATTAAATAATAGTGATAATAATTATTAAAAGAAAATAAAAAGAAAGAAAGAAAATAAAAAAAAAAGAATAGAAACCAGGGGGGTGTTGGACCCATAGGAGGTTTTGTTTAGAAATTCCTGGCCCATGAACACAAGCCTGCTTTGACTTTCTGGATGGTCTAGTGCGTTGGTTGACCAGGAGTATGGTGTCCAGCATCTTTTGGCCTTTGGATGAAGGCCTGTAGCCACTTGGCGTGCATCAGGATGAGGCGTATGGTGGGACGCTTGGGATAGCCTGCACATAACCATGTTAAGAAAAAATAGAAACAATATTTGGGGTGGACCTGGGAATCGAACCCAGGTCCCAATGGTTGCATGCCAACTCACTAACCACCAGACCACTTTCTTGCTTTTGTTATAATAATAGACAATGAATATATTATATAAAATAACAACATATGCTGGAAATCATAAAACCACGCGCACGCTTTTTGAATGCTTTAATCAAAAACCAACACGTCCTTCGTCTTCCCCAGCTTCTTTGTAAAACAAAAACAATTAGCGGGGGTTTTTAACCCCCACAACCTGCAATAAGAAAAAATAGCGAATAGAGCTGTATGCAATATAAATTGTTCGCGAGCATGGATTCTGATTCGTCTGGTTGCAATGAATTCAACCATGGGTCTTAGAAGGCTTGATTTTTCCTATGCTGAAAAGCCCTAATCTGGAAGCTTGGAAAACCTAGAATTCGTTCATGGCAACTTCTGATTTAAGACATCTTAATCCAATTGACTTATGCCAAAAGCTTCCTATGATTGCTAACAACACAAAACAAACAAAAAATTACGTTAAATGCTCATGAATTGGATGTTACGATTTTGAATAAAAGTATCAAACCGTGAGACTGTTATGGGCGATTCTTGGAGCTATGAAGCTGGAAACTGATTGCAAATCGTCCAGGAAACTCCCAGCAATGTCTTTGAATCCACAAAAGCCCTTGAATTGGCCTGGAAGTGAGAAAACAGTTTTTGAGTTTTCTTGATTTTTTTCAATGTGCTTATGGTTTCTGCAGTAGTTTTTTCACGTGAATGGCATTAGGGTTTGGTTATGCATATGTAATGGAAGGGAATTAGGTCAAGTCTTGGCCCAAAGATCCATGGAATTCATGTTTTCAATATTTGATTTTCAATCAAATCTTTTTGCATATTTTTGATTGAAAAACCTTCCCAAATTGAGAGATCCTTGTCCCCTTGATGTGTACATGAAATCTCCAGCACATGTAGGTCATATTTGCTTCATGAAAAGATTGCAAAACCATATCTTGATATTTTCCTACAATTAAATGAATTAAATGAATTAATAATCAATTAAAAATCCAAATAATTAATAAAAATAATAAAATAATTCAATTTAATCTCAATGGGTCGTGCATAGGCCTTGGACAAAGTTTCAAGAATAAATTTGAGGCCCATTAGCAAAAATGATGTGTTTTAAGCAAAGTTGACTTTTGCAAATTCACAAATATTTCCCAACTTCTCCAATGCATATCTTGCTCAATTTTGATCCTATGAACATGTTCTTAGACATTTCGGAAAGGTCTTGAAGTCCTCTAACCAATGCCTTTGGTCCCATGTCATTTGGATTTACCAATCTCAAGTTATGCGCTTTGACTTAAAGTGCATTTTTGTTGACTTTTGAAATTGACCTATAATGTAGAAATTGATAACTTTTTGTGAGAGCATTTCTTGGACTTGAAATGTGAAGATGAGTTGTAGGAAATGTCATCCCCTTCAAAATGAGCATTGGATGGGATTTTTCTGATGAACCATGAAAAAGTTATGTCCTGGTCAAGATACAGTTGACTTTTCTACTGTCTAAAAATAGTAACTTTTGGCATCTTGATAATTTTTGAGCCATGCTTGTGGAATCATGATCAAGACTTGATCAAATGATGATTGTGGCCTCAAAATAAGATGTTGACCAAAATTTTTGACTTTTGACTGCCAAATGACCATTTTACCCCTGCAGTTGACTGTGAAGCAAATAGGACTTTTGACTGTGCAATTTGCCTCTGTGAGTCTTGAAACTTGGCATGTAGATGCTTGACAATATATATAGGCCTATGGGACTTGATTGAAGCATTGAAAACCTCAAATTCCTTGCAAGAACCAAAACCCTAATTTTGACTGGCTTATGAGGATGTTTGGACTGTGCAACCCTCTGAGAGATCTTGAACCATTTGAAGATGATTCTTGCCAAACCTTGAGGAATATGGGAGGGAAAATTTTGGGTTACAACAATTGCCCCTGTTCAATCTTCTTAAACCTGAGGATGTAGATTGGCTCGCGTGCCTTTCGTGATCCGAAGGTGGAAGATGATTGAACACTAGAGTGCCCAGAAATTTGCACTCGCATAGTAGAATATCAGCAATGTGATGTCGGGAATGGGCTTATAGATGCCATTTGGAGAGATGGTGGATAAGAGGATGGGCTTATAGATGCCATCTGGAAGTGTGACAGAACCTTGTTGGGAATGGGCTTATAGATGCCATTTGGAAATGTCATGGATAGTTGAATCTGAATAAGAAATAGAATGGCTTCCGTGTCTGGAGCATATCTAGTCTATATCTAATTGCTGACGTCTGAACGAGTAGTAGAATGACCTCCGCGTCTGGGGTATATCCATATTATATCTGAGTGAGTGACAAAGTGTCATCTGAATCTGGATCGTATCTGGAATGTCTTTTGAATGAATCTGGACTAAACAATAGAATAGCATCCGGGTCTGGAGCATCTCTAAGTTGTCTTTAGAAGTTTGAATCTGAATAAGCAGTAGAATAGCATTCGGGTCTGGAGCATTTCTAAGCTATCTCTAAAAGGAAATCTGGAATAAGTATCGGAATGTCGCCAAATCTGGGCCGCATCTGAACTATCTCTAGAAGGAAATTTGAATAAGCAATAGAATAGCATTCGGATCTGGAGCATCTCTAGGCTATATCTGAAAGGAAATCTGGAATAAGTATCGGAATGTCTCCAAATCTGGGCCGCATCTGAACTATCTCTAGAAGGAAATCTGAATAAGCAATAGAATAGCATCCGGATCTGGAGCATCTCTAGGCTATATCTGAAAGGAAATCTGGAATAAGTATCGGAATGTCGCCAAATATGGGTCGCAACTGAACTATCTCTAGAAGGAATCTCTGAATAAGCAATAGAATAGCATCCGGATCTCGAGCATCTCTAAGCTATCTCTGAAGAGAAATCTAAATAAGCAATAGAATAACATCCGGATCTGGAGCATCTCTAAGCTATCTCTGAAGGGAAACTCTGAATAAGCAAAAGAATAGCATCCACATCTGGAGTATCTCTAAGCTATCTCTGAGAAGAAATCTGAATAAGCAATAGAATAACATCCGAATCTGGAGCATTTCCAAGCTATCTCCGAAAGGAAACTCTGAATAAGCAAAAGAATAGAATCCACATCTGGAGCATTTCCAAGCTATCTCCGAAAGGAAACTCTGAATAAGCAAAAGAATAACGTCCATATCTGGAGCATCTCTAAGCTATCTCTGAGAAGAAATCTGAATAAGCAATAGAATAACATCCGAATCTGGAGCATTTCCAAGCTATCTCCGAAAGGAAACTCTGAATAAGCAAAAGAATAGCGTCCATATCTGGAGCATCTCTAAGCTATCTCTGAGAAGAAATCTGAATAAGCAATAGAATAACATCTGAATCTGGAGCATTTCCAAGCTATCTCCGAAAGGAAACTCTGAATAAGCAAAAGAATAGCGTCCATATCTGGAGCATCTCTAAGCCATTTCTGGGAAGAAACTCTGAATAAGCGATAGAATAGCATCCGAATCTGGAGCATCTCTAAGCCATTTCTGAAATCTCTTTAATGTAGATATGCCCTGGCTAGATACATGTATCGAATCTACAATCAATCCCTCACAGATATGCCCTGGCTAGATACAGGTATCGAATCTGGAACTTCAAAAGGTTGGTAGAGATAGCTTTCCTGGCTGGATACCGGTGTAGCCCTCTAATCAGTCGCTCGCAGATATGCCCTGGCTAGATACAGGTATCGAATCTGGAACTGCGACAGTTGATAGTAATCATCTTTGGATTGACCTTTTTCTTGAAAAGGCAAAACATCAGTTATATGCAATGTCATGATGTATGTAATGCATGATGTCATGATGTTCTCAAAAATAAATGAGATTGTGTCGTATGCACTTTATCATGTATGTAAGCAGGAGATATGAAACGTGAAATGTTTATGAATGTATTTTCGTCTGGGAAAATAAATCCTTGACGAATGTCGGGAAGTTCGTTGAATCCTGGGCTGATGTTTGAAGAGTAGAGTTCTTCATTTCCGCTGGGGATGACGATTGCAAGAATAAACCGGTAGGAGAAGATGACTCCGTTGGGGAATAAACTTGGTGAGGAGATTATTCTGCGGGGAATTACTCTGTGGGGAAGAAATGCTTCGCTGAGGTTTTAACGATAACTCCGCTGGGGATTCCGTTGATAGGCTCTGTTGGGGAATTTGATGAACTCTGCTGGGGATAGGACGAACTTCACCGAGGACGATCTTTCCGTGGTAATTAGCTGAGGATAACCCAGTTATAGGCTCTAGTGGGGAATAACCTCTGATCATGGTCGGGGAGAGATATTCGTTTGTATTCTGCAGGGGACACGCTTCCAGAATCTACTGGGGATAAGCTTCCAGAATCTATTGGGGAGGATGATTCAACTCTCCTGGGGAGACTTTTTGGACTGCACTGGGGAATGGCTCCACTGGGGTGTCTGGTATTCCGTCGGGGAACAATCTTATATTAAGACTGCCAGGGATGCTTGCTTAGGAACATCTGCATACTCCGCTGGGGAATGTTGAGATCTTCTGGGGATACCCATCTTCCTTAAGACTGACAGTAGGCTAACTCTGCTCGGGGAAGAGTATTGCTGACTTGCTGGAGATACCGTCTTTTTCGGGACTGATGGGAGACCAACTCTGCTTGGGGGAGAGTATTGCTGAATCTTTTCTTACTCTCGGGGAGTGAAGGTAACTTGGTCATGTTCTTACCTTGGTACCTGGAGGACAGAGTAGCTCGTATAGTTCGGACCATTCCTATTGCCCCAGCTTCTGTGGGAGAAGGTACCTGTGGAGGTCTTAATAACTGCTGATTTGACAAATCTTCTTCTGGTAGGCAAGTGACGAGATGCCGGGACATAGTCGTACGCTGTGATCCCTAACTTTTGCCTGGACCGCCCTTTCGGGTTTTCAGTCCACCGGGATACCCTTTTTTGCCCAAGCCGCCTTTTCAGGTTTTCGACTTGTCGGGTGTACATATTTTTTCATTTCATCCCTTATTTTGCCCGAACCCTTTTGGTTCGCCGGGAAGCCCTTATTTTTGCCTAGGTGTATCAACCTAGCGGGTCTTTGATTATGCGTAGTATTTTTTTTTACTATGTCCACGTTCTCAGAGCGCAGGGAGTTGTCACTGTCAGTAGTGTTGTGTCGCCATACTACCAGAAGATGTCTGATCATGCAAGATTCGTCACTGGAATTCATGTCCAATGCCCCAAGTGACTCAGGCGGAGATTTGCCCCTGGCTGTTTGGCCTTTTGAGAGATTCCTTGAATCTTGACTGGACTGCCCCAGATGATAGACCATGATCATGCCGTGCCCCTTGCTTGGAAGTGTTTTTCCATTTGAGGTGACCCCTTTTGTTGAGAAGGTTTTTGTTCATTAGATATTCGTCGTGCGAATTTCTCTGTTGTTCGAACAAATAGTCATATGCAAACAATGTTATTTTAAGAATGCAAAGCTTATGTCTGTCTTGAAAATTTTGAAAATGCATTTTTTGTAAAACAAGCAAATTTTGTAAAATGTGATGTCAACTCAGTATTTTACAGCAAACCTTAAGAAGTCAGGATACCTTCGGTAACAGTATGCTTTCGAACTAACCTATGCTTCAGCTAGGACTTTTTGAGGGTTATAACGTGGCCTGGTTCACGGTTGAAGAAACAATGGATAAAGGCTCAAATTTTATTTGTACCCACCCGCTCTTCGTGATGTTCTTCAAACCTAAACTCAGTTGATCATGCATTAGACCTTGTTTGAGTCTTTGTCCTGATATTCTGGTGATGGTTCGGATATTGACAGTTTATTTTGAATAGGCAGTCATCTTTTGTTGAGGGTTAGTAGGACCTCTTTCTTTTTGATTTTGTTATCCCTGTTTTTTGCCTGAACTGTTTCTTTTTGTATTTACAGTCAGCGGGATGCCCCAGTTTTTGTAAGTCTCCTTCATAGATTTTGACTTATTGGGCTTTCATGACTGCCTGTCTTTATGATTATTCGGAACCATCACTGTCTTTGGTTTTGAAAGGACTCCTTTGGTGCCATTCGTTGTGCACTTGGATCAACTGAGAGAACTACCATGCCCCAGGTTATGATTAAGGGATTTAATTTTCGAAAAGAAAAACTCCGACTTCTTTGGCTCAAAGGGGTTGACGAGGGATTATCTTCCTTATAACTCCAGTGTTTAGGAATTGAAACAATTCCTGTACCTCATCAGCGAGGTCTTTTCAAAAGCATACTGTAAATATCGTGGTATCGTTTTCGTCATCCTCCCTCAAAAGGCTTAGAATTATTAATTGAGAGTTTGAACATCACAAAAAATGAAAGCGGTTTGAATATAGCGAATGCGAATATATTGATTCAAAACAGACATATGCGATGCATTGATAAAGTAATAAAGTTTGCTATTGACAATAATTGTTTGTATAAGCAAAGAAAAACACAACTCGGAATTTCAAATAAAACAAAAGCCTTCACTGATTTGGCAAAGGAGCAGTGATTATGTTTGGAGTCTCTGGTGCTTCAAACTGAATCTCTTTGGCATCAATCATGTCTTGCACCTTATTCTTCAGGGCCCAGCAGTTGTCCGTAGTATGCCCTGGGCTATCAGAGTGGTATGCACACCTTTCATTGGGATGATAGTTAGGAGCGGAAGTGTTGGGATTCCGGAGAGGAGCCCTTAAGGTAATCAGCCCTGCCTTCAACATTTGTTGTAGCGCTTGAGCCAGTGACATGTTGATCTTAGTGAACTGTCTTTTGGGCGCGACCTCCTTACGTTGCTGCCCCTGTCCTTGCTGAGCAGGCATATGATTGGAGATCTGGGTTTCCCCTACGTGTTGATCATGACGACTCTTTTTACCATGCACAGCATTGGACTCTTTTTTTCCCCGGTAAGGCTTTTTATGAGAATCAGAAGGTGTGGCTTCTTGAATCTTTCCAGCCTTGATACCAGCTTCAATCCTCTCCTCGGTCAAGATAAGGTCTGTAAAACCGGCTGAAGAGTTGCCAATCAGATGGTTGAAGAATGGACCAGATAGGGTCCCCAGAAACATGTCGACAAGTTCCCGATCAGTTAAGGGTGGCTGCACCCTTCCAGCAAGGTCTCTCCACTTTTGAGCATATTCTTTAAATCCTTCACCCGTCCCTAGTGACATACCCTGGAGTTGGGTACGCGTAGGAGCGAGGTCGGAATTATACTGATACTGCTTGTAGAACGCGGTAGCCAAGTCCTCCCAGTTACGAATGCTGGCTCCATCTAGCTGATAGAACCATTCGAGTTGAGTCCCTGAAAGACTTTCCTGGAAGAAATGGATCCATAAATTCTTGTCTGCAGTGTACGGTTGGATCTTCCTTACATACGATCGGAGATTCAGCTTAGGACAGGAAGCCCCGTCGTACTTCGCAAAGGCAGGTGCTTTGAACTTGTGGGGAATCACTACCCCAGAAGACAGACCTAGATCTTCGAAGTCCAGGCCGGGAACCTTCTGTATTTCCATGGCGCTCAAACGGTCTTCCAGCTGTTTGTACTTGTCCTCAGCTGGAGGGTACTGTTCATCATTGAAATCCGTCTCGTTGTCGGAGACCACGGGACTAGGAACCCTTCTCTCTTGGGGACTGTCTTTGCCCACAGATAAGGTAGTCAGCTCAGCCACATTCGGTAGTCCATTCCCAGATCTGCGTCTAGTGTTGAATAAAACAGTCCTCTTTTTCTTCTTCCTCTCTTTCAGAATCAGAGTCTTCAGATCCTGTTGACCCTAGGCTAGGCTCATAACCAACTCTTGGAACTGGGCATTCTGGGCCTGGAGGGCCTTGATAGCTTGTTCAGCGGAAGGTTCAGAAGACATGATGATTGCTGAAATAAACAGCGAAGAAGGTAAGTGACCTGTAAAAAGGGTACCTGTATTGCAATGATATGTATGTATGCATGCAATGTTTTCAAGGATCTCGCAGGGTAAACAAGAAAATCGTTAGAATTCGAATCTGGTAGCTTGATTGAAGGAACTTCATGTTGCTGAGAGTACTTCTTCAAGAGTCAAAGCTCACCATATCCAGTGGGTCATAGCCCCTGACTCAGGTTATCATGTCTTGATCTCCAAACAACTTTGGCTAGAGGAAAATAAATCCCCTTTGCCCCTTGCTAGACATTTGGTTCATCATGACCTGCATCACAAACCCTTGAGATCCTTGAAATGGGTTAGTCCTTATGCAGGATGTATGCCATGGTATGATGGTATGATGTTATGCTATGCATGGAGTGATGTAAGTAAACCCTGTTATAAGCCCAAATTAAGGACTGTAAACAAAACCTGCAAGGAACTCATGTTGTCAGATAACAAGAATATGCAAGTAGTTCAAGTTTGAAGGCACACAAGTCACACCAGACATCCCTTAGAGTTTAGGCCAGCATGAAGTTTAGGTACTACCCTCTTGAAGTTGGTGGGCTCAAAACCTGTCCTATCAAAAGTAACCGGGTTCTAAGGAGCTCAATATCATTGGGTTGTTTTCTATGTTCATTGTTTTGATTTAGCCACTGAACTGGCGATCAAAATATTCCAAGAAAACAACCCTCAATGAGTGTAGTATCGAGTATCTACCAACTTCGGACTGCACCAAAGTCGGTCATCTCACTACCCCTAAAGAGGTCAGGATGGTCAAGTAAGGTTCCTAAGGTCAGTTGATGCTTCACGACACCACACGGCGGCCCCGTACTCTCCTTGACTTGACTCAAGGGTTACCGGTACTCACCAAAGTGCCACATCAACGTAGCAACTGCTTCAACCGTGTCGGTATACCCCGCACAGTTCCCTCACAGTTTGTTGCTACTTCTAAAAGGTATCCCCCAGATCCGGTTTAGGATCTATGAAACTCCAAGACAAACCCACAATTTTAAAGCAAACAAAGCAAGCAATTGAAAACATAAGAGTGGTCTAATCCTAAGGTACACCTCACTTATAAGTATGTCCCCAGCAGAGTCGCCAGTTCTGTGATCGATGGAAATAGAACTGACTGTTTTGGAATGCTGGTTCGCGAAATGTCGCGGTAAGAAAGAGTCGCCACCGTCTTTTATTTTCTCCAACAAGGGAAGGACAAAAGCACAGCAAAATTCCTTTTCGAGATGTTTCTCGGTTTGGGAGGTAGATTATAGAAAGGGAAGGTGTTAGCACCCTTTCTATCCGTGGTTATCCACGGGCTCTTAGGTACTTGCTCACTATGTTTTCAAAAATTGTTTGCTTTTCAAGTGTTTGTGGGTTTTGAAAAAGTTCGTTTGAAAAACTTCTAAGTAACTCTTGTATCAGTCCTCAAGAGTGTATGACGTATTTGTTTGAAAACTTTTTGAAAGTGTGAGTGCGAAAAGATCTTATTGTTTTTTGAAAGAGTAAGTACCTAGGAGAAATCTACCTACTCTAAGGAATTAGGCTGTGTAAGAGTCCTTTAGACAGTACTATCCCACTATTGAGAAGTAGGTAGCACCGTCGTTGGAGTTATTCGGGTCAATTCGATTATTAGGGACATGTGTGGTCACCAAAGCAATAGTAGGACGCCTTAGCAGTAACCCTAATCTCCTAGATCCTTTTTATCCGAGGCAACCGTTTCGAGGCAACTGGATCTTTAGACAGGAGGGCGACCTCTAAAACACCTTATACTTGACGACCACCTCGAGGCAACCAAATGAGGCGTACCCTAGGAGTGGCATGTGCATTGGTGTCAAATTCAGTTAAGATTATCTTGTACATGTTATTGTGAGCTACGAGTTAATTTTATTTGTTCAGACAAGTCTTGTCATGCATAATTAACAGTTTATAATTGTGCGGGTGTTTACCGTGGTTATTGGTAAACAACCACTGATCTTCCAAATGGTTACTTATTTGGTTACTCGCAGGATCGATCAGATTGATCCTAAGACATGGTTGATTTTGAGGTTTTGATTAAGTTGGATAATGGTTAAATGACAAGAAAATAAAGAGGCTTTAAGTAAATTGCATGAAGAAATGGGCTTGATAAAATAAAGGAAGGCTTGAAATAAAAGGCTTCGACAGGAAAAGTAAAGAAGAAAGCAAGTAAAGTTTCTAGAAAATAAATGACTTTGATTAATAAAAGTGGTGTTTCACACATACATTCTCAACAATTCTTTCTCACACGCTGGGTACTCGAATCTATATGAGTGACTTTGTATATAATTGTGAACACACGCGAAAAACTGCGTGAACTACTACTATTTATACTAAAACATCCCAAGTAACCGTCGGGCAGTTAAACTGCTTCGAGATGACTCCACTTGGCACGTTCTCAGCGTTCGACACTCCAGATCTTTGCACGTTGCACTTGGTAACCGCTGGGAACCGTTTTCCCTCCAAACGCTTGAATTTCAAACCGTTCCCCTCTGAACAATTGAACACCTTCACCGAGAAGCATCTTCGACGAGAAACAACTTCGACGTCGAAGGCAACCAAATTCTCCCTTGGAAGAAATCCTCTAAGTACATTGCCATCTTCCGATAGGCATTTCGACAGACCCAGCTAGTCGAAAACATCCTTCAGCTTTAATGGCTGATATTAATAAAAACAAGGGTGTCGAATTTAGGAGCCAACAAATTGCCCCCCAAGAATGCCTTATTTCGACTCTGAAAGAAAAAGGCATTCTTTGAAATGCCATTCGACACCTGTCTTTTCATTCTTAGTCACAAATTAAATTGTGCACTTTTTTGTCTTCTACCAACCACTGACAATCCCAAGGAAAAACCATCATTTCATCCGTACCTAAGACGTCACTTCAGTACGACGTGCAGCGCCAAACGTCTTTTCACAAATTGTCATCATGACAATTCCCAAAAACGAGGGCGCACGCTGCATCCTTTCATTTCTGCAGAACGACTACATCAACAGGGAGACGCCACGTGTCCCACTACCTTCTGCAACATTAAATGGCATTAAATGTCCTCGAATTTGGGGATTTCCCCAATTACTATAAATAGCGCCAAGTACCCATTGTGGGACTTTTTCACGCTACCTTGCCTTCAGATATTCCTTATTGCATACAAACTCTTGCAAACTTTGCAAACCACCTGTTATTCACTTCATCTTCAACCTTAGTATCAACAATGGCGTCCGGTTCTTCCACCGCTCCTAGCGCTAACATCCCCTCTGGAAATGTTAAACCCAGGATTTTCTCCACTGCTCCCGTAGTTACTCCCACGGGCCAACGAAGGGTCCCTGAGCCCTTAGACATTGCTGTACGTGATGCTTATTCACGCCAACTCATGATTCCGGTTGGATACTCCAACCAAATCTTTTCCATGTCTGGCCCACTATATCCAAGCATTGCTGAAGCCATGAAGATCAAAAGCTACTTTCCGGTACTTGAAAAACTCAAACCGGTTGGATGCTCTAAGAAAGATGCAGAGGATAATGAAGATCCTGCTAAGGAGAAAATCGACCTTCGTTTCTTCAATAGAGGTGTTAGGGCTTTCAGGTCTAGCCCTAGCCTCACTCCTGACTATAGTGCTTGGCTGGAAAAAATGGAGAGACGCCAGGCTTCGATCTGGAAAGACATGGGGATATTCGACCTGGTTATGTTGTCGAAGACGGGTCTTAACTATTCCCCAGAAATGTTGATAGCTTCCTTACTCTTCTGGGATTACACCCATTTCACCTTCCATCTTCCCTGTGGAATGCTGACTCCCACGCTCTTCGACGTGGCCGCTATCACTGGCCTTCGACCTACTGGGGACTACTTCGACCCAGAGGAAATGTCGGAGGATCAGATTGGATTCTCTGCCACAAAACCAACCTACACCACCTACATCAATCACTACCACGATAAGTCGACGGACGCTGTGTCGGATGTAGAGCATATCGCGTTTCTAGCCCTATGGCTGTCACGCTTTGTGTTTTGCACCAAGTATTTACAGGTGACCAAGAAGATGGTCACTCTCGCCACCCAACTCCACCATGTCCAAAATATCTGTTTGGCAGAATTGATTTTGGCGAATCTGTACGAGTCGATTAGCAACGGAGCGACTCTTTTGAAGATCATCGAGTACAGAGCCAGTCTGCTGCTTGCTGGACCTTTTTGGCTGCTTCAGCTGTGGCTCAATGCCACCTTCGAGTCTTTCTTACCTCAGAAGACTCAAATAAATGAGCAGGCTCCGGAAATAGCAAATAGGTGCATCGAAGGCACCAGATTGGCTCTGCTGACCCCAACGGAAGATGGGCTGGAGCTTCAACAAACTTTTACAAACTTCGTCTTGATGTTTGCAAAAAGGAAAGAGTTTGCTTCGACCATGGCTCCCTTTGCTCGACGAAAGGTTGGTCCAGAGTGGTTCACGAGGCCACATCCTAAGTCGTCAAGTGGTCCTCAGGTCGAAGAACATACAACAGTGTGGGAAGCATTTCTCACACCAAGAATAATGCCCCTGCGATTCAAGAGCTCCAAGACTCACTTGAGTCTAATCGCGTATCAACCAAACTTGGTGTCTCGCCAGTTTGGTATTATTCAAACACTTCCTTCTCCAATTTTTCCCAGGGAGAAGTCTATGTTATACTTTTGCAACGACTACACTGAAGACGCTGCCACTAAGCATATCGGCAGGTATGCTGGTCGAACAGTTCTTTCGTTGTTTGACTATCAGCTTAACTTTCTATGCTCACCATCCTTCGAGGAGTGGTGGAAAAGTTACTACACTGAGGAGTTTTTCGACGAGAAGGACTTCATGGACAAACTTCAAAAGTCTTTTGTTCTTGTCTTGGACAAGATAAAGAAATGTAAGTTCATCCTTCCAAATTACTTTGTCTTTCCCTTTCGACTGGTAGCCTGTTAATTATTTTGTCTACTTTCAGTTGTTCGAAAGCCTGCAGCCAAGAAGGCTGCAGAAGGCCCCTTAACAAAACCTCCACCACCGGCGAAAACTATAGCGACGGCGAAGACCACCACAAACCAACAGGGGGAAGGCCCTTCAAAAAAGCCTTCTGCATCGGTAACCAGACTTTTATTATTTTCTTCTGGCTTTAACATTCTGACTTTCGATGCAGCTTCTAAATCGAACTCCAATTGGTTTTTTAGGCACCTTCACCCAAGAAACGACCAGCACTGACGGTCGAATCTGGGAGTGACGAAGAAGACGATTCTCCCCCTGCTCCTCTTAAAAGGCGAAAGCTGAAGAAGGACGTTCCTCTTCCTGAGGGTCGAACAATCAGAATAAAGGTTGCTGGGAGAAAGCCCAGGCCACCTCCAGTAATTATTGAAGAGCCAACGGAGGAGGAACTAAATGTTCTTCTCAATAAACCTGTCGAAAGCGACAATTCCAGCCCTGGGGCTGAAGCTCCTTTGCAGGTAATCTCTTTGATCCCTTTTTAACTCAGGTGCCGATACCCACGTTCGATTATGTCTCTTTCTAACTTAGAAGATTCTTCTTCTTATTTTTCCAGGAAACCACTGAAAGCTCAGCACCAAGGACTTCTGAAACATTGGACTCTGCTGAACTCAGTAGGCCACAAGAGAAAGACTTGGCAAACGATGAAGCCAATACTGAAACAAATGAAGCCAATGCTGAGACAGCAGAACAACCAACAGAAGATCCACAAACAGAAGAGCAACAACCAAAAGAGATTCAGGTGGTTGATCTGTCGGAAGAGCATCGTGACGAAGGGGGCCACAGTGACGCTGGCGAAGAGGATCAAGGTGATGCTGGCGAAGGGGATCATGATAACGCTGGTACTGCCGAAGTCCAAGTCGAAGAGAGTCAAGTCGAGGCAAATGCTACTCAACAGCCTCAACCCCAAGACAACGCTGCTGCAAAGGTTGTCACCTCAACAAAGCATAGGTCGAAAGAAGACTTAGAACTCTTGAAGCAAACTGATCCTGTTGGCTATCTGAATGCCATCATCGAGAGCAAGGGAAGTTCGTCTGATATTAGTCAGGAGGCTTCTACTCTGTCGGGGAAGTCCACTGAAACTTCTCCTCTCGATGAGGCTCTGACGAAGGTTAAGGCTCAGTTCTTCAAGAAGGATTTGATGAAAGCTTTGGATGGGGACCCTACTGCTCCATCATATTTGGGGGCTGTTTTGAACGCCGTAGACTTGCTAGCTGTGCCTCCGGAGGTTTCAGGCTTTATCATGGAGTTACACTCCATTATTGATCAAGTCTCAGCAGATTATCGGCGACAAAGGGGCTTTAATAGCCAGCTTGAAGTGTTATATGGAAAAAGCTCTTCTGCATGGACTGCCGTAGCAGAGACAACTTCTCGAATTGCGGAGTTGTCGAAGCAAAAATCATCTAAACAAGAAGAAGTTGATGCCATAGATCGAGAGAACGCTTCCATAAAGGCGCAAATCGAAGAACTAGAGGCTAAGATGAATGCCAATACTAAGCGCGAGGAGGAACTTCTCTCGACTGTTCCAGACACCGAAAGTCAAGCTGAAATCACACAAGGCCTAGAATTTGCTGAGAAAGCTCAAGCCTTCGACGATCAAATTGCCAAGCTTGCCCAGGCGAATGCCTTGTGCAACAAAAGATTGGAGTTGCAGCAAACTAAATACCTTCGACTCAAGGATTCCATCCCCTTCTGATTGATTCAGCCCTTTAACCATATATTGTAATATGTATTCGACAATATTGCCATTTTGGCTAATTTATAAAAATTTTCCATTTTGGCTTATTTATGGTTAATTTAGTCGTTACTGGTTATTTATTTTTATCTCTTGGAGTACAGGTTTATACTTTTTCAAATATTTACCATTTACTCTCAAGATCCTTTTATCTTCACCTAACTCTTCGACTTCATAAGCTCCACCAGAAAAAGTCTGGATAATTCTGAATGGTCCTTCCCATTTGGGTGACCATTTTCCCATGCTTCGATCCCTTCGATCCATGGGAAGAATCACCTTCCAAACTAATTCTCCAGGCGAAAATGCCTTAGGTTTCACCTTTTTATTATAAGAGTCTTCTACTCTTTTCTTCTGAAGCCTTAGTAGGTCAAGAGCGCGCAATCTTTCTTCGTCTAAATCTACTAGTTCGTCTAACATCATATCCCAATAAATTTCTGAGGGAATATCATAATGTCTCTGAACCCTTGCAGATTGAAGACAAATTTCTGCTGGCAACACTGCGTCATGGCCAAAAGTTAGCCTATATGGTGTTGTACCTATGGCTTCTTTTGGGGACGTTCGACAGGCCCACAAGATCTGGTCTAACGTCTTATGCCAATTTTTTGGCTTCTTCCCAACATGCTTTTTTATCAAGCCAATCACTACTTTGTTCGCTGCTTCGACTTGACCATTTGCCTGTGCATAATAAGGCGTTGATGTTAGGAGTTTAAAACCCGTTTCCTGAGCAAATTCCTGCATCTTTCGACCGGTGAAAACTGATCCTTGATCAGTAGTTATAGTCTCAGGGATTCCATATCTAAAGATAATGTTCTTTTGAATAAATTCAATGACATTTTCTTGGTCTACATTGACTAAAGGGATAGCTTCGATCCACTTAGTAAAATAATCAATGCCTACCAATATATACTTCTGGCTCTTTGATGATGCTGGTCGAATCTCTCCAATGAGGTCCAACGCCCATCCTCTAAAAGGCCAAGGTTTCACTATCGAGTGAAGTTCGCTTGCTGGTACATGTTGGATGCCTGTATGGACTTGACATTCTCGGCAACCTTTAGCGAAATCGACACAATCTTTCAACATGGTGGGCTAGTATAGTCCTTGTCGAAACAACAACTATTTCATCTTATGGCCTACTTGGTGAGCCCCACATGCTCCAGCGTGCGTAGTCGAAAGGGCTATGTATGCCTCAGTTTCATTTAAGCATTTTAGCAATACCCCTTCAGGCGTCTTTTTAAATAACTCATTACCCATGAGTACGTAACTCAACGCCCTGTACTTTGTTTTTCGTTCTGTCGAAGCTACTGGATTTTGAAGATAATCCACAATGGGCTTCCTCCAATCTTGCTCTGACAAATTATCTATGAACGAAATTTCGAAGTTACTTTGATCAGCATATCCTAGTCTTGTCGATTCCAAGTCTGTTGGTGATAGACAAGTTGCTTTTATCTTTTCTCGAACTTCGATTGCTCTTTGTAATCTCGTTTTTGAAATCTTGTACCCAGATGCAATTTGTGCCAAGTCGTTGGCTATTTGATTTTCCAATCTGGGTATGTGTCGAATATTGACCATTTCAAATTTTTTCAATAAACGATTTGCTATCACGAAGTACATAATGAGATTTTCTCTTATGCATTTATATTCTTTTGTGACTTGCTTAATGACTAACTCTGAGTCTCCCATTATTTCGACTCGAGTTGCCCCCAATTCCAACAATATCTCAAGGCCAGTAATTAGAGCTTCATACTCAGCCTCATTGTTCGAACAAGAACCTGATATCTTGTACTTGAATGTTGTTGGAATTTTTTCTGGAGAGATAATCAAGACTCCTACTCCTGTTCCATCTTTATGGCTGGAACCATCGAAGTAGAATTTCCAAGGTTCTATCTCCACATAATTAATATTCTCAACTTGAATTGAGTGGTCGACTATAAAGTCTGCAACCACTTGTCCTTTCACTGCCTTAAGAGGCATAAAGGTCAAGGAGTATTCAGTTAATGCTAGTGCCCACTTGCCAATTCGACTGTGCAAGATGGGTTTCGACAACATGTACTTGAAAACATCAAAATGAGACGAAACATACACATCAACTGGTTTTATATATTGCTTGAGTTTTGTACAAGAGAAATACAGACATAGACACAATTTTTCAACTTCGCTATATCTAGTTTCTGCATCGTTCAAAACTCTACTAAGATAGTAAATGGGTCTTTCGACTCCATTCTCATCTTCTTGGGCTAACATGCTTCCCAAAGTTTTGTCGGACGCAGCTATGTACAATCTCATACTCCTATTGCTACAAGGAGGCACCAAAATAGGTGGCTTGGTGAGGTACCCTTTGATTCTGTCGAAGGCTTCTTGTTGCTCTTGCCCCCATTCGAATCCCTCTTTATTCAGTCGAAGTAAGGGTGAAAAGGCTTGAGCTTTCCCACTTAGGTTAGATATGAATCTCCTTAAGAAATTTATCTTTCCTAACAGAGATTGCAGTTCCTTCTTATTCGATGGCGCTTTCGCTTCCAGAATAGCCTTCGTCTTGTTCTGGTTGATTTCGATTCCTTTCTTGTGGACAACGAAGCCCAAGAAATCTCCAGCTTTCACACATAATGCACACTTCAAAGGGTTCATCTTCAGACCATGTTCTCTCATTCTTTCGAATGATTGTCGAAGGTGGTCAATATGATTCTTCCTGGAAACAGATTTTATAACAATGTCATCAATATATACTTGCATAAAAGTGTTAATAAAATCATGGAAGATAGAATTCATTGCTCGCTGGTATGTTGCCCCAGCGTTCTTTAGGCCAAAAGGCATCACTACCCATTCGTAAGTGCCTAGAGCCCCAGGGCATCGAAAAGCTGTTTTCGACACGTCCTCTTCAGCAATGAATATTTGATTATATCCTGAATAACCATCGAGCATACTCAGGTATTCATAGCCAGCGGCAGAATCGACTAGCATTTCCGCCACAGGCATAGGATATTCATCTTTGGGTGTAGCAGCATTCAAATCTCTGAAATCTATGCACACCCTCAATGTAGCATTTTTCTTAATTACTGGCACAATGTTTGCAATCCATTCGACATACCTCGTAACGCGTATGAATTTGCACTTCAGCAGTCTTTCGACTTCCGTTTTGATCTTCGACAGTATTTCTGGAGCGAAGCGTCTTGGACTTTGCTTGATTGGCTTCTTCCCAGGTTTGATTGGCAACTGAAGTTCTACCAATCCTCTGTCGAGACCAGGCATTTCGTTGTAATCCCATTCAAAACAGTCCTTGAACTCTTTCAACAATTGGATTACTTCCAACCTAAGTTCTGGGTTAATTTTTGCGCTGATGTAAGTTGGCTTCTTCTCTGACCCTTCGCCTAAGTTGATTTCTTCTAAAGGATCTTGCGCTAACATTTGATGTTGTTCGCCAAGGGGTCCTTTTCGAAGCCCAAAGGCTCATCGTCATAGATGGCGTCGAGCCTCTGTTCCTGCATTCCTTCTGGCATGATATCAGGAGGTTCTGGATCGAAATCCTTTCCAGGACCTGCAGCAGATAACTGTTGATCATTGGCCTGTGTGGCCATGTACTTTACTTCGGCTTCGAGAGCCGTTATCATCTTTGTTTCGGCTACGTAAGCCGAAATTCGCCTCAATGATTGTGACTCAGTCATTATCACTGAATTCACTTCCCCAACCAGTTGGTTGGATGTCAGTTAACCCACTGAAGTCTATGTGGGATAAGTCTTCTCTGTCCCATTGAAAACCATGCTCAGGGTGCAGGTATAGGGAACAAAAAGTATTAGGCGCTGGCGCCAAATCGAAGTCAGGTGTTGGACATGGCCCTATGTGAGCCAATTTCTTGTCGAAGTCTGCCAACCCTAGGTGATTCACTTCGCCCAGGTAATAGCTTTGATCCACTTCTATGTTTTCGACCATCCCATCAGGACGCCATAGCAGCAACCTCTGGTGCATTGATGATGGTACAGCTCCAACACCATGAATCCACTCACGGCCCAACAAAAGATTATAGTTAGGTTTGGCCGATATGACCATAAACATCGTTGGTCGAAGGATAGATCCCACCTTGATATCCAGTTGGATCACTCCCATAGTGGTCCCTATGCCGCCTTCATAGTTCGACAGAACCATGTTGTGAGGCTTGATGTCCTCATCACTTTTTCCTATTTTCCTTAGCATAAAGTGAGGAATAATGTTGATGGTTTCCCCACAATCCACCAAGATTTTATTCACTGTGGTTTCTTCGAGTTTAGCCCTTATAAATAAAGGCTTGAGGTGATTTTTCATCGCCTCTGTAGGTGGTTCGAAGAACCCATTTTGCTCCTCAGTAGTGCCATTATCCATGACGAAATAGCACACTGGCCTATGTTTGGCCATTTCTTGCTCCACTTCCCAATCACTTGTTTCGACTTCCACCTGTCGGTTGAACTCTCTGGGCAGCACTGAGACTATATTCACCATGATGTCCAAAGTGTCATCAGACTCAGAACCATCTTCGTCATCAACTTCACCTTGGTTAGGCCAAACTAGCCTGTTGGTTACTGGCTCTCTTTCCAGAGGTTTCCTTTGCTTCCTTAGAGGAACATTTGAACTGGTTTCTGCCTTTGGTTCATTAGCAGCCTCCCTCTCAGCTTTTCGTCGCCTCTGGTATCTCCTCCATTGAGATCGAGACATGGGATTTTTCCCTTTGTAGTTGCTTGACACCTGTGTAACTTTAGGGGCAGCAACCTGAGGCTCTTTCTTTTGTGTTAAAGATGAACCTCTTGGCACATCGAAAGAGTGCCATCTTTCCTCGCTTGGCCTCTTTCGACCAGATGTTTTGTACCATGTATCTACTGGCACATTAGTTGGAGGCCTGAAAGTCAATGGCCTCTTTTCTTGGTTTGAACCTCTTTGGGAAGCTCTTCTGGGATCATGTCGAAGATCAACATTTTCCCTTCTCTTATTTGCTGCTCTTACGCCTTGAATATGTTCAGCAGCTTTTTTGTCAAAGATCGAACTGCATCTTGGACACAGCATCACTTCTGACTTCTTTTTCTGGCATCTTTGCAGGAAATCTGCCAGATTTTCATTTTCCCGAGGGAAAGCAGTCTTGTTAGCTTGTTCTTGCCTCATGGCCTCCTCTGATGCTTTTGGTTCAGAGACTTCGACCATGTTGACATTCATGGTATCTTTGTTGGCAAGAGTCAACTGCTTCATTTGAATCTCTAAGTCCTCTGTCTGGCCTTGAACTGCGGCCAAGTGAGAACTGGGTTTTGTTCCAGATTTTTGGGCTCCAACTGTCTCCAGCTTTGGGCTTTCGACCGCTTTCTGAACCGCTTCAATTGTCTTTCTGGATAAATTCCCAGAAAAACTGCCAAAGATTGGCATGTTGACATGGTCCTTTGAGACTTCGACCATTGTGATTCCTGGCCTCTTCGACTGGCTTCTGGATGCCTCGATCACGTTCACCTCTGAAGGTTCAGCATAGTGGGCTTCAGCCTGCAACGGATTAGAGTCCACAGCCATGGGGGTCTTGTCAGCAAACTTCAACCTCCCTTCTTCGATAGCGTCTTGCACAAGATTCCTGAAAAGAAAACATTGAGAAGTTTTATGGCCCAGAAAATTATGATATTTACAAAAGCCTCTCTTCTTTCTTTGATCAAGAGGAGGCACTTTTACCCCTGGGGGTACTATCATTTGGCCATCTTTTACAAGCAAGTCAAAGATCTTATCACATTTTGTAATATCAAAACTATAAGTCTTTTTGGGGAACCTATCGTTGGTCCTTTCTGGACCAGTGGGATTTTTCCCACTTGAGGGGACTAACAGTTTGCAAGAGTATGGTGGCCCTTGTTTTAGCTCCGCTAAATCGACTTCTCCTTCTTCGACAGTTATAGTTTCGTCGAAGAATTCTGGATCTTCGTCATCCATCTCAACATACGCTATCCTCTCTCTCTTATGAGTTTTCGTTGCCTTTGCTTTTTCAGCTTTGAGGCGTTCTACCTGTCGAACTCTATCGGCCAGTTGGGCCATGTCTCTCAGGTATTGAGTGTCTAACTTCTTCCTAATGGAATAATCTAAACCGCCTGCGGCTATTTCGACTAACTCATGTTCTGGCACTTGTGTAAAACATCTTGCTTTGAGCAACCTAAACCTATTTAGATATTCGTCTATAGGTTCAGTGAAACGTCTCTTTACACTGGCCAATTCTTTCAGGCTTATCTTGGTTTGCCCCATGTAGAATTGCTCATGGAACAATCTTTCCAACTGGGTCCAATGATGGATCGAATTGGGGGGGAGAGTTGTAAACCAAGTAAAAGCGTTCTTTGTTAAAGAACTTGGGAAGTACTTAATCCTCAGGTTTTCGTTGTTTGAAATATCTCCTGCTTCGATCAAGTATCTCGCCACATGTTCGACAGTAGATTCTGTCGTGTCCCCAGAGAACTTAGTGAATTTAGGGACTTTACATCTAGGAGGTAAGTCTGTTTGTAACACGTATTCTGACAGTGGGGATGTAAAATTGGGCCTTCGAAAGCCCATGTTCATCCCATTTTGAGTCATGATCCTTTCGATCATGGTTGCCAGATTATTTTCCAAACCCATGTTTTGGTATTGGATATGCTGAACTACTTCCTCAGCATTTTGATTTCTGTTAACTAACCTTACCTCTGGGGTTATTACCCTAGGTTCTTCGACAGGTTGCTCCAATCGTGCCCTAAGGTTTTCTTCGAAAGGCTGTTGGACTTGGTTGATAGTGGTTTCTTCCTATAAGAATACACCCTGGTTTCCCCTTATTTGCGCCCTTTGGGGCTGTCGAATAGGTTGGGGTACTCCAAAGAAATCAGCCAAACGCGTCATTTGCGCTGTCATCTGCTGATTCGATTGGGTAGTGTTTTGTATTAGAGGGTTCAACACTGTACTTAAAGTTTGTGCCAACATTTGAACCATATCATGGTTGCTTTCGTCCATTTGTTGCCTCAAGACTGCTGTCGAGGCATTTGTAAGGCCATGTGCTACTTGGGACGTTCCTCCTAAGAGTTGGGTCCTATTTCTATTCTCCATACCTACTCCAGAACCTTGGAGTGGCGAAGAGGCACTCACTAAAGGGTCTGAAAAAGTGGACGCAACGTTCGTCAGGCTAGCCAAGTCAGAAGTTGGCATGCCATAGAGTGGTTCTCGATTATGACCGCCTGTCATAAATCCTGGGGGAACATAAGGCCTTGTGCCTAAATTTCCCCTTGGTGGGGGAGTTTCCAAAGGCACTCTGGGGCCTGTGAACGGAGGTAATGGCCCCGTTGTTGTGACCGTTACTGCTGGTGTTGAACCAGCGGTTATCGCTTCACTTACGGTCGGGATAACCGTTGCTCCCACATTCGTTTGTGGGATTTCGTTATTGTTTGGCGGATTCGCCATCTCTTCTCTTCTTCTGGCAGTATTGGTATCGTTAGTGTATATTCTACCACTTCTCAATAACATACAACACTCCTCGAAAAAGATGAGATTATGTTTAAAAAGGTTAAACTTCAAAAATCAACACACGGTCCCACCAGGTGTGCCAATTTGTTTACCGTGGTTATTGGTAAACAACCGCTGATCTTCCAAATGGTTACTTATTTGGTTACTCGCAGGATCGATCAGATTGATCCTAAGACATGGTTGATTTTGAGGTTTTGATTAAGTTGGATAATGGTTAAATGACAAGAAAATAAAGAGGCTTTAAGTAAATTGCATGAAGAAATGGGCTTGATAAAATAAAGGAAGGCTTGAAATAAAAGGCTTCGACAGGAAATGTAAAGAAGAAAGCAAGTAAAGTTTCTGGAAAATAAATGACTTTGATTAATAAAAGTGGTGTTTCACACATACATTCTCAATAATTCTTTCTCACACGCTGGGTACTCGAATCTATATGAGTGACTTTGTATATAATTGTGAACACACGCGAAAAACTGCGTGAACTACTACTATTTATACTAAAACATCCCAAGTAACCGTCGGGCAGTTACACTGCTTCGAGATGACTCCACTTGGCACGTTCTCAGCGTTCGACGCTCCAGATCTTTGCACGTTGCACTTGGTAACCGCTGGGAACCGTTTTCCCTCCAAACGCTTGAATTTCAAACTGTTCCCCTCTGAACAATCGAACACCTTCGTCGAGAAGCATCTTCGACGAGAAACAACTTCGACGTCGAAGGCAACCAAATTCTCCCTTGGAAGAAATCCTCTAAGTACATTGCCATCTTTCGATAGGCATTTCGACAGACCCAGCTGGTCGAAAACATCCTTCAGCTTTAATGGCTGATATTAATAAAAACAAGGGTGTCGAATTTAGGAGCCAACAGCGGGAAGTAAATTGCGGAAAGGTAAATCTACGCTATTACAAGGCGCGGGTATATACATCGCCAAAAACATAACCCGTTTGGAAAATAAATGCGAGAAAGTAAAAGAAAGCGATAAAATCCTAATTAACTATTACATTCTCGGAGCAGATACATAAATATAGTGAATTAAAATAAATATGCGTGCGAAAGATTGAATCGGGACGTCCTTAGGGTTTTGACCCTTTTGTGAGAAAAGAATTGAATTTTGTCCTTTTTGCAATTAATTAATATTAAACCTAATTTTAAAACTAATTAATTAGTTAATTAAAAGAAAAAGTATTTTTTGTGTTTTTTATGTTTTTTTTTATGAAAATAAAAAGAAAAAGAAATTAAAAGTCAAGAAAACCCTGGTTCTAAATTTATTTTATATTTTGTAAAAAAGAAGTCAAAGTTAACCTAATTAATAAAAGGACTAAATTGATTAATTTACATTTATTTACAAAAAGTAATTGAAATTAATAAAAATATTTTTTAGGTTTTCTGAATTTTTATTGTGAAAAATAATTTATGAATTAATTAAATAATAGTGATAATAATTATTAAAAGAAAATAAAAAGAAAGAAAATAAAAAAAAGAACAGAAACCAAGGGGGTGTTGGACCCATAGGAGGTTTTGTTTAGAAATTCCTGGCCCATGAACACAAGCCTGCTTTGACTTTCTGGATGGTCTAGTGCGTTGGTTGACCAGGAGTATGGTGTCCAGCATCTTTTGGCCTTTGGATGCAGGCCTGTAGCCACTTGGCGTGCATCAGGATGAGGCGTATGGTGGGACACTTGGGATAGCCTGCACATAACCATGTTAAGAAAAAATAGAAACAATATTTGGGGTGGACCTGGGAATCGAACCCAAGTCCCAATGGTTGCATGCCAACTCACTAACCACCAGACCACTTGCTTGCTTTTGTTATAATAATAGACAATGAATATATTATATAAAATAACAACATATGCTGGAAATCATGAAACCACGCGCGCGCTTTTTGAATGCTCTAATCACAAACCAACACGTCCTTCGTCTTCCCCAGCTTCTCTGTAAATCAAAAACAATTAGCGGGGGTTTTTAACCCCCACAACCTGCAATAAGAAAAAATAGCGAATAGAGCTGTATGCAATATAAATTGTTCGCGAGCATGGATTCTGATTCGTCTGGTTGCAATGAATTCAACCATGGGTCTTAGGAGGCTTGATTTTTCCTATGCTGAAAAGCCCTAATCTGGAAGCTTGGAAAACCTAGAATTCGTTCATGGCAACTTCTGATTTATGACATCTTAATCCAATTGACTTATGCCAAAAGCTTCCTATGATTGCTAACAACACAAAACAAACAAAAAATTACGTTAAATGCTCATGAATTGGATATTACGATTTTGAATAAAAGTATCAAACCGTGAGACTGTTATGGGCGATTCTTGGAGCTATGAAGCTGGAAACTGATTGCAAATCGTCCAGGAAACTCCCAGCAATGTCTTTGAATCCATAAAAGCCCTTGAATTGGCCTGGAAGTGAGAAAACAGTTTTTGAGTTTTCTTGATTTTTTTCAATGTGCTTATGGTTTCTACAGCAGTTTTTTCACGTGAATGGCATTAGGGTTTGGTTATGCATATGTAATGGAAGGGAATTAGGTCAAGTCTTGGCCCAAAGATCCATGGAATTCATGTTTTCTATATTTGATTTTCAATCAAATCTTTTTGCATATTTTTGATTGAAAAACCTTGCCAAATTGAGAGATCCTTGTCCCCTTGATGTGTACACGAAATCTCCAGCATATGTAGGTCATATTTGCTTCATGAAAAGATTGCAAAACCCTATCTTGATATTTCCTACAATTAAATGAATTAAATGAATTAATAATCAATTAAAAATCCAAATAATTAATAAAAATAAGAAAATAATTCAATTTAATCTCAATGGGTCGTGCATAGGCCTTGGACAAAGTTTCAAGAAGAAATTTGAGGCCCATTAGCAAAAATGATGTGTTTTAAGCAAAGTTGACTTTTGCAAATTCACAAAAATTTCCCAACTTCTCCAATGCATATCTTGCTCAATTTTGATCCTATGAACATGTTCTTGGACATTTTGGAAAGGTCTTGAAGTCCTCTAACCAATGCCTTTGGTCCCATGTCATTTGGATTTACCAATATCAAGTTATGGTCTTTGACTTAAAGTGCATTTTTGTTGACTTTTGAAATTGACCTATAATGTAGAAATTGATAACTTTTTGTGAGAGCATTTCTTGGACTTGGAATGTGAAGATGAGTTGTAGTAAATGTCATACCCTTCAAAATGAGCATTGGATGGGATTTTTCTGATGAACCATGAAAAAGTTATTCCCTAGTCAAGATACAGTTGACTTTTCTGCTGTCGAAAAATAGTAACTTTTGGCATCTTGATAATTTTTGAGCCATGCTTGTGGAATCATGATCAAGACTTGATAAAATGATGATTGTGGCCTCAAAATAAGATGTTGACCAAAAATTTTGACTTTTGACTGCCAAATGACCATTTTACCCCTACAGTTGACTGTGAAGCAAATAGGACTTTTGACTGTGCAATTTGCCTCTGTGAGTCTTGAAACTTGGCATGTAGATGCTTGACAATATATATAGGCCTATGGGACTTGATTGAAGCATTGAAAACCTCAAATTCCTTGCAAGAACCAAAACCCTAATTTTGACTGGCTAAAGAGGATGTTTGGACTGTGCAACCCTCTGAGAGATCTTGAACCATTTGAAGATGATTCTTACCAAACCTTGAGGAATATGGGAGGACAAATTTTGGGGTACAACAGCTTCATACATGAACATGGAAGATTTAATTGGGATTATACCAAAAGGGTTGCTTAGAGGACATATTGAGCTTTCTAAAAAGTCCAAGAACACCCTCATAAGGTTAAAATTGAGAGAGATATGCATTGTCAAAGTTGGCCAATTTTTGAAAAAATGCATGAAGAAAATATTGACCAAACATGGATTTTTTTTCCAAATGGGCCTATCTTTTCAAATTTTAAACTCATTCCTAACATGGTCCACGACCTCTAAGTCCACCCTTACATTTTTCTACTATTTATGCTATTTATTTTGATATTTTATTCATTAAAATTCAGAATTAAATAATTAAATAATAGAAATAATGTAAATTTTGATATGAATCTATTTTGGGCAAGTTTTATGCTGGTTTATATCAATTAATTTCGTGCAATAACCCTTCAAATATGTCCAGGTTCATCCACATGTGAAAATGGCATAAAATCATCAAATATGACATTTTTTTCAAATTTTGATCATGGTTTTAAAATACAACATTATGAGGGAGATTCTTTCCATGCTTTCTTGTCTCCTCATTCTCCTCTATAAATATAGAGCCATACAAGCTTGAAAGACACGAAAATTCCTCTCTAAAAGATCTCAAAAAGCTCTTCAAAGAACTCTCAAAAAGCTCTTCAAAAAGCTCTCAAGAAATCAAAGAGTTGGTGCAAGTCATATCTCGAGGTTCCGGTCTCTCTCAATTGACATCAAGCCTCAAACCATCCTCTTGAAGTCCTCAGGAGCCTTACAAGGCCCAAGAGCAATCCATCACACGCCTAGCATGTCCCCATTTGACAACACCAGTTTGGTAAAATTTTAAACTTCAAATCTCTAATTTTAATCACATTTTATGGTATGCTAACGTTTGTTTGAGTTTATATAGAACAGTTATGGATAATTGAATCATAGGTTCCATGCAAGAATAAAAAACACCATAGTTAGAGCATGAAGCTTTCGAAGATTCAGGCCTAGGGATTTCTGATGATTGCACCCCCTGTTTACTTTTGCTACTAGGCCCATCTTTATTTTCTTATTTTATTCATTTCATTTATTTCTTTTAATCCTTTTTTTTATCAATAAACAAATATAAAAATCACATAAAAATAGATTTAGGATTTTTTTTTCTTAATTAAATTTTAATTTTGGTAAATTAATTAACTAAACACTTTAACTTTTTTTTTAAAATTAAAATTAATAGAACTTAGGTTTAATTTCATTTTAATTCATTTTCCTTTTCGTAACAAATATACCAAAAAACATAGAATTAATTTCTTTTATTTAAATTTCATGTTTCTTTAATAATTATCTATTTTTTTTTAAATATAGATCTAGATCAATTATTTTTTAACTTAAACCATTTTTATAAATTAAAACAAAAAACAACAAAAAGATTTTTTTATATCTTAGGATTTTTAGACGTCTTTTCAAATTTGCGCGTTATTATTCTTTCGCACTTCATTTTATTATTGTAACTGTATATTGGGATGTAATAGATGATTAGTAGGACCTTTACCACTTTTATTTATTTTTCCTCCCAGTTTTGGATATGTACATAATTCCCCTCCCTAAAGCCTTGTAATAGCTAGGTTTTATATTTCTGCACTTTTAAATTACTGCAATTATTAACTGCTAGATGTATGACTAATAGGATTGTATGGCAAGAATAATCAAACATTAGCAAACTTAACACAAGACTAAACTAACTGAACATAACACACCTTGTCCATATGCACCCTTAGGGTATACCTCACTTGTTTGCCTCGGAAAATAATGGTCATGTCCCTCGAACATAGGGATACCCTTAGCAAAGACCCTCAGTTAAAGTCATCATTAAAGGCCATGGTCCCTTACTGTCCCTCGAGTTGCCTATGGTATATGATCTTGTCCCTCGATGTTGCATACGAATATATGACGACAGTCCCTTCGAAATGCTAAGGTATCCTTACATGTTGCCTTCAATGACCATTACGTCCTGTTAGAATTGACCCTTACAAATCCCAACGACGGTGCTACCTATTTCTCAATAGTAGGATAGCGCTGTCTAAAGGAAACAAGAATAGAAACGGTCTTTTTTCGAGTAGGTAGATGTTAGTAGGTACTTGCTCAAATCAAACTTTTTCACACCACACTTTTCAAACAAAGTTTTCAAAAACACTTCGTAACACTCTTGAAGACAGAAGCAAGGTTTAAAACGAAGTAAAACAAACTTTTTAAAACAAAGCACACACACAAGTAATTTTTAAAATGATGAGCAAGTACCTAAGAGCCCGTAGAAAACTACAGATAGAAAGGGTGTTAATACCTTCCCTTTCTATAATCTACCCCCCGTACTCAAAATCTCGAAAAAGGAATTTTTTTGTGCTTTTGTCCTTTCCAGTTGGATAAAATAAAAGTTGGTGGCGGCTCTTGCTTACTGCGACATTTTGCAAACACAAACGCAAAACGCAAACCAGCATTTTCTAAAACAGTCGGTTCTGCCACCTTATCACAGAACTGGCGACTCTGCTGGGGACTTAATAAGTGGGGTATACTTTAGGATTTAGGTCATCATATTTTCTTCTCTTGTTTGTTTTGGTTGCTTGACTTTTAAGGGTTTTGTTTGGGGTTACTATAGATCCTAACCCAGATATGGGGACACCTTTTAGGTAAGCAGCAATAAACTGTGAGGGAACTGTACGACGTAGACCGATACGGTTGAAGCACTAGCTACGTTGATGTGGAACATTGGTTGGTACCGGTATCCCTTGTGGAGAAACAAGGAGAATACAGGGCCAATGCGTGTTTCGTTAAGCATCAAATGAGCTTAGAACATTTAATCGACCAACTTGGCCATTAGAAGTAGTGAGATAGCCGACCTCAGTGTAAAGCTGAGAACTGGTTGATACTCGATGCTACACTCATTGAGACTATACTCTCGAGATAGTTCCAGCCGCAAGAAAAGATTGCGTGAGCTGAAACCATGACCGATGGAGGATGGTCAGTGATATTGAGATCCTTTAGAACCCGGTTACTTTTCTAGGATAGGTTGAACCAACTTAACTTCAAGAGGGTATTACCTTTGACCTCATGCAAGCCTAAACCTAAGGCTGTTTGTGTGACTTGTGTGCTTTCAGCTTGAACTACTTGCACAATTTTATTATCTGACAACATGAGTTCCTTGCAGGTTTTGTTTACAGTCCTTATCCAATAACTTGGATTTCTTGCTGGATTTACTTGCTTACATCACCTCTCACTTTTGCTTATACGTATAGCATACACATCATAACATCATGCCTTAACATTTCCTTAACCATTTCAAGGATCTCAAGGGTTTGTGATGCAGGTTATGGTAAATCAAACGTCTAGCAAGGGGCAAAGGGGATTTATTTTCCTCTAGCCAATGCCGTCTAGAGATCAAAACACGATAACTTGAGTCAGTGGCTATGACCCACTCGATATGGTGAGCTTGACTCTTGAAGAAGGACTCTTAACGACACGAAGTTTCTTCAATCAAGCTGCAATCAAATTCTAACAGTTTCTTGTTTACCCCACGAGATCCTTGAAAACATTGCATACATATATCATACATATCAGTGCAAAACAGGTATTCTAGTACAGGTCTCTCATGTTCTCGCTATTTATTTCAGCAATGGCTCTCAAACAAGACAACAGAGATCTTCAAACTCAAGAAGCTCAATTCAGGGACATATTCCTAAACCTATCCAAGGGGCAGGAAGAGTTGAAAACACTCCTCGTTTGGAATTTGGTCAAGAAAAGTCCTAAAGACAATAAGGACGAACGGTTGGAACAACTGCAAGCCGAGGTAGATGCAATAAGAACCCAAATGCTAGGGCAGATGGCTCTTATCCAAGACCTAGCCCGGGGACAAGACGAATACAACAGTATGAAGCAAACAGTCGAGGCCGGGGACCAAGTCATTGATTAACCTCCAAGAAGACAAAAGGTTGGTTTGGTGAAGAGTGGACCTTTCCAAATTGCTACTACATCATGGGTCCAACAACAACCTCGCCAAAAACAACGGGTTGATCAGAGTAAGCCGGATATGCCCAAAAGGCAGTTTACCAAAATCAACATGTCATTGGCTAAAGCATTGCAACGCATATTGAAGGCCAAGTTGGTTATATTAAGGGACTCTCCCCAGAATCCCAACATAGCCTCCGCAAGGTACAATCCTGATGCAAGGTGTGCATACCATTCCAACACCCCTGGACATGACACCAATAGCTGTTGGGCGTTGAGAAATAAAATTCAAGACTTGATTGATGAAGGAGTGCTAGAATTCGCACAAGACTGTCAAACTGAGTTCTTTTGCCATCCCTCTAAAGCATACCATTTGAAGTGACAAGTTCTAACAAGAGGGCTTTTCGTTCATTAGAATTTTCAATTTGTAATTTTCTCTTGATTGTTTGAACATTTATTCATATCAAACCTCGTTATTTCATCAATGCATTACACATGTTTGTCTTGAATTAATTCATTCGTATTCACCATTTCAAAAATGCGTTCTTATTTCCTTTTGTGATATTCAACTCTCAATCAAAAGCTCTGAGCCTTTAGAGGGAGGATGACAAAAATGATATCAAAATCTCTACAACATGCTTTTGAACAGACCCCACTGATGATGTACAGGCATTGTTTCAAATCCTAAACAGTGGAGTTATAAGGAAGATAATCCCTAGTCAACCCCTTTGAGCCAAAGAAGTAGGAGTTTTTCTTTTCACACAAATTAAAACCCTTAATCACAACCTGGGACAGGGTAGTTTTCTCATTTAATCCAGGTGCACAATGAATGGCATCGAAGACGTCCTTCTAAAACAAAAAACTGTGATGGTTCCTTATAATCGTCAAGACAGGCAGTCATTATCTCTCGAAATAAAAGCCCATTAAGTCATAACCTATGAAGGAGACTTAAGAAGAAAAAAGCTAGGGCATCCCGCTGACTGTAATCACAAAAGAAATAGTTCAGGTAAAAAACAGGGATAGTAAAACCAAAAAAAAGAGGTTAGTACAAATCCTCGGTAAAAAAAAGAGATTACAAAATGACTGCCTTTTGCAAGTAAACTGTCAGTATCCGAACCGTCACTGGAATATCAGAGCTAAGACTCAAACGAATTCTAAACGCACAATTAACTGAGCATAAGACTGAAGAACATCACGAAGAGCGGGTGAGTACAAATAAATTTTGAGCCTTTATCCTTTGTTTCTTGAACCGTGAACCGTGCCCCGTTATAACCCTTAAAAGTCCTAGCTGAAGCATGGGTTAGTTCGAAAGCATATTGTTATAAAAGGTATCCTGACTCCTATAAGGTTTGCTATAAATCCTGAGTTGACATCACACTTTTACAAAAAAAAACTTGTTTTACTAAAAAATGAATTTTCAAACTTCAAGACAGACATAAGCTTTGCATTCTTAAAACATCATTGTTTGCATATGACTATTTGTTCAACAGTAGAGAAATTCGCATGACGAATATCTAGTGAACAAAAACCTTCTCAATAAAAAGGATCACCTCAAGTGGATAAAACACTTCCAACCAAGGGGCACGACATGATCATTATCCATCATCTGGGGCAGTCAAGTCAAGATTCAAGAAATCTCTCAAAGATGCCAAATAGCCAGGGGCAGATCTCCATCTGAATCACTTGGGGCATTGGATATGAATTCCAGCAACGAATCTTGTATGATCAAACGAACATCTTCTGGTAGTGTGGCAACACAACACTACCAACAATGACAACTCCCTACACCCTAAGAGTGTGGACATAGTCAGAAAATACTGCGCATGAACAAAGACCCGCTAGGTTGACTGGCCTAGGAAAAAATAAGGGCATCCTGGCGAACCAAAAGGGTTCGGGCAAAAATTAGGGATAAAAACAAAAAAGATATGTACACCCGACAAGCCGAAAACCTGAAAAGGTAGCTTGGGCAAAAAAGGGTATCCCAGTGGACTGAAAATCTGAAAAGACAGTCCAGGCATAAGTTAGGGATTAAAGCGTACGACTATGTCCCATCTCATGTCTATCAGTGGAAGAGTTATACCTTGATCAACATTCAGCAAGAGCACCAGAATCGATACAGTTCAGATACGCTCCAGATACGGATGCCATTCTGATACTCATTCAGATTCAGCTTTCAGATACAGTTCAGATACGCTCCAGATGCGGATGCCATTCTGATACTCATTCAGATTCAGTTTTCAGATACAGTCCATATACGCTCCAGATACAGATTCCATTCTGATACTCATTCAGATTCAGCTTTCAGATACAATTTAGATACACTCCAGATACAGATGCCATTCTGATACTCATTCAGATTCAGATTTCAGATACAGTTCAGATACACTTCAGGTAAGGATTCTATTCTGATACCCTTTCAGATTCAGCTTTCAGATACAGCTCAGATACGCTCCAGATACGGATGCCATTATGATAATAATTCAGATTCAGCTTTTAGATACAGTTTAGATACGCTCCAGATATGGATGCCATTCTGATACTCATTCAGATTCAGCTTTCAGATATAGTTCAGATACGCTCCAGATACGGATCCCATTCTGATACTCATTCAGATTCATCTTTCAGATACAGTTCATATACACTCCAGATACGAATGCCATTCTGATACTCATTCAGATTCAGCTTTATGATACAGTTCAGATACGCTCCAGATACGGATGCCATTCTGATACTCATTCAGATTCAGCTTTCAGATACAGTCCAAATACGCTCCAGACATGGATACCATTCTGATACTCATTCAGATTCAGCTTTCGGATACAGTTCAGATACGCTCCAGATACAGATGCCATTCTGATACTCATTCAGATTCAGCTTTCATATACAGTCCAGATACGCTCCAGATACGGATGCCATTCTGATACTCATTCAGATTCAGCTTTCAGATACAGTTCAAATACGCTCTAGATACGGTGCCATTCTGATACTCATTCAGATTCAGCTTTCCAATACAGTTCAGATATGATCCAGAGACGGATGCCATTCTGAAACTCATTCAACACATATTTCAAGTACATTTCAGATACGATCCAGAGACGGATGTCATCCTGACAGTCATTAAATACATGTGCAAGTACAATCACGACATAGATCCATCCACAAAATCTCCACATATACTTTTTCCAGCATGGTACAAGGCGCAGAGACAGTTGGAAGCAAAGCCACTATCACATACAAGCCAGTGAAACCCATACTCCTTACAGAGCCGAGACAACCAAGATCCGACCTCCGTATCCCCAAGCAGGAATTCCTATCCCAACAGGTTCCTTCAAAAAGCTGATATCTGCATTCCCCAGCCGAGTTTTATAACCATGAGCAGTTTATAAAGCCATCTCCCGAGCAGAGTTTATTTATCTGATAGTGGAAGCTCAATCTCCAATAGAGCTCTTCTCTCCAGCAATGAAAGTTCATCCCCACCTGAGTTTATGTCTCCAAATCAGCAGATCTTCCAACAGAGTATCCCTCTTCCTCATAGAGTCTGTCTCCCACAAGGTTATTCTCAAACAAAGTCTCTCCTGGAGGATTGTTCTCAAGCAGAACGGACGCAAGTCTCCAGCTAATCATCTTCGGTCATTATCCCCAGCAAGAACGAAGAACTCAACTCTTTGTACTCTCCAACAGCAGTCCAGGATTTATTATCCCCAGCTGGAGAATATCACAATGGCATTACATATCCATACATCATGGCATGCACATATGCATCATACAGCATAATCTCATTTATTTTGAGAACAACATTACTCAATACATTTCATACATCATGACATTGCATACAACTAACTCTTTACCTTTCAGGGAAAGACGCAATCAAGTTCTCATAAGTTTTTCTCTGGTTCAGTCAAACCGACACTAAGGTTTCTATTCTAGTTGAAGATGTTCTAAGGCTTTCGTTTGGGTCAGGCGAATCGTCGCTAAGATTCCCCTAATTTCTATGCCAAACAAAGTTAATCTGAGACCCCCTCAGGGACCAGTCAAATCGACACTAAGATTTCTCTCCCAGTTGAAGTTTCCCCTGGTTCAGTCAAATCAATACTAAGATTTCTGTTCCAGTAAAAAGGCTATAAAGCCTGGAGATCGACCGAATAATAGTCAACCAACGATACATCATACTGTGAAGCCCAGAGAATGACCGGATAACGGTACTGAAATACTAAGAAGCCTGGAATCGACAAGATAGTGGTATATCTTAAATTCAAGCTATGAAGCCCGGGTTCGACCGAATAATATCTTGATATCTCGGAATACTACGAAGCCTGGAATCGACCAGATAGTGGTATGTCTTAAATACAAGCTTGGAAACCCGGAAATCGACCAGAAAATAGCTTAACCCTCAAGAAGTTATTATGAAGCTTGGAAATCGACCAGATAGCAATACCAAATACCATGAAGCCTGGAGATCGACCAGATAATGGTATAAGACACTATGAAGACTGGATCACGACCAGATAGAGGCAGAAGACACTGAAGCCTGGGACACGACCAGATAACAGTATAAGGTACTGCGAAGCTTGGAATTCGACCAAATAGCAGTTTACCCGGCCAATTACTATGAAGCCCGGAAATCGTCCGGATATTAGTATGCCTTAAACTCAAGTTGAAGCCTGGGACATGACCAGATAATAGTATAAGGTACTGCAAAGCTTGGAATTCGACCAAATAACAGTTTACTCGTCCAATTACTATGAAGCCCGGAAATCGACTAGATAGTAGTATGCCTTAAACTCAAGTTGAAGCCCGGATGCGACCGAATAACCACTTGATTCCTTCTGAAGCCTGGAGCACGACCAGATAAGAATTGAGAAATTGTGAATCCTGGAAGACGACCAGATAGAAAGTCTAATCTCATCTCCCTACTAAGTCACTGTAAAACCTGGAGCACGACCAGATAGCAGTCAGTCTTATTTTCCTCAGCAAATCACTGTAAAGCCTGGAGCACGACCAGATAGCAGTTCATTTTTCACCTCCTCGACTAAGAGATGATTCCCCAGTAGAGTAACGGACAACTGAAGTTCCTAAAACTCTGTTTCTCTCAAGACAGAGAACGGCATCCCCAGCGAAGTCCTCCTCAACAACAGGTATACGGGCTCTCACAAAGGAATCTCTTATGCGATCGATACTTCTTCGGATGGAATCTTTAAGCCCATCTTCCAACATCGACCTCCAAATGGCATCTATAAGCCCATTCCCGATATCGCAAGGCCAATACCACTTCATGCGAGTGCAAATTTCTGGGCACTTTAGTGTTCAATCATCTTCAACCTTTGGTTCATGAAAGGCAGACAAGCTAATCTACATCCTCAGGTTTAAGAAGATTGAACAGGGGCAACTGTTGTACCCAAAAATTTTCCCTCCCATATTTCTCAATACATTTCAAGTGAGATCCTCAAATTGCTCAAGGAAGTTCAAGAGTTGACCAGACAAACTCTCTCCTAAGGAAGTCTACCTCAAATTAGGGTTTCAGTTTGCATCAAGATGTTTGAATCAAAAGGGTCCCAAATTCTCACTATTGTCCTAATATGTTCTCAAGATCATCCATGTCAAGTTTCAAGCCTTGTAGAGAAAGTTTGCTCAGTTAATTGCTCAAAGGCCTGAAAATCAACTGTGCTACGGCAAAAGTCAACTGTGGCCCACATGCAGTCAAACTTCAAGATTTTTTGTCAACATTCTCATTTTGAAGTATTATTCATCATTTTATCAAGGGTTGATCATGATTCCTCAATGATTGCTCACAATTCATCAAAACCCAAAAGTTGCTAAATTAGGGTTTTGCAGGAAAAGTCAACTTAACTTTGGCCAAGCATAACTTTCTCATACTTTATCAGAAATGACCCATCCAAAGCTAATTTTGAAGAGGGTGCAATTCCCTACAAACCATCTTAAGCTCCCAAGTTCAAAATATGCACTCATAAGAAGATATATATTTGGACATTATAGGTCATTTTGGAAATTTAACAAAAACACCTTTTATGTCAAAGCTTCATACATGAACATGGAAGACTCAATTGAGATGATACCAAAAGGGTTGCTTAGAGGAAATCTTGAGATTTCTAAAAAGTCCAAGAACACCCTCATAGGGTTAAAATTGAGAGAGATATGCATTGTCAAAGTTGGCCAATTTTTGAAAAAATGCATGAAGCAAATATTGACCAAACAAGGATTTTTTCCAAATGGGCCTATCTTTTTAAATTTTAAACTCATTCCTAACATGGTCCACGACCTCTAATCCCACCCATACATTTTTCTACTATTTATGCTATTTATTTTGATATTTTATTCATTAAAATTCAGAATTAAATAAATAAATAATAGAAATAATGTAAATTTTGATGTGAATCTATTTTGGGCAATTTTTATGCTGGTTTATGTCAATTGATTTCGTGCAATAACCCTTCAAATATGTTCAGGTTCATCCACATGTGAAAATGGCATAAAATCATTAAATATGGCATTTTTTCAAATTTTGATCATGGTCTTAAAACACAACATTATGAGGGAGATTCTTTCCATGCTTTCTTGTTTCCTCATTCTCCTCTATAAATATATAGCCATACAAGCTTGAGAGACACAAAAATTCCTCTCTAAAAGCTCTCAAAAAGCTCTTCAAAAAACTCTCTAAAAGCTCTTCAAAAAGCTCTCCAGAAATCAAAGAATTGGTGCAAGTCATATCTCGAGGTTCCGGTCTCTCTCAATTGACATCAAGCCTCAAACCATCCTCTTGAAGTCCTTAGGAGTCTTACAAGGCCCAAGAGCAATCCATCACACGCCTAGCACGCCCCCATTTGACAACACAGGTTTGGTAAAATTTTAAACTTCGAATCTCTAATTTTAATCACATTTTATGGTATGCTAACGTTTGTTTGTGTTTATATAGAACATTTATGGATGGTTGAATCATAGGTTCCACGCAAGAATCAAAAAACACCATAGTTAGAGCATGAAGCTTTCGAAAATTCGGGCCTAGGGATTTCTGATGATTGCACCCCCTGTTTACTTTTGCTACTAGGCCCATCTTTACTTTCTTGTTTTATTCATTTTATTTATTTCTTTTAATCCCTTTTTTTATTTTTATCAATAAACAAATATAAAGATCACATAAAAATAGATTTATGATTTTTTTTCTTAATTAAATTTTAAGTTTGGTAAATTAATTAACTAAACACTTTAACTTTTTTTTAAAATTAAAATTAATAGAACTTAGGTTTAATTTCATTTTAATTCATTTTCCTTTTCGTAATAAAAATACCAAAAAACATAGAATTAATTTCTTTTATTTAAATTTCATGTTTCTTTAATAATTATCTTATTTTTAAATATAGATCTAGATCAATTATTTTTTAACTTAAACCATTTTTATAAATTAAAACAAAAAACAACAAAAAGATTTTTTTATATCTTAGGATTTTTAGACGTCTTTTCAAATTTGAGCGTTATTATTCTTTCGCATTTCATTTTATTATTGTAACTTTATATTGGGATGTAATAGATGATTAGTAGGACCTTTACCTCTTTTATTTAATTTTTCCCCCAGTTTTAGATATGTACATAATCCCCCTCCCCGAAGCCTTGTAATAGCTAGGTTTTATATTTCTGCACTTTTAAATTACTGCAATTATTAACTGCTAGATGTATGACTAATAGGATTGTATGGCAAGAATAATCAAACATTAGCAAACTTAACACAAGACTAAAATAACTGAACATAACACACCTTGCACATATGCACCCTTAGGGTATACCTCACTTGGTTGCCTCGAAAAATAATGGGCATGTCCCTTGAACGTAGGGATACCCTTAACAAAGACCCTCGATTAAATCCATCATAAAAGATCATGGTCCCTTACTATCCCTCGAGTTGCCTATGATATATGATCATGTTCCTCGATGTTGCCTATGAATATATGATGACAGTCCCTTCAAAATGCTAAGGTATCCTTACATGTTGCGTTCAATGACCATTACGTCCCTTTCGAATTGACCCTTACAAATTACAACGACGGTGCTACCTATTTCTCAATAGTAGGATAACGCTGTCTAAAGGAAACAAGAATAGAAACGATTTTTTTTCGAGTAGGTAGATGCTAGTAGGTACTTGCTCAAATCAAACATTTTCACACCAAACACTTTTTAAACGAAGTTTTCAAAAACACTTCGTAACACTCTTGAAGACAGAAGCAAGGGTTAAAACGAAGTAAAACAAACATTTTAAAACAAAGCACACACACAAGCAATTTTTAAAATGATGAGCAAGTACCTAAGAGCCTGTAGAAAACTACAGATAGAAAGGGTGATAATACCTTCCCTTTCTATAATCTACCCCCCGTATTCAAAATCATCATAAAAGGAATTTTTCTGTGCGTTTATCCTTTCCAGTTAAATAAAATAAAAGTCGGTGGCGACTCTTGCGTACCGCGACAGTTTGCAAACACAAACGCAAAACGCAAACCAGCATATTCAAAAACAGTCGGTTCTGCCACTGTATCAAACTCTCTAATTCATCTATTCAAGTCATGAGTTGATTATGTGTGAAAGAGCATAAAAAATTTGAATACTTTAGAGGTCACTTTTTGAACTGGACTAAGTTCCAGTCAACTTTTTCCCAACTTGCAAGGGTACAAATTTCTCAATTTTCAACATCTCGAGACAATTCTTTTTGCACAGTATCATATACGAGATTATCCACAAGTTTGTTTTAAGGGTCAAATGTAAATTAAGCTCATAAAGCCATGAATTTTATTGAAACATTATGATTCATTTTTGAATTTTAAGTTTCTAGATCATTTTAATTTCAATTCATGACGTCGTGATTCTCGTGATCATCAAAGTCCGATTCTCTGTCAAAAATTCTAGTCTATTTCACGTTTAAAGTTTTGATTTTATTTTTAGTTTACGATCAATTTAATTTCTATTATTCAAAAAATCAAAAAAATATAATCATTTTCATTTATTTTATTAATATCACTTTTTGTTCTTTTTTAAAAGTGTTGGTTTTGATTTTTGGATTTTAATTCTTAATTCAATTTGAATTTTATTTTAGTTAAATTTTTAATTAAAATTAAAATCAATTTTAATCTTTTATTTTTTCCATTTAATTTTTTAGATCTTTATTATTATCATGTTATATTCTTTTTATCTCAATTAGATGGAATAATAGATCAAAAGTGGGACCAAAGAGTGGAAAAAGCACATTCACATTTCTACATCAAGGAGTGCATATTTACGATAGCATTTTATTCAGTATTCTAATTTTCACAAAACCAATTTTTTTTCACAGCTTGATATACAAAAGTCAAATTCAATTCAAATTCAAAACCAAAAATACACTATTCTATTAAAAATAGAGATCACGCTTTCCTTATTCACTACAAAATCAAATCTCTCAATCTCCACCTCTCATCTTCAAGACTATCAACAGTCCAAAATTCTCTACAAAGAGTGGCACAGATTCATCCCAAACATCCCTCCAATTCCAATTTTCAGGCTCCAAAATTTCCAACAAATTCAAGCATCAAGTTCATTAAAACCTGCAGATTTCCAGCTACCACAACACCACATATTTCCAGAAATTTTATTCAAAGGAGAAAGAGAAGTAAAAAGCATAAATCTTACCTCTGGTTTTCTGTTATATTTTTGCTGGAATCGAAAATCTCGGACTGGCTCTGAGCATGTAAGTCCTCATATTCTTCTTATCTCAAATGTTATGCTTGAATCTGTGTGTTGTCTTGATTTTCCATGAAATTGTAAACTGAGATGCTATAATTGTTGTTATTATTATACACTGGGTTTTGGGATTCTGTGAATAGTGAGAACAAATATTTTCTTGTTGTATTTAATCCATGAATATTGGAGAAGATTTCACTAATTTTTTTGTTCGGTTACACGGAGGGAGTATTTTATGCTAGGTTTTTTACCCCAAAATTTTCCCTCTCATTTTACTCAACACATGCCCATTGAGATCCTCAATTTGCTCAAGGATGCCCAAGAGTTGACCAAACAAACTCTCCCCTAATACAATGTGTCTCAAACTAGGGTTTCCATTTTCATCAGGATGTGTGAACTTCAAAGGCCACAAATTCTTTCCATGGTCCTAATATGCTCTCAAGATCATCCATGCCAAAACCCATGCCTTGCAAAAGAAGTTTGCCCAGTCAACTGCTCAGATACTTGAGAATCGACTGTATTAAGTCAAAAGTCAACTGTGGCCCACATACAGTCAAACTTCAAGATTTTTTGGTCAACATCAACATTTTGAAGTGAATTTCATCATTTTATCAAGGTTTGATCATGATACCTCAAAGAATGCTCCTAATTCATCAAAACTCAAAAGTTGCTAAATTAGGGTTTCTTAGGAAAAGTCAACCAAACTTTGACCAAGCATAACTTCCTCATACTTTATCATAAAGTTTCCATCCAAGGCTCATTTTAAAGAGGATGCAATTCCCTAAAATTCATCTTCATCCCTCAAGTTCAAAATATGCACTCACAAAAAGATATGAATTTCTACATTATAGGTCCTTTTGAAAGGTCAACAAAAAACACTTTTGGGTCAAAGCTCCTTACATGAACATGGAAGACCCAATTGAGATGAGAAAAAAAAAGGATTGTTCAGGGGACATCCTAAGCTTTCTAAAAACTCCAAGAACATCTCTCTAGGGTTAAAATTGGAAGAGATATGCCTTGTCAACGTTGACCATTTTTGCAAAATTGCCAAAAGTCAAATGTTCTCAAAAATATGCATTTTGTTAAATGGGCCTAACTTTTTATGCTTGCACCTCCCTCATAACATGATCCACGACACAAATATTCACCCAAACATTATTTGCTTCATTTTCCATTTTATTTTGATTTTTTATTAATTAGAAATTGAATTAAATCAAATAAATGACAACTAATAGAGAAGATTTGTTTTGATCTGATTTTTGGACAGGATCACAAGCTAATTATGTTGACATATCAAGATCAAATCGAATCAAGGTGGATTGGCACAAGAATAACATGATTAAGCCTAATTTGGAAACAAATCATACAAGGAAGGAATGAGATCAAATCTTCAAAATTTTCAAATATACATGTAGTTTTTATTACCCTAATTCATTCAAGGATATATATTGAGTAAGACCAAGTGCAAAAGAGAGGGTGGCAGCCGTGGAAATACCAAGAACAAACTCAATTTTTTTCAAAAAAACAGTGAATCAGTTTCAATCATACAGGCCAGCTCAAGCCATCCTAACGTTGACAATAGATTGTTGGACATCCTAGGAACATATCCCCATCATTTGCAAGCCTTTTCACGCCCAGAAATGCACGCTACGACTCACACGGTTTGTTCTCTTTTCCAAAATCGATTACATCAATTCTTGCATCATCATCACATTTGAATGATATATTTGTGATCATTGATATGCTTGCAACATGACTGAATGGTTTAATTGAATTTTTGATGCCTATATATGCATTTGCCATTGCTAGGGTTTTTGTGTTCGTTTTAGGGTTTTTGTCCACAGGTAAAATTAGACCAAGAACAATCCACCATGAGGATCGTGGCATCAAGACCATTTGAATTCTGGTCTTCAATTTCATTTATCATTTGTTTTGTGAATTTTGGGAAATTTGCAGGGTTTTAGTTACAGACGTTGTCCGTAGGTATAAGTCACACACCTAAGACGACAGATAGAAGGAAGAAGACGGTGATTTGTTATCACCCTATTGGTTTGTTTGAATACAACGCGCACGTTTTTTTTATTCTGAGTTATCCACTTTATCTTTTTATATTATATATTGTTGTTGATTTATTGACATGTAAGCAGCGTAGCACAGATGGCCAGGGCAAGCGTGGAATGAGTGGAAGGACCTGGGTTCGATCCCAGGTCCCTGCAATTTTGTTCATTTTATTTCTCCTTTACAAATCAGGTGCATCATCCTCTCAAATACTCACCATGTGCCATCAACATCCAGCCATGGGATTCACCATTAATCCAATCCAACGCCCCACCTGCGTGGTACACTATCAATAGGGAGCACCACTGGATCAAGCGTTGACTGGGCTGACCAGCTCTTTGGGCCTAAACATTTTCAACAATACACCCCTCCTTTTATCCAACAAACAGGCCCAAATCTTCTTTCTTTCATATTTTTATTTATTTATTTATTTACTAATTATTTTCTCTTTTATCAAAATAACACATAAATCATTTTTTATTTATTAAATCAAAATCAAAAAAACACCAAAAAACCTTTTTCATAAAAAATATTGTTTCCTTGAATTAATTAATTAAGTTAAATTAGGGCAATTAAATCTTATTTTTCATGATTAAAAATAATTATAAAGTAGGGTTTAATTTTGTATATAATTAATTTTTTCTTCAAAAATATTTTAAATATTTTTTCAATTAGGGTTTTTAGGTTCTTTTTAATCATCCTCGCATTTAACTCGCCGCGCGCATTTTAGTTACTTTTTATTATTAATGTAATTGTTGATGGTTTGTAATAGTTTTAAATTAGGGTTTTATTTATTGCTCTTATTCCCCAGTTTTGGTTATGTAATCCCCATCCTCGAGGTCATGTAATAGTTAGGATTTCTATTTCGGCATTTTAAATTCCCTCAATTATAAACTGCCTAGATGTATGTTAATAGGATTGTATGGAAAGACTAACTAAAAATTAAAACGGTAGATAACCTAAATGTGCAAAGACTAAATTAACTGAAACATAAACACATGCACATATTCACTCCTAGGGTTTACTCCACTCCGGTTTCCTTCGGTTAAACAGTCATGAAGCATAGGGTTTATTAGCGGTCATCCTCTAGCCCCAAAAGATCTAAAAATGATCCATTCGGATGTTGCCTCAGAAAAGATCTTTAAGGCTTTAGGAGGATTACTAAGATTCCCTAACATTGCTTTTGTGACTGTATCTGTCCCTTCAAACATCCCTTAAAACTCCAATGACGGGGCTACCTACTCCTTAATAGTAGGATAGCACTGTCTAAAGGAAAATGAGCAGACTGTTTTCGAGTAGGTAGATTAGTCCCTAGGCACTTGCTCAAACAAACAAATTTTACAAACACTTTTCAAAACAGTTTTCAAAACAACATCATCACACTCTTGAGGACTGATACAAGGGTTATCACGAAGTAAAACTTTTTTCAAAAAAGCACACACACAAGCAATTTCAAAATGAGCAAGTACCTAAGAGCCCGTAGAAAACCACAGATAGAAAGGGTGCTAACACCTTCCCTTTCTATAATCTACCCCCCGTACTCAGAAACATCTCGAAAAAGGTTTTTTCTGTTCTTTTTCCTTTTCCTGATTGGATAAAATAAAAGTAGGTGGCGACTCTTTCTTACCGCGACATTTTGCGAACAAAAAACATAAACCAGTATTAACAGTCGGTTCTGCCACCGTATCACAGATCTGGAGACTCTGTTGGGGATAAAATAAAGTGGGGTTTACCTTAGGATCTAGGTCATTTCAAAATTGTTTTCTTGTTTATTTGCTTTATTCTTAAAGGGTTTTGCTTGGGTTACTATAGATCTTACACCCGGATCTAGGGGCACTTTTTAGATAAACAATAATAGATCGTGGAGATTGTACGGTGTAGACCGATATGGTTTAAGCGATGGTTGTGTTGGTGTGGCATTGTGGTTTGTATCGGTATCCTTCGTGGGGAAACGAGGAGAATATGGGGCCACCGCATGGTGTCGTTAAACACTAATGGACCTTAGAACCTTAGTTGAACAAACTTGGACATTAGAAAGTAGTGAGATAGCCGGCCTCGGTATAAAGCTGAGGATTGGTTGATACTCGATGTTACACTCATTGAGATCAGACTTTCGGGATATTTCGGCCCAAGAAAAGATTGCCTGAGCTGAAACAATGCCCGATAAAGGATGATCAGTGATATTGAGAATCCTTAGAACCTGGTTACTTTTCTAAGACATGTTTGAAACCAACTAAACTTCAAGAGGGTACTTACCTATGGAATTTATGAAAGCCTAAACCTAAGGCTGCTTGTGTGACTTGCTTGCTTTCTTTACCTAACAATTTGAACTCATTGCAGGGCTTTGTTTGTGTTCCTTGTAGGACCTTGTTTGTACAAATCTAATAAATTAGTTTCTTACCCTGCATTTTCGCTTAATGCATAGCATACACATCATAACATCATGCCACAACATTTCCTTAACCATTTCAAGGATCTCAAGGGTTTGTGATGCAGGTTATGATAAATCAGACGTCTAGCAAGGGGCGAGGGGATTTATTTTCCTCTAGCCAATGTCGTTAAAAGACCAAAACACGACAACTTGAGTCAGGGGCTATGACGCACTTGATATGGTGAGCTTAACTCTCATAGAAGGACTTTCAATGATACGAAGTTATTTAATCAAAGCTGCAAATTTCAACTTCTGACATTTTCTTGTTTACCCCACGAGATCCTTGAAAACATTGCATGCACGTCATTTGCATAACAGGCCTTCCAGTACAGGTCTCTCATTTTCTCGCTGTTTATTTCAGCAAGGAAAATGGATCTCCAACAAGACAACAAAGATCTCCAAACTCAAGAGGCTCGTGCAAATTTTCCTAAACCTATTCAAAGGGAAGGAAGAGTTGAAAGCACTCCTCGCTGGAGACCTGACCAAGAAAAGTCCTGAAGACAACGAGGACGAACGGTTGGAACAACTGCAAGCTGAGGTAGAAGCGATGAGAACCCAGATGTTGGGGCATATGGCTCTTATCCAAGGCCTAGCCCGGGGACAATAAGAGCTGAGAGCCATTATCAAGAAACTTCATCAAGACGGTTGCAGCCGTATGAAGCAAACAATTGAGGTTGGGGACCAAGTCATTGATTAACTCCTGAGAAGACAAGAGGCTGGTTTTCTGAAGAGTAGACTTTTCCAAATTTTTACCACATCACGGGTCCAACAACAACCTCGCCAAAAACAACGGGTTAATCAGAGTAAGCCGGATATACCCAAAAGGCAGTTTACCAAACTCAACATGTCGCTGTCTCAAGCTTTGTAACACCTATTGAGGATGAATCTGATTACGTTGATAGGACCTCATCTGAATCCCAAGACTTCTTCCCCTAACTATAATCCTGGTGCAAGATGTGCATACCACTCCAACAGCCTGGGGCATGACACTGACGACTGTTGGAGGTTGAAATACAATATTCAAGACCTGATTGATGAAGGAGCATTGGAATTCACAAAAGATGGTCAACTGAAATGTTTCTGTCATTCCTCCAAGGCCAACCATTTGAAGTGACAAGTTCTGACAAGAGAGCTTTTCGTTCATCAGAATTTTCAATTTGTAATTTTCTTTTGATTGTTCGAACATTTATTCATGTCAAACTTTGTTACTTTATCAATGCATTTCATATGTCTGTTTTGAATCAATTCATTTGTATTCACTATATTTAAACTGCTTTCCTTTTTATGATATTCAACTCTCGATCAAAAGCTCTGAGCCTTTAGAGGGAGGATGACAAAAACGATACAACAATCCATACAGTGTGCTTTTGAACCGACCTTGATGATGATGTACAGGCGTTGTCTCAAATCCTAAACAGTGGAGTAATAAGGAAGATAATCCCTAGTCAACCCCTTTGAGCCTAAGAAGTAGGATTTTTTATTTTAACACAAATTAAAACCCTTAATCATAACCTGGGGCAGGGTAGTTTGCTCAGTTAATTCAGATGCGCATTCAGTCGCAATATTCTACTTTATACATAATGAATGACATCGAAGACGTCCTTCCAAATCAGAAGATGGTGATGGTTCCGTATAATCATTAAGAAGAGGCAGTCCTTATTGTTCAAAAGAAAAGACCGCTATGATACGGTGGGAGAACTGACTTGAGGTTTTGCGTTTGTGTTTGCAAATGTTGCGGTTTAGCAAGAGTCGCCACCGACTTTTCTTTTATCCAAAAGGAAAGGTGAAAAAGCACAGGAAAGACCTTTAGAGATGTTTTTGAGTTCGGGGGGTAGATTATAAAAAGGGAAGGTATTAACACCCTTTTCATCCATGGTTTTCCATGGGCTCTTAGTTACTTGCTAGATCACTTGCTTTTGTTTGAAAATGTGCTTTGTGTGGTTTTTGAAAGTGTTTTGAAAAGGTGCCATCGTTTAGGTAAACTTTGCAATGATTCCTGTTCGTAAGAATGTATACAAAGTGTTGAGATTTTGAAAATATTTCAATGTTTGGAAAGTGTTTTGAAGTTGTTTTGAAAGTGCATGTGATTTGTTTTTGAAAATAGCAAGGATGTTTATTTTGAAATTGAGCAAGTAACTAAAAGTAATCTACCTACTCAAAAGGTCTTAGATATGCATTTCCTCCTTCCTTTAGATGTTGCTATCTTACCATTGATTTGGCAAGAAGCCCAATCGTTGGATATGAAGGGACGGGCATTAGGTCATCGTATGACCATGATAACAATGTTGTGAGATGACTTAGCACTTTTCTTTAGGGACTAAGATCATTTTGAAAAGGCAACGTTGATAGCGTCATCGAGGGACTATGATCTTGTATTTTTCGATTTGTTTCTGCTAAGACATCCCACATGCATAACATGGCCATTTTTGTAAGGCAACAAGTGGAATAACCCTAGATGTGCTAGTGTGCAAGTGTATTTGATTGCATGCATAATTTGTCTTGAATTAGGGTTTTCTAAACATTGGTTTTAGTCTTGTCATACACATCCTAATTACTAGCATATATTGAAAGAAATAACAGTGCGGAAATGTAAAGTCCTACGCTATTACAATATTTTTGGGGACGGGGGTACATATTTATGAATAGGGAGTGCCAATTAAAATTCTAGGTTACTATTACAACCATATTGAAATAGATAAGATATGTAAGGAAATGTAAAATGCTTATTTATTTACGAAAAGAAATAAGTTTTGTTTAAGAAAATATTTTTTGTCTTTTTCTGTTAAAAGAAAATATAATATGTGAATAGGAAATATTTTTGGTATTTTGATTAATGAAAAATAAAGATGATGGCAAAAATAATAAAAGAGAAAGAAAACCAAAATCAGCGCAAATGCATGAGAATAGAAGAGGTCAGAAGTTCTGACGCTGACGTGCTGCACAAACAGAAACATGTTAGTAAAAATATGGAAGTTCAGAAGTTCTGGATCTTCTAAGAATTCAAAAGTTTTCAGAAGTTCTGATGCAATTGTCAGAACTTTGCCTCTTTCCATGCCAGTCATAACATCTACAGCTTAATCATTTCTTAGCAGAACAAAAGTTGCACAGATGACAATTATGATAAGTTTCAAGAAATATTAGAAACACAAAATCAGAAGCAACATGAATTTTCTAATCCTAATTATGAGTCCTAATTTCTTTATGAAACTCTAAACTAGAATTTCTTCTACTTAGGCAGGCAGATGCATAAATTTTCAGAATATGTACATCATCAGGATCAGAATATCTACATTGTGTTAAATATGCAAGGTGTGACAACGCCTAAATAATATGATGAGAGTCAGCAGGAACTTACCTTGCAGCAGGAAAAGATTCTGTGAACTGGAGGTTAGTCTTAAATTCTGGTGATGTTCTAAGCAACTTCTTCACGTACTCAGCAGGATGGAAGTTTGCAACTTCTTGAACAACCAAGGGGTGATATTCTGACTTCTTTGAGGTGGAAGTGAATGAAGAGTGTATGGAAATAGGAATATAGAAGTTAAGGTAGCTTCTAATGTGTGAATCAACAACTGCATAGATGGCTTTAGTCAAGAACACTTGAGGAAAAAATGGAGTTTGAATGTAAGGAATAAATGCTAAGATTTTGGTATTTTGTGTTTATAGTTTCCTGGGTTCTTGGAATTTTTGCAGTGGTTCAAAGCTTTCTTTCTCAATTTTCTCGCCCCTTTCACAAAAAACATTTTTGGGCCCTTTTCAATGGCCAAAGGTGTTCTATTTATAGGCAAAGGTTTTGCAGTTGGGGCAGTCAAGTGGCACCAACATCATACACTAGATGCTGACTTACTCTTGAAGTAAGCTTAAACAAGTGTGGTGCAATGCATCAAGTTGGATGGCTAATAGCGCCTAAGCTGGATTTGGCAGCATGAATTAAGGAAAAGTAGAAGTAGCGCCTGGCTTAGTATACTTTTGCACATAAGTTTGTCTTCCCAAGACAGTAGGGGTACACGTGGGGAAAATCCTTTGGATAACAACTCACAAGTGGTTGTGAGTGTTTAAATGACGATCAGAAATCCTGCCATGTGAAACTCTGCATCCTTGCTTGACTCTGGATTAGAATTTCTGCTTCAGCGTAGTATCTCATCTTCTGATCCTCTTATCTTCTGACTCCAGCATGTTCTGAAGGAGCTTTTAGACTTTCTGGAAAGCTTGCAGCACGCTTCTTAACCTTCTTTGAATTTCCCTGGCAAACTCTGACTGAACCTTTGTGAAAACTGGTCCAGAAGATCTGACCAAACTCTGTCTTGAGAATATTCAAAATTTGCTAAGTGTGGACACTGGCCCAGAAGTTCTGAAATTGTCATATTTCTTAAACACTTAGAAAAATTTCTAAATACTTAGAATTTGACTTTTCCAAAGCAAAATTTTTACTTTTGAAAATTCTTGATGAAACAAACTTCATATTCTAACATGTCTTGATGAAATGTGATTTTTGAGGTTTGATTTTGATCCAAAAGTCAAAGTTAGACTTCTCAATGTGCAAATGACCATTTTTCCCTTGTAAATGGTTTGCTTGGAAAAATTGATAACTCAAGGCTTAGAATTGGATGAGAGAAAACTTGAGGATCCAGGGTGATTCCTTGAGAAATGAGAGGGCAAATTTTGGGGTGCAACAACTGCCCCTATTCAAAATTCTTGAACCTGAAGAGTTAGATTGGCGGATCTGCCATTCATGACTTGAAGGTGAAAGATGTTTGAACACTAGAGTGCCCAGAAATTTGCACTCGAAGATGGATGGTGAATGGGCTTATATATGCCATTGGGAGGAATATTGGTAACTGCTAGAAGAAGTATCAACACAAATATCTTGTTGATTTATACTAAACTTGATGTTTTACCTGTGAGAAAAGGGGTTAGTAAAATGCAGATGCTTGAATGATGTTCACCAGATGTGGTATCATGCTAAATGCGTATGGTATGTACATGCTATGATGTATGAATTTGAAATGTATGTTTTTGTTCGGGAAAATAAATCCCTGACTACTGTTGAAGAAATTCTGGGAGATTGAATCCCTGATTGCCTGTTGGAGATGAAGAATATGCATATCTTCAAATTTTGTTGAAAGGATGCTTTCGCTGGGGAAAACCGCTCCATTGTCAGCTGTTATCATGTCGGATCCCAGGCTTTAAAGAAAATTCCTTGAAATTGAATAGTTATCTAGTCAGATCCAGGCTTCACAATAACTTGCTGGGGATGCAGAGGTTAACTGTTATCTGGTCGGATCCAGGCTCCAGAGTAACTTACCGAAGGAAAGGATGAATTAACTGTTATCTAGTCGGATCCAAGCTTTGCAGAAAATTCCTTGAAATTGAATAGTCATCTGGTCGGTCCAGGCTTTATGGTCTTTTGGAAAGCTATACTATTACTTGGTCGAATCCAGGCTTCATAGTTTATTTCTGGGAATCATGGTTAATTGTTATCTGGTCGGGTCCAGGCTTTACAATATACTGTTTGAAAACTATTATCTGGTCGGGTCCAGGCTTTGCAGATTTCTTTGATGAGGTTAATTGTTATCTGGTCGGGTCTAGGCTTCACAATAAACTGGTTGAAAACTGTTATCTGGTCGGGTCCAGGCTTTGCAGATTTCTTTGATGAGGTTAATTGCTATCTGGTCGGGTCCAGGCTTCATAATAGACTGCTTGGGGATTTAGTTGTTATCTGGTCGGGTCCACGCTTCACAACAACTTCTGAAGATGATTGTTATCTGGCCGGATCCAGGCTTCACAACGGCTTTCTTGAAAGGATGGAAATGAGGACTGCTATTTGGTCGGGTCCAGGTTTCTCAGCCATTTGTTGGAGATAGAGAGACAACTCTACTGGGGAAAAGAAATTAAACCTTGGTAGGATTGAGTTCACGTTCTTCTATATATTTGAAGAGTTAGGCTATTATCTGGTCGGGTCCAGGTTTCATAGCATTTTGAGATCATTTGTTATCTGGTCGGGTCCAGGTTTCAGTAACTCAAATTCTTATCTGGTCAGGTCCAGGCTTCAGTAATTGAAGAATTCAAACTATTATCTGGTCGGGTCCAGGTTTCATTAATAACTTGAAAATTGTGCTAATATCTGGTCGGATCCAGGCTTCATAGCATTTCTTGGTAATATTAAAGGCTTTGCTGACGACTTTACTGAGGATTAGGGGTTATGGCCCTGTGATTTGCAGTATTTGAAAGGGAAATTCAAACTGGGGAGTATAGACTCGGTCGGGTAAGGCAGACTCAGCTTGGGGAATTTGGGCTCAACTGGAGATGATGGGCTCATCTGGGCAATGATGGACCCTGTTTGGAGATAAAAACCTCGATTGGAGAAGATATACTCAGCTGGAGAAGATGGGCTCAACTGGGCAATTTGGACTCAACTGGGGGTTATATACTCAGTTGTGGAAGATAGTCTCAGCTGGGCAATTTTGACTCAACTGGGGAGTATATACTCAGCTGGGAAAGATATACTCAACTGGGCAATTCGTGGTGTCTTTCTTGTTGTATGTTGTGAAATTTGCACTTGGTTGGGGAAATAACTCAGTTGGGGAAATAAACCATGTTGAGGAGGTGAATTCCCTTTAGGAAGAGATCTCCTAGGCTTCAATCTTGTAAAAATTGATTTAGCTGGGGAGTAGGTTGCCAAGAGATTGGGACTCTGGCCAGGGATTATCTCATGTAAAGAGATTTTGTGGGCAACTTCGTTGGGGAAAGGTTTATCGCCACCGTCCTGGTGGGGATAATGATGATGAGATAACTCTGGGATTATTTCACATACATTAAAGAGATGCTTACTGCTGCTGTGGACTAATGCTTTGTTGATGCTGTTGTTTAGCAGGTCACATGTGCCAAATAGCTTTAATTATGTTCATATGCATATGTTCATTCAATTTTAGTCATTGGATAGATTTGCATTCAAAACAGAGATAGAAAATTTTGCACTTCAAAGTGTATTTGTATTGATATTTTTCCCATGAATAGGAGTTTTGGTACATAGAGACGAAGATCCTAGTAAGAGGAAATCGCCAAAAAGAAAACAAATTTGAGAATGAAAACAAATAACCACTTGAAATGATCTTATTGCCTTCCAACTCTACTATTTCCCATATGTCTTCGAGTATCCCTTGCCGTTGATCGAAAGTGATTGGATTGATCCTGGACCATTTGAACTTGGACCTTGGTGATAGAATTGACTGCGTTGACTCCACGGGACATAGTCGTACGCTTTTAATCCTTAATTTTTCCTGAACCGCCCTTTCGGGTTTTCGGTCCACCAGGATACCTTTTTTGCCCAGGTCGCCCTTTCGGGTTTTCAACTTGTCGGGTGTACAATCTTTTGCATATATCCCTAATTTTTTACCCAAACCTTTTGATTTGTCGGGATTCCCTTATTTTTCTTAGGTGTGTCAACCTAACGGGTCTCTTATGCGTAGTATTTTTTAACTATGTCCGCGTTTATAGGATATGGGAAATCTTCTCCGTCCATGGTGGTCATCATCATGGCACCACTAGAAAAAATTCTCTTGACAACAAACGGCCCTTCATAGGTGGGAGTCCATTTTCCTCTGGGGTCACCTTGTGGTAAAATGATGCGTTTTATCACCAGGTCACCAACTTAATATACTCGAGGTTTGACCTTTTTGTTGAAAGCCTTGATCATCCGTTTTTGATACGTCTGACCATGGAAAATAGCAGCTAATTGTTTTTCGTCAATCAAGTTCAGCTGATCCAATCTCGTTTGAATCCACTCATCTTCGCCTAAGCCTGCCTCAATCATAATCCTCAGCGAGGGAATTTGAAATTCCACTGGCAGAACAACTTCTATGCCATAGGCTAGAGAGAAGGGAGTTGCTCCAGTTGATGTTCTAGCTGAAGTACAGTAGCCATGTAGAGCAAATGGTAACATCTCATGCCAATCTTTATAGGTTACTACCATTTTCTGCACAATCTTCTTGATATTTTTGTTGGCCGCTTCGACTGCGCCATTCATTTTCGGTCTATACGGAGAAGAATTATGATGCTTGATCTTAAATTGAGTGCACAACTTCCTGATCATGGCATTGTTGAGGTTAGTCCCATTGTCGGTGATAATCCTTTCGGGGATACCATAACTACAGATAAGGTTGTGTCTGATAAATCTGGCTACCACATTCTTGGTGATTGAGGTAAACGAGGGAGCTTCGACCCATTTGGTAAAATAGTCGATGGCGACAAGAGTGAAGCGATGTCCATTGGAAGCCGTAGGTTTGATCTCTCCGATCATGTCAATGCCCCACATTGCAAATGGCCACAGAGTGGTCATGACATTTAGAGGGATTGGAGGTACATGGACCTTGTCGGCGTAGATTTGGCATTTGTGACAAGTTCTTGAATGTTGATGACAATCGGTCTCCATCGTTGACCAATAGCAACTTGCTCTTAAGATTTTCTTAGCCATCGTATATCCACTTGAGTGAGTACCAAAAAGGCCATCATGCAAGTCTTCCATGAATTCCTCTGCCTCCTTCTTGTCTACACATCGGAGTAGAGTTGAATCATGGTTGTGCATGTACGATATCCTGTTACTTAGGAAGAATTTGGCTGCAAATCTTCGTAAGAACTTTCTGGCATTGATAGATGCCCCTTCTGGATACTCCTGTGCTTCAACGTATCTCATCACCTCATGGTACCATGGCTTTTCTGCATCAGTATCGAGCTCATAGAAATGTTCAGGTTTATCGAATCTTTCAATTGTTATCATAGGGGATTCGTTGTCCCATCTGACTTGGAACATTGAAGACATGGTTGCCAAAGCGTCAGCCAACTAGTTTTCTTCTCTAGGGAAGTGCTCGAACGTGATTTCTTCGAAGTAAGGAATTCGGGATAGCACTAGCTCCTTGTAAGGGATAAGGTTAGGGTGTTTAGTGTCCCAATATCCTTTTACTTGGCTGATCAGTAGGGTCGAGTCTCCGAACACATCCAAATGCTTGATCCTTAAGTCAATGGAAGCTTTCAGACCTATGATGCATGCTTCATACTCAGCCATATTATTTGTGCAATCGAAGCATAGTCTGGTAGTGAAAGGAGTGTGGCAACCTTCAAGAGAGATGATCACAACACCAATTATGTTACCTAAAGCGTTGGAAGCCCCATCGAAAACCATAGTCCATCGGGATCCTTGTTCAGGTCTGTCATACGGTCCAAGTTTCGCACAATCGGTTACCAGCATAATGTTCTCATCAGGGAAGTCGAAGTTCATTGACTGATAATCATCCATAGCTTGATGGGCCAAATGATTTGCCAGTACACTTCTTTTGATAGCTTTTTGATTTGTGTACTGAATGTGATACTCAGTCAAGATCATTTTCCATCTGGCTATCAGTCCAAAAAGAGCAGGTTTCTCGAAGATGTACTTGATTGGATCCATCTTAGAAATCAACAAAGTGGTATGAGTCAACATGTACTGCCTTAGCCAGTGAGCAGCCCATGTTAAAGCACAACAAGTTTTCTCGAGCAGTGAATATCTGGTTTCACAGTCGGTAAACTTTTTGCTTTGGTAGTAAATCGCATGCTCTTTTCGGCCAGACTCGTCATGTTGGCCCAAAACACACCCCATAGAATTCTCTAGTATTGTCAAGTACATGATCAAGGGTCTTCCTTCAACGGGAGGCATGAGAATAGGAGGTTCTTGTAGGTATTCTTTGATCTTGTCAAAAGCAATTTGGCATTCATCGTTCCAGCTGACTACCTGATCTTTCCTCAAGAGTTTGAAGAGTGGCTCACAAGTAGCAGTTAAGTGTGATATGAAACGGGCAATGTGATTGAGACGACCCAAGAATCCTCTGACTTCTTTTTAAGAATGAGGGACTGGCATTTCTTGGATTTCCTTTATCTTGGCAGGATCAACTTCAATGCCTTTATCGCTGACCATAACACTTAGAAGCTTTCCAGAGCGTACTCCAAATGTGCACTTGTTAGGGTTTAACCTCAGTTTGTACTTCTTCAGTCTCTCGAATAGTTTGTGCAGGTGATCGAGATGTTCTTCTTCAGTTTGTTATCTAGCAATCACATCATCCACATATACCTCTATCTCATGATGAATCATGTCATGAAATAAAGCAACCATAGCCCTTTGATATGTTGCCCCTGCATTCTTTAACCCGAACGGCATGACCTTGTAGCAGAAGGTGCCCCATTGTGTAACAAAAGTAGTTTTTTCCATATCTTCGGGAGCCATCTTTATTTGATTATAGCCTGAGAAGCCATCCATGAATGAGAAGACTTTATGCTGAGCAGTATTATCGACTAAGACGTCAATGTGTGGTAGAGGAAAATCATCCTTGGGGCTTGCCCTATTCAGATCCCTATAGTCTATGCACATGCGAAATTTCCCGTATTTCTTTTAGAACCGACACTATATTGGCCACCCATTGAGTATAGGATGTTACAACTAGGAATCCTGCATCAAACTATTTCATTACTTCCGCTTTGATCTTTTCAGACATGTTAGGCCTCATGCGACGAATTTTTTGTTTAACATGAGGGAAATATTCTTTAGTTGGTAGACAATGAGCCACGATGTCGGTATCTAACCCAAGCATATCTTCATACGACCAAGAAAATACTTCCATATAATCGTGCAACATCTGCACCAAACGGCTCTTGACACTGCTTTCCAAATTAGCGTTGATCCTGATTTTCTTATTATCTGACTTAGTACCCAAGTTGATAACCTCAATCGACTCTTCATGTGGTTGAATAGCCTTTTCTTCCTGTAACAGAAGTATGGCTAGTCTCCTAGTATATCACAATCTTCCTCACCTTCGTCTTTGGCTTGGTTGATAAGATATTCAAAGTCATAGTTGGCAATAGTAGAGTTATTGGCAATAGGATCCATAGTGGATGTAGACCTGCAAGAGTGTGTGTGTGCATGTAAGATACATGGCTATTTGTTGGAAATGTATTTGAAAGAAAAGAAAGACAATGAACACAAATATTTGAATGCAAAAGAGTCCAATGTGCTGAATGATCATATGATTCGATAAACATAAATAAAACCCTTGACAAAAGGACCAAAGTTCCCCGGGTAAGGCACATGGCTTAAAAGTCTTTGTTTGGAGATAATATTACAGACATAGAGTTCCTGAATTGACAGAAAAAGCAAACAGTAATTACTCCTCAATGAAAGAAACAGAAGTGAAATCCTTAGCATTCCAATTGTTGAGCTTTCCTTCGGTTCTTGGGTAGATCCAGTCTTGAAAAGCACACTAATCATCAGAGTCCTCGACAATGTTCATTTCATGACTTTTGAGGTGGAGAGACGGCTTTCCAGTACGAGCACCTCTAATTTCTTTCTGAGCTTTTGAGGTGAAACCTAACCCAAACTTGTCTGCCTTGAACAGGATATCGAGGAGTTGACCCCACATCTCATTGTTTCCTTCTTCTACCACAGCACGGGCATCCTTAAGAGAAACCATCTTGGGGATAACTTTATCGGCTCTTGGGGTGTCGGAGGATATTTTGGTGGTGGCCACAACTTCAAACATGTGGCAAGGAGTTTCTATGAATTCACCATCCATTTCTACGTACTTGAAAGAATTAAGATGGATTACCATAAATTCTTCTTCACTATAAACAGTGACAACCTTCCCTTGAACTGGATATTTTAACTTCTGGTGCAGAGTAGAAGTGACCGCACCTGCCCCATGGATCCATGGGCGCCCAAGCAAGCAAGAATACGCAGGTCGTATGTCCATTATATAGAATATGGAGTTGAAAATCTGCGAACCAACCTTAATTGGGAGATCCACCTCTCCATGAACCATCCTTTTTGACCCATCGAATGCCCTCACAATAATATCACTTGGCTTCAAAACCAAACCTTCACAGTCTAGCCGATCTAAAGCGCCTTTAGGTAACACATTTAAAGATGAGCCTGTGTCCACCAAAAAATGTGCCAGAGTGGTCCCCTTACATTCAACAGAAACCAGCAAGGCTTTATTGTGATTCTTTCCCATGGGAGTTAAATCTGCGTCTGAGAACCCCAGACCATTGTCGGCTGTCAGACTTGTTACACAGTTCTCGAATTGGTCAGCTATGGTTTCTTGAGGCACATGAGCCCTTTTTAAGAACTTAATCAAAGCTTGTGGATGGGTGTCGGAACATAGCAATAAGGACAACATTGATATCTTATAAGGGGTTTGTCCCAACTGCTCTACTATTTTGAAGTCGCTTTTCTTGATGATTTTTAGAATCTCCTCCATCTCTTGAGTGGATGGTTCTTCCATAACATACTTTTTAGCAGGTGCCTCTTCCCTCGCAGGCTCACCTTCTTTCCCTTTCCCTTTAGTACTGGCACCAAAATTGCCATTGGTTATGCGGACTGGAACTGTGGTAGTGGTTGGTGGTGAGATAACAGGGGAAAAGACCCTTCCTGTTCTTGTGACTTTACTAGAACCAGTAATATTAGTAACACCAGCTTCATTATCATCAATCCAAGAATCTTGTTTTACCCCATGGTAATAAATCTCGGCACCGTAATTCCATGGTACCGCTTTATCAGAGGTGTATGGAACAGGTCCGACAGCAGTGATTATGAGAGGAGCAATGATTGGTTCGTTCGAAATCCTGATAGGACCTTTGGATGAGATCCTAAGAGGTTTGTTTGAAATTTTTATGATGGCCAAATCTTCAGCTTTGTCGATTGAATTTTTGATGGTGGGAATCTTTTCGAATAGAGTTTCGCGACTATCCATTAGGCGTTATATACCTTTCTTCAGTTCTTCACACCCATTGGGTTGTCTCATATAACACACACAGTCTTTTTCACATCCAGGGAAAATCCCAGCTTTCAACAGTTTGTTCTTGATCACATTCAACGGAGTAGTTAATTCTTCAACAAAGGCAATGAAAATTGTATCTTCGACGGCATTAACACCTTTGTCTTGCTTCGGCATAGGAGCGGTAATTACATTTGGCGTCGGAGGAGGATCAAATTCAATAGTCTTGTTGTCAATTAAATCCTTGATTTTTTTCTTCAAGGCCCAGCACTGATCAGTCTCATGCCCGGGGCTGTTTGAATGGTAAGCACATTTTGCATTCGGATTATATTTTGGTGACAAGGTGTCAGGGTTGGCGGTAGGATCACGCAATGTCACTAAATTAGCCTTGAGCAGATGTTGAAGGGCTTGAGATAGTGACATGCCTAACCTTGTAAACTGTCTTCTTGGGGATTCAACACGTTGATGATTTGCAGATGGTCTTGGAGTGGGAGCTGGATTGGAGATTTAGACAGCATTCACAGACGGATGATTATTCTTCTTGGTATGGGCCTTTTCCCTATACACAACATTAACTTCTTTCTTCGCAGCAAAAGATTTCTTGACAAGACTGGGAGTGGAGGTAGATGCCACAGAGATCTTTCCACTTTTAATGCCACTTTCAACTCTTTCACCGGTTAAGATTAATTCGGTGAAGCAAGAAGAATAGCAACCAACCAAAAGATTAAAGAAAGGACCAAATAATGTGCCCATGAAAATTTCAATGTGTTCCCTATTAGTCAAGGGAGGTTGGACCCTACTAGCAAGGTCTCTCCACTTCTGCGCATAATCCTTAAACCCTTCATTCTTCCCCATGGTCATATCTTGCAATTGAACCCTTGTCGGTGCCAAGTCGGTGTTGTACTGATATTAATGGTAGAAGGCAGTAGCTAGACCCTCCCAAGTATTGATGCGAGAGCCATCCAACTGATAAAACCATTCAAGTTGTGTTCCAGCCAGACTCTCTTGGAAAAAGTGAACCCAGAGTCTTTTATCAGCAGTGTGCGGTTGTATCTTGCGCACATAGGACTTCAAATGGAGCTTTGGACAAGAAACCCCATCATATTTTTCAAAGGTTGGTATTTTGAACTTGTGAGGAATGACTACCCCAGAGATTAAGCCCAAATCGTCAAAATTCAAACCGGGAACAACTTGGATTTCAACAGCTTTCAACCTGTCTTCTAACTGCTTGTATTTGATGTCTACAGGTGGATACTGTTCATTGAAATAATCATGATCAGATTCTTGGTTGTTGATACAGTCAGCCTGAGTACTCTTGACCTCACCCATCTGGTTCTCGTCATCTTCGGATGAATCTTCCTCTACTGGAATTTAACGGATTGTCTCTTTGAACCTTTTACCCATGTTGAGCAGAGCTTTCTTCTTTGGCTTCTTCTTATCGGCCAACAAAGCCATCAAGTCTTGCTGCCCCTTGGCCAGGGAGAGTAGTGCTTCCTGAAATTGAGAATTCTGGGCTTGGAGTTCCGTCACAGTTTTCTCTAGATCCATCTTGCTGAAATAAACAGCCGAGAGATAAGGAAACCTGTTATGCGGAAACCTATCATGTCATGATGCATGAATATGCAATATGCAAATGATTTCAAGGATTTAAAGAACTTAAATTTGTATAGAAAAAGAGTGAGCAAATGTTAACTTGCATTAAAGAGCTCTGATTTGAATACAAACACGCCTCTTGGGCTTACAACAACAGAAATAAGCATAAAGTAAACTCCTAAGACAGAAAAGTTTTGCGCATCCTCTTTGGCGCAATGTAGGTGTTTAAACTCCTTTCTTCATGAAGCTCCCTTGTAATCTCTAATATCTTCCTCTCGCCCTCATAGAAATTAACTTCGAAGGTGTCTCGCTCTCCTTTTAACTGAATCCAATCGTTTTGCAAATCTTCAAGAGAAGTAGTCATATCAGGATAGAGGATAGTATGTGGAACGTCTCCCTCAATTACTAGCTCCATGATAACAGGTAAGACGGCTTCGTAAGGCATCTTAAGACTTTGAGAAAAAGCCCTCACCCATTTAAGATAAGGTTCCAAAGGAATGGAATTCTTACGCCCTAACGTCTTGCTATCAACTTTGTTAACCATACCCCAAGCTCGTATAAATCTTTGACGGTAACCTTGGGTATCGCTTTCGTAGTCAAACGCAATTCCTTGGATGAGTACCTCATGAGGGCCATCTCTCCTAGCGTATCCGAATTGTCGCAAAGCTAAACAAGGGTTGTAAGTAATGCCTCCCTTAATGCCAAGTAGAGGGACATTGGGGAATTCCCCACAACGATCAATGATTGTAATGTCTTCTAAAGAGCGAGAATAACAACAGATATCAGCATGAGAAAGTGACATCAATCTTTTAGACCACCTCATACCTTGTTCATTCTTCACCACAGATCGAGGTAGGTGCGAAATAAACCACCTAGTCAAAAGATGAGTGCAACACATCAAAACCCCTCTTTTCTTCAAAGTGCGAGAGTGAAGAGAATGCAAGATGTCTCCAAGCAATGTAGGCACCGGATTACGAGATATGAAAACTTTGATCGCATTTACATCTATAAATTGGTCAGGATTGGGAAATAGTACCAACCCATTGATGAGTAGAGCCAAAATTTCCTCAAAGGCTTATAGATCCAGAGTATCCCAACACTCTTGAGCCTTCTCCAACAAAAACTTTGCTAGGAACCCTTTGACACCACTCCTTGTTACCCAATTTGCTACTATGTCAGATGGTTGCAAATGTAGAGCTTGAGCAATTTCCTAAGGTTTAGGGTCTCTTTCAATACCGTTGAAAGGTAACTGATTAAGAATAGGGGTCCCCATGAGTTGAGAAAATACTTCCAAAGTGGGCACTAGTTGGTAATTGGGAAAAGTGAAGCAATGATGCAAAGGGTCAAAGAATTGGACAAGCACCTTTACCATATCTTCTTCAATACTTGAGGTAACCAAACTAAGGAGTCGACCATGTCTTTTGGTGAATGGAGAATCTTCAGGGACCCTTGATACTAAATCCTTGAGTTGTGGAGGCATCCTCACGAGGCTGACTTGGATAGGTCTCCTACCAGTGGAACTCATGTCCTACAAAACAGAACAAAGATGAATTCCAAAAATCCTTGAAATGGTTAGTGGGAATGCTATGGTATGATGTTATGATTCTATGTAAAAATATGTGAGATAAGCAAATTTATATACAAGTAATCATATTCACACAAAGTAGACAAGTCCTCAGGTTCATGCTTGCATGGAGTTTCAGGTAAGTACCCTCTTGAAGTTTAGTTGGCTCAACCTGTCCTAGTTAATAGTAACTGGGTTCTAAGGGATCTCAATATCACTGATCTTTCCCCAAGTTTCGTTCAATAAGCGATTGACTCACAATCAAACAAAACTCAAGAGTCAAACCTCAACGAGTGTAGCATCGAGTATCAACCAACTCCGGACTGCACCAAAGATGGTTATCTCGCTACTTCCTAATGGCCAAGTTGGTCAAGTAAGGTTCTAAGGTCAGTTGATGCTTTACGACACCACGCGGTGGCCCCGTACTCTCCTTGACTGACTCAAGGGTTACCGGTACCAAACAAAGTGCCACATCAACGTAGCTACTACTTCAACCGTGTCGGTATACCCCGCACAATTCCCTCACAATTTTTTGCTACTTACCTAAAAAGGTGTCCCCAAATCCGGGTGTAGGATTTAAAACAAGCCCAAACAAGGAACCATAATGTAAAGCAAACAAATAAAACAATGTAAGCAAGTAAATGTGATCTAACCCTAAGGTAACCCCACTTTTTGAAATACTTACTCCCCAGTAGAGTCGCCAGTTCTGTAATACGGTGGGAGAACTGACTTGAGGTTTTGCGTTTGTGTTTGCAAATGTTGCGGTTTAACAAGAGTCGCCACCGACTTTTCTTTTATCCAAAAGGAAACGTGAAAAAGCACATGAAAGACCTTTAGAGATGTTTTTGAGTTCGGGGGGTAGATTATAAAAAGGGAAGGTATTATCACCCTTTTCATCCATGGTTTTCCATGGGCTCTTAGTTACTTGCTAGATCACTTGCTTTTGTTTGAAAATGTGCTTTGTGTGGTTTTTGAAAGTGTTTGGAAAAGGTGCCATCGTTTAGGAAAATTTTGCAATGATTCCCGTTCGTAAGAATATATACAAAGTGTTGAGCTTTTGAAAATATTTAAATGTTTGGAAAGTGTTTTGAAGTTGTTTTGAAAGTGCATGTGATTTGTTTTTGAAAATAGCAAGGATGTTTATTTTGAAATTGAGCAAGTAACTAAAAGTAATCTACCTACTCAAAAGGTCTTAGATATGCTTTTCCTCTTTCCTTTAGATGTTGCTATCTTACCATTGATTTGGCAAGAAGCCCCATCGTTGGATGTGAAGGGACGGGCATTGGGTCATCGTATGACCATGATAGCAATGTTGTGAGATGACTTAGCACTTTTCTTTAGGGACTAAGATCATTTTGAAAAGGCAACATTGATAGCGTCATCGAGGGACTATGATCTTGTATTTTTTGATTTGTTTGTGCTAAGACATACCACATGCATAACATGGCTATTTTTGTAAGGAAACAAGTGGAATAACCCTAGGGGTGCTAGTGTGCAAGTGTATTTAATTGCATGCATAATTTGTCTTGAATTAGGGTTTTCTAAACATTGGTTTTAGTCTTGTCATACACACCCTAATTACTAGCATATATTGAAATAAATAACAGTGCGGAAATGTAAAGTCTTACGCTATTACAATATTTTGGGGGATAGGGGTACATATTTATGAATAGGGAGTGCCAATTAAAATTCTAGGTTACTATTACAACCATATTGAAATAGATAAGATATGTAAGGAAATGTAAAATGCTTATTTATTTAAGAAAAGAAATAAGTTTTGTTTAAGAAAAATATTTTTTGTCTTTTTATGTTAAAAGAAAATATAATATGTGAATAGGAAATATTTTTGGTATTTCGATTAATGAAAAATAAAGATGATGGCAAAAATAATAAAAGAGAAAGAAAACCAAAATCAGCGCAAATACATGAGAATAGAAGAGGTCAAAAGTCCTGACGTTGACGTGCTGCACAAACAGAAACATGTTAGTAAAAATATGGAAGTTCAGAAGTTCTGGATCTTCTGAGAATTCAGAAGTTTTCAGAAGTTCTGATGCAATTGTCAGAACTTTGCCTCTTTCCATGCCAGTCAGAACATCTACAGCTTAGTCATTTCATAGTAGAACAGAAGTTGCACATATGACAATTATGATAAGTTTCAAGAAATATCAGAAATGCAAAATCAGAAGCAACATGAATTTGCTAATCCTAATTATGAGTCCTAGTTTCTTTATAAAACTCTGAACTGGAATTTCTTCTACTTAGGCAGGCAGATACATGAATTTTCAGAATATGCACATCATCAGGATCAGAATATCTACATTGTGTTAAATATGCAAGATCTGACAACGCCTAAATAATATGATGAGAGTCAGCAGGAACTTACCTTGCAGCTGGAAAGGATTCTGTGAACTGGAGGTTAGTCTTGAATTCTGGTGATGTTCTGAGCAACTTCTTCATGTACTCAGCAGGATGGAAGTTTGCAACTTCTGGAACAACCAAGGGGTGATATTCTGACTTCTTTGAGGTGGAAGTGAATGGAGAGTGTATTGCAATAGGAATACAGAAGTTAAGGTAGCTTCTAATGTGTGAATCAGCAACTGCGTGGATGGCTTTAGTGAAGAACACTTGAGGAAAAAATGGAGTTTGAATGTAAGGAATCAATGCTAAGATTTTGGTATTTTGTGTTTATAGTTTCCTGGGTTCTTGGAATTTTTCCAGTGGTTCAAAGCTTTCTTTCTCAATTTTCTCGGCCCTTTCACAAAAAAAAATTTTGGGCCCTTTTCAATGGCCAAAGGTGTTCTATTTATAGGCAAAGGTTTTGCAGTTGGGGTGGTCAAGTGGCACCAACATCATACAATAGATGTTGACTTACTCTTGAAGTAAGCTTAAACAAGTGTGGTTCGATGCATCAAGTTGGATGGCTAATAGAGCCTAAGCTGGATTTGACAGCGTGAATTAAGGAAAAGTAGAAGCAGCGCCTGTCCTAGTATACTTTTGCACAAAAGTTTGTCTTCCCAGGACAGTAGGGGTACACGTGGGGAAAATCCTTTGGATAACAACTCACAAGTGGTTGTGAGCGTTTAAATGACGATCAGAAATCCTGCCATGTGAAACTCTGCATCCTTGCTTGACTCTGGCTTAGAAGTTCTGCTTCAGCGTAGCATCTCATCTTCTGATCCTCTTATCTTCTAACTCCAGCATGTTCTGAAGGAGCTTTCAGACTTTCTGGAAAGCTTGCAGCACACTTCTTAACCTTCTTTGAATTACCCTAGAAAACTCTTACTGAACCTTTGTGAAAACTGGTCCAGAAGTTCTGACCAAACTCTGTCTTGAGAATATTCAAAATTTGCTGAGTGTGGACACTGGCCTAGAAGTTCTGAAATTGTCATATTTCTTAAACACTTAGAAAAATTTCCAAATACTTAGAATTTGACTTTTCCAAAGCAAAATTTTGACTTTTAAAAATTCTTGATGAAATATGATTTTTGAGGTTTGATTTTGATCCAAAAGTCAAAGTTAGACTTCTCAGTGTGCAAATGACCATTTTGCCCTTGTGAATGGTTTGCTTGGAAAAATTGATAACTCAAGGCTTGGAATTGGATGAGAGAAGACTTGAGGATCCAGGGTGATTCCTTGAGAAATGAGAGGGCAAATTTTGGGGTGCAACACCCGCTAAGTCAAAACCTTTGAAGGAGACTTAAGGAAAAAACTGGGGCATCCCGCTGATTGTAACCATAAAAAGAAACAGTTCAGGCAAAAGACAGGGATAGTAAAGAAAGAGGTCCTACAAATTCTCGACAAAAAAGATGGCTGCCTATTCAAAATAAACTGTCAGTATCCTAACCATCACCGGAACATCAAGGACAATATTCTATAACTCAACTGGGATTCTAAACGTGCAATTAACTGAGCATAGGACTGAAGAACATCACGAAGAGTGGGTGGGTACAAATAAATTTTGATCCTTTATCCTTTGTTTCTTGAACCGTGAACCAGGCCACATTATAACCCTTAAAAGTCCTAGCTGAAGCATGGGTTAGTTCGAAAGCAATTGTTACAAAAGGTATCCTGAATCCTATAAGGTTTGCCATAAATCACGAGTTGATATCACTCTCTTCCAAAATCTGTTTTACTAAATAATTGCATTTTCAAAAAAAAAATTTTTTTTTCAAGACAGACATAAGCTTTACATTCTTAAAATACCATTGTTTGCATATGACTTTTTGTTCAACAGCAGAGAAATTCACACGACGGATATTCGATGAACAAAAAGCTTCTCAATGAAAAGGATCACCTCAAGTGGAAAAACACTTCCAACCAAGGGGCACGGCAGGATCATTGTCCATCATCTGGGGCAGTCAAGTCAAGATTCAAGGAATCTCTCAAAGATGCCAAGTAGCCAGAGACAAATCTCCATCTGAATCACTTGGGGCATTAGACATGAATTCCAACAACAAATCATATACGATCAAACGAGCATCTTCTGGCAGTGTGGAGACACTTACTATTATGGACAATGACGATTCTCCGTACCCGGTGAACATGGACATAGCCGGAAAATACTATGCATGAACAAATACCCGCTAGGTTGACTGGCCTAGGAAAAAATAAGGGCATCCCGGCGAACCAAAAGGGTTCGGGCAAAAATTAGGGATAAAAACGAAAAATCTAAACACCCGGCAAGTCGAAAACCTGAAAAGGCGGCTTGGGCAAAAAAGGGTATCCCGGTGGACTGAAAATCTGAAAAGACAGTCCAGGCAAAAGTTAGGGATTAAAGCGTACGACCATGTCGCGAAGACTTATCATTCTGATCGGAAGTTACCAAGTACCTCATGAGTTGGGATAACACTCAAGCTATCCACAAAGTCTTTGTAGGTACTTTCTCCAGCAAGTACAGGGGCAGAAAAGTCCTGATGCAAAGTCATTGTCGTATCTTCAGCATGCGTCCGAATGACATATACACTCCCTACAGAGTAGAGGCAACCAAAGTTTTGATCTCTGCTTCCCCAAACAAGAGTTACTTTCCCCAGCCAAGCTCTTTCGAAGAGCCGACGTCTATATTCCCCAGCCGAATTTTGTAATCACAAGCGGTTCATATAGTTTTCTCTCGAGCAGAGTTTATTTCTCTGAATGCGGAAGCTCATCCCCAATAGAGTTATTCTCCCGCAGAGTTATTCTCAAATGGAGTCTCTCCCCCGGCAGAGTAGCTGTAAACAAGGAGCAAATCTCCAACATAGTCATCTTCGTTTACCATCCCCAGCAGAAGTAGAAGAACCACTTTTTCTACAACGATCGGGAATGCAATTTCCAGTAATCTCCAACAGCAGTCAGGGATTTATTTTCCCAAACTCGGATGTGCCACAATAGAATTTCATGTTCATACATCATGATGTGCGCATACATATTGCATACAACATAATCTCATTTATTTTGAGAACGTCATCATACAATGCATTTCATGCATCATATACGATTAATCATGTACCTTTTCAAGAAATATGGTTATCATCAACAACTTCCAGCAGGTTCAAGATTAGCTCCTGAAACTAAACAGAGTAATTATCTGCGCGACCAAATGTAGCTTTACACGGGTTCGCCACGAAGCAATCTTACACAGGTTTCTCCTAAATGCAGCTTCACACGGGTTTATCCAGGAAAAAAAAATAATCTTACACGGGTCCTTTCTCATACATTTCCAAATAAAGTTTCACACGAACTCATCACGAAGTAACCCTACTATCCAATTTCCTTCCCATACCCCTACACGGACTTATCCCCAAATAACCTTACCCAGGTTCCTCCTGAAGTTTTACACAAACTTATCCCAAAGTAACCTTACCCAGGTTCCTTCCGAAGTTTTACACAGACTTAGCCCGAAGTAACCTTACCTAGGTTCATTCTAAAATTTTGCTCAGACTTATCCCGAAGCAACCTTACCTAGGTTCCTTTTCGGTTCCGATGTAGTTTTACCCAAACTCCTCATGAAGCAACCTTACCTAGGTTCCTTCTCGGCTCAGATGCAGTTTTACCAAAACTCCTCATGAAGTAACCTTACCTAAGTTCCTTCTCGGTTTCGATGTAGTTTTACCCAAACTCCTCACGAAGCAACCTTACCTAGGTTCCTTCTCGATTTAGATGTAGTTTTACCCAAACTCTCCATGAAGCAACCTTACCTTGGTTCCTTCTTGGTTCAGATGCAGTTTTACCCAAACTCCTCATGAAGCAACCTTACCTAGGTTCCTTCTCGGTTCAGATGCAGTTTTACCCAAACTCCTCACGAAGTAACCTTACCTAAGTTCCTTCTCGGTTCCGATGTAGTTTTACTCAAACTCCTCACGAAATAACCTTACCTAGTTTCCTTCTCGATTCAGATGTAGTTTTACCCAAACTCCTCATGAAGAAACCTTACCTGGGTTCCTTCTCGGTTCAGATGCAGTTTTACCCAAAATCCCCACGAAGTAACCCTACGACCCAGGTTCCTTCTCATAGCCCTATTATCCAGGATTTCATTTCGAAGTAACCCTACGACCCATGCCCCTTCTCATAGTTCTACTATCCAGGCTTTCATTTCGAAGTAACCCTACGACCCAAGTTCCTTCTCATAACCATACTATTCAGGCTCTCATTTCGAAGTAACCCTACTATCCAGGTTCCTTCTCATAAGCCCTACTATCCAGGCTCTCATTTATAAGTAACCCTACGACCCAGGTTCCTTCTCTCTTATCTCCAGACAACAGTTTACAATACTGCAAGACCTGGACCCGACCAGAATCGGTCGATCTCACATTTCCCCAATAAGTCATCGTGAAACCCGGACTCGACCAGATAACAACATACTTTTGTCTCATAAATCAATAGTTAATTTCCCAGTAGAGTAATGGACAACCGAAGCTCCTAGACTCTATTTCCCAGGACATAAATCACATTCCTTGGAGAAGTCCTCCTCAAAGGCAGGTACAAGGATTCTAGCAAAGGAATCTCTTATGCGACCGATATCTTTTCTGGATGGCATCTTTAAGCCCGTCTCCAATGATTCTCTGTCAACTTCCAAATGGAATCTGTAAGCCCATTCCCGATATCACCAATCAGTATTACTCCATGCGAGTGCAAATTTCTAGGCACTCTAGTGTTCAATCATCTTCCACCTTCAGATCACGAAAGGCAGACCAACCAATCTACATCCTCAGGTTTAAGAAGATTGAACAGGGGCAGTTGTTGTACCCCAAAATTTTCCCTCTCATTTTACTCAACACATGCCCATTGAGATCCTCAATTTGCTCAAGGATGCCCAAGAGTTGACCAGACAAACTCTCTCCTAAGGCAATGTGTCTCAAACTAGGGTTTCCATTTTCATCAGGATGTGTGAAATTCAAAGGCCTCAAATTCTTTCCATTGTCCTAATATGGTCTCAAGATCATCCATGTCAAAACCCATGCCTTGCACAAGAAGTTTTCCCAGTCAACTGCTCAGATACTTAAGAATCGACTATATTAGGTCAAAAGTCAAATGTGGCCCACATACAGTCAAACTTCAAGATTTTTGGTCAACATCAACATTTTGAAGTGAATTTCATCATTTTATCAAGTGTTGATCATGATACCTCAAGGAATGCTCCTAATTCATCAAAACTCAAAAGTTGCTAAATTAGGGTTTCTTAGGAAAAGTCAACCAAACTTTGACCAAGCATAACTTCCTTATACTTTATCAGAAATTTTCCATCCAAGTCTCATTTTGAAGAGGATACAATTCCCTACAATTCATATTCAGCCTTTAATTTAAAAATATGCACTCACAAAAAGATATGAATTTCTACATTATAGGTCCTTTTGAAAGGTCAACAAAAAATACTTTTGGGTCAAAGCTTATTACATGAACATGGAAGACCTAATTGAGATGATACCAAAAGGGTTGTTTAGGGTACATCCTAAGATTTCTAAATAGTCCAAGAACACCTCTCTAGGGTTAAAATTGGAAGAGATATGCCTTGTCAAAGTTGACCATTTTTGCAAAATTGCCAAAAGTCAAATGTACTCAAAAATACACTTTTTGTTAAATGGGCCTAACTTTTTATGCTTGCACCTCACTCATAACATGGTCCACGACCCAAATATTCACCCACACATTATTTGCTTCATTTTCCGTTTTATTTTGATTTTTATTAATTAAAAATTGAATTAAATCAAATAAATGACAACTAATAGAGAAGATTTGTTTTGATTTGATTTTTGGACAGGATCACAAGTTAATTATGTTGACATATCAGGATCAAATCGAATCAAGGTGGATTAGCACAAGAATGACATGATTAGGCCTAATTTGGAAACAAATCATATAAGGAAGGAATGAGATCAAATCTTCAAAATTTTCAAAGATACATGTAGTTTTTATAACCCTAATTCATTCAGGGATATATATTGAATAAGACCAAGTGCAGAAGAGAGGGTGGCAGCCGTGGAAATACCAAGAAAAAACTCAATTTTTTGTAAAAAAATAGTGAATCAGTTTCAATCATACAGTCCAGCTCAAGCCATCCTAACATTGCCAATAGATTGTTGGACATCCCAGGAACATATCCCCATCATATGCAAGCCTTTTCACGCCAAGAAACGCACGCTACAACTCACACGGTTTGTTCTCTTTTCCAAAATCGATTACATCAATTCTTGCATCATTAGCACATTTGAATGATATATATGTGATCATTGATATGCTTGCAACATGACTGAATGGTTTAATTGAATTTTTGATTCCTATATATGCATTTACCATTGCTAGGGTTTTTGTGTTCGTTTTAGGGTTTTTGTCCACAGGTAAAACTAGACCAAGAATAATCCACCATGAGGATCGTGGCATCAAGACCAGTTGAATTCTGGTCTTCAATTTCATTTATCATTTGTTTTATGAATTTTGGGAAATTTGCAGGGTTTTAGTTACAGACGTTGTCCTTAGGTATAAGTCACATACCTAAGACGAAGGACAAAAGGAAGAAGACGGTGATTTATCATCACTCCATTGGTTTGTTTGAATACAACTGCGTGTTTTTTTTATTCTGAGTTATCCACTTTATCTTTTTATATTATATAATGTTGTTGATTTATTGACAAGTAAGCAGCGTAGCACAGATGGCCAGGGAAAGCGTGGAATGAGTGGGAGGACCTGGGTTCGATCCCAGGTCCCAGCAATTTTCTTCATTTTATTTCTCCTTTACAGATCAGGTGCATCATCCTCTGAAACGCTTACCATGTGCCATCAACATCCAACCATGGGATTCACCATCAATCCAATCCAACGCCCCACATGCCAAAGACTATGGTACACCATCAGGAGGGAGCACCATTAGATCAAGCGTTTACTGGGCTGACCTGCTCTTTGGGCCTAAGCACTTTCAATAATACACCCCTCCTTTCATCCAGCAAACAGGCCCAAATTTTCTTTCTTTCATATTTTTATTTATTTATTTATTTACTAATTATTTTCTCTTTTATCAAAATAATAAATAAATCATTTTTTTTATTAAATCAAAATCACAAAAACACCAAAAAACCTTTTTCATTAAAAATATTTTGTTTCCTTGAATTAATTAATTTAGTTAAATTAGGGTAATTAAATCTTATTTTTCATGATTAAAAATAATTATAAATTAGGGTTTAATTTTGTATATAATTAATTTTTTCTTCAAAACTAATTTAAATATTTTTTCAATTAGGGATTTTAGGTTCTTTTTAATCATCCTCGCATTTAACTCGCCGCGCGCATTTTAGTTACTTTTTATTATTAATGTAATTGTTGATGGTTTGTAATAGTTTTAAATTAGGGTTTTATTTATTGCTCTTATTCCCCAGTTTTGGTTATGTAATCCCCATCCCCGAGGTCATGTAATAGTTAGGATTTCTATTTCCGCACTTTAAATTCCCTCAATTATAAACTGCCTAGATGTATGTTAATAGGATTGTATGGAAAGACTAACTAAAAATTAAAACGGTAGATAACCTAAATGTGCAAAGACTAAATTAACTGAAACATAAACACATGCACATATTCACTCCTAGGGTTTACTCCACTCCGGTTGCCTTTGGTTAAACAGTCATGAAGCATAGGGTTTATTAGCGGTCATCCTCTACCCCCGAAAGATCTAAAAATGATCCATTCGGATGTTGCCTCAGAAAAGATATTTAAGTCTTTAGGAGGATTACTAAGATTCCCTAACATTGCTTTTGTGACTGTATTTGTCCCTTCAAACGTCCCTTAAAACTCCAATGACGGGGCTACCTACTCCTTAATAGTAGGATAGCACTGTCTAAAGGAAAACGAACAGACTGTTTTCGAGTAGGTAGATTAGTCCCTAGGCACTTGCTCAAACAAACAAATTTTACAAACACTTTTCAAAACAGTTTTCAAAACAACATCGTCACACTCTTGAGGACTGATACAAGGGTTATCACGAAGTAAAACTTTTTTCAAAAAAGCACACACACAAGCAATTTCAAAATGAACAAGTACCTAAGAGCCCGTGGAAAACCACGGATAGAAAGGGTGCTAACACCTTCCCTTTCTATAATCTACCATCCGTACTCAGAAACATCTCAAAAAAGGTTTTTTTTGTTCTTTTTCCTTTTCCTGATTGGATAAAATAAAAGTAGGTGGCGACTCTTGCTTACCGCGATATTTTGCGAACAAAAAACACAAACCAGTATTAACAATCGGTTCTGCCACCGTATCACAGATCTGGCGACTCTGCTGGGGATAAAATAAAGTGGGGTTTACCTTAGGATCTAGGTCATTTCAAAATTGCTTTCTTGTTTATTTGCTTTATTCTTAAAGGGTTTTTCTTGGGTTACTATAGATCCTACACCCGGATCTGGGGGCACTTTTTAGGTAAACAACAATAGATCGTGGAGACTGTATGGTGTAGACCGATATGGTTTAAGTGATGGTTGTGTTGGTGTGGCATTGTGGTTTGTATTGGTATCCTTCATGGAGAAACGAGGAGAATATGGGGCCGCCTTGTGGTGTCGTTAAGCACTAACGGACCTTAGAACCTTAGTTGAACAAACTTGGACATTAGAAAGTAGTGAGATAGCCGGCCTCGGTATAAAGTTGAGGATTGGTTGATACTCGATGTTACACTCATTGAGATCAGACTTTCGGGATATTTCGGCCGCAAGAAAAGATTGTCTGAGCTGAAACAATTCCCGATATAGGATGATCAGTGATATTGAGAATCCTTAGAACCTAGTTACTTTTCTAAGACAGGTTTGAAACCAACTAAACTTCAAGAGGGTACTTACCTATGGAATTTATGAAAGCCTAAACCTAAGGCTGCTTGTGTGACTTTCTTGCTTTCTTTGCCTAATAATTTGAACTCATTGCAGGGCTTTGCTTGTGTTCCTTGCAGGACCTTGTTTGTACAAATTTAATAAATTAGTTTCTTACCCTGCATTTTCGCTTAATGCATAGCATACACATCATAACATCATGCCACAACATTTCCTTAACCATTTCAAGGATCTCAAGGGTTTGTGATACAGGTTATGATAAATCAGACGTCTAGCAAGGGGCGAGGGGATTTATTTTCCTCTAGCCAATGTCGTCAAAAGACCAAAACACGACAACTTTAGTCAGGGGCTATGACCCACTTGATATGGTGAGCTTGACTCTCATAGAAGGACTTTCAATGATACGAAGTTCTTCAATTAAAGCTGCAAATTTCAACTTCTGACATTTTCTTGTTTACCCCACGAGATCCTTGAAAACATTGCATGCATGTCATTTGCATAATAGGTCTTCCAATACAGGTCTCTCATTTTCTCGCTGTTTATTTCAGCAAGGAAAATGGATCTCCAACAAGACAACAAAGATCTCCAAACTCAAGAGGCTCGTGCAAATTTTCCTAAACCTATTAAAACGGTAGATAACCTAAATGTGCAAAGACTAAATTAACTGAAACATAAACACATGCACATATTCACTCATAGGGTTTACTCCACTCTGGTTACCTTCGGTTAAACAATCATGAAGCATAGGGTTTATTAGAGGTCATCCTCTAGCCCCGAAAGATCTAAAAATGACCCATTCGGATGTTGCCTCGGAAAAGATCTTTAAGGCTTTAGGAGGATTACTAAGATTCCATAACATTGCTTTTGTGACTGTATCTGTCCCTTTAAACGTCCCTTAAAACTCCAACTACGGGTCTACTTACTCCTTAATAGTAGGATAACACTGTCTAAAGGAAAACAAACATACTTTTTTAGAGTAGGTAGATTAGTTCCTAGGTACTTGCTCAAACAAAAAAAATTTACAAACACTTTTAAAATAATTTTTAAAACAACTTCGTCATACTCTTGAGGACTGATACAAGGGTTATCACGAAGTAAAAGTTTTTTTAAAACAAGCACACACACAAGCAATTTTAAAATGAGCAAGTACCTAACACCTTCCCTTTCTATAATCTACCCCCCGTACTCAAAAACATCTCGAAAAAGGTTTTTTCTGTTCTTTTTCCTTTTCCTGATTGGATAAAATAAAAGTCGGTGGCGACTCTTGCTTACCGCGACATTTTGTGAACAAAAAACGCAAACCAGTAATAACAGTCGGTTCTGCCACCGTATCACACTAGGGTTTGTTCCTCAACCGGTTTTTTATGTGATTAATGGGCCTTTAACCCAATAGCTATGCCCAATTACACACCAGCCCAATCCTTTTTTTTTATTTCTATTTTCTATATATATACACTTTTATTCTATGTTGTTTTGGCTGAAACAAATTATATTGTGCGTCCAACTTATCAACTAAGTCCATCCGATTTGCTTCTAACTTCTTTCACCCTTTTTTCTTTTTTAAACACCACCCTTATTAGATTAATTAGTTATTTAAAAATAATCATGTTTTCTTTTAATTAGGTATTTTTTTAATTAGGTTAATTTTAGATTTAATTTAGTAACATCTTTAGTAAATTTTAATAATTGTTTAAACTTTAGTTAACAATTTTATATGTTTTGTTTAGTTAATTTTTCTTAGTTAAATAATTTGTTGAATGTATGCATGATTTCTCTTTGTCTTTTTAATTGAAACTCTTATTTTTTTATTTGTCTAATTTTTATTAATTGTTTGTTTGGATTTATTTTATTACTTCTTATTTTTCTTTCATGATTAAATATGTGTTGATTAATATTCTTGCTAATTCCATTTACTTTATATCTCATTCATTCATTTAGCTTTAATACATGTTTCTAACACACTTAGACTTGAGTTTTTATTGAGATGTTTGGATTATTTCTCTCCTCCTAGTTTTGTCTGTTTGTTGGGAATTTTTATCTGATGTAGGGATTATTTATCTGATACTGTAAGCCTTTTTCGATATCTCGAGCTTTATCTGACACCTTGAGCTTACCTGGTGCACTTTTCTGACTTGTGATTTATATTCACTTGATGAGCTTTCTCTGATGCTTTGAGTATTATCTGACGCTTGGGTTTCTTTGATGTTGTCTGCTTGTGATTTATTTTCACCCGAGGTTTGATATACTCTTGGCTTTATTTATCTGCTTGTGGCTTTAAATCCAAAGGGATGAGAATACTATATTGATTTCTTTATATCAAGTATGAGTTTCTGTTTGGTCAGACTGTTCCTTACCCTTATATTTTACCTTCGTGTACATAGAATACACTCTTCATCTCTTTCTCATTCATCAATTTTCAAAACATTCTCATCTATTTTCAAAACTTACTTTTTCTAACTTTAACCACTTTCATAATAAACCTTGACCTTGTCAAGTAACTTTTCAAACTTCCTTTTCTTTATCAAACTCATAAACACTCTAACATTATTTAAACTCTTTCACAATTAAGCGAAGAAGTAGCAAGTCTCCCTCCTTTGGGATCCATTCTATTTATCTCAACAAAAAAACTTCAACCTCATTCAAACTTTTTTGTGCGCTCGAGTACCTTTTACCTTTAAATCCTTTTTCTAAGATTATACATGATTCATTTATAGTCGAGATATCATCCTCTTATCCTCATGGTTACAAAGGTGTCGACTTTTCCTCTTGAGTACTAGAGGCGTTTATGAACCCTCACTCATGTTGACACATGGTTCATCTTTCGCACACCTTGTGGGCGATTAGTTAGATTTCTCTCCTAAAAATGATGACTTATCTCTTCATTTAAAATTAATCAATAGACGAGTCTTTTCTAGGAGAACTACGAGTGCCCTGATCCCTTATTGCAATAAGGGGGTACGTAGGCACAAAGGTTAACAACCGTGGCAGACGCAATAATAAAAAACATTTTTTTGTTTGTAAATACTCTTTCAATTATTCCCTTTAGCAAGTTTAAGCTTTAGATAACACACCTTTTGAAAAGAACGAACAAAGTGGATCCTGTGTAGTATCATAGATGCTTAGGGTGTTAATACCTTTCGTTAGCATAATCGACTCCCGTACCTTGATCTTTGATCTTTTATTTTATTTTGGGTTTTATTCGCTCTTTTCCCTTTTTCCTTTGGAACAATAAAGTGCGGTGGAGACTTCATTGTGTTGAGATGATTTAATTGATGGATTAGTCTCAAATCTTTATCAATACATTTTTAGCATTATACACAGTGCGATAGAGAGTATGTGAGAGTTTATTTCTCTCCATAGGATTTAGGTGTTTGGAGAAACCTGGATGAACTGAACTGACTTTGTTCTATTGGGAGCTTCTTTTAGGATTTCTATGCACAATGATTCCTTTGAATGATGATTTAAGAACCAATGTAACTAGATTCTGTAATACGAAGCTGATGTCCCGAGTGATGTTGTAACATCTTGATCATTGATAGTTGTTTTTTTGCTTAGGATTATGCAAGCATTATTGTTAGAAGTGGCATTTCTGACTTTGTGGATTAGAATGTGGAGAGTCTAATCCTATCTACAATAGTATGCTTGGTGAATGCATGACTACTTTAGTAAAGACTCCACTATTATCAGCAATTACTAGTGGATGTAAGGGCAGAAGACTGCTGACAGATACTAAGGTCTGAGCAAAGTGTTTTGAGGAGGTGTTTTTCTTCTGCTACAAGTCACTCCAGATGAGTGTTGATAATCTGGATCCTAGTAAAGCTTTTAAGCAAACTAAGAAGTTTTGAAAATTGTGAGTGAATTCATACCTAGTATGCATAACATCTTGCCTATTCAAAAGGACCTCATATAGAGTGGGGTTATGAAAGGACATTGATCATATGTGTCATTATGTTGTGAAGGAGTCAAAGTACTTGGTTGTAGTCTCAGGGAGTGAGAGTATCTGACTTGTTTGACTCTACTGAGGGAGTCGGGGTTCAACATATGTGGGAAAATTTTCTTCAACATGAAAGCATGAAGTCTTTCATGTGTTTTCATCTAGTGCTCAAGTTTTCATCTTCAGTTGGAAAATTGGTTATCCATGATAGGGGGAGTCATGTAATTGTATGTGGATTGTTGTTGTAATGGTACATACATTGTGTAGTTCACGTGTTATTCAAGCTTGTGGAGGTCTTATGCCTATTATGAGGGTGTGATGTTAGACAATATGTTCTGACATTATGAAGTTTTTTGTGATCTTGACAAGGCGTGGTTGGTTCTAGCCACATGAATCTAGATGATCAATCAGAAGTTCACATATCTCTCGAGTGTTTAATGGTTGAGTATTAGAGAATTTATTTTTTTCTACAGATTTTTTTTGAAGGACTCCCTAAGGGTCTTTATTATTGAGAGATGTCACAAATGTAATATTCTGATGTCTTGGTGTGTGTCACTATGTCTAAGTGAAAGGAGAACTCTTAGAATCCAGTGGAAGACAGTGTGGTTGAAGATGTGTTTGTTAATGTTTATGCATGCAATGTCTGACTGGATGTCAGAATATTATTCAGGACTTATTTCCTAGGTGGTCAATAAAGGATTTTTATGGACAGTTTGATCAAACACGATTCAAAAGGTGTGTTTGACTATGTATGTGCATGTATTAGGACTGGTTCTTTTTCAGCAGAAACAATCTAGAGCTAATAAAGGCATTCAAAGTTGTCTTGGACGTTGCACATTATTTCTTGTAACAATTTCTCCTCAAATAACATTTCATTTTGACCAAGACCATTGCTATATTCAAGGATCATCATTTCCCAAGTAAATACTCAGTTATTTATAGAGGGTTCTCCTTTCCTCTTTCACCATGTGAGTATTTGATGTGTCTGTGATCGGTGGGAAAGAACTGACTGTTTTGGAATGCCGGTTCGCGTTTGCGTTTGTTTTTGCAAAATGTCACGGTAAGCAAGAGTCGCCACCGTCTTTTATTTTATCCAACAAGAAAAGGACAAAAGCACAGAAAAATTCCCTTTTGAGATATTTCTCGGGTTCGGGAAGTAGATTATAGAAAGGGAAGGTGTTAGCACCCTTTCTATCCGTGGTTATCCACGGGCTCTCAGGTACTTGCTCATTATGTTTTCAAAAGTTTGCTTTTCTTTGTGATTGTGGGTTTGAAAGAGTTTTTGTTTTTGAAGAGAGTGTAAGTGCGAAAAGTTTTGTTTTGTTTTTTAAAAGGAGAAAGTAATTAAGAACATCTACCTACTCAAAAAGGAATTAAACTGTACAAGTGTCCTTTAGACAATGCCATCCCACTATTGAGGAGTAGGTAGCATCGTCGTTGGAGTTTTCGGGTCAATTCGATTAAGGGATGTGTGGTCACTAAAGCAATGTTAGGAAACCTTAGCGGTAACCCTAATGTCTTAGATCATTTTTATCTGAGGCAACCGTTTTGAGGCAACTATGATCTTTGGACAAGAGGGCGACCTCTAAAACTTCCTATACTTAATGACCACATTCGAGGCAACCAAGTGAGGCGTACCCTAGGAGTGGCATGTGCGAGTGTATAGTTTTTCAGTTATATTATCTTTGTACATGTCATGGTGAGCTACTGTTGATTTTAAGTTAAAAATTGATCTTTTCATGCATAGCCTATTATTCAAACATCTAACAGTTAATAGTTGCGGAATATAAATTGCGGAAAATAAATCTAAGCTATTACAAGGCGTCGGGTATTTACATCGCCAAAAACAAACCCTTGAAAATTAAATTACGGAAAGTAAACAAAAGCGGTAAATAAAATCCTAAGTTAAAAAATTATTACATCCTCGGAGCAATTACAATTATATGGATCAAAGATAATTCGCGCGAGAAAAATTGAATCGGAATGTCCTTTAGGGGTTTTGACCCTTTTTATTCAATAAAGCATATTTTTGTTATTTTTTTGAATTAAAAAAGTTAATCTAAATTAAAAATTGAATTAAAAAGAAAACATTTTTGAATTTTTATTTTAATCTTTTAAGGAAATAAAGTGAGAATGATTAAAAATATTAAAAAAACCTAGTTCTAAATCAATTTTAATTTATTGCAAAATATATTGTTATTAAACCTATTTAAACTAAATAAATTAATTAATGATTTATTTACAAAAATAAATAATAAATTAGTGGAATTCAAAAATATTTTTTGTTGTTTCTGATTTTATGAAAAAAGTTAGTTTGTTAATTAATTAATTAAGATAATAATAATAATAAAATAAAAATAGGAATAATGAAAAGAAATTAAAAAAAGAACAAACTCAAAGAGGGGGTGTGGGCCTGAAGAGGTTGTATGATCAGCAAATTTGGCCCAATTTCATCCCATCCTGTTGGACTTTTTGGATCCATTGCGTGCTTGTTGACTAGGGAGTATGGTGGTCCTTCAATCTGGTTCATTGGATCTGCCTAGGGGGGCCACTTGGCAGTTTAGATCCAGAGGCGTTTGATGGTCCATGTTTGGAATGCTACACCTGAATATATGGAGAAAAAATATAACAAGGTTTTGGGGGACATGGGATTCGAACCCAGGTCCTAAGGGACAATTCAACTAGCGCGCTACCAACTGAGCCATGATGTTAACCTGTTAGTGGAATGAGACGCAAATAATATATTCAAAACCAACAATTATTCCCTGCAAAAAATAAAAAAACGCGCTATGATTCAAATTGGCCAATCACGCCCAGCCACATGATCGTCTTCTTCATATCACCCTGGTTCGTTTACCTGCGGATTTTGTTCCGCAGGAAGATTCGTAGCATCTCTCAAAAATCCATCCTAGGTCACAAAAATACAAGCTATGACCATCGTTGGATTCGTCTCTCTCCCCTGAACTCATCCATGGCCATTATTGGCCTTAATTTAATCTGTATGAAGAATGCCCAAAAACAAGAACAAGAACCCTAGGTTCTGGATATGGGGTTAGAGGTCACGAAAATAAAATCAAACAATGCAGTTTGCTTAGGAATTTAATGGTCAGTATGAATATGCAAGAAATTTGGCACAAGGATGCAGGAAAACTGAGTTACGATTCCATGTGCAGAGCAATGTTCATGGAGACTTACAGTGCGTTATGGGCGATGAAAAGGCTTCCTGTTGATTGGTATAGCTCCACTGGATGTCAAGGAAGAGAGCTACGTTTTGCTTTTGGTCTGAATTCGCCTCTAAACCAAAATTCGATCACCACTTTTTCAAGGTTTTTTGCCAACTTGTTCTGGCCGTTTCCACAAAGTTTTGTGCGTCTTTTAGGTTTTCGAGGCTTGCTTGCATATAATGGAATGATTCTAGGTCAAAATATGGGCCAATATCCATGTGCATTGAAGAATTAGGATTTGATCTTGATCACCATAACCATGTTTCCAAATATAGGCAAGATCTGATTTTTTGTGCACAAAAAGCCAAGATACGAGTTTGATTAGGTGTTATATGATATATGCAAGCTGTACAAATCACAAAGATACCATTTCATTAATTTTTGGATTTTATTTGAATTAATATAGATTTAAAATGAATTAAATCAATAAAAATTAAATAAAATAGAAAAATAAATGTTTGGTCATGAAATTAAAGATGAGACACGTGTGTGGCATGACAAGACCAAATCAAGTGGAAAAAAGTGGGCCCTTTTGTCAAAAATTGGAGTTTTGAGGATAGTTGACTTTTGGCAATTTTGGAAAAATTCCCAACTTCAACAATGCATAACTTCTTCAATTTTGAACTTTTGGATGAGTTCTTGGACTTTTTAGAAACCTTGAGATGTCCTATAATCAACCCTTTTGGTATCATCTCATTTTGATGTTCCATGCTCAAGTTATAAGCTTTGGCAAAAAAGGTGTTTTTGTTGACTTTCAAAAATGACCTATAATGTCCAAATTTGTAACTTTTTGTGAGAGCATTTCTTGATCTTGGGGTGTGAAGATGTATTGTAGGAAACTTCATCCTCTTCAAAATGAGCTTTGGATGGGTCATTTCTCATAAAGTATGAGAAAGTTATGCTTGGTCAAAGTTGAGTTGACTTTTCCTACAAAACCCTAATTTAGCAACTTTTGAATCTTGATGAATCTTGAGCAATCCTTGATGAATCATGATCAACCCTTGATCAAATGATGAATTATCCTTCAAAATGATAATGTTGACAAAAAATATTAAGGTTTGACTGTATTTGGGATGCAGTTGACTTTTGCCCTAGTACAGTCGATTTTTGGACCTCTTGAGCAATTGACTGACCAAACTTTCTCTGCAAGGCTTGAAAATTGACATGGATGAACTTGAGAACATATTAGGACATTGGTAATAACTTGAGACCATTTGGATGTAAGGACCTTGATGCAACACAAAACCCTAATTTTGACTTGACTGCCTTAGGAGGTGATTTGACTGTCCAACCCTTGAGCCAACTTTGGGCAACTTGAAGATTATTCTTGACATGTCTTGAGGAATATGGGAGGGAAAATTTGGGGGTTCAACAGTTGCCCCTGTTCAATTTTCTTAAACCTGGGGATATAGATTGGCTTTCGAGCCTTTCGTGATCCGAAGGCAGAAGATAATTGAACACTAGAGTGCCCAGAAATTTGCACTCGCATGGTGTAGTATCAGCATTGTGATGTCGGGAATGGGCTTACAGATGCCATTTGGAGATTTCTGGTAGGAGGATGGCCCTACAGATGCCATATGCAGGAGTGTTGATCGCATAAGAGATTCCTTAGCGAGAACTTGCATACCTGTTGTTGTAGAGGATTCCGCCGGGGAAGTCTAACTTTTGTTGAGATTTAGGAACTTGCATGTACTTCAACTGAGAGAATGCCTCGGCTGAGTATTAAGAACATGTCCATAATTCAACTGGGGTTAATCTTCATCAAGATCTAGGAACTGTCTCGTACTCACCGGGAGTATACCGTTGAGGTTATAGAACTCGTCCACACTATGACGGAGGAAAACATCAAGATCTAGGAACTGACTCGTGCTCACCGGGAGTATACCGTTGAGGTTATAGTACTCGTCCACACTATGACGTAGGGAAGCATATTCATCAAGATCTAGGAACTGTCTCGTGCTCACTGGGAGTATACCGTTGAGGTTATATAACTCGTCCACACTATGACGGAGGAAAACATCAAGATCTAGGAACTGACTCGTGCTCACCGGGAGTATACCGTTGAGGTTATAGTACTCGTCCACACTATGACATAGGGAAGCATCTTCATCAAGATCTAGGAACTGTCTCGTGCTCACCGGGAGTATACCACTGAGGTTATAGAACTTGTCCACACTATGATGGAGGAAAACATCAAGATCTAGGAACTGACTCGTGCTCACCGGGAGTATACCGTTGAGGTTATATTACTCGTCCACACTATGACGTAGGGAAGCATCTTCATCAAGATCTAGGAACTGTCTCGTGCTCACCGGGAGTATACCATTGAGGTTATAGAACTTGTCCACACTATGATGGAGGAAAACATCAAGGTCTAGGAACTGACTCGTGCTCACCGGGAGTATACCGTTGAGGTTATAGTACTCGTCCAGACTATGACGTAGGGAAGCATATTCATCAAGATCTAGGAACTATCTTGTGCTCATCGGGAGTATACCGTTGAGGTTATAGAACTTGTCCACACTATGACGGAGGAAAACATCAAGATCTAGGAGCTGACTCATGCTCACCGAGAGTATACCGTTGAGGTTATAGTACTCGTCCACACTATGACATAGAGAAACTGTCGAGATTGAGAACCTTATCTGAAATTCAACCGAGGATAATTCAATTGAGATTTAAGAACTGGTCAGATCTTCGACTAAGCTGGGAACTTAACTACATCTTTCCTGAAAGGTAAAGGTCAGTCATATGCAATGCATGATATGGATCAAGCAATGATGTTCTCAACATAAATGAGATTGTATGGTATGATCCGTATATGCATGTATCATGATGTATGGAAATGTGATGTTTTAGCTGGGGAAAATAAATCCCGGAGCTGCTGGAGAATAGAGTAGAGTTCTTCGTTTCCGCTGGGGATGATGAACGAAGATAATTGTGAGAAGAAGCCTGCAGGAGAGAAGAACTCCGTTGGGGAATAAACTGATGAAGAGATTACTCTGAGGGGAGTTACTCTGTGGGGAAGAGATGCTTTGCTGAGATTTTAACGATAAACTTCGCTGGGGATTCCGTTGATAAGCTCTGTTGGGGATTCCAATGATGAACTACGCTGGGGATAGAAAGAACTTTGCTGGGGATGACCTTTCAGTTGCAACTTGCTGAGGATAACCCAGTTAGACTCTTGTGGGGATAACCTCTGAATTTGGCTGAGGAGACTTATTTGTGCTTCGCAAGGGATAAGCTTCCAGAGTCTACTGAGGAAGATGATTCAACTCCATTTGGGGGAAACTTTTTTAGACTGCGCTGGGGAAGTGACTCCATTGTGGTATCTTGTATTCCGCCGGGGAACATTCTTATATTCTGTTGAGGAATATTAAGATTGTCGGGGATGCTCTTATACTTGCTGGAGAATATCTTTATACTCTGTTGGGGAATATTAAGACCTTCTGGGGATATCAAACCTTTTGATGGTAGATCAACTCTGCTGGGGAAGAGTATTTCTGATTTGTTCATAGTTGCAAGTTTCAGCGGGGAGATCTACCAGTACTGCTTTGCTCTGCGGGGAGTGACAGTATCTTAGTCACATTCTTCAGCTGAACCTATTTTGGTACCTTGGTGGACAGAGCAACCATACAACTCGGACAATTCTTATTGCCCCTGTTTCTGATATTACCAGTAATTCGTCTTTCGTTTCGCATGTAAGTATTTATGATCAGTATTCAATGTCAAATGCATATATCAAAAATGAACTTTGGACGTTCTTTGCAAAACAAAACAGATAAAGGAAAAAACAATTTGAAATTTGTATGAAAATGAGTTTGTATTGATTTTGAAGTTTGCCTGTAAATAGGCGCTTTTGTACAAGAGGCTGACGTCCTAGTAAGAGAACGCCGTCGAACAAGATTTATACAATTTGTGAAAAGAAAAACAAAACAGCCATGTGAATAATCCTACTGGGTTCCAACTCTACTATTGCCTTTATATCTTCAAGCATCTCATCACTTTGCTGCTTAGTTGAAGATGAATCTGATTGATTAGTGCCGTCTGAGCTTGATAGTCGATATCGGAGTCTGGATGCAGGGTGATCCAACGAGACATAGTGTTACGCTTATCCCTAACTTTTGCCTGGACCGCCCTTTCGGGTTTTCAGTCCACCGGGATACCCCTTTTTGCCCAAGCCGCCTTTTCAGGTTTTCGACTTGCCGGGTGTACAGATTTTTTTCATTTTCATCCCTTATTTTTGCCCGAACCCTTTTGGTTTGCCTGGAAGCCCTTATTTTTGCCTAGGCCAGTCAACCTAGCGGGTCTTAGATTATGCGTAGTATCTTTTCACTATGTCTGCATTGACAGGGTGAGGAAGGTCGTCGCCATCCATGGTGGTTAGAATCATCGCTCCTCCTGAGAAGATGTTCTTAACCACAAATGGCCCTTCGTAAGTAGGGGTCCATTTTCCCCTGGGATCACCTTGAGGTAGAATAATGCGCTTGATTACCAGGTCCTCAACTTGATACTCTTGTTGTCTAACTTTCTTGTTAAATGCCTTGATCATCCGTTTTTGGCACGTCTGACCATGACAAATAGCAGTAAGCCTCTTTTCGTCGATTAGATTCAGTTGATCAAGCCGGGTCTGGATCCAATCATCTTCACTCAAACCTGCATCCTTCATGATTCTAAGAGAGGGTATCTGAACATCAATAGGCAAGACTGCCTCCATGACGTATACCAAGGAATAGGGTGTTGCCCCTGTTGACGTCCGTGCTGAGGTACGGTACCCATGAAGAGCAAATAGTAACATCTCGTGCCAATCTTTGTAGGTCACTGTCATCTTCTGCACAATCTTCTTAATGTTCTTATTAGCCGCTTCTACAGCCCCATTCATCTTCGGTCGGTAAGGAGATGGGTTATGATGCTGTATCTTGAATTGCTCGCAGAGCTCAGTGATCATTTTATTATTAAGATTGGTACCATTGTCTGTAATGATCCTCTCTGGTACACCGTATCGACATATCAGATTATGCCGAATGAACCGTGCCACGACGTTCTTGGTTACTGTAGCAAAGGAAGCTGCTTCAACCCACTTCATAAAGTAATCAATAACTACAAGGATGAAACGATGCCCGTTGGATGCCGTAGGTCTGATCTCGCCGATCATATCAATGCCCCATATTGCAAAAGGCCAAGGTGCTGTCAAGACGTTCAGAGGAACTGGAGGTATGTGCACCTTATCAGCATAGATCTGGCACTTGTGACATGTCCGAGAATGCTGATAACAGTCGGTTTCCATTGTGGACCAGTAATATCCTGCCCGAAGGATTTTCTTTGCCATGGTATGTCCACTGGAATGAGTTCCGAAAGTACCTTCATGTAGATCTGCCATGATCCCTTCTGCTTCATTCTTATCCACACAACGCAGTAAGGTTGAATCATGGTTACGCTTGTACAGAATGCCATTGCTGATGAAGAACTTGGCTGCAAACCTCCTCAGAAACTTCTTGTCATTAACAGATGCACCCTCGGGGTATTCCTGAGCTTCAAGGTACCTCTTCAACTCATGATACCAGGGCTTTTCTGTTACCTCTTCAGTCTCAAGGTCACAGCAATGTGCAGGTTCATCCAATTTCCAAATAATGATCCGGGGGGGCTCGTTGTCACATTTGACTTTGAACATAGAAGACATCGTAGCTAACGCGTCCGCCAACTGATTCTCTTCTCTAGGGAAATGTTCAAAGGTTATCTCCTCAAAGTGGGGAAGCAACGTCAACACATACTCCTTGTAAGGAATAAGATTTGGGTGTTTCGTATCCCACTCTCCTTTGATCTGACTGATCACGAGAGCGGAATCTCCGAAGACACTTAGAAACTTAATCCTTAGGTCAATTGCTGCTCGAAGACCCATAATGCATGCTTCATACTCCGCCATGTTGTTGGTGCAGTTGAAGCATAGTCGGGCGGTAAACGGAGTATGAGAGCCTTTAGGAGATATGATCACAGCGCCAATGCCATTACCCAAAGCGTTCGAAGCTCCATCAAAATACATAGACCATCGGGATCCTTCCTCAGGTCCTTCATCCGGTCCAGGTGTCTCATAATCAGTTATCAACATGATATTTTCGTCCGGGAATTCAAAGTTCATAGACTGGTAATCATCCGCTGCCTGATGTGCCAAATGGTATGCCAATACACTTCCCTTAATTGCTTTTTAAGTTGTGTACTGGATGTCATACTCAGTCAAGATCATCTACCATCTTGCTATTCTTCCGGACAAGGCAGGCTTTTCAAAGATATACTTGATTGGATCCATCTTTGAAATCAACAGAGTAGTGTGAGTCAGCATATACTATCTCAGCCGGCGAGCAGCCCATGCCAAAGCGCAGCAAGTTTTCTCAAGCAGTGAGTATCGGGTCTCACAGTCGGTAAACTTTTTGCTAAGGTAATAAATAGCATGCTCTTTTCGGCCAGACTCGTCATGCTGCCCCAGCACACACCCCATTGAGTTGTCAAGTACTGTCAAGTATAAGATCAGAGGTCTCCCTTCAACTGGTGGCATTAGAATAGGTGGCTTTTGGAGATACTCTTTGATCCTTTCGAAAGCAGCCTGACATTCATCATTCCAACGTACCACTTGATCTTTTTTCAGTAAGTTGAAGATTGGCTCACAAGTAGCAGTTAGGTGCAAGATGAATCGGGAAATGTAGTTTAGTCGTCCTAGAAAGCCTCTGACCTCCTTCTCTGTCTTGGGAGCTGGCATCTCTTGTATGGCTTTCACTTTGGCGGGGTCCACTTGAATACCTTTGTCGCTCACAACGAAACCCAGTAGCTTACCAGACCTCACCCCGAAGGTGCACTTGTTCGGGTTCAATCTTAGCTTGTACAACTTCAACCTGTCAAACAGCTTCTGTAGATGGTCAAGGTGTTCCTCCTCAGTCTAGGACCTCGAAATCATATTGTCGACGTATACTTCAATCTCATGATGGATCATGTCATGAAACAAAGCAACCATGGCACGCTGATATGTTGCCCCGGCATTCTTTAGTCCAAAAGGCATGACCTTATAGCAAAAGGTACCCCACTGAGTAACAAAGGTTGTCTTCTCCATGTCTTCGGGAGCCATCTTTATCTGATTATAACCAGAGAAACCATCCATAAAGGAGAATACCTTGTGCTTAGCAGTATTGTCAACCAGAACATCGATGTGAGGTAGAGGGAAGTCATCTTTAGGGCTTGCCCTGTTCAAATCCATGTAGTCAACACACATTCGGACCTTACCATCCTTCTTTGGTACTGGAACCACATTGGCCACCCACTGAGGGTAAGAAGTCACTGCTAGAAAACCGGCGTCAAACTGTTTCATAACTTCGGCTTTGATTTTCTCAGACATCTCTGGGCGCATACGGCGAACCTTCTGCTTTACTGGAGGACAGTCTTCCTTGGTAGGCAGGCGATGAACCACAATGTCAGTATCCAACCCAGGCATATCTTCGTAAGACCAGGCAAAGATCTCAACATAGTCATGCAGCATCTGAATCAACCGCTATTTCACACTAAGCTCTAGATTTGCACCAATCTTGACTTCCTTCTTGTCTGTTTCAGTACCCAGATTCACTGTTTCCATCGGCTCTTCATGTGGCTGAATGGCCCTCTCTTCCTGGAGTAGCAGTCTTGCAAGTTCACCCGGCACTTCACAATCATCTTCACCTTCGTCTTCGGCTAAGTTGATCGGATTTTCAAAGTCATCACTGGAAGTAGCAGAGTCGTTACCAGTGAGATCCAGAGTGGATTGAGACCTGTATATGTGAGTGTGTGTAAAATAGCTGTTTTGCAATATATAATAAAGAAAAACAAGGAGCGCAAAATTTGAAATGCAAGAACGTCCAATGCTTTTATTAATGATACATGAAAATGACACACATAAAGCCCTCACAAATGAAGCCACGGTGCCCCGGGTAAGACACCGGGCCATAAAGTTTCACAACATTGTCTGTTACAAATTCAAAACAAAGAGTTCATTACTGGTTAACAAAAGTAATAGGGATGAAGTCCTTTGCTGTCCAGTTGCTTGGTCCACCGTTGGTCGTAGGATAGATCCAGCTGTCGAATTCAGACTCCTCCACATCATCCTCAATGGCATTCACTCCCGAGTTGCTGATGAACACGGGAGGTCTTCCAATTCTTGCACTTCGAACAGCCCTTTGAGCTTCCTTCTCAATAACAGCCCGTGCATCCTTTAAGGAAGCCATCTTCATAGGAGAATCTCCAACCACAGTCTCAGTTGATGCTAGTGTCTGCGGAACCTCTTCAAAGTGCTGAAATGGGGTCTCAATGAACTCCCCATCCATCTCTACGTATCTGAACGAGTTGAGGTGGCTGACCATGTACTCTTCCTCCCCCTGAACTGTCACAATCTTCCCTCTGACTGGGTATTTCAGCTTCTGATGGAGTGTTGAGGTCACAGCTCTAGCTTTGTGGATCCATGGACGACCCAGCAAGCAAGAATAGGATGGCCGAATGTCCATCACGTAGAATGTAGAATTGAAGACTTGAGAACCAACTTTAATTGGAATATCAACTTCACCATGCACCATCCTTTTAGACCCGTCAAAGGCCCTGACTACAATGTTACTTGGTTTTAACTCTAACCCTTCGCAATCCAACCGGTCTAGGGCTTTCTTGGGCAAGACATTCAGTGAGGAACCCGTATCAACCAATACATGTGCAAGAGTAGTACCCCTGCATTCAATGGAGACATGTAGGGCATCGTTATGATTTTTCCCCTTGGCAGTCAGATCAGCGTCGGAGAAACCCAAACCATTATCCGCAGTTAAATTGGCCACACAATCGGTAAACTGATCAGCTGATGTCTCTTGTGGCACGTGGGCCGTCTTCAGGAAAGTAATCAGAGCCTTGGCATGGGCCTCTGAACACAACAACAGTGATAACATAGAAATCTTGGATGGGGTTTTCCCCAGCTGCTCAACTACATTATAATCACTCTTCTTAATAATCTTCAGAATCTCTTCCATCTCCTGTTTGGAAGCCTCAACAGTGATGGTCTTCGGTGCCTCCGTCTGGGCGGGCACATCAGTGGCGATCCCTTTGCCCCAAGCGTCAGATGACGGCGACAGGGGTAAGAATAGGGACTTGATCAGGAATAGTGACTGGTGCACTTGCAGGCTTAATGACAACAGGTCTTCGGACAGCTGGTGGAGCAATATCATGTGAGAAAAGTCTACCACTACGGGTGACTTTAGCAGGTCCAGTAATGTTGTTGACGCTGGTATCAACATCCAACTCTTGCTTAACTCCCATAACATAAACATCTGCCCTATAGTGCCAGGGGACAACTTTGTCAGAGGTATATGGGATGGGCCCTGGAACAGTGATGATTACAGGCGCGATCTTCAGAATAGATGTAATTCTAACAGGCCTCCTCGAGGGAGCCTTGGAAGAATTGTCGAAAATGGTAATAATGGCAACTTCCTCAGAATGAACGGATGGAACAACAGCCTTTTCAAACAGGATCTCTTTGTTATCCATTAGGTTTTGGATACCTGACTTCAGAGACGGGCAACCAGTAGGTAAAACAGAACACATATGGCAACCTTCGCCACACCCTGGAAATAAACCGGCTAGCAACAGGTTCTTCTTGACAGTCAAAAGAGGGGTAATAATATCTTCTATGGAAACCACACACAAGTCTTCCTCTACAGCATTCACTCCATGCTTGGGCATGGGGGCAGTTACAACATTAGGCCTCTCGGGCGCCTCAAACTCAATCTCCTTTGCGTCAATTAGGTCTTGGACCTTGTTCTTCAAAGCCCAACAACCATCCGTATTATGCCCGGGGCTATCAGAGTGATAAGCGCAACGGGCGTTAGGGTTATACCTTGGTGATGTTGTATTTGAATTCTTTGGGGGTTCCTTTATAGTCACCAGATTAGTCTTCAGCAACTGTGGCAGAATCTGGGACAAAGTCATGCTGAGACGAGTGAATTGCCTTCTAGGTCTCTTGTCCTTTTGTTGATTGTGATGTTGAGGACCACCAGTAGGTTTTGAAATAACAACCGCGTTGACAGCTTGGTGGTGTTCCGGTCTACTTTGTCTTTTCGAATTGTAGACAACACTGGACTCTTTCTTAAACGGTTTCTTCTCGGTGCTCGATGAGGCACCCTTCTGTATCTTCCCGGCCTTAATACCAGCTTCAATCCTCTCACCAGTCAAAATAAGATCTGTAAACCCAGCTGAAGAGCTTCCAATTAGATGGTTAAAGAATGGACCAGACAGGGTCCCCAAAAACATGTCAACAAGTTCACGCTCAGCTGAAGGTGGTTGCACCCTTCCAGCCAGGTCTCTCCATTTTTGGGCATACTCTTTAAATCCTTCACCCGTTCCTATTGAAATACCCTGGAGTTGGGTACGCGTAGGAGCGAGGTCGGAGTTGTACTGATACTGCCTATAGAATGCAGTAGCCAAATCCTCCCAGCTGCAGATACTGGCTTCGTCCAACTGATAGAACCACTCGAGCTGAGTCCCTGAGAGACTGTCTTGAAAGAAATGGATCCACAAGTTCTTATCAGCAGTGTAAGGTTGGATCTTTCTCACATATGACCGGAGGTGCAGCTTCGGATAGGAAACTCTGTCATACTTGGCAAAGGCAGGTGCCTTGAACTTATGGGGAATCACCACCCCAGATGATAGACCTAAATCTCCGAAGTCCAGACCGGGCACCTTCTGTATTTCCATAGCGCTCAAACGGTCTTCCAGTTTTTTGTACTTATCCTCAGCAGGAGGATATTGTTCTTCGTCATAGTCCGTCTCGTTGTCGGAGACCATAGGGCTAGGAGCCCTCCTTTCTTGTAGGCTATCTTTCCCTCCGGATGAGGTGGTCAGATCAACTTCATTCTGCAGCCCGTTTCCAAACCTGCGTCCAATATTGAACAGGATGGTCCTCTTCTTCTTCTTCTTCTTCTCTTTCAGAATCAAAGTCTTTAGGTCCTGCTGGCCCTTAGCCAGATTCATGAACAACTCTTGAAATTGGGCACTCTGGGCCTGGAGGGCCTTGATAGCTTGCTCAGTGGAAGGTTCAGCAGACATGATGATTGAGCGCTGAAATAAACAGCGAAGAAGATAAGAGGCCTGTAATGGGTACCTGTTTATGAAGTGCATGGGATGAAATGCGCATGATTTATGATTTCAAAGACAATCGGGATTCAAATTCGTAACCAAGAAAGAAAACACACTTTATTAGATTTAAACTTCAAAATTTAAATTGTTCAACAAACTGCCCTTAGGCGTTACAAGAATGGAAATACCAAAAAGTGAATAAAAATTGGAAAGGAAATCATCAAAGGTCAATCAACACTCCCATGGTCTCTTCTTGTCAGTGCGGACATAGTCATTCAGAATCCGCTCGTTCTCCAGTTGCCTAGTCAGCTTCTGGATCTTCTATTCCTGTTCATTGAACCTCTCTCGGTAGGAATCTCGTTCATTCCTCAATTGCATCCAAGACCTCTTCAGTGTCCCAATATCAGTGGGCATATAAGGGTGGATAATAGTTGGAGGAACCCCCTCCTCATTATCAACTTTGAGAGTAACAGGCCTGACAGCTTCATATGGCATACCTAGCTTCTGGGCACGGATGCGGACCCATATGAGATATGGCTCCATTGGTATAGAAGTCTTTGGTCCCAACTCATGTGGGTCAGATTGGTGAGCTTTGTCCCAAGCCCTTATGAATCTATGATGCAGCTCGTCGCTATCTCCCTGAAAATCAAAGATGATATGAGGCATTAACATCTCATGAGGCCCCTCTCTTTTGGCTCTTCCAAACTGACGGAGAGCTAAGCATGGGTTGTAAGAAATCCCTCCATGGAGTCCGATCAATGGAACATTAGGATACTCTCCACAGCGATCAATGACAGTCACCTCATCCATACCTTTGAGAGTCCAGATAATGTCATCACTAGAAAGAGACATAACCCTATAAGCCCAGCCCATTCCTTCTTTGTTTTTCAGCACGGACTTAAGGAGGTGCAAAATAAACCACCTCGACAATAAAGGAACACAACACATCAAAGTTCCCCGCTTTCGGGCAGTACGAGCATAGAACTGATGAAGCATATCACCTAAGAGAGTGGGTACCGGATTCTGAGAAATGAAGATCTTTATGGCATTAATACCAACAAAAGTGTCAGGATTCGGAAACAATACCAGACCATAAATCAAGAGGGCCAGAATATCCTTGTACGCCTTGAAGTCTAAGCTGTCCCAGAAGTAATTAGCTTTGTCAACTAAAAACTTAGTCAGAAAACCCTTAGCTCCACTTCTAGTCTCCCAGTTGGCCATTACCTCCTCCTTGGTCAAGTGAAGGGCTGCAGCAATTTCTTCGGTCTTAGGAGTCTTTTCCCAACCAGTAAATGGAGTCTGTTCCAGGACGGAGATACCAAGCAGCTCAGAGAAATCTTCCAGGGTAGGAACCAGCTGGAAGTCTTGAAAGGTGAAGCAATGGTATAGCGGATCATAAAACTGGTCCAGGACACTCATCATTTGTTCGTCCAACTTTGAGGTGACCAAACTGAGAAGAGAACCGTGCCTCCTGATGAAGGAAGTAGTGTCTGGTATCCTGACAACCAACTCTTTAAGCAGGGTAGGTACTTGGACAAAGTAGATCCGGATAGTATTCCTACGCATGGGCATCATGATGACCTACAAAACAAAGCAAAGATGAAACCCTCTTGTCTTTGGAATAGGTTAGTCCTTATGCAAAATGTATGCAATGCTATGATGTCATGATGTCATGATAAAGGCACGCCACAAGTATCCACAAAAGGAAAACATGGTAAAGGCACACAAGTCACACACAAGAGCCCTTAGGTTTCAGGCTGGCGTGGAGCTTAAGTACTACCCTATTTCAGTTTAGTTGGTTTAGACCTGTCCTAAAAATAGTAACCGGGTTCTAGAGGATCTCAATATCACTGACTACCCTCAGTCGGTCATAATTCCAGTTTAGCAACCTTTTCTTGCGGCCGGAATCATCGCGAGAGTTTAGTCTTAATGAGTGTAGCATACTGCTACTGTTCTATGGCCAAGTTGGTCAATTTAAGGTTCTACGGTCAGTTGGTGCTTAATGACTCCTTAGAAGACCCATATTCTCCTTGTTCCAACACAAGGGATATCGGTACAGACCAAGGTGCCACACCAACGTAGCTACTGCTTTATCCGTGTCAGTCTACGCCGTACAGATCCCTCACAGTTTATTGCTACTTACCTAAAAAGGGTACCCCCAGATCCGGGTTAGGATCTATAGAACTCCGATACAAGCCCACAAAATTAAAGCATACAAAGCATACAATTGAAAACAAGAGTGATCTAATCCTAAGGTACACCTCACCTAAAAAAGCTTCCCCAGCAGAGTCGCCAGTTCTGTGATCGGTGGGAAAGAACTGATTGTTTTGGAATGCCGGTTCGCGTTTGCGTTTGTTTTTGCAAAATGTCGCGGTAAGCAAGAGTCGCCACCGTCTTTTATTTTATCCAACAAGGAAAGGACAAAAGCATAGAAAAATTCCCTTTTGAGATATTTCTCGGGTTCGGGAGGTAGATTATAGAAAGGGAAGGTGTTAGCACCCTTTCTATATGTGGTTATCCACGGGCTCTCAGGTACTTGCTCATTATGTTTTCAAAAGTTTGCTTTTCTTTGTGATTGTGGGTTTGAAAGAGTTTTTGTTTTTGAAGAGAGTGTAAGTGCGAAAAGTTTTGTTTTGTTTTTTAAAAGGAGCAAGTACTTAAGAACATCTACCTACTCAAAAAGGAATTAAACTGTACAAGTGTCCTTTAGACAATGCCATCCCACTATTCAGGAGTAGGTAGCATTGTCGTTGGAGTTTTCGGGTCAATTTGATTAAGGGACGTGTGGTCACTAAAGCAATGTTAGGACACCTTAGCGGTAACCCTAATGTCTTAGATCATTTTTATCTGAGGAAACTATGATCTTTGGACAAGAGGGAGACCTCTAAAACTTCCTATACTTAATGACCACGTTTGAGGCAACCAAGTGAGGCGTACCCTAGGAGTGGCATGTGCGAGTGTATTATTTTTCAGTTATATTATCTTTGTACATGTCATGGTGAGCTACTGTTGATTTTAAGTTAAAAATTGATCTTGTCATGCATAGCCTATTATTCAAACATCTAACAGTTAATAGTTGCGGAATATAAATTGCGGAAAATAAATCTAAGCTATTACAAGGCGTCGGGTATTTACATCGCCAAAAACAAACCCTTGAAAATTAAATTACAGAAAGTAAACAAAAGCGGTAAATAAAATCCTAAGTTAAAAAATTATTACATCCTCGGAGCAATTACAATTATATGGATCAAAGATAATTCGCGCGAGAAAAATTGAATCAGAATGTCCTTTAGGGGTTTTGACCCTTTTTATTCAATAAAGCATATTTTTGTTATTTTTTTGAATTAAAAAAGTTAATCTAAATTAATAATTGAATTAAAAAGAAAACATTTTTGAATTTTTATTTTAATCTTTTAAGGAAATAAAGTGAGAATGATTAAAAATATTAAAAAAACCTAGTTCTAAATCAATTTTAATTTATTGCAAAATATATTGTTATTAAACCTATTTAAACTAAATAAATTAATTAATGATTTATTTACAAAAATAAATAATAAATTAGTGGAATTAAAAAATATTTTTTGTTGTTTCTGATTTTATGAAAAAAGTTAGTTTGTTAATTAATTAATTAAGATAATAATAATAATAAAATAAAAATAGGAAAAATAATGAAAAGAAATTAAAAAAAGAATAAACTCAAAGAGGGGGTGTGAGCCTGAAGAGGTTGTATGACCAGCAAATTTGGCCCAATTTCATCCCAGCCTGTTGGACTTTTTGGATCCATTGCGTGCTTGTTAACTAGAGAGTATGGTGGTCCTTCAATCTGGTTCATTGGATCTGCCTAGGGGGGCTACTTGGCAGTTTAGATCCAGAAGCGTTTGATGGTCCATGTTTGGAATGCTACACCTGAATATATGGAGAAAAAATATAACAAGGTTTTGGGGGACCTGGGATTCGAACCCAGGTCCCAAGGGACAATTCAACTAGCACGCTACCAACTGAGCCATGATGTTAACCTGTTAGTGGAATAAGACGCAAATAATATATTCAAAACCAACAATTATTCCCTGCAAAAAATAAAAAAATGCGTTATGATTCAAATTGGCCAATCACGCCCAGCCACGTGATCGTCTTCTTCATATCACCCTGGTTCGTTTACCTGCGGATTTTGTTCCACAAGAAGATTCGTAGCATCTCTCAAAAATCCATCCTAGGTCACAAAAATACAAGTTATGACCATCATTGGATTTGTCTCTCTCCCCTGAACTCATCCATCGCCATTATTGGCCTTAATTTAATCTGTATGAAGAATGCCCAAAAACAAGAATAAGAACCCTAGGTTCTGGATATGGGGTTAGAGGTCACGAAAATAAAATCAAACAATGCAGTTTGCTTAGGAATTTAATGGTCAGTATGAATATGCAAGAAATTTGGCACAAGGATGCAGGAAAACTGAGTTACGATTCCATGTGCAGAGCAATGTTCATGGAGACTTACAGTGCGTTATGGGCGATGAAAAGGCTTCCTGTTGATTGGTATAGCTCCATTAGATGTCAAGGAAGAGAGCTACGTTTTGCTTTTGGTCTGAATTCGCCTCTAAACCAAAATTCGATCACCACTTTTTCAAGGTTTTTTGCCAACTTGTTCTGGCCGTTTCCACAGAGTTTTGTGCGTCTTTTAGGTTTTTGAGGCTTGCTTGCATATAATGGAATGATTCTAGGTCAAAATATGGGCCAATATCCATGTGCATTGAAGAATTAGGATTTGATCTTGATCACCATAACCATGTTTCCAAATATAGGAAAGATCTGATTTTTTGTACACAAAAAGACAAGATACGAGTTTGATTAGGTGTTATATGATATATGCAAGATGTACAAATCACAAAGATATCATTTCATTAATTTTTGGATTTTATTTGAATTAATATAGATTTAAAATGAATTAAATCAATAAAAATTAAATAAAATAGAAAAATAAATGTTTGGTCATGAAATTAAAGATGAGACACGTGTGTGGCATGACAAGACCAAATCAAGTGGAAAAAAGTGGGCCCTTTTGTCAAAAATTGTAGTTTTGAGGATAGTTGACTTTTGGCAATTTTGGAAAAATGCCTAACTTCAACAATGCATAACTTCTTCAATTTTGAACTTTTGGATGTGTTCTTGGACTTTTTAGAAACCTTGAGATGTCCTCTAATCAACCCTTTTTGTCTCATCTCATTTTGATGTTCCATGCTCAAGTTATAAGCTTTGGCAAAAAAATGTGTTTTTGTTGACTTTCAAAAATGACCTATAATGTCCAAATTTGTAACTTTTTGTGAGAGCATTTCTTGATCTTGGGGTGTGAATATGGATCGTAGTAAATTGCATCCTCTTCAAAATGAGCTTTGTATGGGTCATTTGTCATAAAGTATGAGAAAGTTATGCTTGGTCAAAGTTGAGTTGACTTTTCCTGCAAAACCCTAATTTAGCAACTTTTGAATCTTGATGAATCTTGAGCAATCCTTGATGAATCATGATCAACCCTTTATAAAATGATGAATTATCCTTAAAAATGAGAATGTTGACAAAAAATCTTGAGGTTTGACTGTATTTGGGACGCAGTTGACTTTTGCCCTAGCACAGTCGATTTTTGGACCTCTTGAGCAATTGACTGACCAAACTTTCTCTGCAAGGCTTGAAAATTGACATGGATTAACTTGAGAACATATTAGGACATTGGGAAGAACTTGAGACCATTTGGATGTAAGGACCTTGATGCAACACAAAACCCTAATTTTGACTTGACTGCCTTAGGAGGTGATTTGACTGTCCAACCCTTGAGCCAACTTTGGGCAACTTGAAGATTATTCTTGACATGTCTTGAGGAATATGGGAGGGAAAATTTTGGGGTACAACAGTTTCCATAATTCGTATGGCTTTTGTTCGGGTTTGAGTGAGTTGCGCTTGGGTCTGGTTTTGTGAAAGCCTTTTTTTGTCAATTTTTGGCTATAAAGGGGGAGAAAGGGTTTTCTCTTGTTTGGTCAGATGGTCAGTCTGGAGTTTGCATTTCCAGATGTTGTACACAAATGTCACATAAGATGTTCTATCTTGTGGTCTGTACTTTGATTTTCTGACCTGTGATATGAGTTATGAACACAATTATGACATGTGTTCTGAGTTACCAGGGATGGTGGTTGATTTGTATAAGTATACTGGTGGCTTCTAATCATCAAATAAGAAAGGATTCTCTTATGCCACCGTTGGTCTCTCTTATATCACCATTGGTCTTCTATGACAAGGAATGATTCCTAGTTTGAGAGGGAGTGTCAGCTATCTTTTTCCTCATGTGCACCAAATGGAGACCTCAAGACTTTCTACTCCTTGTCTTGAAGGTACTGGTCCTTAGTGTTATGTTTGTGTGCTGCAATAAAGCTTATTCAAAATGTTGGAAAAAAGATTTCGAACAAAGATGTCCTAACATCTTTACTGAAGACTGACTCCATGATGTTGGGTTGCTGTGCTCAGTCGTTTTTGAGGACTATTGTTGGGGGATGTTTGTGTTTATTGTTGTAATATTGAGTTGTAATTTTAATTTATTTTTTTTAGCCAAATTTTTCCAAATTTTAATTTATTGATGTGATAGTACTGTAATATTGGATTATAAGTTCTTTATTTTTAGGATTGGCATTAATTTTAGTAAAACAAAGATAGCAAAAATATGTTAAATAGAATGTGAGTACTTGCTGTGAAAAATAGGTTGAGAAAGAAGTCTTAATTTATGTTGGGACATGTTGAGTTGAAGTTTTCAACATCTGGAACAACATGTCGGATAAGATGTCCTATGAAGGAACATACAACATTGCGCCTGGGCTGAGCTGGATTAGTGGATTCTGTTATAAGTTAACATATGTAGAATATTCTTGGAATATTATATTATCCTATGTGTCATTGTTTTATAGGTCAATAAGAATAAAAAAGAATATTGAGGAATATTGACTTTCTAAATATGGAGATAATTTAGGAAGATTTGATTGAAGACCTATTTTGTAGCATAATTTTATGCAGTTTTGTAACAGCTAAAGAAATGTGTTTTGAAGCCCAAATCTATTTGGGAGATAGATTATAAATAGAAGTATTGTAACCTAAGATTTGTACCAGCCGTGAATTGAAGAGATGTAATAATTAAGGTTGAGTTTGTACCATTCTCTAGGAAAGTTGGTTGTGTGTTCCACTCGGTTGTGAGTTGGACTGATGTTATAGAGTTTGATTTCTATTGTTGTTCGCCTCGAAGTTGTGAATCAAGAGTGAGTATTGTTCTTGGAGGAAGCTTTTAAGTAACTCCAAGTTGTGTTCTTGTCAAGTGTCTTGATGAGTATTGTCATGGAAGTGCATCTTCTGTTTTCTATCATGGAAGTGTGTCTTCTTGCGTTATTATCCAATCGCTGTCTGTGATTGATTAGGGATTGAGGAGGGCCTCATACCTAGGTGGGTCTTAGGTATAAATATACCACGAGTAGTGATTAAGTGAGAAGTTATAAACGAAGGAGTTTAGCTTCAAATTGATACTATTATAGTGGATTTGTCGCTAGTTTAGTATGCCCTCAGAGTAGGAAAGTTGCTCCGAACTGGGTTAACAATTCATGTATGTTGTTTATGCTTTTTAGTACTGGTTTTAATATATTTATACATTTCCATGTTGTTTCTTTCAGATCAGGTGTCTCGACATCTTATAGGACATCTGAGTTATGATATACCAGAATTTCATCAATCACAAAAACTAAATGAGTGAATTATATTTTTTATTGACGGGTAAGCCGATGCTATTTTATAGCATAACTTTTAGGAAATTTTAGAGTTGTTCTAAATCCACTTATCGAATGTGATGAAATAAAATAAATTAGTGATATTGGTGGATAAATTTATACCGGCATTAATATTGTAATTATATTATATTAATTTTGATAATTAATTATGATAATGTTTTGTGTATATTTCTTGTTTATTGGAAATTTATATTCTTCTTTTATTTGTTAATGAAATTGATTTTAATTATATTCTAGTAAATAAAATTTCTATTTATTTATGGAATAAAATTATGATTGGTTGTTAATTTATGAATCATTTGAGATGACACTGTTATAATTTATAAGTCATCAAAGTTTAATGATTCTTCGGATAAAGATTGATGTCACATTTTCTTTCAGGTTAGTCATAATTTAATTTTTTTTATTTATATTTTTTAAAATATTATATAATTACTTATAAGAAGAAGAAATTTGTTTCTAATATATCTACTCCTTTGAAAATATAAATTGTGCATTTATATAAAGTTATTATTTTTTCAGAATATTTGAAAATTATTACTCTTTATTTATTGTCATAAATGGATTTCTTGTTATATATTCCATTAAAAAAATATTTTATGGCAATATTTGAAATCTTATTATTGAGACTTTGATTATGAATAATTAAATATCAATTGTTAATTTGTATAATCGTAATCTCACTTATCATGAATACAATTATACCAATTTTCATATTTTGAATAAATAAATAATCTTAATTTGTACAATTGTAACTCACCTATCAATGGTACAATTATACAAATTTTGTTAAGTAAAATAATTAAATTCATTTTACTTATAATAAATATTATATTGTTAATAGTTATACCCTATCAATATATTATTATTAAAATAATTTGTTTTGGTTCAATGTACTTGTGATTTATAATTACGTAAATTATGATTTGAGTACCATATCAGTATTAGGATTTTTTTGATGACATAATATTTGTAGATTGTTATATTTCTTCTTTAATATTGTCGAAACTATTATTTGATAAACAAGAAATTATTTTAAAAACATGTAATATTTTATGAAATCCACTCATTTATTTTAAATTTGTTATTAAAATGGATTTCAATTCTCTAAGCATTATGTAAGTGACAGATATACCCTATCGGTGCGACGTTACTTGACATGATCGTTGTTTCATAGAGAATATTGTTGAATATTTGTTTCATTATTTTAAAACTACTAAATCGATAAATCAACTATATTTATCTATCAAGTGGGAGAATCTAACATGTCAATTTTATAAAAATTGACAATTTTATAAAAATAAGAAGTAAATATTATTTGTTTAATAAATACTTGTTTATTATAGAGACTTATATTGAAGATAATATAGTCTTATATATATAAAATTCTATGACTATTTTGTTGTATCTTCAAATAAAATTAAAGTCTCTTTTATTTCTGTTGTGTGTAATCTAATTATGTCTCAAGTGTGTGTGACTTTAACTGTAATACTTGAGTTTTGAGTGAGCTATTAAAATAGTTAATATAATCCCATTTTGTAATTTAAAATACTATGGAAATCTCACTCACATGATGATAATTTTGTTTTATATAATCATCACACTCTTTTATGTAAAGGTTTTGGGTGAATATGTAGTGTGTCTCTCACAAAGGTGTGTCCCAGGTAACAATGCACCATCAAATTTCCCCTAACAGATCCCTTCCCTCATCCGTTTAACTATTTGAGTGGTGCCCTATTAAGCAATTAACATACTCTGAAACCCTAAACGAGAATGAGGGTAGTAATTCTCTTATACTCACTCGTCTCAACCGATAGTCTATTCAATCCTACAAGGTACAAAATTCCTATTTATTCTTATTTACTCTATGATATAATAATACGCTATAATTTGTGTCTACCCGATTCAGTTAGATCTATCACCTTCAAGATTAAAGTCTTTCTGGAGGTGAAATTCAGCTCCATGTCTCCAATTCCAACAACATTAGTGGTATGGACATCTCCCAACAACACTTTCTTATCATTAATGTTCGTGTATATTTTAAACATAACACAATCATAACAAAAATGACGAGAGACGCTAGTGTCTATCTACCAACCATCAGATCCATCAACCATGTTGATTTCAATGATCATAGCTATAAATTACCCATTAGTCAGATTAACCTGTGCATTAGTGGCAACACCGGGTTCAAGCATGCTTCTACATCTCTAAGTCATATGACTTGTGTTGCACCCCAAAATTTTACCTCTCACTTATCAAGAATTTGCTCACAAGATCTCCTTGGGTTCAAGACTGCACAAGGGTTTGATCAGCTCAAGACACCTCTTCAAGCATTGATGACCAAAATTAGGGTTTGAGTTTCCACAAGGATTTTTGAACTTTATATTCCCCATATGATTTTCATGGATCATTATGGACCCCTAAGATTACTCATGTCAAGTTTCAAGCTTTGAATCACATTTTTAATCAGTCAATTGAGCAGTTGACCTAAAAATCAGTTGTATTGAGGAAAAAGTCAACCATCACCAATTTACAATCAAACTTCATAATTTTTATTCCACATCAACATTTTAAACTAATATGTGTTATTTGATCAAGTTTGGACCACAACTCCTCAAGAAATTTGATCAAATCTCTAAAAGGGCGAAATGGTCAAAATTAGGGTTTCTGACTGAGAAAGGGCAATTTCTGGTTTTTGACCTAGCAAATGGTCAATTTGTTTAAGGCATGATCTCAAGAGTCCAATTGCATCATTTTAACCTAATTACATGGTTCAAAACATTACAAGTCCATTGGATTGACAAATGAATTTTGCAGTCAACTGTATACTGAAAAGTCAAACTTTGAGTTTTGATCAAATTCAAGTGCCAAGGATCACAATTCATAAAAACATGTCAAAATATGAAACTTATTCATCAAGAAATCAAAAAGTCAAGATTTCATTTTGAAAAGTCAAAATTTCTAAACTTAGAAATTTTTCTAAGTGTTGGAAATTTCATATTTTTTCAATAACTTTGAGCCAAATTTTCACCATGATACAAGATAATTCAAGAGAAACTTCCAACATGAAAGTTGTATATATCCATGAAATCTACAACTTTGGTTTACACAACTCCTTCCAAAAATTCTTGGATCTCAAGTTATAATTTTATGAACATGTGGTCATGAAACTAAACACTTAGTGAATTTTTGCCCTAATTTGGTCAAAATTTTTTACCCAAATTCGTGGCACTTTTTCATATAGTTCGAAGGGGAATATTCACAATAAATTCAAATATGGGTTGTAGAGAACATTACAAGCTTTCCAAAATGTCCAAGAACTCCTTGAGATCATTCTTGAGTAGGAAGAATCGAAGAGATGAAGTTAGGGTTTTGTCACTTGAATTACAAGTCATTTTTGATGAACACATGAACCAAATCCATGCTAGGCTGCATAATATTTTCTTTGCAGGCGTCAAACTTGTTTGTCACTCCATAATTAAATGTTTACACAGCTTTTAGGGCTTTGATCCAAGCAATTAAGCTATTATCCAAGTTGCATTTCCATTAATGGCACAAAGTTAACATTGTCATTCTTGTAAAGCAAGCTTTTTGCATAAAGTTCATTCTTGAGCCTCTAACTTGTTCCCTCTGATCACACTCCATCCACAAAGTCAGAAGCAAGCTTTTTTAAAGCATAACCACTATATCTTAGCAAGTACAAGGCATGGAAACTTGTTTTGTCAAAAAATCACATGTTTAACTTAAACATGTAAATTTGAATTCTGATCAACTAGAGCACTCCAAACTTGTTGCTTATAAATAGAGTCACTATTTGTGAGCTAGAGGACGAGAGCTTAAGCACCCTGAAATACGCCAAAACTCTCTCAAATCAGAAATTTCCTAAAAACTCCATTGTTGCACAGTTTCTGACCTTGGACTTCAAACTCACATTTCCCTCGTGCGTTTCTTGGCCTTTTAGTTTCTAAAGCTTCCTTACATCAAGTGTAACCTATCCCTGTCCATGTTTCATTACTGTAACATCATTTATCATATCCTCCATAACCAAAAACAGAGCATTGCACATTGACTTCTCCAAGTCATTTCAGCCACTCTCAACTCAAGAAAACCATTGCATTAGCTTCCTAGGACCTCAAGAAAACTAACCTGATCATCACCACTGCCTGAAACAAGCTCAAACATCAAACACGATTTCCAGTTTTGAGGTAAGTTTTCTCAATTTGGAACTCTTCATACAGGCATCATTAATAGTTTAGTTGTGAATAAAACATGTAGATATCATTGCCCTGAAGCTAACCATGTCCATAGTTTCCATTAATTTTGCTTGAGCTTAGAGAATTTTGAAACTGAAATTTCTGAAATTTTTAGGGTTCAGATTAGGGCCTTTAAAATTCATGCTTATCTTTGATCAATAGTTTTAATACTTCGCATTTCTGGAATCGTGAAAAAATTTGCTACAAGTTTCATGTTTACAGTTTTCATTTTTGATGAGAAATGAGCAAGTTACAGTTGGTCTGGCTGGAGGTTGAAGATGAAGTCTTCAGGGCGCATTTTGCCTTACATTTTTATTGTTTTACTTATGTTAACGGATGTATAGCCACCCCAGTGGTACCCTTTTGCATTTTTTACATGTTTTACAATTCTGACTTTTTTTTGTTTGCAGGGCGCTGGGCCTCTTTGGGCATGGCTTATTTTTTTATCCCATTGACCCCCTGGCCCAAATTTATTTATTTTCTTTTTTATTTTCATATTTTTATTTTTGTTAAATATATTTTCTAAATACTAAAAAAAATCATAAAATACAAAAAAATAATAGATTTATATTTTGACTTATTTTGTTTTATTTTTCTCACAAAAAATATTTTTATTTATTATACTTTATTTATTTTATTAAATAATCTTGTAAACTTAATTAATATTATGTTTTTAATTATTTATTTTTCACACCATTTAAAATACATTATTTTTAATATTAAAAAAGGCCAAAATACTTTATAATACTATAAATATTTTTAGGATAAAAATACCAAAAATACTTTTCTAAACCTATTTTCTTTTAATCAACTAAATAGAATTAGAGTTTTATTCAAACATATTTTCTTAATAAATTTAAACTTGATTAATTACTTTATTTATTTAATTAGGTTAAGACAAATCTTTTTTCATGAAAGAAATCAAACAAAGATACATTCTCTTTACATTTGGCATTTTTTGTACGTTCATTCATTTTGTACTTTGTATTTATTTATTTCCTTGTACATTGATATCAATTCAATATGGTTGTAATAGACTAATTAGGTTTTAATTCTTGCAATCCCCATTCATGAATTTGTATACCCCCCCTACAAATGTTGTAATAGCGTAGTAACTTTAAATTTCGTAATTTATCGCTTTTATATAACATGCTAGTAATTAGGGTCTGTATGGAAAGACTAAAACCAATACTTATAAAACCCTAATTCAAGAAGAAAAAAAGCATGAAAACAATACACTTGCACACAAGCACCCCTAGGGTTATTCCACTTGGTTGCCTTATTCAAAATGGCCATATTACACATGTAAGGAATCTTAGCAAAAACAAGAAAATACAAGATCATAGTCCCTCGATGGCGCTATCTAAGTTGCCTTACAAATGATATTAGTCCATAAAAAAGAATTCTAAGATACCTTGCAACATTGCTAATCATGGTTATACGATGACCCACACCCGTCCCGTTTACATCCAAAGATAGAGTTGCTTACTAAATCAATGGTAAGACAACAATGTCAAAGGAAAAGAGAATGAACAAGAAAGACATTTGAGTAGGTAGATTGCTCCTAATTACTTGCTCCATTTCAAAACAAACGTCCTTGATACTTTCAAAAAAATAATCACCTACACTTTCAAACATCTTACAAACTTGAAAATATTTTTAAACGATCAACATCTTTGTATACATTCTTACAAACAAGAATAATTACAAAGATTGTCTAAACAATGGCCTCTCTACAAAATACTTTCAAAAATCACACAAAGCACAATTTCAAACAAAAGCAAGTGATCTAGCAAGTAACTAAGAGCCCATGGAAAACCATGGAAGAAAAGGGTGATAATACCTTCCCTTTTCATAATTTACCCCCCGAACTCAAGAAATAATCTCAAAGGTATTTCCTGTGCTTTTTCACCTTTCCTTTTGGATAAAAGAAAAGTCGGTGGCGACTCTTGCTAACCGCAACATTTGAGATCAAATGCAAAACACCAAAGTCAGTTCTCCCACCGTATCACAGAACTAGCGACTCTGTTGGGGAAAATACTAAAAGTGGGGTTACCTTAGGGTTAGATCACATTTATTTGCTTGCATTGTTTGACTTGTATGCTTTACATTATGGTTCTTTGTTTGGGTTTGAATCCTCTACCCGGATTTGGGATACATTATAGGTAAGTAGCAATACATTGTGGAAACTGTGTGAGGTATACTGATACGGTCTAAGCAATAGCTACGTTAGTGCGACATATTTATGGGTACCGGTAGCCCTTGAGTTAATCAAGGAGAATACGGGGCCGCTGAGTGATGTCACGAAGCACTAATGAACTTTTAGAACCTTTACTTGGCCAACTTGGCCTTTAGGATGTAGCAAGATGACCGGATTTGGTGCAGTCCGAAGTTGGTAGATACTCGATACTACACTCATTGAGGTTTGGTTTCTTGGGATATTTCGGTCGCCATTAAAGAGGCTTGTGCTGAAACAATGACCAAGGAATCAAACCGGTGATATTGAGCTCCTTAGAACCCGATTACTATTACTAGGACAGGTTGAGCCAACTAAAATTCAAGAGGGTACTTACCTATAAAACCCCATGCAAGCCTAAACCTAAGGACTTGTGTGCTTTGTTTGTATATACATACTTGTACATAACATCATGAACATCATAACATCATACACATTCACTAACCATTTCAAGGATTTTGGGATTCATCTTTGTTCTTATTTTGTAGGATATGAATTCTCTTCGCAGGAAAACTATTCAAGTCAACCTTGTAAGGATCCTTCCACAACTTAAGGAGCTAGCCTCAAGGATTCCTGAAAACTCTCCATTCATCGAGAGACATGGTCGCCTACTCAACTTGGTCACCTCCAACACAGATGAGGACATGATGAAAGTTCTCTTTCAGTTCTTTGATCCTTTACACCATTGCTTCACATTTCCCGACTATCAACTTGTGCCTACTTTGGAAGAATTCTCCCGGCTCTTGAGAATTCCCATTCTCAATCAACTACCTTTCAACGGTACGGAAAGAGACCCAAAGCCAGAAGATATTTCTCAAGCTCTACACTTGCACTCATCTGATGTCACAACTCATTGGGAAACAAGGAGTGATATCAAAGGTTTCCTAGCAAAGTTCTTGTTTGAGAAAGCCCAAAACTGTTGGAATTCTTTGGACCTGCAAGCTTTTGAGGAAATTGTGGCTCTCCTCATCTATGGGATGGTTTTGTTTCCAAATCCCGATCAACTCATAGATGTGAACACCGTCCAAATCTTCATATCCCGCAACCCGGTGCCTACATTGCTAGGGGATATCCTACACTCTTTTACACTCGCACAATGAGGAAAAAAGGTGTCCTTATGTGTTGCACTCCCCTCTTGGCAAGATGGTTTATTTTGCATATTCCCCAATCTGTATTAAATAATGAGCAAGGTTCAAGGTGGTCACAAAGGTTGATGACGCTCAAACATTCAAACATTCATTGGTGCTCCCGATCCATAAAGAATGTTACTATTGTCGACCGTTGTGGAGAATTCCCTAATGTCCCTTTACTTGGCATTAAGGGAGGTATCACCTACAACCCTTTCTTAGCCTTAAGAAAGTTTGGTTACGCCAGAAGGGATGGCCCGCACGAGATTCTGATTCAAGGTTTGGTATTTGACTACGAGAACGACGATCAAGGTCTTCACCAGAGATTTATACGAGCTTGGAGGATGTTGAACAAGGTAGATAGCAAGACTTTGGGGCACAAGAATTCCATCCCTCTTGATCCTTACCTCAAATGGGTAGGAACTCGTGCTCAGAATCTTATGATGCCTTACCCCTCCATTCTCCCGGTAATCATTGAGCCTGTCATAGAAGAGGATGTTCCATACACTAACCTACATCCTGACATGCCCACCTCTCTTGAATACTTACAAAGAGATTAGATACAACTAAAGGGGGAGCGAGATAATTTTGAAGCCCAATTCTATGCAAGTGAGAAGAAGGTTTTGGAACTCACTAGGCTACTTCATGAGGAGCAGACTTTGAGCCCCTACATTGCACCAAAGAGGATGCATACTACCTTTCTATCTTATAGTTTTTATACCATTTTTCCCAAGAAGGCATTGATGTACTCGAGCTTTAATCTATTAATATAACGTGTGTTTCCTTTTTGTCTAAATCAAATTTGAATCTTAAAATCCTTGAAATCATTGCATACTCATTTATCATTCAGCATAACATAAGCAGGTTTCTTGCAACAAGTCTCTTCATCTCTCTGCTGTTTATTTCAGTAAGATGGATCTCGAGCAAACAGTGACCTACCTCCAAGCTCAGAATGCACAGTTTCAACAGTTGCTCTTAACTCTGGCCAAAGGACAAGAAGAGTTGAAGACCTTGCTGGTTGAGGAGAAGAAAAAGAAGACGAAGAAGATAACTGGAGTTCTAAACATGGGAAGAAGATTCCAAGGGCATACAAGAAGGGCCTTAGACTTTGCAACGACATCCGGTGAGAAAGACAACCAAGATGGGAAGGGTAAAGAAACAATTGTCCAGTCAGAGTCAGAAGAGGAAGAGGAAGAAGAAGACTATTCTAAATAACAATACCCTCCATCCAAGGACAAGTATAAGCATCTATGTTGTACCCAAAAATTTTCCCTCACATATTTCTCAAATACATGTCAAGTAAGGTCCTCAAATTGCTCAAAGAGGTCCAAGAATTGACCAGACAAACTCTCTCCTAAGGCAGTCTACCTCAAATTAGGGTTTCATTTTGCATCAAGATGCTTGAGTCCAAAGGATCCCAAATGCTCACCATTGTCCTAATATGTTCTCAAGATAATCCATGTCAAGTTTCAAGCCTTGCAGAGGAAGTTTGCTCAGTCAATTGCTCAAATACCTAGAAATCGACTATGCTAGGTCAAAAGTCAACTGTGGCCCACATACATTCAAACTTCAAGATTTTTGGTCAACATCCTTATTTTGAAGTATCATTCATCATTTGATCAAGGGTTGATCATTATTCATCAAGGATTGCCCATAATTCATCAAAACCCAAAAGTTGCTAAATTTGGGTTTTGTAGGAATAGTCAACTCAACTTTGACCAAGCATAACTTTCTCATACTTTATCAAAAATGACCCATCCAAATATCATTTTTAAGAGGATGAAATTCCCTACAATTCATCTTCAGCTCCCAAGTTCTAAATATGAACTCATAAAAAGATATGAATTTGGACATTATAGGTCATTTTGAAAAGTCAACAAAAACACCTTTTGGATCAAAGATTCATACATGAACATGGAAGACTCAATTGAGATGAGAAAAAAAGGATTGCTTAGAGGACATCCTAAGCTTTCTAAAAAGTCAAATAACACCTCTCTAGGGTCAAAATTGAGAGAGTTATGCATTGGCCAAGTTGACCTTTTTTACAAAATTGCAAAAAGTCAAATATGCTCAAATTTGCATATTTTGCTAAATGGGCCCAACTTTTTATGCTTGCATCTCATTCTTAACATAGTGCACGACCTATGGGACCCTCCATACTTTATTTATTCATTTATTCAATTTATTTTGATTTTTATTCATTTAAAATTCAAATAAAATCAAATAAATCCTAATAAATCATATATTGCATTTTAGGGATGATCTTTTGCATTGAAAGAAGATCTCATATGCTGTCAATTGAAGATCAACTCATGCAAAGTCAATTTGGTTTGAAAAAAGATTGGATTTGAGCAAAATTAGAAAAGAATCATATGCATTGAAAGATCAAATCAAATCTCCATGATGAGCAAGATTGAGGTCGTTTTTGTTGACCTAATAGTTTGTATTACATATATAGAAGAAGACCAAGGCATGAGGAGGTTAGAAGCAGTTGTGCAGAGGTGAAACAAAACTCAAAAAATTTCAAGAAAAGTGGTGATTCAATCTCCATGTTAGAGGCTAATTCATACCATTCTCACGACACCAACAGGTTCTTCGACATCTTCAGAAGGAATTCCACCCATTTGCAAGCTCTCTCACGCCTGGAATTGTGAGATATAGGTATCACGACTTGCTTCCAAATTCAATTTTTTTTTCATTGATTTACTCATCCATTGCATATTTTGATGATATATTCGTGTTTGTCATTGAGTTTGCAAACTTTTGGTACCATTTAATTGTATTTCTAACGCCTATACAGGAAGTTACCATAGCTAGGGTTTTGTATTCTTGATTAGGGCTTTACGGGATATGCAAAATTGAGTATTGATTCTGGTACCATGAGACTTGTGAGGATGAAACGAGTAGAATGGTACCAGCCATGGCCATTTATCTTGAGCGCACGCGATTTTGGAGATGGACAGGGATATACCTACAGCCAGTGTCTGTAGGTAAAAGTTTGTTTACCTAAAACGACGGATGAGAGGTAGACGATGATGCGTGTCATCCTTTGGTTGGGCCATTTAAATTTAGCGTGTTTTTTTCAAGGATTTAGTGTTTTCATCATATAATATTTATGTTTTATTGTATATACAAACGAAACACTGGCTCAGTTGGTAAGCGTGCAGGGGGAAATTGCAAAGGACCTGGGTTTGATTCCCAGGTCCCAACCTTCATTATTAATACTTTTTAACAGGTAATCCAACGCTTTGCAAGTCAAGATGCTCACCGTCCACCATCAGGACCTGGCCCACTAATTCATCAATGTCCCCAGATCAACATACCACCATGGGAGGACCACCATGCGCCTCAGTCAAGCAGGCACACTGGATTGAGGCGAAGTCAAACAGGCCTCTGTCCATTTGGGCCCAGGAATTTACATTCCAACCCCCCCTTTTTTGCTAAATACAAGCCCATCTCATCCTTCTTTGTTTATTTATTTTTAATTCTTTTAATACTTTCTTTAATTATTTTTAATTCACTAATTAATCTTTTTTTCATAAAATCAATAATTCACAAAAAAAATATGAATTATACTTTTTTTATCAAAATTAATTTTATTAATTTAATTTAATTTAGTCTCATTTAGGGAAATTGTAATTTGTTTTTTTTTTCATAAATAAAATCAAAAAATAAAAATTAGGTTAAACTTTGGATTTAATTTTATTTTGCTCTTTGTCTCAAATAAATAAAATACAAAAATAGGTCGTAGATTAAATTAATTCATTTTTTTCTTAAAATTAAAATTAATTAGAAGTAGGCTTTTCTTTCTTTTAATTTAACAATTTATTTATTTTCTTAAAATAACAAAACAAAACAAAAACATTTTCTTAATTAATCGCAATTAGGTTTAGGCAAGGGTCAAAACCCTAATTATCTCGTATTCGATTCACCGCGCGCATATTATTTATTTTTTGTCAATATTGTTGTAACTGTGCATGGTTTGTAATAGTTTAATCTAGGGTTTTTTATTTATCGCTTCTTCCCGGGTTTTTGGCTATGTAATTAATTCCCCTCCCAAAGCCTTGTAATAGCATAGATTTACTTTCTCGCATCTTAATTTCTATAAATATTTAACTGTCTAGATGTATGTTAATAGGATTGTATGACAAGATTGCATGATAATTTAATACAGTTAGAAAATCTTAATGTGCAAAGATAAATAACTGAAAACAAATCACTCGCACATATCACTCTTAGGGTATACCCTCACTTCGGTTACCTTCGGTAAATGATCATTAAGCATAGGGTGTCTTAGTGGTTACCCTTCTGTCTAAAAAAGATCAAACGTCCCATTCGAATTGACCCTTACAACTCCAACAACGGTGCTACCTATTTCTCAATAGTGGGATAGCGTTGTCTAAAGGAAACGAGAATAGAAACGATCTTTTTTCGAGTAGGTAGATGCTAGTAGGTACTTGCTCAAATCAAAACTTTTCACATTTATACTTTTCAAACAAATTTTCAAAACAACTTCGTCACACCTTTAAGGACTGATACAAGGGTTATCACGAAGTCAAACTGTTTCAAAACAAAGCATATACACAAGCAATTTTTAAAAGATGAGCAAGTACCTAAGAGCCCATGGAAAACCATGGATAGAAAGGGTGTTAACACATTCCCTTTCTATAATATACCCCCCGTACTCAAACATCTCAAAAAAGGATTTTTTTTTTCTGTACTTTTTTCCTTTCCGATTGGATGAAGTAAAAGTCGGTGGCGACTCTTTCTTCCCGCGACATTTTGTGAACAAAAAAACGCAAAACGCAAACCAGCATCAAACAGTCTATTCTGCCACCGTATCACAGAACTGGGGACTCTGCTGGGGACTTAATAAGTGGGGTATACCTTAGGATCTAGTTCATCATAATTTCTTCTCTTGATTGCTTTGATTGCTTTACTTTTAAGGATTTTGTTTGGGAGTTACTATAGATCCTAACCCGGATCTGGGGACGCCTTTTAGGTAAGTAGCAATAGACTGTGAGGGAACTGTATGGCATAGACCGATACGGTTGAAGCAGTAGCTACGTTGATGTGGCACATTGGTTGGTACCGGTATCCCTTGTGGAGAAACGAGGAGAATACGGGTCTGCTGCATGGTCTCGTTAAGCATCAACTGACCTTAGAACCTTTAGTCGACCAACTTGGCCATTAGAAAGTGGTGAGATAGTCGTCCTCGGTGTAAAGCTGGGAACTGGTTGATACTCGATGCTACACTCATTGAGACCATACTCTCGAGATAGTTCTGTCTGCAAGAAAAGATTGTGTGAGCTGAAACCATGACCGATGGAAGATGGTCAGTGATATTGAGGTCCTCTAGAACCCGGTTACTTTTTCTAGGACAGGTTGAAACCAGCTTAACTTCAAGAGGGTACTACCTTTGACCTCATGTAAGCCTTAAACCTAAGGGCTTTGTGTGATTTGACTGTGTTTGCAATACTTGTGTTTGCTATACCTGTGGTTTATCATGACATCATGCATCATAACATGGCATTCATGTTTCATTACACTAACCATTTCAAAGACCAAGGGAATTTATCTTTATTCTGTTTTGCAGATTATGGCTTCTACGCGCAGAAATACCATCCGAGTCAACTTTGTGCAAATACCTGCCCAACTTAAAGAGCTAGTCTCAAGAGTTTCCGAGACTTCTATGTTCATTAAGAGACATGGTCAAATTCTCAGCCTGGTCACTTCAAATCTTTATGAGCAGATGATGAGTGTACTTTTCCAGTTCTTCGATCCTATGCATCATTGCTTCACCTTTCCAGATTACCAGATGGTTCCCACCTTGGAAGAGTTCTCTCACCTATTGGGAATATCCATTCTTGAACAGGTACCCTTCACAGGTATGGAAGAAGTTCCTAGACCAGAAGACATTTCCTGAGCTCTGCATTTGAAACGGGCTGATGGAGTATCCAATTGGGAAACACAAAGCGGGGTCGAAGGTTTTCTAGACAAATTACTGATAGACCAGCCTCGGCTGTTCTGGGATAATTTGGATTTTCAGGATTTCGAAGATATCTTGGCTCTCCTTATCTATGGGTTTGTTCTCTTCCCGAATCTGGATTCCTTTGTAGATGTGAATGTTGTCAAGATTTTCCTTTCTCGTAATCCTGTGCCTACCCTGCTGGGTGATATCTTGCATGCCCTCTATACTCGTACCGTGCAAAGAAGAGGGACTCTTATGTGTTGCATGCCACTGCTGTCGAAGTGGTTTATTTCTCACCTCCCTAAGTCTGTGCTGAAGAACGAAGAAGGTTTGGGTTGGTCCTACAGGATAATGTCACTTGCCCATACAGATATTCTTTGGAGTTCCCGGGCTATGGAAGACACTGCTGTTATTGACCGTTGTGGGGGATACCCTAATGTCCCATTGCTTAGAATCATAGGGGGTATAACTTACAATCCTTGTCTAGCTTTACGACAATTTGGTCGTGCTCGGAGAGATGGTCCCCATGAGCTACTTCTTGAGGACATTTTATTTGACTACAAGAAGGACGTTAAGGAGCACCGCCTGAGGTTTATACGAGCTTGGGGCATGGTGAACATATCCGACCCCCAAGAGTTGGGACCAAAGACTTCCCTTTCTATGTAGCCTTACCTCCAATGGGTCCGAGCTCGTGCCCAAAAGCTTGGGATGCCCTATGAAGCCATATTACCAGTGATTGTGGATCCCACTAATGAAGAGGTCATTCCTTACACGGTTCTCTATCTTTACATGCCCACTGATCCTGGGGAGTTGCAGAGGTCTTGGATTCAGCTGAAGAATGAGCGAGATACTTACCGGGAAAAGTACCATGAGCAAGAAAGGAAGATTTTGAAGCTCACCAGGAAGCTCGAGGAAGAAAGAGTGATCAATGACTACATCGGCACCAAGAGGAAACGTCCATGGGACTTTTGATTTTTCTTTTTCTAGTTTTAGATCTTGTTTTACTTACTTCTTTGTAACGCCTTAAAGGCATTGTTGAACCTTTCAAAGTTAATCTAATAAAGTTTGTTTATTTTTGGTTTGCAAATTTAAAGCTCCCAAAGTCTTTGAAATCATTACATGTGCATCCCATTATCATGCATATCATTACAGGTACCCTTACAAGTTTCTCATCTTCTTCGTTGTTTATTTCAGCAGAAATGTCTTCCGATCAAGCTATCAAAGATCTTCAAGCACAGAACGCCAAATTCCAACAGATGTTCATAAGTCTGGCTAAAGGGCAAGAGGATCTGAAGACCCTTATTCTGAAAGAGAAGAAGAAGAAGAAGAAGAAGAAGAAGAAGAAGAAGAAGAAGAAGGTTGGTATTCTGAACATGGGTAGAAGATTCGGAGAAAGGTTGAGACAACCAGCTGATCTGACCTCCTCATCCAAGGACGGGGAGAACCAAGAAAGAGTAAAGAACCCTAGTCCTGCAGTTTCTGGAGACGATACGGATTACGATGATGAGCAATATCCTCCTGCTGAGGATAGGTACAAGAAGCTAGAAGACCGTCTGAGTGCTATGGAGATTTAGAAGATCCCTGGTTTGGATTTCGGAGAACTAGGACTGGTATCGGGAGTGGTGATCCCTCATAAGTTCAAAGCTCCGGTTTTTTCCAAGTACGATGGAGTATCCTATCCAAAACTCCATCTTCGCTCTTACATCAGAAAAATACAACCCCACACTGCTGATAGAAATTTGTGGGTACACTTCTTTCAAGATAGTTTGTCAGGGACTCAGCTTGAATGGTTTTATCAATTGGAAGGAGCCAGTGTTTGAAACTGGGAAGACCTTGCTGCTGCTTTTTACAAGCAGTATCAGTATAACACCGACCTTGCTCCCACTCGTACTCATCTCCGGGGTATGTCCATGGGTGCAGGTGAAGGTTTTAAGGACTATGCTCAAAAGTGGAGAGACATAGCTGGAAGAGTCCAACCCCCTTTGTCTGATAGGGAGTTGGTTGACATGTTTCTAGGGACGCTATCTGGTCCATTTTTCAATCACTTGATCGGCAGTTCGTCATCTGGGTTTACTGAGTTGATTTTGACTGGAGAGAGAGTAGAAGTTGGCATTCGAAGTGGTAAAATACAGAAGGATGCTTCTTCAAGTGCAGTAAAGAAGCCTTTCAACGGTAAGAATGAAGCTAGTGCAGTCTATGGCCCGAGGAGCCAAAGCAGACCTGAACACCGTCAAACGGTAAATGCTGTAGTGATATCAAGACCCGCGGTTGCTCCATAACGCAATAATCAGCAAAGGGTGGAAAGACCACAACGGAAATTTACCCGCATCAACATGACTTTGGCCGAAGTCTTGCCTCATCTGTTAAAATCCAACTTGGAAACCTTGAAAGAGGCTCCCAAGAATCCAAACACTGCTTCTCCCAGATACAATCCCAATGCACGGTGCGCCTACCATTCAGAGAGTCCTGGCCACGACACAAACGATTGTTGGGCTCTGAGGAATAAAGTACAAGATTTGCTAGAAGCTAAAGAGATTGAGTTTGATGCTCCGGAAAAGCAAAACGTTATAACTGCTCCTATTCCCAAACATGGTCGTGGAGTCAATGTTGTGGACACCGATTCGTTTGTGACCTCTGTGGAATAAATTTTTACTCCTTTGATGACGGTTAAGAAGAATTTGTTGTTGGTCGGTTTATTTCCGGGTTGTGGTGAAGGTTGCCACATGTGTTCAATTCTGCCTTCCGGTTGCTGTTTATTGAAGTCAGGTGTTCAGCGCCTGATGGATAATAAAGAAATTTTGTTTGAGAAGACTATGATTCCGTTTGAAGATGTTGCCATTATCACCATTTCCTCCAATCCTTCCAAGGTTTCCTCGAGAAAACCTGTTAGGGTTACACCTGTTCCAAGAATTGCTCCGTTAATAATCACCGCTCCTGGCCCCATCCCATATACCTCAGAAAAGGCTATCCCATGGCACTACGGTGCCGATGTATATTACCATGGTGTTAAACAAGATCTGAGGGCTGAAGAAATCGATACGGATATCAGTAATATTGTTGGGGCTAGCAAGGTCACCAGAAGTGGAAAACTCTTTTCTTCCGAGATCTCCCCTCCGACTGTCCATAAACCTGTTGTCATTCCGTTTGCTAGTGCATTAACTACTGTCCTAGTTCCTACTCTATTTATCACCCATGTCGCCGAGCCATCTGGGACTCGGGGCAAAGAAATCATAGGTGAGCCTGCCCGAACGGAGGCACCTAAGAAGATCATTGTAGAAACCTCGAAACAAGAAATAGAGGAAATTTTGAAAACTATCAAGAAGAGCAACTACAACGTAGTCGAGCAGCTGGGGCAGACCCCGTCAAGGATCTCTATGTTGTCCTTGTTGTTATGTTCTGAAGACCATGTGAAGGCTTTGATTTCGTTTCTCAAGACTGCGCATGTGCCGCAGGAAACTTCTGCAGGTCAGTTCAAAGATTGTGTGGCTAGCCTGACTGCTGACAATGGGCTAGGGTTTTCAGATGCGGATCTGACTGCTAAGGGGAGAAATCATAATGATGCTCTGCACGTCTTGATCGAGTGAAAGGGCACAACTATGGCCCATGTGCTGGTAGATACGGGATCCTCACTGAATGTTCTACTGAAGAAAGCGTTAGACCGTCTGGATTGTGAAGGCTTAATTCTAAAGCCGAGTAATATTGTGGTAAGGGCTTTTGATGGGTCAAAAAGAATGGTGCACGGGGAGGTGGACATCCCTGTCAAGGTGGGTTCTCAGACCTTTGGGTCCACCTTCTATGTAATGGATATCAGACCATCATATTCTTGCTTGCTGGGTCGTCCTTGGATTCATAAGGCTGGGGCAGTGACTTCCACACTCCATCAAATGCTGAAATATTTGGTGAAGGGGAAGATTGTCACAGTACGAGGTGAAAAGGAGTATATAGTGATTCATCTCAATTCCTTCCGCTATGTAGAGATGGACGGGGAATTCATAGAAATGCCTTGTCAAAATTTCGAAGAGGTCCCTCAGTTCTCGGCATCAGCTGAAGTTACTACCGGAAAACCTCCGTTGAAGAAGGCTTCTCTCAAGGATGCCAGGGCTATAATTGAAGAAGGTGGGTCTACCAATTGGGGTCAGCTTCCTAATTTCACTCACAAAACTGACAAATTTGGTTTGGGCTTTACTACAGGGGCTCAGAGGGCTGTTAGGCGTGCACGGATTGGAAGACCTCCTCTGCACATCAGCAATCTGGGAGTTAATGCAATTGAGGACAGTGAAGAAGATTCAGACATTGACAGCTGGATCTACCACCCAACCAATGGTGGACTGAATAACTGGACGGCGAAGGACATCATACCTGTTTCTTTTATTCCGCAATAATTGACTTTTGTTTTAAGATTTGTGATAAACAGTTTGAAACTTTACGGCCCGGTGCCTTGCCCGAGGTGCCTTGGCTTTGCTTGTGAGGGCTTATTATTTGTTATTTCATATATCATTAATAAAGCATTGGACGTTCTTGCATTGTAAATTTTGCGCTCCTTGTTTTTCTTTTCTGTCTCTCACTTTATCAAAATAGCTATTCTCTTACACACACTCACGTATCATACTGCAGATCTATATCCACTCTGGATCCCATTGATAATGACTCTGTTACTGCCAGTTATGACTTCGAAAATCCGATCAACCAAGTCGAGGACGAAGGTGTGGATGATTGTGAGGTGCCTGGAGAACTTGATAGACTATTACAGCAGGAAGAAAGGGCCATACAGCCTCATGAAGATCCAGTTGAGTCCGTAAATTTGGGTACAGAGGAAGACAGGAAGGAGGTTAAAATAGGTACGAATCTGGAGCCTAGTGTCAAATAAAGGTTAAAACAGATGCTACGCGACTATGTTGAGATCTTCGCCTGGTCCTATGAAGACATTCATGGTTTGAACACTGATATTGTGGTATATCGCCTGTCGACTAAAGAAGACTTCCCTTCGGTAAAGTATAAGGTCCACCGTATGCGCCCAGAAATGTCAGAGAAAATTAAGGCAGAGGTCATGAAACAGTTCGACGTAGGATTCTTAGCTGTCACATCTTATCCACAGTGGGTTGCCAACGTTGTCCCGGTACCTAATAAGGACGGTAAAGTACAGATGTGTGTGGACTATAGGGATTTGAACAGGGCAAGCCCTAAAGATGACTTCCCGCTTCCTCACATTGATGTTCTGGTCGACAACACCGCGCAACACAAGATCTTCTCCTTCATGGACGGTTTTTCTGGCTACAACCAGATCAAGATGGCTCCTGAAGACATGGAGAAGACAACCTTCGTTACACAGTGGGGAACCTTCTGTTACAAGGTAATGCCTTTCGGGTTGAAGAATAATGGGGTAACTTATCAGCGTGCCATGGTCGCTTTGTTCCACGATATGATTCACCACGAGATCGAGGTTTATGTTGATGACATGATAGCCAGATCTCAAACTGAGGAAGAGCACCTTGATGATCTCCAAAAACTGTTTGACAGGTTGAAGACGTACAAGCTGAGGTTGAATCCGAACAAGTGTACCTTCGGGGGAACGTCTGTTAAGCTTCTGGGTTTCGTTGTCAGTGATAAAGGTATTCAGGTGGACCCTGCAAAGGTAAAAGCCATACAAGAGATGTCGGCTCCCCGCACAGAAAAAGAAGTTAGAGGTTTCTTGGGACGTTTGAATTACATCGCCAGGTTCATTTCACATCTGACTTCTACTTGTGAGCCAATCTTCAAGCTGCTGAAGAAAGATCAAGTGGTAAAGTGGAATGATGAATGCCAGACCGCTTTCGAAAGAATCAAGAAATACCTTCAAGAACCACCAATTCTGATGCCTCCAGTTGAAGGAAGACCTTTGATATTATACTTGACAGTGCTGGACAATTCAATGAGGTGCGTGCTGGGGAAGCATGACGAGTCTGGCCGAAAAGAGCATGCCATTTATTACCTTTGGCATGGGCTGATCGCCAGCTGAGATAGTATATGATGACTCATACCACCTTGTTGATATCAAAGATGGATCCGATCAAGTATATCTTCGAGAATCCCGCTCTCTCCGGAAGGATAGCAAGATGGCAGATGATCTTGACCGAATATGACATCCAATACACAACCTAAAAATAAATCAAGGGGAGTGTATTGGCGGATCATTTGCCACATCAGGCCATGGATGACTACCAGTCCATGAAATTCGAGTTCCCGGATGAGAATATCATGTTAATGACCGACTGCGAAGAACCTGGACCAGATGAAGGACCTGAAGAGGGATCTCAATGGTCTATGTATTTTGATGGAGCCTCGAACGCATTGGCAAATGGCATTGATGCTGTAATTATATCTCCTGAGGGATGTCATACTCCGTTCACCGGCCGATTATGTTTTAACTGTACCAACAACATGGAGGAGTATGAAGCATGTATCATGGATCTTTGAGCTGCTATTGACCTGAGGATTAAGTTCTTGAGTGTATTCGGAGATTCCGCACTGGTGATAAGTCAGATCAAAGGCGAGTGGGATACGAAGCACCCGAATCTTATTCCTTACAAAGAGTATGTACTGACGTTGCTCCCATACTTCGAGGAGATAACCTTTGAACATTTCCCCAGAGAAGAGAACCAGTTAGCGGACGCACTAGTTACCATGTCTTCTATGTTCAAAGTGAGGTGGGACAATGAAGCTCCCCAGATTACCATTGAGAGGTTGGGCGAACCCGCACACTACTGTGACATTGAGACTGAAGAGGTAGCAGATAAACCCTAGTTTCATGAGGTAAAGAGGTATCTTGAGGCTCAAGAATACCCCGAGGGGGTATCTGTTAATGATAAGAAGTTTCTGAAAAGATTCGCTACGAATTTCTTCATTAGTAATAATATCCTCTATAAATGTAACCATGATTCAACCTTACTGCGGTGCATAGACAAGAGTGAGGCAGAAAGGATCATGGAAGAGTTACATGAAGGTACCTTCAGAACTCATTCCAGTGGATATACCATGGAAAAGAAAATCCTACGGGAAGGATATTACGGGTCCACTATGGAAGCCGATTGTTATCAGTACTCTCGAACCTGTCATAAGTGCCAAGTCTATGCTGATAAGGTGCATGTACCTCCGGTTCCCCTGAATGTTTTGACAGCTCCATGGCCCTTTGCAATGTGGGGCATCGATATGATTGGAGAGATCATACCTACTGCATCTAACAGGAATGCTTCATTCTGGTAGCAATTGATTATTTCACAAAGTGGGTTGAGGCAGCTTCCTTTGCTACAGTAACCAAGAACGTCGTGGCATGGTTTATCCGACACAATCTGATCTGTCGATATGGTGTACCAGAGAGGATCATTACTGACAATGGTACAAATATCAATAACACGATGATCGTCGAACTCTGCAAACAGTTCAAGATACAGCATCATAACTCTTCTCCCTACCGGCCGAAGATGAATGGGGCCGTTGAAGCAGCTAACAAGAACATCGAGAAGATTATGCAGAAGATGATGATGACATACAAATACTGGCACGAGATGTTACCATTCGCTCTTCATGGGTACCGTACCTCAGCACGGACGTCGACAGGGGAAACACCCTACTCTCTGGTATATGGTATGGAGGCAGTCCTACCCATCGAAGTCCAGATACCCTCTCTCAGGATTATGAAGGATGCAGGTTTGAACAAAGATGACTGGATCCAAACCCAACTTGATCAGCTGAATCTAATTGATGAAAACAGACTTACTGCTATCTATCATGGTCAGACGTATCAAAGGCGGATGATCAAGGCTTTTAACAAGAAAGTCAGACATCAAGAATATCAAGTCGGGGATCTAGTAATCAAGTGCATCATTCTACCGCAAGGTAATCCCAAGGGCAAATGGACTCCCACATACGAAGGACCATTTGTGGTTAAGAACATTTTCTCGGGAGGAGCTATGATTCTAACCACCATGGATGGTGACGACCTTCCTCACCCCGTCAATGCAGACATAGTGAAAAGATACTACGCCTAATCAAAGACCCGCTAGGTTGACTGGCCTAGGCAAAAATAAGGGCTTCTCGGAGAACCAAAAGGGTTCGGGAAAAAGTAAGGGATGAAAATTAAAAAAAATTTACACCCGTCAAGTCGAAAACCTGAAAAGGCGACTTGGGCAAAAAAGGGTACCCCGGTGGACTGAAAACCCGAAAGGGCGGTCCAGGAAAAAATTAGGGATCAAAGCGTAATGCTGTGTCTCATTGGATCATCTTGCAACTAGACTTCGGTATCAACTATCAAGCTCAGACGACGCCAATCAAACTGATCCATCTTCGACCAAGTAGCAAAGTGATGAGACGCTTGAAGATATAAAGGCAATAGCAGAGTTGAAACTCGATGGGATTGTTTCACATAGCTGTTTTTCTTTCTTTTACACAAATTGTAATTTCTATATTTCGGCGGCGTTCTCTTACTAGGACGTCAACCTCTTTGTACAAAACGCCTATTACAGGCCAACTTATAAATCAATACAATTCATTTTCACAATAAATTTCGATTTGTTTTTCTGTTTTGTTTTTCCAGAACGTCCAATGATTCATTTTTGATATATGCATTTGAGAATAATTGCTGCTCATAAATATTTACATAAAAAGCAAAATATAATTACTCGTAATTCCAGGAACAGGGACAAACAAGAAGTGCCCAAACCCTACAATTACTCTACCCATCAGGCACAGGGACAGAGCCAGCTGGAGAACATGAGAAGTGGTACGTACACCCCCCACAGAGTAAGAAGTATCCAAAGACAGTGGTGTTAGCTTTTCCGAATAGGACATGGCTCTCCCCAGACGAGGTTCACAATCGCGAATGAGTCGGAAAAAATTTCCCCAAGCAGAGTTTGTTTATCACCAGCAACAGAAATTCATCCCCAGCTGAGTTATTTCTCCAAGTCGGCAGATCTATCAACAGAGTATCTCCTCTCCAACATAGTTATTCCCCACAGAGTTATCCACAAATAGAGTTTCATCCGGCAGAATATTTACAAGCCAAGGGGAAAATCCCCAGTAGTCATCTTTGTTCACCATCCCCGGCAGAAGTAGAGGAACTATGGTTTTTATAGCAATCAAGGATTTATTTTCCCAGATTCAGATTGTTATGTCAAGCATTTCGTGTTCATACATCATGACATGTGCATACATTACATATAACATAATCTCAGTTATCTTGAGAACCTCATCACAATGTATCTCATGCATCGCACATAACTAACCCTGTGTTTCTTTTAGGAAAGACAATTATTATCAACAATTTCTAGCAGGTCCATGATCAACACTCAAAGCTAAACAGAGTAATCATCGGCAACAAATGCAACCTCATCCAGGTTCCTTCTCACAACCCTACTATCCAGACTTTCATATCGAAGTAACCCTACTATCCAGGTTCCTCCTCACAGCCCTATTATCCAGGCTTTCATATCGAAGTAACCCTACTATCCAGGTTCCTTCTCACAACCCTACTATCCAGGCTTTCATATCGAAGTAACCCTACTATCTAGGTTCCTTCTCACAACCCTATTATCTAGGCTTTCATATCGAAGTAACCCTACTATCCAGGTTCCTTCTCACAACCCTACTATTCAGGCTTTCATATCGAAGTAACCCTACTATCTAGGTTCCTTCTCACAGCCCTACTATCCAGGCTTTCATATCGAAGTAACCCTATTATCCAGGTTCCTTCTCACAACCCTACTATCTAGGCTTTCATATCGAAGTAACCCTACTATCCAGATTCCTTCTCACAACCCTACTATCCAGGATTTCATATCAAAGTAACCCTACTATCCATGTTCCTTCTCCTAACCTTACTATCCGGGTTTGGCCTCCCTTATCCCCAGACAACAGTCCACAACACTGTAAGACCGAGACCCAATCAAACACAATTGATTTCACATTTCCCCAGTAAGTCGTGGTGCAGTATATACCCCGACTAAACACACAATTCACTTCCGTTTCCCAAACCAGAATTATTCCCCAGTAGAATAATGGACAGCCGAAGCTCCTAAAAACTCTATTTCTCCCAAGACAGAGACCAGCATTCCCCAACGAAGTCCTCCTCAACAACAGGTATACAAGTTCTCGCAAAGGAATCTCTTGTGCGATCGACACCCCTTCGGATGGCATCTTTAAGCCCATCTTCTGTCATCGACTTCCAAATGGCATCTATAAGCCGATTCCTGATATCGCAAGACAAGTATCACTTCATGCGAGTGCAAATTTCTAGGCACTCTAGTGTTCAATAATCTTCCACCTTCAGATCACGAAAGACAGACAAGCCAATCTACATCCTCAGGTTTAAGAAGATTTAACAGGGGCAGCTGTTGTACCCCAAAATTTGCCCTCACATATTTCTTAAATACATGTCAAGTAAGGTCCTCAAATTGCTCAAAGAAGTCCAAGAATTGACCAGACAAACTCTCTCCTAAGACAGTCTACCTCAAATTAGGGTTTCATTTTGCATCAAGATGCTTGAGTCCAAAGGATTCCAACTGCTCACCATTGTCCTAATATGTTCTAAAAATCATCCATGTCAAGTTTCAAGCCTTGCAGAGGAAGTTTGCTCAGTCAATTTCTCAAATACCTAGAAATCGACTATGCTAGGTCAAAAGTCAACTATGGCCTACATACATTCAAAATTCAAGATTTTTTGTCAACATCCTAATTTTGAAGTATCATTCATCATTTGATCAAGGGTTGATCATGATTCATCAAGTATTTCCCATAATTCATCAAAACCCAAAAGTTGCTAAATTAGGGTTTTGTAGGAAAAGTCAACTCTACTTTGACCAAGCATAACTTTCTCATACTTTATCAAAAATGACCCATACAAAGCTCATTTTGAAGAGGATGCAATTACCTACAATTCATATTCATCTCCTAAGTTCTAAATATGCAATCATAAAAAGATATGAATTTGGACATTATAGGTCATTTTGAAAAGTCAACAAAAACACCTTTTGGGTCAAAGCTTCATACATGAACATGGAAGACTCAATTGAGATGAGACCAAAAGGGATGCTTAGAGGACATCCTAAGATTTCTAAAAAGTCCAAGAACACCTCTCTAGCATCAAAATTGAGAGAGTTATACATTGTCCAAGTTGACCTTTTTTTTGCAAAATTGCCAAAAGTCAAATATGCTCAAATTTGCATCTTTTGCTAAATGGCCCAACTTTTATGCTTGCATCTCATTCATAACATAGTCCACGACCTATGGGACCCTCCATACTTTATTTATTCATTTGTTCAATTTATTTTGATTTTTATTCATTTAAAATTGAAATAAAATCAAATAAATCCTAATAAATCATATATTGCATTTTAGGGATGATCTTTTGCATTGAAAGAAGATCTCATATGCTGTCAATTGAAGATCAACTCGTGTAAAGTCAATTTGGTTTGAAAAAATATTGGATTTGAGCAAAATTGGAAAGGAATCATGTGCATTGAAAGATCAAATCAAATCTCCATGATGAGCAAGATTGAGGTCGTTTTTGTTGACCTAATAGTTTGTATTACATATACAGAAGAAGAGAAAGGCATGAGGGGGTTAGAAGCAGTCGTGCAGAGGTGAAACAAAACTCAAAAAATTGCAAGAAAAGTGGTGATTCAATCTCCGCGTTAGAGGCCAATTCATACCATTCTCACGACACCAACAGGTTCTTGGACATCTCCAGAAGGAATTCCACCCATTTGCAAGCTCTCTCACGCCTGGAATTGTGAGATATAGGTATCACGACTTGCTTCCAAATTTAAATTCGTTTTCATTGATTTATTCATCCATTTCATATTTTGATGATATATTCGTGTTTGTCATTGAGTTTGCAAACTTTTGGTACCATTTAATTGTATTTCTAACGCCTATACAGGAAGTTGGCATAGTTAGGGTTTTGTATTCTTGATTAGGGCTTTACGGGATATGCAAAATTGAGTATTGATTCTAGTACCATGAGACTTGTGAGGATGAAACGAGTAGAATGGTACCAGCCATGGCCATTTATCTTGAGCGCACGCGATTTTGGAGATGGACAAGGATATACCTACAACCAGTGTCTGTAGGTAAAAGTTTGTTTACCTAAAACGACGGATGAGAGGTAAACGATGATGCGTGTCATCCTTTGGTTGGGCCATTTAAATTTAGCGCGTTTTTTTCAAGGATTTAGTGTTTTCATCATATAATATTTATGTTTTATTGTATATACAAACGAAACACTTGGCTCAGTTGGTAAGCGTGCAAGGGGAAAGTGCAAAGGACCTGGGTTCGATTCCCAGGTCCCAACCTTCATTCTTAATATTTTTTAACAGGTAATCCAACGCTTTGCAAGTCAAGATGCTCACCGTGTACCATCAGGATCTGGCCCACTAATTCATCAATGTCCCTAGATCAACATACCATCATAGGAGGACCACCATGCGCCTCAGTCAAGCAGGCACACTGGATTGGGGCGAAGTCAAACAGGCCTCTGTCCATTTGGGCCCAGGAATTTACATTCCACCCCCCCCCCCCCCCCTTTTTGCTAAATACAGGCCCATCTCATCCTTCTTTATTTATTTATTTTTAATTCTTTTAATACTTTCTTTAATTAATTTTAATTCATTAATTAATCTTTTTTTCATAAAATTAATTTTTTTTATCAAAATTAATTTTATTAATTTAATTTAATTTAGTCTAATTTAGGGAAATTGTAATTTTGTTTTTTTCATAAATAAAATCAAAAAATAGAAATTAGGTTAAACTTTTGATTTAATTTTATTTTGCTCTTTGTCTCAAATAAATAAACCACAAAAATAGGTCGTAGATTAAATTAATTCTTTTTTTTCTTAAAATTAAAATTAATTAGAAGTAGGCTTTTCTTTCTTTTAATTTAACAATTTCTTTATTTTCTTAAAATAAAAAAACAAAACAAAAACATTTTCTTTATTAATCGCAATTAGGTTTAGGCAAGGGTCAAAATACTAATTATCTCGTATTCGATTCACCGCGCGCATATTATTTATTTATTTTCAATATTGTTGTAACTGTGCATGGTTTGTAATAGTTTAATCTAGGGTTTTTTATTTATCGCTTCTTCTCTGGTTTTTGGCTATGTAATTAGTTCCCCTCCCGAAGCCTTGTAATAGCATAGATTTACTTTCTCGCATCTTAATTTCTGCAAATATTTAACTGTCTAGATGTATGTTAATAGGATTGTATCACAAGATTGCATGATAATTTAGTACAGTTAGAAAACCCTAATATGCAAAGATAAATAACTGAAAACAAATCACTCGCACATATCACTCTTAGGGTATACCCTCACTTCGGTTGCCTTCGGTAAACGATCATTAAGCATGGGGTGTCTTAGTGGTTTCCCTCCTTGCACATCAATCGGAGAAACACCCTATTCTATGGTATACGGCATGGAGGTTGTCTTGCCTATTGAGGTCCAGATCTCCTCTCTGAGAATTATGAAGGATGCGGGGCTGAATGAAGACAATTGGATCCAGACTCGACTTGATCAACTAAACTTGATTGATGAGAAAAGGCTTACTGTTGTCTGTCATGGTAAAATGTATCAAAAACGGATGATCAAGGCTTTCAACAAAAAGGTCAGACGCCAAGTGTATCAAGTTGGGGATCTGGTGATCAAACGTATCATACTACCGCAAGGTGACCCCTAGGGAAAATAGACTCCTACATATGAAGGACCATTTGTAATCAAAAACATATTCTCAAGTGGAGCAATGATCTTGACCATCATGGATGGCGACGATCTATCGCACCCTGCGAACGCAGACATAGTCAAAAGATACTACACATAAGAGACCCGCTAGGTTGACACACCTAGGCAAAACAAGGGTATCCCGGTGGACCAAAAAGGTTCGGGCAAAAATTAGGGATAAAACAAAAAAATCTGTACACCTGACAAGTTGAAAACCCGAAAGGGCGGCTTGGGCAAAAAAGGGTTTCCCAGTGGAATGAACACCCGAAAGGGCGGTCCAGGAAAAAGTTAGGGAATTAAAGCGTATGACTATGTCCGATTGGATCACCTTACGGACAACCTTTGGCTTCAACTTACGAACTCAGAGGTTCTGATCAATTCAATCATCTTCGGACGAGGCAACAAATAGACAAGATGCTCAGAGATACGAAGGATATAGAAGAATGGGAACCCCATGGGATTATTGCACATAGCTATATTTTCTTTGTATCAAAATTTTCATTTTTTACGACAGTATTCTCTTACCAGAATATTTGTTTCATTGTACAAAAATAATTACTCAAAGTCAATACAAAGATATCCCTTTGAAAGTGAAAAACTATCTTTTTTTTTTCTTTACTCTTGTGTTTTGTTTACAAAAATGTCCAACGATTCATTTTTGAACATATGCATTTGAACATAATTACTGTTTATAAATAAACAAAATAGAAAGACAATCACTGATGGCTTTAAGAGGTAGGGAAATCTCTCTATGCTATTTCCATAATCCCCCGCAGTGTGCAGTTCAATCCCCAGCGGAACAGAGCTCTCAGTTATCAATCCCCAGTAGAAGTCGTCAAATTTCTCCGAATTCCCCAGGCAGGATTTTCCAAGCAGTACACGGATTTCCCCTTACAACAGTGTTTATTTCTCCAAGCAGAAATTCATCAACACTTAGACTTCACAACATAAAGATTTATACTCCATTACCCTCAGCAGCAGTCAGTGATTTATTTTCCCCAATCCAACAGCAACGTAGCAGATTAGCTCACATAAGCATACATCGCACCCATATATCATAAACATTGATGACACAAATGAATTATACTATGCATTTCATACAACATAACATTGCATATTAGCTAACATTTTACCTTTTTCAGGATAAGATTAATCAACAGCTACCATTAACAATGTTCAAAGTCTTCAGATACAGTTCAGATACGCTCCAGACACAGATGCCATTCTGATACTCATTCAGACTAAGCTTTCAGATACAGTTTAGATACGCTCCAGACATGGATTCTATTCTGATACTCACTCAGACTCAGCTTTCAGATACAGTTCAGATACGCTCCAGACACAGATGCCATTCTGATACTCATTCAAGTTTCAGATATAGTTCAGATACGCTCCAGACACGGATGTTATTCTGATACTCATTCAGTTCTCAACTTCCAGATACAGTACAGATATTCTCTATACACGGACTCCATTCTAATACTCATTCAAAATCAGCCTCCAGATGCGGTACAAATACGCTCCAAATACGGATGCCATTCTGATGCTCATTCTTTCAGCTTACCAATTACAATTCAGCAATAACTTTGGATGCCATCTACAAGCCCATCTCCAATAACTTTCTATCACTTCTCCAAATGGAATCTTTAAGCCCATTCCCTCTACCATCACATCACCGAGTGCAAATTTCTTAGCACTCTAGTGTCCAATCATCTTCCAGCTTCGAGTCACGAATGGAAAAACTAGCCAATATAACTCTCCAGGCTTAAGAAGATTGAACAGGGGCAGTTGTTGTACCCCAAAATTTTCCCTCTCACTTATCAATAATTTGCTCACAAGATCTCCTTGGGTTCAAGACTGCACTAGGGTTTGATCAGCTAAAGACACCTCTTCAAGCACTGATGACCAAAATTAGGGTTTGAGTTTGCACAAGGATTTTTGAACTTTATATGCTACATATGATTTTCATGGATCATTATGGACCCCTAAGATTACTCATGTCAAGTTTTAAGCTTTGAATAACATTTTTGATCAGTCAATTGAGCAGTTGACCTACAAATCAGTTGTATTGGGGAAAAAGTCAACCATGGCCAATTTAGAGTCAAACTTCATAATTTTTTATCCAAATCAACATTTTAAACTCATATGTATCATTTGATCAAGTTTGGACCATAACTTCTCAAGAAATTTGATCAAATCTCCAAAAGGGCAAAATGGTCAAAATTAGGGTTTTTGATTGAGAAAGGGCAATTTCTGGTTTTTGACCTAGCAAATGTTCAATTTGTTTAAGGCATGATATCAAGAGTCTAATTGCATCATTTTAACCTAATGACATGGTTCAAAACATTGCAAGTCCATTGGATTGACAAATGAATTTTGCAGTCAACTGATCAAAAGTCAACTGTATACTGAAAAGTCAAACTTTGACTTTTTGGTCAAATTCAAGTGCCAAGGATTACAATTCATCAAAACATGTCAAAATATGAAACTTATTCATCAAGAAATCAAAAATTCAAGATTTCATTTTGAAAAGTCAAAATTTCTAAACTTAGAAATTTTTCTAAGTGTTGGAAATTTCATATTTTTTCCATAACTTTGAGCCAAAATTTCACCATGATGTAAGATGATTCAAGAGAAACTTCCAACATGAAAGTTGTAGATCTCCATGAAATATAAAACTTTGCTTTACACAACTCCTTCCAAAAATTCTTGGATCTCATGTTATAATTTTATGAACATGTGGTCATGAAACTAAACACTTAGTGAAATTTTGCCCTAATTTGGTCAGGATTTTTGACCCAACTTCATGGAACTTTTTCATATAGTTCCAAGGGTAATCTTCAAAATCAATTGAAAGATGTATTGTAGAGAACATTCCAAGCTTTCCAAAATGTCCAAGAACTCCTTGAGATCATTCTTGAGTAGGGAGAATCAAAGAGATGAAGTTAGGGTTTTGTCACTTGAATTACAAGTCATTTTTTATGAACACATGAACCAAATCCATGCTAGGCTGCATAATCTTTGCTTTGCAGGCATCAAACTTGTTTGTCACTCCATAATTAAATTTTTACACAGCTGTTAGGGCTTTGATCCAAACAATTAAGCTATTATCCAAGTTGCATTTCCATTAATGGCACAAAGTTAACATTGCCATTCTTGTAAAGCAAGCTTTTTGCATAAAGTTCATTCTTGAGCCTCTAACTTGTTCTCTATGATCACACTCTATCCACAAAGTCAGAAGCAAGCTTGTTTAAAGCATAACCACTCTATCTTAGCAAGTACAAGGCATGGAAACTTGTTTTGTCAAAAAATCACATGTTTAACTTAAACATGTAAATTTGAATTCTGATCAACTAGAGCACTCCAAACTTGTTGCTTATAAATAGAGTCATTATTTGTGAGCTATAGGATGAGCTTAAGCACCCTGAAATACACCAAAACTCTCTCAAATCAGAAATTGCCCAAAAACTCCATTGTTGCACAGTTTCTGACCTTGGACTTCAAACTTACATTTCCCTCGTGCGTTTCTTGGCCTTTTAGTTTCTAAAGCTTCCTTACATCAAGTGTAACCTATCCATGTCCCTGTTTCATTAATGTAACATCATTTACCATATCCTCCATAACCAAAAACAGAGCATTGCACATTGACTTCTCCGGGTCATTTCAACCACTCTCAACTCAAGCAAACCATTGCATTAGCTTCCTAGGACCTCAAGGAAGCTAACTTGATCATCACCACTGCCTGAAACAAGCTCAAACTCCAAACACGATTTCCAGTTTTGAGGTATGTTTTCTCAACTTGGAACTCTTCATACAGGCATCATCAATAGTTTATTTATGAACAAAACATGTAGATATCATTGCCCTGAAGCTAACCATGTCCATAGTTTCCATTAATTTTGCTTGAGCTTAGAGAATTTTGAAACTGAAATTTATGAAATTTTTAGGGTTCAAATTAGGGCCATTAAAATTCATGCTTATCTTTGATCTATAGTTTTAATACTTTACATTTCATGCATATTTACAGTTTTCATTTTTGATGAGAAATGAGCAAGTTACAGTTGGTCTGGCTGGAGATTGAAGATGAAGTCTTCAGGGCGCGTTTTGCCTTATAGATTTATTATTTTACTTATGTTAACGGATGTATAGCCACCCCAGTGGTAGAAGCGCGCGCGTGTAACCTATGGGACCTGTGTTCGAGCCCCAGTGGTACCCTTTTGCATTTTTTACATGTTTTACAATTCTGACTTTTTTTTGTTTGCAGGGCGCTGGGCCTCTTTGGGTCTAGCTTATTTTTTTATTCTGCTAGTTAACCCCCTATATTCCATTGACACCCCTGGCCCAAATTTATTTATTTTCTTTTTTATTTTCATTTTTATTTTTCTTAAATATATTTTCTAAATACTAAAAAAAATCATAAAATACAAAAAAAAATGATAGATTTATATTTTGACTTATTTTATTTTATTTTTCTCACAAAAATATTTTTATTTATTATACTTTATTTATTTTATTAAATAATCTTGTAAACTTAATTAATATTATGTTTTTATTTATTTATTTTTCACACCATTTAAAATACATTATTTTTAATATTAAAAAAGGCCAAAATATTTTATAATACTATAAATATTTTTAAGATAAAAATACCAAAAATACTTTTCTAAACCTATTTTCTTTTAATCAAAAAAATAGAATTGGGGTTTTATTCAAAAATCTTTTCTTAATAAATTTAAACTTGATTAATTACTTTCTTTATTTAATTAGGTTAAGACAAATCTTTTTTCATGAAAGAAATCAAACAAAGATACATTCTCTTTACATTTTGCATTTTTTGTACATTCATTCATTTTGTATTTTGTATTTATTTATTTCCTTGTACATTGATATCAATTCAATATGGTTGTAATAGACTAATTAGGTTTAAATTCTTGCAATCCCCATTCATGAATTTGTATACCCCCTCCCCATAAATGTTGTAATAGCGTAGTAACTTTAAATTTCGCAATTTATCGCTTTTATATAACATGCTAGTAATTAGGGTTTGTATGGAAAGACTAAAACCAACACTTAGAAAATCCTAATTCAAGACAAAAACAAGCATGAAAACAATACACTTGCACACAAGCACCCCTAGGGTTATTCCACTTGGTTGCCTTATACAAAATGGCCATATTACGCATGTAAGGTATCTTAACAAAAACAAACAAATACAAGATCATAGTCCCTCAATGACGCTATCTAAGTTGCCTTACAAATGATCTTAGTCCCTAAAAAAGTATGCTAAGATACCTTGCAACATTGCTAATCATGGTTATACGATGACCCACGCCCGTCCCGTTTACATCCAAAGATAGGGTTGCTTACCAAATAAATGGTAAGACAACAATGTAAAAGGAAAAGAGAATGACCAAGAAAGACATTTGAGTAGGTAGATTGCTCCTAATTACTTGCTCCATTTCAAAACAAACGTCCTTGCTACTTTCAAAAAAACAATCACTTACACTTTCAAACATCTTACAAACTTGAAAACATTTTTAAAAGATCAACATCTTTGTATACATTCTTACAAACAAGAATCATTACAAAGATTGCCTAAACAATGGCCTCTCTACAAAATACTTTCAAAAACCACACAAAGCATAATTTCAAACAAAAGCAAGTGATCTAGAAAGTAACTAAGAGCCCATGGAAAACCATGGAAGAAAAGGATGCTAATACCTTCCCTTTTCATAATTTACCCCTCGAACTCAAGAAATAATCTCAAAGGTCTTTCATGTGCTTTTTCACCTTTCCTTTTGGATAAAAGAAAAGTCGGTGGCGACTCTTGCTAACCGCAACATTTGCGATCAAACGCAAAACACCCAAGTCAGTTCTCCCACTGTATCACAACTTGATTTTACAAAGTTAAAACAAATGGAAACCAACATTATTTCTTGGAAGTGGTGGTTGTTGTCTAGTTGGAGCAATTGGGGTCACAGAAGGGCCTAGTCAGTTCACAACATTGTGGTTCTAATTCTTTAATGATTTAATATATGGCTTCAGAACCACACCGAATTTCTTTTTGTTGTTTAAAACAACTAAAACTTTTCTTTTTAATCATATTTTCGATATTTTTCTTCATTTTAAAGGTGAATAATCATATTCTCAATTAAAATTTCTTTTGTTTTATGGCGAAACAAAATTTTGAAAATTTTCTAACTAGGGGGCAATTTGTCAATAATAAAAGCAATTTGAAATAATTCATCTAAATACATACCTTTAGTGATGATTTCATGAGCAATCTTTTGAAATTCACGACTTTGGGTCTTCTCTGACCTTTCATCTACCATCAGATGCTTCACGTAGCTACTAAAATCCTTCTTCTATTCTCCAACTTTATCAATGTTATACTTGTTTTTCAGAGCCACATAAACCTATTTTGAAGTATCACATTTACTGTAATAGTCATACAAATCATTTGCGAGTCCATTCAAATTATTATAGTCATTCTCTTTCTATAAGGAGATTTCTTGCCTTAGCTGTAAATCCTTCGCTTTAATCTATGATGTAAATTCAGATTCATCGAAATTAACAGTTCCATCTGAGTCCATACATTTTTTTCTATTAGTTTGTTCGACTGAACCAAAAGGAACAGTAGAAATGTCATAATAAAAAACATTGACAACCTTATTTATGCTTAAGAAAAATCTCATTTTTGTTGCCAGCGTTTGAAATCCACTCCCTCAAACTTGAACGGTTTATCCGAGACAATCGTGGAAGCACCAATAATTTCTTCGATAGCCATGGCAATTCGAAACGTCTTAAAATTATTATTTTATAATTTTGAAAAATTATCCACCAAAGAAATTACTAGGTTGATTCACAGACTAGGTCGCTCTATTTAAGACATTTTGTGGCACTGTCCAAAATTATGCACAGCAATCGAACTACCGCGCCGACTCCAGGATAAAACAAATTGGTTCTATACTATACGATTACTACTTGCATGGTAGATAATAGGTCCTGAAATAAACCCTCTTATGGTACTAAGACCATTCGAAGATGGTATAAATACCACCATAGTATCTAGTGTAACCTCCAGTCGAAATAATTTCTCAAACCAAGAGAAATTTCAATAATTCTCCAAAGAGAATTCAGAAATGGTCATTTGACCATTCAAAAGGATTTCTCAAACAAAGAAATTTGAATAATTCTCTAAAGAAAACCAAAAAGTTATACTTGATAACTTCTCAATTCAAACGAGGAGAAATCAACATTATTCTCTAAAGAGAATTCAAAAAAATACTCAGAAATTTTAATGAGTAGAAAGAAAGCGGGAGAAGTTGGCACTTTGACAATTCGAAAGACGCGGAATTATGAGAGTGAGGAAGAAAAAACTAATAAATAGTATTTTGTGTATTTTAGAATGAAACATGTGCACTTCTTATATAGTGAAGTAAGCTAGCCAATGAATGTATTCTAAACAATGTGGGACTTAGAGCTTTTTCAATTAACAAACAACAACAATTTTTTTTAAACAATATGAGACTTAAAAGAATTTTTAAATACATCATATTGTAACCAGGACTTGTTCTAACACATTCAAATATTGTACATTTTTATGGATTTGAATCCCTTTGTTTACAATGTTGTAAAAAAACAAAAGTTTATAGTTTGAAAATGCCAAAATAATATTCATTGTTTGTTTTCATGTCTCAATTGCAGATACACCTTATTTTTTTATAAATACTTTATTTTAGAAATAATGATTATTGATTTGTTTTATCTTATTCTGAGTCCCAGTAATTTAGAATCAAGTGTATTAATGTCATTAAATTTAATATTTTGTTGATATGAAATTCTACGATGGTAAATAACATATTTTGATATATTAAAATGTTATGAAATTTTGGTATTATCATTTTAATCATAGTTTGTTTACTACTGCCCTGGTCTGATTTTTTTAACTAATTATATCGTTTTAATTAATCCCTAAATTAAATTATTGATTCATTTTTTTTTATCATGTTGTCATGCCATATCATCACAACTTAATTTTTTTTCCAAATATTTAACATAATTGATTAATTTGGCTAACATAATGGTTTTTAAGGGTCAAAATATAACATTGATTAGATAAGAGACTAAAGTAAATTTAAAATTAAATTAAAGGAGTTCGCGACTAATTAAACCTTAATTTTATAATTATTCACATAATCAATTCATTCGAGCTACATGCACACCCCTTTTACAATTATGTCATTCTTTACCTAATAGTTAGTATAATTTCTTTTGTCTTGATAATGTAATCACACACTCTTTCCATCGAAAATTTTCACTTATTACTTGTAATTTTTTGTTAACACAATTTTACTACACTTATAATTTTCACACCAACAACCAACATGAATCACTACACTTGTAATTTTGGTGACTTGCTCATTTTGTCACTGTATGAATAATTTCCGAGAACTCTATTTAAAATTATGAATTTTATGAAAGTTAAAAGCAGTTCGATAAGAGAAGTTTTCTATAGACCAACTTTTGGCATATTATCAACTCTTACTCTCTAACATTTGAAACTGATGAAAATTTGCAAGCAAACACTTTTAAGTTTGGGATTGTTCATTAGATATTTGTTGGATTTGGTCTCTCTTCCTATGCGGAGAAAGACTCAAATATAAATAGTTCATTTATATCACTTATTTAAGTGGAGAATGTCAATTTATGATTGAGAGAGATAGAGAGAAAATAAGGATTCAAAAGAGAGAAAAGAAGAGAGAAACTCCTTCCTGTTTTTCTACAACCAGTCTCACTAAATCGACGATCCCAGATTCGTTAGTAGTTGAATCAAGCTCAAATTATGAGGGAAGGTTCTCAACACATATATCTAGAGCTGTCAAATGGGTCGGTCCGACCCGACCTGCTTCGGCCCGATGGGCCAAATTATTTAAATGGGTTTTCCAGACCCAACCCGATTACTTAATGAGATACAGAAAATGAGCCCGACCTGTTTATCAAGGGTCCGTGTAGCCTGATGGGCCAGCCCGGCCCGTATTTCAATATTATAGTTTTAATTTTATAAAAAAAGATCTATTGGATAAAAGCTACGTAACATAAGTAGAGAGTCATCATAATCTTAGTTAAGTGATGTTTAAAATATTCATCAAATCAACATCCATATATATATATATATATATATATATATATGAATGTCACAAAATTATCTATGTAAAAGTACAAAGTAACTTAATATTATCACCAATACTTATCAAATTTTCTCTCCCTCTCCCAACCATTTCCTTGATCACATCATCTTGAAAATATATTTTCATCATCTTTACCTTTTCTTTATCACTTGAAAACACACTTATGCAATCATATCTTATCTTAATCTTTTTCCCTAAAATTTACCAAATTTTTTTTAATATGCCAGCCCGAAGCCCGCTTGGTTCGGCGCGGTCCGGCCCATGAAAAATATAGGTCCGATGGACCAGGCCAAAAAGATAGGGTACTATTTTTTAAAGGTATTTGCGGCTCGACCCGTGCTAAATTATTGGGCTTATGGGTCGGTCCGATGGACCGGACCCATTTTGACAGCTTTACATGTATCTAACTTTAGACAGTTGGGATCTTTAAAACAAGGTCTAATCTGAGAGATATCCGCTTTTCACTGAAGTTGAATATTTGGGTAATTTTCAGCTTTTGATTCTTAATGTAATCTAGTTTGCTTTGTGATTTGCGGTTGTTATCACTAGTTTGTGAATCTCTAAGACTCTCTTGTACCCTTAATTAATTATAGTGGAGCTATTCTTTGGTCTGAAAGACTCGTGGTTTTTACTATCATATTGAGGGGTTTTCTACGTTACAATATCAGTTTTGTGTCTTTATTTGTTCGATTTATCGTCTTATTTTTGTTGTTGATCCTTAAGGTTCTTACAACTGTGGGCAATTTTAAATCTGATGCGTATTAGTCTGTTATTGTGTCTTAATTTTCCATTAATATCATTCTCTTATATTAGAGATAAAGTTTAAAAATCCAAAAAATCTCACATTTTCAATATCAATCTTGTGATTGGGGTTTTTGACCCAATATTTAACATCTAGAGCATGGTTAGCTAAAATGGCATCAAGAGCTCATGAGATATCAATCTTTTATATTACTATCATTTTCACAGTTTTATGTTAGTAGAAATGATAATAATATTGAGTGTATTGAGTTCAGTAATTTCATCCATGAGATGAATTTTCTTGATCTCCCCCTTCTTGGTAGGAGTTTTACTTGATACCAAATTTTTGATGGAGTTGCGAGTCGTTTGAACATGATTCTTATATTGGGTGGTTGGTGAGAGTTATGGGAGACAATGTCTCAATAGGTTTTGCCTAGAGATGTGTTAAACCATTGTTCTATTATTCTCCGATGTCCTAACCAAATGTGGTTCCTAAGCCCTTTCATTTCAATATTCGTTTTCTCATCCTTGTCTTCATGAGTTGGTGCTTAGTAGTTAGTCGAGCTCCCGGATCTCCGGTCATATTTTATCCTTAAAGAAAAACTTAAAGCATTGAAAGGTGTAGTGAAAACGTTGAATCATCAAGTTTTTGGTGACCTTGACTCCCATATTGCTTCCTCAAAGAAGGAGTTAAATTCTTTAGATGATAGAGTTGAGTAGGACGGGCTTTTAGTGAGGGAGATTGACTCCAAGAAGAAGGTAATACTTGATCTATGTTCTTCCTTTGAATCAAATATGTCCATTTTTTTTATAAACTAAGAGTCAAATGGCTTAATGAGGATGATGTCGAATACTAATTTATTTCATGGATAAATTTAAAAATGGGGAAAGAAAAAGTTAAAGTTTGAGGTTGTACTTGTGAAAGTGAGAGAAAACCAATTTATTGAGAGTTAAAGTGAATTCAATGTTCTTCGAAAAAATATTTTAATTAATGTCCTATGGCCTATTTACACAATCTTGAACATCTTGAACACATCTTTCTTCTACATTGTATTTGGAAATCTAAGTTATATTCCTATGACTTATTGCCTTAACACAAGCATGGGAGTAACTTGTGTTGTATCTTCTTCCTTTAGTCACCTATGTATACCGAATGAATGAAAATCAGTTTTGCCCTAAAAAAATTAAAAAGTCAAATTTTATTTTCAAAGTGTAAATGTATTCCAACAAACTTAAATTTAAAAAACTTTAATGTGTTTAAAAATTTTAAAAAAAAAAATTTGTTTTCAAGTGTGAGACAAATTTGTATTTCAATTGATTTTTGTGGGTTGGAGTCAATTTTAAGGGGTATGAATTAAGATTTCTGTAGATTTCTTGGACTACTTTTTCTTTTAATATTTAAGTTCTAGAGGCCCAATTTTTTTTTTCAATTTATAAAAAGTTGTCAGCCTATTGAGCTTTGCAAGTTGATACTATGTTAAAGGTCCAATCTAAAAATTCCAATCTAATGAACTCTAAAATCCCCTGACTTATTACTTACAAACACTTTAGTTGTTGACCCCAAAAAAACACTTTAGCTTTTACTTACTATTAACATTTTTGAAATATTATTCATAAAGTTAGTCATGTGAAGTATTATCATATAATATATAGTAACAAAAAAGTTAACACACTGGTTGTTTTGGACAGTATTTTATGCAGAATACACTAGTTTTTGTTACACATAAAATACACTATTTTCCAAAAAGGTGAAAAAGAATAAAGATTCAAAGTGCAACAAGAGTGTTATCAGTTTCAAGAACACGTATCAATATATCATACGAAAATGAAACAAAAAAAAAGTAGTAATGTGTCAAACAATAACCCCCCTGTGTCACATTCTGAATCACTCCAAATATTTCAACTCTCATTCGTGCGTTATTATAAGAGAGGTTTTAGATTTCAGATCATAAACTCAGATGAATATAGTGAGTATAGTTGTGAGTAGTGTGACCCATTATTTCTTTGCTCCCCAATAACAAGGCATCTTAGGGTCACATGTGGAGACCCATGTGCCAAACAAGTTCACCGTATCCAATATATGCAAATAATAAAACCTATAGTTTTATTCCTATATAATGCATACTTTTTGTATTTTTTTTTTATATATATATTTAACATGCAATATGGAGTATTTTAATATTTTTATAAGACAAAAAACTACAACAGCATTGTTCTGTGGGCTCGACCCTCAATGCGGGGACCGATTCCCTAATCTAGGACACGTGTAAGAAACTTGTATACTTAGTTTTCTTGAGAGCCATACACGTGTACTTTTTTAGGACCATCACAAACCACTCATATAGCATAGTTTCTGAGTTCTGACACCATGATAATAATCAAGACTATGACATGAGGTTCCAACATCTCATTGCTGCTTTATTAGCTCATTTTCTGTGTGAGATCCATATTCACATGAATATGTTTGAATAGTGTTAATTATGGTACCATCAAATTTCACCTAAAATTTGATATCTGGTTTTTAACTAATTTCCCTTTTATTTAAGTAGTTCAAATTAATATATAGTATGCTACTTATTGAAATGAAAGTATATATTTAATAAGATTAATGCGTATACTTTATTTTCCTAAGATCACGAGCCAATGCATAAATATTAATTAAAAGAAGAGGTAGATGGAGAATGGGAATAATAAAAATAGAAAGCCATAAATAGTGAAAATGAAAGATGAGAATTGGCTGAGAAAGGGTGTTCAACTTTTACCTCTCAATAATTGAAACTTTGAAAAGCTTAATTTATTTCAAACATAAACATCAATCATAAATCTGGTGGACAACATCTTTCCACGTCCGACAGACACAAAATTAACATCCGAGAGGGGTTGTCAAAGGTTGGATGGAGCCATGTTAATGTCTCTATTCCAAATATCTATGTTATTATTCTTCCCATCAAACATCTCCAAAATTTTCAGTGGATTCCAACTCTTCATTCAACCAACATACATAGATTCCCTAAACTAAAATCTTAACTTTCATTTTCACTAACTAACAAAAAACATTAACATTACTTCATCTATCCTACATTACAAAATCAAAAAGAAAGAAAGAGAAAAATATTGAGACTTTCCTTCGAACTTAAGCACCAATTATTCTATACAAGTCCTATTCTTCTTTATTTTTTTTTTTCTTTCTTTCTCTCTTTTGTCAACTTTGTTATGTGCCTAATAAATCAAAGAATCTAAGCAATAAACCTCTTACAGTCTCGATCATTACATTATAGATTAACTTTTTTCTGCATGTTTCTTGTTGCAATAACACGGGCACAGCTTTTTGCATGTGCATAATATCTGTGGTCATTTCACATGATTTGTTTCCTTATTTTTTATACATTAGTTTCTGCCCTTTTCTTATTGTATATTGTGCCACTTCATAAATCTAGCTACTTAAACAAAACAAACAAATAGGGTTCATAAGATAGTGGTCATATTATGGAAATCTCCCAAACTTTTCTTCTTTTTTCTTTGTTTAGAGAAATAAAAATGGAGCGTTGGTTTCTGTTATTATTGATATGAAAAATGAAACACCTTTTGTGTACATGGGACAGGTAACCTTCTTTTTATTTTTTTATCACCAAGGTGCATGTGATGAGTGGAACTTAATTATCAAACCTAGAATCTCTATATAAATAATAATAGTGCAAAGTTTCTCACAATTTGATTCTAGATCAATAATAATTGGTGAAACATGAGAATATTGTAGAAAATGGTTGGTACTAACACCAATAAAATTATGTCTTGATTTAGATGGGTCTAGATCAAAACTTTTTACAACCATTCAAAATGCATATATCGATTTTTTTTAATAGTAAAAGGAGGAATCATATATATAATAATATAAAAGAGAAATAAAGACCATTATTATTGCGCAAGAACAATAAACTCGACAAAACCCAGAATGAAAATCAGACAAAAGAGCGAAACAATTGAATAACGTGAAAAGAAAAAAAACAAGTTAATCAGTCTAATAAGTCGAACGATCATGTATCTTCGGATGCGTCAAGCCTTTTGAAAGAGCAAATTGGAGGAAAGTAGACACGATCACATGCACTAAACAAAAAGAAGACAACTGATCATCCACGTCACTTGTCATATGAGTGAGTCTCACTCCCAATTCACCAGAGAAATGACTAAATTCAGAGTATTGACATGTACTCACTTTCACGCCAAGCTAATAATAGAAAATTAACCACCAAACTTTCTCGAAGAAAAATAGTTTTATTTCATATTTTTCAAATAGTCCAAATCACAAAATGTTAGATTGAGACTAGGTCCCCTTGTGCTAGACCCTGAAATATTAGAAGTGTTCAATTTTCTAGAAGTGTTAAATGTTACATATAAATATTAGAAGTGTTCAATTTTGTAGAGCATGGCTATTTTTACTGTATTTCAATATTGGATTTATGGTAATAGACAGAACCCATGAAACCATTTTCAACACTTAAATAGAATACATAAATGTCAGTATACTAGAAATGCATGACAGAACTAAAGCTATTGAGGGTGTTACAGGCAATATGGCCAAAGCAACATTGATGTAAACATTGAATAATAATGACATATATGGCACAAAGTGTTGAGTATTTGTGAGCACCTATATAAAGTGTAGCCCACAAGTTAAACTTTTGAGTCAGCTTCAGTTATAGGATAAAAATATTCTAAACAAGCCAGTTGATAAGGGACCCTCTTTTACTCTTATTATTACCTGAATCTCCAAGTATTCAATCATTGAATGGTTATGATGATCTTATCTCCATATTAAGGATATCTTACTGAGATATATATAGCAAGTTCGTTTTTGCTACATGTTGTTTGTTAGTTATATGAACATCACACGTGTGAGAAGTGGTCCTAAAGTTTAATGCAAGTGGATTATTAATTAAGATAACCTTCTAGGTGTTTTAGGTAGGTGGAGTTAATTTCTTTTTGACATGGCTATGTACTACATTACTATTACTTTATTGTACTAGCATGTTCAATGAATCAAGACTATTATTATATAGTATTAGTAATATTATAGAGATTAATCAATGTTGTTATGATATCCAAATCAAGAATTTATAATGTGTCTTTTAACTAAATATGTAGTAAATAGTTTGAAAAGAAAAACAATAATTGGTGAGAAATGGAAGGTGAAAAGATAGATGTGAAATGTGAAATGAAGTTGCTGGTTTCACTTATTGGTCGTGAAGACCTAAGAACTAGTTCAAGTATCACTTCATGAAGTTATATTCAAGATGCTATATCTTTCTTTCTTTCTTTCTTTCCCAATGTAGAGTGCAGTGTGTCGTCAAACATAAATGGTTGAGAATGAAAGTGATCTGCACCAATTTTTAAGTATTGGATTGTCAATTTTTGTCTTGAAATTTTGTCTCAATGCATGTATTCCACATATATCATTTGTTCAACACTATCTAGCCATTAAATATTCTATTATATTATGTAATTTATGACTATTGTTTATAATTTTTTAGTTGCAAAACAGTAATATTGATAAAATATCAAAGAAAAGAATTAAAAGTTACATAATATATATAGAGGAACAAAGAGCACTATAAGTGTTCAAGAAGGGTCACTCTTACTAACTACAAAGTTATAAATTAAACATGAAAAACAAAAGAACAGAAATCGCCATCGAAGGAAAACAAAAGCTAATCAAACCACCTAGCTGACTATCTTGAGATAATAGACACAAATTGACCTACGACGACAAGAAGCTTCACGAAGGTAGATACAACCATCTACACAAAATAAAATGAGTGAAACCAGTCACTCATCACACCCCTAATTACCTATGACATCATTATGGGGAGTATCTATATTGGATCAAGAGCAACACATAAGTGAAAGAGACACTATATATTCACCCAAAATCTTAAGGTGATAGGTGTATGAATCCTCTCACTTATAAAGTACTCAACCTCCTCCACTTTTCCAAACAATGTGGGACTAACAAATCACACTTGTACACAACAATCTCCCCCTCAAGTGTGAGTCCATCCACTATGCTCCCCGTTGCGGGCACTACAACGGAACACGCCACCTGACCACCACATTCTCAGAAAGACTTTCGATACAAGAAGTCGGTCTCTTATTTGAACCATCGGCTCTGATACCACTGTGAGGTTATCATAGGGAGCATGCACATTGGGTCAAGAGCAACACATAAGTGAAAGAGACACCACATATTTACCAAAAACTTTAAGGTGATAGGTGTATGAGTCCTCTCACTTATAAAGTACTCAACCTCCATTTTTCTAAGCAATGTGAGACTAACAACTCACACTTATACACAATATTACCCAGTCACTTAAACGGGTTTCACTCTCAGTTAATTAGAAAAATGAAACAACTCTGACGCATAGGAAATGATCCATTTCCACGTCAAACTAATAATCATCATTTATGGATTAACCGTCGAGCTTTCTTAGCAAAAAAATAATTTTGTTATGCATTTTCTAAATAATCCAGACCATAAAATGCCTTATCGAAATCAAGCTTAAACACATATATATTTCTCATTGTTAGAAGTTATTCATATTTAGAAGTCGATGTTACTCAGAAGTTGTTGTTAGAGTTAAAAGCTTATGGGTCTGTTTAGTCATAAGTAATAGTTAGATATTTTCTTGAAGCTTTTCTATGTTAGCACAGATATTAAGTATTCTTTTGTTTGTGTCTACGTGGCAGTTTATTTTGTGTATTTAAACAAGTTTTAAGCTAAGGTTTTTGTAAGAAAGTAAGTAAGATTTTTATAATAATATTTTTTTTCTCAACAAGTTTGTTGTAACCGTTTTTTCCCTCTCTTATCTTTCTCTCTATTCTTCCATCTTCATCTTCATCTTCAATTTTGTGAACCAACACCCATGACTAAACTCTGGCGCAGTGTTAACACATGAGGTAACATCTGAAGATAGTTTAGGATTTGAAAGTTCTGAAGATGAGTCAGAGTTAGAAGGATACTCTGAAGATGAGTTAGAAGATGATTATGATTCTAAAGGTGAATATGATTTTGATCCAGATTTTGATGATGATCCAAAATCTGGTGGTCAAGACTTTGGAGATCATGCTTCTAAAGGTGAGACTTCTGGAGGTGGTCCAACTTCTGGAAAAAATCCAGAAGGTGATACGGTTCCAAAATCATAAGCAGATTCTGAACAAGCCCAGAGGCCACAAAGAATCAGACAAACACCAAAAAGATTTACAGAGTTTGAAATGTTGCAAGATACTTAAGTAGACTTAAGGGAGACGCTACCACGAAAAAATTATTTAATAACGGTTGGAAAAGACATATAATCACGTAGGTCTAGGCGTTGTTGTGTAGAGTGTTGTTCTAAATTCGTTACTAACAATCACGGTCCTGAGGGCGTTGTAGCTTACTAGAAAGCGCACGTGATATCACAATTGTTATACTTAGCAACCATTGTGATATATAAATTTAGGTACTGGCTTCGAAACCCAGCATAACAAATAAATTACATTAGATCATGATTACTACATAAATCCATTGTGGAACATACTCATAGTTTATTATATGCTAATGAATATTACTTGTTTTACCATATACCTCATTAAAGAAATATAAGCATTAAAATTGGTAAAGAGCTATATAATCTGAAAAATTAAACTATTCTTGAAAACCAACTTAAACACACCACTGTATTCTGAATTGCATGCGTCTCATCGTGCATATTTTATGTTCTTTAACACATATATAGTTCAATAGTCGAATTCCTTCATTGCATCGATATCTTTTATTATTGTTTACATCATCATCGTCACTTAATTATCATCGGGATTTTTATGATGATTTATCATCATAACAATCATGCATGATCTTAATAATCACAATGATAAGCGACAACGATGAGGTAAACTAGAATTGTAAATATCGATGTATTGAATGAATCGGACTATTGAACCATATACTATGTGTTAAAGAACATAAAATATGCACGATGAGACGCATGCAATTCAGAAAATATTGATTGATATAGGTTGGGTTTCAAATATGAAATTCTGGCACTTGCAACTGATCAGTCAAATTTTAATGCACATTCGTCTATGTTTGTACTTAGTCATTTCCATAGTTTTCCTTGTTTATTTTTCTATTTTATAATATTTTTATAATTTACTTTATTTTTGTCTTTATTTGATTTTCGTATTTTATTTTCAGCATTAGCAGCTTTTAATGAAAAAATCATAACTAGAATCGAGAATCAGATCGAAGCATTCTAATATGCGTTGGAAAGCCGAGATAGAGAGCTATAACTTTCATGTTAAAGTCAAGAGCTGGATCAGAATACATTAATACCAGATAATTCGTTGAAGTTTCTGCCTTTAGAATTATTTATTTTTGGGTCTTTTTTAGTGGATCTGGGTTATGTTTTCGACCCGGTTTGTTTTATAAGTGAAAACCCTTATTTTGTTTTATAAGGCTTGCAGCCGCTACAGTAGGGTTGTTACCATTCTATTCACGAAAAAAATATTATTTTTTCACTATTTTCTTAAATCGAACTTTAGACCAAACCACCCCCAATTAGATTTCTATTAGTTAATAAAAATTTCAAGAATCCTCGCGATACGATACTCGAGTCACTGTCGCTAAACTACATTTTTAAAAATAACTCGTTTTTGACTTGTGCATGACAGCGGGTCAAATTGGCGTCGTTGCCGGGGATTCTTTTTGTTATTAACCGATATTAGAGCCATAGGTTTAGTATTCTTACTAGTTTTTTCTTGTTTTTTTGTTGTATTTGTTGGTTTTCAGGGTTATAATACATGTTGCAGTACTATGACAAGTATTCCAGCCTACCAGGTAAGTTTGAAAGCTATATTTCGATTTGCTCTGAATTTTTTCTAGAAGTTCGACCCTCAAAATTACAAATTCCTCTTTTTTTCTATTTTTAATTAATTTTTTACTGTTTTCACTCTTATAAAAAAATCTTTAAAAAATCTTAAAATTCTTATTTTGCTTCATTAGCTTTATTTCGGTGTTTTTATTTTTTTCTGAATTTTTTAAAATCATTTTCCTTCTTTGTATTTGTTTCTACCTATTTGGGACATAGTTGATATTTATGTGTTTGTTGATAACATAGTTGAACAAAGAACTTTGAGGCAGTTGGCTGCCTCTGATGTGAACTATAATGGTGTATGTATTGACTATCTTGCAGTTGATGCATCTACTGAATTGAAATTTGATTTAATACACTTGTTGTCAAAGTTTAATGGTCTTGCAGGTGAGGATCCGCATAAGTATCTGAAGGAATTTCATGTTGTGTGCTTTGCACCTTCCGGGCCTTCACTAGAGGATATTGTCAAACAAATGGCTACAAATAATCTCTAATTTCAACAACAAATAGATTCCACTCTCCAGACTTTGCAAACACAGATTGGACAACTTGCCTCTTCAATGAATGCCATGTAACAAGCTCAAGGATCTAACCAACAACCCTTGGAAGAGAATTATGTTTTTCCAATAGAGTTTCTTTCTGAGACTATTGGTGATACTTGTATTGATTTGTTTGCAGCTGATTTTCCATCATTGTTTGATTTTGATGATGCTTACTCTTGTGATGTTTGTACTGACACTAAAATTTGTTCTGTTTGTGTTGAAATTGAGATTTCCTTGCAAGTTGATATTCTTACTACACATGAGGTTGTAAATGAAGTTGTTCACGTAGATGAAGCTCTAGACACCCCGACTTCCCGAAACAAACCATCCATCAAACAACCACCTTCCCGAGAACTGAAACCAATTCTTGAAAAATCTTAAATATGCTTATTTAGAGATGAATGAAAAACTTCTGGTTATAATTTCTTCTAAACTTTATTTTAATCAAGAAGTAAATTTTTTCAGGTTTTGAAGAAGCATAAGAAATGAATTCGATGGATCTTGGATGATATTTATGATATTAGTCCGTCCATGTGTATGCATAGGATCTCACTTGAAGATGTAGCAAAAGAAGTAAGGCAACCCCATAACCTTTTGATCTTTGGTGTTGTGGAAAAGAAGATCACGTGTCCATTTAACACTTTTACTTATCAAAGATTCTTCTTTGACCCTAGAATAAAAGGCGAAGGCCCTAATAAAAATTTCAAGTTCAATGGACATTACCCAAAGCTACTCCATGAGAGCCCCATTTTAGAAGAAGTGAATCTAGAAGATCTCTCTTTGGAAAAGGCTTCTTATGTGATCACTTATCCTCCTTGACCATTCAGGTGTGTTCTTTTCTTTCTCTCACTCTTATTTAATAGTTATGTTCTTTCATTGAGGACAATGCATGTTTACAGTGTGGGGGAGGGAATCATTTATTTTCTTTGCTTTTGTTCTTTGTTTTGTTTTTGGTTCAATAAAAAAATTGCAATTTCTTTTAAAAAGTTTTAGGCTATAGATAAATCTGAGGTTAGTTAAGGAGACTTGGGAAAAGTTCAAAAGATCGATATCGCCTTAACAACGTAAGTCTCCTACATATGGAAATTAATTTGAATACTTATTATGACATAACCTTGAGTTCTCATATTTTAATAGCCCTTGAGTAGTTTATCTTAGCAGTCGACACCATGTCACACACGTTGTACGTAAGAAAGTCGATTAAAATAAGTGAGTGATCCAACGTTTTAATTGAAAAAAGGGAATGCACCTTCTAAAGGTTGTGGAACCTACAAAAACATAATAATAAGACCCGTTGTTGGTTATTTCAGAGGTATCTGGTGCTGAACTTGGTAGGGAAGATTACGATCCCATCCTCCACAACTACAATTGGGTAAGCGAGGGGTTATGCCACTTAATTACTAGACCCCCATGCAAAAAGGATCAAAGTCATTAACCGATCTCCTTACTATGAGTGTGTGGATATAACAGATTTAATGTGATTGCACCAGAATGAAAGAGAGCAAAAAGGAGGATGAGTAAGTAAGGCTTAGGCATAATAACATGATTCAGATTGATTTGTATAGGAAGGAGGCTTACGACTGCACGATTGTAGAGTAGTGTTCTTACGATATCCTTAGTGTGCAAGATTAGTACCTATCGATGTTATCTTAACCAAAGAAGAGTTTGTAGCCTGGAATGAATGAGTATCTGATGATGTTGTATTTCTTGAGTTTTGATTTTATTTTGCTCGGAGTGTAAAAGTCCAAGTGTGGGGGAATTTGATCAGTGAATTTTAATGCACATTCCTCTATGTTTGTACTTAGGCATTTCTATAGTTTTCCTTGTTTATTTTTCTATTTTATGATGTTTTTATAATTTACTTAATTTTTGTCTTTATTTGATTTCTCGTATTTTATTTTCAGCATCAACACCTTTCAATGAAAAAATAATAACTGGAGTTACGAGAATCACATCGACGCATTCTGATATGATTTGGAAAGCTAAGACAGAGAGCTACAACTTTCATGTTAAAGTCAAGAGCTGATTTGGAGTGCATCAGTACCAGATAACTCGTTGAAGTTTCTGCCTTTAGAATTATTTGTTATTGGGTCTTTTTAGTGGGTTTGGGTTATGTTTTCGACCCGGTTCGTTTTTTAAATGAAAACTCTTATTTTGTTTTATAAGGCTTGCAGCCACTACAGAAGGGTTGTTATCATTCTATTCACGATAAAAATTACTTTTGCAGTGTTTTCTTAAATCGAACTTTAAACCAGACCACCCCAATTAGATTTCTATTAGTTAATAACAATTTCAACAATCCCCCCGATACGGTACTCGAGTCACTGTCACTAAACTACATTTTTCAAAATAACTCATTTTTGATTCATGTGTGACAGCGGATCATAACACATGCTAATACTGATGACCCAACATCATAACACAATATTAAGATAGATGTTGTGGCATTTGTTCCTGATCTAGAATAATACCAAACTGGAAATAAATTTCAGAGTGATTAATAACATAGTTAACCCAGTTCGGTGCAACGTCAGCTACTCTGGGGGCTGCCAAACCATGAAATAAATTCACTATAATAGTATTAGTTCAAAGCCTAAATAGTTCAAATTTACAATTTCTTGCCTAATCCATACCTTGTACAACTTCTACATAGAAATCACCATTTATATATGAGATCCCCCCTCACTTCCAATTACCGCAGTGATACCTACATCCACAAACCTAGTGACTAGAGAAAAAACCGAACAGAAGAATACACTTCCAATATAATAATTAGTCAAGACTCTTAACTAAGAACAATACTCAATTTTTCTTAAAAGCTTCAACTAAGAACAATACTTAACTCTTTTCTTAAAAGCTCACAAGTGAGAACTATAACTTGATAAACAATCAAGTAACAAAATGTATACCTCAGTGTATCAAAAGATACATGGGTGACTTGCAATAAGCACACGAGACTCTTAAAACATAATACTTAGACTTCCCCTAATTTTACAATTGTGAAATTTAAATTACAATAGGTTAGGTCTTCTCTTTAAATACTCCTCAGCAATCTATGGGCTTCAAAATCTTCACCTAAAAATTCCTTGATCCACAAGCCGGGGGCTGCACTAATTATGCAGAAAAATTCTCCTTAAATATTGGAACAAATCTTTAAGATTTCTAAACTGTCTCAACATCCAATTTTAGAAACTTTAATACTGTTGTAGATTTGATTCACTTGTTCCAGATTCAATCCTCTTGACCTGCATAAATATCTATAATATATCCAAAAGAGATATCACAAAATCAAATCAAATATGTCAAGCTTTAAAACAACCTACACTATTGTTCTGGTTCAAGATGTTACGACATTTGGCAGAACATATGTGTTTATCTATGGATTTGGTAAACAACACTGGTCTCTTGAAAACAAGTTTACGATCGAGATCGACCAGGGAACCTCAGAGCAGTGCCTCAGTTTGCGTGCGTAGTCAAAGAGTTTTCAAAAAGGGTGCATTCCACTGGGAACCAAGCATTTTAAATTGTAAAAGATAATGACAAAAATACAAAGTAAAGGACACGAAAAGCGTTTAAGTTGTAAAAGATAATGACAACATTAAAGAAAGATTAAAAAATAGGTTGATTCAAACATACATTGCATTTTTCTGACTCATTTTGCTCGTTCTCTTGGTTACTTTGAGTGACTAACGTGCACGAATTTGAAAAGTTTGACCCTTTTACAAAGTGCACTAAGTGCTTTATTTGTAATACACAAAATAACTACTTTCTAAGTGGACTTCATTTCCTTGCATGCCACGTGTTCTTCGTAACTTCCCCTCACAAACTCATGTTCTCTATTGTTACTTCTCTTTATGAACCACATTCTCCATTGTGGTCGAACCCACGTTCTCCCTCCATAATGTTTCGCCTTTAAAATTTAGGCGCTTATGGGCCTTTTAACTATCTTGGGCTTCTCACCTCTCTTGGGCCCAATCCATTCACCACGAACTTTTCTCTAATCAACTGCGCTTATGAAACCTTGATCGAGTTCCTGTGAAATCAACCATGGTCGACATGCTTATGTAGTCGACTCCTCATAATTTAATGCTCTTTAATGCTCTTAAAAGAGCCTTTTTGACTTTTGGTTTGGATTTCTCTCTTTATGAAAATCCCATCCAACAAATTGCCCCCCCCCCCCCCAAAATGTCTTTTTCGACTGAAATGATAGAAACAGACATTTTAATCCTTTTCTCTTAGTGCGAAGTGATGTCATTGTAATCATGACTTTATTCTCCAAACGTTACATCAACGATCACGCAAGCACTTCCCCACTTTCTAGCTTCAATTTCCTAGGACAATCGTGGCCTCCAACTTAGCAACTTCCTTACCTCAGTTGCCGTCTATTTGACACGTGTCGGTCGTGTAACAATAATTTTTTCCCACTTTCTTCCCAAATGTTTGGTTTATTTGGTGGTATAAATACCCTTTTCAATCCTTCATTTTCTTTTTACGCTTTTTTTGCATCCTTAATCTCTTAGCTTCCACACTTAGCAAACAAACCCACCTTCATTTTTACTCAAAACTTCTAATCACATTCCATGGCGTCTCCAAGCCAAATTATTGAACACATTAACGCTCCTCACGCGATTAAGATAGTTTCCACCATGCCTAATTTCATCGCTATTGATGGACAAACCTTTGTGTTGGAACTAAACCCAATATGCAATATTGCTACTTTTCGTTCTAATCTGTTGCTTCCATTTGTCTGCAACAACACTACATACGCTCTCATGGGACCCACCCCTAATGAGATTAGGGCACCAAAAAATATGGAAAAATGCTTCCCTCTTCATAGAAGCACACAACCCTCTATCTCCCGGAAGTGTCCTTTAGATTTCTCCCACATCAATAGGACCTCAAAAGTTTTTTGCTCTACTCCTGCTATCAATCAAGACTACATTGCATTGTTAAATAAGGTGGAGAAAGTTAAAGGTGATGTTTGGAAATCCCAAGGAATTTTTTACTTGATTCAACTTTCTAGGGCTTGCCCTAGTTAATGCTACTATATGATGATTTATGTCCTCTACTTATGGGAGAGCTCCACAAACACCTCTCATTTCGCGTCTGGTATGCTAACTCCCACGATGTTCGATGTTGCGGCTATCACTGGCCTTTGTCCTATAGTTGAAACTTTCATCCCCACTGAGGTTGATGAAGACATTATTCCTTTTGATAAGGATGTTGCTGGTTTCACCAAGTACATGCAGCGTTTTCGCGCTAAGGATGTCGACACGGTGTCTGATGAAGAGCACATCGCCTTTCTGGCCTTGTGGCTCTCTAAATATATTTTCTGCAATAGGTCTCTAAAGGTGGCCAAACGTTTCATTGCATTGGTGCATCACCTCCACATGGGTCGAAACACTTTCTTGAGCGAACTCATCTTGGGGTTGCTTTATGAGTCGCTCAATGTGGGGGTCGACCAAATGACCTCTCTTGCACTAACTGCCAACTATATGCTTGCTGGGCCATTTTGGATGCTACAATTATGGTTAAATGCCACCTTTGGGGATCAGCTTAAATTGAAGCTTTTAGAAGCACATGATTCATTCTTTGCCAATGGTGCCATTGAAGGTCCTCGTCTTGCTGCAATGACGCCGTCCAACAATAACCTGACTCGAGAGGAAGTGCTTGAAACATACTTGAAGTTTTTTTCCAAGTGTACCTCTTTTCACCCCAATATGGCGCCATTTGCTTCAAGACCATTTGGTCCTGAATGGTTTACTCGGCCATTTCCCCATGCTGAGCCAACGCATGTACCTTAATCCAAAGCCATTTGGCAAGCTTTTCTGACCCCTAGGCTTATAGCATCTAGGGTGGGTGCTAATAATGGGGTAACACTTCTGTGTTACCAACCAAATCTGGTGGCTAGGCAATTTGGTTTGTTCCAACCTTTTCCTCGTAGCCTTTATAAGCCATCAGACGCGGTGTGGCTTTAGTCTCAAAGCTATAACAAAGCGGAGTATGCTCAATGCCTCCAACACTTTGCTGATGACACCCCCAACCTGAACTTCGTCGCCTTTGAACTCCTCTTCTATACAACGAAGGAGTTTTTTGATTGGTGGACTGTGAGGCTCGTAAAGAAAAATGGGAACCTCAAATCTTTCAAGCATCGACTAGACAATACTTTAGAAGCTATGAATCAGTAATTCAAGAAAGGTTTGACTTACAATTGTGATTGTCGATCAAGTTATTTGCTTTCTCTCTTCTTTATGCTTTGACGTTTAAACTTTATCTTGTGCTTTTGTTTTATTCAGCAGTTCAGCACAAGAAGCATGCTAAGGGGTTGTTAGTAGTGTAACTGTTTCTGCTTCTGCTGAAGAAGCTCCTGTAACTTCCTCTTAGGTAATTTGTTAATTTTGGTGTTCTCTTTATTGATTACATTCCCTGTCTAACACGTTGGTTATGTCGACCCATTTGCAGGCTGCTGAAGCCCACATTGTTGTCCCTTCTGGACCCTCTCCAAAGAGGTAAAAACACTCTTCCCATGAAGAGAAGCAAGTGGATAACATGCCTTCACCTATTATCCCCTTAAAATCTAAAAATTCTCGTTGGACTCGATCTGAAGACGTTTCAAAACAAACTACTTCTGCCAGTGTGCTTGCTTCAGTGGTAGAAAAATTACGAGTCGTGCAACCAGATTTGGCTCGCCTAGAGAGCATCAATTCTAGCTTTGAAGGGGACTCTCAGGTATCTTTTATTTTCCCAAAACTCATTTCCTCTTCAAGCTTACTTGCTCCTTTTTAGATTTGTCTTTACTTATCTCTATTTGTTTCAACAACCAACCCTTAAATCCAAACAACGCCCCACCAAGCTCATTTTAAGGACTTCAAAGGGGAAAAGAAAACGCCTGTGATTTTGTCAGATAGAGAATCTACTGATAGCAATCTCAATTCTCCCGTCGATCAGGGGGGCCATGACTATTCTCCCATCAATGAGGGAGAGGAAGACAACGCCCATAATGACAGCTTAGAAGGGGATGCTGGAAATGATAAAATAGAGGGTCCTGAGTATGCTGCTACCACTGATGAGACTATCAACCAACAACCTTCTCAAACATCTGAAGAGCCTTCTCAAACAAATGCTCCCTCTGGCTCCGTTTCAAATCCTCCCAACGTGGTTCCTACCACCAGCATGTCTCCTCAAGCCATTTTTGCTTTAAAGCAAAGTAGCCCTTTAAAATACTTGAAGTTTTTGGTGGCTGCTAGAAATCGCTCGATTGATGGAGGCTCTAGCACCTTGACCCTCTCTGGGGGCATTTCTTCTCTTTGAACCAAAGATGAAGTTCTCATTCGCTTGAAAATGCGGCACTTTCATGTCGATCTGATCAACCATTTGGAGGCGTTTCCTGCTAATGATGCTAAGGTCAAAGAGGCTTTGTGTTGTACCCCAAAATTTTCCCTCTCATGTTTTCCAAAGTTTTTTCTTATATGGGTGGTCACAAACACATGATTAAATAAAAATAAATTTTTTGAAGATAAACAAGGTGTCTTCGATTGGATTTGAGACAAGGTGTTTTCGATTAGCCCCTGAGTAGTTTGTTTTTTCGATTGTCATTTGGACAAGGAGATTCGATTGGGCATCTAAAAACCTTCGATCAGGCTTTGGTCTGTAAGTCTTCGATTGGGCACTGGGCCTCCTTCGATCAAGATAAGTTCACAAGGTCTTCGATTGGGCGTTAGGCTTCCTTCGATCAAATTAAGTTCACAAGGCTTTGACTGCACAAGGCCAAGACCCTTTGAACTGGCCTTCGATTCATGGATTAATGACCTCATCATGCTAACATTCACAAGGGCAAGGGCTTCCCTTGTGCTTGCTTTCAATGCACAAGGCCAAGACCTTTTCAATTTGCCTTAGATTCACAGAGAAATGACCTCCTCATGCTAACATCCACAAGGCATTGGCTTCCTTTGTGCTAGCTTCGAATGGGCAATGGTTCCCTTCGAAACTGCTTGCGTCAACTCTATCTCTGAACCTTTCAGCATATGATTGTCACATTATGAGCCCACATTGGTGAACCATTCGAAGAATGCACAAGGCATACATGCGCTTTATTCAAAAGACACACAAAAGGGTCATTCGAAGGATGCATATGTGATCCATTCAAAGGATGTACAAGTGTTCCATTCGAAGGATGTACATGTGTTCCACTCGAAGGAAGTAACAAAAGGTCCATTCGAAGAAGTATTCAGAAGTTCCATTCAAAGGGTACACAAAAGATCCATTCGAAGAAGCATTTAGAAGGTCCATTCAAAGGGTACACAAGAAGTCCATTCGAATGAGGCAACTTAAGGCAAATCGAAGGGCATGGCCTGAAGGCATTCGAAAGTCAAAGGTGTCCAGGTTCATCCAAGATTTCAAAAGAGGCATGAATATTTGAAAAAGGAAACCTTTTAATATGTTTGATTTTGGTCTCATTGCTTTCAAAGCTGGTTAATGACTGTCAAAGGTGTCCAGGTTCATCCAAGATTTCAAAAGAAGCATGAATATTTCAAAAAGGAAATCTTTTAATATGTCTGATTTTAGTCTCATTGCTTTCAAAGCTGGTTAATGACTGTCTCTTTCCATTTCCATGCGCATCACACTCCTATAAATACAAGGCCTATGACACATTGCAAAGGACACACGAAAAAAGGGGATACCACATACATACGCATACACACTGGAGACATAAGCCCATGAACCATACACATATATTTCCTTACATGCATACACATCCTAAGAGAAGCACACCAAAAACTCTCAAAACTCAAGAATATCACACCACACTTACCTCTCTACTTTCGAATCCAAGAGCATCCAACAACTCCAGTCCCCATACAAGTTCATATTTCAAGCAAGGTAAGTCCCCTTAACCTTCCATATTTCATTTCGGCATAACATGTAAATAACCTTTCACTTATTTTTTTCGTTTCAGCATAATATGTAAACAACATTCTAGTTATATTCTTTGTTGTTGTGCCTTTTGTTTGTTTTCTTTTTTTTCCAAATATATGTTGGAAGTAACATGTACAGACTCAAATGAGAGACAAAAAGGGTGTGAATGAAGGATATACACTCATGCTGCTCTGCAGGTCCATATTACTTCATAGTCTAAATTGAAAGAAGCAGAGGAGTTTGCAATCGAAGGTTACTCATGCCCACTCCCTAGCTCAATCGAAATAAGCTAAGAAGGTTGCAATCGAAGTTTGCTCATACCAACTCCCAAACTCAGTCGAAAGAGGCAGGAAAAGGTGCAATCGAAGCTTGCTCACGTCAACTCTCAAGCTCAATCGAAATAAAGCAAAAGAAGGGTGAATTGAAGGAGTCTGTTGACTGGATCAAAGAACTCATTTATCCTCTTTATTTTGTTCTTTTTTTTATTTTAATTTTCTTGCCTTTTGATTTGGTTGTAATAGCGTAGGACCCTTATTTTTCTGCATTTTTATTGCTTTCATAACTGCTAGATGTATGACTAATAGGATTGTATGGTAAAGATTAAAATCAAAATGCTAGCAAACCTAACAAAAAGACTAAAATAACTGAACATAACATACATTACACATGAACCTCTAAGGTACGCCCACTTTGGTTGCCTTCGGAAATAAAACAGTCATGTCCCTCGAAGCGGGGACGCTTTAGCAAAGATCTGTAAATAAAAAAGATCATAATCCCTCAATGACCCTACAGTTGCCTTTCGGTAAATGATCCAGTCCCTAGACAAAATTGCTAAAGCGTATCCATATGTTGCCTTTATGACTGTACGTCCCTTCGATCGTCCCTCAACATCCAATGATAGGGCTACCTACTCACTAATATTAGGATAGTACTGTCTAAAGGATATGAGGAAAAGAATAACCCTTTTTGAGTATAAGTAGATAGTTCTTAGATCCTATGTTCAAAACAAACTTTTTTACACTTACACATTTCAAAAACATTCGCTTTGTCAACACTCTTGAGGACTGATACAAGAGTTATCACAAAGCGAATCGCCGCACTAAGGCAATTTCAAAATATTTCTTCAAAACACACAAATCACAAGGTACTTTTAAAATGAGCTAAGCATCTAAGAGCCCGTAGAAAACTACGGATGGAAAGGGTGCTAATACCTTCCCTTTCCATAATCTACCCCCCTTACCCAAAATTCTCGAAAATGTCGTTTTCTGTTCTTTTCACCCTTTCCTTAATTTGGATAAAAGAAAAGTCGGTGGCGACTCTTGCTTACCACATCATTTGCAAAAACAAATGCAAAACCAATACAATAGTCGGTTCTGCCACCATATCAAACTTTGCAAAAGGTTGACGTTCATACAACCTCTCCTTAGGTCATCATGTTCGTGGATGAGGTATCTACTTTTCTTGATCAGTTTTTGGCCGACTTGGCCAAACGCAAGGAGATCATGGGAAAACGTCTTCCTAAAGAGAAGGAACATAACCTCGAATTGGATTTTGTGGAGTCCTCCATAATTGATAGTGAAGCGCTAAAGAAATATATTAACAAAGCCAAAGAAGACTTCAAAAAGAGGGCCAATAATATCTCTTTGTGGCAGTGACAAATTGTTGTTTTGAAACAACAAATTGAAGAGCCGGAGAAGAAGTTTAATGAAGCTAAAACCTTGCAAGTTACTGGATTTGAGATAGATGAAAAGGTGCTGAATGAAGAAGATTTTACTAGGGTTCTTCATTGGGAGCGTGTTAAAGCGTTGGACATTGAGCTAGCTGAACTGTATACCTCTCTTTCATTGACCAATGCTCGACTGTCTCTCGCTCGAGACCGCTATCTGACTCTCAAGGAAAATGTGCCTTTTTAGCCGACTTTGTAATGCATATTTTGTCTTGGAGGGCCTTTAGTGGCCTTTTATTATGTAATGAATGGTTGTCTACTCTTTGCTTATTACAATTTCTTGCAACATAGGTATATATTTCTTTAAGTAATTACCATTTACTCTTAATATTCGACCTTCTGGAGTGAGCTCTTCGATCTCATAATCATTGTTTGAAAAAGCGTGAATCACTTGAAACGGTCCTTCCCAATTTGGTGACCATTTTCCTAGAATTCTATCTCTTCGATCCATGGGTAAGATCACTTTCCTGACCAAGTCCCCAATGACGAACGCTTTTGCATTCACCCTTCTGTTGTAGGCCTTTGCTACTTGTTTTTTTGCCTTAACGAAGTGTCTAAAGCTGCTAGCCTATATTCTTCAACATATATCAGTGCATCATGCATCATTCCCTAATAATACTCAGTAGGAATATTTGATTGCCTTTGTTTTCTCACTGATTGAAAATGGATTTCTAACGGCAAGACTACTTTGTGTACATAAACCAAGTTGAAAGGCATTGTGTTAGTCGACTCCTTTGGTGAGTTTTGACATGCCCACAATGCTTGGCCCAAAGTTGTATGCTAACTTCTAGTATTTTGGCCAATGTATTTCTTGATTAACTTATAATGGTCTTATGCACTGCTTTGACTTTTCCATTTTCCTGGGCGTAATATGGTGTCGATGTTAACAATTTGAACCTCATTTCTGCAGCGAACTCATTTACCTTTCGCCCTATGAACATAATTCCTTGTTCAGTTTTAATGGTCTATGGTGTCCCAAATCTATATATCGTTTGATTTTGAATGAAGGCCGTGACCTCCTCTTGGCATACTTTAACTAGAGCGACCGCTTCTACCCATTTTAAAAAATAATCAATACCTACCAAGATGTACCTGTGGCCTTTTGATGATGCAAGCTTAATTTCTCCAATAATATTCAAAGCCCATCCCCAGAAAGGCCAAGGTTTGATAACATAATGCAACTCACTAGCTGGTACATGTTGAATTCCAACATGTTTTTGGCATTCTTGGCAGCTCTTGGCAAAATTAATGCAATTTTTTAACATGGTCGGCCAATATACTCCTATTCGACACAACAACCATTTCATATTCTAGCCTGCTTGATGTGTTCTTCAAGCACCACTATGTACTTCAGATGTTGCCACATATACTTCATTCTCTCCTAAGAATTATAACAACACTCCTTCAGGCATTTTTCTGAATAATTTGTCTCCCATTAATCTATAATTTAATGCCTTGTACTTAACCTTGCGCTTTGTCGACCCAAATTTATTTTTTAAGTAATCAACTATGATTTTCTTCCAGTTGTCTTTAGTTAACACATCAATGGCAAAAACTTCTTCTACCATTTCAAAATTTCCAAAATACTCATAGTTCAGGAGATCAGGGATTATTTCAGGTGTTTCCCCCCAAGTTTTTTACATTGGTGTGGTTTCAAACTCCAATTTCTCTTTTACCTCAATGAACTCATCTATGCTTTCTTTGGGTATTTTGTATCCAAATGCCAGCTGGGTCATATCATTTGCTTCTTGGTTGTCAATGCGCCTTACGTGACTAATCGGCACGTTGTCAAACTTCTGAAGTAATGGAAACACTTTAGCCATATACATTACTAAATGATCTTTAATGCAACTATATTCTTTGGCTAACTGTTTCCCCACTACCTCTGAATCTCCTTTAATGTCGACATCTCTTATTCCAACATCTAACATAATTTGAAGACCAATTATTAAGGCTTCATACTCGGCCTCATTGTTAGAGCATTCACCTTTGATTTTATAATGAAATCTAGTTGGAATGCCATCTGGTGATAAGATAAAAATCCCTACCCCAGTTCCTTGATTGTTTTTAGAGCCATCAAAGTAACATTTCCAAGACTTAGTGCTTACATAAGCTTTAGTAGTGTCGACCACTGAATGGTCGACTATAAAGTCTGCAATAATTTTCCCTTTGACTGCTTTTAAAGGAACATATGTTAACGAATATTCAGTTAATGCAAGTTCACATTTACCTATCCTACTGTGCAAAATGGGTTTAGATAACATATGCTTGATGGCATCGAAGTGAGAATAAACAGAAACTTTGACTGGTTTTATATAATGCTTGAGTTTAGTACATGAAAAATACAAACATAAACGTAGTTTTTCAATTGCATTATATCTAGTTTGAACATCATTTAGTACTCGACTAAGATAATAAATGGCTCTTTCAACCCCATTTTCGTCTTCCTGGGCCAACATGCTTCCCAATGTCGACTCTGACGCTGCAATATACAGTTTCATGCCTTTGTTTCTGTTTGGAGGTGCCAACATTGGAGGCGTCATCAAATAATATTTCAAGCAATCAAATGCCTCTTGGTGTTTGTTTTCCCACTTGAATTTAAAATCTCTGCCTAATTAAACAAATGAGAGAATGCCAACGTTTTGCCACTCATGTTTGACACAAACCGCCTTAGGAAATTTATTTTTCCCAATAAAGATTGGAGTTCTTTCTTCGTTGTTGGCGCTTTGGTATTCAAAATCGCCTTGGTTTTGTTTTGATTGATCTCTATGCCTTTCTTGTGCACTAAAAACCCAGAAAATCTCCTGCACGAACACAAAAAGCACACTTTAATGGATTCATTTTTAATACATATTCCCCCATTCTAATAAAATATTGTCTAAGGTGGTCTAAATGACCAGCTCTAGAGGGTGATTTAACTAAAATGTCATCAATGTAAACCTGTGTAGTGGTAGAAATGTTGAGACTAAGCCATTGGATTGACTTGACTCACATAGATCAAAATAAAAATCACCGCCGCGCTTTATTGTTTCCAAAGGAATGGGAAAATAGGGAATAACCCAAAAAGAGGGGAAGAGAATCTAAGTTCGGGGGTTGGTTATGCAAAGGGTGAAGATGTGAAAAACACAAGAAGGGGGGTTGAATTGTAAAACTTAAAACAAATGCTTAGACAACACAGTATTTTTATCCTGGTTCGTTTGATCTCAAACTACTCCAGTCCACCCGTCAAGGTGATTTCGCCTCTCTCCAACGAGGTCTTAATCCACTATATTCAAAGGATTACAATAGCTACTTTAACAACTGTTAAAGCCTTCTTGAGTATAACCATAAACCGGTTTATCTCAAGGAAATCTTTTACAAATAATATGAACAATGATGTGTTAACATTTTCTAATAAAATAATATATCACAACTGTGATAATTACACAATTTAAGCTTGGAATAAACTGAATTTGCTAAAGCGTTTGAGTAAGCGTGGTTTTGAAGGCTTTGCAAATTATGTGAGTGCATGCGTGCGTCTTTTCTCACACAGACTTGTTTATATAGACAAGGCAGAGATACGTTGTCCATAAAGCCATTTTAATGATAATAACGCACTTTCCTTTTTAAGAAGATCTTGTCTTGAAGAGAGCCGTTAGCATTTAATTTTGTCTTGAATACTTAGTAACGCTTCAGAGTCTTCTTTGCTTATGATAACGCTTCAGAGTGCTGATGACTTGGTAAAGATCTTTGATCAGAGTCAGAGTGTATATGTTTATGCGTAGATTCTGGTCATCAAGCTTCAGCGTATAATCTGGTAGCTTCAGCGTGTAGCACATGTTACTGATCTTCTGATGCTGATATATTACTGATCTTCTGATGCTGATTCCATCAGAACATTTGTATATATAAAACATAATTTTAAGTAGCATATTTGTTTTATATATATATATCTTTGAATTTATTTATTCTTTGTATTTTGTTATCATCAAAACTCTAATCAAGGGTTGTAGAATCAAACTATGTTCTAACAATCTCCCCCTTTTTGATGATGATAAAAACCAAATTTTTCAATTAAAAATAAAGAATAAAAAGTATAGAATTAAGAAGAGAAAACTCCCCCTGAGTTGATTACTTCCCTTTAATTCCATGAGCCTTTGAGCATCAGATCTTTACTGTATCTTTCATCAGAGTTTTGTACCTGTAAGCTTTTCAGAAGAGAAAAAAATTTAAATAGATCAGAATGTTTGAGACTTATGTCTCAGTAATCCGTTATTGAAAAATATCATTCTTTCTCCCCCTTTTTGTCAGTTATCAAAAAGAACATAAGATCAGAGCTAAAATGCGTTTATATTAAAAACCAGAAGCAATGATAAGTTAAAAACAATGTAAAAATATTATAGATAGACATGTTTAAAAACGAGGAATTTCTAAGAGGGAGGAGGAAGACGTGTGAACAAAGATTCCAACATGCTCTTGATCTGGGTGTTGGTTTCCTGTTGCTGGGTTAACATGCTCGTGATTGCATCAATTTTGTTGTCCTGTTTATCCATTCTTTCCTTCATCAACATATCAGATCTTTTCAGGTCTTCTAGAGTCTGCCTGTCAAGGGAGGAAGCTTGAGGATCTTCAGAAACAGGATGCTTCTCAGAGCTTTCTGAAATATCCTTTTCTTGACCCAGTGCTTCAACAGGAATCATCTGCTCTGGAGTAACAGTCAGATTGAGATCTTCTGACTCTGGTTGAACTTTGTTTGCTGGACGATGTTCAGACCAGGGAGCATTGTCCAGAGGGAGAACTTCTTCCTTGAGCAGCTGGCTCAGAACTGGTTCTTCAATTTCTTTCAGCAGATTGCTGAAGTTCTGTTGAGCTTGTCCATAGCTTTGTTCTTGCAGCTTATGAGTTTCAGAATATACCCATCTTCTGAACCTTGTCCAAAGGTAGTCTGATGCAGTAGGATCAATCAGCTCAAGACTAGCTTGCTTCAGAGAAGTGATCCACTTCTGTACTTCTGTTTCAAACATCAATAAGCTGGTACCAACATCTGGATGTTTTGGTTTTGGGATAGCTGTTTTGTGGGTTATGGCAGCAAGACGTTCAAAAAATGTTAAGTCAATGACATTCTTGATTTTGTCTTCTGGATTGTTTTTTGGTGAGGGTGTGGGAGAGTCAGGAATTATTATTGGACTTGATGGGGAGTTTGGTGGAGTTGATTCTAGAGAAGAGGGAATTTGGGGAACATTCAGAATGGTACCAAGGGGCATACGAATGGCCAGAGGTTCTGTGATTCCAGGAATGGGAATGGTATCAGAATCAACAGTTTGGTTTGATTGATCGTTATGAGGTTCTGGTTCACAGGATTCAGAAGATTGAGCCTCAGAAGTTTGAACTTCTGGGTGAGATAGTTCAGTTTGTGGAGAAGGTGGATTAATTTCTGGTTGAGGAGATGGAGGTAGTGGTATTTCTGGTAGTGGAGAGAGGGGAATTTCTGGTTGTGGTGAGAGGGGAATTTCTGGTTGTGGTGAGAGGGGAATTTCTGGTTGTGCTTCTGTGGTGGTTTCAGGGTTTGGATTTTCTGGCATGGGAGCGAGATCTTCTAAGAGTAAAGGATTCAGAGGGGTCAAATTCAATGTCAAAGTCATCAAATGTTTGTGGTGTGGGGTTTTCTGATTGAGTGGGAATTGGTATAGATGTTGATACAGGAATTAAATCTAAAACAGTTATAGAAGAAGGATTACCTCTCTTTTTAGGAGTCCGCTGAGATGATCCTTCTGCTACAGCTTTCCTTTTCTTGGTTTTCTTTAGCACAACTTCTGGAGCCTTCTGCTGCAGATCCTGAATGTTCAAATTTGGTGCTGTACCATCCGCCTTGCAAGCATCCAGATATCTGACTATTATATCAGGTTTAGAGTCAATCTCTGAGAACAGAGGGAAGTTATCTAGAGGGATTCTTCTGCTGGAGATTGCTGCAAAAGAAGTGACACTGGGTTCCTTCTTGACGTTCTCAATTAACTTCATTTTCTTCAGATTCTTTGCATTCAGCTGTTTGCCAACAGTAGCTTCCAAAGAGCTGATTTCCTGAGCCTCTGTAAGATGATCAATCAGCTTATTCTCTGTTAGAATATCTGATATAAGTCTTCCTAGGGGTATCCAGTCCCTTTTTGTGCGCTCCTCTTCTCTGGTTTTCTTAACGCTGGTCCTTAGATGGTTAAACAGCAGATGAGCCAGATTTACCTTAATCTTTTGAGAGATGAAGTAGATCAGAAATTGCTGATCAATATTGATGTAGTCAGGAGAGCTGGTAGGCTTCCTGTGGTTTATGCATCCCAGAATGATCTTGGCCCATATTCTGTGATGGTCTTTTAAATCCCTTATCTTGCTGGAGGGAAGCCCCAAAGTGGAGATTTCTCTAGCAATTAGGGCAACATCAGTGCATCTTTCAGCCATGTCAATGCAACGTACACCACCACCACTGTAGCCTATTAAACGTGCAATGAGGTCCTCAGTTATAACAATCTTCTTCCCCATAATGTATGAAGTAACTTGATGGTTGGAAGATGAAGCATGAATCCAAAATTCCTTTACCAGAATTGGGAATGTTGGACCCACCAGTCTGTCAAAATATCTTTCCCAGCCTTGAGCCTTAACCTCTTCAGAGAGATTAAACCAGTTCTCTTGAAGACTGTTGAAATCCACGATTAATTCTGAAAGAACCTCTAGATTTTTGATGGGAGTGAGAAGAGTTTTGTAGGGTTCTTCGTATTGTTCAGTGTAATCTGATTTTTGAGAACTGGAAGTAGGGATGCTTGAGGAAGCCATGTTCACACGAAGGTTTTGAGAAGAAATTGAAAGGGTTTTGAGAAAGGATGCAAACAGAAAACACTAAGTTTGTAGAGAAAATGAAAGTGAAGGTAAAAAAGTGTAAGTGGTGAGAGATGTGTTTAAATAGATTTCTAAAAATTTTTGAAAACATAAACGGCAAGAGAGAGAAATTAATTATAATGATTATGAGCATTTAATGATAGCTGATTTTGGGGGATTCAGAAAGATATTGGAACGGTTACCCATGACATGTATCTCAATGCAACTGTTGCACCCCAAAATTTGCCCTCCCATATTCTCCAAGATTTGTCAAGTCAAAGTCACAAAATTCCCCAAGGGTTATGCAGTTCAACTGTCTCCTATACAGTCAAATTAGGGTTGGTGTTCTGATCAAAGAAAGGAAGTTTTCAAGGACCCAATCAAGTCTCATATGCCTACAAAGATGGTCAAGTGTCTTCATATCAAGTTTCAAGGTATTCAGCTCAAGATTGCACAGTCAAAACCCTAGATTGCACTACAGTCAACTGTAGGGGCAAAATGGTCATTTGACAGTCAAAAGTTCAAATTTTTGGTCAACATATCATTTTGAAGCCACAAACATCATTTGATCAATGCTTGATCATGATTCTCAAAATTTGGCTCAGAAATCATCAAAGATGCAAAAGTTGCTATATTTGGACAGCTGAAAAAGTCAACTGAAATTGACCAGGGCATAACTTTCACATGGATTACCAGAAAAATTCCATCCAAAGCTCATTTTGAAGAGAAAGACATTTCCTACAACTCATCTTCATATTCCAAGTCCAAGAAATGCTCTCACAAAAAAGTTATCAATTTCAACATTATAGGTCATTTTCAAAAGTCAACAAAAAGTGACTTTAAGTCAAAGGCCATAACTTGAGAGTGGTAAATCAAAATGACATGGGACCAAAGGCATTGGTTAAAGGACTCAAAGACCTTTCCAAAATGTCCAAGAACATGTGAAAAGCTTAAAAATTGAGCAAGTTATGCATTGTGGAAGTTGGGAAATTTTTGGAAATTTTTGAAAGTCAACTTTACTTCAAATGATCCAAAAATGCAAATGGGCCCATTTTTCTTCCATGATCCATCATTCTAAGCCTATGCACGACCATTAGGCCCAAAGGGAAGTATTTTCTTATTTTTTAATTATTTATTTGAATTTATATTAATATTCATTCATTTAAATTATTTAAATATGTAGAAAATATAAGTTTAACCTAAAAAAATCTTTTTGTGCACATTCTACTCTCAAGATTTCGTGTACAATTGAATATGGCAAGTTTTGGTGTGATTGGAGCATGATTGAACCAAATTACATGTGAAAAAGATTCAAAAAAAGATTTCATAAAATCAAAGATTGAAAACATTGAATACCATGGATTTTGTTCAGTTTTGTTGACCTAATGCCTTGGCTACATATTCAGGAATGGAAACCTAATGCTTTTAGACTGCAAGCTGCGCCCCAAGAACCTTTGGCAAATTGAAATTTTTCCATAAAACACAAACACTGAAAACCAGTCTCAAGGTCGATTCAAGCTTAAATTTTCATTCCATTAGCATCCTGAGACATCATTGAACGTTTCTCAATCATTGACATCAACCAAAAGGCCCTGAATTGGTACTCCTAAGTCAAACTGTACCTCAAAATTTCTGAAATCGTATAGCATGATTCAAGCATATTTTTGCATTTTTATTTATGTATTCATATTCACAATGATGTTTCTAAGCTGACCAATGCGTTTGATTGCATTTTTATGCCATATATATGAATCTGCCATGATCGTCCTCTAGGGTTTACAGGTTTGCTAATTTGGGGTTTTTGAGATAACGCAAAATTGGGGCTCAAGACCATTGCCATCACCCTTAACACATCCAAACGAAAAGATTCCAACCCTCGCGCTCAATTTATGAGCGTCGAGGGCCTGTTCGCTATTTTCTGTTAGATGGTATTAGGCAACGTTTGCCAAACCGTTGCCTCTGAGTTTTGTTTTACAGGGACGAAGAAGAAGGTGGAATCGTGGCACGTACTGACTGGCTCATTCAAATATTCCGCGCGCTAACCCACTCATGTCTTGTTTTTCTATTATATTATTTATTTGTATATTATATATCAAAGTAGCTAAATGGCTCAGCTGGCAAGCTATCAACGCGTTAACCTTCATGACCTGGGTTCAAGTCCCAGGTCTGGCAAATTTCCATGTTATTTTTCAACGTAAAATCCTATGCTTTGCTAACGTCCAGGTGCATCATGTTCCATCCTCATCCAACCTCCACGCGTCCAAAGGGCATCAGATCCATGGCCAAGATTCAAGGTGCATCATACATCAGGTCAACTGCATCACACATGATTAGAAAAGTCAACGGATTATGAAGCAAATGGGCCAATGTTCTAAGGCCTGAACCTCCCATTTGGGGCTACACCCCACCCTGGTTTGCCAATTTTAATTACTTTTCTTATCTTTTTAATTATTATCTTAATTGTTATGTTTATTTTAATTATTGTTTATTTAATTTTTAATCAAAATACAAAAAACATCATAAAAATCAAAAAATGCCAAAAAATACAATTTTTATTTTATTATTTCCATAAATAAATTATATGTAAATTATTTAGTTTAATTAGGTTTTTAACTTTAATTCTTTTTAATAAAAATCCAAAAAAATGTAGAATTAGGTTAATTGATAATTTTTATGTCTTTTTAATTTTTCCTTTTTCTCACAATATTATTTATTTATTATTTTATTTTTATAATTAAATGTACATAAATAAATTAGGGTTTAATGTAGATTATATTTTAATCCTTTCATAATAAATAAAAATATTAGAATTAGGGTTTGCCTTTCAATTTAATTTCAATTAACTCCTTTTTCTCATTAAATCTAAAAAATACAAAAATACCATTTTCATTTAATTTTAATTAATTCGTTAACTTTAAATATTTTTATAAAAAGGGTCCAACGCCCATTGTTTTAATTTAATTGCGCATATTTACTTTATGTCGTTCATTATAATTTTGTATCTCTCCCAAAGCCGTGTAACTTTACTTTTCGCACTTTTATTTACTTCGCATTATTTACTTTTCCGTCAAATCGGGTTCTGGAAATTTTGGCGATGTGGACCCGCGCCATTTGTAATAGCCTTAGATTTATATTTCCCGCAAACTTATAACTGCTAAAAAGCATGCAAGAATGAATGGCAATAATTAAAATCAAGCGTAGATCACAATGACATGACAAGACAAATAACTGAAACACGATACACAATTCGCACACACCACCCCTAGGGTACGCCTCACTGTTGCCTTTCGAAAGGTGATCGTCGAGTAGAGGATGTCTTAGTAAGTCCTCATGATCCGGGAACCTGGCATGAGGGTAGCTTCTAAGGTGTCTTCCCATTGCTCTGGTGATCACCATGTCCCTATAAACTCGAATTGACCCGAACACCTCCAACGGTGGTGCTACCTACCTCTCAATGGTGGGATGACACTACTTTAAAGGACATCTACACAGACGAATTCCTTAGGGTAGGTAGGTTCTCAAGGATACTTGCTCTAATTTCAAACAAATCAAAACATACTTTTCACACCAACACATTTTCAAAAGCTTTCAAAGCAAATTTTTCAAACACTCTGACGTACGAGTCGATCAGAAATTTTTCAAAGAAACTTTTTTAAACCCACATTGAAAAGCAAGCAAACATTTTGAAAACACAAATGAGCAAGTATCTAAGAGCCCATGGATAACCATGGATAGAAAGGGTGCTAACACCTTCCCTTTCTATAACCTACCTCCCGAACCGAGAGCAATCTCTTTAAGGAATTTTTCTGTGCTTTTGTCCTTTCCATTTGGAGAAAATAAAAAACGGTGGCGACTCTTGCTTCCGCGACATTTCGCGAACCAGCGTTAAACAGTCAGTTCCAGATCCACCGATCACAGAACTGGCGACTCTGCTGGGGACTGAACTTAAAGTGAGGTGTACCTTAGGGTTAGCTAATAACTGTGTTTTCAATTGTTTTCCTTGTGTGCTATTATTATTGTGGGTTGCTTGGGAGTTCTATAGATCCTAAACCCGGATCTGGGGGATACCTTTCTTAGAAAGTAGCAACAAGGCTGTGAGGGAACTGTGCGGGGTATACCGACATGGTTGAAACAGTCTGCTACGTTGATGTGGCACTTTGGTGTGTACCGGTAACCCTTGAGTTCAGTCAAGGAGAGTACGGGGCCTCCGCGTGGTGTCGTGAAGCATCAACAGACCTTAGGAACCTTAATTGAACAATCTTGGCCTCTTTAGGGTAGTGAGATAACTGACTTTGGTGCAGTCCGAGGTTGGTTGATACTCGATACTACACTCAATTGAGGGTTGCTTTCCTGGAATATTCCGGTCGCCAGTTCAGTGGATAAATCGAAACGATGAACAATGAAAGCAATCCCGTGATATTGGGAACCTTAGAACCCGGTTACTTCTAATAGGACAGGTTGAGCCCACCAACTTCAAGAGGGTAATACCCAGACCTCATGCTGGCCTAAACTTAAGGGCTCTCTCTTGTGTGACTTGTGTGCATTCGTACTTGACTATCTGCATGCTTGTGATCTAACACTTGTTTCTTGCAGGTTTTGTTTCAGTCCTTAATTAGGACTCATAACAGGGTTCACTCACATTACCCCATGCATAGCATAACATCATACCATTGCATACCATTGCTTACACCCTAACCCATTTCAAGGATCTCAAGGGCTTGTGATGCAGGTCATGATGAACAACTATCCCAGCAAGGGGCAAAGAGGATTTATTTTCCTCTAGCCAAGGTTGTCAGGGGCTATGACCCACTGGATATGGTGAGCCTTTGACCCTTGAAGAAGGGCTCTCCACAACAGGAAGATTCCTTCAATCAAGTTGCCAGTTTCCAATGCTAACAATTTCTCTGTTTATCCCGCGAGGTCCTTGAGAACATTGCATGCATATCATACATCTCATTGTATTGCAGGTATCTCTTTGACAGGTTGCTTACCCTTCGCCGCTGTTTATTTCAGCCGATCGTCATGAATCCTGAATCATCAGCCGAACAGACTATTAAGGACCTCCAGGCTCAGAACGCCCAGTTCCAAGAGCTGATCATGAATCTGACCCAGGGGCAACAAGACCTGAAGGCTCTGCTTTTGAAGAAGGACAAGAAAAAGAAGAGGACTGTTTTGTTCAGCCCTAGGCGCAGATCTGGGAATACACCGCCAATTGAAACTGAGAGGACAACCCCATCTGTGAGGGAAAGCAGTCACCATGAGAGGGAGGTGCCCAGTCCAGTGGTCTCGGACAATGAAACAGATTTCGACGACGAACAGTATCCTCCGGCTGAGGACAAGTACAAACAGTTGGAGGATAGGATGAAGGCTATGGAGGTGCAACAGGCACCTGGGCTGGATCTTGGAGATTTGGGTCTGTCAACTGGTGTGGTTATTCCCCGAAAATTCAAAGCACCATCCTTTACTAAGTATGACGGGGCGTCCTGTCCCAAGCTGCATCTAAGGTCCTATGTTCGGAAGATTCAGCCATATACGGTGGACAAAAACTTGTGGATCCACTTCTTCCAGGAAAGTCTTTCAGGGACTCACCTCGAATGGTTCTATCAACTGGATGGGACCAAAGTTCGTAACTGGGAGGAGTTGGCAACTGCTTTCTATAAGCAGTACCAGTACAATGCCGACCTTGCCCCCACACGTACCCAACTCCAGGGTATGTCGTTAGGTGCAAGCGAAGGTTTTAAAGAATATGCGCAGAAATGGAGGGATCTTGCTGGAAGGGTACAACCACCTCTGACTGATCGGGAACTTGTCGATATGTTCTTGGGGACCCTATCTGGGCCATTTTTCAACCATCTCATTGGGAATTCATCTGCTGGATTCACAGATCTTATCTTGACTGGAGAGCGAATAGAAGCTGGTATCCGGTCTGGGAAAATTCAAGAGGCTGCCCCTGCTGATAAAAAGCCTCATCAAGGAAAGAAAGAATCCAATGCTGTGCACGGTAAAAAGAGCCGTCATGAGGCAGGGGCAATCCAAATCTCCAATCCCGGACCTGCTCAACAAGGACAGGGGCAGCAGCGCAAGGAGAAACGACAGTATACCAAACTCAACATGTCGCTGGATCAAGCACTGCAACAACTGTTGAAGACAGGGCTGATCACCTTAAGGGCTCCTCTTCGGAATCCGAACACTTCTGCTCCCAACTATCATCCCAATGATAGGTGCGCATATCATTCTGATAGCCCGGGGCATACTACGGACAACTGCTGGCCTCTCAAGAACAAGATTCAAGACATGATCGACGCCGGGGAGATTCAGTTTGAAGTGCCTGAGACTCCGAACATAATCACTGCTCCGTTGCCTAATCATTGAAGCCTTTTGTTTATTTGAATTTTTGAGTTGTATTTTTCTTTGCTTATACAAACAATTAATGTCATAGCAAACTCTTTTATTCTATCAATGCATCGCATACGTCTGTTTCGGGAATTAATACAATTGTTTTCATTATGTTCAAATTTCTTTTCATATCTTTTCTGATGTCAACTCTGGATCTAAAATTCTAAGCCTCTTGAGGGAGGATGACGAAAACGATACCACAATCTACAGTATGCTTTTGAACAGACCCCGCTGATGAGGTACAGGCATTGTTTCAATCCCTAAACACTGGAGTTATAAGGATGATAATCCCTCGTCAACCCCTCTGAGCCAAAGAAGTAGGAGTTTTTCTTTTCGAAATTTAAAACCCTTTATCATAACCTGGGGCAGGGTAGTTCTCTCAGTTGATCCAAGTGCATAACAAATGGCACCAAAGGAGTCCTTACAAAACAAAAGACAGTGATGGTTCTGAATAAATCACAAGGACAGGCAGTCATTATCTCAAAAAATGAAAAACCCATTAAGTCAAAACCCATGAAGGAGACTTACAAAACTGGGGCATCCCGCTGACTGTAATTCCAAAAAAGGAAACAGTTCAGGCAAAAAAAGAAAGGGATAACAAAAATAAAGAAAGAGGTCCTACAAACCCTCAACAAGAAAGGAATGACTGCCTATTCAAAATAAGTTATCAACATCTGAACCATCACCAGAAAATCAGAGCAAAGACTCAAGCAAGGTCTAATGCACGATCAACTGAGTTTAGGTTTGGAGAACATCACGAAGAGCGGGTGGGTACAAATAAAATTTGAGCCTTTATCCTTTGTTTCTTAAACCGTGAACCAGGCCACGTTATAACCCTCAAAAGTCCTAGCTGAAGCATGGGTTAGCTCGAAAGCATACTATCACGAAAGGTATCCTGACTCCTTAAGGCCTACGGTAAATACGGAGTTTGACATCATGTTTTACAAACAATCACCTGTTTTATGAAAAAGAATGCATTTTCAAAATCTTCAAGACAGACATAAGCTTTGCATTTTAACATAACTTTGTTTGCATATGACTTTTTTTTTGAACAGCATAGAAATTCGCACGACGAATGCCTAATGAACAAGAGTACTTCCAATCAAGGGGCATGGCCTGGTTATTGTCCATCATCTGGGGCAGTTAAGTCAAGATTCGGAGAATCTCTCAAAGGGCAAATAGCCTGGGGCAAATCTCTAAGTCATTTGGGGCACTCCAGCAACGAATCTTGCACGATCAGACACCTTCTGGCAATATGGCAACACAAGCAACCAGGGGCACCTCCCTGCATTCTAAGAACATGGACATAGTCGGAAAAATACTACGCACAATCAAAGACCCGCTAGGTTGACACACCTAGGCAAAAATAAGGGCTTCCCGGCGAACCAAAAGGGTTCGGGCAAAATGAGGGATGAAATGAAAAAAAGCTGTACACCCGGCAAGTCGAAAACCTGAAAAGGCGACTTGGGCAAAAATGGGTATCCCGGTGGACTGAAAACCCGAAAGGGCGGTCCAGGCAAAAGTTAGGGATTAAAGCGTACGACTATGTCCTGCCACCTGCCTATCAGAAGAAGGTTTGTCCGTCAACAACTATCAGCACCCCACAAGTCCCTCCCTATATAAACAGGGGCAATAAAGGTTGGTCTAAGCAGTCGGATTGTTCTGTCCTCCAAGGTATCAGGGTAAGCTCCGTTGAAAAAACATAGCCAACGCAGTTCAAAACTTCCCCAGGAGAGTCCAATCCAGTTCCCCAGGAAGGTTGGAATCCACCTCCCCAAGCAATAAGCGTACCCTCAGTAGATTCTGGAAGCTTATCCCCTAGCAGGGCACGAACGCGTCGTCCGGCTTGATTTAAAGAGTTATTCCCTTAACAGGATATAACTGGGTTATCCTCAGCCAAAAGCCACGGAAAGAGCGTCGTCGACAGAATCTTCTTATCCCCAGCGAAGTCCATTCATACTTCCAATACAGCAAGGTATCCTCAGCGAGTCATCCTCAACAATTCAGCAAAAGCATCTCCCCACAGAGTATTTCTTCCCAGCATGGTCGCTAGAATATCTTTTTCTCCCCGCAGAATCCTCCATTCGCCAAGTTTATTCCCCAATGGAGTTACCTTCGTCTATTGGAATTCTTGCAACTATTCTTCAACAATCAGCCCAGGATACGACTTCCCGGCACCCGTCAAGGATTTATTTTCTTAGACAAACACACATTCATAAAACGTCACATACATCATTATAGCATACATATGCATCATATTACACGAATCTCATTGATTTTGAAGACATACAGTTCATGCATCATGATTTTGCATACAAATTATGTTTTGCCTTTTCAGGAAAAAGGTCAATACCAAAATGACTACTATCAACTATCGCAATTCATTCTTGATATAGTTTCAGATGTAAACCCAGCGATGGTGACGTTCTGATACTGCTTCCAGAATTCCTTCTAGATATAGTTTCAGATGTAAACCCAGCGATGGTGACGTTCTGATACTGCTTCCAGAATCCCTTCTAGATATAGTTTCAGATGTAAACCCAGCGATGGTGACGTTCTGATACTGCTTCCAGAATTCCTTCTAGATATAGTTTCAGATGTAAACCCAGCGATGGTGACGTTCTGATACTGCTTCCAGATTCCCTTCTAGATATAGTTTCAGATGTAAACCCAGCGATGGTGACGTTCTGATACTGCTTCCAGAATTCCTTCTAGATATAGTTTCAGATGTAAACCCAGCGATGGTGACGTTCTGATACTGCTTCCAGAATCCCTTCTAGATATAGTTTCAGATGTAAACCCAGCGATGGTGACGTTCTGATACTGCTTCCAGAATTCCTTCTAGATATAGTTTCAGATGTAAACCCAGCGATGGTGACGTTCTGATACTGCTTCCAGATTCCCTTCTAGATATAGTTTCAGATGTAAACCCAGCGATGGTGACGTTCTGATACTGCTTCCAGATTTCCTTCTCGATATAGTTTCAGATGTAAGCCCAGTGTTGTACCCCAAAATTTGCCCTCCCATATTCATCAAGAAATTGCCAAATCAAGGTCACAAAATGCCCCAAGGGTTGTGCAGCTCAACTGTCTCCTAGACAGTCAAAACTAGGGTTTGAGTTCTGGTCAAGCAAATGAACCTTTTCAAAGGCCCAATCAAGTCTCATATGCCTACAAAGATGGTCAAGCATCCTCATATCAAGTTTCAAGGCATTCAGCTCAAAATTGCACAGTCAAAACCCTAGATTGCACTACAGTCAACTGTAGGGGCAAAATGGTCATTTGGCAGTCAAAAGTTCAAATTTTTGGTCAACACATCATTTTGAAGCCACAAACATCATTTGATCAATGCTTGATCATGATTCTCAAAATTTGGCTCAGAGATCATCAAAAATGCAAAAGTTGCTATATTTGGACAGTTGAAAAAGTCAACTGAAATTGACCAGGGCATAACTTTCACATGGATTATCAGAAAAATTCCATCCAAAGCTCATTTTGAAGAGAAAGACATTTCCTACAATTCATCTTCATGTTCCAAGTCCAAGAAATGCTCTCACAAAAAGTTATCAATTTCAACATTATAGGTCATTTTCAAAAGTCAACAAAAAGTGACTTTAAGTCAAAGGCCATAACTTGAGATTGGTAAATCAAAATGACATGGGACCAAAGGCATTGGTTAAAGGACTCAAAGACCTTTCCAAAATGTCCAAGAACATGTGAAAAGCTTAAAAATTGACCAAGTTATGCCTTGTGGAAGTTGGGAAATTTTTGGAAATTTTTGAAAGTCAACATTGATGCAAAAGGCCTAAAAATGCAAATGGGCCCAATTATCTTCCAAATTTCTTCATGCCAAGCCTATGCACGACCACTAGGCCCAAAGGGAAGTATTCTCATATTTTTTAATTATTTATTTGAATTAATATTAATTTATATTCATTTAAATGATTTTAATTCATGAAAAATATAAACCTAACATGAAAAAATCTTTTTATGCATGATCTAATCTCTATAATTCGTGCATATCTCAAATAGGCAAGCTTTGATGATAATTGATCAGATTTGGCACAAAAACACCATGAAAAAGATTGTAAAAGATATATGAAATCAAATATCCAAAATTCATCAATGCATAAGATTTTGTACAGCTTTTTCAACCTAAATCATTCCCTATATGATCAACATCAGAACCCTAATGCAGAGACTGAAAAAAGCTGCGCATAAACAAGCCTTGCATTCTTGAAATTTTTCAAAAAAAGTTCAATTCTGAAATCCACCCTAGAGACTGATTCAAAGCTCCATTCCTTTTGCAAAAGCTTCCTTGTGAATTCCTGGACATATTCCAACCATTGGCATTAACTCAAACGCCTTGAACTGGTATCTGGACCTCAAACCGTATCAAGAAAACTTTGAATCCGCATAGCACGATTTAAGCATCCTCATGCATTTTTCTTTATGGATTATTGTTTGTCATGATGTTCTAAAGCTAACCAACGTGTTTGATTTTGTTTTTGTGCCATATATGAGAAGTTGCCATTGTTACATACTAGGGTTTCAGGTTTCCCAAATTGGGGGTTTTACAACCAGGTAAAATTAGGGTTCAAGATGGCCATGGTTGCACTCAGCATGTTCCTCTGAACAAAACGCATACCTCGCGATGGATTTATATAGCAAGGAATCCTATTCGCTATTTTCTGAAAGGCCTCTTTAAACCACGCATGAAAACCGTTGCCCATTAGTTCTGTATTACAGGGGTGGTGAGGAAGAAGATGGCGTGTCCATCAGCCATTGGACGTTTTGAATTTCGCGCGAATTCTCATAAACACTAACGCGTTCTTTTTATAATATTTATTGTTTATTCCATGTTAATTAAATACGCTTAGCTCAGCTGGCCAGGGGACAACGCTTGTGACTTCAAAGACCTGGGTTCAAGTCCCAGGTCTTGCCATGCCCAATATTATTTTTCAATACGTGATTCTATGCAGGCACTACGTTGGAACGTACCATGTTCCATCAATACCTCACCATACACGTGTCCAGGAGAGGCAGACTAAGGGCTCAGATCTCAGGCCTATGGTGAATGTGGTCAATGCAATAGCACCCAATCCAAAAGGTCAACGAGCTTCCATGCTTATTGGGCTTAATCTTTGGACCAACACCTCCTAAATTGGGGACTACACCCCACTCTGGTTTGATTTCTTTTTTTTATTTCATCTATTTTAATTTTAATTGTTATGTTTATTTTAATTATTTGTTTTAACTAATTATTTTTAACAAAAATCTATAAAAACGCTAAAAATCAGAAAAATACAAAAAAACATAATATTTATTTTATAATAATTATTTTCACAAATAAATTAAAATGTAGATTATTTAGTGTAATTAGGTTTTAATTGTAATTCCTTTTTTAATAAAAAATCCAAAAATGTAGAATTTAGGTTAATTGTTAATTCTTTTTATTTCCTTTTTTTTTTCTCACCATAATAATTATTATTTATTTATTTTATTTTCATAAATTAAAATTGTACATAATCAATTAGGTTTAACTTAGGTCATATTTTAATTCTTTCATAATAAATAAAAATATTAGAATTAGGGTTTGCCGTTTAATTTAATCTTAATTAATTCTCCTTTTTCTCATTAAATCTAAAAAACACAAAATACTAAAAAACATTTAATCATTTAATTTTTAATTCTCATTAACCTTTAATTATTTGCAAAAAGGGTCCAACGCCCGTCATTAATCATTTAAATTGCGCATTTATTTTATTATCGTTCATATAATTTTGTAAATATCCCAAAGCCATGTAATTTACTTTTCGCACTTTATTTCTTCGCATTATTTATTTTTTCCGCTAAATCAAGTCCGGTTTAATTTGGCGATGTGGACCCGCGCCATTTGTAATAGTCTAGCTTTATTTCCTCGCCACTTATAATTGTTAAATATGCATGCAAGAATGAATGGACTTAAATTAAAATCAAGCGTAGAACACGACAAACATGACAAGACAAATAACTGAAACATGACACACAATTCGCACACACCACCCCTAGGGTACGCCTCACTGTTGCCTTTCGAAAGGTGATCGTCGAGTAGAGGATGTCTTAGTAAGTCCTCATGATCCGGGAACCTGGCATGAGGGTAGCTTCTAAGGTGTCTTCCCATTGCTCTAGTGATCACCATGTCCCTAAACTCGAATTGACCCGAACACCTCCAACGGTGGTGCTACCTACCTTTCAATGGTGGGATGGCACTACTTTAAAGGACATCTACACAGACGAATTCCTTAGGGTAGGTAGGTTCTCAAGGATACTTGCTCTAATTTCAAACAAATCAAAACATCTTTTCACATCAACACTTTTCAAAAGCTTTCAAAGCAAATTTTTCAAACACTCTGACGTACGAGTCGAACTGAAATTTTTCAAAGAAACTTTTTTAACCCACATTGAAAAGCAAACAAACAATTTTGAAAACACATTGAGCAAGTATCTAAGAGCCCATGGATAACCATGGATAGAAAGGGTGCTAACACCTTCCCTTTCTATAACCTACCTCCCGAACCGAGAGCAATCTCTTTAAGGAATTTTTCTGTGCTTTTGTCCCTTCCATTTGGAGAAAATAAAAGACGGTGGCGACTCTTGCTTCCGCGACATTTCGCGAAACCAGCGTTAAACAGTCAGTTCCAGATCCACCGATCACAGAACTGGCGACTCTGCTGGGGACCCTTTATAAAGTGAGGTGTACCTTAGGGCTAGCTCATAACTATGTTTTCAATTGTTTTCCTTGTGTGCTTTAAATTGTGGGTTGCTTGGGAGTTCTATAGATCCTAACCCGGATCTGGGGGATACCTTTCTTAGAAAGTAGCAACAAGGCTGTGAGGGAACTGTGCGGGGTATACCGACATGGTTGAAACAGTCTGCTACGTTGATGTGGCACTTTGGTGTGTACCGGTAACCCTTGAGTTCAGTCAAGGAGAGTACGGGGCCTCCGCGTGGTGTCGTGAAGCATCAACAGACCTTAGGAACCTTAATTGAACTATCTTGGCCTCTTTAGGGTAGTGAGATCACTGACTTTGGTGCAGTCCGAGGTTGGTGGATACTCGATACTACGCTCAATTGAGGGTTGCTTTCCTGGAATATTTCGGTCGCCAGTTCAGTGGCTAAATCGAAACGATGAACAATGAAAGCAATCCCGTGACATTGGGAACCTTAGAACCCGGTTACTTTGATTAGGACAGGTATGAACCCACCAACGTCAAGAGGGTACTACCCAGACCCCATGCTGGCCTTAAACCTTAAGGGCTTGTTTTGTGTGCCTTGTGTGCCTTACATGTTTGTCTTTGTATATATCTGTGGTGTGTTTAATCATAGCATCATGACATCATCCTGCATCATATGCATTGACTAACCATTTCAGGGGTTCGAATTTTCATTTTTGTTCTTGTTTTGTAGGACATGGAAACTGCTCGTAGAAAGACAATTCAGGTCAATCTTGTAAGGATCCCTCCTCAGCTTAAGGAGCTTATATCCAGGATTCCCGAGAACTCTTCATTCAGTGACAGGCATGGAAGCCTCATCAGCTTGGTCAATACCAACATTGAGGAAGATATGATAAAGGTCTTGTTCCAGTTCTTTGATCCCCTGCATCACTGTTTTACCTTCGTGGACTATCAGTTGGTACCTACATTGGAGGAGTTCTCCCGGCTCCTGAAGATCCCTATCCTTGATCAGCTACCCTTCAACGGTACAGAAAAGGAACCTAAGCTTGAAGAGATTGCTAAAGCCTTGCACCTGCAGTCATCTGACCTCAAGGGACATTCGGAAGTCAGAAGTGGTATCAAAGGGTTCTTAGCCAGGTTTCTGTTTGAAAAGGCCCTTGAATGTTGGAACTCCCTTGACTTGCAAGCTTTTGAAGAAGTGGTAGCCCTCCTTGTTTATGGTTTGGTGTTGTTCCCTAATCCAGATCAGCTCATTGATATCAGTGCCGTCCAGATCTTTATGTCCAGGAATCCTATACCTACACTGCTGGGGGACATCCTTCACTCATGTTACACTCGAACCATGAGAAAAAGAGGTGTCCTTATGTGTTGCACCCCTCTCCTGGGAAGGTGGTTTATTTCGCACCTTCCCCAATCAGTCCTGAAGAATGAGCGGGGTTTGAGATGGTCACAACGGTTGATGACTCTTACACATGCAGATATACATTGGTGTCCTAGATCCAGAGGAGATGTCACTATCATTGATCGTTGTGGGGAGTACCCTAATGTGCCTTTACTTGGAATCAGAGGAGGTATTACTTATAGCCCATGCCTGGCTTGGAGACAGTTTGGTTATGCTCGGAGGGACGGTCCTCATGACATGTTGATTCCTGACATAGTTTTTGACTTCGACAGTGATACTCAAGGACTTCGTCAGAGATTTATTAGAGCCTGGAGGATGCCTAGTAGGATAGACAGCAAGACACTGGGGCACAGGAACTCCATCCCTTTGGAGCCTTATCTCAAATGGGTACGCGCCCGTTCTCAGAAGTTAGTAATGCCTTATCCTCACATGCTTCCAGTAATCAAAGAGCCTGTCTTGGAAGGGGAAGTGCCTCATGTTATTCAGCACCCTGATATGCCCACATCCTGGGAAGAGATGCAGAAGAGCTGGATCCAGCTTAAGGAGGAAAGGAATTCTCTTGAGACTAGTCTGCATGCCAGTGAAAAGAAAGTCCTGGAGCTCACCCGTCTGTTGCATGAGGAGAGGAATCTCAACACCTATATAGCTCCGAAGAGGATGCGCAGTGTATTCTGGGATTGACTTGACTTTTGTATTTCTTTTTGCCCATGAGGCCTTGATGTATTAACAGTGATTTCATTAATAATAACGTGTGTTCTTTTCTTGTCTACAACAAATTTGAACTTTCGAACCCTTGAATGCATTGCATACGCATTTCATACATCATGTGCATAGCAGGTTTCTCCCTTTTCAGGTTGCTTACAGTTCTTCGCTGTTTATTTCAGCATCATGAATTCCGGATCTGAATCAACTGAGGCTTCAATCAAGGCTCTCCAGGCGCAGAATGCGCAGTTTCAAGAATTAATCCTGGGTCTAGCTAAAGGCCAAGATGAACTGAAGACCATGCTCCTGAAGAAGGAGAAGAAGAAGAAAAGAAGAACTGTTCTATTCAACACGGGCCGAAGGTTGGGTAATACTCTACACAATGAAGAGGTTGCTTCTTCTGTTGGCAAGAGTCCTTCTCAGGCAGAAGCAAGGGTTCCTAGTCCGGTGGTCTCCGACAACGAGACAGATTTTGATGAGGAACAGTATCCTCCTGAAGACAACAAGTACAAACAACTGGAGGACAGGTTGAAGGCCATGGAAGTTCAACAGGTACCTGGGCTGGATTTCGGAGATTTGGGTTTGTCGACTGGTGTGATCATTCCCCATAAATTCAAAGCTCCCACCTTCTCCAAGTATGACGGGGCATCTTGTCCCAAGCTGCATTTGAGGTCTTATGTTCGAAAGATTCAGCCGTACTCTGCGGACAAGAATCTATGGATCCACTTCTTCCAGGAGAGTCTTTCAGGGACTCATCTCGAATGGTTCTATCAGCTGGATGGGACCAAAGTTCGTAACTGGGAGGAGCTGGCCACTGCTTTCTACAAGCAGTATCAGTATAATGCCGACCTTGCCCCCACACGTACCCAACTCCAGGGTATGTCGTTAGGTGCAAGTGAAGGTTTTAAAGAGTACGCGCAGAAGTGGAGAGATCTGGCTGGCAGGGTGCAGCCACCTTTGACTGATCGAGAGTTAGTGGACATGTTCTTGGGGACCCTATCTGGGCCGTTCTTCAACCATCTCATTGGGAATTCTTCTGCCGGTTTCACTGACTTAATCTTGACTGGAGAGAGAATCGAAGCTGGGCTGAAATCTGGGAAGATTGCAAAGGGTGCATCATCTAGTGCAGAAAAGAAGCCATTTAAAAAGGAGTCTAGTGCTGTGTATGGCTCCAGAAAATCAGAAAGACCTGATCACCGCCAATCTGTCAGTGCGGTGATGATCGCTAAGCCTGCTGCCGCTCCCCGGCCAAACAATCCTCAAAGGGCTGATAGACCTCGGAGAGAGTTTACCCGGTTAAGCATGACCCTATCGCAAATCCTGCCACAGTTACTATCCACCAATTTGGTGACTGTCAAGGAGGCGCCAAAGTTCTCAAACACTACCTCTCCTAAGTACAACCCGAATGCCCGTTGTGCTTACCATTCAGACAGCCCGGGGCATGCCACTGATGACTGTTGGGCGTTAAAGAATAAGGTGCAAGACCTTATCGATGCTAAAGAGATACAATTCGAAGCGCCCGCAAAACCGAATGTAGTTACTGCCCCTATGCCTCAGCACGGGGTAAATGCTATTGATGAAGATGTTTATGCTGTTTCTGTGGAGGATCTAGCCACTCCTTTAAAGATCATTAAGAAGAACCTACTGCAGGCCGGTTTATTTCCGGGTTGTAGTGAGGGTTGCCTGTTCTGTGTTGTGTCCCCATCCGGTTGTCCCTTGCTCAAGTTAGGTGTCCAAAGCTTAATGGATAGCAAGGAGATTTTATTCAAGAAGTCTGCTGTTCGCATGGTTCCCATGGAAGAGGTCTCTGTGGTGACTATCTTCAACAATCCGATCCCGGCTCTCCAGAAGAAGCCTGTCCAAATTCTGACCGTTGCACCTGTTACTATCACTGTTCCTGGGCCCCTGCCCTATGTATCCAACAAAGCTGTCCCTTGGCACTATGGGGCAGATGTATATATAAACGGAGTGAAACAAGAGCTCAACGCTGGCGCCAGCATCTGTGACATCACTGGCCCGGCCAAAGTTACCCGCAGTGGCAGGCTCTTCTCGCCTGACATTGCGCCACCTGCTGCTAGAAGACCACTCCTGATAATTCCTGCAAGTACACCTACTCCCGTTGCTGATCAAGTTGTTATTCCTGCTGCTGATCCTATTGTTTCTCCTGCTGCCGAGTCATCCAATGCTCGGGGCAAGGGAATTGAAACTGAGCCTGCCCAGATGGAGGTACCCATACCAATAGCTGCTGAGGCCTCCCCACAAGAGATGGAGGAGATTTTGAAGATTATAAAGAAGAGCGATTTTAATGTCGTGGAACAGTTGGGGCATACGCCCTCCAAAATCTCCATGCTCTCTTTACTGCTGTGCTCTGAGGCCCATGCAAAGGCCCTCATCTCATTCCTCAAGAAGGCCCATGTGCCACATGAAACCTCGGCAATCCAGTTCACTGATTGCGTGGCAAGTCTAACGGCAGACAATGGCTTGGGTTTTTCAGACGCTGATTTGACCATGAAGGGGAAAGATCATAATGATGCTCTGCATGTCTCAATCGAATGCAGGGGCACCACCTTGGCACATGTGTTGGTTGATACCGGGTCATCTTTGAATGTACTACCCAAGAAGGCTCTGGATCGTCTAGATTGTGAAGGCCTGGATTTGAAGCCCAGCAACATCATTGTCAGGGCCTTTGATGGTTCAAAGAGGATGGTCCATGGGGAGGTGGACATTCCAATTCGTGTAGGCTCTCAGGTGTTCGACTCCACTTTTTATGTGATGGACATCCGTCCATCTTACTCTTGTCTGCTGGGTCGACCCTGGATACATAAGGCTGGGGCAGTGACTTCTACCTTGCATCAAAAACTGAAGTACCCCGTCAGAGGGAAGATCGTCACCGTGCAAGGTGAGGAAGAATACATGGTGAGCCACCTAAACTCGTTCAGATACATTGAGATGGATGGGGAGTTCATTGAGACCCCCTTTCAGCATTTCGAGGAGGTGTTTCCAATCGCAGCAGAAACAGCAGAAGCAGGTGGTCCTCTGAAGATGGCTTCCCTAAAGGATGCCAGGGCTGTAGTGCAAAAGGGTGAAGGTGCCAACTGGGGCAGACTGCCAGACTTCACCCAGAAGACTGATAAACTTGGGCTGGGTTTCACTTCAGAAGGGCAGAGAGTTATGAGGAAAGAGAAGATCGGAAGGCCTCCGGTATTTATTAAAGGTTCAGAAGCGAATGCTGTCGGGGAAGACCTTGAAGTGGATGAAGCCGAATTCAACAGCTGGATTTATCCGACGGCCGAAGAAGGATTGAACAATTGGAGTGCAAAGGATCATACCCCTGTTACCTTTGTGACACAGTAATGAATTCCCATGTTTTGTTATTTTGTAATAAACATTGATAAACTCTATGGCCCGGTGTCTTACCCGAGGCGCCGTGGTTCTATTTGTGAGGGCATATGAACTGTCATTTTATACATCATGAATGAAAATCTTGGACTTTTCGCATTACAAATCTTGTGTTCCTTTTTTTTATCTTTCATTTCCTTTACATAAATTTCAAAAACAGCTGTATTTACACACACACTCACTCATACAGGTTCCAATCCACTCTGGATCTCGCTGATAACAGCTCTGCTAATGCCAATTATGACTTCGAAAATCCGATCAACTTAGCCGAAGACGAAGGTGAAGATGATTGCGAAGTGCCTGGCGAGCTTGCTAGACTGTTGCTTCAGGAAGAGAGGGCAATTCAACCACATGAAGAGCCAGTGGAAATCATAAACCTAGGTACTGAGGCAGACAGAAAAGAGGTAAAGATTGGTGCTAACCTAGAGCTCAGCGTGAAGCAACGGTTAACCAAGATGTTACATGACTATATGGAGATCTTTGCCTGGTCCTACGAAGACATGCCAGGGTTGGATACCGATATTGTTGTCCATCATTTGCCGACTAGAGAAGACTGCCCTCCAGTTAAACAAAAGGTTCGTCGGATGCGTCCAGAGATGTCCGAGAAGATTAAGGCCGAGGTCATGAAACAGTTTGATGCCGGGTTCCTTGCAGTGACTTCTTACCCTCAGTGGGTTGCTAATGTGGTGCCAGTACCTAAAAAAGACGGCAAGGTCAGAATGTGTGTTGATTACAGGGATCTAAACAGGGCCAGCCCCAAGGATGACTTCCCCTTACCTCACATTGATGTCCTCGTTGATAATACAGCTCAGCACAAAGTATTCTCTTTCATGGATGGTTTTTCAGGCTACAATCAGATCAAGATGGCACCTGAAGACATGGAAAAGACTACATTTGTTACTCAGTGGGGCACCTTCTGTTACAAGGTCATGCCGTTCGGATTAAAGAATGCTGGGGCAACCTACCAGCGTGCCATGGTGGCCTTATTTCATGATATGATCCATCATGAGATCGAAGTGTATGTGGACGACATGATCGCTAGGTCCCAGGCTGAGGAAGAGCATCTAGATCATCTGCAGAAGTTGTTTGACCGGTTGAAACTGTACAAGCTGAGATTGAACCCGAACAAGTGCACCTTCGGGGTAAGATCTGGGAAGTTGCTAGGCTTCGTGGTCAGTGATAAAGGTATTCAAGTGGACCCTGCTAAGGTCAAAGCTATTCAAGAGATGCCAGTTCCTAAGACAGAGAAGGAAGTCAGAGGCTTTTTAGGACGCCTGAATTACATCGCTCGATTCATATCTCATCTGACTGCTACCTGTGAGCCAATCTTCAAGCTGCTGAAGAAAGATCAGGTAGTACGTTGGAACGATGAATGTCAGGCTGCCTTCGACAGAATCAAAGAGTATCTCCAAGAACCACCCATCCTTATGCCACCGGTTGAAGGGAGACCTCTGATCCTATATCTAACAGTGCTAGACAACTCAATGGGGTGTGTGCTGGGGCAGCATGACGAGTCTGGCCGAAAAGAGCATGCCATTTATTACCTTAGCAAAAAGTTTACCGACTGTGAGACCCGATACTCACTGCTTGAGAAAACTTGCTGCGCTTTGGTATGGGCTGCTCGCCGGCTGAGACAGTATATGCTGACTCACACTACCTTGTTGATCTCAAAAATGGATCCGATAAAGTATATATTTGAAAAACCTGCTCTGTCTGGGAGAATTGCAAGATGGCAGATGATCTTGACGGAATACGACATTCAGTATACAACCCAGAAAGCCATCAAGGGGAGTGTATTGGCAGACCACTTAGCTCATCAAGCTGTAGATGACTACCAATCAATGAACTTCGAGTTTCCGGACGAAAGCATCATGATTGTAACTGATTGTGAAGTACCTGGACCGGATGAAGGACCTGAACCAGGATCCCGATGGTCTATGCACTTTGACGGAGCTTCCAATGCTTTGGGAAATGGTATCGGCGCCATCATCATATCTCCACAAGGTACTCATACTCCACTCACTGCCCGGCTATGTTTCAACTGTACCAACAACATGGCGGAGTATGAGGCGTGTATCATGGGTCTTCAAGCTGCTATCGACCTACGGATCAAGTTCCTCAGTGTCTTCGGAGATTCCGCTCTAGTGATCAATCAGATCAATGGAGAGTGGGATACGAAACATCCAAACTTGATTCCTTACAGAGAATGTGTGTTGACCATGATTCCCCACTTCACAGAGATAACCTTCGAGCACTTTCCAAGAGAAGAGAATCAGTTAGCGGACGCGTTAGCTACAATGTCTTCAATGTTCAAGGTTAAATGGGATAATGAAGCTCCCCGGATCATCATCTGGAAACTGGACGAACCGGCATACTGTTGTGATCTCGAAACTGAATTGGTAACTGAGAAGCCTTGGTACCACGAAGTGAAGAGATATCTGGAAGCTCAGGAATACCCTGAAGGTGCCTCTATCAATGATAAGAAATTCCTGAGGCGGTTCGCAGCCAAGTTCTTTCTAAGCAACGACATCTTGTACAAGAGGAATCATGATTCAACCTTACTGCGTTGTGTGGACAAGATTGAAGCAGAAAGAATCATGGAAGACCTACATGAAGGGACCTTTGGTACGCATTCCAGTGGACATACTATGGCTAAAAAGATCCTACGGGCAGGATATTACTGGTCCACAATGGAAGCTGACTGCTACCAACACTCCAGGACATGCCACAAGTGCCAGATCTATGCAGATAAGGTGCATGTTCCTCCGGTTCCCCTGAATGTTCTGACTGCGCCTTGGCCGTTTGCAATGTGGGGCATAGATATGATTGGCGAGATCAGACCTACGGCATCCAACGGACATCGCTTCATCCTAGTGGCGATTGACTATTTTACGAAGTGGGTTGAAGCAGCATCCTATGCTACAGTAACCAAGACTGTTGTGGCACGGTTTATTCGGCACAATCTGATATGTCAATACGGCGTCCCTGAGCGAATAATTACAGACAACGGCACCAATCTGAACAATAAGATGATTGCTGAGCTCTGCGAACAGTTCAAGATACAGCACCACAATTCTTCTCCTTACAGACCGAAGATGAATGGGGCTGTAGAAGCAGCAAATAAGAACATCAAGAAGATCGTGCAAAAAATGACAGTAACTTACAAAGATTGGCACGAGATGTTACCGTTCGCTCTGCATGGGTACCGTACCTCAGCAAGGACGTCAACCGGGGCAACTCCCTTCTCTCTGGCTTATGGTATGGAGGCAGTCTTGCCGATCGAAGTGCAAATTCCCTCTCTCCGGATAATGAAGGATGCAAATCTGAACGAAGATGATTGGATCCAGACACGACTTGACCAACTCAATCTCATTGACGAAAAGAGACTTGCTGCTATCTGTCATGGTCAGACGTATCAGAAACGAATGATCAGGGCATTTAACAAAAAGGTCAGACCACAAGAATATCAAGTTGGGGATCTGGTTATCAAGAGAATCATCCTTCCTCAGAGTGATCCAAGGGGCAAATGGACCCCTACGTACGAAGGACCATTTGTGGTTAAGCATGTGTTCTCAGGAGGAGCAATGATCTTAACCAACATGGATGGTGACGACCTTCCTCACCCCGCCAATGCAGACATAGTTAAAAAATACTACGCATGAAAAAAGACCCGCTAGGCTGACATGCCTAGGCAAAAATTAGGGCTTCCCGTCGAACCAAAAGGGTTCGGGCAAAATGTAGGGATGAAAATGAAAAAATCTGTACACCCGGCAAGTCGAAAACCTGAAAGGGCGGCTTGGGCAAAAATGGGTATCCCGATGGACTGAAAACCCGAAAGGGCGGTCCAGGCAAAAATTAGGGATAAAGCGTAAAACTATGTCTCATTGATCACTTTGCATCCAGAATCCGGTATCTGCATCAAGTTCAAAACGGCATCAAGCAGTCAGCTTCACCTTCAACCTAGGTCATCAAGTGATGAGACGCTCGGAGTCATAAAGACAATAGCAGAGTTGAAACCCAGTGGATCATTCATCTTTCACACAGCTGTTTTATTTTCCTTTGTACAAACTTGTATAAATTCTTTTGATCGGCGACGTACCTCTTACTAGGACGTCAGCCTCTTGTATACAAAACGCCTATTTTCAGGCCATTCAAAAATCAATAAAAATATATTTTCAGTTAAACGTGCCCAAGTGTCTTTTTTTTCTGTTTTGTTTTGCGAAGAACGTCCAAGGTTCAATTTGTGATGTATGCATTGACAATAATTTGCTAACTCATAAATATTTGCATATGAAACAAAGGAATTCATTGCAGGTGACACTGGAAACAGGGGCAATAAAGAGTTGTCCGAGCAGCTAATTGTTCTATCCCCCAAGGTACTAAGATAGGTTCAGCTAAAGAACACGGCCAAGTGTATCTTAATCCCCCAGAGAGTGGTTCAACAAGTCAATACATTCTTCTCCAAGCAAAGTCATCAAATATCAAGGAAATTGAGTATCCTCCCGTAGATCTCAATACTTCCCCAGCAGCAATACACAAACATCCCCGGCAGTCTTGGTCCAAAGATTGTTCCCCGGTGGTATACCACTATTCAAAGGAATCACTTCCCTGCAATTCAAATCTCCCCCAGAAGAGTCCAATCCAGTTTCCCCAGGAAAGTTGGAATTCATATCTCCCCAAGCATAAGCTTATCCCCAGTAGATTCTGGAAGCTTATCCCTCGCAGAGCACGAACGCGTCGTCCCGGCTTGATTTAAAGAGTTATTTCCGTAACAGGATATAACTGGGTTATCCTCAGCCAAAAGCCACGGAAAGAGCGTCGTCAACGAAGCCTTCTTATCCCCAGCATAACTCATCAACGGTATCCCCAGCGGAGCTATCTTCATCAACTCAGCAAAACATCGCTATCCCCACAGAGTAGCACTTCCCAGCATGATCGCTAGAGTATCTTTTCTCCCGCAGAATTATTTCATTTGCCAAGTTCATTCCTCAACGGAGTTATCTTCTCCTACCGGTATGCTTGCAACAATCATCCACAGCGGAAACAAAGTCTCTTCCTCAACATCAGCCCAGGATATGACTTCCCGGCACCCGTCAAGGATTATTTTTCCTAGACGAAAACATACATGAATCATCACATACATCATTATAGCATGCATGCACACATCATATCATATAAATCGTATCCATGTTTGCTTGATCCATATCATGCATCGCATATAACTGACCTCTACCTTTCAGGAAGGGTGCGGTTGAAATTCCCAAACATATTTCAAGGATGTCTCTAGTCCAGTTAAATCGACTCCAAACAGATTTTTCTGATAAAGACTCAGTAGAAGTTATGGTCCCCTCTCCGACGGTGAGCGTGAGGTGGTAATTCCTTTTTCAAGATGTTTTCCTCTCCGACGATGAGCGTGAGGTGATAGTCTTTTGTGGTCCCCTCTCCGACGGTGAGCGTGAGGTGGTAATTCCTTTTTCAAGATGTTTTCCTCTCCGACGATGAGCGTGAGGTGATAGTCTTTTGTGGTCCCCTCTCCGACGGTGAGCGTGAGGTGGTAATTCCTTTTTCAAGATGTTTTCCTCTCCGACGATGAGCGTGAGGTGATAGTCTTTTGTGGTCCCCTCTCCGACGGTGAGCGTGAGGTGGTAATTCCTTTTTCAAGATGTTTTCCTCTCCGACGATGAGCGTGAGGTGATAGTCTTTTGTGGTCCCCTCTCCGACGGTGAGCGTGAGGTGGTAATTCCTTTTTCAAGATGTTCTCCTCTCCGGCATGAGCGTGAGGTGATATTCTCTTATGGTCCCCTCTCCAGCGGCGTGTGAGGTGGTAATTCCTTTTTCAGATGTTCCCTCTCCGGCATGAGCGTGAGGTGATATTCTCTTATGGTCCCCTCTCCAACGGCGTGTGAGGTGGTAATTCCTTCTTCAGATGTTTCCCTCTCCGGCATGAGCGTGAGGTGATATCTCCTTTCAGATTATAATTTCCTATAGTTCCCTCTCCAGCGGTGAGTAAGGTGACTCCCTTCGAGATTATAATGTCCTTTGGTTCTCTTCCTGACACTACGAAGATGGTAATCCTCATCAAGATTTTCTCAACGAGCGTTGTTGAAGTTAAAATCATCCAAGGTTCACTTATCATTCAGGCTAAGGCAGTAACCATCTCTGGTTCATTCATCAACGTTTGAAGCTCCAGACCTCAGTTCCTGTAACCAGTCGGGACACATCTATACCAAGCATCTAAAATCAGCTCCTGCAGCGTGTCAGGTACTCATTTTCTGTTTTGCAGGTATGCAGGTTCTCGCTAAAGAATCTCCTACGCAATCAACGTCCAGATGGCATCTATAAGCCCATCATCCTATTCAAACAACATCCAAATGGCATCTATAAGCCCATTCCCTCATCATCATTGCTACTATGTGAGCGCAAATTTCTGGGCACTTTAGTGTTCAATCATCTTCTACCCTCGGATTACGAAAGGCACGTCAGCCAATCTGCACCCTCAGGTCTAAGAAGATTGAACAGGGGCAACTGTTGTACCCCAAAATTTGCCCTCCCATATTCATCAAGAAATTGCCAAATCAAGGTCACAAAATGCCCCAAGGGTTGTGCAGCTCAACTGTCTCCTAGACAGTCAAAACTAGGGTTTGAGTTCTGGTCAAGCAAATGAACCTTTTCAAAGGCCCAATCAAGTCTCATATGCCTACAAAGATGGTCAAGCATCCTCATATCAAGTTTCAAGGCATTCAGCTCAAAATTGCACAGTCAAAACCCTAGATTGCACTACAGTCAACTGTAGGGGCAAAATGGTCATTTGGCAGTCAAAAGTTCAAATTTTTGGTCAACACATCATTTTGAAGCCACAAACATCATTTGATCAATGCTTGATCATGATTCTCAAAATTTGGCTCAGAGATCATCAAAAATGCAAAAGTTGCTATATTTGGACAGTTGAAAAAGTCAACTGAAATTGACCAGGGCATAACTTTCACATGGATTATCAGAAAAATTCCATCCAAAGCTCATTTTGAAGAGAAAGACATTTCCTACAATTCATCTTCATGTTCCAAGTCCAAGAAATGCTCTCACAAAAAGTTATCAATTTCAACATTATAGGTCATTTTCAAAAGTCAACAAAAAGTGACTTTAAGTCAAAGGCCATAACTTGAGATTGGTAAATCAAAATGACATGGGACCAAAGGCATTGGTTAAAGGACTCAAAGACCTTTCCAAAATGTCCAAGAACATGTGAAAAGCTTAAAAATTGACCAAGTTATGCCTTGTGGAAGTTGGGAAATTTTTGGAAATTTTTGAAAGTCAACATTGATGCAAAAGGCCTAAAAATGCAAATGGGCCCAATTATCTTCCAAATTTCTTCATGCCAAGCCTATGCACGACCACTAGGCCCAAAGGGAAGTATTCTCATATTTTTTAATTATTTATTTGAATTAATATTAATTTATATTCATTTAAATGATTTTAATTCATGAAAAATATAAACCTAACATGAAAAAATCTTTTTATGCATGATCTAATCTCTATAATTCGTGCATATCTCAAATAGGCAAGCTTTGATGATAATTGATCAGATTTGGCACAAAAACACCATGAAAAAGATTGTAAAAGATATATGAAATCAAATATCCAAAATTCATCAATGCATAAGATTTTGTACAGCTTTTTCAACCTAAATCATTCCCTATATGATCAACATCAGAACCCTAATGCAGAGACTGAAAAAAGCTGCGCATAAACAAGCCTTGCATTCTTGAAATTTTTCAAAAAAAGTTCAATTCTGAAATCCACCCTAGAGACTGATTCAAAGCTCCATTCCTTTTGCAAAAGCTTCCTTGTGAATTCCTGGACATATTCCAACCATTGGCATTAACTCAAACGCCTTGAACTGGTATCTGGACCTCAAACCGTATCAAGAAAACTTTGAATCCGCATAGCACGATTTAAGCATCCTCATGCATTTTTCTTTATGGATTATTGTTTGTCATGATGTTCTAAAGCTAACCAACGTGTTTGATTTTGTTTTTGTGCCATATATGAGAAGTTGCCATTGTTACATACTAGGGTTTCAGGTTTCCCAAATTGGGGGTTTTACAACCAGGTAAAATTAGGGTTCAAGATGGCCATGGTTGCACTCAGCATGTTCCTCTGAACAAAACGCATACCTCGCGATGGATTTATATAGCAAGGAATCCTATTCGCTATTTTCTGAAAGGCCTCTTTAAACCACGCATGAAAACCGTTGCCCATTAGTTCTGTATTACAGGGGTGGTGAGGAAGAAGATGGCGTGTCCATCAGCCATTGGACGTTTTGAATTTCGCGCGAATTCTCATAAACACTAACGCGTTCTTTTTATAATATTTATTGTTTATTCCATGTTAATTAAATACGCTTAGCTCAGCTGGCCAGGGGACAACGCTTGTGACTTCAAAGACCTGGGTTCAAGTCCCAGGTCTTGCCATGCCCAATATTATTTTTCAATACGTGATTCTATGCAGGCACTACGTTGGAACGTACCATGTTCCATCAATACCTCACCATACACGTGTCCAGGAGAGGCAGACTAAGGGCTCAGATCTCAGGCCTATGGTGAATGTGGTCAATGCAATAGCACCCAATCCAAAAGGTCAACGAGCTTCCATGCTTATTGGGCTTAATCTTTGGACCAACACCTCCTAAATTGGGGACTACACCCCACTCTGGTTTGATTTCTTTTTTTTATTTCATCTATTTTAATTTTAATTGTTATGTTTATTTTAATTATTTGTTTTAACTAATTATTTTTAACAAAAATCTATAAAAACGCTAAAAATCAGAAAAATACAAAAAAACATAATATTTATTTTATAATAATTATTTTCACAAATAAATTAAAATGTAGATTATTTAGTGTAATTAGGTTTTAATTGTAATTCCTTTTTTAATAAAAAATCCAAAAATGTAGAATTTAGGTTAATTGTTAATTCTTTTTATTTCCTTTTTTTTTTCTCACCATAATAATTATTATTTATTTATTTTATTTTCATAAATTAAAATTGTACATAATCAATTAGGTTTAACTTAGGTCATATTTTAATTCTTTCATAATAAATAAAAATATTAGAATTAGGGTTTGCCGTTTAATTTAATCTTAATTAATTCTCCTTTTTCTCATTAAATCTAAAAAACACAAAATACTAAAAAACATTTAATCATTTAATTTTTAATTCTCATTAACCTTTAATTATTTGCAAAAAGGGTCCAACGCCCGTCATTAATCATTTAAATTGCGCATTTATTTTATTATCGTTCATATAATTTTGTAAATATCCCAAAGCCATGTAATTTACTTTTCGCACTTTATTTCTTCGCATTATTTATTTTTTCCGCTAAATCGGGTCCGGTTTAATTTGGCGATGTGGACCCGCGCCATTTGTAATAGTCTAGCTTTATTTCCTCGCCACTTATAATTGTTAAATATGCATGCAAGAATGAATGGACTTAAATTAAAATCAAGCGTAGAACACGACAAACATGACAAGACAAATAACTGAAACATGACACACAATTCGCACACACCACCCCTAGGGTACGCCTCACTGTTGCCTTTCGAAAGGTGATCGTCGAGTAGAGGATGTCTTAGTAAGTCCTCATGATCCGGGAACCTGGCATGAGGGTAGCTTCTAAGGTGTCTTCCCATTGCTCTGGTGATCACCATGTCCCTAAACTCGAATTGACCCGAACACCTCCAACGGTGGTGCTACCTACCTTTCAATGGTGGGATGGCACTACTTTAAAGGACATCTACACAGACGAATTCCTTAGGGTAGGTAGGTTCTCAAGGATACTTGCTCTAATTTCAAACAAATCAAAACATCTTTTCACATCAACACTTTTCAAAAGCTTTCAAAGCAAATTTTTCAAACACTCTGACGTACGAGTCGAACTGAAATTTTTCAAAGAAACTTTTTTAACCCACATTGAAAAGCAAACAAACAATTTTGAAAACACATTGAGCAAGTATCTAAGAGCCCATGGATAACCATGGATAGAAAGGGTGCTAACACCTTCCCTTTCTATAACCTACCTCCCGAACCGAGAGCAATCTCTTTAAGGAATTTTTCTGTGCTTTTGTCCCTTCCATTTGGAGAAAATAAAAGACGGTGGCGACTCTTGCTTCCGCGACATTTCGCGAAACCAGCGTTAAACAGTCAGTTCCAGATCCACCGATCACACCCAGCGATGGTGACATTCTGATACTGCTTCCAGACTTCATTCTTGATATAGTTTCAGATGTAAACCCAGCGATGGTGACGTTCTGATACTGCTTCCAGGTATCCTTCAGATATAGTTTCAGATATGATCCAGATATGGTGACGTTCTGATGCTGCTTCCAGATCTCCTTCCAGATATAGTCCAGATGTAAACCAGATATGGCAACATTCTGTCACTTATTCCAGTTGAAGATATTTCAAGACCTCCTCTAGTCCAGCTAAATCGATGCCCAACAGATTTTTCTGATAAAGACTCAGCAGTCCCCTATGTTTCCCTCTCCAGCGGTGTGTGAGGTAGTAATCCCTTTTTCAGATGTTTCCCTCTCCGACGATGAGTGTGAGGTGATATTCTCCCTATGGTTCCCTCTCCAGCAGTGTGTGAGGTAGTAATCCCTTTTTAGATGGTCCCCTCTCCGACGGTGTGTGAGGTGGTAATTCCTTTTTTCAGATGTTCCCCTCTCCGACGATGAGTGTGAGGTGATCATTCCTTTCAGATTATAATTGCCTATGGTTCTCTTCCCGATATTGCAAAAAATGGTAATTCCCGCCAAGATTTTCTCAACGAGCGTTGTTGAAGTTAAAATCACCCAAGGTCCTCTTACCATTCATGCTAAGGCTGTAACCATCCCTGGTTCATTCATCAGAGTTTGAAGCTCCAGATTCAGCTCCTGTAACCAGTCAGGACACATCTATACCAAGCATCTAAAATTAGCTCCTGCAACGTGTCAGGTATTCTTTCTTTTTTTTGCAGGTATGCAGGTTCTCGCTAAGGAATCTCCACCGCAATCAACATCCATATGGCATATATAAGCCCATCACCCTATCCAGCAACCTCTAAATGGCATCTACAAGCCCATTCCATCGTCACTGCTACTTTGTGAGCGCAAATTTCTGGGCACTCTAGTGTCCAATCATCTTCTACCCTCGGATTACGAAAGGCATATCAGCCAATCTGCATCCTCAGGTCTAAGAAGATTGAACAGGGGCAACTGTTGCACCCCAAAATTTGCCCTCCCATATTCTCCAAGATTTGTCAAGTCAAAGTCACAAAATTCCCCAAGGGTTATGCAGTTCAACTGTCTCCTATACAGTCAAATTAGGGTTGGTGTTCTGATCAAAGAAAGGAAGTTTTCAAGGACCCAATCAAGTCTCATATGCCTACAAAGATGGTCAAGTGTCTTCATATCAAGTTTCAAGGTATTCAGCTCAAGATTGCACAGTCAAAACCCTAGATTGCACTACAGTCAACTGTAGGGGCAAAATGGTCATTTGACAGTCAAAAGTTCAAATTTTTGGTCAACATATCATTTTGAAGCCACAAACATCATTTGATCAATGCTTGATCATGATTCTCAAAATTTGGCTCAGAAATCATCAAAGATGCAAAAGTTGCTATATTTGGACAGCTGAAAAAGTCAACTGAAATTGACCAGGGCATAACTTTCACATGGATTACCAGAAAAATTCCATCCAAAGCTCATTTTGAAGAGAAAGACATTTCCTACAACTCATCTTCATATTCCAAGTCCAAGAAATGCTCTCACAAAAAAGTTATCAATTTCAACATTATAGGTCATTTTCAAAAGTCAACAAAAAGTGACTTTAAGTCAAAGGCCATAACTTGAGAGTGGTAAATCAAAATGACATGGGACCAAAGGCATTGGTTAAAGGACTCAAAGACCTTTCCAAAATGTCCAAGAACATGTGAAAAGCTTAAAAATTGAGCAAGTTATGCCTTGTGGAAGTTGGGAAATTTTTGGAAATTTTTGAAAGTCAACTTTACTTCAAATGATCCAAAAATGCAAATGGGCCCATTTTTCTTCCATGATCCATCATTCTAAGCCTATGCACGACCATTAGGCCCAAAGGGAAGTATTTTCTTATTTTTTAATTATTTATTTGAATTTATATTAATATTCATTCATTTAAATTATTTAAATATGTAGAAAATATAAGTTTAACCTAAAAAATCTTTTTGTGCACATTCTACTCTCAAGATTTCGTGTACAATTGAATATGGCAAGTTTTGGTGTGATTGGAGCATGATTGAACCAAATTACATGTGAAAAAGATTCAAAAAAAGATTTCATAAAATCAAAGATTGAAAACATTGAATACCATGGATTTTGTTCAGTTTTGTTGACCTAATGCCTTGGCTACATATTCAGGAATGGAAACCTAATGCTTTTAGACTGCAAGCTGCGCCCCAAGAACCTTTGGCAAATTGAAATTTTTCCATAAAACACAAACACTGAAAACCAGTCTCAAGGTCGATTCAAGCTTAAATTTTCATTCCATTAGCATCCTGAGACATCATTGAACGTTTCTCAATCATTGACATCAACCAAAAGGCCCTGAATTGGTACTCCTAAGTTAAACTGTACCTCAAAATTTCTGAAATCGTATAGCATGATTCAAGCATATTTTTGCATTTTTATTTATGTATTCATATTCACAATGATGTTTCTAAGCTGACCAATGCGTTTGATTGCATTTTTATGCCATATATATGAATCTGCCATGATCGTCCTCTAGGGTTTACAGGTTTGCTAATTTGGGGTTTTTGAGATAACGCAAAATTGGGGCTCAAGACCATTGCCATCACCCTTAACACATCCAAACGAAAAGATTCCAACCCTCGCGCTCAATTTATGAGCGTCGAGGGCCTGTTCGCTATTTTCTGTTAGATGGTATTAGGCAACGTTTGCCAAACCGTTGCCTCTGAGTTTTGTTTTACAGGGACGAAGAAGAAGGTGGAATCGTGGCACGTACTGACTGGCTCATTCAAATATTCCGCGCGCTAACCCACTCATGTCTTGTTTTTCTATTATATTATTTATTTGTATATTATATATCAAAGTAGCTAAATGGCTCAGCTGGCAAGCTATCAACGCGTTAACCTTCATGACCTGGGTTCAAGTCCCAGGTCTGGCAAATTTCCATGTTATTTTTCAACGTAAAATCCTATGCTTTGCTAACGTCCAGGTGCATCATGTTCCATCCTCATCCAACCTCCACGCGTCCAAAGGGCATCAGATCCATGGCCAAGATTCAAGGTGCATCATACATCAGGTCAACTGCATCACACATGATTAGAAAAGTCAACGGATTATGAAGCAAATGGGCCAATGTTCTAAGGCCTGAACCTCCCATTTGGGGCTACACCCCACCCTGGTTTGCCAATTTTAATTACTTTTCTTATCTTTTTAATTATTATCTTAATTGTTATGTTTATTTTAATTATTGTTTATTTAATTTTTAATCAAAATACAAAAAACATCATAAAAATCAAAAAATGCCAAAAAATACAATTTTTATTTTATTATTTCCATAAATAAATTATATGTAAATTATTTAGTTTAATTAGGTTTTTAACTTTAATTCTTTTTAATAAAAATCCAAAAAAATGTAGAATTAGGTTAATTGATAATTTTTATGTCTTTTTAATTTTTCCTTTTTCTCACAATATTATTTATTTATTATTTTATTTTTATAATTAAATGTACATAAATAAATTAGGGTTTAATGTAGATTATATTTTAATCCTTTCATAATAAATAAAAATATTAGAATTAGGGTTTGCCTTTCAATTTAATTTCAATTAACTCCTTTTTCTCATTAAATCTAAAAAATACAAAAATACCATTTTCATTTAATTTTAATTAATTCGTTAACTTTAAATATTTTTATAAAAAGGGTCCAACGCCCATTGTTTTAATTTAATTGCGCATATTTACTTTATGTCGTTCATTATAATTTTGTATCTCTCCCAAAGCCGTGTAACTTTACTTTTCGCACTTTTATTTACTTCGCATTATTTACTTTTCCGTCAAATCGGGTTCTGGAAATTTTGGCGATGTGGACCCGTGCCATTTGTAATAGCCTTAGATTTATATTTCCCGCAAACTTATAACTGCTAAAAAGCATGCAAGAATGAATGGCAATAATTAAAATCAAGCGTAGATCACAATGACATGACAAGACAAATAACTGAAACACGATACACAATTCGCACACACCACCCCTAGGGTACGCCTCACTGTTGCCTTTCGAAAGGTGATCGTCGAGTAGAGGATGTCTTAGTAAGTCCTCATGATCCGGGAACCTGGCATGAGGGTAGCTTCTAAGGTGTCTTCCCATTGCTCTGGTGATCACCATGTCCCTATAAACTCGAATTGACCCGAACACCTCCAACGGTGGTGCTACCTACCTCTCAATGGTGGGATGGCACTACTTTAAAGGACATCTACACAGACGAATTCCTTAGGGTAGGTAGGTTCTCAAGGATACTTGCTCTAATTTCAAACAAATCAAAACATACTTTTCACACCAACACATTTTCAAAAGCTTTCAAAGCAAATTTTTCAAACACTCTGACGTACGAGTCGATCTGAAATTTTTCAAAGAAACTTTTTTAAACCCACATTGAAAAGCAAGCAAACATTTTGAAAACACAAATGAGCAAGTATCTAAGAGCCCATGGATAACCATGGATAGAAAGGGTGCTAACACCTTCCCTTTCTATAACCTACCTCCCGAACCGAGAGCAATCTCTTTAAGGAATTTTTCTGTGCTTTTGTCCTTTCCATTTGGAGAAAATAAAAGACGGTGGCGACTCTTGCTTCCGCGACATTTCGCGAACCAGCGTTAAACAGTCAGTTCCAGATCCACCGATCACAGCAACCAATCAGCGCTTTTGACCTTTCAGAAACTTGAACGCGTGTTCAGCCTCAGAAAGTAACTGATGACTGGATGACACTTGTTTTCTTGAGTGAACAACACATTTCTATCCTTGATTGTGATAGATTCTGATACAATCTGTGCTTCTAAAGATCTGAAGAAAGATTGATCAGTAGTTCACAAAAAAATAAACAAAGTTCTGAAGGTTAAGATATGGAATCAAAACAGTTTTATTCTGGGCAGAGCTTCATGCTGAGATGTTTCAGAATGAAGTTGAACCTATCTTCAGAAAGAGGTTTTGTAAAGATATTAGCCCATTGATGGTTGTTGTTAATAAATTTTAAATTTAGAATCCCTTTCTGAATATAGTCCCTAATAAAATGATGTTTTATTTCTATATGCTTAGCCCTAGAATGCAAAATAGGATTTTTACTGAGACAAATAGCAGAAGTATTGTCACAGAGGATAGGGATGTTACTCTCAAATATCTTGAAGTCCTCAAGTTGAATTTTCATCCAGAGCATTTGTGTGCAGCATCCACCTGCTGCTATGTATTCAGCTTCTGCTGTTGATAGAGTTATTGTGGATTGTCTTTTGCTGGACCATGGGATCAGATTTTCTCCCAGAAACTGGCAGCTTCCAGAGGTGCTTTTACGTTCTACTCTGTCTCCAGCGAAATCAGCATCACAATATCCTATCAAACTGTAATCACTTGATTTTCTATAAAACAAACCCAGATTAGTAGTACGTTTCAGATACTTGAAACTTCGCTTAACTGCTGTTAAGTGAGATTCTCTAGGATCTGATTGGAATCTAGCACAAATGCAAACATTGAATAGAATGTCAGGCCTTGAAGCCGTCAGATAGAGGAGAGAACCAATCATACCTCTGTAGACCTTATGTTCTACCTTTTTACTTACCTATTCTCTTTCCAGAATGCACGTGGGATGCATTGGAATCTTTGATGACTTACATTCTGAGAGATCAAATTTCTTCAGAAGTTCTCTGACATATTTGCTCTGATGAATGTAAGTTCCTTCTGGGGTTTGATTAATCTGAATGCCCAGAAAGAATTTTAGTTCCCCCATTAGGCTCATCTCAAATTCTGCCTGCATACATTTAGCAAACTTTCTTCCCAGAGAGGGTTTAGTGGATCCAAATATGATGTCATCAACATAAATCTGACATACTAAAATGTCATTCTTAACTGTCTTACAGAACAAGGTTGTGTCCACTTTCCCTCTGGTAATTCCTTTTCTAACAGGAAGTTACTTAGTCTTTCATACCAAGCTCTGGGAGCTTGTTTCAGACCATAAAGTGACTTCTTTAGTTTGAAAACATATTCTGTATTTTTGGAACTTTCAAAACCAGGGGGTTGGTGCACATATACCTCTTCTTCTATATAGCCATTTAAGAATGCACTCTTAACATCCATCTGATACAGAGTGATGCCTTTATTAATAGCAAATGAAATTAAGAGTCTGATAGATTCTAACCTGGCGACTGGAGTAAAGGTTTCTGTATAGTCTATTCCCTCTTGCTGACTATAACCTTGTGCTACCAGTCGTGCTTTGTTTCTGATGACTTCACCTTGTTCGTTCAGTTTGTTTCTGAACACCCATTTTGTACCGATGACATTGAATCCTTTTGGTTTGGGAACTAGATCCCATACGTCATTTCTTGTGAATTGATTTAGCTCCTCTTGCATTGCTAGAATCCAGTCATTGTCCAGAAAATGTGAAAAACACAAGAAGGGGGGTTGAATTGTAAAACTTAAAACAAATGCTTAGACAACACAGTATTTTTATCCTGGTTCGTTTGATCTCAAACTACTCCAGTCCACCCGTCAAGGTGATTTCGCCTCTCTCCAACGAGGTCTTAATCCACTATATTCAAAGGATTACAACAGCTACTTTAACAACTGTTAAAGCCTTCTTGAGTATAACCACAAACCGGTTTATCTCAAGGAAATCTTTTACAAATAATATGAACAATGATGTGTTAACATTTTCTAATAAAACAATATATCACAACTGTGATAATTACACAATTTAAGCTTGGAATAAACTGAATTTGCTTAAGCGTTTGAGTAAGCGTGGTTTTGAAGGCTTTGCAAATTATGTGAGTGCATGCGTGCGTCTTTTCTCACACAGACTTGTTTATATAGACAAGGCAGAGATACGTTGTCCATAAAGCCATTTTAATGATAATAACACACTTTCCTTTTTAAGAAGATCTTGTCTTGAAGAGAGCCGTTAGCATTTAATTCTGTCTTGAATACTTAGTAATGCTTCAGAGTCTTCTTTGCTTACGATAACGCTTCAGAGTGCTGATGACTTGGTAAAGATCTTTGATCAGAGTCAGAGTATATATGTTTATGCGTAGATTCTGGTCATCAAGCTTCAGCGTATAATCTGGTAGCTTTAGCGTGTAGCACATGTTACTGATCTTCTGATGCTGATATATTACTGATCTTCTGATGCTGATTCCATCAGAACTTCTGTATATATAAAACACAATTTTAAGCAGCATATTTGTTTTATATATATATCTTTGAATTTATTTATTCTTTGTATTTTTTTATCATCAAAACTCTAATCAAGGGTTGTAGAATCAAACTATGTTCTAACAAATGGAAGGTATTATCACCCTAAACATCTATGGTACTTCGTAGGAACCTCTTTGTAAATCTGTGTATTTTAGCTATAAATGTTGTATAAAATAATATATGGTGGGGATGAGAAAAGAAGTACTTTTTTTTATAATTTTTAAACCCCCCGCGGTTGAGAATCTTTACTGCCTACATACCATCTTCCGTGCATTAGAGGATCAGGGTACTCGTAGTTCATCTTTTAAAAAATTTAAAACATAAGTGTGTTGGTTAAATTTTAAGAGATGAGACATCATCGTCTTATCCGAGTGGAAGAACATACTTACTACCCACGATTATGAGAAAGGAGAATTTGCGTCATCTCAAAGTGGAGGATATGGCTTGGATTTTAAAATCAACAAGAGCCTCACTCAACACCCATGTGAAAAATATCTCAGTTCACTATATATCGTAGAAGTATAGTAGCTCACATCACTACAAAGATTGACAAGAGTATAATCTTTTTGAGAAATTTTTAAGGTAAAAAGCCAAGGTGGCAAAATGGTTTGAATGAGATTGATTAACTTTTAATCTTCTCACAAAATAAAATGTCCACATATTATTATATTGATTAAATTTTGATTAAGATAATATTTTGAAAATGCATGGGCATAAGTCCAAATTTATTATGAAAGTGTTTCAAGTTTTGAAACAAGAAGAGTTTTCAAAAGGAGGGAGAAGATTTTTTAAATTAAAGAAGATATGAGGAGATGAAAGGACTATCCTAAAGCATAAGGTAAAATCTAGGGAAAAGAATCATCTAACCAACAAGAAGCCAACACTTGACATAATGAGTCAATGTAGAATTTCAATCCTTTGGATATGAAACAAAACAAGCAAAGATAATAAACCTCTTAAGAAAACCAAGCTTCAATTGCATTAAGTCTTCACAAAAATTGGGCAGAGTAACAGTTGTATACAGATGAATTCACGATCACAGACAAAGCAAGTAATCACAATAACATGCACACAAAGAAAACAAACAAACAACCTAATGTCTTGGGGTAAACCCCAAGAAATCCAGACAAAATAACAGTTGAGGTCACAAGGTCTCAAAGTAGGTCACAGCTTCTAATCCTAAGTCCAAGAAGTCCACAATCTCCATAATGCTAAGGATAGTAACCAAGTAGTCTAAGTGAAATTAAATTTTTATGGTTTAATTTGATTATTAGGTATCTTAAAAAATAAAATGAAATCTCAAATGAGCAAAATAAAAATGAAATAACAGTAAATGTTTAAATGAGCAAAGATGAAAATAGCATGAGATGTAAATGCCAAAATAAATGTGCTTAAAGTAAAAGCATAAAATAAAGTTGTTGTACCACAAAATTTTCCCTCTCTTTTCTCAAGAAATTCCTTACAAAGATCTCCAATGGCTCAAGTTTACACAAGTGTTGACTAGGTCAAACCATCTCCTAAACACTGATGCCTCAAATTAGAGTTTTGATCTTCATAAGGACAATTGGACTTATAATGCCTCAAATGACTTTTTTGGATCATCATAGACTCCAAGAATATTCATGCCAAGTTCCAAGTCTTGAATCACAAATTTGCTCAGTCAATTAACCAGATGATTGGAAAATCAACTATATTGGGTAAAAAGTTAATTGTGGTCAACCTACTATCAAACTTCAAGATTTTTGACCAATATCAACATTTTTAAGTGTTATTCATCATTTTATCAAGTATTGGTCATAATCCCTCAAGAAAAACACTCAATTTACCAAAAGGGCCAAATGGTCAAAAATTAAGGTTTTGACTGTAATTGACTGATCACTGACTTTTGACCAAATACACAATCCAATGGCTTGAATCATAATCTCAAGGATTCAAAAACAACATGTTGACCTAATATCATGGCTCAAATCATCTTTCAAATCAATAGATCGATAGTTGAATTTTGGGTCACCAAAAGTCAAACTTTGATTTTTTTGGTCAAATTTGAGTTTCAAAGATCACAATTCATCAAGACATTAAAAAATATGAAACTTTATCATCAAGAAATCAAGAAAGTCAAAAGTAAATTTGAAAATTCAAACTTTTCAAGACTTAGAAATTTTTCTAAGTGTTTTATACATGATAATTTCATTACTTCATGCCAATTTTTCACCAAGATGCAAGATGATACAAAGGAAACTTTCAACATGAAAGTTGTAGATCTTGATGAAATCTAAAACTTTGTATTAGAGGGCTCATATCCAAAAAATGCTTAGATTTTTAGGTATAGGCCTATGAAGTCATGCATATTTTTCTTAAACACTTGGTGAAATTTTGACCTAGTTTAGGCAGATTTTTTGTCCCAACTTCTTGGCCATTTTTCACATAGCTCCAATTTGATTTAGCAAAAATGTAAAACATGAAAGTTGTAGAGGATGTTTCAAGATTTACAAAATTTCCCAGAACTTGAAGAGATCATACTTGAGCTAAGATAATCAAATGCAAGAAGATAGGCATCCATTCTTGATTTTCAAGTCATCTTTATGAAGAACACATAACCAAATTCCAAGGAATGTTGTACAATATCACATTGCAGAAATTCTAACTTGTGTATCTATCTCTAATCAGAATATTACACAAGCTTTTGAGCTATGAACCACTTGACTTAAGCATTTTCCAATACATCTTTCCATTTAAGGAAGAGAGTTCACACTTCCATTTTGGAAAAGTGACTTTAATCACAAAGTCAACTTGTATGGGGCCTCTAACTTGTTCCCTCTGCATACACTCAACACATAAAGTCAAAAGCAACATGTTTAAAGCTCTTAGCCACCCTACAAACCTTGTACTATGAATTGGAACAATGTTTTTCAAGGTTACTTCAAAAGCAAGTCAAAATCCATAAACATGTGATCTTGTACTTTTGATCACCTCAAGCTCTCAAACTTTTGCCTATAAATTGAAACATTGCTTATAAACCTAGGACATGAATTTAAGAGCCCTAAAACTCACTCAAACTCCATAGAACTCAGAATTGCACACAAATTTCCATTATTGGCATTTCTGACCAAAAACTTCAAAAATTCAAATCCCTCGTGCGTTTTCCCTCTAAATTATTCTCAAAGCTTCCATACATCAAATATAACTCATCCCTATCCCTGTTTCCCAACTGTAACTTCATCCTCCTCATTTTCCAAACTCAAAAATAAAGCTCTGCATATTGACTTCTCCAGCACGATTCAAGCACTCTCAACTCAAGTTAAGCATTGCATTAGCTTCCTAGAGATCGAAGGAAGCTAACCAGATCATTGCAACACCTTGAAGTGAGCTCAAATTCAAAACACAAATTCCATTTTCAAGGTGAGTTTTCTGACTTTTGACTCTTCATATAGGAAACATTTGGTTTCCATTTTCAAAGATAAAATGTAGATATCATAGCCCTGAAACTAAGCATGCTCTTAGAATTCATTTATATTGACTGAGTGATGAGAATTTTAAGTTTGAAATTGCTAAAAAATTTGGTCAGATTTGGTACTATTCAAAATTCATGCTCATCTTTGATTTATAGCTTTAGTTATTTATATGACTGAACTTGTGATGAAATTTGGAGCAAGTTTCATGTTTACATTTTTGCAAATGGTTGAGAGATGAAGAAGTTACATAATTCAAAAATGGTTCAGAGATGTGGCGCAAGGTTGAAGATGAAGTACAACCATGGACGTGTTTTATTTAAAATTTAATGATTGTTGTTCCTTTACCAGATGTACAGGCCACCCCAGTGGCAGCAAGCACGTGTGTAAGGCATACCTCTATAAGGTCCTAGGTTCGAGCCCCATCGAGACCTTTTACATTTTTCATATTTTCACTTGTTTCTTTTTTTGTTTGAACAAGCGCGCATGTGCCTCCCTCCACTGGACCTTATCATTTTGCTTCCTCTCACCCCCTTGTTTGCTAAATAATATGCAGCCCATTTTTTTATTTTTTTCTTTTTATTTCTGATTTCAAAAATTTGTTGGGCCCTAAACAAAAACTTTTCTTTTACTCTCTAACCTCCAAAATTCCTTTTCTAACCCCCCTGACTTTCAATTTTTATTTTCATTTTATTTTATTTTATTTCCTTTTAATATTATTATTTTTATTATTTATAATTAAAAAATACAAGAAAATATTTTATTAAATACTTAGACTAAAATTTGATTTTAATTCCATTTTAGTTTAATTTCTTTCAAACATAAAACCCTAAAACAAAAACATTTTCTTTTCTTAATTTAATTAAAATAGATTTAGACTTAGGATTAAGTTTAAGTCGCTATTTTTTTAAATTAACTTAGAATTTAGGATTTTAATTAATTAACTTCTCTCCATTTAATTTAATTTAACTAGTTAGGTTAAAACTTTTTTTCATTCAAAAACCACAAAAAACAATTCTCTCTTCTTTTATATTATCTTTATGTTCTTGCATATTTTATTTTGTTTGCGCATTATTCAATATGGTTGTAATAATAATTAGGTTTTAATTGCTTTCATCCCCATTTGTAATTTGTATCTCCATCCCCTAAAATGATGTAATAGCGTAGGTGTTGTACCCCAAAATTTTCCCTCCCATATTTCTCAATACATGTCAAGTGAGGTCCTCAAATTGCTCAAAGAAGTCCAAGGTTGACCAGACAAACTCTCTCCTAAGGCAGTCTACCTCAAATTAGGGTTTCATTTTGTGTCAAGATACTTGAGTCCAAAGAATCCCAAATTCTCACCATTGCCCTAATATGTTATCAAGACCATCCATGTCAAGTTTCAAGCCTTGCAGAGGAAATTTGCTCAGTCAATTGCTCAAAGGCCTGAAAATCGACTGTGCTAGGGCAAAAGTCAACTATGGCCCACATACAGTCAAACTTCAAGATTTTGGGTCAACATTCTCATTTTGTAGTATTATTCATCATTTGATCAATGGCTGATCATGATTCCTCAAGGATTACTCACAATTCATCAAAACCCAAAAGTTGCTAAATTAGGGTTTTGTAGGAAAGGTCAACTCAACTTTGACCAAGCATAACTTTCTAATACTTTATCAAAAATGACCCATCAAAAGCTCATTTTGAAGAGGACACAATTACCTACAATTCATCTTCATCTCCTAAGTTTAAAATATGCACTCACAAGAAGATATGAATTTGGACATTATAGGTCATTTTGAAAAGTCAACAAAAACACCTTTTGGGTCAAAGATTCATACATGAACATGGAAGACTCAGTTGAGATGAGACCAAAATGGTTGCTTAGAGGACATCTTAAGCTTTCTAAAAAGTCCAAGAACACATATCTAGGGTCAAAATTGAGAGAGTTATGCATTGGCCAAGATGACCCTTTTTGCAGAATTGCCAAAAGTCAAATGTGTCCAAAATTGCATTTTTTGTCAAATGGGCCCAACTTTTTATGCTTGCACTGAGTTTGTAATGTGATCCACGACCCATGAGCTCTTCCACTTGTCATTATTTTATTTTTGTCATTTATTTTGATTTTATTTCATTTAAATTAAATAAAATCAAAATAAAATAATGAAAATATCAAAAACTAATTAAATCTTAAGATTTTGTGCATGTTTAGGTTCATTACACAACTGGAGACAAGATCAAATCGTGCAAGACTCATATGGACACAAAAATATTGGATTTTCTTGATTTGGAAAGATTTTGCACAAGGATCAAATCATGAATCAATATTCATAATTGGAAGAGATTTGATACAAAATTGTAACCCTAATGCATTCTACTATACATAAGGGACAAGTGCATACCAAAAACAAAGAGGCTAGAGGCGTGCAAAGGAGAGAACGAATTTCAAAAATTCAAGAAAAAGTTACAAACTGATCTCGAAGATTCAGGCTATCTCAAGCCATTCTGATCATACCAATCGCTTGCTGGACATCCTAGGATCGCGTTTCAATTGCTAGCAAGCCTCCCCATACTCAAAATCATGCTGTAAGGTTCATACAGTTTGGCTCTTTTCTTGAATTCGAATATCTCAATTTTGGCATCTTTAACATGATTGATTGGCATATTCTTAATCCTTGTGATGTTTGCAAGCTAATGGTTATATTTAATTGTATTTTTGTTGACTGAACACGAAGCTGCCATGGCTAGGGTTTTTTCTTTGTTTTTAGGGATTTACTGTACAAGAATAATTGGACATTAATAATGGTACCATGATGCTCATGAGGTTGCAACGAGTTGATTGGTACCATTGGTTTTCATTTATCATGCTTGTATGAGATTTTGGAAATGCACAGGGTTATACCTACACTCAGTGCCCGTAGGTAAATGCCATGTAATTTACAACGACGATGGGAGGAAGAAGAAGGAGACGTGGCGCTTCATGGTTTTCCAGTTTAAATTTCGCGCGTTTCAGAATTTGGCCTTTTGTTGTTATCATATAATATTCATTTGCTATTGTATATACAACTAACACAGCCAACTCAGTTGGCAAGTGTGCAGTGGAGAAATGCTTAAGGGCCTGCGTACGATACCCAGGTCCCAACCTTGGTTCCATATTATTTTTCTTTGCATAATCATGTGCATAAGTATTCCCTGCGTCCACCATACATCATCAACATCCAACCATCAGATCATTAACATGCCAGATCCAAGGTTTCTCCCATGAGGGTCCACCATGTGCCCAGTCAAGCATATACACAGAATCTAGCAAAGTCAACAAGGCATGGACTTGTTGGGCCCAGAATTGCAAGCAGTACCCCCTTTTTGCTAAAAGCTACCAGACCCATTCTTTTTTCTTTTCTATTTATTTCATTTATTTATTTAATTAGTTTAATTATTTTCTTAACACAATTAATTTCTTTTTTTCAAAAAAAATCATAAAATCAAGTTACACAAAATCTAGAATTAGGTTTTTATTTTATCAAATTTAATGTAATATTCGTTTAAATTTATATTAGGGTAATTCTAATTTTTTTATATAATTAAAATCAATTAGAAAATTAGGGTTAAGACTTTAGGGTTATTACTAAGACATCCTAACATTGCTTTAGTGATCGTACGTCCCTTACGAATTGACCCTTACAACTCCAACGACAGTGCTTACTATTTCTCAATAGTAGGATATCATTGTCTAAAGGAAACGAGAACAAAAACGATCTTTTTTCGAGTAGGTAGATGCTAGTAGGTACTTGCTCAAATCAAGCTTTTTCACACCAAACACTTTTTTCAAACAAAGTTTTCAAAAACAACTTCGTAACACTCTTGAGGACAGAAACAAGGGTTAAAACGAAGTAAAACAAAACTTTTCAAAACAAACACACACAAGCAATTTTTAAAAGATGAGCAAGTACCTAAGAGCCCATGGAAAACCATGGATAGAAAGGGTGCTAACACCTCCCCTTTCTATAATCTACCCCCCGTACTCAGAATATCTCGAAAAAGGATTTTTTCTGTGCTTTTATCCTTTCTGGTTGGATAAAATAAAAGTCGGTGGCGACTCTTGCTTACCACGACATTTTACGAACAAACACGTAAACCAGCATTTCAAAACAGTCGGTTCTGCCACCGTATCACAGAACTGGCGACTCTGCTGGGGAATTAATAAGTGCGGTATACCTTAGGATTTAGTTCATCATATTTGCTTCTCTTGTTTGTTTTGGTTGCTTTACTTTTAAGGGTTTTGTTTGGAAGTTACTATAGATCCTAACCCGGATCTAGGGACACCTTTTAGGTAAGTAGCAATAAACTGTGAGGGAACTGTACAACATAGACCGATACAGTTGAAGCAGTAGCTAAGTTGATGTGGCACATTGGTTGGTACCGGTATCCCTTATGGAGACACGAGGAGAATACGGGGCCGCTGCATGTGTCGTTAAGCATCAACTGACCTTAGAACCTTCAATCGACCAACTTGGCCATTAGAAAGTAGTGAGATAGCTGGCCTCGGTGTAAAGCTGAGAACTGGTTGATACTCAATGCTATACTCATTGAGACCATACTCTCGAGATAGTTCCGGCTGCAAGAAAATATTGCGTGAGCTGAAACCATGACCGATGGAGGATGGTCAGTGAGATTGAGAACCTCTAGAACCCGGTTACTTTTTCTAGGACAGGTTGAAACCAACTGAACTTCAAGAGGATAATACCTTAGACCCCATGCAAGCCTTAAACTTAAGGGCTTTTGTGTGACTTGTTTGCCTTTGCCATGCCTGTTATCTGCTATACCTGTTGTTTTTATCATAACATCATGCATCTTAACATGGCATTCATACTTCATTATACTAACCATTTCAAAGACCGAGGGAATTTATCTTTGTTCTGTTTTACAGATTATGACTTCCGTGCACAGAAATACCATCCGAGTTAACTTTGTACAAATACCTGCTCAACTTAAAGAGTTAGCCTCAAGAGTTTCTGAGACTTCTATATTCATTAAGAGACGTGGTCAGCTTCTTAGCCTGGTTACCTCAAAGCTTGATGAGCAGATGATGAGTGTGCTTTTCCAGTTCTTCGATCCTGTGCATCATTGCTTCACCTTTCCAGATTACCAGCTAGTTCCCACTTTGGAAGAGTTCTCTCACTTATTGGGCATATCCATCCTTGATCAGGTTCCCTTCACAGGTATGGAAGAGACTCCTAGACCAGAAGACATTGCCTTAGCTCTGCATCTGAAACGGGCTGATGTAGTATCCAATTGGGAAACACGAAGCAGGGTTGAAGGTTTTCTAGCTAATATTTTGATAGACCAGGCTCAACTATTCTGGGATAATTTGGACTTTCATGCTTTTGAAGATGTCTTGGCTCTCCTTATCTACGATTTGGTTCTCTTCCCAAATCCGGATTCCTTTGTAGATGTGAATGCTGTCAAGATTTTCCTTTCTTGCAATCATGTGCCTACCCTGCTGGGTGGTATCTTGCATGCCCTCTACACTCGTACTGTGCGAAGAAGAGGAACCCTTATGTGCTGCATGCCGTTGCTGTCGAGGTGGTTTATTTTGCACCTCCCTAAGTCTGTGCTGAAAAATGAAGAAGGTTTGGGTTGGTCCTACAGAATAATGTTACTTGCCCATACATGCATTCTTTGGTGTTCCCGGGCTATGGAAAACACTACCGTTATTGATCGTTGTGAGGGATACCCTAATGTCCTGTTACTTGGAATCAGAGGGGGAATAACCTACAATCCTTGTCTAGCTTTGCGAAAATTTGGTCGTGCTCGGAGAGATGATCCCCATGAGCTACTTCTTGAGGATATTGCGTTTGACTACAAGGAAGACATTGAGGAGCATCGCCGGAGGTTTATACAAGCTTGGGGCATGGTGAACAGATCCGACCCCCAAGAGCCGGGACCAAGGACTTCCCTTCCTATGCAGCCTTACCTCCAATGGGTCCGAGCTCGTACCCAGAAGCTTGGGATGCCTTATGAAGCCGTATTGCCAATAATCGTGGAGCCCACCAATGAAGAAGGCGTTCCTTACACAGTCCTATATCCTTACATTCCCACTGACCCCGGGGCATTGCAAAGGTCTTGGATTCAACTGAAAGAGGAAAGGGATACTTACCGGGAGAAGTACCATGAGCAAGAAAGGAAGATTTTGAAGCTCACCCGACAGTTCGAGGAAGAAAGATTGATCAATGACTACGTCAGCACAAAGAGGAAGCGTCCATGGGATTTTTGATTTTGATTTTTCTAGTTTATATTTGTTTTCCATTTACTTCTTTGTAACGCCTCAAAGGCATTGTTGAACCTTTTACAAGATTAATCTAATAAAGTTTGTTTATTTTTGGTTTGCAAATTTAAATTTCCCAAAGTCTTTGAAATCATTACATACGCATCCCATTAGCATGCACACCATTACATGTACCATTACAGGTTTCTCATCTTCTTCGTTGTTTATTTCAGCAGAAATGTCTTCTGATCAAGCCATCAAAGATCTTCAGGCACAAAACGCCCAATTCCAACAGATGTTCTTAAGCTTGGCTAAAGGGCAAGAGGATTTGAAGACCTTGATTCTGAAAGAGAAGAAGAAGAAGAAGAAGAAGAAGGTTGGTATTTTGAACATGGGTAGAAGATTCAGAGAAAGGATAAGACAATTAGCTGACCTGACCTCCTCATCCAAAGACAGGGAAAACCAAGAAAGGACAAAGGACCCTAGTCCAGCAGTTTCTAATAACGATACAGATTATGATGATGAGCAATATCCTCCTGCTGATGATAGGTATAAGCAGATAGAAGACCGTCTGAGTGCTATGGAGATTCAGAAGATCCATGGTTTGGACTTCGGAGAGCTGGGATTGGTATCGGGAGTGGTTGTCCCTCATAAGTTCAAAGCTCCAGTTTTTGCCAAGTACGATGGAGTATCCTGTCCAAAACTCCATCTCCGCTCGTACGTCAGAAAAATCCAACCCTACACTGCTGATAGAAATTTATGGGTACACTTCTTTCAAGATAGTCTGTCAGGAACTCAACTTGAATCGTTTTATCAGTTGGAAGGAGACAATGTCTGAAACTGGGAAGACCTTGCTGCTGCTTTTTACAGGCAGTATCAGTATAACACCGACCTTGCTCCCACTCGTACTCAGCTCCAGGGTATGTCAATGGGTGCAAGTGAAGGTTTTAAGGACTATGCTCAAAAGTGGAGAGACTTGGCTGGGAGAGTCCAACCCCCTTTGTCTGATAGTGAGTTGGTTGACATGTTTCTAGGGACGCTATCTGGTCCATTTTTCAATCATCTGATCGACAATTCGTCATCTGGGTTTACTGAGTTGATCTTGACTGGGGAGAGAGTAGAAGCTGGTATCCGAAGTGGTAAGATACAAAAGGATACTTCATAAAGTGTAGTAAAGAAGACTTTCACCGGTAAGAAAGAGGCTAGTGCAGTCTACGGTCCGAGGGGCCAAAGCAGACCTGAACACCGTCAAGCAGTAAATGCGGTAGTGATATCAAGACGCACAGTTGCTCCACAACGCAACAATCAACAAAGGGTGGAAAGACCACATAGGAAGTTCACCCGACTCAATATGACCCTGACTCAAATTCTACCATAATTATTGAAGACCAATCTGGTAACTCTGAGGGAAGCCCCGAAGAACCCCAACACCACTTCTCCCCACTATAACCCGAATGCTCGCTGCGCCTATCACTCCATGTGATACGGTGGGAGAACTGGCTTGAGGTTTTGCATTTGTGTTCGCAAATGTTTCGGTTTAGCAAGAGTCGCCACCGACTTTTTATTTTATCCAAAGGAAAGGTCAAAAAGCACAGGAAAGACCTTTGAGATGTTTTCTTTGGTTCGGGGGGTAGATTATGAAAAGGGAAGGTGCTAGCACCCTTTTCATCCATGGTTTTCCATGGGCTCTTAGTTACTTGTTTAGATCACTTGCTTTTGCTTTTCAATTGTTTGAAATGGTGCTCTTGTGTGTGTGGTTTTGAAAATGTTTTGAAAAGAGGCCATCGTTGTGGCAACCTTTGTAATGATTCTTGTTTGAATGTATACAAAGGTGTATTTGTCTTTTGAAAAGATATTTCAATGTTTTGAAAGTTTGATTTGGGAAATGTTTTGAAATTGTGTTCTGAGGTGTGTTTGAAAATAGCAAGGATGTTTTTGCAAGTTTTGATCAAGTAACTAAGAGTTTTCTACCCTATCTACTCAAAGATCTTTCCTACACATTTTTAACCCTTTTGACAGTGTTGTTTTACCATTGCATTTGGTAAACAACCTTGTATTAGGATGTTAAACAGGACAGACGCGGGTCATCATATTTACCATGATAGAAATATTGGCAAGTATCTTTAGCAATTTTTGAGGGACAAGATCATTTTGTATAGGCAACCAAGATAGCGTCATCGAGGGACTATGATCTTTTTGTTTTGTTTTTGTTTTGCCAAGATACTCAACATGCATAACATGGTCATTTTAAAGGCAACAAGTGGATGAAACCCTAGGGGTGCAAGTGTGCATTGTGTTGTCATTTTACATGCTTTTTGTCTTTGTATTAGTCAAGCTATTTCTTTTTGATTTTGGACTTTTGCATACAAACCCTAATCTCTAACATGGCATATTTGAAAGCATAAAATGCGTAAAATAAATCTACACTATTACAACATTTAATATGGGAAGGGGGATACAATTTTTGAATGGGGATTATTTGGCAAGCAATTAAAACCCTAATATTTACTATTACATCCAAACTGAATAAATGGTACAAATAAATAAATGGACAAGTATTTAAATGGTCAATTAAATAAATATACAAAATATTATGAATATGCAAAAAAATGTTTTTGTTTATTTTTTATGTATGTAAAAAATATTTAATGTATATATAGAAAGAAATAAAAGATTATATATTTTTTTATTAAGGGTAAAAACCCTAATTTTCTTTTAAGAAAGTATATATATTAATTGTTTTATTCATGTATGATAAAATAAAATAAAATATATACAAAATAAAAATATATTTAGAAAAAATATTATTTAAGTATAAATGATAAAAAATAAAGGTATAATATTTTTATGTTTTATTTTCAAGTTTTCATTAAATAAAATAAAAGTATATACTCACTAAATTATTTTTATGTTAGAAAAAATAAAATAAAATACAAAAATAAATGTGAAAATTTATAAAAATATTTTTGGTATTTTTTATGTTTGGAAAATAATAAAATAAAATCAGAAATAAAAAATAAATACAAAAATATAAAAATATGAAGAAATGGGCCAGGGGGGTGCAATCAGCAAGGCAGGGGGTGCAAAAAGTGAGAAACACAGGCCCAACCCAGTTTCAAACTTCATCTTCAACCTTTTGTCCAAAAATGCGCGCACCCTGTATAAATTTCCAGATCCTGCATACGTGCTCTAATGCAAAAACTCATAACATCAAAGTTGTACCATTTTTCAAGACGAATCCAACCATGTAAAGAACTCATTCTAACTCTCAAAGACCAGAGAGAATTTCTCTGGCCCTAAATTCTAACCTAATTTTTTCAGGAAGTTCATGAATCAAATTCTCTTAACACGTTTAACTTAAATGAAAACTGAGCATATGTACAACTTCATGGCTATGAGTACTATATTTTTTATTCACAAACCTAAGCCTAATGATTCCTAAATAGAGAGATAGAAAGTTGATAAAAACCTATTTCAGTTGAAATCGTGTATGGCAATGTGGAGCTTTACAGTGAGGCCTGAGGTGTTTGGGAGCTTGCTTGAACTTCCTCTGACCTTTCCCAATGCCTAGTTTGCCTTGAATGTGCTTGAACAAGCTTGTAGAACTCAACCTCAACAAGCTGAAAACAGAAATGGTAAACCTTATAAAGGGAGTTACAATCACTCTTCAATGGTTGGGATAACTTGGATAGGTTATGTGGAATGTGTTTGAACAAGTTTGAGGCAAAACGCACGAGGGGTTTTTGCTATGGAAGTCAAACTGCAGGGAGTGCCCTATTTTGCCAATGGAAGGTGATTTTGTGTTTTGGAAGGCTTAAGGACTCAAAGGCTCGTGTTTATGGCTCAAGGGGATGTGTGAAACTTGTCTCAAATTCTTGCAAAAGTTGGTTCTATCAGATGTTCAAGTTGTAGTGTATTTGACAAGTTTCTTGTATTTTAAGCAAAAGCAAGCCATCATGCAAGACAAGCCTGTACAGGCTATTTATCAGCCTGCACTTTGTGATCTTGGCCCCCTCAATTGGTGGATAATGTGTGTTGTACTATATCTTGTTCAAGGCTCAAGAGATGTGGTTTGACATAAAGCAATTTTGACAAAAATGGCAATGTTGCCTTTTTGCTATTTTAGGGTTAATTCTTTGTGTAATCCTCCCATGACCAAAACAAAGCCTTAGACCAATGGACTTGTATTTAATTATTGAGTATGGAAGGGTTTTGAGACCTGTAATCAAGTACAAACAAGGCTGATTAGAGTTTGCAACTTGTATCAATATGAACATGCCATGGATCAAAAGTGAGGTTTTGCCAACTTCAAGCCTTCGATTCTCCCTAACCACAAATGATTTTGGAGAGTTCTTGGACATTTTATAAAGCTTGTAACATGCTCTACAATCCATCTTTGAAATGAATTTTGAGATTCCAAGTGGAACTAGGTGAAAAATGGTCATGAAGATAGGTAAAAATCCTACCTAAACTATGGCAAAATTTCACTAAGTTAAAAGTTTCATGGACCCTTGTTCCAAAAATCATAACTTGAGATCCAAGCTTCTTTTGGGAAAACTTTGTGAATCAAAGTTGTATATTTTGTGGAGGACTACAACTTTAGTGTTGGAAGTTTTGTTTGAATCCAATTGTATCATGGTGAAAATGTTGGGAAAAGTTGGGAAAAAATAAGAAAATTTCATAACTTAGAAAAATTCTAAGTTATGAAAATTTTCAATCTTAAACCCTAATTTGCAAAATTGGGTTTCTTGATGAACAAGTTTCATGTTCTGACACATCTTGATGAAAAAAGACCCTTGGCACTTGATTTTGACCAAAAAGTCAAAGTTTGACTTTTCAGTGTACAGTCAAATTTTGATTAGTTGACTGAAAAATTCATCTGTCAATCCAATGCAATTGAGATCTTTTGAACCTTGTGAGTAGGTAAAGATGATACTATTGAGTCCTTGAGTCTATGCTTGAACCCAATTTGCCATTGGCTAGGTGAAAAATCAGAAATTGCCCTTATACAGTCAAAAACCTAAAAATGACCATTTTGCTCTTTTGATGATCTGATCAAATTTCTTGAGAAGTTGTGGTCCAAACTTGATCAAATGGTTCATATGAGTCTATAATGTTGATGTGGGTAAAATATTATAAGGTTTGACTGTAAATTGGCCACAATTGACTTTTTCCCCAATACAACTGATTTCTAGGTCAACTATCCAATTGACTGGTCAAAAATTTGATTCAAGGTTTAAAACTTGGTAGAGGCAATCTTATAAGTCCAACATGAAGTATGAAAGTCACTTTGAGCATTGAAAGTCCAAAAATCCTTGTGAAAACTCAAACCCTAATTTAGGTCATCAGTGCAAGGAGATGTCTTGAGCAGAGCAAAACCCTAATCCTGTCTGGAGTTCAAAGAGTCTTGTGAGGGGAAATCTTGATAAAATGAGAGGGAAAATTTTGGGGTACATCATCTGCCCCTGTTCAATCTTCTTGAACCTAAAGAGTTAGATTGGCGAGTTTGCCTTTCGTGACTCGAAGGTAAAAGATGATTGGACACTAAAGTGCCCGTAAATTTGCACTCGTCAAAATGTAGCTGAGGGAATGGGATTAAAGATGCCATTTGGAGATGATATAATCTTGCTGGAGATGGGATTAAAGATGCCATCCAAGACTTTTTTGTTGAAAATTAGGAGAATGAATATCAGAATGGTATCCGTATCTGGAACATATCTGAGTTGTATCTGGAGATTGGATTCGTATGAGCAAAGGAATGGTGTACGTGTCTGGAGCGTATCCGAGCTATAACTGTATTTGATTCTTGAATGAATATCAGAATGACTGCCGTGTTTGGAGTGTATCTGTATTGTATCCGAAATTTGAATAAGCGACAAAAAGACATCTGTGTCTGGAGTATCTCTGGGCTGGGGAATAGGTTTGAATGAGTGACAGAATGGCTACCGTGTCTGGAGCATATCTAGACTACATCTGAAGTTGAGATCTGTATGAGTAGCAGAATGACTTTCATGTCTGGAGTGTATCCGTACTGTAACTGGGATCTAGACAAGTGACAGAATGACTTCTGTGTCTGGAGTGTATCTGAACTTGAAGTTGATAGTTGAATCTGAATGAGAAATAGGATGGCTTCTGTGTCTGGAGCGTATCTAGTTTGTATCTCATTGCTGAAGTCTGAATGAGTAGTAGAATGACTTCCGTGTCTAGAGTGTATCCATTCTGTATCTGAAATAAGAGACCTAAATGAGTAGCAGAATGACTTCCATGTCTTGGGGTGTATCCGTACTGTATTTGAAATCTTTGAACATTTGTTAAAGGTAGCTTTTAATCTTATCCTGAAAAGGGTAAAATGTTAGCTAAAACATAAGGTTATGTTGCATGACATGTATGATGCAATACAATGTGTTCTATCAATGTTTATGATATATGAATGTAATGTATGTGTATGTAAGCTGATTAGCTGTCTTGCTGAGGAAAAATATATCCTTGATAGCTGGAGATAATGAAATCTTTGACTACTGCCGGGGAAAATAAATCCATGACCGCTGTTGGGGATTCAAGATCTTTGATTGCTGAGAATGAGAAGTCTGTGGACCATTCTTAAAGATAGAAAATCCTGGGCAACTTGTGGGGATTAACTTTGTCAACTTCTGTGGGGATGTGAGAATCCTTCACGACTTTCTAGGGAATAAGGAAAACCCTGACGATCTCTACTGGGGAATCAAAACCTGGGAGACTTCAACTGGAGAAATGAGATTGAGAATCTTCGATCTGCTGGGAAATAACTCTGTGGGGAGAATACTTATTCTGTTGAAAGAGTTTTCAAAAACTGGAGTTGCATTCCAACACTCTGAGGAATCATCCGAAGCTGTTGTCTGTTTTCTGAGATAACTTGTAGGGGAATATTCTGATTTTAAGACAAATCTCTGAGGAATTGGAGGGAACTGAATGGTCTTCCACCGGGGTTTAAGGGTTAAAGTTTTGGACTCCGTTGGGGAAGGAAGATTTATCTTCACTGAGGGTTTGAAGTTCAAAGTTTGCTGGCTCCGCTGGGGATTGGGAGTTTAGAAACTTAAATCTGATGGGGATTTTGAAACTTAACTCCGCTGGGGATACGTATCTCAAGGTTTTAGTTATGTTGAGGATCTGAATGATATACTGCAGGGGATTTCTTCCGGAGTATCCTAAAGACGTTTTCCTATACTTTCAACCTATCGGTAATTATCCTTTCTCATTTCGTTTTATTTGTAAGCAGTGATTATATTCAAATGCATATGCTCATTTAATAAATCATTGGACGTTTTCAAATAAAACACAAGTGTAAAAAGAAATAAAAGGCAAACAAATTTCTGCACTTTGAAGTATCTTTGTATTAACTTTGTGTAAGTATTTTGTACAAAGGACACATACATCCTAGTAAGAGAATGTTGTCATAAAATTGAGAAAAAAATTATACAAAGAAAGAAGGCTATGTGTAACAATTCCATGGGGTTCCTATTCTGCTATAGCCTTCACAACTCTGAGTATCTTGTCCATTCGTTGCTTCATCCTTAGATGACTGGATTGATCAGAGGCTTGGGGTTTGTTTGTGAAGAGATTGTCCTTAAAGTGATCCGACAAGACATAGTCATACACTTTAAATCCCTAACTTTTGCCTGGACCGCCCTTTCGGGTTTTCGATCCACCGGGAAACCCTTTTTTGCCCAAGTCGCCCTTTCGGGTTTTCAACTTTTCGGGTGTACAATTTTTTTTTATTTATCCATAATTTTTGCCTGAACCGCCCTTTCGGGTTTTCGATTCACCAGGATGCCCATTTTTGCCCAAGTCGCCCTTTCAGGTTTTCAACTTGTCGGGTTGTTTATGCATAGTATCTTTTGACTATGTCTGTGTTCATAGGGTGCGGCAGGTAATCGCCGTCCATGGTGGTCAGAATCATTGCCCCGCCAGAAAAGATGTTTTTGATCACAAATGGTCCTTCGTAAGTAGGAGTCTATTTGCCCCTGGGATCACTTTGTGACAAGATGATTCACTTGATTACAAGGTCCCCGACTTGATATACTTGTCTCTTGACTTTCTTATTGAAGGCCTTGATCATACGTTTCTGATACGCCTGACCATGGCAAACAGTAGTAAGTCGCTTCTCGTCAATCAAGTTAAGTTGATCGAGCCGGGTTTGAATCCAATCGTCTTCACTCAAACCAGCATCTTTGATGATTCTCAAGGAAGGAATCTGAACCTCGATAGGTAAAACAGCTTCCATGCCATATACCAAAGAAAAAGGTGTTGCCTCGGTTGACGTGCGTGCCGTGGTACGGTACCCGTGCAGAGCAAACAGTAACATCTTGTGCCAGTCTTTGTAGGTGACTGTCATCTTTTGAATGATCTTCTTGATATTTTTTTTCGCAGCTTCGACAACACCGTTCATCTTAGGCCGATAGGGAGATGAATTGTGATGTTGAATCTTGAACTGCTCGCACAGAGTGGTGATCATAGTATTGTTCAAGTTCGTACCGTTGTCAGTGATGATCCTGTCGGGGATACCATACCGGCATATGAGGTTCTGCTTGATGAAGTGGGCAACCACATTCTTTATAATGGAGGCGAAGGAAGCTGCTTCGACCCACTTGGTAAAGTAATCAATGTCCACCAGGATGAAACGGTGTCCATTGGATGTTGTAGGCTTGATCTCTCAAATCATGTCGATTCCCCACATTCCGAATGGCCAAGGAGCTGTTAAGACATTGAGAGGAACTGGGGGAATATGTACCTTGTCAGCATAGATTTGGCATTTGTGACAAGTACGGGAATGTTGGTGACAATCAGCTTCCATGGTAGACCAGTAGTAGCCTGCCCGTAGAATCTTCTTAGCCATCGTATGACCACTTGAGTGGGTGCCAAAGGTTCCATTATGTAGTTCAGCCATGATCTGCTCAACTTCAACCTTGTCCATACAACGGAGTAAGACACAATCAAGATTGCGGTTGTATAGAATACCATTGCTCAGAAAGAACTTGGCATCGAACCTCCTTAAGAACTTTTTGTCATTGACTGAAGCTCCTTCAGGGTATTCTTGTGCTTCGAGATACCTTTTGACGTCATGAAACCAAGGTCGGTCCACCACTTCTTTGGTATTAATCTCGTGACAATGTGCAGGTTCGTCCATTCGTTCAATGGTGATTTGAGGTGCCTCATTATCCCAATTAAGTTTAAACGTGGATGACATTGTAGCTAACGCATCCACCAACTGATTCTCTTCTCTCGGGAAGTGCTCGAAGGTGATCTGCTCGAAATGTGGTAACAATGTCAAGACATTCTCTTTGTAAGGGATGAGGTTTGGATGTTTAGTATCCCACTCTCCTTTGATTTGACTGATAACTAAAGCTGAGTCCCCAAATACAATCAAATATTTGATTCCTAAATCAATAGCAGCCTTGAGACCAAAGATACAAGCTTCATACTCGGCCATGTTGTTGGTGCAGCTGAAGTAGAGTCTAGCAGTGAAAGGTGTATGGAAACCTTCTGGAGAGATAAGTATCGCGCCGATACCATTCCCAAGTGCGTTGGAGGCACCATCAAAGTACAGAGTCCATCGGGATCCTTGTTCAGGTCCGTCATACGGTCTGTTTTCTTTAATGTTGCTCAAAGTCATGACATCCTCGTCGGGAAAGTCGAACCTCATGGATTGGTAATCTTCGACAGCTTGATGGGCCAGATGATCGGGTAGCACACTTCCCTTTATGGCTTTTTGGGCTGTGTACTGTATATCATATTCGATGAGGATCATCTTCCATCTAGCGATTCTTCCGGATAAAGCAGGCTTTTCGAAGATGTACTTAATCGAATCCATTTTAGAAATCAACAAAGTGGTATGTGTCAACATATACTGCCTTAGCTGGCGAGCAACCCATACCAAAGCGCCACAAGTTTTCTCCATCAGTGAGTAGCGAGTGTCACAGTCGGTAAACTTTTTGCTAAGGTAATAAATGACATGCTCTTTTCGGCCAGACTAGTCATGTTGGCCCAGTACGCACCCCATTGAATTATCTAAGACAATCAGATACATGATTAAAGGCCTTCCTTCGACGGGTGGCATCAAGATAGGAGGTTCCAGCAAATACTCCTTGATCTTATCGAAAGCAACTTGACAATCATCGTTCCATTTAACCACCTGATCTTTCTTCAACAGCTTGAAGATTGGTTCACAGGTAGATGTTAGGTGAGAGATGAACCTTGCAATGTAGTTTAGGCATCCCAAGAAACCTCTGACCTCCTACTCAGTGCGAGGGGCAGGCATTTCTTGTATGGCTTTGACTTTGGCAGGGTCAACCTCGATGCCTTTATTGATGACGATGAATCCCAAAAGTTTACCAGACCTGACTCCGAAAGTGCACTTGCTAGGGTTCAGTCTGAGCTTGTACTCCTTTAACCTGACAAACAACTTTTGCATATGGTCGAGGTGTTCTTCTTCTGTCTGTGAATGGGCTATCATGTCGTCTACGTAGACTTCAACCTCATGATGTATCATGTCATGAAACAAAGCTACCATGGCTCGCTGATAGGTTGCCCCGACATTTTTCAGTTCGAATGGAATCACTTTATAACAGAAGGTACCCCACTGCGTAACAAGAGTAGTCTTCTCCATGTCTTCGGGGGCCATTTTGATCTGGTTGTACCCTAAAAATCCGTTCATGAAGGAAAATACCTTGTGTTGAGCTGTGTTGTCAACCAAGATGTCGATGTGTGGTAGTGGAAAGTCATCTTTATGGCTAACCCTGTTTAGGTCTCTGTAGTCCACACATATTCTGACTTTTCCGTCCTTCTTAGGCACGGGCACAATGTTGGCCACCCATTGTGGATAGGAAGTAACAGCAAGAAAGCCAGCATTGAACTGCTTCATTACTTCAGCTTTGATCCTTTCGGACATGTCGGGCCTCATTCGACGGACTTTCTGCTTGATTGGTGGACAATATTCTCTTGTAGGGAGAAGGTGAACCACAATATCTGTATCAAGTCCCGACATGTCTTCATAGGACCAGGCGAAGATCTCAACATATTCATTCAACAACGGAACTAAACGCTCTTTGACACTTGACTCTAGGTTGGCACCCACTTTAACCTCTTTTCTGTCTTCCTCTGTTCCCAAATTGATAGTCTCTAACAACTCTTCATGGGGCAAAATAGCCCTTTCTTCCTGTTGCAAAAGTCTAGCCAACTCTCCAGGCACTTCACAGTCTTCATCACCTTCGTATTCAACATGATTGACTAGATCTTCAGAGTCACTGAAGGCCATAGTAGAATTGTTACCCATGGAATCCAGAGTGGATGGGTACCTGCATTTTGTGAGTGTAGGTGTTTGTAAGGGATAACCACCTTTAAACAAAATAAAATGTAAAAAGAAAGAAAATGAACACAAAAGTTTATATATGAAAACGTCCATGATTCATTAAAAATGGCATATGAAAATGAAGAATCAAAACCCTTACAAATGGACCTATATGCCCCGGGTAAGGCATAAGGCGAAAAGAATGTACGAATTGTTTAATAATTATTACAGACCAAACAGGAAATGTTCAAAAGATAAATTACTGATTGATGAAAGTAATGGGAACGAAGTCTTTCGCCTCCCAGTTGTTCAGTCCTCCTTCAATGGTTGGAAAGATCCAGTCTTCAAAATTGCTTCCTTCTTCATCATCCTCTAAAGCATGAACTCCATGATGAGTGATTTTTAATGGTGGTCCTCCAGCCTGGGAGTGACGCACAACCTTCTGACCAGCAACAGTGAAACCCAAACCGAACTTATCTGTCTTGTAAGGAAAATCTGGCAGTTGACCCCATACCGTGCTTCCTCCTTCCTTGATCACAACCTCCGCATCTTTAAGGGATGACATCCAGGACACATGTTTGGTAATGATGGGCACAACAGTCATTGTCTTGGCTACCGTAACTTCAGGAGAAACCTCTTCAAAGTCTTGGAAAAGTGTATCTATGAATTCACCATCTAACTCCACGTAGCGGAAAGAGTTAAGGTGGCTTATCATATACTCCTCCTCACCATGAACTGTTATGATTTTACCCTGGACTGGGTACTTGAGCATCTGGTGTAGAGAAGAAGTGACTGCCCCAGCGTTGTGGATCCATGGCCTTCCCAATCAGCACGAATATGAAGGACGGATGTCCATCACATAAAATATAGAGTTGAAAATTTCCGTTCCCACCTTAATTGGGATGTCCACTTCTCCGTGAACCATCCGCTTAGAACCGTCGAAGGCTCTAACAATGATATTGCTGGGCTTTAAGGTCAAACCTTCACAGTCTAGTATGTCCAATGCTTTCTTTGGTAGGACATTTAAAGATGACCCAATATCAACTAGAACGTGAGCAAGAGTGGTCCCTCTGCACTCTACCGAGACATGCATCGCATCATTATGCTTTCTTCCCTTAGATGTTAGATCGACATCAGAGAAGCTAAGACCATTGTTGGTTGTAAGGCTAGCTACACACTCTTGAAACTGATCCACAAAAGTTTCTTGAGGCACGTGCGCCGTCTTCAGGAATTTGATCAAGGATTTGGCATGAGCCTCGGAGCAGAGCAATAAAGCCAGCATAGAGATTTTTGAAGGGGTTTGCCCCAGCTTCTCTATGACATCATAGTCATTTTCCTTAATTATCTTTAAAATCTCCTCCATTTCCTTTTGGCTGGTCTCGGGGATAACCAAAGTCTGAGCCCTCGTCCTGACGGGCGCTTCTTGGATCCCCTTACCTTTATCAGCAGTAACAACAGAGGGTATAGCTTCGGGAGTAACAATTTCTTCAATAACTGGACTTCGTACAGATATCTTGATTGGCACAAGAGCACTTGAGGGTCCGAAGATTGCCCTTGGAGGAGCAATCTCTGGAGAGAAGATTCTTCCGCTACGAGTGATCTTACTTGTCCCCGCAATATTTCCTATATCAGGAGTTTCTTCATCAGAATTCTCTTTCACTGATTCAATCTGCTTAACGCCGTGATAGAAGATCTCTCCTCCATAATTCCAAGGTATTATCTTGTTGGACTTATATGGGATAGGCCCCGGCATAGTAATCTTTAGAGGTACACACTTTGGATCAGGTGTAATCTTAACAGGTCTTTTGGAGACCTTGGAAAGATTGTCAGAAATGGTGATTATAGCAACATCATTGTTTGGAGTAACATGAGTAACATGAGTTTTCTTGAAGAGGATTTCTTGAGTATACATTAGGCGTTGGATGCCTGACTTCAATAGCGGACAGTCGGATTGCAAGGTCGAACAAAGTTAACAATCTTTTTCACAGCCTAGGAAAATCCCGGCTTTCAACAGATTCATCTTGATCATTGGCAACGGAGTCATTAAGTCATCAACAACAGTAACATGAAGATCTTCTACAATAGCATGGACATTATGACCATGTTTTGGCATAGGAGCGGATATCACATTAGGTTTTTCGGGGGCATCAAACTCCACCTCCTTGGCATCTATTAAATCTTGGATCTTGTTTTTAAGGGCCCAACAGTTGTTGGTGTCATGCCCCACACTGTCCGAATGATATGCACACTTTGCATTGGAATGATAGTAGGGAGAAGAGGTATTTGGGTTCTTTGGCGCCTCTTTAAAATTGGTAAGGTTTAAATTTAACATATGAGGGAGAACCTGAGAAGGTGTCATATTAATCCGGGTGAATTGCCATGCAGGCCTTTCCACCCTTGTTTGGTTAGCTCTGGGTTGACTGCTTCGAGGTTGATCGACTGAGGAGTTTTGAATCGTCACAGCCCCCACCGTTGGTCGGCGCTCCATTCTTCCTTGATTTCTCTGGGTGTAAACAGCAGAAGCTTCTTTCTTGGCTGGAAATGTCTTCTTGATAGCGGCGGAACCAGATGCATCCTTCTGAATTGTACCGCTCTTAATTCCATCTTCGACCCTTTCACCCGTCAGAATTAATTCGGTGAAGCCTGCAGATGAGCTCCCGATCAAGTGATTAAAGAATGGACCTGACAGGGTCCCCAGAAACATGTCTACGAGCTCTCTCTCGGACAAAGGTGGATGCACCCTTCCAGCCAAATCCCGCCACTTCTGGGCATACTCCTTAAAGCCCTCATTAGAGACCATACCCATACTCTGTAATTGAGTACGAGTAGGTGCTAAATCTGCATTGTATTGATATTGTCGATAGAAAGCAGCAACCAAATCCTCCTAGTTATGTACATCAAATCTCTCAAGTTGATAGAACCAGTCCAATTGCGTACCCGACAAACTATCTTGAAAAAAGTGGACCCACATATCCTTATCAAAAGAGTAAGGTTGGATCTTTCTGACGTAAGACCGCAGATGCATCTTCGGATAAGACAAACCATCGTATTTAGCAAATGTAGGTACTTTGAATTTAGGAGGAATGACGATCCCAACTACCAACCCTAGTTCTTCGAAATCCAACCCAGGTACTCTTTGTACCTCCATGGCTGCCAGCCGATCTTCCAGATTCTTATACTTATTGTCCGCAGGGGGATACTGCTGCTCAGAGTAATCTTCCTCCTCCTCCTCTTCTTCTTCTTCTTCAGCTTCAGACTCGGAGGGCATTGCAACTCCCTTTCCTTTACCAACCCCTTCATCAGACGTCGAGGGGAAATCTAGGACCATTCTAGCCTGGTTCTCAAACCTTCTCCCCAAAGTAGCTACACCCGCTCTTTTCTTTTTCTTCTTTTCTTTTTCCTTTTATTTCTCTAACAGTGCTTTAAGATCCTCTTGACCCTTTGCCAAGGTCATGAGGAGTTGTTGGAATTGTGAATTATGTGCTTGTAGATCTTTGACCGTCTGCTCTATATCCATCTTGCTGAAATAAACAGCAGAAAGATAAGGAAACCTGGTGTGAAGACATGTTTATGCATATGATGAATGATATGTATTCATGTAATGCATTCAAGGATTCAGAAATTCAAAGTTGTTGCAAACAAAAAGAACACACGTCATATTAATAAGAAGAAATTTGTTAGTACATAAATGGCCCATGGGCAAAATATTACAAAAATCTTAATGTAAAAAGACGTTGTGCATCCTCTTTGGTGCGATGTAGGTGTTGAGAGTCTGCTCTTCATGGAGTCGACGAGTAAGTTCCAAAACCTTCTTCTCACTGGTGTAGAAGCTGGCTTCAAAAGTATTTTGTTCTTCCTTGAGTTGTATCCAACTCTTTTGCAGTTCTTCCAATGATGTTGGCATGTCAGGATGTAGGAGGGTGTATGGAACCTCTCCTTCCATAACAGGCTCTTTGATCATAGGAAGAATGTAGGGGTAAGGCATCATAAGACTCTGGGCGCGAGTTCATACCCACTTGAGGTAAGGCTCAAGGGGGATGGAATTCTTGTGTCCCAGGGTCTGACTGTCCACTTTGTTGGGCATCCTCCAAGCTCGGATAAACCTTTGTCAGAGTCCTTAAGTGTCGTTGTCGAAGTCAAAAACCAAGTCTGGAATAGGCATATCATGATGGCCATCCCTTCGGGCATACCCAAATTGTCTCAGAGCTAAACAGGGGTTGTAGGTAATGCCTCCCCTAATGCCAAGTAATGGGACATTAGGGAATTCCCCACAATGATCAATGATGATGACATTTTCTATGGACCGAGAACACCAATGAACATCAGAATGTGTAAGAGTCATCAATCGTTGTGACCACCTTAAACCTTGCTCATTCTTCAAGACTGATTGGGGAAGGTGAGAAATAAACCACCTTGCTAGAAGAGGAGTACAACACATGAGAACACCTCTTTTCCTCATTGTTCGTGTGTAAAATGAGTGTAGGATGTCCCCAAGCAATGTAGGCACAAGATTCCGAGATATGAAAATCTTGACAGCATTCACATATATAAGCTGATCAGGGTTTGGGAACAAGACCAACCCATAGATGAGAAGTGCTACAATCTCCTCAAAAGCTTGCAGATCTAGAGAATTCCAGCAGTCTTGTGCCTTCTCAAACAAAAACTTTGCCAAGAAACCCTTGACACCACTTCTGGTTTCCCAATGACCTTTGATATCATATGGTTGCAAGTGTAAGGCTTGAGAAACATCTTCAGGCTTTGGCTCTCTTTCCGTACCGTTGTAGGGTAGTTGATGAAAAATAGGAATCCTCAGGAGTTGAGAAAATTCCTCCAAAGTAGGTACTAGTTGGTAGTCAGGAAATGTAAAGCAATGGTGTAGGGGGTCAAAGAACTGGAAGAGAACTTTAACCATGTCTTCTTCAATGTTGGAGTTGACCAAGTTGAGAAGTCTACCATGTCTTTCACTGAAGGGAGAATTCTCTGGAATCTTGGAAGTAAGCTCCTTGAGTAGAGGAGGGATTCTTACAAGGTTGACCTGAATAGTTTTTCTACGGAGTGATTCCATTACCTACAAAACAAGAACAAAGATGAAGATCCAAACCCTTGAAATGGTTAGTGGATGCATATGATGCTTCATGATGTTCATGATGTATGCACAAGTATATGTACAAGCAAATCACACAAGATCCTAGTTTCAGGCTTGTATGGGGTTTCATAGGTAAGTACCCTCTTGAAGTTTAGTTGGCTCAACCTATCCTATAAATAGTAACCGGGTTCTACGTAGCTCAATATCACCAGATTATCTTTTGTGTTCATTGTTTCAGTTTAGCCACTTTACTGGCGACCTAAATATTTCAGAAAACAACCCTCAATGAGTGTAGTATCGAGTATCTACCAACTTCAGACTGCACCAAAGCCGGTCATCTCACTACTCCTAAAAAGGCCAAGATGGTCAAGTAAAGGTTCTAAAAGTCCATTAGTGCTTCATGACATCACTCAGCGGCCCCGTATTCTCTTTTATTGACTCAAAGGCTACCGGTACCCACAAATATGTCGCACTAATATAGCTATTGCTTCAACCATGTCGGTATACCCCGCACAGTTTCCACAATGTATTGCTATTTACCTATGCATGTTTCCCAAAAGTCCGGGTGGAGGATTCAAACCCAAACTATAGAACCAAATGTAAAGCAATCAAAGCAAACAAAGTAATCATGTAAAGGTGATCTAAACCCTAAGGTAACCCCACTTTTAGCATTCTCCCCATCAGAGTCGCCAGTTCTGTGATACAGTGGGAGAACTGACTTGAGGTTTTGCATTTGTGTTCGAAAATGTTTCAGTTTAGCAAGAGTCGCCACCGACTTTTTATTTTATCCAAAGGAAAGGTCAAAAAGCACAGGAAAGACCTTTGAGATGTTTTCTTGGGTTCGGGGGGGTAGATTATGAAAAGGGAAGGTGCTAGCACCCTTTTCATCCATGGTTTTCCATGGGCTCTTAGTTACTTGTTTAGATCACTTGCTTTTGCTTTTCAATTGTTTGAAATGGCGCTCTTGTGTGTGTGGTTTTGAAAATGTTTTGAAAAGAGGCCATCGTTGTGGCAACCTTTGTAATGATTCTTGTTTGAATGTATACAAAGGTGTATTTGTCATTTGAAAAGATATTTCAATGTTTTGAAAGTTTGATTTGAGAAATGTTTTGAAATTGTGTTCTGAGGTGTGTTTGAAAATAGCAAGGATGTTTTTGCAAGTTTTGATCAAGTAACTAAGAGTTTTCTACCCTATCTACTCAAAGATCTTTCCTACACATTTTTAACCCTTTTGACAGTGTTGTTTTACCATTGCATTTGGTAAACAACCTTGTATTAGGATGTTAAACAGGACAGGCGCGGGTCATCGTATTTACCATGATAGAAATATTGCCAAGTATCTTTAGCAATTTTTGAGGGACAAGATCATTTTGTATAGGCAACCAAGATAGCGTCATCGAGGGACTATGATCTTTTTGTTTTGTTTTTGTTTTGCCAAGATACTCAACATGCACAACATGGTCATTTTAAAGGCAACAAGTGGATGAAACCCTAGGGGTGCAAGTGTGCATTGTGTTGTCATTTTACATGCTTTTTGTCTTTGTATTAGTCAAGCTATTTGTTTTTGATTTTGGACTTTTACATACAAACCCTAATCTCTAACATGGCATATTTGAAAGCATAAAATGCGTAAAATAAATCTACACTATTACAACATTTGATATGGGAAGGGTGATACAATTTTTGAATGGGGATTATTTGGCACGCAATTAAAACCCTAATATTTACTATTACATCCAAATTGAATAAATGGTACAAATAAATAAATGGACAAGAATTTAAATGGTCAATTAAATAAATATACAAAATATTATGAATATGCAAAAAAAATGTTTTTGTTTATTTTTTATGTATGTAAAAAAATATTTAATGTATATATAGAAAGAAATAAAAGATTATATATTTTTTTATTAAGGGTAAAAATCCTAATTTTCTTTTAAGAAAGTATATATATATATTAATTGTTTTATATATATATATATGATAAAATAAAATAAAATAAAATATATACAAAATAAAAATATATTTAGAAAAAATATTATTTAAGTATAAATGATAAAAAATAAAGGTATAATATTTTTATGTTTTATTTTCAAGTTTTCATTAAATAAAATAAAAGTATATACTCACTAAATTATTTTTATGTTAGAAAAAATAAAATAAAATACAAAAATAAATGTGAAAATTTATAAAAATATTTTTGGTATTTTTTATGTTTGGAAATTAATAAAATAAAATCAGAAATGAAAAATAAATACAAAAATATAAAAATATGAAGAAATGGGCCAGGAGGGTGCAATCAGCAAGGCAGGGCGTGCAAAAAGTGAGAAACACAGGCCCAGCCCAGTTTCAAACTTCATCTTCAACCTTTTGTCCAAAAATGCGCGCGCCCTATATAAATTTCCAGATCCTGCATACGTGCTCTAATGCAAAAACTTATAACATCAAAGTTGTAGCATTTTTCAAGACGAATCCAACCATGTAAAGAACTCATTCTAACTCTCAAAGACCAGAGAGAATTTCTCTGGCCCTAAATTCTAACCTAATTTTTTCAGGAAGTTCATGAATCAAATTCTCTTAACACGTTTAACTTAAATGAAAACTGAGCATATGTACAGCTTCATGGCAATGAGTACTACATTTTTTATTCACAAACCTAAGCCTAATTATTCCTAAATAGACAGATAGGAAGTTGATAAAAACCTGTTTCAATTGAAATCGTGTATGGCAATGTGGAGCTTTTCAGTGAGGCCTGAGGTGTTTGGGAGCTTGCTTGAACTTCCTATGACCTTTCCCAATGCCTAGTTTGCCTTGAATGTGCTTGAATAAGCTTGTATAACTCAACCTGCACAAGCTGAAAACAGAAATGGTAAACCTTGTAAAGGGAGTTACAATCACTCTTCAATGGTTGGGATAGCTTGGATAGGTTATGTGGAATGTGTTTGAACAAGTTTGAGGCAAAATGCACGAGGGGTTTTTGCTATGGAAGTCAAACTGCAGGGAGTGCGCTGTTTTGCTAAGGGGAGGTGATTTTGTGTTTTGGAAGGCTTAAGGACTCAAAGGCTCATGTTTCTGGCTCAAGGGGATGTGTGAAAATTGTCTCAAATGCTTGCAAAAGTTGGTTCTCTCAGATGTTCAAGTTGTAGTGTATTTGATAAGTTTCTTGTATTTTAAGCAAAAGCAAGCCATCATGCAAGACAAGCCTGTACAGGCTATCTATCAGCCTGCACTTTGTGATCTTGGCCCCCTCAATTGGTGGATATTGTATGATGTACCAGATCTTGTTCAAGGCTCAAGAGATGTGGTTTGACATAAAGCAATTTTGACAAAAATGGCAATGTTTCCTTTTTGCTATTTTAGGGTTAATTCTTTGTGTAATCCTCCCATGACCAAAACAAAGCCTTAGACTAATGGATTTGCATTTAATTATTGAGTATGGAAGGGTTTTGAGACCTGTAATCAAGTACAAATAAGGCTGATTAGAGTTTGCAACTGGTATCAATATGAACATGCCATGGATCAAAAGTAAGTTTTTTCCAACTTCAAGCCTTCGATTCTCCCTAACCACAAATGATTTTGGAGAGTTCTTGGACATTTTATAAAGCTTGTAACATGCTCTACAATCCATCTTTGAAATGAATTTTGAGATTCCAAGTGGAACTAGGTGAAAAATGGTCATGAAGATAGGTCACAATCCTGCCTAAACTAGGGCAAAATTTCACTAAGTTAAAAGTTTCATGGACCCTTGTTCCAAAAATCATAACTTCAGATCCAAGATTCTTATGGGAAAACTTTGTGAATAAAAGTTGTATATTTTGTGGAGGAATACAACTTTCATGTTGGAAGTTTTGTTTGAATCCAATTGTATCATGGTGTAAATGTTGGGCAAAGCTGAGGAAAAATAAGAAAATTTCATAACTTAGAAAAATTCTAAGTTATGAAATTTTTCAATCTTAAACCCTAATTTGCAAAATTTGGTTTCTTGATGAACAAGTTTCATGTTTTGACACATCTTGATGAAAAATGACCCTTGGCACTTGATTTTGACCAAAAAGTCAAAGTTTGACTTTTCAGTGTACAGTCAAATTTTGATCAGTTGACTAAAAAATTCATCTGTCAATCCAATGCAATTGAGATCTTTTGAACCTTGTGAATAGGTCAAGATGATACCATTGAGTCCTTGAGTCCATTATTGAACCCAATTTGCCATTGGCTAGGTGAAAAATCAGAAATTGCCCTTATACAGTCAAAACCCTAAAAATGACCATTTTGCCCTTTTGATGATCTGATCAAATTTCTTGAGGAGTTGTGGTCCAAACTTGATCAAATGGTTCATATGAGTCTATAATGTTGATGTGGGTCAAAAATTGTGAGGTTTGACTGTAAATTGGCCACAATTGACTTTTTCCCCAATACAGCTGATTTCTAGGTCAACTATCCAATTGACTGGTCAAAAATTTGATTCAAGGTTTGAAACTTGGTAGAGGAAATCTTATAAGTCCAACATGAAGTATGAAAGTCACATTGAGCATTGAAAGTCCATAAATCCTTGTGAAAACTCAAACCCTAATTTAGGTCATCAGTGCAAGGAGATGTCTTGAGCAGAGCAAAACCATAATCTTGTCTGGAGTTCAAAGAGTCTTGTGAGGGGAAATCTTGATAAAATGAGAGGGCAAATTTTGGGGTACAACACTCCGAAAGTCCAGGTCATGATACAAAAAACTGTTGAGCCTTGAAAAACAAGGTACAAGACTTGATCGAAGCCAAAGAGATTGAGTTTGACGCTTCGGAGAAACCCAACGTCATAACTGCTCCCATGCCCAAGCATGATCATGGAGTAAATGTTGTAGGCGATGATTTATTTGTGACCTCCCTGGAAGAAATTTCTACTCCTTTGATGACAGTAAAGAAGAATTTGCTATTGGCCTGTTTATTTCCGGGCTGTGGTGAAGGTTGCCACGTGTGTTCAATTCTGCCTGCTGGTTGCCACTTATTGAAATTAGGTATTCAGCACCTAATGTATAACAGAGAGATCCTGTTCGAAAAGACTATGATTCTGTTGGTTCCAATTGAAGATGTTTCCATCATAACCATTTCCTCCAATCCTTCCAAGGTTTCCTCGAGAAAGCATGTTAGGATTACACCTGTTCCAAGAATTACTCCATTAATAATTACTGTCCCTGGTCCTATCCCATACACTTCGGATAAGGCTGTCCCTTGGCATTATGGGGCTGATGTGTATTACCATGGAGTTAAGCAAGACTTAAAAAGTGAGGAAGTTGATGTTGATGTCAGCAATATTGTTGGGACAAGCAAGGTCACTAGAAGCGGAAGACTCTTTTCTCCCGAGATCTCCCCTCCGAGTGCCCACAAACCTGTTGTCATTCCATCTGCTAGTACATCAACTACTATCCCAGTTCCTATTCCAGTTATCACCCATGTCGCCGAGCCATCTGGGACTCGGGGAAAAGAAATCATAGGTGAGCCTGCCCGGACGGAGGCACCTAAGAAGATCATTGTTGAAACCTCGAAACAAGAGATAAAAGAAACTTTGAAGATTATCAAGAATAAAGATTACAACATAGTCGAGCAGCTGGGGCAGACCCCGTCAAAAATCTCCATATTGTCCTTGTTGTTGTCTTCTGAAGCCCATGCAAAGGCTTTAATTACATTCCTCAAAACTGCGCACGTGCCGCAGGAAACTTCAGCCGATCAATTCAAAGATTGCGTAGCTAACTTGACTGCCGATAATGGGTTGGGTTTCTCAGATGCAGATCTGACTGCTAAAGGAAGAAATCATAATGATTCTCTGCACGTCTCGATCGAGTGCAGGGGCACTACTATGGCCCATGTGCTAGTGGATACCGGGACCTCATTGAATGTTTTGCCAAAGAAAGCGTTAGACCGTCTGGACTGTGAAGGTTTGATTCTAAAGTCGAGCAATATTATGGTTAGGGCTTTCGACGGGTCAAAAAAGATGGTGCACGGGGAGGTGGACATCCCTGTTAAAGTTGTCTCTCATACTTTTTCATCCACCTTTTACGTGATGGATATCAGACCATCATATTCTTGCTTGCTGGGTCGCCCTTGGATTCATAATGATGGGGCAATGACTTCCACGCTCCATCAAATGTTGAAATATCTGGTAAAGGGGAAGATTGTCACAGTACAAGGTGAAGAGGAGTACATGGTGAGTCATCTCAATTCCTTTCGCTACGTGGAGATGGATGGGGAGTTCATGGAAACCCCTTGTCAGAACTTTGAAGAGGTCCCTCAGACTTTGGCATCGGCTGGAGTTGCTACCGACAAACCTCCGATGAAGATGGCTTCTCTCAAGGATGCCAGGGCTATAATTGAAGAAGGTGGGTGTACAAATTAGGGTCAGCTCCCTGATTTCATGCACAAAACTGACAAATTTGGTTTGGGCTTTACTACAGGGGCTCAAAGGGCTGTTAGGCATGCATGGATTGGAAGACCTCCTCTGCGCATCAGCAATCAGGGAGTTAATACAATTGAAGATGGTGAAGAAGATTCAGACATCGACAGCTGGATCTACCCAACAACCAATGGTGGATTGAACAACTGGACGGCGAAGGACTTCATACTTGTTTCTTTTATTCCACAGTAATTGACTTTTGTTTTAAGAGTTTGTAATAGATAGTTTTAAACTTTACGGCCTGGTGCCTTGCCCGAGGCACTTTGGCCTTGCTTGTGAGGGCTTATTATTTGTCATTTTCATATATCATTAATAAAGCATTGGACGTTTCTTGCATTACAAATTTTGCTCTCCTTGTTTTTCTTTTTTCTGTCTCTCGCTTTATCAAAAACAAATATTCTCTTACACACACTCACATATCATAATGCAAATCCATATCCACTCTGGATCCCATTGATAACGACTCTGCTACTGCCATTTATGACTTTGAAAATCCGATCAACCAATCCGAGGACGAAGGTAGGATGATTGTGAGATGCCTGGGGAACTTGATAGACTGTTACTACAAGAAGAAAGGGCCATACAGCCTCATGAAGAGCCAGTTGAATCAGTGAATTTGGGTACCGAGGAAGACAGGAAAGAGGTCAAGATAGGTGCAAATCTGGAGCCTAGTGTCAAACAACGGTTGATACAAATTCTACGTGACTATGTTGAGATCTTCGCTTGGTCTTATGAAGACATGCCTAGTTTATACACTGACATTATGGTACACCGCCTGCTGACTAAAGAAGACTGTCCTCGGGTAAAGAAGATGGTTCGCCGTATGCGCCCTGATATGTCTGAGAAAATCAAAGCTAATGTCATGAAACAGTTCGACGCGTGATTTTTAGCTGTCACTTCTTATCCACAGTGGGTTGCCAACGTTGTTCCGTTGCCTAAGAAGGATGGTAAGGTATGAATGTACGTGGACTATAGAGATCTGAACAGGGCAAGCCCCAAGCATGATTTCCCGCTTCCTCACATCGATGTTCTGGTCGACAACACCGCGCAACATAAGATCTTCTCCTTCATGGATGGTTTTTCTGGTTACAATCAGATCAAGATTTCTCCTGAAGACATGGAGAAGACAACCTTCGTTATGCAGTAGGGAACCTTTTGCTACAAGGTAATGCCTTTCGGGTTGAAGAATGCTAGGGCAACTTATCAGCGCACCACGGTCGCTTTATTCCACGACATGATTCATCATGAGATTGAGGTTTATGTTGATGACATGATAGCTAGGTCCCAGAAAGAGGAAGAGCACCTAGATCATCTCCAGAAACAATTTTACAGGTTGAAGATGTACAAGCTAAGGTTGAACCCGAACAAGTGCACCTTCGGGGTAAGGTCTGGTAAGCTGCTGGGTTTTGTCGTCAGTGATAAGGGTATTCAAGTGGACCCTGCCAAGGTAAAATCCATACAGGAGATGCCGGCTCCCCGCATAGAAAAGGAAGTTAGAGGCTTTTTGGGACGTCTGAATTACATCGCCAGGTTCATTTCACACCTGACCGCTACTTGTGAACCAATTTTCAAGCTGCTAAAGAAAGATCAAATGGTGAAATGGAATGATAAATGTCAGACCTCTTTTGAGATAATCAAAGAATATCTTCAAGAACCACCAATTCTGATGCCTCCAGTTGAAGGAAGACCTTTAATCTTACACTTGACAGTACTGGATAATTCAATGGGGTGCGTGCTGGGGCAGCATGACGAGTCTGGCCGAAAAGAGCACGCCATTTACTACCTTAGCAAAAAGTTTACCGACTGTGAGACTCGATAATCAGTGCTCGAGAAAACTTGCTGCGCTTTGGAATGGGCTGCTCGCCGACTGAGACAGTATATGCTGACTCACACCACCTTGTTGATATCAAAAATGGATCCAATCAAGTATATCTTCGAAAAGCCTGCCTTGTCCGGAAGAATAGCAAGATGTCAGATGATCCTAACCGAGTACGACATCCAATACACCACCCAGAAAGCAATCAAGGGGAGTGTGTTGCTGGATCATTTGGCGCATCAGGCAGTGGATGACTACCAATCCATGGATTTCGAGTTCCCGTATGAGAACATCATGCTGGTGACCGACTGTGAAGAACCTGGACCGGATGAAGGACCTGAGGAAGGATCCCGATGGTCTATGTATTTTGACGGAGCCTCAAACACGTTGGGTAAAGGCATTGGCGCTGTGATCATATCTCCTGAGGGCTGTCATACTCTGTTCATCGCCCGATTATGATTTAACTGCACCAACAATATGGCGGAGTATGAAGCATGTATCCTGGGTCTTCGAGCTACTATTGACCTAAGGATTAAGTTCTTGAGTGTATTCGGAGATTCTACTTTAGTGATCAGTCAAATCAAAGGCGAGTGGGATACGAAGCACCCAAATATTATTCCTTACAAAGAGTATGTACTGACATTACTCCCGCACTTCGAAGAGATAACCTTTGAACACTTCCCAAGAGAGTAAAACCAGTTAGCGGATGCGCTAGCTACCATGTCTTCTATGTCCAAAGTCAGGTGGGATAATGAAGCTCCCCGGATTACCATCGAGAGGTTGGACGAACCCGCACATTGCTGTGACATTGAGACTGAAGAGGTAGCAGATAAACCATGGTTCCACGAGGTAAAGAGGTATATTAAGGCTCAAGAGTACCCCGAGGGTGCATCTGTTAATGATAAGAAGTTCTTGAGAAGGTTCGCTGCGAAGTTCTTCATCAGTAATGGGATTCTTTATAAGTGTAACCATGATTCAACCTTACTGCGGTGCATGGACAAAAGCGAGACAGAAAGGATCATGGCAGAGTTACATGAAGGTACCTTCGGAACTCATTCCAGTGGACATACCATGGAAAAGAAGATCCTACGGGATGGATATTATTGGTCCATTATGGAAGCCGATTGTTATCAGCATTCTCGAACCTTTAATAATTGCCAAGTCTATGCTAATAAGGTGCATGTACCTCCAGTTCCTTTGAATGTTTTGACAACTCCTTGGCCTTTTGCAATGTGGGTCATCGACATGATAGGTGAGATCAGACCCACTGCGTCTAACGGGAACCGTTTCATTCTGGTAGCAATTGATTATTTTATGAAGTGGGTTGAGGAAGCTTCATTTGCTATGGTAACCAAGAACGTCGTAGCACGGTTTTTCCGACACAACCTGATCTGTCGATACGATGTACCAGAGAGGATCATCACAGACAATGGTACAAATATCAACAATATAATGATCACCGAGCTCTGTAAACAGTTCAAGATACAGCATCACAACTCTTCTCCCTACCGACCGAAGATGAATGGGGCTGTTGAAGCGGCTAATAAGAACATCAAGAAGATTGTGCAGAAGATGACGGTGACATACAAAGATTGGCACGAGATGTTACCATTTGCTCTTCATGGGTACCGTACCTCAGCACGGACCTTGACAGGGGCAACGCCCTACTCTCTGGTGTATGGCATGGAGGCAGTCCTTCCCATCGAAGTTCAGATGCCCTCTCTCTAGAATATGAAGGATGCGGATTTGAGCGAAGATGACTGGATCCAAACCCGACTTGATCAGCTGAATTTAACGATGAAAAGAGGCTTATTGCTATTTGTCATGGTCAGATGTATCAAAAGCGAATGATCAAGGCTTTTAACAAGAAATTCAAACGTCAAGAATATCAAGTCAAGGATCTGGTGAGCAAACGCATCATACTGCCACAAGGTGATCCCAGGGGAAAATGGCCCCCACATACGAAGGGCCATTTGTGGTTAAGAACATTTTCTCGGGAGGAGCTATGATTCTAACCACCATGGATGGTGATGACCTTCCTCACCCTGTCAATGCATACTGTGATCGGTGGATCTGGAACTGACTGTTTAACGCTGGTTCGTGAAATGTCGCGGTAAGCAAGAGTCGCCACCGTCTTTTATTTTCTCCAAATGGAAAGGACAAAAGCACAGAAAAATTCCTTAAAGAGATTGCTCTCGGTTCGGGAGGTAGATTATAGAAAGGGAAGGTGTTAGCACCCTTTCTATCCATGGTTATCCATGGGCTCTTAGATACTTGCTCATTTGTGTTTTCAAAAATGCTTGTTTGCTTTTCAACTGTGGGTTTTAAAAAAGTTTCTTTGAAAATTTCAGTTCGACTCTTGTATCGGTCCTCAAGAGTGTTTGAAAAATTGCTTTCGAAAGCTTTTTGAAAAGGTGTCGGTGTGAAAAGTATTTTTTGATTTGTTTTTGAAATTAGAGCAAGTATCTAGAGTCGTCTACCTACCCTAAGGAATTCGTCTGTGTAGATGTCTTTTGAAGTAGTGCCATCCCACCATTGAGAGGTAGGTAGCACCAACGTTGGAGGTGTTCGGGTCAATTCGAGGTTCGGGACGTGGTGATCACCAGAGCAATGGGAAGACACCTTAGAAGCTACCCTCATGCCAGGTTCCCGGATCATGAGGACTTACTAAGACATCCTCTACTCGACGATCACCTTTCGAGGCAAGGCAACAGTGAGGCGTACCCTAGGGGTGGTGTGTGATTTGTGTGTCAGATTCAGATATTTTATCTTGTCATGGTATTGGTGATCTAGCGTTTGTTTTTATTTTTTGTCCATTCATTCTTGCATGCCTTGATTAACAGTTCAAAAGTGCGAGAAAAGTAAAGTTCTAAAGCTATTACAAAAGGCGCGGGTCCACATCGCCAAAATTTCCAGAACCCGATTTGACAGAAAATAAAGAAAGTAAAGAAAAGTAAAGTGCGAGAAATTAAAACGTTACATGGCTTTGGGAGAGATACATCAAAATTATACGAAAAGAAAATAAATGCGCGATTTGAATTAACGTTGAAACATGGGCGTTGGACCCCTTTTTATGAAACTAAATTAAATTATTATTAAATTAATTAAATTAAAGAAAATAAATTGTTTTTGGTATTTTTGTATTTTAAGATTTTTTTATGAAAAAAAAGAATTAATTAAAATAAAATGCTAACCCTAATTCTAAAATTTTTTATTTGTTAAGAAAGTATTAAACTTTAACCTAAAATTAAACCTAATTATTTTACATGCAATTTTAATTTATAAAAGTAAATAATATTAAATATTTTAATTATTATGAAAGAAAAGAAAAAGGGATAAAAATTATTATAAATCCTAATTCTACCAATTTTAGGTTTTTATTGAAAAAGATGTTAAGATTAAACCCTAAATTAAAACTAAGTGAATTAATGCAATTTATTTACAAAAATACTAAAATAAAAATATTTTTTATTTTTTATCTTTTCTGATTTTTTGGTGTTTTTTATATATTATGAAAATATTAAATTAATTAAAAAAACAATAATTAAAAGAATGTAAAAATAATGAAAAAAAACAAAGAATAATAAAATTTTGCAAACCTAGGGGGTTCTGCCCCTAATTTGGAGGGTGAGGTCCAGCAAATTGAGCCCAATAAGCCTTAGGCCTGGCTGACTTTTCCACTCACGTACCCAAGCGTTGACTCACGTGTACCATGCTCTTCAGATCCTGGCCCTTGATTGAATCCAGTGGGACGCGTGGACGTTTGGTAGCGTGAGTGCATGGCGTGCTTTAGTGTTGACGCTGCATAGGAACGTTAGTTGAAAAATAATAGGGAAAGAGTGAGGACCTGGGGCTCGAACCCAGGTCCTGAACATTACCAATGCTTAAGCCTGCCAGTTGATCCAAACGCATTTTCTGTATACCAACTAATAAACAATCATCATAAAATAAAGCAAACGCGTTAGTGCTCTTTGCGCGCGAAAGTTTAAACGATCCAATCGTTGATGGCCACCTCATCTTCTTCTCCTACGTTCCCTGAAAAACAAAACCATATGGCAACGGTTTCTTAAGCGTGGTTTAAGGTTGCTTTAGAGAAAATAGCGACTAGCGCTATACAACTCATAAATTAATCGCGACCATGGCTTCTTCTTCGTCTAAGTCTGCTGATTGCAATGGTGGTGGTCTGGAATCCTGATTTTACTTCGTTTTGAAAGCCCCAAATCCAACCTCTGAAAACCCTAGATTTCAAGCATGGTACAATCGCGTATGTAACATAAAAACTCAATTAAACATATCAGTTAGCTTTGAAATCACATCAAGAACAAGAATCAATAAGTGAAATGTCATGAAAATGCATAGAATATAGAACACGATTTTGAAATTTTCATGGAATATGTTGAGTTCTGTACACCGATTCCTTGCCTTTTGATGAGTGTTATGAATTGGAATATGATCAGTGAACCACAAGGAAGCTTTTGGAATGAATTTCGTGTCTTGAATCCTCTTCAAACAAGGATTTCAGTTTTGAATTTTTAAGGAATTTTTCAAGTTTCCAATGGGTTCTTTAGCGCAGCTTTTAGTGTTCTAGGATTAGGTTTTGAATCATGCTTATGTACTGAGGCTATTAGGTCAACAAAACTTGATCAAATCCATGGCAATAATGATTTTGCATATTTGATTTTCTTAAGATCTTTTCAAATCTTTTTCACATGGTTTTTGTACCAATTATGCTCATATTAAACCAAATCTTTCCTAATTAACCTATGCACGAAATCTTGACCTTAAAACATGTATAAAAAGATTGGTTTGGTCATGTTAGATATTTTTCATGTATTTAAATAATTTAAATGAATTAATATGAATAATAATTCAAATAAATAAATAAAAAATGAGAAAATACCTCCCTTTGGGCCAAGTGGTCGTGCATATGCTTGGAATGATGAATCATGGAAGAAAAATGGGCCCATTAGCAAATTTAGGTCATTTGAAGTAATGTTGACTTTTCAAAATATCCAAAAATTTCCCAACTTCCACAAGGCATAACTTGCTCAATTTTTAAGCTTTTCACATGTTCTTTGACATTTTGGAAAGGTCTTTGAGTCCTCTAACCAATGCTTTTGGTCCCATGTCATTTTGATTTTCCAATATCAAGTTATGGCGTTTGACTTAAAGTCCCTTTTTGTTGACTTTTGAAAATAACCTATAATGTTGAAATTGATAACTTTTTGTGAGAGCATTTCTTGGACTTGAAGTATGAAGATGAGTTGTAGGAAATGTCTTTCTCTTCAAAATGAGCTTTGGATGGGATTTTTCTGATAATCCATGTGAATGTTATGCCCTGGTCAATTTCAGTTGACTTTTTCAGCTGTCCAAATATAGTAACTTTTGCATCTTGATGATTTTCTGAGCCAAATTTTGAGAATCATGATCAAGCATTGATCAAATGATGTTTGTGGCTTCAAAATGATATGTTGACCAAAAATTTGAACTTTTGACTGCCAAATTACCATTTTGCCCCTACAGTTGACTGTAGTGCAATCTAGGGTTTTGACTGTGCAATTTTGAGCTGAATGCCTTGAAACTTGATATGAGGATGCTTGACCATGTTTGTAGGCATATGAGACTTGATTGGGCCTTTGAAAACTTCATTTTCTTGATCAGAACCCAAACCCTAGTTTTGACTGTATAGGAGGCTCTTGACTGTGCAACCCTTGGGGAATTTTGTGACTTGGCTTGGCAATTTCTTGAAGAATATGGGAGGGCAAATTTTGGGGTACAACACATACATAGTGAAAAAATACTACGCCTAATCAAAGACCCGCTAGGTTGACTGGCCTAGGCAAAAATAAGGGCTTCCCGGCGAACCAAAAGGATTCGGGAAAAAGTAAGGGATGAAAATGGAAAAAGTCATACACCCGGGAAGTCGAAAACCTGAAAAGGCGGCTTGGGAAAAAAGGGTATCCCGGTGGACTGAAAACCCGAAAGGGCAGTTCAGGCAAAAATTAGGGATTAAAGCGTAACACTATGTCTCATTGGATCATCTTGCAACCAGACTTCGGTATCGACTATCAAGCTCGGACGACACCAATCAATCTGATCTATCTTCAACCAAGTAGCAAAGTGATGAGACGCTCGAAGATATAAAGGCAATATCAGAGTTGGAACCCAATGGGATTGTTTCACATAGCCGTTTTTCTTTCTTTTTCACAAAATGTATAATTCCTGTCTTTCAGCGGCATTCTCTTACTAGGACGTCAACCTCTTTGTACAAAACGCCTATTACAGGCCAACTTCAAAATCAATACAATTCATTTTCACAAGAAATTTCAACTTGTTTTTTATTTTTCCGTTTTGTTTTACAAGAACGTCCAATGTTTCATTTTTGATATATGCATTTGAAAATAATTGCTGCTCATAAGTATTTACATGTGAAACAAAAGACAATTACTCGTAATTCCAGGAACAGGGGCAAATAAGAAGTGCCCAAACCTTACAGTTTCTCTACTCACTAGGTACAGGGATAGAGCCAGCTTGAGAATATGACTAAAGGTACATACACTCCCCGATGAGTAGGAAGTATCCAAAGACAGTGGTGTTAGTACTACCCAGCCGAGGTTCATAATCGCGATGAGTCGACAAAATTCTCCCCAAACAAAATTTATCTATCACCAGCAATAGAAGTTCACCACCAGATGAGTTTATTTCTCCAAATTAGTAGATCATTCAATAGAGTATCTCTTTTTCCCATAAAGTCATTCTCCCACGGGGTTGTTCTCAAACAGAGTCTCTCCCGGCGGAGTATTCTCAAGCAGAACAGACGCAAGTCTCCAGCTAGCCATCTTCGGTCACTATCCCTGGCAAGAACGAAGAACTCAATTACTTGTACTCTCCAGTGGCAGTCCAGGGTTTATTCTCCCCAGTCGGAGAATATCACAAGAACATTGCATATCCATACATCATGGCATGTGCATACGCATCATGCAGCATAATCTCATTTATTTTGAGAACATCATTACTCAATAAATTTCATACATCATGACATTACATACGACTAACTCTTTACATTTCAGGGAAAGATGCAATCAAGTTCTGACAAATTTTCTTTGGTTCAGTCAAATTGATACTAAGATTTCTATTCCAGTTCAAGCTATGAAGCCCAAAAATCGACCGGATAATATCTTGATTTCTCTAAGTACTACGAAGCCTGGAATCGACCAGATAGTGGTATATCTTAAATACAAGCTATAAAGCCTGGAAATTGACCAGAAAATAGCTTAACCCTCAGCAAGTTATTGTGAAGCCTAGAAATTGACCAGATAGCAATACAAGATATCATGAAGCCTGTAATCGACCAGACAGTGGTATAAGATACCATGAAGCCTGAAATCGACCAGATAATAGGTATAAGACACTGTGAAGACTGGATCACGACCAGATAACGACAAAGGACACTGAAGCCTGGGACACGACCAGATAACAGTATAAGGTACTACAAAGCTTGGAATTCGACCAAATAGCAGTTTACTCGGCCAATTACTATGAAGCCCAGAAATCGACCGGATATTAGTATGCCTTAAACTCAAATCGAAGCCCGGATGAGACTGGATAACCATCTAATCCCTTTTGAAGCCTGGAGCACAACCAGATAAGAATTGAGAAATTGCAAAGCCTGGAAGACGACCAGATAGCAAGACTAATCTCATTTTCCCCAGTAAGTCACTGCAAAACCTGGAGCACGACCAGATAGCAGTACATTTTCACCTCCTCAACTAATAGATGATTCCCCAGTAGAATAACGGACGACTGAAGCTCCTAAAATTCTATTTCTCTCAAGATAGAGAAAAGAATTCCCCAGCGTAGTCCTCCTCAACAATCGGTGTACGGGCTCTCGCAAAGGAATCTCTTATGCGATCGACAATTCTTCTGATTGCATCTTTAAGCCCATCCTCCGTCGTTGACTTCCAAATGGCATCTATAAGCCCATTCCCGATATTTCAAGACAAGTAACACTTCATGCGAGTGGAAATTTCTGGGCACTCTAGTGTTCAATCATCTTCCACCTTCAGATTACAAAAGGAAGACAAGCCAATCTACATCCTCAGGTTTAAGAAGACTGAACAGGGGAAGCTGTTGTACCCCAAAATTTGCCCTCCCATATTTCTCAATACATGTCAAGTGAGGTCCTCAAATTGCTCAAAGAAGTCCAAGGGTTGACCATACAAACTCTCTCATAAGGTAGTCTACCTCAAATTAGGGTTTCATTTTGTGTCAAGATACTTGAGTCAAAATGATTCCAAATGCTCACCATTTCCCTAATATGTTCTCAAGACCATCCATGTCAAGTTTCAAGCCTTGCAGAGGAAATTTGCTCAGTCAATTGCTCAAAGGCCTGAAAATCGTCTATGCTAGGGCAAAAGTCAACTGTGGCCCACATACAGTCAAACTTCAAGATTTTGGGTCAACATTCTAATTTTGAAGTATTATTCATCATTTGATCAAGGGTTGATCATGATTCCTCAAGGATTTCTCACAATTCATCAAAACCCAAAAGTTGCTAAATTAGGGTTTTATAGGAAAAGTCAACTCAACTTTGACCAAGCATAACTTTCTTATACTTTATCAAAAATGACCCATCCAAAGCTCATTTTGCATAGGACACAATTACCTACAATTTATCCTCATCTCCCAAGTTCAAAATATGCACTCACAAGAAGATATGAATTTGGACATTATAGGTCATTTTGAAAAGTCAACAAAAACACCTTTTGGGTCAAAGCTTCATACATGAACATGGAAGACTCAATTGAGATGAGACAAAAAGGGTTGATTATAGGACATCTTAAGCTTTCTAAAAAGTCCAAGAACACATCTCTAGGGTCAAAATTGAGAGAGTTATGCATTGGCTAAGCTGACCCTTTTTGCAGAATTGCGAAAAGTCAAATGTGTCCAAAATTGCATTTTTTATCAAATGGGCCCAACTTTTTATGCTTGCACTGAGTTTGTAATGTGACCCACGACCCATGAGCCCGTCCACTTGTCATTATTTTATTTTTGTCATTTATTTTGATTTTATTTCATTTAAATCAAATAAAATCAAAATAAAATAATGAAAATATCAAAAACTAATTAAATCTTGAGATTTTGTGCATTTTTAGGTTCATTACACAGCTGGAGACAAGATCAAATCGTGCAAGACTCATATGGACACAAAAAGATTGGATTTGCTTGATTTGGAAAGATTTTGCAAAAGGATCAAATCATGAATCAATATTCATAATTGGAAGAGATTTGATACAAAATTGTAACCCTAATGCATTCTACTATACATAAGGGACAAGTGCAGACCAAAAACAAAGAGGCAAGAGGCGTGCAAAGGAGAGAACAAATTTGAAAAATTCAAGAAAAAGTTGCAAACTGATCTTTAAAATTCAGGCTATCTCAAGCCATTCTGATCATACCAATCGCTTGCTGGACATCCTAGGATCGCGTTTCAATTGCTAGCAAGCCTCCCCACACTCAGAATCACGCTGTAAGGTTTATATGGTTTGGCTCTTTTCTTGAATTCGAATATCTCAATTCTGGCATCTTTAACATAATTGATTGGCATATTCTTAATCCTTGTGATGTTTTCAAGCTAATGGTTATATTTAATTGTATTTTTGTTGACTGAACATGAAGCTGCCATGGCTAGGGTTTTTTCTTCGTTTTTGGGGATTTACTGTACAGGAACAATTGGCCATTAATAATGGTACCATGATGCTCGTGAGGTTGCAACGAGTTGATTGGTACCATTGGTTTTCATTTATCATGCTTGTATGAAATTTTGGAAATGCACAGGGTTATACCTACACTCAGTGTCCGTAGGTAAAAGCCATGTAATTTACAGCGACGGTGGGAGGAAGAAGAAGGAGACGTGGTGCTTCACGGTTTTCCAGATTGAATTTCGTGTGTTTCAGAATTTGGCCTTTTGTTTTTATCATATAATATTCATTTGCTATTGTATATACAACTAACACAGCCAGCTCAGCTGGCAAGCGTGCAGTGGAGAAATGCTTAAGGGCCTGGGTTCGATACCCAGGTCCCAACCTTGGTTCCATATTATTTTTCTTTGCATAATCAGGTGCACAAGTATCCCCTGCGTCCACCATACATCATCAGCATCCAACCATCAGATCATCAACATGCCAGATCCAAGGTTTCTCCCATGAGGGTCCACCATGCGCCCAATCAAGCATATACACTGAATCTGGCAAAGTCAACAAGGCCTGGACTTGTTGGGACTAGAATTGCAAGCAGCACCCCCTTTTTGCTAAAAGCTACCAGGCCCATTCTTTTTTCTTTTCTATTTATTTCATTTATTTATTTAATTAGTTTAATTATTTTCTTAACACAATTAATTTCTTTTTTTCAAAAAAATCATAAAATCAAGTTTCACAAAATCTAGAATTAGGTTTTTATTTTATCAAATTTAATGTAATATTATTTAAATTTAAATTAGGGTAATTCTAATTTTTTTTATATAATTAAAATCAATTAGAAAATTAGGGTTAACTTGTGATTTAATTTTTATTTCTTTCTCAAATAAAATAAAAAATACAAAAATAAGTTAATTTAATTATTTTTCTCAATTTTAAATTAATTAGTAATTAGTTTTTATTTATTTATGCAATTAAACTTTATTTTCTCAAAATAGCACAAAAACCACAAAAAATGATTTTTCTTTCAAATTACAATTAGGTAGTTGGGGTCAAAACCCTAAACTCTCATTTTCGATTCATCGCGCGCATTTATTTATTTTTGCAATATTAATGTAACTGCCCATGGTATGTAATAGTTTAAATTATAATTTTCTTTATTTATCGTTTTTACGGGTTTTTTTTGGCTATGTAATTAATCCCTACCCCGAAGCCTTGTAATAACGTAGGTTTTATTTCTCACATTTTAATTCTTGCAAATATTAACTGTTAGATGTATGTTAATAGGATTGTATGACAAGATTGCATGATAATTTAAAACGGTTAGAAAACCCTAATGTGCAAAGATAATAACTGAAATCAAATCACTCGCACATGCGCACTCTTAGGGTATACTGTCACTTCGGTTGCCTTCGGTAAATGATAATTAAGTATAGAATGTCTTAGTGGTTGCCCTCCTGTCTAACAAAGATCAAAAGTCCCGTTCAGAAATGTTGCCTCAGAAAGGTTGCCTCGGAAATGTTGCCTCGAATATGATCTTAAGACTTTAGGGTTATTACTAAGACATCCTAACATTTCTTTAGTGATCGTACATCCCTTACGAATTGACCCTTACAACTCCAACTACGGTGCTTCCTATTTCTCAATAGTAGGACAGCATTGTCTAAAGGAAACGAGAACAGAAACGATCTTTTTTCGAGTAGGTAGATGCTAGTAGGTACTTGCTCAAATCAAGCTTTTTCACACCAAACACTTTTTTCAAACAAAGTTTTCAAAAACAACTTCGTAACACTCTTGAGGACAGAAACAAGGGTTAAAACGAAGTAAAACAAAACTTTTCAAAACAAACACACACAAGCAATTTTTAAAAGATGAGAAAGTACCTAAGAGCCCATGGAAAACCATGGATAGAAAGGGTGCTAACACCTTCCCTTTCTATAATCTACCCCCTATACTTAGAATATCTCAAAAAAGGATTTTTTCTGTGATTTTTTCCTTTCCGGTTGGATAAAATAAAATTCGGTAGCAACTCTTTCTTACCGTGACATTTTGCGAACAAAAACGCAAAATGCAAACCAGCATTTCAAAACAGTCGGTTCTGCCACCGTATCACAGTAGGACTTTAAATTTCCGCAATTTTCCGCTTTCAATATTATTGCTAGTAATTAGGATTTGTATGGCAAGACTTAAAATCAACAAATAGACAACCCTAATTCAAGACAAAAATGCATGAAAACAATACACTTTGCACACTTGCACCTCTAGTGTTAACCAACACTTGTTGCCTTAGAATAAAACATTCATGTCCCTCGAACGTGGGATACTTTAGCAAAGACCCTCGATTACAAGATCATAGTCCCTCGAAGAACCTTCGATGTTGCCTTAGGTAAACGATATTAGTCCCTGTTGTACCCCAATTTTTGCCCCTAAGATCCCCCTATCATGTCATGTCAACTTGATCATAACAAGACCACATTAGGGTTGGTTCTTCCTCTTTTTTCTATCTCCTATATTTAAGTTTGCTCTTGAGGAATCACCAAGAACCTTGGTTGTGTATTTTGTATATGTGTTGTTGACTAACTTCTAATCAAAATACAAAAAATATTTGTCTTTGTCTTTGTATATTTTTGTTTTGCAGGTACCAAGTCGAAGCATCTGACAAATAAGTATGTATCGACATATGCATGTTGTGCGTCGAACTCAGGCAAAGCAATCAATTCTGTATTGTGGCGAAAGACAACATGCATCGACCCATAAAGGTATGTATCGACTCATCCTGTTGTGTAAAACTAGCATGTGTCGATACATGCATGTTATGTATCGACTCATCATGTTTGTATAACTACCATGTGTCGACACATACATGTTATGTATCGACTCATGCAGATTGTTTGATTCTGTAATGTGTTGAAATAGCAGTATGTATCGACACATAGAGGCATGTATCGACACATGCAGTGTTATACAACTAGGATGTGTCGACGCATACGACTCATGTGTCGACTTATAGCAGCAAAATACACGTGATTTTTGAAAAAAGCCAGCAATTTCAAAACTGTCATCTTTTTGGCTCCAATTTTTCTGCATAATTTGAAAATTATATCATTAATTCAATTTTGGCTCCAAGAATCAATTACCAAATTACCACTAATCCCAATCCTAAAACTCTATAAATAGAGACCTCATTTCATTCAAATCACAAGCTTTTGATAGCCAAACTCATCTTGCTAAAAAATCTCTCAATTCTCTCCATCTACCAAATTCACTCAAAGCTCCATTTTCAAAAAGTTAGTAAGCTTTGCGTTGAAGCTTACTAATCTTTGAGCTAAACCTTCATCCAAACATTTTTTCTTCAATAATTCTCTACATCTAAGATTTGGTGATTGATTCTTGTTGTTGAATTGAAGCAAATTCTGGAAGTTGTTTGATAATTCTCTAATTTTACCTTTGGTAAGTTGGATCATCATCTTTCACAATGTGATCTCTTGTGGATTTCTGGTTTTGATTCATTGAGCAATGTTTTATGATTCCATTAGTGCTATTTTCTCATAATTTGATGGAATTTTCATGCTCAATTGGATCCATGATCATAAGGTGTTTGATGAAAAGTTGGAACAAGAATTTGATCCTTGAGATGCTATTTTCGACTGATTTTAACAGGTTGCAATCAATTGTTGTAACATTGTAATTGATTGTCACAGAAAATTGATTTAAAAAAACTACACTGATGCGGTAGGTTGCTGTCGAAACACAATTGATTGCAACAGTGTCGAAAATAATTTTTCTGCCTTATTTTGGGGCTGTGTCGAAAATACTTTTTTCTGCCTTATTTTGGGGCTGTTTTGACTCAAATATTTTTTCTGCTCACTCTCTTTGATGGATAATTTGGATTGCAATCTTAAATGTACAGTTTGTCTTTAAACTCAATGGACTTTGTGATGTATATGAAGTTGGATAAATGTTCATCAATTCAAATCTACCTAAGAGTGAATTATTTAATTTATTTTTGGTGCTTTGGATTAATGATATGTTTAGTGCTTTAATCCATCTAGAGGAGTGGTTGAATTTAAAGATGAAAGAATTTTGAAATGGTGATCCAAATTAGCTTATCATTCCCCTCCCTCTTCATCTTATCCCTTAATTTTTTTAATTGTGCTACATGTTAAGGGATGGTGATCTCTATATTATTTATCCAAACATGAAGTACATAGATTGCTATTGACCGGCCTCAAAATAGGTGCGACTTCTACATAAGTCCACTTAAGATTGCTTAACATAGCGCTAAATTTTGTCCTGATTCAAATAAATTTTCGTTCGTGGCCCAAACTTATGATTTCAAGCCCAAGTATGTTAATTTGATCTCTTAGATCCAATAACCTTGATATTCATTGTGTGGAGGCTTTGGTTCTACCAATCCTCTAATGGATCTATAACACCTTTGGTCAACGCGGATCACTTAAACATCGTTGATCATTAAATGTTACTTTTGAGGATTCCAAAATGGATGATATAATTGACAAAAAGAAAATGCAACTTGTTGTGTGGAGGCTTTGGTTCTACCAATCCTCTAATGAGTTCCAAATGAAAGTTTCAAGATGTTCATCCAACTAACCACTAATTTTTAACAATTGACATTACTTTATGCTTTTATTTTTTAAGCTTTATGTACCATTTAATTTAAGCATTTACATTTCATGCCATCTTTTTATTTTGCTCATTTGAGCATTTACTTTTATGTCATTTTTATTTTGCTCACTTGAGCTTTTCTTTTCCTTTTAAAGACACCTAATAATCAACATGAACCATAAAAAATCTTTAATGATACTTGGACTATTTGGTTACTATCCTTGGCACTATGGAGTATTGGACTTCTTGGACTTAGGATTAGAGACCTTGGCCCACCTTGGAGACCTTGTGATCTTTATTTGATATTTTGTCTGGAATTCTTGAGGTTTACCTCAAGACATTGGGTTGTTTGTTTGTTTTTTGTGCAGGTTATTATGATTACATACTTTGTTTGTAATCAGGAATTCACCCGTATACAGCCGTTACTCTGCCCAATTTTTGCGAAGACTTAATACACTTGAATTTTGGTTCTCTCAAGAGGTCTAGTATCTTTGCTTGCTTGGTTTCAATCCAAAGAATGAGAATTCTATATTGACTCATAATGTCAAGTATTGGCTTCTTGTTGGTTAGATGGTTCTTATCCCTAGCTTTTACCTTATGCTTTAGAATAGTCTCTTCTTCTCCTCCCATCTTCTTTAATTTCAAAAATCTTCTCCCTCCTTTTAAAAACTCTTCTTATTTCTAAACTTGAAACACTTTCATAATAAACTTGGACTTAGGTCCATGCATTTTCAAAACATTTTCATAAATAAATTTCAATCAATTTAATAATACCATGACATTTTTTTTGTGAAGACTAAAAGTCAATTAATCTCATTTCAAACCATTTTGCCACTTTGGATTATTATTTTAAAACTTTTCTTAAAAGATTAAGACTCTTGTCAATCCTTGTAGTGATGCAAACAACTATACTTCTATAATATGTAGTAAAGAGAGGTATTTTTCACTTGGGTGTTGAGTGAGGCATTGTTGATTTTAAAATCCAAGCCATATCCTCCACTTTGAGATGATGCAAATTCTCCTTTCTCATGATTGTGGGTAGTAAGTATGTATTCCACACGGACAATAACGATGATGTCTTATCTCATAAAATTAACCAACACACTTGTGTTTCGAATTTTTAAAAGAAGAACTACGTGTACCTTGATCCCCTACTGCACAAAAGGTGGTACATAGGCACTAAAGGTTCACAACCGCGGCGGGTGCAAAAATCGTAAAAATATTTCTTTTCTCACCTCCACCATCCATTTTATATACAACACATTTTTATTGCCAAAATATACAGATTTTTTCAATGAGGTTCTTGTGGAGTATCGTAGATGTTTAGGGGGCTAATACATTCCCTTTGCATAACCAACCCCCTTATCTTAAATCTTTCCCTCTTTTTTTAGGTTATTCGCTCTTTTCCCATTCCTTTGGAAATAATAAAGCGCGGTGGTGATTTTTATTTTGATTTGTATAAAGTCTAATCAATCCAATGGCTTAGTCTTGAACATTTCTACCGCTACAGAAAAATGGCGACTTCACTGGGGACATATTGACCTCTTGCTGGTCCATCCCTAAGTGGGTTGAGCCTATCTTTATTTATATCTGTATATGTGTTATTGTGTTTATGTGTTATATTTTGTATATATGTTTGTCTGGATTTTCCTGGTTTACTGGGTGCTTGGTGATTACTCATAAGTCCTATACTCGAACTTGGGAAAACTTTAAGATAGGACGGGCGGTATAGTCATGTTAACTTTGAGGGAGTAATCCCAAAAAAGGAGGCATGATATCCCTCACTCAGTGGAGGCCCCTTTGACTGTAGTGTCGTATACCGAGTAATCGGGAAGACGTACTGCTTTCGACCTGGGAGCCTGCTGAAGCTGAGGACCGTAGATTACCTAACCCATCTTGGCCTTTTAAGTGTAGTGCGGAAGCTATGACGGAGTAATCCGGAAGTAGTTGTCACGCGATACTACGCTCGGACGAGTCTTTCTTGAGAATATTACTAATTACCGAGTTAATCAGGAAGTTGGTAATATCCGAAGGAAGGATGTAGACTCTGGGAACCTCTTAGAACCTTGTTCGGAAGGTGATAACTTTTTAGACCAATACCTTATGGCTAGTACCTTCGACCTCATGCTCGTGACGTTGAACCTATGAACCCTATATGTGTGATCTTGTGTGTGATTGTTGCATCATGCATCCATGCACTCATAAGCATCTTTTGAAGAAAACGATATTTCAAGGGATTTTCCCCTCGAAATATTAAATGATAAAGTAAAAATAATCATATGCATTGCATATCATGCATCATATTGCACATATTTCTTGCATTTGTTATGCATACCCAGGTGTCTTACCCAGCTTCTTTACTCCACTCAGCAAGATGACTCATCACTACAACACTCGGGCTAATTTCAAAAAGAAGATGAACAACTTAGAACAGGAGAATCGCGAGCTGCATGAAGAAGTTTCCGCTTTGAAGGATGTCTTGGCCAACTTGACTACTCTGATGGAAGCTCTGGTGGTTGCTCATAATCAGCCACCGAGTGTTCAACTTCAACCAACAAGGGAAAATGCTGAAGTTCCTATTGTTCCTGTATCCGCTACTCCGGCTGTTATTCAAAACCGTATGCCTCAGGGTTATCCATGGGGAATTCCAGAGAATTTTGCACCTGAAGGTTTCAATTTGAGCCCCCAAGATTCTCCGGTGGTTCAAATGTTGTTACTCCTGCACCTCCCGTGGTGCATATTGTTCCTGCTGCACCTCCTTCGGTGAATTTGGTTCCGTTTGTTAATGAAGATATGTGTCGTCCTTTCCCTCCGCTGAGTGAAGACTTGGGTCTTTATGACAGAATGGATGATTTCCAAGAGCAGTTTGATAGAATGCAAAGAGAGATGAAGGCTCTTAGGGGAAAAGAGTTATTTGGGCAGAATGTGAATGAGTTGTGTTTGGTCCCGAATGTTAAAGTGCCTTCTAAGTTCAAGGTCCCGGAGTTTGAGAAGTACAAGGGAAACACTTGCCCTCGTGCTCATTTGGTGATGTATGTAAGGAGAATGTCTACCCACACTGATGATCAGCGTTTGCTGATTCACTTTTTCCAGGATAGTCTGACCGATGCAGCGTTGAAATGGTACATGAGTTTAGAAAGCGCCAACATCCATACTTTTAATGATTTGGGAGAAGCATTCATTAAACAATACAAGTACAATGTGGAAATGGTGCCTGACCGTGACCAGCTTAGGGCCATGGTTCCGAAAGACAGAGAATCGTTCAAAGAGTATGCGCAGAGATGGCGCGAAGTTGCTGCACAAGTGATTCCTCCCATGGAGGAGAAAGAAATGACTAATATTTTTCTGAAGACGCTAGGCGCTTTCTACTACGAAAGAATGGTAGCAAGTGCCCCAAGTGACTTTACTGAAATGGTGGGCATGGGTGTCAGTTTAGAGGAAGCTGTCCGTGAATGTCATTTATCTAAAGACAGAGAGTCGTCAAATGGTTCTAAGAAGTATGGTAATAATTGTTCCAAGAGCAAGACTCCTACGCTATACTTCGTGGTAGGCAAGGGAGATCTCATAATAGGAATCAACAAGTTGCTTCTGTGACCAGTCGTCAATGTGACTCCGACTGCTGTTGCATATCAGAGGGTACCTCAACAAGGAATTCAAGGGCAATGTCATTAGAGGAAAATGAGCTTTGATCCAATCCCAATGACATACACAGAGTTGTATCCTTCTTTATTGAAGAAGAATCTAGTTCAAACTCGAGCTCGACCAATTGTTCCTGAAAAACTGCCAAGAGGATATAAGGCCGACGCTTCCTGTGCCTTTCATCAGGATGCTCCTGGGCACTATTTAGAAGATTGCTTTGCTTTGAAGGTCGAAGTTCAGAGGTTGGTCCGAAGTGGTATCTTGTCATTTAAGGACATTGGCCCTAATGTTCAAAACAATTCGTTAGCAAGGCATGAATGAATCTCTGTTGTTGATAGTTCCAAAGCTTTGGAAGTGTTACCTTCAGCGCAAGTCCAGATAAGAGAGTCATCTTAGTTTATTAGCATTTTTACTTCTTTCTCACTTGTAATTTTTCTTGTTTATCATTGCACTGTTTGCATGTAAGAACTTGTTTACATTTGAATGTTTAATCTTAATACGACGAGTATGTTTGTCTTGAAGAAATTCATTCGTTTCACTCGTATTTGTTTTCAATTTTAAATTGCTTTATGATACCAAGTTGTTACCTATTCTCTTGCCTAGGCAGAGATTGGGAGGAGGATGATGATATTAAAACACAAATTTTCTGGTTGTATGCTTTTGGATAAAACCTTGTTGATGATGTACATGCATTGTTTCAAATCCTCAAACACCAGAGATATAAGGGAGTGAAACCTTTGTTAACCCCTTTGATCCTTGAAGTAGGAGTTTCTTTTTCTATTCAGAAAAAAACCCTTATTTTTAACCCGGGGCAGGGTAGTGTTCAGTTAATCTGATTGAGCATTTAGAACTCATCAGGAGTGCGCATCCAAGGATACAATAATGGTTATCCTTCAAGAGGTTGAGGAAAGTCAAAACTGCAATGGTTAATCTTCACTTATAATGAGGGTACGTCAATTGGTGATATCTTAATGGCTATCACTCGCACACCAGGAGATCAGCAGATGACGATACAACAATGGTTATCTTTCATCTGCCCAGAAATAGGGCAGTCACAATTCTTCCGACAAGTCACAAATGACTCGAAGTCATGCGACATGTTCAAAATAAAAAAAGATGACATGAATAAAAAAATTATGATGAAAAAGAAAGAGACAAAAATCCTTGCTAAGTCGGAACTTGAAAAAAAAAGTCGCTTAGGAAAAAGTCAGGGCATCTCGCTGCACTTCAGAGTCAAAGTCAAAAGGAATTTATCCAGAAGGCAAGGAAGAAATAGAAAGCCTAAAATGCGATAAAGGATTACAATGTGAAATCCTCAGCAAAGAACAGAGTCGCGTGACAAGAAACCCAAAAGAAGCAGAAATGAGTGACTTGCATGTCCAAAGAAAACCTTGTTTGATTCCTCAACCATCTCGAAATCTCTTTTGAGATATGAATGTTCGTGTCAAGTTAACTGAAATTAGGACCGAAGAACATCATGAAGGGGGTGGGCACCAAATATTTTTGAGCCTTAAATCTTTTTTTCTAAAACCGTGAACCAGGCCACGTTACAACCCTCAAAAGTGCTAATTGAAACAGGGTTTATTTTGAAAGCATACTCCAATGAGATAGTGTTTCCTGATTCCCATTAATTTTGCTAAATTATTGTGATTGGTATCATATGCTTTTGTTATCTTTCATACAAAAAAATCCATGTCGCATCCTGGCTAGTGATTCATTCACAAGGTTTTACGACATCTTTTCAAATAAAATCTTCAAGACTTACATAATTATTGCATTAGAATTTTCATTCTTAGAATAAACATTTTCTGCTTGTAAAACAACTGCTTGATATCATGAAAGTTTACATTTGAGTATCAGCAAAAGGCATGTTGCCAAGAAGATTTGCGGAGCAAAGAGGATCTAACATTCAGCCAATCTAGGGCAGTTACTTCAAGATTCAACAAATCTCTAGAAGCCATTTGATCAGAAAAGTTATACTAAAAGCATGTAGCTAAGGGCAAGTTATGAAAGTTACCTTGATCAGCCCGGTAAGCTTGGGATACCAGATTGGTTTCCAAGGGCATATCCAGATTTTGTCAAGATAGCTATTATGTCTACCCCAAGTCGAGAATCTTCCTCAAGCAGGATTGTTCTTGTGACCTGTGTTGTAGACGTGTGTTTGGATTCCTCCAACAATTGTTGATCAATTAAAGGGTTTCCTACAGGTTGTGTTATGGTGTTGGGTTTATAATCCCATTTTCCAGTCTTGTTACAGACTTCTCCAGCTGAGTGTGAATTTTCACCCAGCCAAGTGGTGATCAAACAAAGATTGAAAAAGGGCTATGAAGCCTTTTCTCATTTAATGGAGTTATTTCTCCCTTTTTATTGATATGTAATCTCTTGTAGAGCAGTGCTTTCTCCTGTTACGATATTATTTTTGTTATGTGCTCCCTAAGTAGCTAGACAAGGGCAGTATATTTTCGAAGTGTTGAGACAATTGTCAATTTTTTGGGTTTTCTCCCGCCAAGTGTTGGGTTTGATTTAAAATCCCCATAATTTTGACTTCTTGCTATGATGTTAACTTCTTGATTCCCCATGAAGGTTCTCTCAGGTCGTTTTTGCTGGTTTGTGCGTAAACTTTGTGTATTTCTCAGATAGTTAAAGATGATACCAGTGGGTATAAGGTACAATATTAGGTTTTTGATCCCATTATCCCAGGCCAAGTCTTGGTTCGCTTTTGATTTTGGGTTTGCATGGTCAGAAGCCTCTGTCCCAGATTCCCCAGCAAAGTTTTCCCTCATGTGATGAAAGGTTTTATTCCCTCGGTGTGCTAAGATACCGCTCTTTTTGTAGTATTGGAATTAGTGTTGACTTCTTGGTTTCCCAGGAAGAGTATACCAGGGCATCTTTTGTTGGAATAGGTTTGTATGATATGAAGACTCAATCCAATATTCTCCAGTGAAGGCCTCGTTTATTTGATAGAAGTCCTTTCTCCCCAAAGAAGTTGGTGCAATAATTACTCTCGAAGAACGTATCTCCGGTTTCCCCAGTGAAGAACGTATCTCCGGTTTCCCCAGTGAAGAACGTATCTCCGGTTTCCCCAGTGAAAAACGTATCTCCGCTTTCCCCAGTGAAGAACGTATCTCTGGTTTCCATAGTGAAGAACATATCTTGGTTTCCCCTCGATGATGTGGTTTTGACCTCCCCAATGAAGTCAGCATGAAGTCCCCAGTATTTGTATCGATGATGAAGCATTGTCTCCCTTAGTGAAGTCTGTATGTTTTTCCTCCTTCAAAGTGGGTTTGAATTCCCCAGTAAGGTTTGATTGTCTCGGCGTCAGTCTGCTTTATTTGAGGCTGGTCTTGCAATCTCCAGTAGGCATGTTGCTTTTGAAAGACTGGTTTCTCCGATGAAACCGGAAGAAAGATGTTCTATCCTGGTATCTGTTTGATTTAGCTACATCCGGATTATGTTTCTCCTCAGTGAAGTTAGGACAGGCAATAAGTTTGGTTTCCGCAGTTGCTTTTATCTTTCTTGGATTGATCTTTCTGGTTGAAGTTTAGCCCAATGTTGTTGGTACCTGAGACGGTTTTGTTTGTTTGTGCTGATTATGTATCCTTTTACCAGCATATGCACGATATCACTCATACATTCATACATACATCATACATTGCTACAAATCATTTTTTATTGACATTGAGTTCTAACCTTCCTGCAGCGCTCCTTGCTTAAGTGGATTTGGTGTTCCCTCTTGAGTTTATTTCTCAGAGGATGTATCCTCGTTGGCCGTCTTGCTCTAGTTTGTTTCTGAATTAGATTTGTGGTTACATGACGATATTATGTACCTTGGATTTCTGAGAACTTTGAGTTTTGGTTTGTGCATTTATTTTGCACGAGAAAACTTTATCTCCTCAGCAGGAATACTGTGGCATTTCCCCAGGAAGTCATATCTCTTTCCCTAGGAAGCCATATTTCCATCCCTAGAAAGTCATTTCTCTTTGCAATTCCCCTTGACAATGAGTGGAAGTCTCTTTATTTGAGATAAGCTTACATATTACCCTTTCCAGGCAGATTTCCTTGGTTAAAGAAGAAGTTGAGACCTGTTCTTGGTAAAACATCAGAATCTTGGGAAAACTTCATATTTTCTCTCTACCTTCAGTGAACGTTGGTAGTACATCGGCAATGAACATTGGTGTTTCTTATCTTTTTGCTATCATCAGTGAACGTTGATAGTTCATCGTCAGTGAACGGCGGTGACACGGTATATTTTCTCTCTACCTTTAACTATTGAGTTAGTAGTTTACCATCATCTGTGATTCGGTATATCTTTATCTTCTACCTTCAACTATTGAGTTGGTAGTTTACCGTCATTTGTGAGTCGGTATATCTTTATCTTCTACCTTCTACTATTGAGTTGGTATTTCACCTTCATATGTGAGTCAATATCTTTTTGATCTTCTACCTTCAACTATTGAGTTGGTAGTTTACCGTCATCTGTGAGTCGGTATATCTTTATCTTCTACCTTCAACTATTGAGTTGGTATTTCACCGTCATCCGTGAGTCGGTATCTTTTTGATCTTCTACCTTCAACTATTGAGTTGGTATTTCACTGTCATCTGTGAGTCTGTATCTTTTTGATCTTCTACCTTCAACTATTGAGTTGGTAGTTTACCGTCATCTGTGAGTCAGTATATCTTTATCTTCTACCTTCAACTTTTGAGTTGGTAGTTTACCGTCATCTGTGAGTTGGTATATCTTTATCTTCTACCTTCAACTATTGAGTTGGTATTTCACCGTCATCTATGAGTCGGTATATCTTTATCTTCTACCTTCAACTATTGAGTTGGTAGTTTACCGTCATCTGTGAGCCGGTATCTTATTACTTTTCTACCTTCAACTATTGAGTTGGTAGTTCACAGTTATCTGTCAATCGTTATCTTTCTTTACTTTTTCCTCAATATTTGAGCTGATGCTACCTTATCTCTTCTTTGGGTTTTACACCAATAGAGTCATGTCTTTTGTTCACCAGTGATTTATTTTCCTGGTGGGGTTGCTCCTTTGTTTCTTTATTTTTGTGGCATCCCCAGTGATACTTTGCGTCTCTTTTGTTCTGTTCATATGCATTCATAAATCATAAGCATTACATGGCATCTTAGAGACAAAAATAGGGCTTGTTTTATATTTAAGTATCTTCAATCGCGTCGACACGAAGATTTTTAACCTTCGTATCTCCGGATAGAAGACACTTAAATAAGGGTAGCTATTGTACCCCAATTTCCCCCCTAAGATTCCCCTATCATGTCATGTCAACTTGATCATAACAAGACCACATTAGGGTTGGTTCTTTCTCTTTTTTCTATCTCCTATCTTTAAGTTTTCTCTTGAGGAATCTCCAAGCACCTTGGTTGTGTATTTTGTATATGTGTTGTTGACTAACTTCTAATCAAAATGCAAAAAATATTTTTCTTTGTCTTTGTATATTTTTGTTTTGCAGGTACCAAGTCGAAGCATCTGACAAATAAGTATGTATCGACACATGCATGTTGTGCATCGAACTCAGGCAAAGCAATCAATTCTTTATTGTGGCGAAAGACATCATGCATCGACCCATAAAGGTAGGTATCGACTTATCCTGTTGTGTAAAACTAGCATGTGTCCACACATGCATGTTATGTATCGACTCATCTTGTTTGTATAACTAGTATGTGTCGACACATACGTGTTATGTATCGACTCATGCAGATTGTTTGATTTTGTAATATGTTGAAATAGCAGTATGTATCGACACATAAAGGCATGTATCGACACATGCTGTGTTATACAAATAGGATGTGTCGATGCATACGACTCATGTGTCGACTCATAGTAGCAAAATACATGTGATTTTTGAAAAAAGCCAGCAATTTCAAAACTGTCATCTTTTTGGCTACAATTTTTCTGCATAATTTGAAAATTATATCATTAATTCAATTTTGGCTCCAAGAATAAATTACCAAATTACCACTAATCCCAATCCTAAAACTCTATAAATAGAGACCTCATTTCATTCAAATCATAAGCTTTTGATAGCCAAACTCATCTTGCTAAAAAATCTCTAAATTCTCTCCATCTACCAAATTCACTCAAAGCTCCATTTTCAAAAAGTTAGTAAGCTTTGCATTGAAGCTTACTAATCTTTGAGCTAAACCTTCATCCAAACATTTTTTCTTCAATAATTCTCTACATCTAAGCTTTGGTGATTGATTCTTGTTGTTGAATTGAAGCAAATTCTGGAAGTTGTTTGATAATTCTCTAATTCTACCTTTGGTAAGTTGGATCATCATCTTTCACAATGTGATCTCTTGTGGATTTCTGGTTTTGATTCATTGAGAAATGTTTTATGATTCCATTAGTGCTATTTTCTCATAATTTGATGGAATTTTCATGCTCAATTGGATCCATGATCATAAGGTGTTTGATGAAAAGTTGGAACAAGAATTTGATCCTTGAGATGCTATTTTCGACTGATTTTAACAGGTTGCCATCAATTGTTGTAACATTGCAATTGATTATCACAGAAAATTGATTTTAAAAAAAACTACACTGATGCGATAGGTTGCTGTCGAAGCACAATTTATTGCAACAGTGTCGAAAATACTTTTTCTTCCTTATTTTGGGATGTGTCGAAAATACTTTTTTCTGCCTTATTTTGGGGCTGTTTTGACTCAAATATTTTTTCTGGTCACTCTCTTTGATGGATAATTTGGATTGCAATTTTAAATGTACAATTTGTCTTTAAACTCAATGGACTTTGTGATGTAGATGAATTTGGATAAATGTTCATAAATTAAAATCTACCTAAGAGTGAATTATTTAATTCATTTTTGGTGCTTTGGATTAATGATATGTTTAGTGCTTTAATCCATCTAGAGGAGTGGTTGAATTTAAAGATGAAAGAATTTTGAAATGGTGATCCAAATTAGCTTATCATTCCCCTCCATCTTCATATTATCCCTTTCTTTTTTTAATTGTGCTACATGTTAAGGGATGGTGATCTCTATATCATTTATCCAAACATGAAGTACATAGATTGCTATTGACCAGCCTCAAAATAGGTGCGACTTCTACATAAGTCCACTTACGATTGCTTAACATAGTGCTAAATTTTGTCCTGATTCAAATAAATGATCATTCGTGGCCCAAACTTATGATTGCAAGCCCAAGTATGTTAATTTGATCTCTTTGATCCAATAACCTTGAGATTCATTGTGTGGAGGCTTTGGTTCTACCAATCCTCTAATGGATTTACAACACCTTTGGTCAACGCAGATCACTTAAACATCTTTGATCATTAAATGTTACTTTTAAGGATTCCAAAATGGATGATATACTTGACAAAAAGCAAATGCAACTTGTTGTGTGGAGGGTTTGGTTCTACCAATCCTCTAATGAGTTACAAATGCAAGTTTCAAGATGGTCATCCAACTAACCACTAATTTCTAACAATTGACTTTACTTTATGCTTTTATTTTTTATGCTTTATGTACCATTTAATTTAAGCATTTACATTTCATGCCATCTTTTTATTTTTCTCATTTGAGCATTTACTTTTATGTCTTTTTTATTTTACTCACTTGAGCTTTTCTTTTCCTTTTAAAGACACCTAATAATCAACATGAACCATAAAAAATCTTTAATGATACTTGGACTATTTGGTTCTATCCTTGGCATTATGGAGTATTGGACTTCTTGGACTTAGGATTAGAGACCTTGGCCCACCTTGGAGACCTTGTGATCTTTATTTGATATTTTGTCTGGAGTTCTTGACGTTTACCTCAAGACATTGGGTTGTTTGTTTGTTTTATATGCAGGTTATTGTGATTACATACTTTGTTTGTAATATGGAATTCACCCGTATACAGCCGTTACTCTGCCCAATTTTTGCGAAGACTTAATACACTTGAAGTTTGGTTCTCTCAAGAGGTCTAGTATCTTTGCTTGCTTGGTTTCAATCCAAAGAATGAGAATTCTATATTGACTCATAATGTCAAGTATTGGCTTCTTGTTGGTTAGATGGTTCTTATCCCTAGCTTTTACCTTATGCTTTAGGATAGTCTCTTCTTCTCCTGCCATCTTCTTTAATTTCAAAAATCTTCTCTCTCCTTTTAAAAACTCTTCTTATTTCTAAAATTGAAACACTTTCATAATAAACTTGGACTTAGGTCCATGCATTTTCAAAATATTTTCATAAATAAATTTCAATCAATTTAATAATACCTTGACATTTTTTGTGAGATGACTAAAAGTCAATTAATCTCATTTCAAACCATTTTGCCACTTTGGCTTCTTATTTTAAAACTTTTCTTAAAAGATTAAGACTCTTGTCAATCCTTGTAGTGATACAAACAACTATACTTCTACAATATGTAGTAAAGAGAGGTATTTTCCACTTGGGTGTTGAGTGAGGCATTGTTGATTTTAAAATCCAAGCCATATCCTCCACTTTGAGATGATGCAAATTCTCCTTTCTCATGATTGTGGGTAGTAAGTATGTTTTCCACACGGACGATAACGATGATGTATTATCTCATAAAATTAACCAACACACTTGTGTTTCAAATTTTTAAAAGAGGAACTACGTGTACCCTGATCCCCTATTGCACGAAAGGTGGTACCTAGGCACTTAAGGTTCACAACCGCGGCGGGTGCAAAAATCATAAAAATATTTATTTTCTCACCTCCACCATCCATTTTATATACAACACATTTTTATAGCCAAAATATACAGATTTTTTCAAAGAGGTTCATGCGGAGTACCGTAGATGTTTAGAATGCTAATACCTTCCCTTTGCCTAACCAACCCCCTTACCTTGAATCTTTCCCCCTTTTTTTGGGTTATTCGCTCTTTTCCCATTCCTTTGGAAACAATAAAGCGCGGTGGCGACTTTGATTTTGATTTTTATAAAGTCTAGTCAATCCAATGGATTAGTCTTGAACATTTCTACTGCTACAGTCCCTTACGACAAATTGTTAAGGTATCTTACAAAGTTGCCTTCTATGACTGTACGATGACCCACGCCTATCCCTTCACATCCAATGACATGGTTTCTTATTAACTAATGGTAAGATAACACTATCCAAATAAGGAGGAAAAGAATAAAGAGTTTTCGAGTAGGTATAACGCTCGTAGTTGCTTGCTCACAAATTTCAAAACATCTTTCAAATACACCAACACTTTCATGAAATATTTTTAAAAGTCAACACTTTGTATACATTCTTATAGAGACGAGAATCATTACAATGTTTGCCTAAACAAAGGCACTTTTCAAAAATAATTTCAAAACAAACACAAACACATTTTACAAAGCATTTCAAAGTGAGCTAGCAACTAAGAGCCCGTAGATAACTACAGATGAAAAGGGTTATAACACCTTCCCTTTTCATAACCTACCCCCCGAACTCAAGAAAATTATTAAAAGGTTTTTCCTGTTCTTTTCACCCTTTCCTTTATTGGATAAAAGAAAAGTCGGCGGCGACTCTTTCTATCCACAACAATTGTGATAAAATACAGAACACCCAAGTCAGTTCTCCCACTGTATTACAGAACTGGCGACTCTTCTGAGAATATTTTTTGAAAGTGGGGTTACCTTAGAGACTATATCACATTTAAATACTTTCATTTGTTTGATTTGTTTGCTTTATATTTTGGGTCCATGTTTGGGTTTTGAATAGATCCTCTACCCGGATCTGGGAACATCATTAGGTAAGTAGCAAAGATTGTGGAGACTGTACGGTGTAGACACATTTGTTGGTACCAGTATCCCTTGTGGAGAATCGAGGAGAATACAAGGCCGCTGTGTGGTGTCATGAAGTACTAACTGACTATAGAAACTTAAGTTGAATAACTTTGCCATTAGGAAGTAGTGAGATAGCCGGCTTTGGTGCAGTCCAAAGTTGTTTTATACTTGATACTACGCTCATTGAGATCGTACTTTTGAGATGTTTCAGTCGCTAAAATAGAGGCTTGCGCTGAAATAATGCCCGATGAAGAAAGATCAATGATATTGAGATTCCCTAGAACTTTGATTACTTTCTAGGATAGGTTGAACCAACTAAACTTCAAGAGGGTACTTACCTATAAACTCCACACAAGCCTAAACCTAAGGACTTGTTTGTTTTGCTTGTACATAACATCATGACATCATACCATAGCATTTGCACTGACCGTTTCAAGGACCTAGAGATTTATCTCTGTTCTGTTTTGTAGGATATGACTTCCCCTCATAGAAATACCATCCGAATCAACCTTGTGAAAGTGCATCCTCAACTCAAGGAGTTAGCATCAAGGGTTCCCAAGAATTCTCCGTTCACCAAGAAGTATGGTCGACTCCTCAACTTTGTTACCTCAAACTTTGAAGAAGACACAATACATGTGCTTTTCCAATTCTTTAATCCTAAACATCACAGTTTCACATTTCCTGATTACCAATTGGTGCCTACCATGGAAGAGTTCTCTCAACTGTTGGGAGTGTCTATTCTTGATTAAATACCCTTCACCGGTATTGAGAAAGACCCAAGACCTGAGGAGATTGCTCTAGCGTTACATTTGCAACGGTCCGACATCGTGGCTAACTGGGAAACAAGGAATGGTGTTAAGGGTTTTCTAGCCAAGTTTCTGTTTGACAAGGCTCAACTATTTTGGGATGCTCTGGATTTGCAAGCTTTTGAAGAAGTTTTGGCTCTTCTAATCTATCAGATGGTACTGTTCACTAACCCATACCAACTTATAGATGTGAATGCGATCAAAATCTTCCTATCTCTTAATTCAGTGCCTACCTTACTTGGAGAAATTTTGCATTCTCTTCACGCCCATACAATGAAGAGAAGGGGGATTCTCATGTGTTGCACTCCATTGATGTCTAGGTGGTTTATTTCACACCTTCCTCGACCAGTTTTAAATAATGAATAAGGAATGAAATGGTCTCAAAGGTTGATGTCACTGCCGCATTTGGATATTCATTGGTGTTCTCGATCTTTGGAAGATGTTGCCTTTATTGAACGTTGTGGGGAATTACCTAATGTCCTGCTCCTTGGAATTAGGGGAGGTATCACTTATAATCCTTGCTTGGCTCTACGACAGTTTGGTTATGCTCAGAGGGACAATCCTCATGACTCGCTTGTCCAAGGTATTGTATTTGACTATGAGAACGATTTCCAAGGTTATCGTCAAAGATTTATACGAGTCTGGGGCATGGTAAACAATGTTGATAGCAAAGATTTGGGGTATAAGAACTCCATTCCCTTGGAGCCTTATCTCAAGTGGGTGCGAGCTCGCGCTCAATACCTCATGATGTCGTATGTGGCCATCATACCAATAATTGTGGAGCCTATTGCCGAAGGAAATATTCCCTACACCGTTCTTCATCCTGACATGCCTACTACTCTCGAGGAATTATAAAGATTGTGGATTAAAGTCAAGAGAGAGAGAGAGAGAGAGAGAGAGAGAGAGAGAGAGAGAGACCTTTGAAGCCCAATTCTACTCAAGCGAGAAGAAAGTGTTGGAGCTCACAAGGCAACTTCACGAGGAGTGGAACTTGAATGCCTACATCAGTCCAAAGAGGAAGTGTCCATGGGAGACCTGAGTCTTTTGTTGTATAATTTCATTTTGTTGTTTTTCATTGTAAGCCCTAGAGGAAATCTGTAACCATTGAACTTATTAATACAATTAATGTTTTGTTTCCTTTTTGTTTAAGCAAATTTAAATCTTAAAGGTCATTGAAAGCATTACATACGCATAACATGCATCATATCATAAGTAGGTTTTTGACACAGGTTTCCTCATCTTTATACTGTTTATTTCAGTATAACATGGATCTCGAGCAAAATATGAAGGACTTACAGACTTAAAACTCTCAGTTTCAAGAAACTCTGCTCAACTTAGCAAAGGGTCAGCAAGAAATGATGTAACTTCTGGTTACAAAGAAGAAGACCAAGAAGAAAGTTGTGATTAACATGGGGAAAAGATTTAAAGGCCCTGTCCGACAAGTTCAAGTTGAAGAGGACTCCTCCGAGGAAGATCAGAATCAAGATGAAGATGCTAGGAGTACCCGTGCTGGGGGTGGAAACAATCAAATCTATGAAGACGAGGATTATTTTGACGAGCAATATCCATCGGGCGATGACAAGTATAAGCAACTAGAAGACAGATTGAAGGCTGTAGAAATCCAAGTTGTGCATGGCTTGGACTTTGGTGACTTGGGTTTGGTTCCTGAGGTAGTCATTCCCCATAAATTCAATATCCCTATTTTTGCCAAGTACGATGATGTCTCATTCCCGAAGCTTCACCTAAGATCTTACTTTCGCAAAATTCAGCCACATACCGCTGATAAGAAACTGAGGGTGCACTTTTTCAAGAAAGTCTATCTGGGACACAGTTGGAGTGGTTTTACCAATTAGAAGGGACTAAATCCATACTTAGGAGGATTTGACCACTGCCTTTCACCACCAATATCAATATAACACTGATCGTGTGCCAACAACGGTGCAATTACAAGGAATGACCATGGGTTCAAACGAGGGCTTCAAAGAATACTCTAAAAAATGGAGAGACCTGGCTGGCAGGGTTCAACCACCTTTAACTGATAGAGAGTTAGTAGACATGTTTATGGGAATGTTGACTGGACCATTTTTCAACTTACTCATTGGAAGTTCATCATTCAGATTCACTAATTTGATCTTGACTGGTGAGAGGGTTGAAAGCAGGATTAAATGCGGGAAGATACCCATGGCCTCCACCTCAAATGCTGTGAAAAAGCCATTTATTGGTAAAAAAGAGACTAATGTTGTGTATGGGTCAAGGAGTCATGCTAGGAAAGACTATCCTCAATCAGTAAGTGCAGTTCTAATCTCCAATCGAACTTCTACTCAACAACTACAACAACAAGATAATCAACAAAGGTATAATGCTCCACTAAGACATTACACCAAAATTGGGATGTCCTTACCATAAGCCCTACAAAATTTACTGAAAGCTGAGCTCATTTCACTAAGAGATCCTCCACAAAATCCCAATACATCCTCACCAAAATACAATCACAATGCAAGATGCGCCTACCACTCAAACAACCCCAGACATGATACCAACAACTGTTGGGCATGAAAAAAAATCCAAGACCTAATTGATAACAAGACAATTGAATTCGACCCTCCGCCAAATCCTAACATAATCAACGCACCCATGACAAATCATGGTAAGGGTGTCAATGCTATTGAAGATGATTCTTTTGTTTCCTCCGTCAATGACTTGACCACTCCTCTAAAGACTGTTAAAGAGAATTTGTTGAAAGTCGGGGTATTCCCTGGTTACTGTGAAGACTGTTGATGTTGTGCTGTACAAACTAATGGTTATGAATGGCTGAATAAAGGTGTCCAACACCTGATGGATAGCCATGAGATTATATTTGAAAAAGCTCCATCTGTGAAAAATTTGACCCAAATTGTGTCCCAAGAGTTTGAAGACGTTTCCATCATTACTATATCAAACAAACCTATTAGGATCACCTCCAAAGGTCCTATTAGGATTCCCGTTGAAACAAGAATAGCTCCACTAATTATCACCACACTGGGGCCAATCCCCTACTCTTTTTATAAGGTTGTTCCCTAGAATTATGGGGGCGGAAGTGTATTACCATAGTTTCAAACAAGATTCCTGGATTGATGAAAATGAAACTGCTGACATTACAAACATTTCTTGGTCAAGTAAAGTTACTAGGACGCTGAGGATCTCCTCTCCAGAGATTTCACCTCTGTTGTACCCCAAAATTTGCCCTCTCATTTCATCAACATTTTTCATCACAAGACTCTTGGAACTCAAGAACAAGTTAGGGTTTGCTCTGCTCAAGACACCTCCTTGCATTGTTGACCTAAATTAGGGTTTGAGTTTGCACAGTGATATTTTGACCAAAATTGCCCAAATTGACTTTCATACTTCATGCTGAACTCACAAGTTTGTCCATACGAAGTTTCAAGCCTTGATCCAAATTTTTGCCCAGTCAATTGGACAGTGGACCTAGAAATCAGCTGTATTGGGGAAAAAGTCAACTGTGGCCAATTGACAGTCAAACCTCGTGAAATTTGACTCACATCAACATTATGAACTCATATGAACCATTTGATCAAGTTTGGATCATAATTCCACAAGAAATTTGATCAGATCATCAAAAGGGCAAAATGGTCATTTTTAGGGTTTTGACTGTACAAAGGCAATTTTTGACTGTTTGACCTAGCCAATGACAAATCAAGCTCAACCATGGACTAAAGGACTCAATGACATTGTCTTGACCCATTCAACAAGTTCAAAAGATCTCAAATGCCTAGGATTGACAGATAAGTTTTTCAGTCAACTGATCAAAATTTGATTGTATGCTGAAAAGTCAAACTTTGACTTTTTGGTCAAAATCAAGTGCCAAGGGTCATTTTTCATCAAGAGATGTAAAATTGTGAAACTTGTTCATCAAGAAACCCAAAAATGCAAATTAGGGTTTAAAATGGAAAATTTTCATAACTTAGAAATTTTCTAAGTTATGAAATTTTCTTATTTTTTCCTAACTTTGTCCCATTTTTTCACCAAGATGCAAATGGATTAAAACAAAACTTGCAACATTAAAGTTGTATTCCATCACAAAGTCTACAACTTTAATTCACAAAATTTTCTCAAAAGAAGCTTGGATCTCAAGTTATAATATTTGGAACAAGGGTACCTAAAACTTTTAACTTAGGGAAATTTTGCCCTAGTTTAGGTAGGATTTTGACCCATCTTCTTGGCCATTTTTCACATAGTTCCACTTGGAGTTTCAAGTTGCATTTCAAATATGGATTATAGTAAATGTTGCAAGCTTTCCAAATTGTCCAAGAACTCCTCAAACACCTTTGTGGTTAGGGAGAATCGAATGCTTGAAGTTGGCAAAAACTCACTTTGATCCATGGCCAATACATGTTCATACAACTTGCATTTTCAAATCAGCATGCTTTGTACTAGCTTTCAGGCCTCTAAACCATTTTACACTCCTTAATTGAATGCAAATCCACTGAGCTAATGCATTATCTTGGCCATTTGGACATTGCACACAAAACTAATCCCTATTTGGAAAAAGGTATATTGCCATTTTTGAAAAGTTACACTTTATGTCGAACCAAGATCCTTGAGGCATGGGGCCAGATCTCTGAGGCAAGATCAAATCCACAAATTTCAAGTATCAAGGGCAAGGTATGCAGCATACAAGATAGAGTGTACATGCCTGTAATCACAAGTCACACACTCTTGCTTCAAGAAGAAGAAATTTGTCCAAAATCTTCCCAACTCAAAAACCAGCCATAGTCAGCTTACAGAAACATTGCAAACACATTTTACACAACCCTTTGAGTCATAAACACAATCTTTTCACCACTAAAACCTCCTTGTACACAAAATCACCATTTTTCTGCAAAACAGGGCAAGCCCTGCAGAACCACCTCCATCTCCATTTTCCGTCGTGCGTTTTGCCTCAAATTTGTTCCAATACCTTCCATTCAACTCACCTAAACTATTCCAGACCTCCATTGCTAGCTGTAACACCATTAACACACATTGCCATTTTTGTTTCAAAGCTTTGCAGGTTGAGTTTTGTAGCACGATTCAGGCTACTTCAAAACAAACTAAGCATTGGGAAAGCTTCATTGGACCTCAGGCAAGCTCAAAAGAAACTCAAGCACCCTTGGAAGTTGCTGCATTGTCCAGTTCGAAGTCAACTGAAACAGGTATTTCATGAACTTCTATCTCTCTATTTAGGAATAGTTAGACTTAGGTTTATGAATGAAAGATGTTGTATTCATAGCCCTGAAAACATACATGTGCTTAGTTTTCATTTATATTAATCGTGCTAAGAGAATTTTGTTCATGAACTTTCTGAAAAAACTAGGTTAAGAATTAGGGCCAGAGAAATTATCTCTGGTCTTTGAGAGTTAGCTTAACTTTTTTATATGGTTAGATTCGTTGTTTGATGCTCTACAAGTTTCATGTTATGGGTTTTGTCAAAAAAGCAAGGAATCAGGAGATAGCATCTTGTGTACAGAACGCGCGTATTTCAGTTCAAAGGAAGAAGATGAAGTTGTTTCTGGGCTGGGCCTGTACAGGCTTGCTTTTGGCACCCCCCCTCTTTTCTTTTTACACCCCCATGGCCCATTTCTTATATATTTGTCATTTTTGTATTTTTATTTTTTATTCTGACTTTATTATTTTATGTCCAAATATAAAAAATGCCAAAAATTATTTTTATATTATTTTTACATTTATTTGGTATTTTTTTTATTTTTTACTTGTATAAAATTGTTTAAATACTTTATATTCTTTTTATTAAAACTTAAAAATAATGTAAAAAATATGTTTATTTTCATTTATTATTTTATACACATTTGAAAACATTTTCTTGAAAAATATACCTTTATTTTATTTTTATTTTTATTTTATTTTATTTTTATTGAAAAACATTTGTAAATAATTTATTTTATTTTTACACACACTTAATATATTTAATATATTTAATACATATATATATATACATATTTTATTAATTAATTAGGACAAAAACCAGAAAAATAATACATTTTATTAATATTTTATACTAAAAATACCATTTTTTCAATATACTTATATTTTTGTACAAATTAATACATTATTGTATATAAATAATAAATAATATTATTTATTTAAGAAATTAGGGTTTTGCCCTAAAAAACAAAATAATTGAAATTAACTTTTTATTTATTTACATTTCACATTAAAAATACTTTTTCATACATAAAAAAAAACATTTTTTGCATAATACACTTTATTTAATATTTATTTATTGTATTTATTTAAATATTGTATATATAATATTATGCCTTACCCATTCAATATGGTTGTAATGATTTAGGATTTAATTTCTTGCAAAATAATCCCCAATTCAAATTTGTACCCCCTCCCTATATCATGTTGTAATAGTGTAGAATTTAAATTCTCGCACCTTTAAGCTTTCAATTATGCCATGATTAGACTTAGGGTTTTGTATGAAAAAATCAAACTAACAAATAGTTTGACCTAATGAAAGACAAAAATGCATGAAAACAAACACAATGCACACTTGCACCCCTAGGGTTACAATCCACTTGTTTCCTTCAAAAATGGGTCATGGTATGCATGTCAAGTACTTTGGCAAAACAAAAACAAAACAAAAAATCATAGTCCCTCGATGACGCTATCTGAGTTGCCTAAACAAAATGATCAAGTCCCTCAAGAAAATTGCCAAAAATACTTGACACTATTGCTATCATGATCTATACGATGACCCGCGCCTGTCCCGTTTAACATCCTAACACAAGGTTGTTCACCAAATACAATGGTGAAACAACACTGTTAAAAGGGTTAAAAACATAAGAAAGACCTTTGAGTATAATAGGGTAGACAACTCTTAGTTACTTGATCAAAGCTTGCAAAAACATCCTTGTTATCTTCAAAACACACTTCACAACACAATTTCAAAACCCTACTTTCAAACATTGAAAACTTTTCAAAAGACAAAAACACCTTTGTATACATTCAAACAAGAATCATTACAAAGGTTGCCACAACGATGGCCTCTTTTCAAAACATCTTTCAAAATCACACACAAAGCACCATTTCAAACAATTGAAGAGCACCATTTCAAACAATTGAAAAGCAAAGCAAGTGATCTAAGCAAGTAACTAAGAGCCCATGGATAACCATGGATAGAAAGGGTGCTAATACCTTCCCTTTCTATAATATACTCCCCGAACTCAAGAAAATATCTCAAATGTATTTCCTGTGCTTTTTGACCTTTCCTTAGGATAAAATAAAAATTCGGTGGCGACTCTTGCTAAACCGAAACATTTGCAAACACAAACGTAAAACCTTAAGTCAGTTCTCCCACCGTATCACAAAACTGGCGACTCTGCTGGGGAATAACTTTAAAAGTGGAGTAACCTTAGGGCTTAGATCACCCTTTGCATGATTATAGTGTTTGCCTTGATTGCTTTACATTTGGTTCTCTTGTTTGAGCTTGAAATCCTCTACCCAGATTTGGGAAACATTCATAGGTAAATAGCAATACATTGTAGAAATTGTGCGGGGTATACCGACATGGTTGAAGCAATAGCTATATTAGTGCGACATATTTGTGAGTACTGATATCCTTTGAGTCAATCAAAGAGAATATGGGGCCGCTGAGTGATGTCATGAAGCACTAATGAACTCTTAGAACCTTACTTAACCATCTTGGCCTTTTATTAGGGGTAGTGAGATGATCGGCTTTGGTGCAGTCCGAAGTTGGTAGATACTCGATACTACACTCATTTAGGGTTGTTTTCTTGGGATATTTTGGTCGCTAGTTAAGTGGCTAAACCAAAACAATGAACATGGAAAACAATCCAGTGATATTGAGCTCCTTAGAACCCGGTTACTATTTATAGGACAGGTTTTGAGCCAACTAAACTCAAGAGGGTACTTACCTATGAAACCTCATGCAAGCCTGAAACTAGGGTTTTGTGTGACTTGCTTGTACATGTGCTTGTGCATACATCATGAACATCATAAAGCATCATATGAATCCACTAACCATTTCAAGGGTTTGGATCTTCATCTTTGTTCTTGTTTTGTAGGTCATGGAATCTCTTCGCAGGAAAACAATTCAAGTCAACCTTGTGAGAATCCCTCCTCAACTCAAGGAGCTTACTTCCAGGATTCCAGAGAATTCTCTCTTCAGTGAAAGACATGGTAGACTCCTCAACTTGGTCAACACCAACATTGAAGAAGACATGGTGAAAGTCCTCTTCCAGTTTTTTGACCCCCTACACCACTGTTTCACATTCCCTGATTACCATTTGGTGCCTACTTTGGAGGAATTTTCTTAACTCTTGAGAATTCCTATTCTTAATCAACTACCCTACAACAGTACGGAAAAAGAACCAAAGCTTTAAGATGTTGCTCAAGCATTACATTTGCAACCATCTGACATCAAGGGACATTGGGAAACCAGAAGTGGTGTCAAGGGTTTCTTGGCAAAGTTTTTGTTTGAGAAGGCACAAGACTGCTGGAATTCTCTTGATCTACAAGCCTTTGAAGAGATTGTGGCACTCCTCATCTATGGGTTGGTCTTGTTCCCAAACCCTGACCAACTTATAGATGTGAATGCTGTCAAGATTTTCATATCCAGGAATCCTATACCTACATTGCTTGGGGATATCCTACACTCATTTTACACACGAACAATGAGGAAAAGAGGTGTTCTCATGTGTTGTACTCCTCTCCTAGCAAGGTGGTTTATTTCTCACCTTCCACAATCAGTTTTGAAGAATGAGCAGGGTTTAAGGTGGTCACAATGATTGATGACCCTCACACATTCTGATGTACATTGGTGTTCTCGGTCCAGAAAAAATGTCATCATCATTGATCGTTGTGGAGAATTCCCTAATGTCCCACTACTTGGCATTAGGGGAGGCATTACCTACAAACCCTGTCTAGCTTTGAGACAATTTGGATATGCTCGGAGGGATGGCCCCCATGACATGCTGATTCCTGACCTAGTTTTTGACTTTGACAATGATACGCAAGGACTTCGAAAAAGGTTCATCAGAGCTTGGAGGATGCCCAAAAAAGTGGATAGTAAAACACTGGGGCACAAGAATTCCATCCCCCTTGAGCCTTATCTCAAGTGGGTACGAACCCGCGCCCAGAATCTTATGATGCCATACCCTCACATTCTCCCCGTGATCAAAGAGCCTGTTATGGAAGAAGAGGTTCCATACACCATCCTACATACTGACATGCCAACATCATGGGAAGAAATGCAAAAGAGTTGGATCTAACTCAAGGAAGAAAGAAATACTTTTGAAGCCAGCTTCTATGCCAGTGAGAAGAAGGTTTTGGAGCTTACTCGCCAACTTTATGAGGAGGAAACTCTCAACACTTACATCGCACCAAAGAGGATGCGCAATGTCTTTTTACATTAAGAATTTTGTAATATTTTTCCCATGGGGCACTTATGTACTAACAATTTCTTCTTAATATGACGTGCATTCTTTTTGTTTGCAACAAATTTGAATTTCTGAATCCTTGAATGCATTACATGAATAACATACCATTCATCATATGCATAAACAGGTCTTCACACCAGGTTTCCTTATCTTTCTGCTGTTTATTTCAGCAAGATGGGTTTGGAGCAGACGGTAAAGGATCTGCAGGCACAAAATTCACAATTCCAGCAACTCCTCATGACCTTGGCAAAGGGTCAAGAGGACCTCAAAGCTTTGTTGGAGAAGAATAAAGAGAAAAATAAAAAGAGACCTGGAGTAGCCACTTTTGGAAGAAGGTTTGAAAGAAATGCCAGAAAGGTTCTTGAGTTCCCCTCAACGTCTGACGAAGGGGCCGATAAAGGGAAATGGACTGCTGTACCTTCTGAATCTGAGGTTGAAGAGGAGGAAGAGGAAGAAGACGAAGACTACTCCTAACAACAATATCCTCCAGCGGATGATAAATATAAGAATCTTGAGGATAGATTGGCAGCCATAGAGTTGTAGAGGGTCCCTGGTTTGGATTTTGAAGAAATAGGGCTGGTAGCTAGGATTGTTATCCCTCCCAAGTTCAAGGTGCCAACATTCGCCAAGTACGACGGTCTGTCTTGCCCAAAGATGTACCTGAGATCGTATGTCAGAAAAATCCAACCCCACTCATCTGATAAAGACCTCTGGGTACACTTTTTCCAAGACAGTTTGTCTGGCACACAGTTGGATTGGTTCTATCAGCTCGAGAGATCAGAGGATCACAATTGGGAAGACTTAGCAGCTGCTTTTTATCGTCAATATCAATACAATGCTGATTTGGCGCCAACTCGTACTCAGTTACAAAGTATGGGGATGGCTTCCAATGAAGGTTTTAAAGAGTACGCCCAGAAGTGGCGTGATCTGGCTGGAAGGGTGCAGCTGGCGTTGTCAGATAGGGAGTTAGTTGACATGTTTCTAGGGACCCTGTCTGGCCCCTTCTTCAATCATCTAATTGGGAGTTCTTCCGCGGGATTTACTGAACTAATTTTGACTGGAGAAAGGGTCGAGGCCGATATTAAGAGTGGAAAGATTCAAAAGGATACTTCCGCATCCACAGCTGTTAAGAAACCCTTCCCAGCTAAGAAGGAAGCATCTGCTGTGTATTCTTAGAAGGGTCAGAGAAGAACTGAGCGCCAGCCGACTGTAGGGGATGTGATGATTCAAAAATCGTCAAATGATCAACCTCGTAGCAATCAGTCGAGACCTAATCAACAACGGGTAGAAAGGCCACAATGGCAGTTCACCCGAATCAACATGACGCCCGCTCAGGTACTCCCTTATTTGTTGAAGTTGAATCTTACCAGTTTGAAGGAAGCGCCAAAGAACCCTAACACCTCCTCTCCATACTACCACTCCAATGCCAAATGTGCTTACCATTCTGACAGTGCTGGGCATGATACTAATAATTGTTGGGCTCTTAAGAACAAAATCCAGGACCTGATTGATGCCAAAGAAGTAGAATTCGATGCGCCTGAGAAGCCCAATGTTATATCTGCTCCGATGCCCAAGCACAACCATAATGTTCATGCCGTTATAGAAGACCTCCATGTTACTGATGTTGCCGATCTTTTGACTCCATTATTAGTGATTAAAGAGAAGTTGATGAGAGTCGGGATATTCCCAGGCTGCGGGAAGGACTGTTATTTTTGTTTGAACATACAAGCTGATTGCCCCATGTTGAAATCAGGTGTCCAACGCCTGATGGATACCCAAGAGATACTTTTCCAGAAAACCCCCGTTGATACTTTCAATCCTGTTACTCCTGTTACTTTTGCTACTTCAACCAACGATATTGCAATCATAACCATTTCCGACAATCCTCCCAAGGCTTGCAAAAGACCTGTCAGGATTACACCCAACTCTAAATGTGTACCTTTAAAGATCACCGTGTTGGGACCTGTCCCGTACCAATCCAGCAAAACGATACCATGGAACTATGGGGGAGAAATCTTCTACCATGGTATCAAACAAATCGAAACAGTCCAATAAAATTCTGAAGAAGAAAACCCTGATATATGGAACATTGTGGGTACAAGCAAGATAACCCGCAGCGGCCGGATTTTTTCTCCGTAGATTGCTCCCCCTCGAGCAGTTTTCGGACCCTTGAAAGCTTCTGTACGTGATGGACCATCTGTGCAAGGCCCGATGATTGAAGAATTAGATACTCCTGAAGTAAGACCATCTGTTGATACTACCAATAAGGGTAAGGGGATACTAGAAATGCCTATCAGGACGAAGGCTCATGTTGTGGTTATCCCTGAAACCACTCATAAAGAAATGGATGAAATCTTGAAAATAATCAGAAAAAGTGACTACGACGTTATGGAACAGCTAGGGCAGACCCCTTCTAAAATTTCAATGTTGGCTCTTCTGCTCTGTTCTGAGGCCCATGCTAAGGCACTAATCAAATTCTTGAAAGCGGCACATGTACCCCAAGAGACTTCGGCTGACCAGTTTCAGGAATGTGTGGCCAGTCTTACTGCTGATAATGGCCTTGGCTTTTCAGATACCGACTTGACTCCCAAAGGAAGGAAACACAACGACACGCTACATGTCTCAGTTGAATGCCAGGGAACCACCCTCGCCCATGTCTTAGTTGATAATGGTTCTTCCTTGAACGTGCTGCCGAAAAATGCCTTAGACCGTTTGGACTGCGAAGGATTGACCCTCAAACCTAGTAACATCGTTGTTAGGGCTTTTGATGGTTCCAAAAGAATGGTTCATGGAGAGGTTGACATTCCTATCAAAGTAGGCACAAAAGTTTTCAACTCCACCTTTTATGTGATGGACATCCGTCCGTCATATTCATGTTTGTTAGGAAGACCGTGGATCCATTATGCCGGGGCAGTTACCTCCTCTTTGCACCAAATGCTGAAATATCCTGTTAAGGGTAAGATTATAACAGTGCACAGCGAGGAAGAGTACATGATAAGTCATCCCAATTCCTTCCGCTATGTGGAGTTGGATGGCGAGTTCATCAAAACGCCTTTCCAACATTTTGAGGAAGTTTCTCCTGAGGTAGCAGTTGCGAAGACAATGGTTGAGGTGCCTTTCGTTCCCAAGCATGTATCTAGAATGGCATCTCTCAAGGACGCAGAGGATGCGATTAAAGAAGGGAAGAGTACAATATGGGGGCAATTGCCTGACTTTCCCCATAAGACAGACAAGTTTGGTTTAGGGTTCACTATTGCAAGACAAAAGGCTATGCGTCGCTCCAAGGTTGGAAGACCACCCGTCAAGATCTCTCACCATGGAATCAATGCTGTAGAAGATGAAGATGAAGAGAGCCACTTTGAAGATTGGATCTTTCCGACCGTCGAAGGGGGTTTAAGCAACTGGGAAGCAAAGGATTTTATTCCCATATGAAACAACTGTCTGAAAATCATCAAAACAATGAAGTCGCCATCGAACGTCTTTTATCCCACATGTAGGGAAAGGTAAACATCGAGAAAACCTGAGAAGGGAGAAGTCACGGTCTTGCGACCGAGAGATCGGTTAAGGGAGTCTGTTACGCGAGGGGAAGGTATTAGCACCCCACACGCCCGTAGTACTCTATGGTATCCACTCTTGTTATCTATCTTATGGGTGTGTTTAATCTATGCTTACTGTTTATTACTGCTAAAGGGAGAATGCATGCAAAAGAGAAGGGAAAAGAATGTGGGGAAAATAAAATTGTGCTCTCCCGGGCCCTACCCAAATGCCTACGTATCCTTTTTGAGGAATCAGAGCTACCGTAGTTCGGCTCATATGTTTTTGTTTGTTTGTGTTTTTTTTATTGACGAAGTTAATTCCGCCATCTGCCGCAACTCGACCTTTGGAGACTTATGCGTTGGCACAGAAGTAAATTAATCGTGTCCTTACCTGAAAAGGTTTTTTAAAGAAAGGTGCTTGAGCGCACAAAATATTTGAATTGGTTTGTATTTTGTTGCAGATGATGACTAGTCGACCTCAAGAGAGAGATATTAGCCCCTTTTCTACTTAGCTATGAAAGGAGTCTTTGAGAATTGAACCACACCTATGCTTGAGATGAAGAACAATAAGATCGAGAAGAGACCCGCTTATCATTTCTCGTACTAAGCAAGAGCGTGATTCTCATCAGTAGTTTTAAAGTGTTTTGAATTTTGAAAGAAAAAGAAGTTTTTGTTTTAGATGCGTATGCCAAAGGAGAAGAAAAGTCACAGGGAGACTAGTCTACTTCTAAACCTAATTTTATTATGCGTTAGTAGACCTGAAGTTAGAATTTTGGGGGAATTATACCTAATGTTTGCATGTACCTGGATTATGGTAAAGTACGGAAATGAAGAATAAAATAGATTTGTGACGATACCGAACGGAGAAGGTCCATTGCCTCTTCGACGCCACGCAAATGATAAGAAAATTCTACCAAAGTTTCCTCGAGCGAGTGATTGAAGAATTAACCCCGAGCATTCCATATTGCAAAAATTGTATCAATATTCTATCACAAAATCTTAGATAAAGATGAAAACGAAAATGGTTACTAAACATAAACACTAATAGAAAATTCTAATTAAAATTTTAAAAAGAAATTCTAGAGAAATTCTATTATATACTACCACCCTTTTTTATTATTATTATTTTTTTATCAATTAAGAGAGAGAAAATTAAACTAGAAGAAAAACTAGAATAAAAAAATTTACAAAGTCAAGGGGTGTGAATTTGGCACAGGGAGTATGGTCAGCAGTGCAGCCTGGGCGCAAGGCCCACCCAGATTGAGCCCAAAAAGATTTTTGTTTTTTTCAACATCAAAACAATAAAAACTGCATATAGTTATTTGATTCCTTGAATATAATTAAAAAAAAATTAAAAATAATAAATTTACGAATTGAAAGAGGACTAGGGTTAAGAAATTGTGACGCCCTTCTTCTTCTCTTGCGGCTCAGCGGCGGCGCTTCTTCAATCTCCGATCGTTGTCTTCCTCCGCTCGCCTCCCATATTCTGATGCGATTCTTAGATCCGCCGCGACTGCATCTCATCGTCGCTCTATGCGTCTCCAGTTTCATTGACCCGATTCACCTTCGTCCCGGCTCAACCTTCGTACGACCTCTACTACAACTCTTCTATTTTAACGTTTGCTACTTCGGTTTCATCTTCATTTTCATCGCGGATTCGTGTTCGACTCAACCGAGAATCCTTCGTCACAAACTCAGGTATGTAGTATACACTTGCTTCTTCTTCTTTCTCGATTCCAATTACGTCTCAATTATCGCTCAAGCGTTCGTTGTTGTTGTTGTTGACTGATTGCAGAGAATGAAGGATGTGCAGGGATGATTATTGCTTGCGTGTGATGAGGCGGTTGCCGAATTGATGGAGGGTTGAGGATATTGTGAGAATTCATAGTGATGAAGAATTACATAGATGCACTGAGAATGAAGATGTATGAAGAAGGTTGCGATTGCAGAAGATTATGATGTTGAATTGAAGTTGTAGCGGGTTCGGGTTGAAGATGATGATGATGCGTTAGTTACATAGAATTGATGCTTGAAGATTGAATAATTGATGAGGGTGATTACGGTGACGAAGTGCAGAAGCGATTAAGATGATGATGATGATGATGATGAGGAGAACGAAGAAATGGTTTTAGAGAGAAAGAGAGTCGTCAAGTTTTCTGGTGAGTTCTCTCTTCCAATTCTGTTTTTGAATTCTGGGTGAGGAAGTTTTCTCTTTTCTTATATCTGCTCTCTTCTACCATGTTTCTGTTGAGGACGTTGGGGATTATGGTTAGAGGATAAAAAAATCTGTTAGAAGTTTTGGTTTCATTTGAGTTCTGTTGTAGGTGGTGGAGAAGTTTTTCTGTTATGCATATGCTGTTTAGAAGTTGGTTACAGGTTTGTTAAGTTAGTTATGAATCTGGTTAGGAAGTTTGTTGAGTTTGTTATAGAATTGGTTAGGTTGGTTAGTTGGACTGTTAGTTAAGAATTAGTTATCAAAAAAAAAATTCTGATATGAAAAACTGTTTTTCTGTAGAAAATGGTTGAGAGTTAATTTTAGGGAATCAAGTTTAGAAATTGGTTGGGGTTAGAAAAGGTGGTTAGGGATTGGAAACAGTTAGCATTCTGGTATGAAACAGTTAGGATTGGTTATTCTGTTTTGATTTTCATGGACATGCTTTCGCGGTCTCCACTTCTATTTTGCATACCTTCTCTTTTTTAATTTATTCTCCAACTTCAATTCTTTTCTCTCTATCTTGAACTGATATCCTGATGAACGAAATTTGACAACTTCTTTGCGTCTCTAACATGTTGGTGAATGTTATTGATTGGTTTTTGTTCTGTTTTGAAGCATAGCATATTCATAGCTGTCTTGATTTGGGTTTATGCTATGGTACAGGTTTGCCCTTGGAACAACATGAAGAATGTGACGAGTTTGACGTAAACAGGGTTGTGCAAACTGTTTTGGATGATAGGATAGTTTATGAATCCTGATTTTATGTATATGCTTTAAACATGTCTACAATTTATGTAACAGTGGTTAACAACTTTCTGTCATGAATTTTCTGGCTTTAAACGGAACCAATTTTATTTTCTTGATTTCCCACCATTTTTGTTATCTCCTCTACATTCTGGTTTATTCTGAACTGATATGGTAATCTGGTTTCTTGAGAAAAAAAATGCAGGGCTGCCCATTTGCTTGAATAAAAGTCAGGTCTGATTTTACGGTATGGGCGAAGGGAATGAGGAGAGAATGTCCAGGGCATGTGCATTGCTAGAAGCTTGAGAAGTTAGCAAGGATTGAGGATGAAATAACATGAAGATTGAAGATGAACGACATAGGTTTAGAATTGTATTTGTATTATGAAATTTGTAATCCTTCCCATATAAAAGATTCTTTTAAATTGTGTACTTCTTCTTGAATAACTCTTGTATGGAACGTGGACTCTAATGGAGAAGCTTTACCTATTTCTTTCTTTTCTTTCAAATTGAACTTTGCTGACAGTTCGGTAGTGTGATGAAATTAGGAGCACGAAATCTCTTGAATTCAAATATCAATTTTCTCAAGCGCTCAAAGTATTATCTTTTATAGTTTCCATGGAATTTAACTTTGAATACTCCTTTAATGGTGTAAATGCCAAGCATAATCATGATTCCCTTATTCGTGTAATACCAAACACTCCATGGTAAGAATGAAAGAGACTTCCACAAGGCTTCGTTAAAGATTGTTTCTGCATGCTCCCTTTGTGATGTATAGCAACATAAGTAGACATGCTTGAACTTAAAATAAAGACCTTCATAATCAATGAGGAAACATCGGTCCCGAGTGACATGGTGTATTAGGCCCACCACTACCTTGTGCCACCAATAATAGAATCCTAATTCAAATGTATGACTCCCTTGTAAGTAAAGTCTTCATCCATAGCAACTTGATTCAGTCCTATTCCCTCCATTGCATAATGTCTTGCAATCCAAGTAATGACATAACCCCTTTGGAATCTAATATTTACACCAAATCCACTTGCATCTTCAATGAATTCTTCACTCATTTCCATCTTCTAATTCATACCAAATTTGTACACCAAGCAACCAGTATTAGAAAGAGTGATGTCTGGAGCACAATGAATCTTTAATTGAATTTAGCAACCTCAACCATGATGAAATGTAAACCCTAATAACTCACAACCCTAATTTGTTTGCTCACTGAAGTAACTTGAAAAGGTGGCTTTGTCTTTTGATGAAAATGAGTATCTTGATAAAAGAGGAAATTCCCAATGACCATAAACACAAACCCTAATCCCTCAAACCCTGATTAATGAAGAACCATGTTGATCCAAGCTTGCATAAAGATGAGAGCCTAAAAGCACAAAGAAAACCAAATGCACAAGTCAGATAAAAGTAATAAGGTACGACAAATTTGGGGTATTACACCATCACCTTTATCAACCAGTAATTTTATCTTTGAATAATTTCCCATTTATGGTCTGTAATAACTAAAACAATTCACACACTATTTTCACCTCATGCCTTGCCTGGGGCATGTAGGTCCATTTGTAAGGGTTTTTATTTTCTTCATTATCATATGCCATGTTTTAATGAATCATTGGACGTCTTCATCTAAATTGTTGTGTTCATTTTCTTTCCTTTTGCATTTTGCTTTTGTTTAAGGATGGCTATACCTTACACACACACACACACACAAATGCAGGTACCCATCCACTCCGGATTCCATGGGTGACTATTCTGCTTTAGCCTTTGATAACACTGAAGATTTGGTCAATCATGCTGAGTACGAAGTTGACGAAGACTGTGAAGTGCTGGGAGAATTAGCCAGACTTCTACAACAAGAAGAGAGGGCCATTCTGCCTCATGAAGAGTTGCTAGAAACCATCAACTTAGGGACAGAGGAAGACAGGCAAGAAGTAAAAGTGGGTACCAACCTGGAACCAAGTGTCAAGGAGCGCTTAGTGAAGTTGTTGAACGAATATGTTGAAATCTTCGCCTGGTCTTATGAAGCCATGCCCGGGTTAGACACATATATCGTGGTTCATCGTCTCCCTACAAGAGAAGATTGTCCACCGATCAAGCAAAAGGTCCGCCGAATGAGGCCTGACATGTCTGAGAAGATTAAAGCCGAGGTAATGAAGCAATTCAACGCTGGCTTTCTGGCTGTTACTTCCTATCCACAATGAGTTGCTAACATCGTGCCCGTGCCTAAGAAGGACGGCAAAGTCCGAATGTGTGTGGACTATCGGGATTTGAACAGGGCTAGCCCTAAAGATGATTTTCCATTGCCACATATCGACATCTTGGTTGACAACACTGCTCAACACAAGGTATTTTCCTTCATGGATGGATTCTCGGGATACAACCAGATCAAAATGGCCCCCGAGGACATGGAGAAAACTACTTTTGTCACGCAATGGGGTACCTTCTGCTACAAAGTGATGCCATTCGGACTGAAGAATGCAGGGGCAACCTATCAACGCGCCATGGTAGCTTTGTTTCATGATATGATACATCATGAGATCGAAGTTTACATAGACGATATGATAGCCCGATCACAGACAGAAGAAGAACACCTTGATCATTTGCAAAAGTTGTTTTCCAGGTTGAAGGAGTATAAGCTCAGACTAAAACCAAGCAAGTGCACTTTTGGGGTTAGGTCTGGTAAACTTTTGGTATTTATTGTCAGCAACAAAGGCATTAAGGTTGATCCAACTAAAGTGAAGGCTATACAAGAAATGCCTGCCCCCCGTACTGAAAATGAGGTTAGAGGATTCTTGGGACGCTTGAACTATATTGCAAGGTTCATCTCTCACCTGACATCTACCTGTGAGCCAATCTTCAAGTTGTTGAAGAAGATCAGGTGGTTGAATGGAACAATGATTGTCAAGTTTCTTTTGATAAGATCAAGGAGTACTTGCTAGAACCCCCTATTCTGATGCCACCCATCGAAGGAAGGCCGTTAATCATGTATCTGACTGTTTTGGATAACTTAATGGGGTGTGTGCTGGGCCAACATGACGAGTCTGGCCGAAAAGAGCACGCCATTTATTACCTTAGCAAAAAGTTTACCGACTATGAGACTCGCTACTCACTGCTCGAGAAAAGTTGCTGCGCTTTGGTATGGGCTGCTCGCCGGCTAAGGCATTATATGTTGACTCTTACCACTTTGTTGATTTCCAAGATGGATCCGATCAAGTATATCTTCGAGAAGCCTGCTTTATCTGGAAGAATCGCTAGATGGAAAATGATCCTGACAGAGTATGATATCCAGTATACTACCCAAAAAGCTATAAAGGGGAGTGTACTAGATGACCATCTAGCTCATCAAGCCGTCGAAGATTACCAATCTATGAGATTCGACTTCCCTGACGAGGACATCATGACATTGGACAACATCGAAGGTAACAGACCGTATGACGGACCTGAACAAGGATCTCGATGGACCTTGTATTTTGATGGTGCTTAAAATGCACTTGGCAACGGTATCGGTGCGGTACTCATTTCTCCGGAAGGTTGCCATACACCCTTCACTGCCCGACTTTGCTTCAGCTGTACCAACAACATGGCTGAATATGAAGCTTGCATCTTTGGTCTCAAGGCTTCTATAGACTTGGGAATCAAATCTTTGGTCGTATTTGGGGACTCGGCTTTGGTTATCAGTCAAGTCAAAGGAGAGTGGGACACCAAGCATCCTAATCTTATCCCATACAAAGAACACGTCTTGACATTATTGCCTCATTTTGAGCAAATTACCTTCGAGCATTTCCCGCGAGAAGAAAATCAGCTAACAGATGTTGTGGCTACAATGTCTTCCATGTTTAAACTCAACTGGGATAACGAGGCTCCCCAAATTACCATCGAGCGAATGGACGAGCCTGCGCACTGTCATGAGATTAATACCGAAGAAGTAGTGGAACAACCCTAGTTTCATGAAATCAAAAGGTATCTCCAGACTAGAGAATACCCTGAAGGAGCTTCCGTCAATGACAAAAAGTTCTTAAGGAGATTTACTGCCAAGTTCTTCCTAAGCAATGGCATTCTTTATAAGCGCAACCATGATTGTGTTTTACTTCGTTGTGTGGACAAAGCTGAAGCAGAGTTGATCATGACTGAGATACACAGTGGCACATTTGGCACCCATTTGAGCGGACATACGATGGCTAAGAAGATTCTAAGGGCAGGCTACTACTGATCTACTATGGAAGCTGATTGTCATCAACATTCTCACACCTGCCACAAATGCCAAGTCTATGCCAACAAGGTATATATTCCTCCTGTTCCTCTCAACATTCTAACAGATCCTTGGCCATTCGCAATGTGGGGCATTGACATGATTGGAGAGGTCAAGCCTACGGCATCCAATGGACATCACTTCATCCTGGTGGCTATTGACTATTTTACCAAATGGGTCGAAGCAGCTTCCTATGCCTCAGTTACAAAGTATGTGGTTGCCCGCTTCATTAAGCATAACCTCATATGCCGGTATGGTGTTCCCGATAGGATTATCACGGACAACGGTACAAATTTGAACAACACTATGATCACCGCTCTATGCGAGCAGTTCAAGATTTATCATCATAATTCATCTCCCTATCGGCCGAAGATGAACAGTGTTGTTGAAGCCGCGAACAAAAATATCAAGAAGATCATTCAAAAGATGACAGTCACCTACAAGGACTGGCATGAGATGTTACCGTTTGCTCTGCATGGATATCGCACCATGACACGTACTTCAACAAGGGCAACCCCATTTTCTTTGGTGTATGGCATGGAAGTTGTTTTACCTATGGAAGTTCAGATTCCTTCCTTAAGGATTATGAAGGATGCCGGTTTGAGTGAAGACGATTGGATTCAGACCCAGCTTGACCAACTTAATTTGATCGACGAGAAGCGACTTACTGCTGTTTGTCATGGTCAAACGTATCAAAAACGGATGATCAAGGCTTTCAACAAGAAAGTCAGGCGTCAGGTATATCAAGTCCGAGATCTTGTAATCAAGCGGATCATATTACCGCAAAGTGATCCCAGGGGAAAGTGGACTCCTACCTACGAAGGACCATTTGTGATCAAGAGCATATTTTCTGGTGGGGCAATGATTCTGACCACCATGGACGGCGACGACTTTCCGCACCCTGCGAACACAGACATAGTCAAAAGATACTACGCATAAAATGACACGACAAGTCGAAAACCCGAAAGGGCGACTTGGGCAATAAATGGGCATCCCGGTGAATCGAAAACCCGAAAGGGCGGTTCAGGCAAAAATTAGGGATAAAACAAAAAAAATCTGTACACCCGGCAAGTTGAAAACCCGAAAGGGAGACTTGGGCAAAAAAGGGTTTCCCGGTGGATCGAAAACCCGAAAGGGCGGTCCAGGAAAAAGTTAGGAAATTAAAGCGTATGACTACGTCTCGTCGGATCACTTTAAGAACAATCTTTTCACCAACAAGCTCCCGGCTTCTGATCAATCCAGTCATCGGCGGACGAAGCAACAAATGGACAAGATATTCAGAGTTGTGAAGGCTTTAGCAGAATGGGAATCCCATGGAATTGTTACACATAGCCATCTTTCTTTTGTATAAAAATTTTCAATTTTTACGACAACATTCTCTTACTAGGATGTCTGTCTCCTTTGTACAAAGATACTCATGAAAATTAAATACAAAGATACTTCAAAGTGCAGAAATTTTCTTGCCTTTCTTTTCTTTTTTACACTTATGTTTTATTTGAAAACGTCCAATGTTTTGTTAAATAGGCATATGCATTTGAATATAATCACTACTTACAAATAAAACGAAATTGAAAAAGGATAATTACTGACAGGTTGAAGGTGTAGGAAGATATCTTTGTGCCATTTCAGAAGAAGTCCCCTACGATACATCATTCAGATCCTCAACAAAGATAAAGTTTAGAGTATATTTCCCCTGCGAAGTTAAGCTTCAAGATCCTCAGTGGAGCCGATGCATTCTAAAACTTGATTCCCCCGGCTGAGTTAAGTTTCAAAATTCCCATCAGAGTTAAGCTTCAAGATCCCCAGTGGAGCCCGAAAACCCTGAAAATCCTATCCCCAGCGGAGCCAGAATAGTGAATATTTTCCCCACAGAGTTATCTCCCAGCAAGATCGAAGATTCTCGGTCTCATTTCTACAAGCAGAAGCCTCCTAGGTTTTAACTCCCCAGTAGAGATTTTCAGAATTTTCCCTGCATCCCAGGAAAGTCATAAAGGATTCTCATTCCCCGCAGAAATTGTCAAAAACCTTGTTAATCCCCGCAAATCGCCGAGGATTTTCAATCTCCAGCAGTGGTCCCAGGATTTATCCTTCTCAATAATCAGAGATCTTTGATCGCCAAGCAGTCAGCAAGGATTTCTCATCTTCAGTAATCAAAGATTTTGGAATCCCCAACATCCGTCAAAGATTTACTTTCCCCAACAGCAATCAAAGATTTCATTATCTCCAGTTATCAAGGATTTATTTTCCTCAGCAAGACAGCTACTCAACTTACATGCATATCCATTACATTCATGTATCATAAACATTGATGAAACGCAATTCATTACATCATACATATCATGCAACATAACTTTGTGTTTTAGCTAACATTTTACCCTTTTCAAGATAAGATTAAAAGGCTATTGATAACAATTATTCAGATACAGTATGGATACACCCCAGACACGGCGGTCATTCTATTACTCATTCACAATTTCAAGTCAAAATACAGTACGGATACACCCCATACATGGTGGTCATTCTACTACTCATTCAAACTTCAGCAATCCGATACAGACTAGATACGCTCCAGACACGGCAGCCATTCTATCTCTCATTCAGATTCAACTATCAGCTACAAGTTCAGATACGCTCCAAATGCGGATGCCATTCTGGACCTTACACCAGCAGTTTGATTCTCCCCAGTGCAATCGCCACAGAAGTCATTCTGTCACTTATTCAGATCCCAGTTACAGTCTCAGATATACTCCAGACACGGAAGTCATTCTGCTACTCATACAGATCTCAACTTCAGATACAGTCCAGATACGCTTCAGACACGGTTGCCATTCTGTCACTCATTCGGAATTTATCCCCAGCCCAGAGATGCTCCATACACAGATGTTTCTTTGTCGCCCGTTCAGAATTCAGATACAATACAGATACACTCCAGACACGGCAGTCATTCTGATATTCATTCAAAGTTCAAATATAGTTACAGCTCATATACGGTCCAGACACGGATGCCATTCTTTCGCTCATACATACTCAGTCTCCAGATACAGTTCAAATGCATTCCAGACACGAATACCATTTTAATACTCGTTCTTTTGACCTACCACATTGCAATTCAACAAACATTCTTGGATGGCATCTTTAAGCCCATCTCCAGCAAGATTCTACCACCTCCAAATGGCATCTTTAAGCCCATTCCCGCATCTATGTTTTGATGAGTGCAAATTTACGGGCACTCTAGTGTCCAATCCTCTTTTACCTTCGAGCCGCGAAAGGCAAACTTGCCAATCTAACTCTTCAGGTTCAATAAGATTGAACAGGGGAAACTGTTGTACCCCAAAATTTTCCCTCTCATTTCATCAACATTTTTCATCACAAGACTCTTGGAACTCAAGAACAAGTTAGGGTTTGCTCTGCTCAAGACACCTCCTTGCATTGTTGACCTAAATTAGGGTTTGAGTTTGCACAGTGATATTTTAACCAACAATTCCCAAATTGACTTTCATACTTCATGTTGAACTCACAAGTTTGTCCATACCAAGTTTCAAGCCTTGATCCAAATTTTTGCCCAGTCAATTGGACAGTGGACTTAGAAATCAGTTGTATTGGGGAAAAAGTCAACTGTGGCCAATTTATAGTCAAACCTCATGAAATTTGACCCACGTCAACATTATGAACTCATATGAACCATTTTATCAAGTTTGGATCACAATTCCACAAGAAATTTGATCAGATCATCAAAAGGGCAAAATGGTCATTTTTAGGGTTTTGACTGTACAAAGGTAATTTTTGACTGTTTGACCTAGCCAATGACAAATCAAGCTCAACCATGGACTCAAGGACCTAATGAAATTGTCTTGACCCATTCAACAAGTTCAAAAGATCTCAAATGCCTAGGATTGACAGATAAATTTTTCAGTCAACTGATCAAAATTTGATTGTATGCTGAAAAGTCAAACTTTGACTTTTTGGTCAAAATCAAGTGCCAAGGGTCATTTTTCATCAAGACATGTAAAATTATGAAACTTGTTCATCAAGAAACCCAAAAATGCAAATTAGGGTTTAAAATGGAAAATTTTCATAACTTAGAAATTTTCTAAGTTATGAAATGTTCTTATTTTTTCCTAACTTTGTCCCGTTTTTTCACCAAGATGCAAATGGATTCAAACAAAACTTGAAACATGAAAGTTGTAGTCCATCACAAAGTCTACAACTTTGATTCACAAAATTTTCTCAAAAGAACCTTTGATCTCATGTTATGATTTTTGGAACAAGGGTACCTAAAACCTTTAACTTAGAGAAATTTTGCCCTAGTTTAGGCAGGATTTTGACCCATCTTCTTGGCCATTTTTCACATAGTTCCACTTGGAGTTTCAAGTTGCATTTCAAAGTTGGATTATAGTACATGTTGCAAGCTTTCCAAATTGTCCAAGAACTCCTTAAACACCTTTGTGGTTAGGGAGAAACGAATGCTTGAAGTTGGCAAAAACTCACTTTGATCCATGGCCAATACATGTTCATACAACTTGCATTTTCAAATCAGCATGCTTTGTACTAGCTTGCAGGCCTCTAAACCATTTTACACTCCTTAATTGAATTCAAATCCACCGAGCTAATGCATTATCTTGGTTATTTGGACATTGCACACAAAACTAATCCCTATTTGGAAAAAGGTATATTGCCATTTTTGAAAAGTTACACTTTATGTCAAACCAAGATCCTTGAGGCATGGGGCCAGATATCTGAGGCAAGATCAAATCCATAAATTTCAAGTATCAAGGGCAAGGAATGCAGCTTACAAGATAGAGTGTACAGGCCTGTAATCACAAGTTACACACTCTTGCTTCAAGAAGAATAAATTTGTCCAAAATCTTCCCAACTCAAAAACCAGCCATAGTCAGCTTACACAAACATTGCAAACACATTTCACACAACCCTTTGAGTCATAAACACGAGCTTTTCACCACTCAAACCTCCTTGTACACAAAATCACCATTTTTCTGCAAAACAGGGCAAGCCCTGCAGAACCACCTTCATCTCCATTTTCCCTCGTGCGTTTTGCCTCAAATTTGTTCCAATACCTTCCATTCAACTCACCTGAACTATTCCAGACCTCCATTGCTAGTTGTAACACCATTAACACACATTGCCATTTTTGTTTCAAAGCTTTGCAGGTTGAGTTCTGTAGCACGATTCAGGCTACTTCAAAACAAACTAAGCATTGGGAAAGCTTCATTGGACCTCAAGCAAGCTCAAAAGAAACTCAAGCACCCTTGGAGGTTGCTGCATTGTCCAGTTCGAAGTCAACTGAAACAGGTATTTCATGAACTTCTATCTCTCTATTTAGGAATAGTTAGACTTAGGTTTGCGAATGAAAGATGTTGTATTCATAGCCCTGAAACCATACATGTGCTTAGTTTTCATTTATATTAATCGTGCTAAGAGAATTTTGTTCATGAACTTTCTGAAAAAACTAGGTTAAGAATTAGGGCCAGAGAAATTCTCTCTGGTCTTTGAGAGTTAGCTTAAGTTTTTTATATGGTTAGATTCGTTGTTTGATGCACTACAAGTTTCATGTTATGAGTTTTGTCAAAAAAGCAAGGAATCAAGAGATAGCATCTTGTGTACAGAACGCGCGTATTTTAGTTCAAAGGAAGAAGATGAAGTTGTTTCTGGGCTGGGCCTGTACAGGCTTGCTTTTGGCACCCCTCCCCCCCCCCCCCCCTCTTTTCTTTTTACACCCCCCTGGCCGATTTCTTATATATTTGTAATTTTTGCATTTTTATTTTTTATTATGACTTTATTATTTTATGTCCAAATATAAAAAATGCCAAAAATTATTTTTATATTATTTTTACATTTATTTGGTATTTATTTTTATTTTTTACTAGTATAAAATTGTTTAAATACTTTATATTCTTTTTATTAAAACTTAAAAATAATGTAAAAAATATGTTTATTTTCATTTATTATTTTATACACATTTGAAAACATTTTCTTGAAAAATATACCTTTTTGTAAATAATTTATTTTATTTTTACACACACTTAATATATTTAATATATTTAATACATATATATACATATTTTATTAATTAATTAGGACAAAAAACACAAAAATAATACATTTTATTAATATTTTATACTAAAAGTACCATTTTTTCAATATACTTATATTTTTGTACAAATTAATACATTATTGTATATAAATAATAAATAATACTATTTATTTAAGAAATTAGGGTTTTGTCCTAAAAAAAAATTGAAATTAACTTTTTATTTATTTACATTTCACATTAAAAATACTTTTTCATACATAAAAAAACATTTTTTTGCATAATACACTTTATTTAATATTTATTTATTGTATTTATTTAAATATTGTATATTTAATATTATGCCTTACCCATTCAATATGGTTGTAATAATTTAGGATTTAATTTCTTGCAAAATAATCCCCAATTCAAATTTGTACCCCCTCCCTATATCATGTTGTAATAGTGTAGAATTTAAATTCTCGCACCTTTAAGCTTTCAATTATGCCATGATTAGACTTAGGGTTTTGTATGCAAAAATCAAATTAACAAATAGTTTGACCTAATCAAAGACAAAAATGCATGAAAACAAACACAACGCACACTTGCACCCCTAGGGTTACAATCCACTTGTTGCCTTCAAAAATGGGCCATGGTATGCATGTCAAGTACTTTGGCAAAAGAAAAACAAAACAAAAGATCATAGTCCCTCAATGACGCTATCTGAGTTGCCTAAACAAAATGATCAAGTCCCTCAAGAAAATTTCCAAAAATACTTGACACTATTGCTATCATGGTCTATACGATGACCCGCGCCTGTCCCGTTTAACATCCTAACACAAGGTTGTTCACCAAATACAATGGTGAAACAACACTGTTAAAAGGGTTAAAAACATAAGAAAGACCTTTGAGTATAATAGGGTAGACAACTCTTAGTTACTTGATCAAAGCTTGCAAAAACATCCTTGCTATCTTCAAAACACACTTCAGAACACAATTTAAAAACCCTACTTTCAAACATTTAAAACTTTTCAAAAGACAAAAACACCTTTGTATACATTCAAACAAGAATCATTACAAAGGTTGCCACAACGATGGCCTCTTTTCAAAACATCTTTCAAAATCACACACAAAGCACCATTTCAAACAATTGAAGAGCACCATTTCAAACAATTGAAAAGCAAAGCAAGTGATCTAAGCAAGTAACTAAGAGCCCATGGATAACCATGGATAAAAAGGGTTCTAATACCTTCCCTTTCTATAATCTACTCCCCGAACTCAAGAAAACATCTCAAAGGTCTTTCCTGTGCTTTTTGACCTTTCCTTAGGATAAAATAAAAAGTCGGTGGCGACTCTTGCTAAACCGAAACATTTGCGAACACAAACGCAAAACCTTAAGTCAGTTCTCCCACCGTATCACAACCTCCGACAACCATAACTACACCCATTCGTATTACTGTTGTTAAACATGTTGCTGATACTCGAGGAAAGGAAAAAATGACTGAGCCTTCCCTGACAGAGGCGCCCATAAAAGATATTATCACTAAGGAATTATCTATCCAAGAGATGGAGTAGATTTTGAAGATTATCAGGAAAAGTGATTACAAGATAGTGGAACAATTAGGGTAAACACCCTCGAATATTTCTATGTTATCTTTGTTGCTATGCTCCGATGCGCATGCTCAAGCATTGATAAAAAACTTGAAAAATGCACATGTTCCTCAAGAAACTAAGGCTGGCCAATTTGAAAATTGTGTAGCGAGTTTGACTGCCGACAATGGTTTGGGATTCTTGGATGCAGATCTGACTCCAGCCGAGAAAAATCACAACAAAGCTCTGCATGTCTCTATCGAGTGTAAAGGCACCACTTTAGCCCATGTGTTGTTGGATATTGGTTCCTCCCTTAATGTCTTTCCAAAGGGTTCCCTAGATAGGTTGGACTCTGAAGGTTTGGTACTAAATCTTAGTGACATCGTGGTGAGAGCTTTCGACGGATAAAAGAGGATGGTCGATGGAGAGGTTTATCTCCCTATCAAAGATGGTCTCAATTCTTTAACTCGACATTATATGTGATGGATATCTGTCCTGCTTATTCTTGTCTGCTTGGATGCCCATGGATACATGGGGTAATTGCAGTGACTTCCACACTACATCAAAAGTTGAAATATCTGGTCAAGGGGAAAATTGTTACCGTATGTGGTGAAGAAGAGTTTATGAGTAGTCCTCTTCATTCAAGTATGTTGAAATGGATGGAGAGTTCATAGAAACTCCTTGTTAAGCCTTTGAAGTAGTCTCTCCCATGGTTGTTATTGCCAAAGCCACTCCTGACACTCCCAAAGATGCTAAAGATACACCAAGGATGGCTTCTCTTAAAGATGCATGTGCTATTGTTGAAGACGGAGGTTGCACCATTTGGGGACAACTTCTAGATATCCCTTTCAAGTCATAAAAATTTGGGTTGGGATTCACTTCCAAAGCTCAAAAGGAGGTTCGACGTGCTCGTGCAGGGAAACCACCTCTCCAAATTAGTAACCATGAGGTTAATGCTCTTGAAGACTCTGCTGATTGTGACTTTGATGACTGTATCTACCCGACTACTGGTGAAAGACTCAACAACTGGCGAACCAAGGACTTCATTCCAATCTCCTTCATCCAAGAGTAAATGCCATTTACTGTTTTTATTACTTTAAGAACTATGTCTGTAATTTCTATTGAAATAAATATTTTAAGCCACGTGCCTTGCCTGGGGCACAATGTCCATTTGTTAAGGGTTTGTCATTTTCATATGCCATGTGCTCATTTTAATGAAAAAACATTGGACTGTTTTGCATTTAATTCTTGCGCTCATTGTCTTTCTTTACTTTATTTAATTTTCAAAAATAGACATGTGGCCTTACATGCACACAAACACATTTGCAGATCCACATCCATTCCGGATCTCATTGACAACAACTCTATTATCGCCATCTATGACTTTGAAAATCCAATCTATCAAGCCGAAGAAGAAGGCGAGGAAGATTGTGAAATACCTGGGGAACTCACATTGCTTCTGATACAAGAGGAAAAGAACATTCAACCGCACGAAGAACCAGTTGAAGTGATTAACCTAGGTACTGAGGCAGACAAGAGGGAAGTCAAGATCAACGTCAACTTGGAAGACGGTGTCAAGAGAAGATTGGTCCAGATGTTGCACAACTATGTTGAAGTGTTCTCTTGGTCATACGAAGATATGCCAGGGCTTGATACTGATATCGTAGTTCACCGTCTACCAATGAGGGAAGGTTGTCCTCCAGTCAAGCAAAAGGTTCGTCCCATGCGACTAGATATGTCTGAGAAAATAAAATCTGAGGTAATGAAGTAATTCAATGCAGGTTTTCTAGCAGAAACATCATACTCGCAGTGGGTTGCAAATGTGGTCCCACTGCCTAAGAAAGATGGAAAAGTTCGTATGTGCATAGACTATAGGGATTTGAATAGGGCAAGCCTCAAGGATGATTTCCCACTACCACACATTGACGTCTTGGTTGACAACACGACTCAACACAAAGTTTTCTCCTTCATGGATGGTTTCTCTGGTTACAATCAAATTAAAATGGATCATGAAGACATGGAGAAGACCACTTTTGTCACACAGTGGGGCACCTCCTGTTACAAGGTCATGCCTTTTGGTTTGAAGAATTTTGGGGCAACCTATCAATAAGTTATGGTAGCTTTATTTAATGACATGATCCATCATGAGATAGAAGTCTATGTGGATGATATGATTTCAAGGTCATAGACTGTGGAAGAACACATTGATCATTTACACAAGCTTTTTGAAAGGTTGAAGAAATACAAGTTAAGGCTAAATCCCAACAAATGCACCTTCGGAGTAAGATCGTGAAAACTCCTAGGGTTTGTCATCAGTGGCAAAGGTATCGAAGTCGACCCTGCAAAATTCAAAGCCATACAAGAAATTCCATATCCCTGTATTGAGAAGGAGGTCAAGGGTTTCTTAGATCGACTCAACTACATTGCTCGGTTCATATCTCACTTAATTGCTACTTGTGAGCCAATCTTCAAACTATTGAAGAAAGATCAAGTAGTCAGATGGAACAACGATTGCCAAGCAGCTTTTGACAAGATTAAGGAGTACTTACAAGAACCTCCAATCCTGATGCCTCCAGTTGAAGGAAGACCTCTAATTATGTACTTGACTGTATTAGATAATTCAATGGGGTATGTGTTGGGCCAACATGACGAGTCTGGCCGAAAAGAGCATGTGATATACTACCTTAGCAAAACGTTTACCGACTGTGGAACCAGATATTCACTGCTCGAGAAAACTTGTTGCACTTTGGCGTGGGCTGCTCGCCGGCTAAGACAGTATATGTTGACTCACACCACTTTATTAATTTCTAAGATGGATCCCATCAAGTATATCTTCGATAAGCCATCTCTCTCCGGACGAATAGCTAGATAGCAAATAATATTGACTGAATACGATATCCAGTACACTACACAAAAAGCAACAAAGGGAAGTGTACTGGCGGATCATTTGGCCCATCAAGCTATTGAGGACTACCAATCCATGAACTTTGAATTCCCAGACGATAATATCATGCTGATAACCCACTATTAAAATCCTAGACCGTATAAAGGACTTAAACAAGGATCCCGATGGGCTATGGTTTTTGATGGATCTTCCAATGCATTGGGTAACAGAATTGGTGTTGTGATCATTTCTCCTGAAGGTTTCCATACACCTTTCACTGCCAGACTTTGCTTCGATTGTATAAACAACATGGCTGAGTATGAAGCATGCATCTTGGGTCTGAAGGTTGCCATTGACCTAAGAATCAAATTCTTAAACATATACAGAGATTCATCCCTAGTAATCAGTCAAGTCAAAGGAGAATGGGACACCAAACATCCAAACTTGATCCCTTATAAGGAGCTTATACTAACCTTGATCCCCTACTTCGAGGAGGTCACGTTTGAACATATCCTAAGGGGAGAAAATCAGTTGGCAGATGCTTTAACAACTATGTCGTCTATGTTTAAGGTTAATTAGGATAACGAAGCTCCCATAATTACCATCGAAATATTTGACGAACCTATGCATTGTTATGAGATCAACACTGATGAGGAGAAGCCTTGGTACCATGAGGTGAAAAGGTAACTAGAAGCACAAGAATATCCTGAGGGAGCCCCAATCAATGACAAGAAATTCTTGCGGAGGTTCTCAGCCAAGTTCTTCCTAAGCAATGGGATTTTGTACAAATGCAACCATGATTCAACTCTGCTCCGATGTGTGGACAAGAAGGAGCAAAGAAGATCATGGAATACATGCATGAGGGCATCTTCGGAACACACTCTAGTGGACACACTATGGCCAAGAAGATTCTGAGGGCTGATTATTATTAGTCGACTATGGAAACTGATTGTCACCACCACTCGAGGACTTGCCATAAGTTTCAGATCTATGCCGATATGCTTCATGTACATCCAATACCATTAAACGTCATGACTGCGCTGTGACCATTTGCAATATGGGGAATTGACATGATCGGAGAAATCAAGCCCATGGCCTCTAATGGACATCGTTTGATCCTCGTCACCATTGATTACTTCACCAAATGGGTAGAAGCTGCTTCATTTGCCTCAGTTACCAAGAATGTTGTAGCCCAATTTATCAAGCATAACCTCATTTGCCAGTACGACATCCCTGAAAATATCATCACCTATGTTGTACCCCAAAATTTGCGCTCCCATATTCTTCAAGATTGGCCAAGATCAAGCTTCAAAATCTCTCAAAGGTTGCATAGTCCAATTGCCTCCTAACACAGTCAAAATTAGGGTTTTGGTTCTGGCAAAGAAAATGAGGTTTCCAAGGGTCCAATCAAGTCCCATATTCCCATATACATTGTCAAGCATTCATATGCCAAGTTTCAAGACTCACAGCATCAAATTGCACAGTCAAAAACCCTAAATGCTCCACAGTCAACTGCAGGGGAAAAATGGTCATTTGACAGTCAAAAGTCAAAAATTTTGGTCAACATCTTATTTTGAAGCCACAAACATCATTTGATCAATTCTTGATCATGATTTCACAAGCATGGCTCAAAAAGTCTCAAGATGAAAAGTTTCTATTTTTGGACAGTTGAAAAAGTCAACTGCAAATTGACCAGGGCATAACTTCCTCATGGTTTATCAGAAAAATTCCATCCAATTCTCATTTTGAAGAGGATGACATTTCCTACAACTCACCTTCACACTTCAAGTCCAAGAAATGCTCTCACAAAAAGTTATCAATTTCAACATTATAGGTCATTTTCAAAAGTCAACAAAAAGGACTTTAAGTCAAAGACCATAACTTGAGATTGGTAAATCAAAATGACATGGGACCAAAGACATTGGTTAGAGGACTTCAAGACCTTTCCAAAATGTCCAAGAACATGTTCATAGCTTCAAAATTGAGCAAGATATGCCTTGTAGAAGTTGGGAAATTTTTGGGGATTTTGAAAAGTCAACTTTGCTTCAAAAGCTTCAAAAATGCTAATGGGCCTCAATTTCTTCCATGAATCATTACCCAAAGGCCATGCACGACCCATTGACCTCTAAGGGAGTTACTTTCTCATTTTTGATTAATTATTTGAATTTTTATTATTATTAATTCATTTAATTAAATTTAAATATGAAAAAATATCAAATAACACTTATCAAATCTTTTTGTGCAGCAAATTCACTCATTATGAGCTAAATATTTTGTGCATCAATTAACAAGGCAATATCTTCCACAATTGGCAATGATTGGCATGAAAAAGATTGAAAAAAAGATATGGAAAATCAAATATTCAAAACATTGATTCAATGGACTATGGGCTTGGTTTTTGACCTAGAAAGCTTCACTTACATATGCATAACATAACCTAATCCTAACACACACGAAAGCTGCTCAGAATGGGAAGAATAAAATTGCAAATTTTTGGCAAAAAGTTGAAAACTGATTTCACACCTAGAAGGCGTTTCAAAGCTTCAAAAGCATTCCAATACATTGCCAAGACATCCAGGAACGTGTTACAATCAAAACCAAGTCTCCAGACCTTAAGAATTGGTAGAACAAAGTCACACTTTTTCACAAAATTTTCCATAATCGTGTTTCAATTTACATGCATTATTCATGAGTTTTAATTATTGATTCTTGCTAATATTGATGCTCTGAAGCTAATGGTACCACTTAATTGTCCTAACAATTCCTGTATCATGATTTGCCATTAACATTTTCTAGGTAAAATCAGACCACCAAACCTATGCCAATGGATTCGTGACCTCAAGACAAAATCAGTCCACACCTCGCGCCCTTTTATATTTGCCCATGCTCTAATCGCTATTTTCATGGTTTGCAGTTAGTGGGGGTTTAAAACCCCCGCTATTTGATTATATTTGCAGGTACAAAACGAAGAAGACGCATGTGTGTCATCTCCTGGTTGGACCATTTAAACCTTGGCGCGATTTTTCAATGTTCCAGCATAATATTCCTTTTTCATATATATTATTTGTTATCTATTAAGTATACAAAAGCGCGCGTTGGCTCAGATGGTTGGACATTCGCTTGGTAAACACTGGGACCTGGGTTCGATTCCCAGGTCCCCTCTCATATTTCATAATTTTTTCCTTAATATGCTTCCATGCAGCGTCCATCACAAGGCCCACCATGCACACTCATATGCTAGCCTGACAAGTGGCTTCAAGACCAATCTGAAGGCCAGAACGTGCAGTCCATGGTACACGTTAGTCAACTACTCCACATGCAAGCACAGAAAGTCAAAAAGGCTTTGCATTCTTGGGCCAGATTTCTCACAAAAAACCTCCTTTTGGGGCCAGACACCCCCCATGGTTTGCATCATTTTATTTTTTATTTGATTTTTCTTTCTAATTCTATTAATTGTTTTAATTGTTTTCTTTAAATTCCAATAATTTTCTTTTCATAATAAAACCAGAAAATCAAAAACTAAAAATATGTTTAATTATATTTAATTTCTATTAATTTATTTTGTAAATAAATGTTAAATAATTAATTTAGTTAAATTAGGTTTTAAAACTTAAATCTTTTTCTTAACAAATTAAAATATGTAGAAATTAGGGTTTTTAACTTTTCATCATTTTTTTAATAAATAATTTTCTCGTCATTATTATTATTATTAATTATTAAATATTTTTGTAAATAAACATGTACATTAAATATTTAGTAAATTAGGTTAAACTTGAATATTTTTTTCATTAATAATTAAAAACAACTTAGAATTAGGGTTTCTCTTCAATTTTAATTTCTTTATTTCATAAATACAAAAAACAAAAACCTAAAAAACATTTCTTCTCTTTAATAAAATAAATAATTAACTTTCTTATTTCAATTTAGTTTCAAAAGGGTCCAACGCCCTCGAACGTTCAACTTTATTCCTTTCACGCATTTATTCTTATTTTCCTTTATGAATATTATGTAATTGCTCAAGCCATGTAATAGTAACTAGGAATTTATTTACTTTCCGTATTTTTATTAAAACGGGTCTTTGTTAATTTGGCGATGTATAGACCCGCGTCTTGTAATAGCGTAGGATTTACCTTTCCGTCATTTAAATTTCCGCACTTTTAAAATTCTAAACTTTGCATGAAATAATGCATGGCCTAAATTAACAACAAGCGTAGATCACCATGATACCTGTACAAGATAAAACATAACATGAAAATAACACACAAAGTCACACATCACTCTTAGGGTACGCCTCACTGTTGCCTTGCCCTCGAAACGTGGTCGTCGAGTATAGGACGTTTTAGTAAGTCCTTATGTCCATGACATGATCCAGTTGCCTCGAAACGGTTGCCTCGGAATTAAAAAGGATCAATGGCATAAGGGTAGCTTCTAAGGTGTCCTACTGTTGCTCTGGTGACCACACTGTCCCTACAAGCGAATTGACCCGAACACCTCCAACGGTGGTGCTACCTATCTCTCAATGGTGGGATGGCACTACCTTAAGGACATTTACACAGTCTAATTCCTTAGGGTAGGTAGATGACTCATAGATAATTGCTCTATTCAAAAACAAATCAAAAACCTTTTTACACTGACACTTTCAAAAAAGCTTTCAAAACAATTTTTCAAACACTCTTGAGGACTGATATAAGAGTCGATCTGAAATCTTTAAACGAAACTTTTTCAAACCCACTCACACTTTGAAAAGCAAACACTTTTGAAAACACAATGAGCAAGTATCTAAGAGCCCATGGATAACCATGGATAGAAAGGGTACTAACACCTTCCCTTTCTATAAATCTACCTCCCGAACCGAGAAACTATCTCATAAGGAATTTTGTTGTGCTTTTGTCCTGTCCATGTTGTAGAAAATAAAAGACGGTGGCGACTCTTGCTTACCGCGACATTTCGTGAACCAGCGTTAAACAGTCAGTTCCATATCCACCGATCACAACCGACAATGGAGCTAAACTCACAATGCTATGATTACCGAACTTTGTATCTGGTTCAATATCAAGCATCATAATTCTTCTCCATACAGGCCTAAGATGAATGGCACAATGGAAGCTGCTAATAAGAACATAAAGAAGATTGTTGAAAAGATGATGGTGATACTGTTTGCTCTTCATGGTTACCATACTTCGGCTCGAACCTCAACTGGGGAAACCCCTTTATCTTTAGTCTATGGCATGGAAGTCGTCCTGCCTGTCGAAGTTCAGATACCTTCCCTAAGGATTATGAAATAAGGAGACTTAGGCGAAGACAAACGGGTTCAAACTAGGTTGGATCAATTGAATTTGATTGATGAAAAGAGACTGGATGTTGTTTGTCATGGTCAAATATATCAAAAGTGTATGATCAAGGCATTTAACAAGAAGATCAAACCTCGAGTATACCAGGCTGGAGACTTGGTAATAAAGCGCATCATTTTACCATAAATTGATCCCAGGGGAAAATGGACTCCTACTTACGAAGGGCCATTTGTTATCAAAAAAGTTTCCTCTGGCGGTGCTATGATGTTAACCATTATGGACGGTGAAGATTTCCCACATCTTGTGAATGCAGACATAGTCAAAAAATGCTACGCATAAGAATGACTCGCTAGGTTGACATACCTAGGCAAAAATAAGGGCATCCCGGCAAACCATAAAGGTTTGGGGAAAAATTAGGGATATATATAAAAGATTGTACAGCCGACAAGTCAGAAACCTGAAAGGGCGGCTTGGGAAAAAAAGGTTATCCTGGTGGACTGAAAACCCGAAGGGGCGGTCTAGGAAAAATTTAAGGATTAAAGCGTACGACTATGTTCCGTTGAATCACTACAGCCAACATTATTACCAAAGGCAAAAGTTCAAAAGGGTACAAGATCAATTCAATCAACTTCTTCCAACGGAAAGGGATGATGTTCGAAGACATAGGGGAAATAGCAAAGTCGGAACCCAATGAGATCACTTCCACATGGCTATACATTTTTTTGTTTTCACTCTGTATTCTTTTCATTTTTTCGATGACTTCCTCTTACTAGGATTTCTTTCTCCCTGTACAAAAACGCTTGTTTATAGGCAAATTATCAATACAAATATACTTTGAAGTGCAAACTTTTTATTTTTCTATTTTGAGTGCAAAAATATCCAGTGACTAACATTGAATGAACATATGTATAAACATGATTAATTGTTAACAAATGTACACACAAGAACATTAATAAGCATTTACTTAAGTATTAGGGATATCCCCACAAAGTTTACTTCAATAAGATTACCCCTACAGAGTGAATTCATACATTCTCCATCCAGAGTTCCAAGCAACATATTCCTTGGAAATTCTCTTCCCCAGCCGAGTTATCCAAAACTAGAAAAGAAATCTTGCAAAAGTTCTTCCCTTGATGAATTCATTTCCCCAGTAAGGTCTCTAGAATACCTTCCTCGACAAAGTTTATTTCCCCAATGGACTGAAATATCCCCAGCTTAACTTTACTCCTCGGACTACTACAAATCAACGGAAAAAACTCCTTTTTTCCCAGCGGAGTTGATATTATCCCCAGAAATTTGCTGCAAAGCTTAGAATTTTACCAGATACCAGTTAACTTTATCCTCCCCAAACAAGTTGGAAGATTATCCACCTCGTTTATCCCCAGTCAGGGTAAAACTCCCCAATAGATTTATGGACAACCAAGGTTCCTAAACTCTATTACCCAAACAGAAATCGACATTCCCTGCATAATTTCCTCAAACAACAAATAGGAATTCCCAGCGGAAGCACTTTAAACAAGGATGAAGATACACATAATCTTCATCTCCAGCGGTAGTCCAAGATTTAGCTTCCCAAAATTCCCTAGCAACTGTCAAGGATTTATTTTCCCGGACAAAGATGCACTACAATAACATTTCACATTCATACATCATAGCATATACATGACAAAATGCATATAGCACAATCTTATTTATCTTGAGAACATCATTACGCAATGCATACATCCGCATGCAACTAATTCTTTATCTATTTTAGGAAAGATCAATCAAAAGACAAATCAAGATTATCTGTTGGCTCAGATTAAGTTCTGATACCTCTTTCAGGAGACCTTTCTCCGACTCAGATTAAGTTCTGATACTTCCTTCGGTTAAAGACATCAAGATTATCTGCTGGCTCAGATTAAGTTTTGATTCTTCTTTCAGTAGACCATTATCTGACTCAGATTAAACTCTGATACTTCATTCAGTTAAAGACATCAATATTATCTGTTGCCTCGGATTAATTTATGATACCTCTTTCAGTAGACCTTTCTCGGACTCAGATTGAATTCTTATACTTCATTCAGTTAAAGACATCAAGTTTTCCGCTGGCTCAGATTAAATCGACCAAAAGATTTATTCTGATACTTCTTTCAGTGAACATTTTCTGGCTTAGATTAATTTTTTATACTTCTTTCAAACAAAGGCATATCCTGGCTCAGATTAAGTTCTAATACTTCTTTCAGTTAAGGACTAAAATACTTCTCAAGTTTAGTTTAAATCGACCAAAGATTTATTCTTAAACTTATCCCAGTTAAAGTGAAGCAATTGTCTTTGGATGGCATCTACAAACACATCCCCAACAACTCTTCATCACCTCTCCAAATGGCATATTTAAGCCCATTCTCGGCATAACCAACTAACTTCGTGCATCAGCAAGTGCAAATTTCTGGGCACTCTAGTGTTCAATCATCTTCCACCTTTAAGTCACGAATGACGAGCCCACCAATCTAACTCTTCAGGTTTAAGAAGATTGAACATGGGAAGATATTGTACCCCAAAATTTTCCCTCTCTTTTCTCAATACATTCCTCACAAAGATCTCCAATGGCTCAAGTTTGCACAAGTGTTTAATAGGTCAAACCATCTCCTAAACACTGATGCCTCAAATTAGGGTTTTGATCTTCATAAGGACAATTGGACTTCTAATGCCTAAAATGACTTTCATGGATCATCATAGACCTCCAAGAATATTCATTCCAAGTTCCAAGTCTTGAATCACAAATTTGCTCCGTCAATTGACCAAATGATGGAAAAATCAACTATATTGGGTAAAAAGTTAAATGTGGTCAACGTAAAGTCAAACTTCAATATTTTTGACCAGTGTCAACATTTTAACGTCATATTCACCATTTGATCAAGTATTGATCACAATCCCTCAAGAAAAACACTCAATTTACCAAAAGGGCCAAATGGTTAAAATTTAGGGTTGACTGTAATTGACTGATCATTGACTTTTGACCTAATACATGATCCAATGGCTTGAAACACAATCTCAAATATTCAAATACAACATTTTGACATAATCTCATGGCTCAAATCATCTTTCAAAATCAATGGATTGATAGTTGAATTTTGGGTTAATTGATGAAAAGTCAACTAATACACCAAAAGTCAAACTTTGATTTTTTGGTCAAATTTGAGTTTCAAAGATCACAATTCATCAAGATATTCAAAAATATGAAGCTTGATCATCAAGAAATCAATAAAGTCAAAATTCAATTTGAAAAGTCAAACATTTCAAGACTTAGAAATTTTTCTAAGTGTTTTATACATGATAGTTTCATTACTTCATGCCAATTTTCACCAAGATGCAAAATGATTCAAAGGAAACTTTCAACATGAAAGTTATAGATCCTGATGAAATCTAAAAATTTTTAATTGAGGTCTCATATCCAAAAAATTATTATATTTTGAGTTATAGGCCCATGAAGTCATGCATTTTTTTCTTAAACACTTAGTGAAATTTTGTCCTAGTTTAGGCAGATTTTGTGTCCCAACTTCTTGGCCATTTTTCTCATAGCTCCAATTTGATTTAGAAAAAATGGAAAACACGAAAGTTGTAGAGTATGTTTCAAGCTTTCCAAAATGTCCAAGAACTTGAATAGATCATACTTGAGATAAGAGAATTGAAGGCAAGAAGTTAGGCATCCATTCTTGATTTTCAAGTCATCTTTATGAAGAACACATAACCAAATTCCAAGCCATGTTGTACAATATCACTTTGCAGGCCTTCTAACTTGTGTATCTATCTATAATAATAAGATTACACAATCTTTTGAGCTATGAACCACTTTAATTAAGTATTGTCCAATACATCTTGCCATTTAAGGAAGAAAGTTCACACTTCCATTTTGGAAAAGTGACTTTAATCACAAAGTCAACTTGTATGGAGCCTCTAACTTGTTCCCTCTGCATACACTCAACACACAAAGTCAGAAGCAACATGTTTAAAGCTCTTAGCCAACCTAGAAACATTGTACTATGCATTGGAACAATGTTTGTCAAGGTTACTTCAAAAGTAAGTCAAAATCCATAAACATGTGATCTTGTACTTCTGATCACCTCAAGCTCTCAAATTTTTTCCTATAAATTGAAGCATTGTTTAAAAACCTAGGACATGAATTCAAGAGCCCTAAAACTCACTCAAACTCCCTAGAACTCATAATTTCATACAAACCTCCGTTGTTTGCATTTCTGGCCAAAAACTTAACACACTCAAATCCCTCGTGCGTTTTGCCTCTAAATCATTCTCAAAGCTTCCATACATCCAGTATGACTCATCCTTATCCCTGTTTCCCAACTGTAACATCATCTTCCTCATTTTCCAAACTCAAAAACATAACTCAGCACATTGACTTCTCCAGCACGATTCAAGCACTCTCAACTCAAACTACGTATTGCATTAGCTTCCTAGAGGTCCAAGGAAGGTAACCAGAATATTGGAGCACCTTGAAGTGAGCTCAAACTCTACACAAATTCCATTTTCAAGGTGAGTTTTATGACTTTTGAACTATTTATATAGGCATCATTTGGTTTCCTTTTTCAAATATAAAATGTAGATATCATAGCCCTGAAACTAACCATGCTCTTAGAATTCATTTATATTGACTGAGTGATGAGAATTTTAAGTTTGAAATTGCTAAAAAAATTAGGTCATATTTGGTACCATTCATAATTCATGCTCATCTTTGATTTATAGCTTTAGTTATTTATATGACTGAACTCGTGATGAAATTTGGAGCAAGTTTCATGTTTACATTTTTGCAAATGGTTGAGAGATGAAGAAGTTACATAATTCAAAAATGGTTCAGAGATATGGTGCAAGGTTGAAGATGAAGTACAACTATAGACATGTTTTATTTTAAATTTAATGATTGTTGTTCCTATACCGGATGTACAGGCCAACCCAGTGGCAGCAAGCGCACGCGTAAGGCATACCTCTATAATGTCCTGGATTCGAGCCCCAGCGAGACCTTTTGCATTTTTCATATTTTCACTTGTTTCTATTTTTGTTTCAACAGGAGCGCCTGAGCCTCCCTCCACCGGGCCTTCTCATTTTGCTTCCTCTCACCCCCCTGTTTACTAAATAATACGCACCCTATTTTTTTATTTTTTGCTTTTTATTTTTTATTTCAAAAATTTGTTGGACCCTAAACAAAAACTATTATTTCACTCCCTAACCTCCAACATTCCTTTTCTAACCCCCTCTGACTTTCAATTTGTATTTTCATTTTATTTTCTTTTATTTTCTTTTAATATTATTATTTTTGTTATTTCTAATTAAAAAAACAAGAAAATATTTTATTAAATACTTAGACTAAAATTTTATTTTATTTCCATTTTACTTTAATTTCTTTCAAACATAAAAGCCTAAAACAAAAACATTTTATTTTCTTAATTTAATTAAAATAGATTTAGACTTAGGTTTAAGTTTAATTTGCTTTTTTTTTAAATTAACTTATAAATTAGAATTTTAATTAATTAACTTCTCTCCATTTAATTTAGTTTAAGTAGTTAGGTTAAAACCCTTTTTTTCATCCAAAAACCACAAAAAAAAAAATCTCTCTTCTTTTATATTATCTTTATGTTCTTGCATATTTTATTTTTATTTTCGCATTATTCAATATGGTTGTAATAATAATTAAGTTTTAATTTCTTTCAACCCATTAGTAATGTGTATCTCCATCCCCTAAAATGATGTAATAGCGTAGGACTTTAAATTTCTGCAATTTATCGCTTTCAATATTATTGCTAGTAATTAGGGTTTTTATGGCAAGACTTAAAATCAACAAATAGAAAACTCTAATTCAAGACAAAAATGCATGAAAACAATATACTTTGCACACTTGCACCTCTAGGGTTAACCTACACTTGTTGCCTTAGAATAAAACAGTCATGTCCCTCGAACGTGGGATAGTTTAGCAAAGACCCTCGATTACAAGATCCTAGTCCCTCGATGACCCTTCGATGTTACCTTAGGTAAACGATCTTAGTCCCTTACAACAAATTGCTAAGGTATCTTACAATGTTGCCTTCTATGATTGTATGATGACCCACACTTGTCCCTTCACATCCAATGACATGGTTTCTTACTAACTAATGGTAAGATAACACTATTTAAAGGAGGAGAAAAATAACAAAGACTTTTTGAGTAGGTAGAACGCTCGTAGTTGCTTGCTCACAAAATTTGAAAACATATTTCAAATAGAACAACACTTTCATGAAATATTTTCAAAAGTAAACACTTTGTATGCATTCTTATAGAGACAAGAATCATTACAAAGTTCTCATAAACAAAGGCACTTTTCAAAAATACTTTTAAAACAAACACAAACACATTTTACAAAGCATTTCAAAGTGAGCTAGTAACTAAGAGCCCATAGATAACTACAGATGAAAAGGGTGCTAACACCTTCCCTTTACATAACCTACTCCACGAACTAAAGAAAATTCTCAAAAGGTATTTCCTGTTCTTTTCACCCTTTCCTTTATTGGATAAAAGAAAAGTCGGTGACGACTCTTACTATCCTCAACAATTGCGATAAAATGCAAAACACCCAAGTCAGTTCTCCCACCGTATTACAAAAGTCAATTGTTAATGAGTTAGAAATTAGAGGTTAGTTGAATGACCATCTTGAAACTTGCATTTGAAAACTCATTAGAAGATTGATAAAATCAAAGCCTCTCAACAACAAGTTTCATTTTCTTTTTGTCAAATATATCATTCAGTTCAAAATCTCAAGGCAACAATAAATGATCAATGATGTTTAAGTAATCCAATTTGACCAAAGTTGATAAAAATTCATTAGAGGATTGATAGGACCAAAGCCTCCTAACAATGAATCTCAAGGTTATTAGATCAAAGGGTTCAAATTAACTTACTTGGGCTTACAAACATGGGTTTGGGCCACGAATGATCATTTTGTCAAATCGGGATAAAATTCAGCGTGATGTTAAGTAATCGTAAGTGGACTTATATAGAAGTCACATCTATTTTGAGGTCGGTCAATAGAAATCTATGTACCATATGTTTTGAGAAATGATATGGAAATCATTCTCCAATAACATTTAGTACAATAAGAAGGGGATAAGATGAAGAAGGATGGGGTAAGAACTAAACCATATTTGAATCAAAAATTTAAACAAGCTATTATTAAAATCATTCATCCATTTTTTGTGGAGTTAAACTCAATACCAAGGATCCAATGATGTTAATAAAGCTCATGATCAAAATCTCATAGTCAAAGATCAACCAGAATATATACAAGATAAAATATATTTAAAAAATAAAGAAAAATATAAAAAAAAATGGTTTAAAAATGGAATAAAAGTAGAAAATAGCAACTATATTCAAAACATCCAAGAAAATTCAAATAAGGCCTTAGAAAATCAGAAATGAGCTCAAATATTTATATAAAATGTTTGGTAATTTTTTAAAGTAAGATACCATTTTTAAAATTAAAAGAAATAGGCAAAAAAACCAAAAATTGTGAAAACTAGTAAAGTCAGAAATAAAAATAAAATAAGGTCACCAACATTTGTCAAAAAGGTCATTGAATCCTTCCATATTTTTTTAGAATTTAAAAATTAAGAAAATTATTTTTAAACATTTAAAATAATTCAAATAAAGTGAAAAATTATAAAAAATATCAGAACATAAAATGAAATTGTGAAAAACTAATAATCAGAAAGAGAAAAATTAAAAGTATTTTTCATAATTTTTTTCAGATTTTTTGAAGTTAAAATGAATTTTCTATAACTTTTTTAAGTTTAAAACAATTTAAATATAAAAATAAGAAATAAAAAAAAAGGTCAAAAAAATATGGACCAATGGATGAGAGCCAAAACACATTAGCAAGCTAATCCAATGGATCAGACGCGTTGTGCATATCATGGTCTTTAGTGAATAAAGCATGAAATCAATTACTTAAATCAGATTTGAAAAAATGTGTGGCACGCCTTCATTGGTTGATAGATGACACGCTGGTCATCTTCAACCTCTACCAATGAATTTGCAGGTTGCAGAAACTACAAAATTAGGACACGAGACCAGTACCATTCGCTTCGTCTCTTCAAGACGATTCCAATGGTACCTTCGCGAAAAATTTATATAAACAGTAGCTCAGTAGTTTTTGAAAAGAAGTTCTGAAAAGGGATTTGAAATTTCAAGGTCAAAACATACTTCCAGTTGAAAACAAGTGTTGCAACTAGAATCAGGATGATGAGAGCTTCAAAATAATATCAAAGTTTGAGAGAATTGGTGATGGAATCTACCTATTTAAGTTAAGTTGCAAAGCTCTGAAACTGGACTTGGCTAGCACGATTTAGGAAGTCTTAGAGCTAAATTCTTCTTCTGTTAGCTTCAGTGAGGTTCAATGAAGGTGAATTGACAAAGAGAAATGATTGAGAAAGGATGTAAGAAAATTTGAAGTTGCATAAAATTGAGTTCAAGAGGAAGTTTGGCAGGGTGATTCTGGAAATCTAATCTTGAGAAAATAAATGAGGTATGATCCTCTATTTATAAGGAAGCTGATTGTATGCTCAAGCGTGTGAAATGATGAAGTTTGGAGAGAAATCGTGTGAAGTTACAAACAAGAAAAGTGTGACTTCTAATTTGATCAAAACTCATCCAAACCTTGCATTTTAATATGATAATCACTTCTGGAGGTTCACTAAACATGTTTAGAAGCAAAAGCACGCAGAAAAATTGTGTTTAGAAGCTAAATCAAGGATTTCAAATTCTGACTTTTGAAGAAACTTCAGTTTTAAGTTACCAAGTTCAAATTAATAGAATTCTCAACTCAAGGAGTCTTAGGACATGATTCTTTAAGCTTTAGAAAGATGAGATCACAAGATTTACAATGTGAAAAGAATGGAATCAAATGGATGCTTAAACTGAAAATTATGATGAGTCAAAGTTGAGATAAGAGGTTAACTTTTTTGTACTTAGAAAAATTCTAAGTTTTTTCTTCAAAATGACTTATAATGTCTTGCATCCAAACATGGGCTTCTGAGATATAGTGGGAGAACTGACTTGGGAGTTTTGCGTTTGATCACAAAAGTTGCGGTTAGCAAGAGTCGCCATCGACTTTTCTTTTATCCAAAAGGAAAGGTGAAAAAGCACAGGAAAGACCTTTGAGATGTTTTCTTGAGTTCGGGGGGTAGATTATGAAAAGGGAAGGTATTAGCACCCTTTTCATCCATGGTTTTCCATGGGCTCTTAGTTACTTGCTAGATCACTTGCTTTTGTTTGAAAATGTGCTTTGTGTGGTTTTTGAAAGTATTTTGTAAAGATTCCTTTGTTTAGGCAAACTTTGTAATGATTCTTGTTCGTAAGAATGTATACAAAGGTGTTTGATCTTTTGAAAATGTTTTCAAGTTTGAAAGGTGTTTTGAAAGTGTAGGTGTTTTGAAAATAGCAAGGATGTTTTGGTTTTGAAATTGAGCAAGCAACTAGGAACAATTTACCTACTCAAAAGTATTTCATGTTTATTTCCTCTTTCCTTTGACGTTGTTATCTTACTATTGATTTGGTAAGTAACTCTATCTTTGGATGTAATAGGGATGGGCATGGGACGTTTGTATAGTTATAGAAGGAAACCTATGGGACGTTTTAGCAATGTTGTTTTATGGAATAGATCATTTACCGAAAGCAACATCGAGGGTCATCGAGGGACTACGATCTTTTATCGAGGGTCTTTCCTAAAACGCCCATGTTCGATGGACATGACTATTTTCTCAAAGCAACAAGTGGAGTTAACCTAGAGGTGCAAGTGTACAAGTGTCTATTTTTCATGCATTGTTTTTTCTTGGATTAGGATTGTCTAAGATTGATTTTTATCTTTCCATACACACCCTAGTTACTAACATTTGTATTTGAAAGCGTTAAATTGCGAAAAATAAAGTCTTACGCCATTACATCGTTTAGGGGATGGGGGTACAATTTACAAATGGGAATAAAATAGGAACTTAATATTACAACCATATCGAATAACAATGAAGGAAATGTAAAAATAGTGTAAAAAGAAAGAAAAAAAATGCATTTTTAACTATTATGTGTCGACACAAGCTCCTATGAATCGACACATAACTTTATTTGCCCCTGTATTTCCAAATCAACTCAGTATGAGTTGATACATAATGGTATGTGTCGACTCATACACTTCATGTGTCGACTCATACGTGCTTTGCATCGACTCATACACTCTCTTTTTTTCTTTCTGTTTCGGGCCTGTATAGGAGTATGTATTGACTCATAAGGCTATGTGTCGACTCATACTGTCATTTTTTACTTCAACATTATTTTGTTGCATACATGGGTTAGTTCTCCAAACATAAATGAAAATAATGGAACACAAACAAAATTTAGCTTCAAGGGAAATGGTTACTACATTTTGTCTTCAAAAATGAATTACTAATGATGTTTGAAATGAAGAATTAAAGTCAAGAAACTTACCTTGGAACTGGATCTTATACTCTGAGCTTGAGTTATTTTCTTGATTATTCTTGAACTTGAAGAAAAAACAGAGGTGTTGTAGAAGCTTGTTCTTGAGTTTGAACAATTTCTAGGTGATGTATATGAGGTGCTTAGATGTTTGGATAGAGCTTGCAAGGTGTGAGAGTTCCAAATATTTGGACATTAAAACTCAAGAGTGGGAGCCTTTTTTTGGACAATTATGGATTTTTTGAGAGTATGGGATCTTGATGGGTAGTTTACAACAAAACTTCTGGCTTTTCTCTCTATTTTTTCTAACCTATTTCTCTTGCAAATGCTTCTTCTATTTATAGGCAAGGGGTTTGTGCATATGAGCTGATTAGATTTGCAAAACAACATGTTATGGTTTGGTTGGATTACAAAGATCAAACTATGTCAAGTACTCCATAGTCCCAAGATGAAATACCAAAGTTTATGGTATAAAGGAGATACTTCCCATGATTTATGGTGGAGTATAATCAGCAACCATCAAGGTATGGGCTCAAGACAAACTTTGTACAAAAAGCTTGCTTTTAAAGAATACCAATGGTGCCTTTATGCCATAAATGGAAAGATCTTTTGGATAATGGTTTAAACACTTGGGTAATAGCTCAAGAGTGGGTGTAAGCATTAAATTATGATGAGATTTTCAAGCAAGGAAGCCTGCAAATATTATGCAGCAAATCATAAGGGTTTTGTTATGTGTTCTTCACTAAAATGACTTGCAATTCAATAATGGATGCTCAACTTCATGCCCTTGAATCTCCTAGCTCAAAATATGATAAATTCATGCTCTTGGATGTTTTGGAAAGCTTAAAACACCCTCTACAACTTCCATGTCGACCAATTTTGTTAAATCAAACTGGAACTTGATGAAAATTGGCCAAGAAGTTGGGATAAAAACCTGACCAAAACTGCTGAAAATTTCTCTAAGTGTTTTATTCAAAAATGCCATGACTTCATGAATTTATAACTTAAAATTAAAGAATTTCTAGGAATAGTTGTGCAAAGCAATGTTTTATATCTCATTGATATCTACAAATTTCATGTTGAAAGTTTCTCTTGAATCATCTTGCATCATGGTGAAAAATTGGCTCAAAGTTGTGAAAAAACATGAAGTTTTCAACACTTGGAAAAATTTCTAAGTTTGGAAACTTTGAATTTTCAAAATGAAATCTTGACTTTTTTATTTCTTGATGAACAAGTTTCATATTTTGACATGTTTTGATGAATTGTGATCTTTGACACTTGATTTTGACCAAAAAGTCAAAGTTTGACTTTTCAGTGTATAGTTGACTTTTGATCAGTTGACTGAAAATCAACTATCAGTCAAATGACCTTGAGCAATGTTTTGAGTCATGCCATTAGGTAAAAATGGTGCAATTGAACTCTTAAGTCCATGCCTCAAACCAATTAACCATTTGCTAGGTCAAAAAACATAAATTGCCCTTTCTCAGTCAAAACCCTAATTTTGACCATTTTGCCCTTTTGATGATTTGATCAAATTTCTTGAGGAATTATGGTCCAAAATTGATCAAATGATACATACGAGTTTATAATGTTGATATGGGTAAAAAATTATGAAGTTTGACTGTAAATTGGCCACAGTTGACTTTTTCCCCAATACAACTTACTTTTAGGCTGGGCAAAAATGTGATCCAAGGCTTGAAACTTGTCATGAGTAATCTTAGGGGTCCATAATGATCCATGAAAGTCATGTGAGGCATTGAAATTTCAATTATCCTTGTGCAATCTCAAACCCTAATTTTAGTCATCAGTGCTTAAGGAGGTGTCTTGAGCTAATCAATCCTTGTGCAGTCTTGAACCCAAGGAGATCTTTTGAGAAAATATTTGATAAATGAAAGGGAAAATTTTGGGGTACAACAGCTTCCATTTGACATTTTCTCTTGACCAAAAAATAAGGAATGAAGTAGATCTCTTGAATGACATTTTGAGACTTGAACCATTTAAAATCTCCAAAAAATGAGAAAGTTATGACTTGTTGAAATTGGAAAAAAATCATAAAATGACCTATAATCTTTTGCATCCTTAGGGAATATTCCATTAATTTTAACACTTTGCACTTAAAATAAAGGTTCAAGTTTACATATGTAAGATCTATTTGGAAAAATAATGGGCTTAAGGTGATAAAAATTGACCAAGTTATGATCTTTTGAAGTCACATATGGCAATTTGATGGTTTGTTTAGAGGACTTGTAATCTTTCTTCATCATTAGGTATTTTCCTCACAAAATTTCCTTGAAAATTTTGAAGTTATTTGTTGATATCTCTTTAAAGAGAAGTATGTATTTGGAATCACCCAAAAATACCAAAAGATGAGCAAGCTATACCCCTTTGAAGTTCAAAACCCTAGCTCCTAGAGTAACAAAATGCCTTGGGAAACCTTTTCAATTTGGACTAACTTCCTTATACAAATACTTTTTTCATGTAAATATAAGTTGTTGAGGATGATAATGAGACACCAGAGCAACCAAAACCATTTCCAAATCTTGAGAATTAGTGGAGATACGCACTTGTGATTAATGAAACCAAAGACTTGTCCAACTAGGTCAAACTTCTTTAATCAACCCTTGTACCTTTGGACTATTTTTGACAACTTGAGGCATGATGAATCATAATAGACTTTGTCATTATATTATTTCAAAATATATTCAATAATGAAGCTTCAATCTCAATGAAGATTTATTGAAGAAGGAATGGAAATAAACTCATGAACCTATGGATCAACTTGATGGAATGTATTGTGCTTTCACCTATGATTCCAACAATTAGAGAGAATATTCATTGTACTTATTAAGTAAAAGTTAATCAATACAAAACATAGATGATCACAATATACAAGTCAAGGTGCTTGGTGATTCCCCATGAACAAAGCTAAATATAAGGAGAAATACCAAACCCTAGTGTGTGATCTTGTTGCATTGTGATGGTATGAGATGATAGATGAATATTAGGGGGTAAAATTGAGGTACAACAACTGCCCTTATTTAAGTGTCTTCTATCCGAAGATGCGATGGTTTAAAAATCTTCGTGTCGACGCGATTGAAGATACTTAAATATAAAACAAGCCCTATTCTTGGCCCTAAGATGCCATGCAGTGCTTATGATTATGAATGCAAATGAAGAAATACAAAAATGACGCAAGACATCACTGGAGATATAGTAAATAAAAACAGGGATCAAAAGAAAAACCTAACCAGGAAAACTAATCACTGGTGAATGGGAGAACCGACCCTATTGGGGAAAGAAGCGGTAAGATAATACCGGTGAAAATTAATATTAGGGTACGCAGTTAGTACTTATAACTGAAAATAAATGAATTCCTTCAGAGCAATAGAATCTCAATGAAGAACTACCTTCCATAATGACAAGGCTACGATTCATCTAAAAAAGATCTCAACAATGAACTACCTTCTATAACGCAAGGCTACCATTCATTGGAGTAAAAATCTCAGCAACGAACTACCTTCCATAATGACAAGGCTACCATTCATTGGAGTAACAAATCTGAATAAAAAACTACCTTCCATAATGACAAGGCTACCATTCATTTGAGTGAAAAATCTCAACAACGAACTACCTTCCATAATGACAAGGCTACCATTCATTGGAGTAACAAAATCTCAGCAACAAACTACCTTCAATAATGACAAGGCTACCATTCATTGGAGTAAAAATCTTAGCAACGAACTACCTTCCATAATGACAAGGCTACCAATCATTGGAGTAACAAATCTGAATCTTCCCTGGGAACTGTCAGACTTATTGGGGAAGTACAGGTTGCTCAAATAAAGAGACCTGCTAGTTGCACTTATGAGGAGGAATTGCAATGATGATTTCTCGGGGGAAAGAAATAGAACTTCCTGGGGAAATGTCAATATATTCCTGTTGAAGAGATAAAATCTTCACGTGTAAAATAAATGCACATTCTCAAATTGGGGCTCAAAGCTTGCCGAAATCAAAGTAATAATACCTCTGGGGACCATCGATTCGAACCAGAAATAAATCGGAATGAAACAATCAATCAAAATAATATCTCATGAGAAAAAAACTCAAGAGGGAACCACATTCCATCTAGACAATGAGTTGAATAGGAAGGCTAAAGCAAAATTATTCCATATGGGATAACTCAGTGGGGAAAATGAAAGAATATACTTTGTGCTTAAGGTTGACACTCTATTGGAGAGAGGATAACACAACCCTGCAAAATAGAGTAATATGTCAACAAAATATTAATGAATGGAAAAGAGCAATGATTTGCTAAAATCAACTATGCATGATGTATGTATGAATGTATGAATGTTATCATGTATTTGCTGACAAAACAGGCATATAACATTGGGGATAACCAGACAAAACCAACTTGGGTACAGTCAATACTCAGCTAAAACATATCCAAGATGAAAATTTCATGAGAAAGTAAGCACCGACTGAGGAAAAAAATTCCTACTTCATGGCTTAACTCCACTGGGAACAAGCATAATCTGAAAATAATCAAATCATAGCAATAAATCAATACAGATACAAGGGTATAACATCCTCCTCCCGGCTTCACCGAGGAATATCACACAGACTTCAATGGGGAAAACAAATGTTTCACAGTCTAAACTTCTACTGGGGATTGCGATATTGATTCCAATGGGGAAACAATACCATATTGTTGAGACATCAACATTGTACTAACTTCATTGGGGGGAATAATACATCACCGAGGGGAAACAAAGATAGATTCTTCAATAATGAGAGTGAGGATTGCACCAACTTCTCTAGGTAGAACTTATGAAACTTCACCGGGATAGTCTTATCCAGGGATTTAAGAAGTCAAATATTACAGCAAGAAATCAAACTTATGGGGATTTTAAATCAAATCCAGCACTTGGAGGGAGAAAACCCAAACAGTTGACAACTATTTCAACATTTCTTAAAAAAGACATTACCCTTGTCTGGTTGCCTCACTGGGGAAAACGGGATAGAGACCTCAGACCATGAAAACTCGAAATCAAAATGAACCAAGACGTACTGGGGAAAATGGGATCACAAATCCAATACTGCGCCATATATCAATTGGTATCGTCTTCAATTATCTGATAAAAACATGAAGAACATACTCAATCCAATAAAAGTGCCCTGGGAGAACTTTCTTGGGGAAATCAGACTTCCAAAATTTTCGGGTTCATCCGTCCCTGAAGTCACTATTTTTGTTCTTCTTGAGTCACAAAATCTAAAGCAATAAGTGATTTATAAACTCTGTTCAAAAAATAATTTTGTTATTTAATTTGTTTGCTTTGAAAATTACTATCAATAATAAATGAAATCTTTGTAAGCTAAATAAAATAAGAATTGCAAATAGTTGGTCAAAAGCTCAAACTTTATTAATAGAATGGTAGTATGCGAATAGCGAGACTCCATAGATAATCACAAAGTTTGAAAAATGTTAATATATATTGGAAAAGATACATTTAAATACAATGACCACTATTCTCCATAACAACTTTCAATTCCTGAGCAGCGACTTTGGTTGAAGAGTGGTGAGGATTCAAGAATATTGTTGCTTCAAACGATCGAGTCTTGCTTCAAATCCCTATATTTTTCCTAGGTTTCCCTTGTGGGTTTTCAACCTAGGGGGAAAATTTATTTTGTTTGTCTCTAATTTTTGCCTAGACCACCCTTTCGGGTTTTTGGCCTACCGAGACGCTCCTTTTTGCCTAAGCCGCCCTTTTGGGTTTTCGTCTTAGCAAGCTGTTCTTTTTATTTTTTTAGGAAAAGTATTTATTGACTACATCAGCATTCATAGGACGTGGGAACTCCTTACCATCCATTGTTTCAAGAATCAATGCACCGCCGGATAAGGCTTTCTTGACAACATATGAGCCTTCAAAATTGGGAGTCCATTTTCCTCTAGAATCAGCATTGAAAGACACGGTCTTTCTAAGCACGAGGTCGCCTTCTCTGAATTCACGAGGCTTGACTTTCTTATCAAAAGCTTTCTTCATTATCTTCTGGTATAGCTGGCCATGACACATGGCCATTATTCTTTTCTCTTTAACCAAATTCAGCTGGTCATACATGTTCTAGACCCATTTAGCCTCTGACAACTTGGTTTCCATTATCACACGTAAAGAGGGAATCTCAACTTCAATGGGGAGCACTTCTTCCATATCATACACAAGAGAGAAAGGGGTTGCCTCTGTTGAAGTGCAGACAAATGTTCGATATCCATGCAAAGCAAAAGGGAGCATCTCATGCCAATCTTTATAAGTGACAACCATTTTCTGGATGATCTTCTTGATATTATTATTAGCAGCTTCAACAGTCCCATTCATCTTTGGCCTGTAGGGAGATGAATTGTGATGGACAATCTTGAATTCTTCACAAAGTTCTGTCATCATCTTATTATTCAGATTTGAGCCATTGTCGGTGATAATCCTGCTTGGCACACCATACCGACATATGATATTGTTTTTGATGAAGTGCACCACCACCTTCTTAGTTACATTAGCATATGAAGCTGCTTCCACCCATTTGGTGAAGTAGTCAATTGCCACCAAGATGAAACGATGTCCATTTGATGCATTGGGTTTGATCATTCCAATCATGTCAATACCCCACATAGAGAAGGGCCATAGGGAAGAAAAAACATTGAGAAGTGTCGGAGGCACATGGATTTTGTCAGCATAAATGGCATTTATGGCACTTCTTTGTAAACTTATAACAGTCAGATTCCATTGTCATCCAATAATAACCTGCCCTAAGCATCTTTTTCGCCATTGAATGTCCATTGGCATGAGTTCCAAAGGAACCTTCATGGACTTCATTTATCAACATGTATGCTTTGTGTCTATCCATGCATCTGAGCAAGACCATGTCATAATTTCTTTTATACAGCACATCTTCATTGAGGAAAAAGCTACATGCCAACCTTCTCAATGTCTTTCTATCTTTATTCGACGCACCAGCCGGGTATTCCCGAGTCTAGAGAATATACTTGATATCATAATACCAAGGCTTTTCATCTGCTGTTTCCTCCGTTGCAAACACATGATCCAGTCTATCCAAATGTCGCACTATGATACGAGGCACATCATTCCAAGTATTACTTGGTACATAGAAGCCATAATTGCCAAAGCATCTACCATATGATTTTCATCTCTGGGGATATGATGGAATTCAACTTTGTTAAAGAATGGTAGTAATCTTCTAGCATAATCTTTGTAAGGGATCAATCCAGGGTGACGAGTATCCCATTCTCCTTTAATCTGGTTAACTACCAAAGCTAAATCATCATATACATCTAGAACTTTGATTCTGAGATCAATATCTTCCTCGAGACCCATGATACAAGCCTCATACTCCGCCATATTATTGGTATAATCAAATGTCAGTCTTGCAGTAAAAGGAAAGTTTGATCCATGTGGAGTGATAATCACAGCGCCAATTCCTTTTCCATAAGCTTTCACAACTCCATCAAATACCATACCCCACCGGGATTCAGGATCAGGACCTTCCTCGGGCAAAGGTTTATCACAATCTTTCGCTTTCGGAAACATAACATCCTCATCAAGGAAATCATATTTAACAGACTGATTATCATCCACTGGTTGGTGAGCAAGATAATCTTCCAACACACTGCTTTTTATAGACTTCTGAGTACGGTATTCAATATCATATTCAGACAACAACATCTAGAAATGGGCAATTCTTCCAGTAAGAGCATGCTTTTCACAAATATACTTGATTGGGTCCACTTTGGAAATCAACCAAGTAGTGTGATTCAACATAGGTGCGAAATAAACCACCTAGCTAAAAGAGGTGTGCAACATAGAAGAGTTCCTCTCCTTTTTATAGTGCGAGTATGCAACGAATGTGGGATATCTCCAAGCAGAGTAGGTACTAGATTACGTGACAGGAAAATCTTAACCGCATTCACGTCTATGAGCTGGTCCGGATTAGGAAACAGTACCAAACCATAGATGAGAAGGGCTAACACCTCTTAAAAAGCTTGTAAGTCCAAGGTATCCCAGAAATAGTGAGCTTTCTCGAGCAAGAACTTAGCCAAAAAACCTTTGACACCTCTCCTGGTTTCCTAATTTGCTACTATGTCAGACCATTGTAAGGACAAAGCTTTGGCAGTATCTTCAGGTTTAGGGTCTCTTTCCATACCATTGAAATGTACCTCATTAAGTATAGTCACACCTAACAGCAGAGAAAACTCCTCCATAGTAGGCACTAGCTGGTAATCCGGGAAAGTGAAGCAGTGATGGAGAGGGTCAAAGAACTGAAAGATTACTTTTAACATTTCTTCATCAGGGTTTGAAGTTACCAAGTTGAGAAGCCTACCATGTCTTTCTGTGAATGGAGAGCTTTCGGGAACCCTTGATGACAAATCCTTAAGCTGAGGAGGTACTTTTACCAGACTGATTTGGATAGTGAATCTGCAGGCGAGAGCCATGTGCTACAAAACAAGAAAAAAATAAACCCTAAGAATCCTTGAAATGGTTAGTATGACATGATATGTTATGATGTCATGACTATGCTCAGATATAGTAGATATAGCAAGCACAATCAAATCACACAGAGACCTTAGGTTTAAGGCTTGCATGGATTTTAAGGTGATACCCTCTTGAAGTTCGATTGGTTCAACCTGTCCTAAATATAGTAACCGGGTTCTAAGGGATTTGAATATCACCCTTCTTTCCCCCAATTCTCGTTCCGATAGACAATTAACTTGCCACCAAACAAAATTCAAGGGTCAAACCTCAATGAGTGTAATATCGAGTATCAACCGACTTTGGGTTTACACCAAAGACAGCTATCTCATTACGTCCTAAAAACCAAGTTGGTCAATTAAGGTGCTAAAGTCAGTTGACGCTTTATGACACCACGTAGTGGCCCCGTATTCTCCTTGATTACTCAATGGCTACCGGTACACACCAAAGTATCGCATCAACGTAGCTACTATTTCAACCGTGTCGGTATACCCCACACAGTTCCCTCACAATTTATTGCTACTTACCTAAGAAAGTTGACGCAAATCCGGGTATAGGATTAAAAAACCCAAACAAGGAACCATAATATAAAGCATGCAAGTCAAACAAAGAAAGCAAATAAATGTGATCTAGCCCTAAGGTAACCACACTTTTATAATATCCCCAGTAGAGTCGCCAGTTCTGAGATACAGTGGGAGAACTGACTTGGGAGTTTTGCGTTTGATCATAAATGTTGCGGTTAGCAAGAGTCGCCACCGACTTTTCTTTTATCCAAAAGGAAAGGTGAAAAAGCACAGGAAAGACCTTTGAGATGTTTTCTTGAGTTCGGGGGTAGATTATGAAAAGGGAAGGTATTAGCACCCTTTTCATCCATGGTTTTCCATGGGCTCTTAGTTACTTGCTAGATCACTTGCTTTTGTTTGAAAATGTGCTTTGTGTGGTTTTTGAAAGTATTTTGTAAAGATTCCTTTGTTTAGGCAAACTTTGTAATGATTCTTGTTCGTAAGAATGTATACAAAGGTGTTTGATCTTTTGAAAATGTTTTCAAGTTTGAAAGGTGTTTTGAAAGTGTAGGTGTTTTGAAAATAGCAAGGATGTTTTGGTTTTGAAATTGAGCAAGCAACTAGGAACAATTTACCTACTCAAAAGTATTTCATGTTTATTTCCTCTTTCCTTTGACGTTGTTATCTTACTATTGATTTGGTAAGTAACTCTATCTTTGGATGTAATAGGGATGGGCATGGGACGTTTGTATAGTCATAGAAGGAAACCTATGGGACGTTTTAGCAATGTTGTTTTAGGGAATAGATCATTTACCGAAAGCAACATCGAGGGTCATCGAGGGACTACGATCTTTTATTGAGGGTCTTTCCTAAAACGCCCATGTTCGATGGACATGAATATTTTCTCAAAGCAACAAGTGGAGTTAACCTAGAGGTGCAAGTGTAAAAGTGTTTATTTTTCATGCATTGTTTTTTCTTGGATTAGGATTGTCTAAGATTGATTTTTATCTTTCCATACACACCCTAGTTACTAACATTTGTATTTGAAAGCGTTAAATTGCGAAAAATAAAGTCTTACGCCATTACATCGTTTAGGGGATGGGGGTACAGTTTACAAATGGGAATAAAATAGGAACTTAATATTACAACCATATCGAATAACAATGAAGGAAATGTAAAAATAGTGTAAAAAGAAAGAAAAAATGCATTTTTAACTATTATGTGTCGACACAAGCTCCTATGCATCGACACATAACTTTATTTGCCCCTGTATTTCCAAATCAACTCAGTATGAGTCGATACATAATGGTATGTGTCGACTCATACACTTCATGTGTCGACTCATACACTCTCTTTTTTCTTTCTATTTCGGGCCTGTATAGGAGTATGTATTGACTCATAAGGCTATGTGTCGACTCATACTGTCATTTTTTACTTCAACATTATTTTGTTGCATACATGGGTTAGTTCTCCAAACATAAATGAAAATAATGGAACACAAACAAAATTTAGCTTCAAGGGAAATGGTTACTACATTTTGTCTTCAAAAATGAATTACTAATGATGTTTGAAATGAAGAATTAAAGTCAAGAAACTTACCTTGGAACTGGATCTTATACTCTGAGCTTGAGTTATTGTCTTGACTATTCTTGAACTTGAAGAAAAACGAGAGGTGTTGTAGAAGCTTGTTCTTGAGTTTGAACAATTTCTAGGTGATGTATATGAGGTGCTTAGATGTTTGGATAGAGCTTGCAAGGTGTGAGAGTTCCAAATATTTGGACATTAAAACTCAAGAGTGGGAGCCTTTTTTTGGACAATTATGGATTTTTTGAGAGTATGGGATCTTGATGGGTAGTTTACAATAAAACTTCTGGCTTTTCTCTCTATTTTTTCTAACCTATTTCTCTTGCAAATGCTTCTTCTATTTATAGGCAAGGGGTTTGTGCATATGAGCTGATTAGGTTTGCAAAACAACATGTTATGGTTTGGTTGGATTACAAAGATCAAACTATGTCAAGTACTCCATAGTCCCAATATGAAGTACCAAAGTTTATGGTATAAAGGAGATACTTCCCATGATTTATGGTGGAGTATAATCAGCAACCATCAAGGTATGGGCTCAAGACAAACTTTGTACAAAAAGCTTGCTTTTAAAGAATACCAATGGTGCCTTTATGCCATAAATGGAAAGATCTTTTGGATAATGGTTTAAACACTTGGGTAATAGCTCAAGAGTGGGTGTAAGCATTAAATTATGATGAGATTTTCAAGCAAGGAAGCCTGCAAATATTATGCAGCAAATCATAAGGGTTTTGTTATGTGTTCTTCACTAAAATGACTTGCAATTCAATAATGGATGCTCAACTTCATGCCCTTGAATCTCCTAGCTCAAAATATGATAAATTCATGCTCTTGGATGTTTTGGAAAGCTTAAAACACCCTCTACAACTTCCATGTCGACCAATTTTGTTAAATCAAACTGGAACTTGATGAAAATTGGCCAAGAAGTTGGGATAAAAACCTGACCAAAACTGCTGAAAATTTCTCTAAGTGTTTTATTCAAAAATGCCATGACTTCATGAATTTATAACTTAAAATTAAAGAATTTCTAGGAATAGTTGTGCAAAGCAATGTTTTATATCTCATTGATATCTACAAATTTCATGTTGAAAGTTTCTCTTGAATCATCTTGCATCATGGTGAAAAATTGGCTCAAAGTTGTGAAAAAACATGAAGTTTTCAACACTTGGAAAAATTTCTAAGTTTGGAAACTTTGAATTTTCAAAATGAAATCTTGACTTTTTTATTTCTTGATGAACAAGTTTCATATTTTGACATGTTTTGATGAATTGTGATCTTTGACACTTGATTTTGACCAAAAAGTCAAAGTTTGACTTTTCAGTGTATAGTTGACTTTTGATCAGTTGACTGAAAATCAACTATCAGTCAAATGACCTTGAGCAATGTTTTGAGTCATGTCATTAGGTAAAAATGGTGCAATTGAACTCTTAAGGCCATGCCTCAAACCAATTAACCATTTGCTAGGTCAAAAAACATAAATTGCCCTTTCTCAGTCAAAACCCTAATTTTGACCATTTTGCCCTTTTGATGATTTGATCAAATTTCTTGAGGAATTATGGTCCAAAATTGATCAAATGATACATACGAGTTTATAATGTTGATATGGGTAAAAAATTATGAAGTTTGACTGTAAATTGGCCACAGTTGACTTTTTCCCCAATACAACTTACTTTTAGGCTGGGCAAAAATGTGATCCAAGGCTTGAAACTTGTCATGAGTAATCTTAGGGGTCCATAATGATCCATGAAAGTCATGTGAGGCATTGAAATTTCAATTATCCTTGTGCAATCTCAAACCCTAATTTTAGTCATCAGTGCTTAAGGAGGTGTCTTGAGCTAATCAATCCTTGTGCAGTCTTGAACCCAAGGAGATCTTTTGAGAAAATATTTGATAAATGAAAGGGAAAATTTTGGGGTACAACAGCTTCCATTTGACATTTTCTCTTGACCAAAAAATAAGGAATGAAGTAGATCTCTTGAATGACATTTTGAGACTTGAACCATTTAAAATCTCCAAAAAATGAGAAAGTTATGACTTGTTGAAATTGGAAAAAAATCATAAAATGACCTATAATCTTTTGCATCCTTAGGGAATATTCCATTAATTTTAACACTTTGCACTTAAAATAAAGGTTCAATTTTACAAATGTAAGATCTATTTGGAAAAATAATGGGCTCAAGGTGATAAAAATTGACCAAGTTATGATCTTTTGAAGTCACATATGGCAATTTGATGATTTGTTTAGAGGACTTGTAATCTTTCTTCATCATTAGGTATTTTCCTCACAAAATTTCCTTGAAAATTTTGAAGTTATTTGTTGATATCTCTTTAAAGAGAAGTATGTATTTGGAATCACCCAAAAATACCAAAAGATGAGCAAGCTATACCCCTTTGAAGTTCAAAACCCTAGCTCCTAGAGTAACAAAATGCCTTGGGAAACCTTTTCAATTTGGACCAACTTCCTTATACAAATACTTTTTTCATGTAAATAGAAGTTGTTGAGGATGATAATGAGACACCATAGCAACCAAAACCATTTCCAAATCTTGAGAATTAGTGGAGATACGCACTTGTGATTAATGAAACCAAAGACTTGTCCAACTAGGTCAAACTTCTTTAATCAACCCTTGTACCTTTGGACTATTTTTGACAACTTGAGGCATGATGAATCATAATAGACTTTGTCATTATATTATTTCAAAATATCTTCAATAATGAAGCTTCAATCTCAATGAAGATTTGTTGAAGAAGGAATGGAAATAAACTCATGAACCTATGGATCAACTTGATGGAATGTATTGTGCTTTCACCTATGATTCCAACAATTAGAGAGAATATTCATTGTACTTATTAGTTAAAAGTTAATCAATAAAAAACATAGATGATCACAATATACAAGTCAAGGTGCTTGGTGATTCCCCATGAACAAAGCTAAATATAAGGAGAAATACCAAACCCTAGTGTTTGATCTTGTTGCATTGTGATGGTATGAGATGATAGATGAATATTAGGGGGTAAAATTGAGGTACAACAACTGCCCTTATTTAAGTGTCTTCTATCCGAAGATGCGATGGTTTAAAAATCTTCGTGTCGACGCGATTGAAGATACTTAAATATAAAACAAGCCCTATTCTTGGCCCTAAGATGCCATGCAGTGCTTATGATTATGAATGCAAATGAAGAAATACAAAAATGACGCAAGACATCACTGGAGATATAGTAAATAAAAACAGGGATCAAAAGAAAAACCTAACCAGGAAAACTAATCACTGGTGAACAGGAGAACCGACCCTATTGGGGAAAGAAGCGGTAAGATAATACCGGTGAAAATTAATATTAGGGTAAGCAGTTAGTACTTATAACTGGAAATAAATGAATTCCTTCAGAGCAATAGAATCTCAATGAAGAACTACCTTCCATAATGACAAGGCTACGATTCATCTAAAAAAGATCTCAACAAAGAACTACCTTCTATAACGCAAGGCTACCATTCATTGGAGTAAAAATCTCAGCAACGAACTACCTTCCATAATAACAAGGCTACCATTCATTGGAGTAACAAATCTGAATAAAAAACTACCTTCCATAATGACAAGGCTACCATTCATTTGAGTCAAAAATCTCAGCAACGAACTACCTTCCATAATGACAAGGCTACCATTCATTGGAGTAACAAAATCTCAGCAACAAACTACCTTCAATAATGACAAGGCTACCATTCATTGGAGTAAAAATCTTAGCAACGAACTACCTTCCATAATGACAAGGCTACCATTCATTGGAGTAACAAATCTGAATCTTCCCTGGGAACTGTCAGACTTATTGGGGAAGTATAGGTTGCTCAAATAAAGAGACCTGCTACTTGCAGTTATGAGGAGGAATTGCAATGATGATTTCTCGGGGGAAAGAAATAGAACTTCCTGGGGAAATGCCAATATATTCCTGTTGAAGAGATAAAATCTTCACGTGTAAAATAAATGCACATTCTCAAATTGGGGCTCAAAGCTTGCCGAAATCAAAGTAATAATACCTCTGGGGACCATCCATTCGAACCAGAAATAAATCGGAATGAAACAATCAATCAAAATAACATCTCATGAGAAAAAAACTCAAGAGGGAACCACATTCCATCTAGACAATGAGTTGAATAGGAAGGCTAAAGCAAAATTATTCTATATGGGATAACTCAGTGGGGAAAATGAAAGAATATACTTTGTGCTTAAGGTTGACACTCTATTGGAGAGAGGATAACACAACCCTGCAAAATAGAGTAATATGTCAACAAAATATTAATGAATGGAAAAGAGCAATGATTTGCTAAAATCAACTATGCATGATGTATGTATGAATGTATGAATGTTATCATGTATATGCTGACAAAACAGGCATATAACATTGGGGATAACCAGACAAAACCAACTTGGGTACAGTCAATACTCAGCTAAAACATATCCAAGATGAAAATTTCATGAGAAAGTAAGCACCGACTGAGGAAAAAAATTCCTACTTCATGGCTTAACTCCACTGGGAACAAACATAATCTGAAAATAATCAAATCATAGCAATAAATCAATACAGACACATGGGTATAACATCCTCCTCCCGGCTTCACCGGGGAATATCACACAGACTTCAATGGGGAAAACAAATGTTTCACAGTCTAAACTTCTACTGGGGATTGCGATATTGATTCCAATGGGGAAACAATACCATATTGTTGAGACATCAACATTGTACTAACTTCATTGGGGGGGAATAATACATCACCGAGGGGAAACAAAGATAGATTCTTCAATAATGAGAGTGAGGATTGCACCAACTTCTCTAGGTAGAACTTATGAAACTTCACCGGGATAGCCTTATCCAGGGATTTAAGAAGTCAAATATTACAGCAAGAAATCAAACTTATGGGGATTTTAAATCAAATCCAGCACTTGGAGGGAGAAAACCCAAACAGTTGACAACTATTTCAACATTTCTTAAAAAAGACATTACCCTTGTCTGGTTGCCTCACTGGGGAAAACGGGATAGAGACCTCAGACCATGCAAACTCGAAATCAAAATGAACCAAGACCTGACTGGGGAAAATGGGATCACAAACCCGATACTGCGCCATACATCAATTGGTATCGTCTTCAATTATCTGATAAAAACATGAAGAACATACTCAATCCAATAAAAGTGCCCTGGGAGAACTTTCTTGGGGAAATCAGACTTCCAAAATTTTTGGGTTCGTCCGTCCCTGAAGTCACTATTTTTGTTCTTATTGAGTCACAAAATCTAAAGCAATAAGTGATTTATAAACTCTGTTCAAAAAATAATTTTGTTATTTAATTTGTTTTCTTTGAAAATTACTATCAATAATAAATGAAATCTTTGTAAGCTAAATAAAATAAGAATTGCAAATAGTTGGTCAAAAGCTCAAACTTTATTAATAGAATGGTAGTATGCGAATAGCGAGACTCCATAGATAATTACAAAGTTTGAAAAATGTTAATATATATTGGAAAAGATACATTTAAATACAATGACCACTATTCTCCCTAACAACTTTCAATTCCTGAGCAGCGACTTTGGTTGAAGAGTGGTGAGGATTCAAGAATCTTGTTGCTTCAAACGATCGAGTCTTGCTTCAAATCCCTATATTTTTCCTAGGTTTCCCTTGTGGGTTTTCAACCTAGGGGGAAAGTTTATTTTGTTTGTCTCTAATTTTTTCCTAGACCACCCTTTCGGGTTTTTGGCCTACCGAGACGCTCCTTTTTGCCTAAGCCTCCCTTTTGGGTTTTCGTCTTAGCAAGCTGTTCTTTTTATTTTTTTAGGAAAAGTATTTATTGACTACATCAGCATTCATAGGACGTGGGAACTCCTTACCATCCATTGTTTCAAGAATCAATGCACTGCCGGATAAGGCTTTCTTGACAACATATGAGCCTTCAAAATTGGGAGTCCATTTTCCTCTAGAATCAGCATTGAAAGACACGGTCTTTCTAAGCACGAGGTCGCCTTCTCTGAATTCACGAGGCTTGACTTTCTTATCAAAATCTTTCTTCATTATCTTCTGGTATAGCGGGCCATGACACATGGCCATTATTCTTTTCTCTTTAACCAAATTCAACTGGTCATACATGTTCTGGACCCATTTAGCCTCTGACAACTTGGTTTCCATTATCACACGTAAAGAGGGAATCTCAACTTCAATGGGGAGCACTTCTTCCATATCATACACAAAAGAGAAAGGGGTTGCCTCTGTTGAAGTGCAGACAAATGTTCGATATCCATGCAAAGCAAAAGGGAGCATCTCATGCCAATCTTTATAAGTGACAACCATTTTCTGGATGATCTTCTTGATATTATTATTAGCAGCTTCAACAGTCCCATTCATCTTTGGCCTGTAGGGAGATGAATTGTGATGGACAATCTTGAATTCTTCACAAAGTTCTGTCATCATCTTATTATTCAAATTTGAGCCATTATCGGTGATAATCCTGCTTGGCACACCATACCGACATATGATATTGTTTTTGATGAAGTGCACCACCACCTTCTTAGTTACATTAGCATATGAAGCTGCTTCCACCCATTAGGTGATGTAGTCAATTGCCACCAAGATGAAACGATGTCCATTTGATGCATTGGGTTTGATCATTCCAATCATGTCAATACCCCACATAGAGAAGGGCCATAGGGAAGAAAAAACATTGAGAAGTGTCGGAGGCACATGGATTTTGTCAGCATAAATGGCATTTATGGCACTTCTTTGTAAACTTATAACAGTCAGATTCCATTGTCAGCCAATAATAACCTGCCCTAAGCATCTTTTTCGCCATCGAATGTCCATTGGCATGAGTTCCAAAGGAACCTTCATGGACTTCATTTATCAACATGTATGCTTTGTGTCTATCCATGCATCTGAGCAAGACCATGTCATAATTTCTTTTATACAGCACATCTTCATTGAGGAAAAAGCTACATGCCAACCTTCTCAATGTCTTTCTATCTTTATTCGACGCACCAGCCGGGTATTCCCGAGTCTGGAGAATATACTTGATATCATAATACCAAGGCTTTTCATCTGCTGTTTCCTCCGTTGCAAACACATGATCCAGTCTATCCAAATGTCGCACTATGATACGAGGCACATCATTCCAAGTATTACTTGGTACATAGAAGCCATAATTGCCAAAGCATCTACCATATGATTTTCATCTCTGGGGATATGATGGAATTCAACTTTGTTAAAGAATGGTAGTAATCTTCTAGCATAATCTTTGTAAGGGATCAATCCAGGGTGACGAGTATCCCATTCTCCTTTAATCTGGTTAACTACCAAAGCTAAACCATCATATACATCTAGAACTTTGATTCTGAGATCAATATCTTCCTCGAGACCCATGATACAAGCCTCATACTCCGCCATATTATTGGTACAATCAAATGTCAGTCTTGCAGTAAAAGGAAAGTTTGATCCATGTGGAGTGATAATCACAGCGCCAATTCCTTTTCCATAAGCTTTCACAACTCCATCAAATACCATACCCCACCAGGATTCAGGATCAGGACCTTCCCCGGGCAAAGGTTTATCACAATCTTTCACTTTCAGAAACATAACATCCTCATCAGGGAAATCATATTTAATAGACTGATAATCATCCACTGGTTGGTGAGCAAGATAATCTTCCAACACACTGCTTTTTATAGACTTTTGAGTACGGTATTCAATATCATATTCAGACAATAACATCTAGAAATGGGCAATTCTTCCAGTAAGAGCATGCTTTTCAAAAATATACTTGATTGGGTCCACTTTGGAAATCAACCAAGTAGTGTGATTCAACATATATTACCACAACGCTTTGCCGCCCAGGCCAGAGCACAACATGTCTTTTCCAGCATAGAATACTGTGACTCACAGTCAGTAAACTTCTTGCTAAGATAATAAATGGCATATTCCTTCTTCCTTGTTTCATCTTGTTGTCCCAAAATACAACCCATGGAATTATCTAACAATGTCAAATACATGATCAATGGTCTTCCTTCAACGGGAGGGAGCAAGATAGGAGGTTCAAGAAGATACTCTTTAATACTTTCAAATTCCCTTTGGCAATCATCTGTCCATACACAACCCTGATCTTTCTTTAACAACTTCAAGATCGGTTCACAAGTTGCAGTCATTTGAGAAATGAATCTGGAAATGTAATTCAACCACCCAAGGAAGCCTCTAACTTGCTTTTCAGTTCTTGGCGCAAGCATTTCTTGAATTGTTTTGACTTTATCAGGGTCGACTTCAGTTCCTTTTTGGTTGTCAATGAAACCTAGAAATTTCCATGATCTTACACTGAAGGTGCACTTGTTTGGATTCAAGCGGAGATGATACTCCCTCAAATGCTGAAACAATTTCAACAAATCTTCTACATGCCCTTCTTCAGTCTGTGGTTTGGCAATCATGTCATCAACATATACCTCAATTTCTTTGTGCATCAGATCATGGAATAGGGTTGTCATAGCCCTCTAGTACGTTGCACCATCGTTCTTCAACCCGAAAGGCATCACTCTATAACAGAATGTTCCCTAGGGTGTGATAAATGTTGTTTTTCCATGTCCTCAAGAGCCATTCTTATTTGATTATATTTGGAAAATCCTTCCATGAACAAGAATACTTTTAATTTTGTTATACTATTAACCAACATATCAATATGTGGTAATGGAAAATCATCTTTTGGACTAGCTTTATTTAAATATCTATAGTCAATGCACATGCGAACTTTTCTGTCATTCTTTAGTACTGAGACAATATTGACAATCCACTGAGGGTACACTGATGTTACAAGAAAACCAGCATTAATCTATTTTAAAACTTCTTCTTTAATTTTCACTGCCATATCAGGGTGAGTTCTTTGCAATTTCTTCTTGACTGGCGGGCACTCTGGCTTCAATGGCAAATAATGCTCCACAATATCAGTATCTAGACCAGGCATGTATTGGTAAGACAAAGAAAAGATGTCCACATAATCTTTCAACAATTCAGTCAACCTGCTCTTCACGTCGGGGTGCAGTAATGCTACAATCTTGACCTCCTTTTAGCTCTTCCTCTGAACCCATATTGATGGTCTCCAATGGCTCTTTATACGGCTGAATGGAACTTTCCTCACGCTCGAGAAACCGTGAAACCTCTTCTTGAATGTCATCATATTCTTCTTCTTCGGCCCCATACACAGGATATTTGAAGTTGAGAGAGGGTGCAGGGTCATTGTACTCAACGGGTTTATTAATTAATATGCACATATGATTTATGATTGATTTTAGAAACTGACACATATATCAAGTGATTATGCTGATTTATTTACAATTATTATTTATTCCAAAAGTTTTTTTTCTTATTACCATTTTCCAAGAAAAAGCAGAAAATAAAAACACAATTTAAGAATCAAAGACAACTTTTATTTATGATTTTAATGATCAAAGCAAACAGATAAGCCCATACAATATTAACTTTCACCTTGGACAGAGTGAAAGCTTTTTGAAAAAATAGACAAAAACAAATTACTTTGAGACATGGATGCAAGAGGGAATATCAATAGTGACCCAGTTCTGGACTCTGACTCCAGGCGTCACATAATTTAGCATTTCCTTCTCTTCTTCATCCTCCACAATAGCATTGATTCCAGAAACAGTTGGATGGAGGCAACCTCCGCTGTGGAAAATATTCGGATAGCTACTCACAGTAGACTTTGACTTTAGCGTCTCAACTTTGCCATTCTTCACTGATAATCCTAAACCATCCTTGTTCTTGTTCACCGGTTGATCAACAATCTTCCCCCATAATTTACTAGGGCCATTGCGCAAAACCTGCTGAGCATCTTTGAATGAAGCCATAGAATTCTCACTCTCTCTCACGTTATCAACGGACAAAGCTTGGAACTGCGTTCCAACAGTAGCTTCATCTGCTTCTACGACACTGAAAGATGATAAATGATAAATCAGCAACGCTTGCTCTCCATTTATAATAACCACTTTGCCTTCATGCACGAACTTCAGCTTTTGGTGTAGAGTTGAAGTGACAGACCCTGCCTTATGTATCCATGGACGTCCCAGTAAACAACTGTATGCGGGCACAATATCCATGACTTGGAAAGTTATCTGGAAAAGGTGTGGGCCTATGTGGATAGGCAGATCCACTTCCCCAATAACTGACTTCCTTGATCCATCGAAAGCTTTTAAAATAATACCACTTGGGCACATGGGAGCCCCTTGATATTTAAACTTCATCAGCGCGCTCTTCGGTATAACATTTAAGGCAGGGCCATAATCAATCAGCACATTTGATAATGAATCATTTTTACAATTCATGGATATGTGGGGGGCTAGATTGTGATTCCTCCCTTTGTCAGGAAATTCATCATCACAAAAGCTTAGGTTATTAAAAGATGTAATATTACCTACCACACTATTAAATTGATCTAACCGCATATCAAACTCCATGAAGGCTTGGTTCAACGCCTGCATTAAAGATTCTCTATGGGCAACAAAATTCATCAACAATGCTAGGATATATATCTTTGAAGGAGTCAGCAATAGTTGATCTATAATTCTGTAGTAGCTCATTTTGATAATCTTCAAAATATCATCCATATCTTTCTCTAGGGTAGCACCACTAGACTCCCCACAGCTTTCTTATTCTCAACATTTTCCACAACTTTCTTACCAGCATTATCATTTCCCCGAATAACCAGTGCAAATACACGACCAATGCGGGTCACCCTACCAGTCTCAGCAATATTCTCGATGCTAGACAATGGATGGATGGGAACTTCCACACCATCCTCTAAAATAGTAGCATTGTATTTGTATGGAACATCTTTGTTAGATTCGTAAGGAACATGCCCTGGAAAGCAAATCACAACTGGGGCAAAAACTGACTTGCCACAATATTCAATCTCAACGGGGGCAGAATCATTAAAACAAGGCACAATTACGTTCACACCTTTTTCAGAAAATTTTGGTATCAAAGGATCATCGCTAGAAAACATATCCTCATCTGAGGAAAAGAATTCATCCACCGAAGCATATTCCTCATCAGATTAATCCTCAACCAAGCAAACCTCAATCTTGTTAACCTCATGGTAATCATCTCTTTGACTTAAAACTTTGATAGTTCCATTATCCAATAACAACTGGATACCTCTTCTTACAATGGAACATCTTTGGGAATCCCTGCAGCAAACCTGACAAGATCCATAGTGGTGCTTTACCTGACCAGTCATGTGGAAAAAGGTAGCGTGCAATTGCACGAGATCATCATTCATATGGTCCACATCAAAGATCCAGAACTCTCTAGGACATCCAAAGACCATGTTCACTTCCTCCTCATATTCTGCCATAGGTTTGACTAAATGGATAAGGCCCTCATCCATCATCTCCTGCAAATCAGACTTTATCTTATCGCAACCTTGTATATCATAACTATAGATACCACAACCAGCTTGGTCATGAGTATAATAACTAAACTCATAAAGGTCTGCATGCTCTTTACCAAGTCTCCTCTGACCAAGTTAATATCATAAATGCGGAAGTCCCCTGGATAACCAGCAACCATGTTAACAGGATTCATTCCTCCATGCTTTGGCAGAGGATTATCTTTGACATTATGACTGACATCTTTGAAGGATAAAAGGCCAGATCCCACCATTTTCTATACCTCGGACTTCAGAGGATAACAATTTTCCACATTATGCCCTGGTGCACCCTGATGGAAAGCACACATTTGATCTCCCTTGTAGTACCAAGGCAATGGTAATGGTATAGCCGGGGGGTGGCCTAGTCTAGACCAACTTTTTCAGGATCAATGTTAGGAGTAACTCTACATAGCTCATGGGGATAAAGTCAAAAGGATCTCTCCTTTGATTCTGCCCTTGATTTCCTTGAGGGGTTGGTCTTTGATAAGAGACTGTAGTCAGAGCTTTATTAACAATTGGAGTTACCGAGGCAACCTGCTGATGGCGCTGATGATTTCTTCTAGAGGATTAACCTTTCTTTCTTGAATAACATCATTTGTCTCTCCTTCTTTCTTTTTAGCAAACCTGTATGATGGTTTCTTCATACTACCAGAATTTTCACCTCTTGTCAGACGACCTTCTCTTACAGCTTCTTCCAAACGAACGCCCATTCCCACCATCTCGGTAAAATTAGTGGGTGCACTCGCTACCATTCTTTCATAATAGAATGCACCTAGTGTCTTCTGAAAAATATTTGTCATCTCTTTTTCTTCCATTGGAGGAATCACATGGGCGGATGCTTCACGCTATCTCTGTGCATATTATTTAAATGAATCCTTGTCCTTCTGGACCATGGCCCTGAGTTGATCACGGTCAGGCGCCATGTCCACATTGTATTTGTACTTTCTGATAAACGCTTCATCCAAGTCATTGAAATTATGAATGTTGGCACTGTCCAGGCTTATGTACCATTTCAATGCTGCATCGATCAAACTGTCTTGAAAGAAATGGATTAACAAGCATTGATCATTTGTATGAGTAGACATTGTCCTCACATACATCACTAAGTGAGCACGAGGGAAAGTGTTGGCCTTGTACTTTTCGGACTCTGGTACTTTTAACTTTGCAGGTATTTTCATATTTGGAACCAAACAAATATCATTTACATTCTGCCCAAACAGTTCTTTTCCTCTGAGGGCCTTCAACTCTTTCTGCATCCTATCAAAATGATCCTAAAAATCGTCCATTCGATCATAAACACCCAAACTTTCACTTGGTGGAGGAATAGGGCGATACACTTCATCATTAGCAAATGGTACCACATTCACCGAGGGAGGTGCCGCATAGTGAATCTCATTTCTAGCAGCAGGAGTAATATGCACCACAGGAGGTGCAGAAGCAGCAGCCAGAGAAAGTGGAACTGCTTGAGTATCCTGATTATAACGTTTGGGTATAAACTTCTAAGGCATTCCCCAAGGATAACCTTGAGGAAAACAATTCTGAACAACAGTAGTTGGAGTAGCAGAAACAGGAACAGTCGAAGCTTCGGTAGTAACTATTGTCTGTTGAGGTTGAGCAAGTGGTGGCTGATTCTGAGCAGCCACCAAAGATTCCATTAGAGCAGTGAGATTGTCCATACAGGCCTTCAGAGCAGAAACTTCTTCGCGCAGCTCGTGATTCTCTTATTCTAGATTATCCATCTTTCTTCTGAAATTAGCTCGAGTATTGTACTGATGAGAAAACTTGCTGAACAAAGTAAAGAAGCTCAGTAAGACACATGATTATGCTCAAAAAATGCAAGAAGTGTGAACAATATGACGCATGATATGCAATGCATATGATTTGTTATATTATTGATATTTCAAGGAACTCAAAGATTTATAGACAATTTTGCAAATATCAAAGTACTAACACATTTGAAATACTGAAAATACCATTATAATAACTTCAAAACGAATTACACTTTTTAGTAAAAGTTTCAATAAACCCAAGTACAAGATGAAGATAAAGTCTAAAAAACCCTAAGAAATAAAATCTGATGGAGATCACTCTACACACCAACGCTTCCCTGTGAGTCTTGCAATCTGAGCCTTCAACCTCTGGTTCTCTTTCGCATACCTGTTGGCGACCTCTTTCCAATCATTAGAGTCGGGAATTGAGCAACTAAGGTCTGACTGAGACTTAGAGGAAAATAAATCCTCTTGCCTCTCTATCGTCTCTACAGCACGAGTCTCAATAATATTGATCAAATCGTCTTTCTTCTTTAGGTATGCTCGATAGGACACCTCTAGAGTCCGACATTTATTCTTCCAAGATTCCTTTTCCTTCTGCATCCTAACTAAGGTAAGTTGAAGCTCTTCCACATCATTCAATAGGGGAGGAGTGGTCATCACAAACATTTCAGGCATGGGTGCTTCACGGGAATACGGCATCTTCAACTGGATGGCTCTTGCTTGTACCCACTAAAGATAAGGCTTTAAAGAAACAACCCCTCTAGGTCCCAAGTCCTTCCTACACTTCTTGTAAATATGACGCCAAGCCTTTGCAATCTCCTCTTTAGCTTCCTTATGAACTTCTCCTTCTTTCAGGAAGAAATCACACAGATGAATACTATTTGGCTTGTCCCTCATCGGATATCCAAGTTGTCGCCGTGCAAGAACAAGGTTGTAGTTAATTCCTCCCTTTGTACCAAGAAGAGGTACATTGGGAAAACTACCACAACTATCAACAACCTCTACATAATGGTAAGCCTGATGATACCAAAAAATATCTGAATGAGTAAGGGACATAATCTTTTGAGCCCAACGAGGTTCCTTCCTGACATCCCAGAAAGCGTCAGATCGAGGTAAGTGAGAAATAAACCATTGATACAACAAATGCATGCAGCAAATGTTCATCCCTCCATGATAAGAATCCAGAATATGAATAGAGTAATAATAATCACCCAATAATGTAGGGAATGGGTTCCCAATCATAAAACTCCTGATGGCATTGATATCCACAAATTTGTCAACATTGGGAAATAAGAACAACCCATAGGCAAGTAAAGAAAAGATAGCCTCAAAAGCAACCGTACTCTTCATTCTGGAAAAATAGCGAGCTTTCTCCACTAAGAACTGAGGTGGTAATCCTCTAATCCATCCTTTGATAGTCATGTGGGCTTCAACCTCAGACTTCCCCAAATTAATCAAAGCAGCAATCTCATGGGATTTTGGCTCCCCCTACAAACCAGTAAAAGGAACACGATTGATAATAGGTAAACCCAACAGATAAGAATAATCCTCTAATGTAGGCATCAACTGATAATCATGGAAAGTAAAGCATCAATGCATTGAATCATAGAACTAGACCAAAGTCGAGAGAATGCCCTCCTTCATCCTGAGCTTCATAAGAGAAATGATGGACCCATACTTCCTCCAAAAATTTGTAGAACTCTTGATCTCAGGTATCAGACTCATCAACTCATCTATCTTGGGATCTTTGAAATTGTACTTCTTAGTCTTTATTTTTCCAAAATCCATAGTCAAAAAGTACCTGAGATATTCACAAAGAGCCAACTTTAAGTCCCTTGAAACAAAATGTTTTAAAGGATGCTCATGGGTGCATGAATGCATGATGCAACAATTACACACAAGATCACAAACATAGGGTTCATAGGTTCAACGTCACGAGCATGAGGTTGAAGATACAACCCACAAGGTATGTTCTAAAAGTTTATCACCTGCCGAACAAGGTTCTAAGAGGTTCCCAGAACCTACATCCTTCCTTCAGATATTAAAAACTTCCCAATTGACTCGGTAATTAGCAATATTCTCAAGAAAAACTCGTCCGAGAATACTATCACGTGACAACTATTTCCGAATTACACCGTCATAGCTTCCGCACTACACCTAAAAGGCCAAGATGGGTTAAAGGTTCTACGGTCCTCAGTTTCAACAGGCTCCTAAGTCGAAAGCAGCACATCTTCCTGATTACTCGGTAAATGACACTATACTCAAAGGGGCCTCCACTGAGTGGGGGATCTCATGCCTCATTTTTTGGGATTACTCCCTCGAAGTTAACATGACTATATTGCCTTCCCTATCTTAAATTTTCCCAAGTCCGGGTATAGGACTTATGAGAAATCACTTAGAACCCTGAAAAAAAGTAAACTCCAGACAAACATATATACAGCATATAAGATACATCATATAATAACACATATTCAAATAAACAAAGACAGGCCTAACCCAATTAGGAATGGACCAGGAAGAGGTCAATTTGTCCCCAGTGAAGTTGCCATTTTTTCTGTAACAGTAGAAATATTGAGACTAAACCATTGGATTGACTTGACTCGCACAAATCAAAATAAAAAACGCCACCATGATTTATTATTTCCAAAGGAATGGGGAAAGAGAGAATAACCCAAAAAGAAGGGAAGAGAGTATAAGTTCAGAGATTTTTTATGCAAAGGGAAGGTATTAGCACCCTAAACATCTACGGTAGTCTGTAGGAACCTCTTTGTAAATCTGTGTATTTTGGCTATAAATGGTGTATAAAATTATAGATGGTGGAGATGAGAAAAGAAGTATTTTTTTATAATTTTTGCATTTGTCGCAGTTGTGAACCTTTAGTGCCTACCTACCACCTTTTATGCAATAGGGGATCAGGGTACTCGTAGTTCGTCTTTTAAAAAATTTAAAACAAAAGTGTGTTGGTTAAATTTTAAGAGATGAGACATCATCGTCTTATCCGAGTGGAAGAACATACTTACTACCCATAATTATGAGAAAGGAGAATTTGCGTCATCTCAAAGTGGAGGATATGGCTTGGATTTTAAAATCAACAAGACCCTCACTCAACACCCAAGTGGAAAATGTCTTACTTCACTACATATCATAGAAGTATAGTAGCTCGCATCACTACAAAGATTGACAAGAGTATAATCTTTTTGAGAAATTTTTAAGGTAAAAAGCCAAGGTGACAAAATGGTTTGAATGAGATTGATTAACTTTTAATCTTCTCACAAAAAAAATGTCCACGTATTATTAAATTGATTAAATTTGATTAAGAAAGTGTTTTGAAAATGCATGGACATAAGTCCAAATTTATTATGAAAGTGGTTCAAGTTTTGAAACAAGAAGAGTTTTCAAAAGGAGGGAGAATATTTTTGAAATTAAAGAAGATATGAGGAGATGAAGGGATTGTCCTAAAGCATAAGGCAAAAGCTAGTGAAAAGAACCATCTAACCAACAAGAAGCCAACACTTAACACAATGAGTCGATGTAGAATTCTCATCCTTTGGATTTAAAACCAAACAAACAAAGATGATAAACCTCTTAAGAAAACCATGCTTCAATTGCATTAAGTCTTCACAAAAATTGGGCAGAGTAACGATTGTATACAGATGAATTCCCGATCACAGAAAAAGTTGTAATCACAGTAACCTGCACACAAAGAAAAAAAACAAACAACCCAATGTCTTGGGGTAAATCCCAAGAACTATAGAAAAAATAACAGTTGAGGTCACAAGGTCTCAAAGAAGGTCACAGCTTCTAATCCTAAGTCCAAGAATTCCACAATCTCCATAAGGTCAAGGATGGTAACCAAGTAGTCTAAGTAACATTAAAGTTTTTTATGGTTCAAGTTGATTATTAGGTATCTTCAAAATGAAAATAACAACTCAAATGAGAAAAATAAAAATGACAAAAATGTAAATGCTCAAATGAGCAAAGATGAAAATAGCATGAAATGTAAATGTCAAAATAAATGTGCTTAAAGTAAAAGCATCAAAATAAAAGCATAAAATAAAGTCAATTGTTAATGAGTTAGAAATTAGAGGTTAGTTGAATGACCATATTGAAACTTGCATTTGAAAACTCATTAGAATATTGATAAAATTAAAGCTTCTCAACAACAAGTTTCATTTTCTTTTTGTCAAGTATATCATTCATTTCATAATATCAAGGAAACAATAAATGATCAACGATGTTTAAGTGATCCAATTTGACCAAAGTTGGTGAAAATTCATTAGAGGATTGATAGGACCAAAGCCTCCTAACAATGAATCTCAAGGTTATTAGATTAAAGGGTTCAAATTAACATACTTGGGCTTACAAACATGAGTTTGGGCCACGAATTATCATTTTATCAAATCGGGACAAAATTTAGCATTATGTTAAGCAATCGTAAGTGGACTTATATAGAAGTCGCACGTATTTTGAGGTTGGTCAATAGCAATCTATGTACCATATGTTTTGAGAAATGATATGGAAATTATTCTCCAATAACATTTAGTACAATAAGAAGCGGATAAGATGTAGAGAGATGGGCTAAGAATTAAACCATATTTGAACCAAAATTTAATCAAGCTATTATTAAAAGCATTCATCTATTTTTTATGGAGTTAAACTCAACACCATGAATCCAATGATGTTAATAAAGCTCATGATCAAAATCTCATAGTCCAAGATCAGCCAGAATATATACAAGATAAAATATATTTAAAAAATAAAGAAAAATATTTAAAAAAAAGGTTTAAAAATGGGAATAAAATTAGAAAATAGCAACTATATTCAAAACATCCAAGAAAATCAAACAAGGCCATAGAAAAATCAGAAATGAGCTCAAATATTTATATAAAAATTTTGGTAATTTTTTAAAGTCAGAAACTATTTTTAAAATTAAAATAAATAGGAAAAAAACAAAAATTGTGAAAAATAGTAAAGTCAGAAATAAAAATAAAATTAGGTTACTAATATTTTTCAAAAGTTCATTGGATCCTTCCATATTTTTTCAGAATTTAAAAATTAAGAATAGTATTTTTAAACATTTAAAAAAATTCAAATAAAGTGAAAAATTATAAAAAATATTTAAATACAAAAAAAATTGTGAAATAATAATAATCAGAAAGAGGACACTCAAAAGTATTTTTCATAATTTTTTCAGATATTTTGAAGTTAAAATGAATTTTCTATGATTTTTTGAAGTTTAAAACAATTTAAATATAAAAATCATAAATAAAAATAATGTCAAAAAAATGTGGACCAATGGATGAGAGTCAAAACGCGTTAGTAAGCTAATCCAATGGATCAGACACACTGTGCATATCATGGCCTTTAGTGAATAAAGCATGTAATCAATTATTTAAATCAGATTTGAAAAAATGTGTGACACGCCTAAATTGGTTGATAGATGACGCGTTGGTCATCTTCAACCTTCAGCCAATGAATCTGCAGGTTCTAGAAACTGTAAAATTAGGATACGAGACTGGTAGTATTTGCTTTGTCTCTTCAAGACGATTCTAATGGTACCTTCGCGAAAAATTTATATAAGTTATAGCTCATTCATTTTTGAAAAGAAGTTCTGAAAAGGGATTTGAAATTTCATGGCCAAAACGTACTTCCAGTTGAAAACAAGTGTTGCAACTAGAATCAGGATGACGAGAGCTTCATAACAGTATCAAAGTTTGAGAGAATTGGTGAAGGAATCTACCTATTAAAGTTAGGTTTCAGAGCTCTGAAACTGGACTTGGCTAGCACGATTTAGGAAGTCTTAGAGCTTAATTCTTCTTCTGTTAGCTTCAGCGAGGTTCAAGGAAGGTTAATTGACAAAGAAAAATGATTGAGAAAGGCTGTAAGAGCAAATTAGAAGTTGCAGAAAATTGAGTTCAAGAGGAAGTTTGCCAGGGTGATTCTAGCTCTCTAAGCTTGAGAAAATGAATAAGGTATGATCCTCTATTTATATGGAAGCTGGTTGAATGCTCAAGTGTGTGAAATGATGATGTTTGGAGGGAAATCGTGTGAAGTTGCAAACAAGAAAAGTGTGACTTCTAATTTGATCAAAACTCATTCAAACCTTGCATTTTAATATGCTAATAACTTCTTGAGGTTCACTAAACATGTTTAGAAGCAAAAGCACGCAGAAAATTTTTGTTTAGAAGCTAAATCAAGGATTTCAAATTCTGACTTTTGAAGAAACTTCAGTTTCAAGTTACCAAGTTCAAATCAATGGTATTATCAGCTCATGGTGTCTTAGGACATGATTCTTGCAGTTTTAGAAATATGAGATCACAATCTTTACAATGTGAAAAGAATGGAATCAAATGGATGCTTGAACTGAAAATTGTGATGAGTCAAAGTTGAGAAAAAGAGGTTGACTTTTGTACTTAGAATATTTCTAAGTTTTTTCTTCAAAAATGACTTATAATGTCTTGCATCCAAACATGGAATTCCATTTGACATTTTCTCTTGTACAAAAAAGATGGCATGAAGTAGATCTCTTGAATGATATTTTGAGACTTGAACCATTTAAAATCTCCAAAAAATGAGAAAGTTATGACTTGTTGAAATTTGAAAGAATTTATAAAATGACCTATAATCTTTTGCATCCTAAGGGCATATTCCATTCATTTTCACACTTTGCACTTAAAAGAAGGGTTCAAGTTGACATATTTAAGATCTATGTGGAAAAATAATGGGCTCAAGGTGATACAAATTGACCAAGTTATGATCTTTTGAAGTCACATATGGGAATTTGATGGTTTGTTTAGATGACTTGTAATCTTTTTTCATCATTAGGTATCTTCCTCACATAATTTCCTTGAAAATTTTGAAGTGATTTGTTGATATCTCTTTAAATAAAATTATGTCTTTGGAATCACCCAAAAATACCAAAATATGAGCAAGTTATACCCTTTGAAGTTCAAAACCCTAGCTCATAGAGTAACAAAATGCCTTGGGAAACCTTTGCAATTTGGACAAACTTCCTTGTACAAATACTTTTGTCATGTAAAAAGAAGTTGTTACGGTCAATAAGGAGACACCATAGAAACCAAAACCATTTCCAAATCTTGAGAATTGAGGGAGATATGCACTTGGATTCAATGAAACCAAAGACTTGTCCAACTAGGTCAAACTTCTTCAATAAACCCTTGTACCTTTGAACTATTTTTGACAACTTGAGGCATGACGAATCATAATAGAATTTGTCATGATATTATTTCAAAACATCTTCAATAATGAAGCTTTAATATCAATGAAGCTTGAAGGAGGGAAAAACATAATAAAGGGAGTTTGAATTGGGGTTTTTAAGACTTAAATAAAAGAACACGTTGGTTGTTATCCTGGTTCGTCTGAACTCAAACTACTCCATTGCACCCGCCAAGGTGATTTCTCCTCTCTCCATCGAGGTCTTAATCCACTAATCAAACTTGAGTATACAAATATAATGACAATTGTCAATGTCTTCTTGAGTCTAAACCACAACCCGGTTTCCTTAAGGAGTTACAAAATAATATAATTGAGAGTGTGTACAAATATGTTTTCTAAATAAAACAATATCGCAACCGTGATATATTACACAATTTAAGATTGTTAGCTAGAATTGGGTAAATATGCTTTTCTTTTTTGTGCGCAGTAGTTCGCCACTTGATTTCTACTACACGTCTTCTTTATATAGGCCATGCAAGAGTGACATAGGAAGATGATTTTGGAAGGAGATAAATAGGAATTAATGAACTTTCCAAACAAGGAGATTCTTGTCCTTTTTCAGCCGTTACATTTGATATGCATTGATTAAAATGTAATGCCTCAGAACATGCTTATATCAGAAGATGAAAGTTACCATTGGGAATCCCTTACTTCTTGTTTTAGAACTTTACATACCAGAGTATCAGAGATCTTGTTTCACAGTGTTGGTGCATTCAGAAGTTGTATTAGAACTTCTTCATATAAGCGTGTCACACAGATTTTCTTCTAAGAAGGATATGTCTGATTATATCATAATACTCTTATCTTCTATGCTCGCATAATCAGAACTTCTAGGGATGTAGAGCCATACTGTGTTCTAACAGATCTTCTCTCTCAGAATTTTCCTGCATATTAAGATACTTTATTAGCGAGCATATATATATATATATATATATATATATATATATATATATATATATATATATATATATATATATATATATATATATATATATATATATATATATATATATATATATATATATATATATATATATATATATATATATATATATATATATATATATATATATATATATATATATATATATATATATATATATATCATGTGTTTTTTATCATCAAAACTCTTACATGGATGTAGAAGCCAACTATGTTCTAACAATCTCCCCCTTTTTGGTGATAACAAAAACTTGTATATTTTGATGGAATATAAAGAACAAAAATTAAAAAAAAAACTCCCCCTGAGTAGAATACTCAGATAATGAGAAAATAAAGTACTTCCTTGAAGATCTTCTGATCTAGCTTCTGATAGGAGTCAAAATATCTTCATTCTCCCCTTTTTTGTCAAGAATCAAAAAGTAGTAAAGACACTATTTTGACTTGTTTTGACAGAAGATGCTTGAAAAGGTGTGACATCCTCGTCTGGATTTAACTGAGATTCTTTAGAGAGCTTATGATACTGTATTCTCATTACTGTTCCCAATAGTTCTAGAGCCAGTAACCTTTTCTTTCTGATTGCCTCTGAAAACCTGCGAATCCTCCAGATTTAAGTTCCAAGTTTTGGAATGTATGCTTTCTTCCCGTCATGTGTAGAGAGCATCCAGAATCCAGGTGTTAAAACTGGTGTTTCAACCTTGTTGTTAAAAATATCTGCAACATAGATGATTTTATCCTTTTGTACCCATATCTTTTTTGGTCCATGATTGTTAGAGTTTCCAAAATTCTGTTTCAATTTTGGTTTAGCAGAAAATGCCTTACTAGTATATTGTATATCATGTGTTTTCCCATAAGTGAAGTGAGAATAAAGGGGTGTGCATCTTATAACCATATCCTTTAACTTTTTAGGTTAAGATATTTTACCTTTGTATCTTATTCCTTTTCTGCCATTTCTGCTAACTCCATAGATCATTGAAGCCATCTTGCTTCTATCTATGTTTTTAGCAAGAAATTTCTAAAAGCTATGATCATATTCCTTTATGATCTTATCAGGGTTACTAGGAACTTCTAAGATAGTTTCATTCTGAGAATTTTGTAATTTATTTTCAAGTTTTGAAATTGTTTCTTTCAGCTCAGAGTTTTCTGATCTCAATTTCGTAGTTTCTTCAGAGTCAGAAACTAGATCTTTTTTCAGGTTCTTGTTTATGACTCGAAATTTCTAATATCTTTCAAGAATTTATGACAAACTCCCTTCTAATTGAGATGTAGAAAAGTTAGAGAATACCTCTTCTACCTCCGAGTTTGATTCTGGTCCAGATGATCCAGTGTCTTCTGATACGTTGGGCATATGGGCTATATTGGCTCGTTCATCTTCTGATTCTGTTTCAGCTTCAGAAGATTATGGGTCATCCCACATTGTCATAAGACTTTTCTTCTTATATTTGGAGAACTTCTTATTAGGAATTTCTTTCTGTAGATTAGGACACTCGCTTTTGTAATGGCCTGCTTCGTTGTATTTATAGCAAATAATGTCTTTGCTTCTGGACTTTTTGTACCCAGAGTTTGATTCAGAATGACCGTTGGATCTTTTAGGATTTCTGAATTTTTGTCTGTGTTTTCATAATTGTTTTACCCTTCTGGAGAGGAGAGATAATTCATCTTCTTATGATGCAGATCCTCCAGAAATTTCTTCTTGTACCTGAAAAGCTTTAGTTTTAGTAGATTTAAGAGCGAGAGACTTACCTTGCTTCTGGAGTTCATCTTCTTCTAGTTCTATCTCATGACTTCTCAGGGAGCTGATAAGTTCTTCAAGAGAAATTCTATCTAGATCTTTGGCTAGCTTTAATGCTATGACCATGGGTCTCCATTTCTTGGGTAAACTTCTTATGATCTTCTTTACATGATCTGTTGTGGAGTACCCTTTGTCATGAACTTTCAATCCGGAAACCAGAATTTGAAATCTTAAGAACATTGTCTCAATAGTTTCTTCTTATTCCAATTTGAAAGCTTCATACTTCTGAATGAGCGCAAGGGTTTTGGTTTCTTTGACTTGCGTGTTGCCTTCATGCTTCATTCTCAAGGAATCAAACATGTGCTTTGCTGTCTCTCTGTTTGTGATCTTCTCATACTATGAGTATGAGATGGCACTCAAGAGAATAGTTTTAGCCTTGTGATGATTTCTGAAGTCTCGCTTTTGATGATCTGACATTCTTTTTTTGTCAATCTTCTGACCGCTTTCATCAACAGGATGTATGTACCCATCTATCACCATATCCTAGAGATCAGCATCATGAGCTAGAAAGAAACTTTTGATTATGTCTTTCCAGTAATCAAACTTTTCACCGTCAAATATTGGGGGTCTGCAGCTGGTTTTGTCTTTCTCATCATGATAATCATTGCTGATGTTCTGACTTGATCCCACCATAGTGTTTTTCCTACTTGGATCTTTTTATGAAATGGTTAAGTGTTTGAACCTAAATACAGGTGCTCTGATACCAATTGAAGGAGGGAAAAACACAAGAAAGGGGGGTTTGAATTAGGGTTTTGAAGACTTAAATAAAAGAACACGTTTGTTTTTATCCTGGTTCATTTGAACTTAAACTACTCCAGTCCACCCGCCAAGGTGATTTCCCTTCTCTCCAACGAGGTCTTAATCCACTAATCAAACTTGATTACACAAATATAATGACAACTGTCGATGTCTTCTTGAGTCTAAACCACAACCCGGTTTCCTTAAGGAATTACAAAATAATATAATTGAGAGTGTGTAAAAATATGTTTTATAAATAAAACAATATCACAACCGTGATGTATTACACAATTTAAGATTTCTAGGTAGAATTGGCTAAATATGCTTTTCTTTTTCGTGCGCAGTAGTTCGTCACTTTATTTCTTCTATACGTCTTCTTTATATAGGCCATGCAAGAGTGACATAGGAAGATGCTTTTGGAAGGAGATAAATAGGAATTAATGAACTTTCCAAACAAGGAGATTATTGTCCTCTTTCAACAGTTACATTTGATATGCATTGATTAAAATGTAACGCCTCAGAACATGCTTATATCAGAAGATGAAATTTACTGTTAGGAGTCCCTTACTTCTTGTTTCAGAACTTTACAGACCAGAGTATCAGAGATCCCATGCAAAGCAGCCTTTGAATTCTTTGAGCAATTCGATCACTTGATCCTTTATCTGGCTGTCGATGTTGGTGTTGAGGTAAGTGATTCTCTTGGCCGAACCATCACCCAGGTCTACTTCCTCCAAGAGATTGTTCTTCCATCTTCAAAACATTGTCTCTTGGATCTTTCTGAAACCCCAAAGGCTCTTCTTCGTATATACAATCAAGCCTCTGGCTTTATAAATCTATTGTTTGCCTTGTTTCTCCAAGCTCTTCCGCTATGATGGACCCAGGTTCCATATTTGAAACATCTTCAGCCTCTAAAGTCGTACTTATTCTGCTTTTGGCCATATAGGCCAAAATCCTTGTTGGAGCATTCGCCTCAGGCATCATCATGATTTTGTTCTTCTTTCCACCTAGTTGTCTCAAACTCCCCTTCTGCAACTGGATATGTGTCCAACTTTTCTTGGTCCCAAATAAAACCATGAGTGGGGTGTAAAGTCAAAAAAATTGATCGCATCAGGATGCGGTTTGAAAACCACATCTTCGGGGATGCATGGTCGTATAGTTTCAAATGCTTTGTTAAAATTCTTTCGATTCACCATCTTCACATCAATAGTAAAATAAGTATGATCTACTTCTATGTTTTCAACAATCCCATCCAGATTCCATATGGACACACGTTGATGTAGGGTCGATGGCACCGCCCCTATTCCATGTATCCATTCACGCCTTAACAACATGTTGAAATTTTCCTTAAACGCTATCACCATAAATAATGTTGGCCTTGAAGTCGAGCCAACTGACAGATTCACTTGAATCACACCCAATATGTAACTCGTCTTTCCTTCATAATTCTACATAACCATATTGTGTGGTTTAAGTTCTGTGTCAAACTTACTAATTTTCGTCAGCAATGACAGTGACATCAAATTAATAGCAACGCCACCATCAACAAACACCTTGTTCACCGAGAACCCATCAATTTTAGCTCTTTTGAACAAAGGTTTGAGATGATACATCATGTTAGCTGTAGGTTTCTCAAATGTCGCATGTTGCTCTTCTACCACCCATTTATCATGACATAATAACACAGGTTTTTGACCCACTGATTCATTACACATGTCTTCTTCCTCATCCCCAGATGCCTCTGAGGCGGACCCATATTCATTGGGCAAAGTTGGCCCAATGTTGCAGTGAATTATCAAACAGTCCTCAAAACTATCTTTGAAACCATCTGATACTTCATCGTCCATGTTATCGTTACCAAGGTCTTCAACCTTTGCTGGTGACTCATTCACAACTGGAATCGACAATCTCTCTTTGGCCGGTCGACGTTGTACTTTCTTTTGGGCTCTTTCACCCTTTTGTGGAACAACCTCTGTTGTAGCATGTCTCATAGATTTCTTATTCCTCTATTGTGGAACAAATCTTGTTGCAGCCTCTCTTGTCGCTTTCTTGTTCCTCTAAAACCTCCTCCACTGAGTTCTCGTCATAGGATTCTTCCCTTTCTAGGTGGGAGTAACGTGATATTTCTTTGGGATAGTTCCTGTGTTGTACCCCAAAATTTTCCCTCTTCATTTTTTAACCCTAATCGGCTTATACTCTTGTTAGCATATACATGCATGCATATCATTGAATCCACACTATGTGATCAAGGCATTTCATCAGCACAACAAAGATCTCATATTTATTCACAGCATGTTGAGCCGTGAAAGGATTGAGTGTTTTCGATGGATCTAAAGCAGTGCGAATTGGAAATAATATTTCAACTGATCTAAACATAAAAATTTGTATCTCCTGCTTGGCAATGGTGTTTTGGGGTTGATTCTTGAAATTTTGAAGTCGTCTAGGTGTCCTCTCTAACTTTCGTGTTCAGGTTAAAGGCTAATCCTCAAACAAGGGCCTCTGAATATTCAATTCTCTTGGAAGTTATACAGTGAACAATACGAAGAAAAGTGTGTTGAATCATTGTTTCGTATGCATTAGGAAATTCATAACTCCCGCTGGGAATATCGCATGCAGGTGGTTTTGATATCCAAAACCCCTTCTTGATGTCTTTGTGATGCCGTCTTTGAAAGTCAAAAGTTGATTCCCTAAGGAAGGAGCCGTGAATTTTGATTTTCTGAAGACATGTTTGTGTTGAACCGGAATTCATTTGTATAAATGTTCGATACTGTAAAATTCACATCTCGTTCAATTTTTATCATATTGAGCTGAGCCTAGAGGTTTTGGTTTATGAATTTCTCCTACTACAGTTTCTCTTCAGAAGACAAAATCAAATGGTGACTCGAAGGCTTCCGTTTTTGGTCCGTTCCGCGTGTGACACAATAAAAATATTGTACAGGAAATTATTTTGCCTGACACAGCATCAGAGAAACTTAAAAAATTCATAACTTCCTCTTTGTTTATCCGATTGAGCCCGTTCTTTAGAAAACACTTCATAAATTGGATGATCTTTATTTTTAGTTTTGGAGTCGATTCGAGATTCCATACGGATGATAATGTGGAACTTTGTGTACGTATCGGGCTTACACCGTCAAATGGAGGCCTAATTTAATTCCTCATCCAAAGCCCAATTAGGCCATGTATATAATCTTGAAATTTGAATTTTCAAAGAATAGAGGCTCATAATTAATAAGAATCTCACAAACACTCAAAATATTTTTCTTTCAATTCTCTAAAAGATCAAAGTAAGGTTCAACAACTTTTTGATCAAGAACACAACAAAAATTTCATCAAGATCAAGAGCAATTCTTCTCCAATTGTTGATCTGTTCATTGTGATCTTCAAACCTAAGTCTCCTTAACACTTCTATCGGTGATTTTTATTGAATTAAGCACTTTTGGAGTAAGTGATTATTTGAGGAGCACTTTTTGATCAAGCATGAATTGAGATCTATGTTGAATTTTGAATTGAGAATATAGATCTAAACCTAGAATTATGAATTGATTTGACAAATCATGTGTAAATCCGGAATTGGATAGCGGATTTAAGTGCTTATTTAATTAAGTTGGTTTTTGTAAAAGTGCTTAATTGATAAAACAATTTATTAATGTTGCATGAAGCCTAATTGTTGATCGTTAATCCTTTATGTATTAGTTGAATATAGGCTTTGAAATATGCAAAATCATATGTTAAATATATGGAGACTTTGTGTGTGATTTAATTCCCAAACCATAAGAAAAGGCTAAAAAATCTATTAAAAATGCTTCTGACACGAGGGTAACCAGTTACCCCATTATGATAACCAGTTACCATCCATTTCATTCACAAAAATTTCTAAATTGTCTAGAGATAACTGGTTACCCTATTATGGTAACCGGTTACCCCAAGTCAAAAGCAAAATACCAAAATTTTCAAAGTTTTGGTAACCGGTTACCCTGTTATGGTAACCGATTACCTCAAGTGAGTAGCAATTTTCCAGATTTCTTGAGTTAGGGTAACCGGTTACCCAAGTTCTGGCAACCGGGTTCCCAGGCTAAAAAACAGCAAATTCCTTTTTATTTTTGGTTCTTTCTTTCTTTGTGATTTCTCTTTTAGCTTAGTTTTTCCTTATTATTTTTGACATGTGTGTTGATTGTGCAAGGACTCATACTAAGGGGTTATCATGATGATATTAATTCGTGTTCCAATTTATTTGGGGAACATGAATTCAATATTATTCTTGATTCATGTTTCGCTTTATTTGCGAGATACAGATGTGATTCAGACAAGTTTGTGCTTTGACCCTCGTGACTTAAGGAATACACATATTTGTTGTGTTTTTTGTCTGGATTGTATTTTTATGCAAGATAAATTTTATGATGGTGTCCGACGCACATCTTTGTTGTGATTTATTTTCACACCGTTCGCTTAGAGGTTTTATTGGACATCCGATTTCTGACTTGCTTTGTTTGATGATGCTAGCTTACTCCAAGTTTCTTCTGGTTTCTTATTTTTTCTTGCTTGCTACGGATTACTATGTGTTTGGTATTGCACTGCCCCTACTTTTGTTTCTTTCGTTATTTACAGTTTTTCTAAATAGTTCTAAGAGCCCCATGGTGGCAAAGTCGTTGTTTAAAGACCTGTAGCAGGCATTCTGCACCTTATTTGATGAATGTGTTGTGCTTGTGTTGGCTTCCTTGGTTGTTGATCGATGAGTCACTCAATTTAGAAATTGATATCACGACTTCGCTCTCATTGCATTGCTACCTATAGATTTTATCGCTTTCCTTTGTTTCGTGTTGATCGATGAGTCACTCAATTTAGAAATTGAGATCACGACTTCGCTCTCATTGCATGTTCTCCATAGGATATTTTTGTTAGACTTTATTTTGTATTCTATCCTAGATATGGTTTCTCTAGGTATGATCTCTTGAGCCTTTTGATTGTTGATTTGTTTCCCTACCTTGATCCCAAATATCTTGGTTAGGAATTTGACTTGAGTTAGCATGCGCTACTCATGACATATTGTGTATGCTCTCTTGATCTAGATCTCTTGAGCCTATTGACTTGCTTTCTTGATTTCATCCTTGTGTGCATGTTTTGAGATGATTTACCCTCGGCGTGTTCCCTTAGGAGCTCTCGATTCAGCTATAGATGATGATTCAAGATATACATAGTTTTAGGTGATATACCCTTGTTGTGCTCCTTTAGGACTTCTTGATTCATCTATAGATGATGATTTGAGATAGACATTAGGATTGTTATTGTTGTACCCCAAAATTTTCCCTCTCATCTCTCAAGTAATCTCTCACAATATCTCCTTTGGCTCAAGACTGCACAAGGGTTGATCAGCTCAAGACACCTCTTCAAGCACTGATGATTGAAAATTAGGGTTTGAGTTTGCACAAGGACAATTGGACTTTTAATGCCCCATATGACTTTCATGGACTATTTTGGACCCTCAAGATTTCACATGTCAAGTTTCAAGTCTTGGATCACATTTTTACTCAGTCAATTGATTAGTTGACCTAAAATCAACTATATTGGGGAAAAAGTCAATTGTGGTCAATTTACAGTCAAACTTCATAATTTTTTATCCATATAAACATCATGAACTCATATTTGTAATTTGATCAAGTTTGAATCACAATTCCTCAAGAAATTTGATCAGATCATCAAAAGGGCAAAATGGTCAAAATTAGGGTTTTGACTGAGAAGGTGCAATTTTTTATTTTTGACCTAGCAAATGACTTAATGGTCTGAGACATGATCTCAAGGATTCAAATGCTTCATTTTTACCTAATGGCATTGCTCAAAACATCTCTCAAGATCAATTGATTGACAAATGAATTTCAGCCAACTGATGAAAAGTCAATTGTACACTAAAAAGTCAAAACTTTGACTTTTTGGTCAAAATTAAGTATCAAAGATCAAAATTCATCAAGACATGTCAAAATATGAAACTTGATCATCAAGAAATTAAAAAGTCAAGATTTCATTTTGAAAAGTCAAAATTTCTAAACTTCAAAATTTTTCTAAGTGTTGAAAATTCACATTTTTTTCACAACTTTGAGCCAAATTTCCACCATGATTCAAGATGATTCAAAGGAAACTTCCAACATGAAAGTTGTATATCTCAATGATATCTAAAACATTGTAGAATACAACTTTTCCTATAAATGCATGTATTTCAAGTTATGATTTTAAGAAGACATGTTCATGAAACTTGGAAACTTAGTGAAATTTTCCCTAGTTTAGGCAGGATTTTGACCTAACTTCATGAAAAAATTTCACATATTTCCAAGATGAATCTTCAAATATGTCCAACATATAAGTTTTATAGGATGTTACAACGTTTCCAAAATGTCCAAGAACTCATTGAGATCATGCTTGAGCAAGGAGAATCGAAGGCAAGAAGTTAGGGTTTCATTCTTGAATTACAAGTCATTTCTTGATGAACACATAATTCAATTTCAAGGTTAAGCTGCATAATCTTGCTTTGCAGGCCTTCTAACTTGTGTATCTATCTATAATTAATGGATTACACAAACTTTTGAGCTATGATCCAAGTGGTTTAAGCATTATCCAATTCAAATTGCCATTTTTGGAAGAAAGTGAAGAATGCCATTCTTGAAAAGCAAGCTTTATGCACAAAGTCAATTCTTGAGCCTCTAACTTGTTCCCCCTGATCACACTCCATCTACAAAGTCAGAAGGAAGTTTATTTAAAGCATAACTACTCTACATGAGCAAGTACACAAGACATTGAAACTTGATTTCTCAAAAATCACATGTTATGCTTAAACATGTGATTTTGAATTCTGATCAAAGACAAGCCTCCAAAATTGTTGCTTATAAATAGAGGCACTATTTATGAGTTAACACACGAGCATTAACACCCTGAAACACTCCCAAACTCCCTCAAGCCATAAATTATCCAAAAACACCATTGTTGCATAGGTTCTGACCTTGAACTTGCAACTCATATTTCCCTCGTGTGTTTCTTGGCTTTTCACTTCCTAAAGCTTCCTTACATCAAATACAACTCATTCTCATCCTTATTCTAGAACAATAACACCATTTACCATAACCTCCATAACCAAAAAACAGAGTCTGCACATTGACTTCTCCAAGCCATTCCAGCCATCCATTGCTCAAGCTAATTATTGCATTAGCTTCCTGGGAACTTGAGGAAGCTAACCTGATCATCACAACAACTTGAATCAAGCTTTATCTCAAAACACGGTCTCCGTCTGCAAGGTGAGTTTTCTTACTTTTCATCTCATTATTTAGGCATTATTAGGCTTGCATTTTCAAAGACAAAATGTAGATATCATTGCCCTGAAACTGTACATGTCCATAGATTTTATTTATATTTCCTGAGTAGTTTGAACTTGCTGAAATAATTAGGTCAAAATTTGGTACTTTTAGAAATTCTCATTCATCTTTGATTTATAGCTTTAGTTATTTATATGGTTGGATTCGTGAGAAAAATGGAACAACTTGCATATTTGCATATTTCATTTTTGTGTAGAAATGGTTAAGTTACAGGATCCATGGTTGGAGGTTGAAGATGAAGTTACATTCAGGACATAACTTGTGTTATGTATTTATTGTTTTGTCAATGTTTACCGGATGTACAGCCACCCTAGTGGCAAAAGTAGCGCGGATGTATATGGGGAGGTCATGGGTTTAACACCCAATGCTACCTTTTGTTCATTTTTCACATATTTTCTTCTTTTTTATTCTAGCAAACAGGAGCATGGGCCTCCATCATTGGGCTTAGACATTTTTGCTAATTTTTAACCCCTGCCTATTTTCATACCCCTGACCCAAACCATTTTTATTTTATTTTTCACTTTATTTATTTTCTTTTATATTTTATATTATATTCTTATTTTCTTTATTTTTTTATTACTACTATTATTATCATTATTATTATTTTTATTAATAAAACAATCAAAAAATATTTTTTTTATTTATTTGCATATTTAAAAAATACTCATTTATTTTATTTTCTTTTTAAAACAAAAAGACTAAAAATATTTTCTTAATAAATTTAATTTCTTTTTTTTTTATAATTAGCATTTATATTTAGGTCTAACTATTATTTATTTTCTTTTAAATTAAAATTAATTTAGAACTTGGGTTTCTTTTAATTAATTAATTTTCATCTTTATTTTATTAATTTAAAACCTTTTCATAAAAACCCTAAAAAATCATGTTCAAACTTAATTTCTTTTCTTAATTAGTTTAAATTTAATTTTGTTTATTTTAAACTAATCATTTTCTTAATTAGGTCAAGACTAAACCCTTTCATAAAAAACCAAACAAAAATCATTTCTTTTTCCATTTGCATTTGTACATTATATTTTTTAAATTCTTGTACATTATTCAATATGGTTGTAATAGATAATTAGATTTAATTTTCTTGCAAAATCTCCAATTGTAAATTTGTATACCCCCTCCCCAAATGATGTAATAGCGTAGTAGTTTTATTTTCTGCAATTTATCACTTTATATAAATGCTAGTAATTAGGGTTTGTACGGAAAGATTAAAATCAACAAGTAGCAAACCCTAATTCAAGACAAAACAATGCATGTAAATCAAACACACTTGCACACTTGCACCCTTAGGGTAATTCCACTTTGTTGCCTTACAAAAATGACCATGTTATGCATGTGGGATATCTTAGCAAAAAGCAATCAAAGATACAAGATCATAGTCCCTCGATGACGCTATCAATGTTGCCTTTCGAAATGATCTTAGTCCCTCAAAGAGAAATGCTAAGATATCTCACAACATTGCTATCATATTTATACGATGATCCATGCATGTCCCTTTAAATCCAAAGATAAGGCTTCTTACCCATCAATGGTAAGATAGCAATATCAAAAGAAAGGAAGAAATGAACAAAGACTTTTTGAGTAGGTAGATTGTTCCTAGTTGCTTGCTCATTTTCAAATCAAACATCCTTGCTTATTTTCAAAACAAACACCAACACTTTAAAAAACACTTTCAAAACATTTTCCAAACATGAAATATTTTCAAAAGCTCAACACTTTGTATACATTCTTACGAACGATAACTATTACAAAGTTTGCCAAAACGAAGGCGCCTTTTCAAAATACTTTCAAAAAACACACAAAACACATTTTTCAAACAAAAGTAAGTGATCTAGCAAGCAACTAAGAGCCCATATATAACTATGGATGAAAATGGTGCTAACACCTTCTCTTTTCATAATCTACCCACAGAACTCAAGAAATAGTCTCAAAGGTCTTTCCTGTTATTTCCAGCCTTTCCATTTGTATAAAAGAAAAGTTGGTGCTGACTCTTGCTAACAGCAACATTTATGATAAAACACAAAACACCCAATTCAGTTCTCCAACCGTATCACGGAACTGGAGACTCTGCTGGGGAGAAATTTAAAAGTGGGGTTACCTTAGGGCTAGATTGTTGCACCCCAAAATTTACCCTCTTGATTTAGGTTTATGTTTCATCATGAATATCATATTGCATTTCATTCATACATTGAGATAGGATCAAAGTAATTTGGTTATCAAGTCTTCCTCAAGCTTTGAAGGTTGATTGCATTGACAAGTTGCTTAAGTAGAATCTTATCATCTAAACTTCTGGATCTTTCAAGCTCAAAAGTTATTGCATATCTCAAGATTTTTTATCCATCTCTTTGGATCATCAGAGGATTGAAGTTTGAGATTGATTATAAGAGGGATCACTTTCTTGATTCACCAGTCAAATTAGGGTTTTGTTTTATCAAGATTATTGATCAATATACAAGTTTTGATTTGGAAGCTATATCATCTCATTGATATTTGGAAGGTCTTAGTACAAGAAATTGGTCATGATGCCCAGAGGATTTGAAGTTTTGAAGATCGTTCATTTGTCTCCTGATGTATTAACCAAAACTAGGGTTTGGGTTTTTATCAGGATTTCTTGAGAATTTTGAAGTGAAACTTTGTACATGGCCTCTACATATTTGGAAGATCATATGTTGGAAGTTTTGATCATCAATTTTGAAGGGAAGTGGATCAATTGATTCAAAGGGGCAAAATGGTCATTTTGGTCAAAATCAGTCAAAGTCAAGGTTGACCAAGTGAATTTTTGGCCAATCATCAATTCAAGGATGCAATTTTCATATTTCAAGTCCACTTTGGTCATTGGATCAAAGAGATTGAGGTTTGGGTTTAAACTTGTTCTTGAAGAAACCCTAAAAGTTTCTAATTTTGGAAAATAAGGACTTAATTTCAAAAATCCATATTTTATTCACCTTTGATCAAGAAAATGCAAATTAAGTATGCTTGGAAAGCTAAGAGGATTATCTTTCATATCCTTTTGGTCTCATGTCCAAAATGGCAAGCGATCAAGAGTTTTAAAGCTTGGAAGTCACAAAATTATAGGTCATTTTCCAAATTTAGTGAATTTCAAGCTAAATTTTGAGGACATTAATGGATTCAATTGCAAAAACTCAAAACTAAGGGATTTTAGATCTTTTCAATACCTTTCCAAATTATGCTCACTTGTGTCAAAATTCAAAAGTATGAGCATGTTATGAGCTTTGGAATATTGAGGCATTTTATTAAAATTTGACAAATATGGAAAATGGCCAATTCATGAGAACTCAAGTTTCAGCCATTCTCTTTGTTTCTAATCCAGCCCATGACCTATTTGTGACTTTCTAAGGCCAATAATGTCAGCTATTTCGTGCTCCATGGACCATGGTGTTTGCTTGGGTACAAAAATGACAAACTTGCTCAATTTGGCAAATTCATCCATACTCTCTCATTTCAAATGATCATGACCTGGAACTTTGAGGATTTATTTGAGTTTATTTGGCTCATAAAATGCAAAGAAAATGAAGAAACGCACGAGCAAATGGATGAGGCCCATGTGCACTCATTTTTTGGCCAAATCTTCCAAACTTGCCCCTGAACAGTTTTGAGGACCAATTTCCTCTTCTAACCTTCTCTACTCATACTATATAATGTATTGCAAGCCTCATTTCATGTAGAACACGCTCCATTCATCACAAATCCAGATCTGAACTTTTTTTGCTTTTGCTGATGTTTTCTTCGATTCTCTCATCTTCTTCGCGCATTCATCAAATTTCCCGTGGATTCATCTTCCTTGAAGTGTGTAGATCAAGATCATGGAGTTTGTTGGCTTCTGGAATTAAGGAATCAAGGTTTCCAGTTTCACATTGAGGTGAGATTTTTGAACTTCGATTTGCTTTGTTTAGCATGTGTTGTACCCCAAAATTTGCCCTCCCATATTCTTCAAGAATGGCAAAGAGCATGCTTCAAAATCTCCCCAAGGGTTGCACAATGCAAGGGCCTCCTAACAATCAAAAACTAGGGTTTTGGTTCTGACAAAGAAGTTGAAGTTTCCAAGGGTCCAATCAAGTCCCACATGCCTATAAACATGGTCAAGCATCATCATACCAAGTTTGAAGACTTACAGCACAAAATTGCACAGTCAAAAACCCTAATTGCTCAACAGTCAACTGCAGGGGCAAAATGGTCATTTGACAGTCAAAAGTTCAAATTTTTGGTCAACATCTCATTTTGAAGCCACAAACATCATTTGATCAATTCTTGATCATGATTTTCAAGGCATGGCTCAAAAAGTCTCAAGATGCAAGAGTTTCCATATTTGGACAGTTGAAAAAGTCAACTGTAACTTGACCAAGGCATAACTTCCACATGGTTTATCAGAAAAATTCCATCCAAAGCTCATTTTGAAGAGAAAGACATTTCCTACAACTCCTCTTCACACTTCAAGTCCAAGAAATGCTCTCACAAAAAGTTATCAATTTCAACATTATAGGTCATTTTCAAAAGTCAACAAAAAGGGACTTTAAGTCAAAGACCATAACTTGAGATTGGTAAATCCAAATGACATGGGACCAAAGAAATTGGTTAGAGGACTTCAAGACCTTTCCAAAATGTCTAAGAACATGATCAAAGCTTAAAAATTGAGTAAGATACGCCTTGTGGAAGTTGGGAAATTTTTGGGTATTTTGAAAAGTCAACTCTGCTTCAAATGCTTTAAAATTGCTAATGGGCCTCATTTTCTTCCAAGATTCATCATCCAAAGCATATGCACGACCATTTGGCCCAAAGCTGAAGAAGAACATTGCATTTTTTATGAAAAATTCCAAAACTGAAATCACGATTACAAAGGGTTTCAAGACAGAATAACCATCCCATTGCATTCCTGAGACTTCAAGGAAGGTGTCTGAATCAAAATCATCAACTCTAACATCAAGAAACGGTAGAACTAAGTGATCCTGTTTCAAATTTTATACATATTCGTGTTTCAGTTTTCAAGCATTCTCATTGCATTTTTTTTTGTGGATTTATACTAATTGATTGGTCTTTCCTGTTATTTCCAGCCTTTCCATTTGTATAAAAGAAAAGTTGGTGCTGACTCTTGCTAACAGCAACATTTATGATAAAACACAAAACACCCAAGTCAGTTCTCCAACCGTATCACGGAACTGGAGACTCTGCTGGGGAGAAATTTAAAAGTGGGGTTACCTTAGGGCTAGATTGTTGCACCCCAAAATTTACCCTCTTGATTTAGGTTTATGTTTCATCATGAATATCATATTGCATTGCATTCATACATTGAGATAGGATCAAAGTAATTTGGTTATCAAGTCTTCCTCAAGCTTTGAAGGTTGATTGCATTGACAAGTTGCTCAAGTAGAATCTTATCATCTAAACTTATGGATCTTTCAAGCTCAAAAGTTATTGCATATCTCAAGATTTTTTATCCATCTCTTTGGATCATCAGAGGATTGAAGTTTGAGATTGATTATAAGAGGGATCACTTTCTTGATTCACCAGTCAAATTAGGGTTTTGTTTTATCAAGATTATTGATCAATATACAAGTTTTGATTTGGAAGCTATTTCATCTCATTGATATTTGGAAGGTCTTAGTACAAGAAATTGGTCATGATGCCCAGAGGATTTGAAGTTTTGAAGATCGTTCATTTGTCTCCTGATGTATTAACCAAAACTAGGGTTTGGGTTTTTATCAGGATTTCTTGAGAATTTTGAAGTGAAACTTTGTACATGGCCTCTACATATTTGGAAGATCATATGTTGGAAGTTTTGATCATCAATTTTGAAGGGAAGTGGATCAATTGATTCAAAGGGGCAAAATGGTCATTTTGGTCAAAATCAGTCAAAGTCAAGGTTGACCAAGTGAATTTTTGGCCAATCATCAATTCAAGGATGCAATTTTCATATTTCAAGTCCACTTTGGTCATTGGATCAAAGAGATTGAGGTTTGGGTTTAAACTTGTTCTTGAAGAAACCCTAAAAGTTTCTAATTTTGGAAAATAAGGACTTAATTTCAAAAATCCATATTTTATTCACCTTTGATCAAGAAAATGCAAATGAAGTATGCTTGGAAAGCTAAGAGGATGATCTTTCATATCCTTTTGGTCTCATGTCCAAAATGGCAAGGGATCAAGAGTTTTAAAGCTTGGAAGTCACAAAATTATAGGTCATTTTCCAAATTTAGTGAATTTCAAGCTAAATTTTGAGGATATTAATGGATTCAATTGCAAAAACTCAAAACTAAGGGATTTTAGATCTTTTCAATACCTTTCCAAATTATGCTCACTTGTGTCAAAATTCAAAAGTATGAGCACGTTATGAGCTTTGGAATATTGAGGCATTTTATTAAAATTTGACAAATATGGAAAATGGCCAATTCATGAGAACTCAAGTTTCAGCCATTCTCTTTGTTTCTAATCCAGCCCATGACCTATTTGTGACTTTCTAAGGCCAATAATGTCAGCTATTTCGTGCTCCATGGACCATGGTGTTTGCTTGGGTACAAAAATGACAAACTTGCTCAATTTGGCAAATTCATCCATACTCTCTCATTTCAAATGATCATGACCTGGCACTTTGAGGATTTATTTGAGTTTATTTGGCTCATAAAATGCAAAGAAAATGAAGAAACGCACGAGCAAATGGATGAGGCCCTTGTGCACTCATTTTTTGGCCAAATCTTCCAAACTTTCCCCTGGACAGTTTTGAGGACCAATTTCCTCTTCTAACCTTCTCTACTCATACTATATAATGTATTGCAAGCCTCATTTCATGTAGAACACGCTCCATTCATCACAAATCCATATCTGAACTTTTTTTGCTTTTGCTGATGTTTTCTTCGATTCTCTCATCTTCTTCGCGCATTCATCAAATTTCCCGTGGATTCATCTTCCTTGAAGTGTGTAGATCAAGATCATGGAGTTTGTTGGCTTCTGGAATTAAGGAATCAAGGTTTCCAGTTTCACATTGAGGTGAGATTTTTGAACTTCGATTTTCTTTGTTTAGCATGTGTTGTACCCCAAAATTTGCCCTCCCATATTCTTCAAGAATGGCAAAGAGCATGCTTCAAAATCTCCCCAAGGGTTGCACAATGCAAGGGCCTCTTAATAGTCAAAAACTAGGGTTTTGGTTCTGACAAAGAAGTTGAAGTTTCCAAGGGTCCAATCAAGTCCCACATGCCTATAAACATGGTCAAGCATCATCATACCAAGTTTCAAGACTTACAGCACAAAATTGCACAGTCAAAAACCCTAATTGCTCAACAGTCAACTGCAGGGGCAAAATGGTCATTTGACAGTCAAAAGTTCAAATTTTTGGTCAACATCTCATTTTGAAGCCACAAACATCATTTGATCAATTCTTGATCATGATTTTCAAGGCATGGCTCAAAAAGTCTCAAGATGCAAAAGTTTCCATATTTGGACAGTTGAAAAAGTCAACTGTAACTTGACCAAGGCATAACTTCCACATGGTTTATCAGAAAAATTCCATCCAAAGCTCATTTTGAAGAGAAAGACATTTCCTACAACTCCTCTTCACACTTCAAGTCCAAGAAATTCTCTCACAAAAAGTTATCAATTTCAACATTATAGGTCATTTTCAAAAGTCAACAAAAAGGGACTTTAAGTCAAAGACCATAACTTGAGATTGGTAAATCAAAATGACATGGGACCAAAGAAATTGGTTAGAGGACTTCAAGACCTTTCCAAAATGTCCAAGAACATGATCAAAGCTTAAAAATTGAGTAAGATACGCCTTGTGGAAGTTGGGAAATTTTTGGGTATTTTGAAAAGTCAACTCTGCTTCAAATGCTTTAAAATTGCTAATGGGCCTCATTTTCTTCCAAGATTCATCATCCAAAGCATATGCACGACCATTTGGCCCAAAGCTGAAGAAGAACATTGCATTTTTTGTGAAAAATTCCAAAACTAAAATCACGATTACAAAGGGTTTCAAGACAGAATAACCATCCCATTGCATTCCTGAGACTTCAAGGAAGGTGTCTGAATCAAAATCATCAACTCTAACATCAAGAAACGGTAGAACTAAGTGATCCTGTTTCAAATTTTATACATATTCGTGTTTCAGTTTTCAAGCATTCTCATTGCATTTTTTTTTGTGGATTTATACTTATTGATTGATTCTAAAGCTAACCATATAATTTAATTGAGTTTTCGTGCAAAATTGGAGGATCCACCATTGAAGCTTTCTAGGTTTTCAGAAACCTTGAATTGGGGATTCTGGCATAGGGTAAAATCAGAACACGAGACTTAGGCCATTAAAATCAAGACCTTCAGACGAACTCAATGCTTAGGTCGCGCCTAATTTATGATCCAGGGATTTCTATTCGCTATTTTTTTACACAACATATAGTGGGGGTTTAAAACCCCCGCAATCTGGTTTTGTTTTTTTCAGGCAAATAAAGAACAGGGGAAGAAGATGCTTAGGTGTCAAGAAGTGAAAGGGTAATTCAAACTTTAGCGCGTTTTTGAGTTAATTGCCACTAGCATGTTTTATTATATATATTGTTTATTATCCACTAATGTTACAAAGAAAGCAAATGGTGCAGATGGTTGGTGCGTTGTCCTATAACCACTGGGACCTGGGTTCGATTCCCAGGTCCCCCCACACTCTCTTCATATATTTTGTTTCAGCGTAATCTCATGCAATTTTCCCTCAAAGGCCTACCATACACTCATCATCCAAACGTGTCACACGCCTACTGATCTCAATCCAATGGTCCAGAATCAAGGTCTATGGAAAGTCCCAGTCAACGCTTACACAGGTGAACACTGAGAAGTCAAAAAAGGCCTCCCATTATGGGCCAAAAATGCTGGACAACACCTCCTGATTGGGGCAGAACCCCCCCTTGTATTGTATTTCTTTCTCTTTTCTTTATTCTATTTTTCTTTATTATTTGTCTTAATTCACTTATTTTCTTTTTAATTCATCAAATTAATATTTTTCTTAACATAAAAAAATAATAAAAATCAGAAAGTCATAAAAATTAAAATATATTTTATTTAATGTTATTTTTTGTAAAAAAGGGTCTTATTAATTAATTAGTTTTTTTATTCTAGGATTAACTTTAACATTTTCTTAATAAATTTAAATTTTGTAGAATTAGGTTTTAAATACTTTTATCTTTTTTTCTTTTCTTTTACCATTATAATAATTAATTATTCATTTTTTTTGTAAATAAAATTGTATTAATTAATTAGGTTAATTTTAGATTAAATTTTAATACTTTTCTTAATAAATTAAAAATAACTAGAATTAGGTTTTAAATTCCATAATCTTCTCATTAAAATTTCATAAATACAAAAAACTTCAAAATCTTTTCTTTTTTATTTTAATTTAATTAATTTGTTAAATCGTAATTTAATTTCATTAAAAAGGGTCCAACGCCCTCGCTTTCGATTTTAATTCTCTTCGCATTTTTTATTTCCGTTCTTATAATATTCATGTAATTCTCCCAAAGCCGTGTAAATTGGACATTTATATTTCTCGCCCTTTACTTTACTTTATGTCAAATCGGGTCCTGGATTTAATTTGGCGATGTGGGCCCGCGCCTTTGTAATAGTTTAGGAACTTTATATTTCTCGCAACTTTTTAACTGCTAATAAATTGCATGCAAGAATGAATGTTAACATAAAAACAACAGCGTAGATCACCCATGACATGAACAAGACAAAATATCTGAAAACGACACACAAATTACACACCACCCCTAGGGTACGCCTCACTGTTGCCTTGCCCTCGAAAGGTGATCGTCGAGTAGAGGATGTTTTAGTAAGTCCTCATGATCTGGGAACCTGGCATGAGGGTAGCTTCTAAGGTATCTTCCTATTGCTCTGGTGATCACCATGTCCGGAACCTTCGAATTGACCCGAACACCTCCAACGGTGGTGCTACCTACCTCTCAATGGTGGGATGGCATTACTTTAAAGGACATCTACACAGACGAATTCCTTAGGGTAGGTAGACGACTCTAGATGCTTGCTCTAATTTCAAAACAAATCAAAAATACTTTTCACACCGACACCTTTTCAAAAAGCTTTCGAAAGCAACTTTTCAAACACTCTTGAGGACCGATACAAGAGTCGAACTGGAATTTTCAAAGAAATTTTAAACCCACAGTTGAAAAGCAAACAAACCACTTTTGAAAACACATATGAGCAAGTATCTAAGAGCCCATGGATAACCATGGATAGAAAGGGTGCTAACACCTTCCCTTTCTATAACCTACCTCCCGAACCGAGAACAATCTCTATAAGGAATTGTTCTGTGCTTTTGTCCTTTCCCTTTGGAGAAAATAAAAGACGGTGGCGACTCTTGCTTCCGTGACATTTCACGAACCAGCGTTAAACAGTCAGTTCTAAATCCACCGATCACAGCATGATTTGATGAATTATTCCATATTCATGATGTATTAGCTGGCCAGACAGATAGGTTTGAGGTATACTTTGTGTTTGATTTGAGCTTCAATCAATGTTTTGGAGTTTCTGAAACTCTGTGTGCAGATTATTTTTTTGAGTTTTCATGAGCTTCGTACTAGATCTACACTTGATGATGTTGCTTGATTCGAGTTACTATGGATTCTTTGTTATGCTAGCTTTAATTTGCCCTTGATTTCATAAAGAATGGTGTGAAATTGAGTATGTTATGTTGATCTGAACATGAGCCTTAGGACTGAGTGTTACGCGTGTTTTTGAGTTTGTCCAAAGGTTGAAGATGATGTGGTGGCACTATATGATTGGTCCATTTGAATTTTTGTCTTATTTGAATTATTTTTTATTTTATTTTCTGATCAAAGCATTTTCAAAAATCATGAAAAAATAACCATAGGCCAATAATAATTTCTAGTATTTGTCATATTTTTTTTGGAATTTTTGAAAAATGTGTTGATTGGTTCAAAATTTCATAAGTTTAAATAATTGTTTGTTAAAAGATTATTTTTATTTTAATATTTCTTTGATCTAAAAAATTCCACAAAAAATGTTTTGGACTCACAAAATAATGTAGAATTTGATTCTGATTTTGGTTTAGCATTTTTCCCATTTTTCATTAAAAGTTTAATTTGAAAAGTTTATTTGAAATATTTGTTTCATAATTTTGGTTTTAATACTTCCTTTAATCCAAAAAATTCATAAAAAATCATGTAAGCTTGTATTTAATCATGGAGTCTGAATATAATTTCATTTTTGAGCTTTTGGTTATTTTTGGCTACGGTTTGCATTTTTTCCATTAAATAATAGTTTAATTGTTAATTGTTTGTTTATTTTTTATATTAATATTTCCTTTAATTCAAAAATTCCACAAAAATCAGGGATTTGTGTTTTTATTTCTAATATTTGAATATAATTTTGGTTGGACATTTTTCTGAATTTTTTATTAAAGTTCTTTTGGGATGTGATTATTTGTTTAATTGTCTAATTGTTTGAATTTAATTTCATTTTTGACTTTTCTTCAATTCAAAAAATGTGAAAAATATATTTTCTGACATTTATGGCATCTTGGTGATTTGTATGATATTGGTTTAGATTGTTTGAATTTTGATCTTACTTAATCAATATTTAAGATTAAAAGTCAAAAATTAGAGTTTTGTTGCTTATGGTGCAAGTTTCATTTTCAAAACCACTACGCCCTGGATTTTCCATAGAATTCAAGTCTTGATTAGGGTTCATGAATGTATTGAGGATCTGAAAACCATTTTTATTGAATTATTTAACTTGGTTTGACATTTTTCCACAAATTATTTTGAAAACTTGTCTAGTTTGGTAGTTCTGCCAACTAGTCTTGAACTTTGGGCCTCATTTGATCTCCTCCTCAATCATTCATGAACATAAGGTTGGATTTCTGACTTCTAAACACTTCAAGGATGCTAATAAATTTTTGGTTTGAATTATGGAATCTTGTTTCTTTTTTTTTGATGTATTTTTGAAGTGAAGGTACCCAATTAATGTTGCATCTTGTTGCAATTTGTTTGATGGCCAATGAACTTGAGTGAGGCCTATAATTGGGCACCTAATGATCATATTGATTCTGATTATCCATGCTAGCTCAAGCCATTTCATTTAATGCCTCATGTTTTAATGTTTGAACCTTATAATGCATTGTGTGGGATTCATCTTCTATTGTGCATGTGAGTTGTGGTTGAATTAATTGTACATGATTGAAATGTGTTTGCCCCTGACTTCCATGGTCTTTGATGGTATTCTTTTCAAGCGCCCATGATCCTTGACTGATATTCAATTGTCAACTCAATATGGTGATAGAAAGGAGCAACATTCCTCTATTTATTTTGACCTAATCGTGCATGTGCCTGTTTCCTCTTGTCTATCATGTCTAATATTTGATAATTGTTATCATGTTGTGCTCACTTAATCATGTTGCATCCATCCCTTATGTGAATCATCATTCACCTTATGGAATACTGACTTGTCTGTTGAATGTGCGATGTACTTTGAGAAAGTTTCCACTTTTGGCTTAAGGCTATTGTGTTTCACTTTATTTGTGGAACACAATTTATTATATTGGCACCATTCTTGTGCTTGGCATGTTTGATGGTTTATGCAGGATATACATACATATGATTGTGAATGCTATACATTTCCCCTGGGATCTGTTGATATCTGTTAAATTACTTACATCCTGATGGTGTAATTTCTGACTTGGTTTGTCTACTGATGCCAGCTTGCTCAAAGTTCTTTGGGTTTCTTTTATTCTTGCTCAGTTACTACGGATAGCTACCCGTTTGGTATTGCACTATTTCTTTTCTTCCATCTTCATTATGTATAGTTCTTTGATTGCATGATGGGACCATTGTTGCTAATATATGTCAGGAGGCCCTCTAGTTTTTGTCTGACGCATGTGTTGTGTTGATTTTGATCGATGAGAAACTCAATTTAGAAATTAAGATCACGACTTCGCTCTCATTTCATGTTCCCTATAGGATGTTTATTTCTTTTCTTCTTTAATTGTTGATCGATGAGTCACTCAATTTAGAAATTGAGATCATGACTTCGCTCTCATTGCATGTTCCCTATAGGATGTTTATTGCTTTTCTTCTTTAATTGTTGATCGATGAGTCACTCAATTTAGAAATTGAGATCACGGCTTCGCTCTTATTGCATGTTCCCTATAGGATAGTTTTGTTAAGCTTCCTTTAACATGTAAATTAGGGTAGGGTTTTCCTTTATCCTCAACCTTAGGGTCAAACACTGTATGATAACACTAGGGATAGTACTAGGCTAGTTTCCCTTAGTTAATATTTCCTTTCTATACATTCTGCATCTTAAAACAAAAATTGTTTTCTTGGCAAATCATAGAAACATTTCTAATGAACTTAAACCTTTCTTCAGAGTAAAAGATACAAACCAATCTTACTTTGTCTGTGTGCCTCTTGGCTTTTCTTTTAAACCTGGTTAATCGATGTCTCGCCATCGTATATTTGTTTGAGGCCGATGTTTCGCCCTCGCACATGTTTGATTATCCTACTTTAATTCTCAATATCATTGTCAGGTGTGATTGTTCTGTCATCTATTTTATTGATGTTTCGTAATCTTTGCCATGATATCTTTGTTACCTCTTAGCCGATGTTTCGCCATCGTACATTTGTTTGAAGTCGGTGTTTCGCCATCGCACATGTTTGATTATCCTACTTTGATTCTCAATATCATTGTCAAGTGTGATTGTTTTGTCATCTGTTTTATTGATGTTTCGTCATCTTTACCATGATATCTTTGTTACCTCTTAGCCGATGTTTTGCCATCGCACATTTGTTTGAAGTCGATGTTTCGCCATCCCACATGTTTGATTATCCTACTTTGATTCTCAATATCATTGTCAGGTGTGATTGCTTTGTCATCTGTTTTATTGATGTTTCATCATCTTTCCCATGATATCTTTGTTACCTCTTAGCCGATGTTTCGCCATCGCACATTTTTTTGAAGCCAATATTTCGACATCGCACATGTTTGATTATCCAACTTTGACTCTCAATGTCATTGTTAGGTGTGTTATTTTACCATTTGATATCTCGCCATCTTTGACATGTTACTTTGTCATCATTTAGTTGATATTTTACCATCTCATTTGTTTGTTGTTTTATTCGATGTTTCACCATCTTGATTGTTTTTGCTGTCTTAATTAAAAAATACAAACCAACCAAAATACATAAGCCAAACTACGGCTGCTCTGATTCCTAAAAAGGGATACGTAGGCATTGGGGTAGGGCCGAACCGAGCACAATTTTTATTTTCCTTACATTATTTTCTTTTTTCTTTCGCATGCATTCCCTTTCCAGTTGTAAGCCATAGACATGGGATTTGACCATACCCATTAGATTATACAACAATAGTGGATACCGTAGAGTACTACGGGCGTGTGGGGTGCTAACACCTTCCCCTCGCGTAACAGACTCTGTTACTCGATCTCTCAGTCGAAAGACCGTGGTTTCTCCCTTTTCAGGTTTTCTTGATGTTTGCCTTTCCCTTTTGGCGGGATAAAAGACGTTCGGTGACGACTTTATTGATGTTTCATTAACATCCAGATGACAGGTTCCGGCCGCGCGGTTTTAGCTGGCGACTTCACTGGGGACAAGTTGACCTTTTGCTAGTCCATCCCAGAGTCGATCCTAGCTCTTGTTTGTTTTATTTTTGGGTATTTATTTTACCGCTTTGCATATTTATCTATTTTCATTGCATCCTATATGCACTTTACTTTTTGCATACTGGATTTGGCTGGACTGTTTGGATTCTGGATTCCTTGGTGGGTGGGTTGTTCCATGAGGTAAAAGGCCTCATACCCAGGCTATGAGTGAATTCCATAAGAACTAGGAATATAGTGGCCATGGCAGCTATGAAGCGGATGCTTTGTAGACCTGACCATGAGACCCATGACTTCAGAGGAGTTCAGATAGATGTCATCGTATGATGATACCGACATTCAAGCTCTCGTACTCTGATTTGGCTTTTAACCTTACCTTGACCTAGACTACACCCGTGAGAGGGGAGGGAAAACTTTTCTTATAGGTATAGGTATTGTTGGTGACTTTGTGTTGCGAAGGTGCCTCAGGTTCCCATGATAGTTTTGAAGTTTTGGGATTTTATTTTGATCTTGAGTGGTGTTGTTCTGTAATGGTCCAGCCATGATCCAGTGTGAAACGTTGATCCTGTCATGTTGCATCATAGCATATTTATTTCTAAAAAAAATAATGTAAAAAAAAATAACTAGCATGCGCATGTCATTTTCCAGGGACATTCAAGAGTCTTCTTTCTATCAGAAATGGCTGGCCTCCCTTCAGATGAGTTTGATTCAGTTCGTGTTAAAGAGCCCATCAGGAATACTTTCTCTTATCAAATTCCTACCATTGATGTGTCCGAGATGAAGAGGTTGAGTTCTTATCTGAAGGGTGATGTTCTGAATAATTTCAACAAAAATTATGGCAATTTGTTACTAGTCCTTAACACTCCAGTTGACCCAATGGCTTTGATCACTCTCTTCCAGTTCTATGACAAGGAATTAAGTTGTTTTACTTTTCAAGATTATCAATTGGTCCCCACACTAGAAGAGTACGCATACCTGCTTAATATCAAATTGTCTGATGAAGTTCCTTTTGTCCAAGTGCCGGAAAAGATGAAGTTCGAAGTTATTGCTGAAATTCTTCATTTGAGTTGGAAGGAGGTGAAAGATAGTTGGAAATCAAGTGAGGATACTACAGGGTTTTATTTGGACTTCTTAGTGAAGAAAGCTGAGGAATGGGTAAAGAAAGGGAATTGGATTGACTTCAGTGCTCTGCTTGCTCTCATGACATACGAGATTGTCCTTTTCCCTCGCAAGAGAAATTTCGTGGATTTGACGACTATTTGTGCTTTTAGAAACAAGAACCCGATATCGACACTCTTGGAAGATATTCTTTATACCATTCATTTCAGGCATGGAAAAGGTGGTAATGTAAGTTTATGTCATTCAATGTTGTATCAATGGTTTAAGTTGCATATACCAGTAAGTGGCCCTTTCGTGGATACCAGGAATTCTCTCCGATGGTCATCAAGGCTTGTCAACCTTACTTCATTTGATATCCGCTGGAAATATGACATGGGGGAAATACGAAGTGTTATCACTTGCTACGGAGATTTTCCTAATGTTCCCCTCATAGGAACTAAGGGGTGTATCAACTATAATCCTGTGCTTGCTTATCGTCAATTAGGATATGCAATGGATGGACCGCCAAAGGTTAAGGAGGTGTCTGAATCAGTGTATTTTGTTAGAGGAAGTGATCCTGTGATGTTGAAAAGAGTGACAAGTGCTTGGAAGGGAATTCACAAGAAGGATAGAACTACTTTGGGAAAGAAGGTTCCTATTTCTAGGGTTCCTTACTTGTAACAGATTAGAGCCAGGGTTAAGATTTTACGGTTACCGTTCGTAAGGTCGGCTCCTATATGTGAGCAACCTCCTACTGTTCTGAGTAATACGGTGCCTACCAAGGTGTTCACCCAGGTTCATGTTGAGAACATTCAACTTCGTGCAAAAGACCGTGAGGCAGGGATGAAACTCTATTGGGTAGATCAAGAAAGGGCCGACTTAGCTCTCAAACTCAAAGAAGCTCAAGGGGAAACTGCTGATGCGACCAGTTTTAGGAAGAGATCTCATGCTGAAATGGAAGAAGAATTGAGTAAGACTCAGCAAGAGTGTCGGAAGCTTCAGGTATCTGAAAACAGCTACAGGAAGAAGATTCAGAACTTTGAGAAACAGCTCAAAGACAAAGATGCTCAGCTTAAGAAGGAAGTAGCCCAGAAGTGTGTCGCAGAAGATCGGTTCCAAGAAAGTAAAGTGGTCGCATCACAACTTTTGAAGGAGAAAGCCACACTTGAAGAGTACTGTCAACATCTTGAAGCATGTCTTGTTTCAGAGATTTAGTTCTGTTATTTACTTTTTGTGTATTTGGTCACCCCTGGAATTGTTGGAAGGGACTATTTGATTGTTGTTATTATTCAGTTTTTGTTGTTTGTTAAGACATGTATTTAGTTGTTTATCATTATACTCTTAATTGTCCGAAGTCACTTGAATGACGTTTCTTTGTTTGTAAATAATTGAAGTGTTTGTCTTATTGTCCTTTCTCCTTTGATTGTATGCTTGATTATCTTTGGTCGCACGCCGTGATTGATGAATAAAAGGACTCTTGAATACCGGGAAATGACAAACATATCATGCACATCATGCATTTCATAACATTACAGGTTATCTCAAGACGGTATTCTTATTCTTCTACTTTTCTTATTCAGAATTCAAGACAACTACTCATCGGTATTCCACCAGAAACAATTTGCCAAGACATATGGAACAGGTTCAAGCTGAAATTGCTGAAATGAGGGCCCAAATGGCTACTCAGATGACTCAGTTCAGGGAGGTCATCACCAATGTGAATCGCCGACAGGAGGAACTGGCTGCCTTTGTCAACAACCAGCGCCACTATCCAAGGGATAGTGGAAATCAAGGGCTCTATCAGGACATTTCTGTAGGATTGGGGAATGTGCAAGATCAGCCCGCTGGAAATTTTATGGGATGCCTGGAAACACTTTTGTGCGCAACGTAGGGCAGTTTCCTCCGTCTCCTGGACCTCGTCTTGTGGGGAACAGAAGAGTAAATCAAGGCGGTGTAAGGAATTATCAGGAGCAGGATTATGACTTTGATCAGGACGAAGATCAGTTTTCTATTCGGCATTCAGAGCCGGAGGTTCAGATTGAGGATATGAAGTATCAGTTATTGGAAGAGAGTTTGAAGGTTGTGGAAGGGCAAGGAGTCCTTGGTATAGATGCTAATGATCTTGGGTTGGTGTCTGGGGTGAAAGTTCCTCCAAAGTTCAAGGCTCTTACATTTGAAAAATACAACGGAACGTCATGTCCTGTTACTCATGCAGCTGCTTATTTCCGAAAGATGTCGGTGCATACTGAGGATCAGGGGCTTTTGATTCACTCTTTCCAAGATAGCCTATCTGGGGCATCCCTGGAATGGTGTATGAAGTTGGAGAAAACTCATATTCGTTGCTGAAATGATCTTGCTCGGGCTTTTGTCAAACATTATCAGTACAATGTGGATATGGCGCCTAATCGCACTCAGTTACAGAATATGTCACAAGGACCAAAAGAATCTTTCAAGGAATATGCTCAGAATTGGCGTGAGTTGGCTGCGAGGGTTCAACCTCCACTCATGGAGAGAGAACTCATTGATATGTTTATGAGTACCCTGCTAGGGCCATTCTATGAGAACATGATAGGAAGCACGTCAGCAGGATTTGCAGACTTGGTTATGGCTGGTGAAAGAATTGAGGTAGGTTTGAATTTGGGGAAAATACAGATTGGAGGCTCTAGTGGCTCATCAGGGGGAAGTAAGAAACCATTCAACACCTACCCTAAGAAAAGGGAAGGCGACGCAAGCGCGGTTTACTCTCATAAAGGAAGAAGAGAGGATCGTCAGCACCAACAAATCAATGATGTTTCTATTCCTGTTAATGCTCCTCCGCAACAGAGACCGAATACAGTGCCTCAGCAACAAAGGCAGCAAGATGCTCCCCGTCAGTATAATAATCAACAGCAGAGACAACCCAGAAAATTCGATCCCTTGCCGGTATCTCTCACTGAAGCACTCCACCATTTGCTCGATTTGAAGTTGATCAGTTTGAGAAATATGCCACCACCACCCATAAGACTTCCTGTTAACTATGATGCTAATGCAAAATGTGAATTCCATCAGGCGGAGTTGGTCATTCTACTGATAATTGCTTTGCATTAAAGTGCAAAGTACAAGACTTATTGGACGCTAAGACAATTTAGTTTACCCCAGTGACTGGTCCGAATGTTACTCAGAACCCAATGCCGAGGCATGGAGGGGGTGTTGTTAATATAATTGACGATAATGATGAAATGTTGAATTTAATCATGAATGTGGAACAAGTAACTACTCCGTTGTGGTATGTTAAGAGGTGTTTGCATGACAATTCTATTTTCCTGGGTTGTAATTCAGAGTGTGCCAAGTGTAGAGAGCAACCAAAGGGCTGTGATGATTTAAAAGCCGGTATCCAGTTGATGATAAGGGAGGGTTCCCTGCAATTTGTTAGAAAATTGAGCTACCGTAAGGTTACGAAGAAGATGTTGTTGTAGTATCAATTCCTTACACCCCTGTGCGCATTCCTACCCCATCTTAGGCGCCTCCTTTGATGATTACGGTACCTGGTCCCATGCCGTATACCAGTGAGAAGGCCATCCCATGGCACTACGGTGCTGATGTTTATTACCATGGGGTGAAGCAGGAGGTTAGTACCCGTGTGTCTGAGGAAGAACGCGTCGAAGATAATGAAGAGGAAGTTCATAACTTTTCTGGTGTGGCTCGAATGACTAGAAATGGGAGAGTATTTGGTCCTTCCAATATGCAAGATGCGGTAGATGCTTATGCAAGAGAAAAATGAAAGTAGTAGGCGATGATTGGGAATCCCAGGGTTACGCCAGCCAATGTGACTCAACCAATTCCAATACCAGAAGCTTCTTCAGTGCCCGATGAGGTTGAATAATTGATGCGAATTATCAGAAAGAGTGATTATAGTATAATTGATCATCTGAGCCATACTCCTTCTAAGATGTCTATCTTGTCTCTATTAATTTATTCAGAACCTCACATAAATGCTTTGATGAAGTTGTTAAAGAATGCGTTCGTGCCACATGAAATAACAGTCAATAAGTTTGAGAATGTCTGTGCTAACATATCTGCCGAGAATGGTTTGGGCTTCACAGATTTTGATCTTCCTCCGGAGGGACCAGACCATAACAAAGCGTTGCATATTTCAATGGAGTGCAGGGTCACTACTTTATCCCGGGTTTTGGTAGATATCGGATCGTCTTTGAATGTATTGCCCAAGTCAGCATTGATGAAGATTGATTATTCTGGACTGGAGTTGTGCCCTAGTGATTTGATGGTGAAGGCGTTTGATGGGTCTCGAAGGTCAGTGTTTGGGGAAGTGGAGTTACCAATCAAGGTTGGCCCTTGCACCTTCACGGCTACATTTTTTGTGATGGATATACAACCAGTGTATTGTTGTTTGTTGGGGAGGCTGTGGATTCATAAAGCTAGAGCAGTCACTTCTACTCTTCATCAGAAACTCAAGTATCCTGGAGAGGCAAAGGTAATAACTGTGTGCGGAGAGGAATAGTACATTGTGAGTCATTTGACATCATTCCTCTATGTTGAGGTTGAAGGCGAGATACATGAGACTCCATTTCAGGCGTTTGAGACAGTTCATGTTATCAATCTTCCTCCTCCAGAGCAGAAAAAGAAACCGGAAACTGTTATGTCTTCTTTCAAGGATGCGAAAGCTGTAGTCGAAGGTGGTAACCCTGAAGGATGGGGTCAGGTGCTGGACGTTACTCCAAAGTGATAAATTTGGTCTTGGTTTTAACCCAGGTCAGCAGAGTGCAACCCCTAGAGCATCTAGTTTATCTACTCCTGTGAAGTTTTCCCGCCCTTATGCTACTCAAGAAGGACACACCAATGCAGTTGGCGAAGATAGGGTTGATGGCTACAATATCGAAGATTGGATTCGTCCGAGTATTCCAGGCCAGACACTCAACAATTGGACTTCTGTGGATGTTATCCAAGTTTCAAGCACTGAGGAGTAATTATCTTGTTTCTTTTATTAATCATATCATAATTCCTACGCTCTGCCCAAGGTGTAGTGGATCATCTGTGTAGGGCCAACATGTTTATTTTCCAAGCTTATCATGAAATAAAGGACGTTTTTGCATTCAAAGTTTTACTTCTTTTTCTTTTTTATTTTAATGGCAATGTTTCTCTTTTCACACACTGTCGCTAAAAAACGCCAAAATGTCATTCATGCAGATGCACTTCCACCACTGGTTCTATTGATAACGACTCTGTTATGGCTCATCATGACTTTGATACTCCTATTTATCAAGTTGAAGAAGAAGCATATGAGGAGTGCGATCTTCCTGAGGAATTAGCAAGATTGTTAAAACAAGAGGAGAAGGTTATCCACCCGGATCAGGATTCAATTGAGGTGGTGAATATTGGCACAGAGGAGGTAAGAAGAGATGTCAAGATAGGGGCAGATCTCAAAGGAAGTATAAAGGTCAGATTGATTGAGCTACTCCATGAGTATTCTGATATCTTCGCTTGGTCTTATGAGGATATGCCTGGGTTGGATACAGACATAGTGGTGCATCGACTACCGCTCAAAGAAGGTTGTTCCCCTGTCAAGCAAAAGCTCCGAAGAACTCATCCTGAGATGTCCAAGAAGATCAAAGAGGAGGTCCAGAAGCAGTTGGACGTGAATTTCTTAAAGGTCGTCAATTATTCGCCATGGATTGCAAATATTGTGCATGTGCCCAAGAAGGATGGTAAAGTCAGGATGTGCATGGATTATAGGGATTTGAATAGGGCCAACCCTAAAGATGATTTCCCTCTTTCGCATATTGATGTGTTGGTCGATGATACCGCTCATTCCAAGGTGTTTTCGTTCATGGATGGTTTTTTGGGTTACAATCAAATTAAGATGGCACCGGAAGATATGGAGAAGAAAACATTCATCACGCCTTGGGGAACTTTCTTCTATAAAAGGATGCCATTTGGTTTAAAAAATGTCGGGGCAACATATCAGCGCGCCATGGTCACTCTCTTTCATGATTTAATTCACAAAGAGATTGAGGTTTATGTAGACGATATGATTGTTAAGTTTGATACGGAAGAAGAACATCTTGTTCATCTGGAAAAATTGTTCGAGAGACTAAGGCAGTTCTTGCTAAGGTTGAATCTGAATAAGTGCACCTTCGGGGTGCGATCCGGCAAGCTGTTGGGTTTTATTGTAAGTGAAAAAGGTATCGAGGTGGACCCGGCCAAGGTAAAAGCGATACAGGAAATGCCTGAGCCAAGGACAGAGAAGGAAGTATGTGGTTTCTTGGGAAGGTTAAACTACATTTATAGATTTATTTCTAATCTCATAGCCACCTGTGAACCTTTGTTCAAGTTATTGAAGAAAACTCAGACAGTGAAATGGAATGAGGATTGTCAGAAGGCCTTTGACAAAATAAAAGAATATTTGCAGGAACCTCCGATACTCATGCCGCCAGTGGAAGGAAGTCCACTAATCATGTATCTAACTATGTTGGAGAGCTCAATGGGTTGTGTCCTCGGTCAGCACAACGAGACAGGGAAGAAAGAGCGGGCTATTTACCACTTGAGTAAGAAGTTTACAGAATGCGAGTCGAGGTACTCATTGCTGGAAAAGACTTGTTGTGCACTTTCCTGGGCCTCCAAACGTTTGGGGCAATATATGTTAACTCACACCACCTACTTGATATCCAAAATGGATCCAATCAAGTACATTTTCGAGAAGCCAGCTCTTACAGGTAGCGTAGCCCATTGGCAGATGATACTCACCGAATATGATATCTAATACACTACTCAAAAAGCAATTAAGGGTAGTGTACTGGTCGACCATCTTGCTCATCATCCCATGAATGATTATGAACCAATGAAGTTTGATTTTCCAGATGAGGAAATTGTGTATATTCGGGATTGTAACATACTAGACGCAGACGAAGGACCCGAGCCGGGATCACGTCGGACGCTTGTTTTTGATGGTGCCTCTAATGCCATGGGCAACGGCATCGGAGCTATTATCACTTCTCCTGATGGATACCACATTCCCTTCACGGCTCGTATTTGTTTCGATTGCACTAACAACATGGCTGAATATGAGGCTTGCATTTATGGCATTGAAGCAGCGATCGACCTATGCATCAAGTTTTTTAAATTTTACGGGGATCCCAATCTTGTTATCAGCCAGGTTAATGGAGATTGGGAGACTCGCCATCAGAACCTAATTCCCTATCGTGAGCATGTTATGAAGTTGATTCCGTACTTCGAAGAGATCACGTTCGAGCACATTCCACGAGAAGAAAACAATCTAGCTGATGCACTAGCAACTTTGTCCTCCATGTTCAAGGTTAAGTGGGCTAATTAGGCACCTGCCATTATCATCAGAAGTTTGAGTGAGCCTGCTTTCTGTTTTGAGGCCAGTTCGAAACCAGATGGTAACCCTTGGTTTTATGATGTTAAATGATATCTGGAAACACAAGAGTACCCTAAAGAGGCATCCGTCACAGATAAGAAGTTCTTGAGAAGATTTTCAACCAAGTTCTTTCTCAATGGTGGTGTGTTGTAAAGAAGGCACCATGACGGTTTACTGCTCAGATGTGTTGACAAGAAAGAAGCAGCTAAAATCATTGAAGAGATACATGAAGGTGATTTCAGGACCCATTCCAACGGGAAAACCATGGCTAAATAGATCTTGCGAGCAGGTTATTATTGGTCCACCATGGAGACTAACTGTTACAATCATGCACGGGTTTGCCACAAATGTCAAGTCAATGCTGATAAGGTGCATGTGCCGCCAGTACCTTTGAATGTCTTGACTTCCCCTTGGCCGTTTGCGATGTGGGGAATTGATATGATCGGAAAAATTGAACCGACTGCGTCCAACGGGCACCATTTCATTCTGGTTGCCATCGATTATTTTACAAAATGGGCCGAAGTTGCATCCTATGCCAATGTCACCAAGTAGGTGGTAACTCGATTCATTAAGCACAATATTATATGTCACTACGGAGTGCCTGAAAAGATCATTACCGATAATGGGTCTAATTTGAACAACAAAATGATGAAGGAGCTTTGTGAGTCTTTCAAAATCAAGCATCATAACTCTTACCCATACCGGCCAAAGATGAATGGCGCTGTCAAAGCGGCCAATAAGAATATCAAGAAGATCGTACAGAAGATGGTGGTAACCTATAAAGATTGGCATGAGATGCTGCCTTTCGCTTTTTGCATGGTTATTGCACCACTGTGCGTACTTCGACTGGGGCAACCCCATTTTCATTGGTTTACGGTATGGAAGCAGTATTTCCAGTAGAAGTCGAGATTCCTTCTCTTAGGATCATGAGGGATGTTGAGCTGGATGAAAGTGAATGGGTACAGAATCGGCTGGATCAGTTGGAACTTATTGACGAGAAGAGGTTGATGGCTGTATGTCATGGTCAGGTATATCAACAAAGGATGAGGAAAGCTTTTGATAAGAGGGTGCGGCCTCAGTGTTACAAGCCAGGTGACCTTGTTCTTAAAAGGATAATTCTCCCCCAGGGAGATCCCAGGGGCAAGTGGGTTCCAACTTATGAAGGTCCTTTCGTGGTCAGAAAAGTTTTCTCTGGAGGAACGATGATGCTCACGACTATGGATGGAGAGTACTTCCCTCTCCCTGTAAATGCCGACGTAGTTAAAAAATAATTTGCATAAAAAAATATATAATAATAATAATAAAAAAACTGCTAAACCGAAAACCCGAAAGGGCGGTTTAGGCAAAAAGAGGATGTCCTGGTGAATCGAAAACCTGAAAGGGCGATTCAGGCAAAAGTTAGGGACTTAAAGCAAGCGACTACGCTCAGCATAAGATCCTTTGTTTCTTTCCTTCATTCCGTCAGCTGGCATAAGCTCGAAGCCAATCCAAGATTGATCTGTCTGAAAGCAGGAAGTGTGAGAGTTATAGGAGTCATAGCAGAGTCGGGACTTGATGGATATTCACATTCACATTGCCATTTGTAAACACTTGTTTGCTTTGATTTTGTAATTACTTGCTTCCAAATGTAAATTCCTTTTTCACAGGCTGATTTCTCAAAATCAATAGAATATCTTCTTTCAAGTATACGCATACTTTTCTTTTCTCCCTTTTTACTATTTTGTTTGCAAAAACGTCCAATATTTTTTATAAGCATGTGCATATAAACTTCGTGGGCCTTACACGGAAATGGTAATACAAGTCATGGTTGGTGGATCGCTTGAAACACGGATAACAAACACAACTACTACTTGTGCGAGGGGCATGTTTGGTTCTCTGATTGATATGATTCTCATTCACTTGGATGGTGGATGCCTTGCCAATTTTGTTTCACAGCTCTGTGCCGTTTGTAAAGGTCATGGGTCAGTGTAATATCAAGATTATGGCGGGCCGGCGAGATCGGCGAACCTAATTGGAGAACATTTCTTCCCTATAATGGCTTTTATTACGTTTCTTTGTCGCACTTTCACGTGTTATCTTGATTGATTGCTTTAGCATTGTCTGCATATAGGATTTTATTTATAGCCGAATGTCAGTCTTGATGCATTAAATATTTTTTCCTTGAAAACATTGTTTCATTTTACTTAATCCATCCTGTATCACTCTTTAAATCAATTTCTCGGGCGTTTTGATACCAACTGTGCTAATTCTTTTGCTTAGCTAAGAATTTGGAGGAAGAAGTTTAGCTAAAAGCGATGACTGTAATGGTATGCTTTTGAGTAGAACCCCGTTGATGATGTACAGGCATTGTTTCAATCCCCAAACACCGGAGATATAAGGGAGTTAGACCCTCGTTAACCCCTATGAGCCTTCGAAGTAGGAGTTTCTTTTTCGTTCAAAAAAAAAGAAAAAAAACCTTGTTTTTAACCAGGGGCAGGGTAGATGTTCAGTTAATGTGACCAAGCATTCAAATTTTAGAAGGAATGTCCCATCTGAGGATCATCACATTTTATCTTTCGCATCATGAGATCAAGAAAATGTCTAAACCATGATGTTCATTTCCTCACAGAGTCCTGAGGTCGAGATCGAATTGATACAATAATGGCTATCCCTCGCCGACCAAGGAGTGAGACATTTTTTTTCTTAAAAAAAAAAAGAGAGAAAGAAAGAAAAAGTTCAAAGACCTAAAGTCATATTGACTTGTTCAAAGTGGAAGGTATGAATAAGAAAGAAACAAAAAGCCCCGCTAAGTCGAAACTTGAAAACAAGTCTCTTAGGAAAAAGTTAGGGCATCCCACTGGACTTCCAAAATTGAAAAGATTTTGTCCAGGCAAAAGTTAGGGAAAAGAGAGGAAATGGTTCAATAAAATTTTCATCAAAAAAAAAGAAGAAGAACAATAATATCAAAAGCAAAAGCAGCAAAAGTTAAGTGACAATTGTTGTACCCCAAAATTTGCCCTCCCATTTCCTCAACATTTTTCTCATCACAAGACATTTAAAGATCAAAATACAATTAGGGTTTCCTCTGCTCAAGACTTCTCCTTGCACTGTGGACTCAAATTAGGGTTTGTGTTTGCCTAAAGATGTTTTGACCTAAAATACCTAAGATGACTTTCATGCTTCATATTGGACTCCCAAGTTTACCCATACCAAGTTTCAAGTCTTGATTCCAAGTTTTTCCCTGTCAATTGGACAGTTGACCTAGAAATCAGCTGTATTGGGGAAAAAGTCAACTGTGGCCAATTGACAGTCAAACTTCATGAAATTTGATCCACATCAACATTATGAACTCACATGGACCATTTTATCAAGTTTGAATCACAATTCCCCAAGAAATTTGATCAGATCACCAAAAGGGCAAAATGGTCATTTTTAGGGTTTTGACTGCACAAAGGCAATTTTTGACTGTTTGACCTAGCCAATGGCAAACCAAGCTCACATATGGACTCAAGGACCCCATGGAATTATCTTGACATGTTCATCAAGCTCAAAAGATCCCAAGTACACAAGATTGACAGTTGAATTTCCCAGTCAATTGATCAATTTTGACTGTATACTGAAAAGTCAAACTTTGACTTTTTGGTCAAAATCAAGAGTCAAGATTCATTTTTCATCAAAACATTACAAATCATGAAACTTGTTCACCAAGAAATCACAAAATGCAAATTAGGGTTTGAAAATGGAATTTTTCATAACTTAGAATTTTTCTAAGTTATGGAAAACCCTAATTTTTTCCCAACTTTGCCCCATCTTTTCACCATGATCCATTGGGATTCAAACAAAAGTCAAAACATGAAAGTTGTAGCTTGTTGCAAAATCTACAACTTTGATTCACAAAGTTTTCTCATTTGAAGCTTGTATCTCAAGTTATGATTTTTTGAATAAGGGCACTAAACCATCTTTTAACTTAGTGAAATTTGACCTATTTTGACAAGGTTTTCTACCCTACTTCAAGGCCACTTTTCATGCCCTTCCAATTGGAATTTTGATTTGCATTTCAAAGATGGATTGTAGTACACATTCCAAGATTTCCAAAATGTCCAAGAACTCATCAAACAACCTCATAACTTGGGAGATTCGAATTTCACAAGTTGGCAAAAATTCACTTTTGTTCTTCATCAAGACATGTTCATAACCTTGCCAATTTGAATTCAGTTTGCTTTATGCTTAATTACAGGTCCTTGAACCAATCCATACTCAATAATTTAATGCATATTCAATGTGTTAAGGTCATGTTCTTTGAGTTCTAACATTGCATAATGGTTTAATCCTAAACTAGATAAAGTGGAATTTCCATTTTTGAAAAGTTTAGCTTTATGTCAAGTTTGTAATCCAACAAGTACAAAGAAGATCTGCTTAACACAAGATTATGGGCATAACACACTGATCAAGAGGAGTTGATGCAGCACATTAGGGGGTCCTATACTGACCTAGAACACCAATTTGCTTTTGATAGCTTAAGTGTGAAGAAAGGTCCATAACATATGCTATCTCTCATATCAGTAAAAAGACAGCACAAAAGATATCAAACACATTCCATAGACCACATTGAAGCTTTTGCACGAGCCATTTCCCTTTCAAACACCCTCCATCTCAGAATCATCCTCAAACTGCACAAACAGGGGTGCCCCTGCAGTTTGAGTGCAATCTCTCAATCCCTTCAAGCATTTCTGTCCAAACCTGTTCCTATACCTTCCTTACAACATATGCAAGCTATCCAGAAGCTAAGGCACGATCTGTAGTTGCTCTAACCACTTCCACCATTTTCACATCTTTGACTTGCAGGTGAAGTTCCATAGCTTGATACAAGAAGTTTCAAGACAAAGTGAGCATTGAAAAAGCATCCCTGGACTCCAAGGAAGCTTTTCCAATCATTACATCGCACTGAAAGTCTCTCATTCTCCACATAGAAGTTCAACTGCACAGGTAAAAGTTTGAATTCGTATCTCTCTTATTAGGCATCTTTAGTCTTAAGTTTGTGAAGAAACAAAGTCCTACTCATAGCCCTGAACATGTACATAGCTTTACTTTTCATTTCTTTTGTCTGAGTGAAGAGAATTTTAGTTCTGAAAATGGTAGAAAAACTAGGTCAGAAAAGAGGGGGAGAGAAATTCTCTTTCATCTTGGAGAGATAGGTCATGTTCTTTATATGGTTGAAACCGTCTCTTAATGCTCTACACTTTTCATGTTATGAGTTTTGCTTGAAAGTCCAGGAATCCAGAGTTAGAAAACGCGTGTTCTGTGAGAAGAAAGATGTACAGAGGTTGAAGAAGAAGTGATCTGGGCTGGGCCTGGATTTGTTTCCTTTTCACACCCCATTTTTTTGGTTTACACCCCCTGAGCCCATTTGTTTATTTTTCAACATTTTTGACTTTTTCTTTTTGGGTTGACTTTGTTTATTTTTTCTCATGCCATTAAAATTTTTAAAATATTTTTTCCATCATTTTTTGGTATTTATGGCATATTTGTTTGTTTATTTCTTTTATTTATATACAAATATATATATATACACTATTATTAAAATAAATAGAAAATAATGTAGATACATTTTTATTTTTATTTTTACTTTCTGAAAATATTTCACACAAAAAAATACTTTTATTTATTTTATTAAAATATTAAATAAATATTTATTTTGTATAATACTCATTTAGGGTTTAATATATATATATATACATGTTTATTAATATATTTAAGATAAAAATATAAAATACTTGATTTTCTTCATTTTTATTAATATTTGATACAAAAATACTTTTTTCACAAAATACTTCATTTTATTTTATTTTTGTACATAATAAATAAATAGTAGAATTAAATTAGATAATATTACTTCTTATATAAAAATTAGGGTTTCTTACCCTAAGTTTCAAAATACTAAAAAATAAATACATTTTTATTTCTTTTTCCTTTTACATAAATATTTTCTCATACACATAAAAAAAAAAACTTTCTTTTTTTTTACATTTTACATATTTATTTTATTTACATTTAAATTATGCAATTTATTTACTATGCAAATATCCAATTGTTGTAATAATCTAGATTTAAATTCTTGTCTATATCCCCATTTGAACATTTGTACCCCCCTTCCCATATTTGGTTGTGTAATAGCTTAGTAATTTTAATTTCGCACTTTATTGCTTTCTAAATAATAACATGCTAGAATTAGGGTTTGTATGCGAAAAAACGATAAAAAAATAGTTTGACCTAATACAAGACAAACAAGCATGAAAATGGACACACAAATCACACTTGCACCCCCTAGGGTATTCCACTTGTTGCCTTCAAATAAATGGGCCATATTGTATGTTGAACATCTTTGGGCAAAGCAAACAGTTTGAATGATCATAGTCCCTCGATAAAACTTTTCAAAACAAACAAAACAAATGATCAAGTCCCTTAGAGAAATTGCCCAAAGACATTTAACGTTGTTACAATTATGGTCTAAACGATGACCCGCGCCTGTCCCTTTCACATCCTAACACAAGGTTGCCCACCAAATACAATGGTGGTGCAAACTTGTTAAAAGGGTTAAAGTATAGCAATAATCTTTTGAGAAATTTAGGAGTAGATAACCTCTTAGTTACTTGAACCAACTTGCAAAACAAAACACTTGCCTATTTTTCAAACCACACTTCACTACACTTTCAAAACAACTTTCAAAAAACAAATGAAAACCTTTTCAAAAGACATACATCTTTGTATACATCCCCACATGGATCATTGCAAAGGTTGCCACCACATTGGCCTCTTTTCAAAACATTTTCAAAACCCACACACTCAAGCACCATTTAAAACAATTGAAAACAAAAGGCAAGTGATCTAAGCAAGTAACTAAGAGCCCATGGATAACCATGGATAGAAAGGGTGCTAATACCTTCCCTTTCTATAATCTACTCCCCGAACCCAAGAAAACATCTCAAAAGGTTTTTGCTGTGCTTTTTAACCTTTCCTTAGGATAAAATAAAAAGTCGGTGGCGACTCTTGCTAACCGCAACATTTGCGAATACAAACGCAAACCTCAAGTCAGTTCTCCCACCGTATCACAGAACTGGCGACTCTGCTGGGGACTTATCTTTTAAAGTGGAGTAACCTTAGGGTTTAGATCACCTTTGTTTTCAATTGCTTGCTTTGTTTGCTTTTACATATTGTGGGCTTTGTATCGGAGTTTTATAGATCCTAACCCGGATCTGGGGGGAACCTTTTTTTAGGTAGCAACAAGGCTGTGAGGGAACTGTGCGGGGTATACCGACATGGTTGAAGCAGTCTGCTACGTTGATGTGGCACTTTGGTGTGTACCGGTAACCCTTGAGTTCAGTCAAGGAGAGTACGGGGCCTCCATGTGGTGTCATGAAGCATCAACAGACCTTAGGAACCTTAATTGAACCATCTTGGCCTTTTTAGGGTAGTGAGATAACTGACTTTGGTGCAGTCCGAGGTTGGTTGATACTCGATACTACACTCAATTGAGGGTTGCTTTCCTGGAATATTTCGGTCGCCAGTTCAGTGGCTAAATCGAAACGATGAACAATGAAAGCAATCCAGTGATATTGGGATCTTTAGAACCCGGTTACTTTTGATAAGACAGGTTGAGCCCACAAAACTTCAAGAGGGTAACACCCAAACTTCATGCAGGCCTAAACTCTAAGGGTTTGTGTGACTTGTGTGCCTTACCATGTTTGCTTTTGTGAATGTTTACAGTGCATCATTACATCATACAAACATCATGAGCATTGACTAACCGTTTCAAGGGTTTCGAATCTTCATCTTTGTTCTTGTTTTATAGGACATGGAAACTGTTCGCAGAAAGACAATTCAGATTAGCCTTGTAAAGATCCCTCCTCAGCTTAAGGAGCTTCTGTCCAGAATTCCCGAGAGTTCTTCATTCAGTGAGAGACATGGAAAACTCATCAACTTGATTAACACCAACATTGAGGAGGACTTGATAAAGGTCCTGTTCCAATTCTTTGACCCTCTGCATCACTGTTTCACCTTCCCGGATTATCAGTTGGTGCCTACATTAGAAGAATTCTCCCGACTTCTGAAGGTCCCTATCCTCGATCAACTACCCTACAACGGTACGGAAAAGGAACCCAGACTTGAAGAGATTGCTAAAGCCTTGCACCTACAGACATCCGACCTCAAAGGACATTGGGAAGCGAGAAGTGGTATCAAAGGGTTCTTAGCTAGGTTTCTGTTTGATAAGGCCCAAGAATGTTGGAACTCTCTTGACCTACGAGCTTTTGAAGAAGTTGTAGCCCTCCTTGTCTATGGTTTGGTATTGTTCCCTAACCCAGATCAGCTTATCGATATCAGTGCTGTCCAGATCTTTATGACCAGGAATCCTATACCTACACTGTTGGGGGACATCCTTCACTCATGTTACACTCGAACCGTGAGAAGAAGGGGTGTCCTTTTGTGTTGCACTCCTCTCTTGGGAAGGTGGTTTATTTCGCATCTTCCACAAACAGTTTTGAAGAACGAGCAGGGTTTGAGATGGTCACAACGGTTAATGACTCTCACGCATGCAGATATACATTGGTGTCCTAGGTCCCGGGAAGACGTCACTATCATTGATCGTTGTGGGGAATACCCTAATGTTCCTTTATTTGGAATCAAAGGAGGTATAACCTACAACCCATGCCTGGCTTGGAGACAGTTTGGTTATGCTCGGAAGGATGGCCCTCATGACATGTTAATTCCTGACATAGTCTTCGACTTCGACAACGATACTCAAGGGCTTCGTCAGAGATTTATCAAAGCTTGGAGGATGCCAAGTAGGATAGACAGTAAAACACTGGGGCACCGGAACTCCATCCCGTTGGAGCCTTACCTCAAGTGGGTACGAGCCCGCTCTCAGAAGTTAGTAATGCCTTACCCTCACATGCTACCTGTAATCAAAGAGCCAGTCTTGGAAGGAGAAGCATCCTACACCATTCAACATCCCGACATGCCCACCTCCTGGGAAGAGATGCAGAAGAGCTGGATCCAACTTAAGGAAGAGCAGAATTCTCTTGAGACCAGTCTACATGCTAGCGAAAAGAAGGTCCTGGAACTCACCCGCCTGCTGCACGAGGAAAGGAATCTCAACACTTACATCGCGCCAAAAAGGATGCGCAATGTCTTTTTACCTTAAGGAGTTTATTTTGTAATATTTGGCCCATGAGGCATTTATGTACTAACGAATTTCTCCTTATTAATATGATGTGCGTTCCTTTTTGTCTACAACAAAGTTTGAATGTTCTAAATCCTTGAATGCATTGCATACATACGCATTCCATTGCACCATATGCATAGCAGGTACCCTAATTCACAGGTTGCTTAATTTTCTTCGCTGTTTGTGTGCACAGTCATCATGAATTCGGAGTCATCCAGTGAGCAAGCAATCAAGGCCCTTCAGGCCCAAAGTGCACAGTTTCAAGAGATGGTCCTAAGCCTAGCCCAGGGACAGCAAGAGTTGAAGACTCTACTCCTGAAGAAGAAGAAGAAAAAGAGGACGGCAATGTTCAACACCGGACGCAGATTTGGGAACACACTCCACAATGAAGCTGATCCGACCACTTCTTCTGCTGAGAAAAACAGTCCCCAAGGGGGAGAAGCACCTAGTCCCGCAGTCTCCGACAACGAGACGGACTATAACGAGGAACAATACCCACCTGCTGCTGACAGATACAAGCAATTGGAGGACCGTTTGAGCGCTATGGAAATTCAGAACGTGCCGGGACTGGATTTCGGGGATTTGGGATTATCTTCTGGAGTAGTAATTCCACACAAGTTTAAGGCGCCTGCCTTCGCCAAGTATGATGGGGTCTCCTGCCCAAAGCTGCATCTGAGGTCGTATGTAAGGAAAATCCAACCTTACACGGCGGATAAAAACCTCTGGATTCACTTCTTCCAAGACAACCTCTCAGGGTCACAACTTGAATGGTTCTACCAATTAGACGGAGCTAGCATCCGGCACTGGGAGGATTTGGCGACTGCTTTCTACAGACAATACCAATATAATTCTGATCTCGCTCCTACGCGTACCCAACTTCAGGGTATGTCTCTAGGGACGGGTGAAGGATTCAAAGAGTACGCTCAAAAATGGAGAGATTTGGCTGGCAGGGTGCAGCCTCCATTAACTGATCGAGAGCTGGTTGATATGTTTCTGGGAACGTTGTCTGGTCCGTTTTTTAATCATTTGGTTGGTAACTCCTCCGCTGGGTTCACAGATTTGATATTAACGGGAGAGAGAATTGAAGCTGGCATCAGGTCAGGCAAGATACAGAAGGCTGCCTCTACGAGTGCTGAGAAGAGGCCATTTAAGAAAGAAGCAAGCGCCGTCTATGGCCCCAGAAGACAAGTCAAGCCCGAAAGTCGCCAAGCCGTTAATGCTTTGGTCATCTCTAAACCTGTTGCTGCTCCTCAGCAGTACAATCAGCAAAGAAGTGAAAGGCCCAAGAGGCAGTATACCCGATTGAGTATGACATTATCTCAAATTTTACCCCAACTGTTATCCACCAACCTGGTGACCCTCAAAGAAGCTCCTAAGGTCGTCAACACTGCGTCCCCTAAATACAACCCGAATGCCCGGTGTGCTTATCATTCTGATAGTCCCGGGCACACTACTGATGATTGTTGGGCCTTGAGAAACAAAGTGCAAGATCTAATTGACGCAAAAGAAATTCAGTTTGAAGCGCCGGAAAGACCGAATGTTGTAACGGCTCCTATGCCCCAGCATAGGGTAAGTGCCATTGAGGAAGAAGTGTATGCTGTTTCGATAGATGAAGTTGTTACCCCTTTGAAGACTGTTAAGAAGAACCTACTGCGGGCCGGTTTATTTCCGGGTTGCGGCGAAGGTTGCCCATTCTGCGCTATTTCCCTATCTGATTGTCCCTTGCTAAGGTTAGGCATCCAAGGCCTAATGGATAGCAAGGAGATTTTATTCAAAAAGACTGCTGTTCAATTGGTTCCGATGAAAGAAGTTTCCGTGATTACCATCTTCAAAAATCCAACCAAGGCACCCCCAAAGAAGCCTATCTTGACAGTTGCGCCTGTGATCATTACTGTTCCAGGGCCCCTCTCTTACGTGTCTGATAAAGCTGTCCCCTGGCATTATGGGGCAGACGTATATGTAAATGGAATCAAGCAAGAATTTGATGCTAGTGCCAGTATCTGCGATATCACCGGTCCGGCTAAAGTCACCCGCAGTGGCAGGCTCTTCTCGCCTGACATTGCGCCTCCCGCTATTCGAAAACCCCTCCTCATAAAACCTGCAAGTTTACCAAGTCCTGTTGCTGATCAATTTGTGTCCCCTGCTGCCGAGTCATCAAATGCTCGGGGCAAAGGGATTGAAGAAGAGCCTGCCCGGATGGAGGCACCAATACCCGTGAATGCTGAGGCCTCCCGACAAGAAATGGAGGAGATTCTGAAAATAATAAAGAAAAGTGATTTTAATGTTGTCGAACAGTTAGGGCATACACCCTCCAAGATCTCCCTGCTTTCCTTATTACTATGTTCCGAGGCCCATGCAAAAGCCTTGATCTCATTTCTCAAGACGGCCCATGTGCCGCAGGAGACGTCTGCAGTTCAGTTCACTGACTGCATAGCAAATTTGACGGCGGATAACGGCTTGGGCTTTTCAGATGCTGACCTAACCGCAAAAGGGAGAAACCACAATGATGCCCTGCATGTCTCTATTGAATGCAGGGGCACTACTCTGGCACATGTATTGGTGGACACTGGTTCTTCTTTGAATGTTCTTCCGAAAAAGGCTTTGGATCGTCTGGATTATGAAGGCCTGGAGTTGAAACCCAGCAATATCATCGTCAGAGCCTTTGACGGCTCCAAGAGGATGGTTCATGGAGAGGTTAACATCCCTATTCGTGTGGGCTCTCAAGTGTTTGACTCTACCTTTTACATAATGGATATACGTCCATCGTACTCCTGTCTGTTGGGTAGACCTTGGATCCACAAAGCTGGGGCCGTGACCTCCACCTTACACCAAAAGCTGAAGTATCCCGTCAGGGGGAAAATTGTCACTGTGCAAGGAGAAGAGGAGTATATGGTGAGCCATTTGAATTCCTTCAGGTACATCGAAATGGACGGAGAATTTATTGAAACTCCCTTCCAACATTTCGAGGAGGTACATCCAATTTCAGCAGCTGCGGAGACACTGGCCGAAGAGAATGATTCCTTGAAGATGGTTTCCCTAAGGGATGCCCGGGCTGTGGTTCAGAAAGGCAATGGTGCACACTGGGGTCAGCTTCCTGACTTCACTCAGAAGAACGACAAGTTCGGGCTAGGCTTTACTACAGAGGCTCAGAAGGCAATCCGCAAAGAGAAAATTGGAAAGGCTCCGGTGTTTATTTCCAGCTCAAGAGTGAACGCTATCGAGGAGGATATAGAGGAAGTTGAGTTTGATAATTGGATCTACCCAACTGCCGGCGACGGACCAAACAACTGGACAGCAAAGGATTTTACCCCTATCACATTTGTCACGCAGTAATTGATTTCTTTTGATTTCCAAATTTGTAACAAACAATATGTTAAAACTCTGTTGGCTCGGTGTCCTGCCCGGGGCATCGTAGCTCCATTTGTGAGGGCTTTTTGTATGACATTTTCATATATCATCAATCAAAACATTGGACGTTTGTTGCATTTCAAATCTTGTGCTCCTTTTCTTTCTGTGTTATATATATTGCAAAACAGCTATATTTACACACACTCACTTATACAGGTTTCAATCCACTCCGGATCTCACTGGCAACAGCTCTGCTACCGCCAGTTATGACTTCGAAAATCCGATCAACTTGGCCGAAGACGAAGGTGAAGATGATTGCGAAGTGCCTGGTGAACTCGCAAGACTGCTACTACAGGAAGAGAGGGCTATTCAACCACATGAAGAGCCTGTGGAGACAATTAACCTGGGTACTGAGACAGATAGGAAAGAGGTCAAAATTGGTGCCAATCTAGAGCTCAGTGTGAAGCAACGATTGATCCAGATGCTACAAGACTACATGGAGATCTTTGCCTGGTCTTATGAAGATATGCCTGGTTTGGATGCCGACATTGTAGTTCACCATTTGCCAACCAAGGAAGATTGCCCTCCAGTAAAGCAAAAAGTTCGACGAATGCGTCCAGAGATGTCTGAGAAAATTAAAGCTGAGGTGATGAAACAGTTTGATGCGGGTTTCCTTGCGGTAACTTCTTACCCTCAGTGGGTTGCCAATGTTGTGCCAGTGCCGAAGAAGGACGGTAAGGTCAGAATGTGTGTTGACTACAGGGATCTGAACAGGGCCAGCCCCAAGGATGATTTCCCCCTACCTCACATCGATGTCCTTGTTGATAATACAGCTCAACACAAGGTGTTCTCCTTCATGGATGGCTTCTCAGGGTATAATCAGATCAAGATGGCTCCTGAAGATATGGAGAAGACTACATTTGTAACTCAGTGGGGGACCTTCTGTTATAAGGTCATGCCATTCGGATTGAAAAATGCTGGGGCAACCTATCAGCGTGCCATGGTTGCTTTATTTCATGATATGATCCATCATGAGATTGAAGTATACGTTGATGACATGATTGCAAGGTCTCAAACTGAGGAGGAACACCTTGATCATCTGAGGAAGTTGTTTGACCGACTCAAGTTGTACAAGCTGAGATTGAATCCCAACAAATGCACCTTCGGGGTGAGGTCCGGAAAATTGCTAGGTTTCATTGTAAGTGATAAAGGTATCCAGGTGGACCCTGCCAAGGTTAAAGCTATTCAAGAGATGCCGACCCCAAAAACAGAGAAAGAAGTCAGAGGTTTCCTAGGACGATTGAATTACATTGCCCGATTCATCTCACATCTGACTGCTACTTGTGAGCCAATCTTCAAATTACTGAAGAAAGATCAAGTGGTACGCTGGAATGATGAATGTCAGGCCGCCTTTGAAAGAATAAAGGAATACCTCCAAGAGCCACCCATTCTTATGCCACCAGTGGAAGGAAGACCTCTGATATTATACTTGACAGTGCTTGATAATTCAATGGGGTGTGTGCTGGGGCAGCATGACGAGTCTGGCCGAAAAGAGCACGCTATTTACTACTTGAGCAAAAAGTTTACCGACTGTGAGTCTCGTTACTCACTGCTTGAGAAAACTTGCTGCGCTCTTGTATGGGCTGCTCGCCGGCTGAGACAGTATATGCTGACTCACACTACTTTATTGATTTCAAAGATGGATCCCATCAAGTACATATTTGAAAAGCCCGCTTTGTCTGGGAGAATAGCGAGATGGCAAATGATCTTAACAGAATATGACATCCAGTATACAACCCAGAAAGCAATTAAGGGGAGTGTACTGGCTGATCATTTGGCACACCAACCTGTGGACGATTATCAATCATTGAACTTTGATTTTCCGGACGAAGACATCATGGTGGTAACTGACTGTGAAGTACCTGGACCGGATGAAGGACCTGAGGAAGGATCCCGATGGTCTATGCATTTTGATGGAGCCTCCAATGCTTTGGGTAACGGCGTCGGCGCTGTAATCATATCTCCCAAGGGGACTCATACTCCACTCACCGCCCGATTATGTTTCAGCTGCACCAACAACATGGCAGAATATGAGGCATGTATCATGGGTTTACAAGCTGCAATCGACCTGAGGATCAAGTTTCTAAGTGTCTTCGGAGATTCCGCTCTCGTGATCAATCAGATCAAAGGCGAGTGGGATACGAAACACCCGAATCTCATTCCTTACAAGGAGTATGTGTCGACCTTGCTCCCTCACTTTGAAGAGATAACTTTTGAGCACTTCCCTAGAGAGGAGAATCAGCTAGCGGACGCACTAGCCACGATGTCTTCAATGTTCAAAGTTAAATGGGACAATGAGGCTCCTCAAATCACAATCTGGAAATTGGATGAACCGGCTTACTGCTGCGAACTCGAGGCTGAGAAGGTGACTGAAAAACCCTGGTATCACGAGGTGAAGAGGTACTTGGAAGCCCAGGAATACCCTGAAGGTGCATCTGTCAATGATAAGAAGTTCATGAGGAGATTTGCTGCAAAATTCTTCCTCAGCAACGGCATTCTCTACAAACGGAATTATGATTCAACTTTGTTACGTTGTGTGGATAAGGCTGAAGCAGAGAAAATTATGATGGAACTGCATGAAGGAACAGTTGGAACCCATTCCAGTGGACACACCATGGCTAAGAAAATCCTTCGGGCAGGATATTTCTGGTCCACGATGGAAGCCGATTGTTACCAGCACTCCCGAACTTGTCATAAATGCCAGATCTATGCTGACAAAGTGCATATCCCTCCGGTTCCTTTGAATGTCCTGACGGCACCTTGGCCTTTCGCAATGTGGGGCATCGATATGATCGGTGAGATCCGACCAACGGCATCCAACGGGCATCGCTTCATCCTGGTGGCAATTGACTATTTCACAAAATGGGTCGAGGCAGCTTCCTATGCCACGGTAACCAAGAGCGTCGTGGCGCGATTCATCCGGCATAATCTGATTTGTCGGTACGGAGTCCCAGAAAGAATCATTACGGACAATGGTACCAACCTCAATAACAAAATGATCACTGAACTCTGTGAACAATTCAAGATACAGCACCACAATTCTTCCCCCTATCGGCCGAAGATGAATGGGGCTGTAGAGGCAGCCAATAAAAATATCAAGAAAATTGTGCAGAAGATGACAGTGACCTATAAAGATTGGCACGAGATGTTACCGTTCGCTCTTCATGGGTACCGCACCTCAGCGAGGACGTCAACCGGGGCCACTCCTTTCTCCTTGGTCTACGGCATGGAGGCAGTCTTGCCAATTGAAATCCAGATACCCTCTCTTCGGATAATGAAGGATGCAGACTTGAATGAAGATGATTGGATCCAAACTCGACTTGATCAACTAAATCTAATTGACGAAAAAAGGCTCACTGCTATCTGTCATGGTCAAACGTATCAAAAACGGATGATCAGGGCATTTAACAAGAAAGTCAGACCGCAAGAGTATCAAGTTGGGGACCTGGTAATCAAACGCATCATCCTTCCTCAAAGTGATCCCCGGGGCAAATGGACCCCTACGTACGAAGGGCCATTTGTGGTTAAGCGTGTGTTCTCTGGAGGAGCCATGATCCTAACCACCATGGACGGTGACGACCTTCCTCACCCCGCCAATGCGGACATAGTGAAAAAATACTACGCATAAATAAAAGACCTGCTAGGTTGACATACCTAGGCAAAAATAAGGGCTTCCCGGCGAACCAAAAGGGTTCGGGCAAAAATAAGGGATGAAATGAATAAAAATCTGTACACCCGGCAAGTCGAAAACCTGAAAGGGCGGCTTGGGCAAAAAAGGGTATCCCGGTGGACTGAAAACCCGAAAGGGCGGTCCAGGCAAAAGTTAGGGATAAAAGCGTAACACTATGTCTCATTGGATCACTTCGCATCCGGAGTTCGGCATCAACTATCTGGCCCAAATTTCGGCATTGACCAATCAGCTTCATCTTCAGATTAGGCAGTAAGGCGATGAGACGTTCGAAAACATAAAGGCGATAGCAGAGTTGGAACCCAGTGGGATTGTTCACGTAGCTGTTTTGTTTTCTTTTTCAAAATGTAAACTCCATACTATTTGGCGATGTCCTCTTACTAGGATGTCAGTCTCTTGTACAAAAAACGCCTATTCACAGGCAAAGTTTAAATCAATGAAAATTCACTTGTCCATACAAATTGCCGTTGTTTTCCTTTTTGTTTTGTTTTGCGAAGAACGTCCAATGTTCATTTTTGATATATGCATTTGACATTAAATTGCTGATTCATGAATGTTTGCATATGAAAAAAAAAAGGAAGATTAATTACAAGTGACATCAAAGACAGGGGCAATGTGGAGTTGTCTAAATGCGGTCTAGTTGTTTTGTCCACCAAAGCACCAAGGCAGGTTCAACTGAAGAATGTGGCCAAACCATCTTAACTCCCCGCAGAGTAAAGCAAAATTCAGCAGCACTTTCCCCAAGCAGGAGTCGATTCCCCGTCGATCCTGAAAAAGGCACAACATCCCCCGGCAGGTCTTAAAAGCTCATCCCCAGTAGATTCTGCGAGCTTATCCCCGGCGAAGTACGAACGTCACGCCAAGTTTTAGTTAGAGTTATTTCCTCGCAAGGACTTATAACTGGTTTATCCTCAGCTAAAAGCCACGGAAGACCGCTCTCGGCAAAGTTCCTTCGATCCCCAGCGAAGTCTATCTTTGGTATTCCCAAGCAGAGTTTATCTTTGGGGTTCCCCAGCGGAGTTTATCATCATTATTCTCAGCGGAATCCATTGTTAAAGTCCTCAGCAGGCCTCTCATCAGAGCTTCGGCCAAGTATCTCTTCCGCAAAGCAGCTTCCCGGCCTTTCGTCAAGGATTTATTTTCCTAAGATGAAATTACACTCATAAACATGTCACATTTTCATACATCTTGCTTACATACATGATGAGACACATACAACATCAAATGTTGAACATCATGACATCATGCATATCATACATCATGACATTGCATACAGCTTACGTCTTTGCCTTTTCAGGAAAAAGACAATCTCAAAAACGACTACTTTCAACTGTCACAATTCCAGATTCGATACCTGTATCTAGCCAGGGCACATCTGAGAGTGATCAGTTTCCAGACTCGACTCCTGTATCTAGCCAGGGCACGTCTGAAGAGTTCGAAGATTCGACTCCTGTATCCAGCCAGGGCACATCTATCAGCTACAACATTTCAAGATTCGATTCCTGTATCCAGCCAGGGCATATCTGTTAACCACATTTCCAGACTCGATTCCTGTATCTAGCCAGGGCACGTCTGCAGAATTCAAAGATTCGATTCCTGTATCCAGCCAGGGCATATCTGTTAACCACATTTCCAGACTCGATTCCTGTATCTAGCCAGGGCACGTCTGCAGAATTCAAAGATTCGATTCCTGTATCCAGCCAGGGCATATCTGTTAACCACATTTCCAGACTCGATTCCTGTATCTAGCCAGGGCACGTCTGCAGAATTCAAAGATTCGACTCCTGTATCACACTAGGGCATATCTATTGACGACTATTTCCAGATTCGACTCCTGTATCCAGCCAGGGCACATCTGTGAGCAACCGATTGTAGATTCGATACCTGTATCTAGCCAGGGCATATCTGCATAAGGAGACTGAAGATCAAACACCTGTAACAAGCCAGGAAAACATCCGTCTTTCTCAAATACGCAAGTTCTCGCTAAGGAATCTCTTATGCGATCGACACTTCCAAATGGCATCTATAAGCCCATCTCCCTATCCACCATCTCTCCAAATGGCATCCATAAGCCCATTCCCGACACCACATTGTTGAGACTCCAGCATGCGAGTGCAAATTTCCGGGCACTCTAGTGTCCAATCTCCTTTTACCCTCGAGTCACGAAAGGCAAACTTGCCAATCTAACTCTTCAGGTCCAAGAAGATTGAACAGGGGCAACTGTTGTACCCCAAAATTTGCCCTCCCATTTCCTCAACATTTTTCTCATCACAAGACATTTAAAGATCAAAATACAATTAGGGTTTCCTCTGCTCAAGACTTCTCCTTGCACTGTGGACTCAAATTAGGGTTTGTGTTTGCCTAAAGATGTTTTGACCTAAAATACCTAAGATGACTTTCATGCTTCATATTGGACTCCCAAGTTTACCCATACCAAGTTTCAAGTCTTGATTCCAAGTTTTTCCCTGTCAATTGGACAGTTGACCTAGAAATCAGCTGTATTGGGGAAAAAGTCAACTGTGGCCAATTGACAGTCAAACCTCATGAAATTTGATCCACATCAACATTATGAACTCACATGGACCATTTGATCAAGTTTGAATCACAATTCCCCAAGAAATTTGATCAGATCACCAAAAGGGCAAAATGGTCATTTTTAGGGTTTTGACTGCACAAAGGCAATTTTTGACTGTTTGACCTAGCCAATGGCAAACCAAGCTCACATATGGACTCAAGGACCCCATGGAATTATCTTGACATGTTCATCAAGCTCAAAAGATCCCAAGTACACAAGATTGACAGTTGAATTTCCCAGTCAATTGATCAATTTTGACTGTATACTGAAAAGTCAAACTTTGACTTTTTGGTCAAAATCAAGAGTCAAGATTCATTTTTCATCAAAACATTACAAATCATGAAACTTGTTCACCAAGAAATCACAAAATGCAAATTAGGGTTTGAAAATGGAATTTTTCATAACTTAGAATTTTTCTAAGTTATGGAAAACCCTAATTTTTTCCCAACTTTGCCCCATCTTTTCACCATGATCCATTGGGATTCAAACAAAAGTCAAAACATGAAAGTTGTAGCTTGTTGCAAAATCTACAACTTTGATTCACAAAGTTTTCTCATTTGAAGCTTGTATCTCAAGTTATGATTTTTTGAATAAGGGCACTAAACCATCTTTTAACTTAGTGAAATTTGACCTATTTTGACAAGGTTTTCTACCCTACTTCAAGGCCACTTTTCATGCCCTTCCAATTGGAATTTTGATTTGCATTTCAAAGATGGATTGTAGTACACATTCCAAGCTTTCCAAAATGTCCAAGAACTCATCAAACAACCTCATAACTTGGGAGATTCGAATTTCACAAGTTGGCAAAAATTCACTTTTGTTCTTCATCAAGACATGTTCATAACCTTGCCAATTTGAATTCAGTTTGCTTTATGCTTAATTACAGGTCCTTGAACCAATCCATACTCAATAATTTAATGCATATTCAATGTGTTAAGGTCATGTTCTTTGAGTTCTAACATTGCATAATGGTTTAATCCTAAACTAGATAAAGTGGAATTTCCATTTTTGAAAAGTTTAGCTTTATGTCAAGTTTGTAATCCAACAAGTACAAAGAAGATCTGCTTAACACAAGATTATGGGCATAACACACTGATCAAGAGGAGTTGATGCAGCACATTAGGGGGTCCTATACTGACCTAGAACACCAATTTGCTTTTGATAGCTTAAGTGTGAAGAAAGGTCCATAACATATGCTATCTCTCATATCAGTAAAAAGACAGCACAAAAGATATCAAACACATTCCATAGACCACATTGAAGCTTTTGCACGAGCCATTTCCCTTTCAAACACCCTCCATCTCAGAATCATCCTCAAACTGCACAAACAGGGGTGCCCCTGCAGTTTGAGTGCAATCTCTCAATCCCTTCAAGCATTTCTGTCCAAACCTGTTCCTATACCTTCCTTACAACATATGCAAGCTATCCAGAAGCTAAGGCACGATCTGTAGTTGCTCTAACCACTTCCACCATTTTCACATCTTTGACTTGCAGGTGAAGTTCCATAGCTTGATACAAGAAGTTTCAAGACAAAGTGAGCATTGAAAAAGCATCCCTGGACTCCAAGGAAGCTTTTCCAATCATTACATTGCACTGAAAGTCTCTCATTCTCCACATAGAAGTTCAACTGCACAGGTAAAAGTTTGAATTCGTATCTCTCTTATTAGGCATCTTTAGTCTTAAGTTTGTGAAGAAACAAAGTCCTACTCATAGCCCTGAACATGTACATAGCTTTACTTTTCATTTCTTTTGTCTGAGTGAAGAGAATTTTAGTTCTGAAAATGGTAGAAAAACTAGGTCAGAAAAGAGGGGGAGAGAAATTCTCTTTCATCTTGGAGAGATAGGTCATGTTCTTTATATGGTTGAAACCGTCTCTTAATGCTCTACACTTTTCATGTTATGAGTTTTGCTTGAAAGTCCAGGAATCCAGAGTTAGAAAACGCGTGTTCTGTGAGAAGAAAGATGTACAGAGGTTGAAGAAGAAGTGATCTGGGCTGGGCCTGGATTTGTTTCCTTTTCACACCCCATTTTTTTGGTTTACACCCCCTGAGCCCATTTGTTTATTTTTCAACATTTTTGACTTTTTCTTTTTGGGTTGACTTTGTTTATTTTTTCTCATGCCATTAAAATTTTTAAAATATTTTTTCCATCATTTTTTGGTATTTATGGCATATTTGTTTGTTTATTTCTTTTATTTATATACAAATATATATATATACACTATTATTAAAATAAATAGAAAATAATGTAGATACATTTTTATTTTTATTTTTACTTTCTGAAAATATTTCACACAAAAAAATACTTTTATTTATTTTATTAAAATATTAAATAAATATTTATTTTGTATAATACTCATTTAGGGTTTAATATATATATATATATACATGTTTATTAATATATTTAAGATAAAAATATAAAATACTTGATTTTCTTCATTTTTATTAATATTTGATACAAAAATACTTTTTTCACAAAATACTTCATTTTATTTTATTTTTGTACATAATAAATAAATAGTAGAATTAAATTAGATAATATTACTTCTTATATAAAAATTAGGGTTTCTTACCCTAAGTTTCAAAATACTAAAAAATAAATACATTTTTATTTCTTTTTCCTTTTACATAAATATTTTCTCATACACATAAAAAAAAAAACTTTCTTTTTTTTTACATTTTACATATTTATTTTATTTACATTTAAATTATGCAATTTATTTACTATGCAAATATCCAATTGTTGTAATAATCTAGATTTAAATTCTTGTCTATATCCCCATTTGAACATTTGTACCCCCCTTCCCATATTTGGTTGTGTAATAGCTTAGTAATTTTAATTTCGCACTTTATTGCTTTCTAAATAATAACATGCTAGAATTAGGGTTTGTATGCGAAAAAACGATAAAAAAATAGTTTGACCTAATACAAGACAAACAAGCATGAAAATGGACACACAAATCACACTTGCACCCCCTAGGGTATTCCACTTGTTGCCTTCAAATAAATGGGCCATATTGTATGTTGAACATCTTTGGGCAAAGCAAACAGTTTGAATGATCATAGTCCCTCGATAAAACTTTTCAAAACAAACAAAACAAATGATCAAGTCCCTTAGAGAAATTGCCCAAAGACATTTAACGTTGTTACAATTATGGTCTAAACGATGACCCGCGCCTGTCCCTTTCACATCCTAACACAAGGTTGCCCACCAAATACAATGGTGGTGCAAACTTGTTAAAAGGGTTAAAGTATAGCAATAATCTTTTGAGAAATTTAGGAGTAGATAACCTCTTAGTTACTTGAACCAACTTGCAAAACAAAACACTTGCCTATTTTTCAAACCACACTTCACTACACTTTCAAAACAACTTTCAAAAAACAAATGAAAACCTTTTCAAAAGACATACATCTTTGTATACATCCCCACATGGATCATTGCAAAGGTTGCCACCACATTGGCCTCTTTTCAAAACATTTTCAAAACCCACACACTCAAGCACCATTTAAAACAATTGAAAACAAAAGGCAAGTGATCTAAGCAAGTAACTAAGAGCCCATGGATAACCATGGATAGAAAGGGTGCTAATACCTTCCCTTTCTATAATCTACTCCCCGAACCCAAGAAAACATCTCAAAAGGTTTTTGCTGTGCTTTTTAACCTTTCCTTAGGATAAAATAAAAAGTCGGTGGCGACTCTTGCTAACCGCAACATTTGCGAATACAAACGCAAACCTCAAGTCAGTTCTCCCACCGTATCACAACAATCATGTTGGAGAATTTGTCGTGATCACTCAACCATTACAAATCCTTTTGAAAGATGAATGCTTGTGATAACTCAACTGAAACTTAGGACAGGAGAATATCACGAAAGGGGTGGGCAGAAAATAACTTGAGCCTTGAAAAAAAAACTTTTTTCTAAGAAAACCTCGAACCAGGCCACGTTACAACCTCTAAAAGTCCTAACTGAAACAAGGGTTTAACTTGAAAGCATATTAAAATAGGATAACGTTTCCTAAACTCCCCAAATGTGTGTTGCACATCCATGTTGGTATCTTATCACCCGCATCTTGACTCGTTTTTTTCAAAAAAGGAAGAAAAGTTTTAAAATTTTTGCACTCTAGCCAGTGATTCATTCACAACAGAGATGCGACACCTTGTTAAGATTTTCAACTTCAAAGGCTTAAATAATCGTCGCATCAGGTCTGTCATTCCCAAAATAAACATCTTCCTGCATGTAAAACATTTGTCTGACATCAAGAAAAGAGTTTACACGTCGAACGCCTGTAAAGAGCTTAATGATTGTCAAGAAGGGAATATTTGGACAGAGCCCATGTATGATTAGTGAAGTTTCTTATCCCCAGTGAAGTTTCGTTTCCACAACGAAGTTTTATTGCCCCACGAATCTTCTTTCAAAAGCTTCATTCTAAGACTTCAAGTTTGGGCATGTCGCACATCCCCAGTGGATTCGTTTAAATGGGAACTCACTTTCTGAAGAAATTTTAACTCCCCAACAGAATTGCCAACAAAGATCCCTCGCCATGACCTCTCATTTCCCAGCTGATCTTCTAACCAGGGCATCCTTATGTTAAGATCTTTCCTTATCCTCAGTGAGGTCGATACTGTGTGACTATCTGCATGATCCATCCAAAGGTTGCATTCCAAGAAAAATATCTCTCAAACAAATTCTTCAGCAGAGTTCTGTCTCCCCGGCGAAGTCTCGTCTCCTCAACAGAGCTTTGTTCCCCCAGCAAAGGTTTTCACCTCTCACGTCGGGTTTTATTGTCTTGATATCATCCTCAACACGGCTGCGCGCTTTCTTTTCCAGAGATTACAAACTTACCCTGATCTTCTCTCTCAAATGCCTGATCTTTGGATGGCGCCCTTCTTCAGAATCTACAGTGTCGATCTGATCTTCTATAGGAGTTTGTAATTTATTTTTGCAGCTCCTGTCAATGTTTGTGGCTCGTTTCTACTGGTTGCTCGGATGTTATTCCCCGCAAAGTTTCATCTCTTCGAGGTTCCCTCTTTAGTGGTTCCCCGTATTTTTCTCCTCTCCTTTGGATTTTGCAATTTATTTTTACAAGTTTTTTCAGATCCTGATTGCTTGGTCAGTGGCTTCCCAATTGGCCATTCCCCAGTGGAACTTTTAAGAATTCATCATCACATTACATCTACCTAAACACGTAGCATTTCCATTATATGGAGCATTGCGCTAAAATAATTCAAACATACATCGGAACATAAGCTATTATTATTTCTTTCATCCCTAGTGATTTTTGCTAATACTTCGGATTAAATCCCCAGCAAGGTCTTCGTCCTCATTATCTCAGTTTCCTCCCCATACCAATATCCTTCTGACGTCAATCTTTTGTTTGTTTGAGTGTCTACTTTTGACTATAGTTCAGTTTCGCCCTGGCACGGTCTTCTCGGGTTTAGTCTTCACTACCCTCTTCGGTTCATTCCAATGTCTATTGACGCACCTTTAAAATACCAGTTTCATCTTGATATTCGCTTTCAGCAGGTTTTTTAGGTGTACGCCCTAATCTCCTTGTTTTGGGTCGAGCTCGAGTTTCGTCTCCTCACCTTGTGCATGAAATCCAGTTTCGTCCCGGTACTCATCTAGTTTAGTTTCGCCTAACTGGTTATTGAGTCGAGTTTCGTCTCGTCTTTGTTTTCATACCTTGGACCCTTTGACGGTGTTCGTTTACCGAGTGCAGTGTTCGTACTGCATCCCTGGTTTGAGATCAGTCTCTTTTGTTCCTTGGATTCTTCTATCAGTTTTCGTCACTGTTTATCCATCAATCTGAGACTAGCAGGTGCTCTGAGAAACATGCACTCTCATCATTTTGCTATGGGTCTAGTTTTTCCTCGTTACCCGTGCGTGAAATCCAGTTTCGTCCAGGTACTCATCTGGTTTAGTTTCATCTAACTGGTTATTGAGTCGAGTTTCTTCTCGCTTTTGTTTCTCATTTCTGGGATTCTTTCAGTTCCTTCATACTGTCTATCTTGGTTGAGATTAGCAAGTGTTCCTAGAATCACGCACTCTAGCCACTTTGCTTTGGGTCGAGCTCATAGTTTCGTCTCCTCACCCGCGTACGTTTTCTTTTCTAGAGCTTAGTTTCGCCTATACTCTGTGGTTTGAGTTTTATCTCACCTTCTTTTGAAGCCCAGTTTTGCCCTGGCACGTTTGTCCGGAAGTTTAGTTGCGTCTACTCTTCTTTTGTTTTCATTCTGCTTCAACCTGCGTTACAAGTTTCATTCTGACGCATGTCTTGGGGGTTTTCTGCTTCTTTTTCTTTCTTCTTCAAGAGTGTAAATTTTCGGGTTCTTTCGTATTCAATCATCTTCAACCCTAGACGCTCGAAAGTTGTCACTTTTCTCACTTATCATGTTGAAGATATTTGAATAGGGGCAGTTGTTGCACCCCAAAATTTACCCTCTTGATTTATGCTTATGTTTCATCATGAATATCATATTGCATTGCATTCATACATTGAGATAGGATCAAAGTAATTTGGTTATCAAGTCTTCCTCAAGCTTTGAAGGTTGATTGCATTGACAAGTTGCTCAAGTAGAATCTTATCATCTAAACTTCTGGATCTTTCAAGCTCAAAAGTTATTGCATATCTCAAGATTTTTTATCCATCTCTTTGGATCATCAGAGGATTGAAGTTTGAGATTGATTATAAGAGGGATCACTCTCTTGATTCACCATTCAAATTAGGGTTTTGTTTGATAAAGATTATTGATCAATATACAAGTTTTGATTTGGAAGCTATATCATCTCATTGATATTTGGAAGGTCTTAGTACAAGAAATTGGTCATGATGCCCAGAGGATTTGAAGTTTTGAAGATGGTTCATTTGTCTCCTGATGTATTAACCAAAACTAGGGTTTGTGTTTTTATCAGGATTTCTTGAGAATTTTGAAGTGAAACTTTGTACATGGCCTCTACATATTTGGAAGATCATATGTTGGAAGTTTTGATCATCAATTTTGAAGGGAAGTGGATCAATTGATTCAAAGGGGCAAAATGGTCATTTTGGTCAAAATCAGTCAAAGTCAAGGTTGACCAAGTGAATTTTTGGCCAATCATCAATTCAAGGATGCACTTTTCATATTTCAAGTCCACTTTGGTCATTGGATCAAAGAGATTGAGGTTTGGGTTGAAACTTGTTCTTGAAGAAACCCTAAAAGTTTCTAATTTTGGAAAATAAGGACTTAATTTCAAAAATTCATATTTTATTCACCTTTGATCGAGAAAATGCAAATGAAGTATGCTTGGAAAGCTAAGAGGATGATCTTTCATCTCCTTTTGGTCTCATCTCCAAAATGGCAAGGAATCAAGAGTTATAAAGCTTGGAAGTCACAAAATTATAAGTCATTTTCCAAATTTAGTGAATTTCAAGCTAAATTTTGAGGACCTTAATGGATTCAATTTCAAAAACTCAAAACTAAGAGATAGTAGATATTTTCAATACCTTTCCAAATTATGCTCATTTGTGTCAAAATTCAAAAGTATGAGCAAGTTATGAGCTTTGGAATTTTGAGGCATTTTATTGAAATTTGACAAATATGCAAAATGGCCAATTCATGAGAACTCAAGTTTCAGCCATTTCTAATCCAGCCCATGACCTATTCGTGACTTGCTAAGGCCCATAATGCCAGCTATTTCATGCTCCATGGACCATGGTGTTTGTTTGGGTACAAAAATGACAAACTTGCTCAATTTGGCAAATTCATCCATACTCTCTCATTTCAAATGATCATGACCTGGCACTTTGAGGATTTATTTCTGAGTTTATTTGGCTCATAAAATGCAAAGAAAATGAAGAAACACATGAGCAAATGGCTGAGGCCCATGTGCACTCATTTTTTGGCCAAATCTTCCAAACTTGCCCCTTAACAGTTTTGAGGACCAATTTCCTCTTCTAACCTTCTCTACTCACACTATATAATGTATTGCAAGCCTCATTTCATGCAGAACACGCTCCATTCATCACAAATCCAGATCTGAACTTTTTTTGCTATTGCTGAAGTTTTCTTCGATTCTCTCATCTTCTTCGCGCATTCATCAAATTTCCCGTGGATTCATCTTTCTTGAAGTGTGTAGATCAAGATCATGGAGTTTGTTGGCTTCTGGAATTAAGGAATCAAGGTTTCCAGTTTCACATTGAGGTGAGATTTTTGAACTTCGATTTGCTTTGTTTAGCATGATTTGATGAATTATTCCATATTCATGATGTATTAGCTGGCCAGACAAATAGGTCTGAGGTATACTTTGTGTTTGATTTGAGCTTGAATCATGTTTTGGAGTTTCTGAAACTCTGTGTGCAGATTATTTTTTTGATTTTTCATGAGCTTCGTACTGGATCTACACTTGATGATGTTGCTTGATTCGAGTTGCTATGGATTCTTTGTTATGCTAGCTTTAATTTGCCCTTGATTTCATAAAAAATGGTGTGAAATTGAGTATGTTATGTTGATCTAAACATGAGCCCTAGGACTGAGTGTTACGCGCGTTTTTGAGTTTGACCAAAGGTTGAAGATGATGTGGTGGCACTATATGATTGGTCCATCTTAATTTTTGTCTTTTTTGAATTATTTGTTTTATTTGGTATTTTGTTTGATTTTATTTTCTGATCAAAACATTTTCAAAAATCATGAAAAAATTACCATAGGCCAATAAATTTTTTTTAGTATTTGTCATTTTTTTTTGGAATTTTTAAAAAATGTTTTGATTGGTTCAAAATTTCATAAGTTTAAATAATTTTTTGTTTAAAGATTATTTTTATTTTAATACTTCTTTGATCTAAAAAATTCCACAAAAAATGTTTTGGACTCTCAAAATAATGTAGAATTTGATTCTGATTTTGGTTTAGCATTTTTCCCATTTTTTATTAGAAGTTTAAGTTGAAAAGTTTATTTGAAATATTTGTTTCATAATTTTGGTTTTAATACTTCCTTTAATCCAAAAAATTCAGAAAAAATCATGTAAGCTTGTTTTTAATCATGGAGTCTGAATATAATTTCATTTTTGACCTTTTGGTTATTTTTGGCTAGGGTTTGCATTTTTTCCATTAAATAATAGTTTAATTGTTAATTGTTTGTTTATTTTTTATTTTAATATTTCCTTTAATTCAAAAATTCCACAAAAATCAGGGATGTGTGTTTTTAATTCTAATATTTGAATATAATTTTGGTTGGACATTTTTCTGAATTTTTGATTAAATTTCTATTTTGGGATGTGATTATTTGTTTAATTGTCTAATTGTTTGAATTTAATTTCATTTTTGACTTTTCTTCAATTCAAAAAATGTGAAAAAATATATTTTATGACATTTAGGGTTTCTTGGTGATTTGTATGATCTTGGTTTATATTGTTTTAATTTTGATCTTACTTAATCAATATTTAAGATTAAAAGTCAAAAATTAGGGTTTTGTTGCTTATGGTGCAAGTTTCATTTTCAAAACCATTATGCCCTGGATTTTCAATAGAATTCAAGTCTTGATTAGGGTTCATGAATGTATTGAGGATCTGAAAAACATTTTCTTGAATTATTTAACTTGGTTTGACATTTTTCCACAAATTATTTTAAAAACTTGTCTAGTTTGGTAGCTTTGCAAACTAGTCTTGAACTTTGGGCCTCATTTGATCTCCTCCCCAATCATTCATGAACATAAGATTGGCATTCTGACTTCTAAACACTTCAAGGATGCTAAGAAATTTTTGGTTTGAATTATGGAATCTTGTTTCTTTTTTTAATGTATATTTGAAGTGAAGGTACCCAATTAATGTTGTATCTTGTTGCAATTTGTTTGATGGCCAATGAACTTGAGTGATGCCTATAATTGGGCACCTAATATCATATTGATTCTGATTATCCATGATAGCTTAAGCCATTTCATTTAATGCCTCATGTTTGAATGTTTGAACCTTCTAATGCATTGTGTGGGATTCATCTTCTATTGTGCATGTGAGTTGTGGTTGAATTAATTGTACATGATTGAAATGTGTTTGCCCCTGACTTACATGGTCTTTGATGGTATTCTTTTCAAGCTCCCATGATCCTTGATTGATATTCAATTGTTAACTCAATATGGTGATAGAAAGGAGCAACATTCCTCTATTTCTTTTGACCTAATTGTGCATGTGCCAGTTTCCTCTTGTCTATCATATCTAATATTTGATAATTGTTATCATGTTGTGCTCACTTCATCATGTTGCATCCATCCCTTATGTGAGTCATCATTCACCTTATGGAATATTGACTTGTCTGTTGAATGTGTGAGGTACTTTGAGAAAGTTTCCACTTTTGGCTTAAAGCTATTGTGTTTCACTTTATTTGTGGAACACGATTTATTATATTGGCGCCATTCTTGTGCTTGGCATGTTTGATGGTTTATGCAAGATATACATACATATAATTGTGAATGCTATACATTGCCCCTGGGATCTGTTCATATCTGTTAAATTACTTACATCCTGATGGTGTAATTTCTGACTTGGTTTGTCTACTGATGCCAGCTTGCTTGAAGATCTCTGGGTTTCTTTTATTCTTGCTCAGTTACTACGGATAGATATCCGTTTGGTATTGCACTATTTCTTTTCTTCCATATTCATTATGTATAGTTCTTTGATTGCATGATGGGACCTCTGTCGCTGATATATGTCAGGAGGCCCTCTGGTTTTTTTCTTATGCATGTGTTGTGTTGATTTTGATCGATGAGTCACTCAATTTAGAAATTGAGATCACGACTTCGCTCTTATTGCATGTTCCCTATAGGATGTTTATTGCTTTTCTTCTTTAATTATTGATCGATGAGTCACTCAATTTAGAAATTGAGATCACGACTTCGCTCTCATTGCATGTTCCCTATAGGATGTTTATTGCTTTTCTTCTTTAATTGTTGATCGATGAGTCACTCAATTTATAAATTGAGATCACGACTTCGCTCTCATTGCATGTTCCCTATAGGATAGTTTTGTTAAGCTTCCTTTAAAATGTAAATTAGGGTAGGGTTTTCCTTTATCCTCAACCTTAGGGTCAACCACTGTATGATAACACTAGGGATAGTACTAGGCTAGTTTCCCTTAGTTGATTTTTCCTTTCTATGCATTCTGCATCTTAAAACAAAAACTGTTTTCTTGGAAAATCATAGAAACATTTCTAAAGAACTTAAACCTTTCTTCAGAGTAAAAGATACAAACCAATCTTAATTTGTCTGTGTGCCTCTTGGCTTTGCTTTTAAACCTGGTTAATCGATGTCTCACCATCTTACATTTGTTTGAAGTCGATGTTTCACCATCGCACATGTTTGATTATCCTACTTTGATTCTCAATTTCATTGTCAGGTGTGATTGTTCTGTCATCTGTTTTATTGATGTTTCGTCATCTTTGCCATGATATCTTTGTTACCTCTTAGTCGATGTTTCGCCATCGTACATTTGTTTGAAGCCGATGTTTCGCCATCGCACATGTTTGATTATCCTACTTTGATTCTCAATATCATTGTCAGGTGTGATTGTTTTGTCATATGTTTTATTGATGTTTCGTCATCTTTGCCATGATATCTTTGTTACCTCTTAGCTGATGTTTCGCCATCCCACATGTTTGATTATCCTACTTTGATTCTCAATATCATTGTCAGGTGTGATTGCTTTGTCATCTGTTTTATTGATGTTTCATCATCTTTCCCATGATATCTTTGTTACCTCTTATCCGATGTTTTACCATCACACATTTTTTTGAAGCCAATATTTCGCCATCGCACATGTTTGATTATCCAACTTTGACTCTCAATGTCATTGTTAGGTGTGTTATTTTACCATTTGATGTCTCGCCATCTTTGACATGTTACTTTGTCATCATTTAGTTGATATTTTACCATCTCATTTGTTTTTTTGTATTCGATGTTTCGCCATCTTGATTGTTTTTGCTGTCTTAATTAAAAAATACAAACCAACCAAAACACGTAAGCCGAACTACGGCTGCTCTGATTCCTTAAAAGGGATACGTAGGCATTGGGGTAGGGCCCAACCGAGCATAATTTTTATTTTCCCTACATTATTTTCTTTTTTCTTTCGCATGCATTCCCTTTTCAGTTGTAAGCCATAGACATAGGATTTTACCACACCCATTAGATTAGACAACAAGAGTGGATACCGTAGAGTACTACGGGCGTGTGGGGTGCTAACACCTTCCCCTCGCGTAACAGACTCCCTTACCTGATCTCTCGGTCAAAAGACTGTGATTTCTACCTTTTCATGTTTTCTCGATGTTTACCTTTCCCTTTCGATGGGATAAAAGACGTTCGGTGGCAACTTCATTGATGTTTCATTAACATCCAGATGACAGGTTCCGACCGTACGGTTTCATAGATCACATTTATTTTGCTTTCATTGTTTGACTTGCTTGCTTTACATTTTGGTTCTTTGTTTGGGCTTGTTCTAATCCTCTACCCGGATTTGGGATACCTTATAGGTAAGTAGCAATACGTTGTGGAAATTGTGTGGGGTATACCGACATGGTATAAGCAATAGCTACGTTAGTGTGACACATTTGTGGGTATCGGTAGCCCTTGAGTAGTCGAGGAGAATACGGGGCCGTTGAGTGGTGTCATAAAGCACTAACTGACTTTTAGAACCTTTACTTGACCAACTTGGCCATTAGGACATAGTGAGATAACCGGCTTTGGTTTAGTTTGAAGTTGGTTGATACTCGATACTACACTCATTGAGGTTTGACTTATCTGGATATTTCAGTCGCCGTGAAAGAGGCTTGTGCTGAAATAATGCCCGAGAAGACAGATCAGTGATATTGAGATCCCTTAGAACCCGGTTACTATTTCTAGGACAGGTTTGAGCCAACTAAACTTCAAGAGGGTACTTACCTATGAGACTCCGTACAAGCCTAAACCTAAGGACTTGTTTGCCTTGTTTGTATATACTTACTTGTACATAACATCATAAACATCATAACATCATACTCATAATCCCTAACCATTTCAAGGATTTTTGGGATTTATCTTTGTTCTGTTTTGTAGGACATGGCTTATATCCGCAGGAATACTATCCAAGTTAATATCGTAAGAATTCCTCCTCAACTCAAAGAGTTAGCATCAAGGGTCCCTAGGAATTCTTCATTCACCGAAAGACATGGTCGCCTCCTAAACTTGGTTACCTCCAACACTGATGAAGATATGATGAAGGTGCTTTTCCAATTCTTTGATCCTCTACACCATTTCTTCACTTTTCCTGATTATCAACTTGTGCCTAATCTAGAAGAATTCTCCCAACTCTTGAGGATTCCCATTCTCAATCAACTACCCTTCAACGATACAGAAAGAGATCCAAAACCTGAAGAGATTGCCTAAGCACTACACTTGCAATAATCTGATATCACAACTAATTAGGAAACAAGGAGTAGTGTCAAAGGTTTCTTAGCTAAGTTCATGTTCGAGAAAGCTCAAGATTGTTGGAACTCTCTGGACTTGCAAGCTTTTGAAGAAATCATTGTCCCTTCTCATCTATGGGATGGTTTTGTTTCCAAACCCTGACCAACTCATAGATTTAAATGCTGTCAAAATCTTCAAGTCTCGCAACCCGGTGCCTACTTTGTTGGGAGATATCCTACATTCTTTTCACTCTCGCACTATGAGTAAGAAAGGGATCCTCATGCGTTGCACTCCTCTCTTGGAAAGATGGTTTATTTCGCATCTTCCCTGATCTGTGTTGAAGAACAAGCAAGGTTTGAGGTGGTCCCATAGGTTGATGACGCTCAGAAATTCAGATGTTCATTGGTGTTCTCGATCCTTGAAGAATGTTACTGTCATCGACCATTATGGAGAATTCCCTAATATCCCTTTGCTTGGCATTAGGGGAGGTATCACTTACAACCCTTGCTTAGCCTTACGACAGTTTGGTTACGCCCGAAGGGATGGTCCACATGAGATGCTTATCCAAGGAGTGGTATTCGACTACGAAAGCAATGATCAAAGCTACCGTTAGAGGTTTATAGGAGCTTGGAGGATGGTAAGCAAAGTAGATAGTAAGACGCCGGGACACAAGAATCCCATTCCTCTCAAGCCTTACCTTAAGTGGGTATGAGCTCGTGCTCACAAACTTGTGATGCCTTATCCCTCCATCTTACTAGTTATCATGGAACCTATGGTTGAAGGAGATGTCTCATACACTGTCCTCCATCCCGACATGCCTACTTCTCTCAAAGACTTGCAAAAAGGTTGGATTCAGATGAAGGAAGAATGAGATACTTTTGAAGCTCAATTCTATGCTAGTGAGAAGAGGGTCTTGGAGCTTACAAAGCAGCTACAAGAAGAACAAAGTGTGAACGCCTACCTTGCACCGAAGAGGATGTGTTCAGTCTTTTTATCTTAGAGAGTTATTTTATAAGCCCAAGAGGCATGTTGTAATCTTTTCAAACTAATTAATGAAAATTGAAATTTGTTCATTCTTTTGTCTACAAATTTAAATTTCATAAGTCCTTGAAATCATTTGCATATACATCTTCCATGCATCATAACATGACAGGTTTTCACACAACAGGTTTCCTTATCTTTCTGTTGTTTATTTCAGCAAGATGGATCTAGAGAAAACTGTGAAGGACCTTCAGGTGCAAAACACTCAATTCCAAGAGACTCTACTAGCCCTAGTCAAGGGGCAACAAGATATGATGGCACTGTTGGCAGCCAAGAAGAGAGCTCTGGTCAACATGGGTAGAAGGTTCAAAGAGTCAGTCCGTTAGATCCCAGTAGTAGAAGACTCATATGAAGAAGATGAGAATCAGATTGGAGAAGCTAAGAGTACCCAGAATGGGTGCATCAACGGTCAAGCATCTGATGATGATTGTTTCGACGAACAGTATCCACCTGCCGATGTCAAGTACAAGCAGTTAGAAGACAGATTGAAAGCCGTTGAAATCCAAGTCGTCCCCAGTTTAGATTTTGATGATTTGGGTTTGATCTCTGGGGTTGTTATTTCCCACAAATTCAAAATACCAGTCTTTGTGAAGTACGATGGAGTTTCCTGTCCAAAACTTCACCTGAAATCTTATGTGCGTAAGATACAGTCGCACACTGCTTATAAGAAACTCTGGGTTCACTTTTTCCAAAAAACTTGGCAGGAACGCAACTAGAATGGTTTTATCAGTTAGATGGTTCCCGTATCAATACCTGGGAAGACTTAGCTACCGCATTCTACCATCAGTACCAGTATAATTCTGACTTGGCGCCAACAGGAGTTCAGTTACAAGATATGACAATGGGGAAGAATGAAGGATTTAAAGAATACGCACAAAAGTGGAGAGACTTGGCCAGTAGGGTTCAACCACCTTTGACTGATAGGGAGCATATTGACATGTTTATGGGTAATTTATCTGGTCCATTCTTTAAATTATTGGTTGGATACTCTTCTTCTGGTTTCACCGAGCTAATCTTAATCGGAGAAAGAGTTGAAAGCGACATCAAAAGAGGGAAGATCTCCATGGAATCTGCCTCCACTTCCGATACTGTCAAGAAACCTTTTCCTGAAAAGAAGGAATTCAGCGTTGTGTATGTGGAAAGGACCCGTACCAAGAAGAATGACCATTCATCTGTTAATGTTGTCTGAATCTCCAATCCAACTCCTACTCAAAGATCATCCGCTAATCATCAACGTTTTGAAACTCCGAGAAGACAATTTACGAGGATAGGAATGTCACTATCCCAAGCCTTACAACACTTACTAAAGGCTAATTTGGTGACATTACGCGATCCTCCTGCCAATCCGGATACCTCTTCACCAAAGTATAATCCGAACGCTAAATGTGCTTACCACTCAAGTAGCCCCGAGCATGAGACTGATTAATGTTGGGCCTTGAAGAATATAATTCATGATTTGATTGATAATAAGACTATTGAATTTGATCCTTCACCAACTCCGAATGTAATCACGACACCTATGCCAAACCATGACAAGGGTGTTAATGCTGTTGAAGATACGATTTTTGTCACCTCTGTTGAAGACTTGACTACTTCTCTAAAAATCATCAAAAAGAATCGATTGAAAGCCGAGATCTTCCCTGGTTGTGTGAAAGACTGTGTTTGTTGTACTAAACAACTCAATGGATGCGAAGGGCTAAAGAAAGGCATTCAACTCCTGATGGATAGCCATGAGATCCTATTCGAGAAGACTCCGCTTGCCAAAAGTTTGACTAATAAATGTGAATATCTCTCCATTATCACCATCTCAAACAAGTCTTTTAGGATCTCCTCCAAGGGTACTATCAGGATTTCAAATGAACCAACTGTTGCTCCCTTAATAATTACCAATCCCGGACCAATTCCCTACTCTTCAAACAAGGAAGTACCATGGAACTATGGTGTTGAGGTGTTTTACCATGGGATAAAACAAGACGCTTGGATTGAAGAAGACAAAGCCGACGATGTTGGTAACATAACTGGATCAAGTAAGGTAACCCGAACTAGGAGAATCCTTTCACCCAATATCTCACCACCAGTTGTTACAAAGGCACCCATCCGCATCAGTACTGCTAGGCCAGGTACTGATACAAGAGAGAAGGAGAAAGTTGTTGAGCCGGTCGTGACAGAAATACCCGCAAAGGACGTTGCTGATGGAGAACCCTCCGCTCGTGAGATGGATGAAATCTTGAAGATAATAAAAAGGAGCAATTTCAAGATTGTGGAACAGTTGGGGCAAACCCCTTCTAAGATTTCTATGTTGTCGTTGCTACTCTGTTCTGACGCCCATGCTCTGATATTAATCAAATTCTTGAAAAAGGCTCATGTCCCTCATGAAACCACAACGGACCAATTTGAGAATTGTGTGGCAAGCCTGATGGCTGATAATGGCTTGGGATTTTCATATGCTGGCGTAACACCACTGAGGAAAGTTGTTGAGCCGGTCGTGACAGAAATACCCGCAAAGGACGTTGCTGATGGAGAACCCTCCGCTCGTGAGATGGATGAAATCTTGAAGATAATAAAAAGGAGCAATTTCAAGATTGTGGAACAGTTGGGGCAAACCCCTTCTAAGATTTCTATGTTGTCGTTGCTACTCTGTTCTGACGCCCATGCTCTGATATTAATCAAATTCTTGAAAAAGGCTCATGTCCCTCATGAAACCACAACGGACCAATTTGAGAATTGTGTGGCAAGCCTGATGGCTGATAATGGCTTGGGATTTTCATATGCTGGCGTAACACCACTGAGGAAGAACAATAATAAATCACTACATGTTTCTGTCGAGTGCAAATGGACTACCTTAGCACATGTTCTGGTCGACACCAGTTCTTTTTTAAACATGATACCAAAGGGGGCGTTAGACCGTTTAGACTATGAGGGTTTAGTCTTGAAGCCAAGTAATATCATTGTAAGGGCGTTCGATGGATCAAAAAGGATAGTTCATGGGGAGGTAGATCTTCCAATCAAGGTGGGCTCACAAATTTTCAATTCCACCTTCTACATCATGGATATTCGTCCTGCCTATTCTTGTTTGTTGGGTCGCCCTTGTATCCATAAAGCTGGGGCAGTAACCTCAACTCTCCATCAAAAACTCAAATATACGGTCAAGGGAAGAATTGTCACCGTCTATGGAGAGGAAGAGTTTATGGTAAGCCACTTCAACTCTTTCAAGTACGTGGATATAGATGGAGAATTCATTGAGACCCCATGTCAAGCCTTTGAAGTTGTGCCACCAATGGTTGCTGCTACCAAATGTTCCTCTGATGAGTCCAAAGCTGTTAAAGTCGTGCAGAAGATGGTTTTAGTGAAAGATGCTCGTGCGGCAATTGAAGAAGGAAGCTTTGATACTTGGGGGAAAATCCTCGATATCCCATTCAAAGCGGACAACTTTGGTTTGGGTTTCACTGTGAAGGCTCAGAAGGAAGTGAGACGTGCTCGTGCAGGGAAGCCACCTTGTCGTATTGGAAGCCATGAAGTTAACGATGTGGGTGATTCGGATGATGAAGTTGCATTTGAAGATTGGGTGTATCCTACTACAACGGAGCTGGAGAACTGGCATGCAAAGGACTTCGTGCCCATCTCCTTCATTGAGGAGTAATCTACTTGTTCATTGCTTTTCTTTCAATTCAAGAACATTTTGTCTGTAATATTTAACAATGAGTTTTAAGCCATGTGCCTGGCCCAGGGCACTTTGGTCCATTTGTCAAAGGTTTTATTTATGTTCTTCTAATCATATGATAATTCAATAAAAATCATTGGACTCTTTTGAATTCAAATATTTGTGTTCATTGTCTTTCTTTTTCTTCAAATAAATTTTTCAAAAAAATAGCCATGTATCTTACATGCACACACATGCACACACACACACACACACACACACACACACACACACTTGCAAGTTCTCATCCACTATGGATCTTGTTTCTAATGACTCTACTATTGTCGAATATGACTTTGAATGTCCAATTAACCAAGCCAAACACGAAGGCGAAGAAGATTGAGAAATACCAGGAGAACTAGCCAGACTTCTATTACAAGAGGAAAAAGCTATTCAGCCACACGAAGAGTCAGTTGAAGTCATTAATCTGGGTATTAAGACAGACAAGAAGGAAATCAAGATTGGCACTATCTTGGAAAGCAGGGTCAAGGGAAGGTTGGTTCAGATGTTGCATGATTATGTGGAAGTATTTGCTTGGTCTTATGAAGATATGTCAGGGTTGGATACTGACATCATAGTTCATCGGCTGCCGACAAAAGAAGATTGTCCTCCTGTTAAACAAAAGGTTCGTCGTATGAGGCCTGACATGTCTGAAAAGATAAAAGCTGAAGTGATGAAACAATTTGATGCAGGGTTCCTAGCTGTGACATATTACCCCCAATGGGTTGCCAATATGGTGCCAGTTCTAAAGAAAGACGGAAAAGTCTGCATGTGCGTAGACTATAGGGATCTGAATAGGGCAAGCCCCAAGGATGATTTCCCTCTACCACACATTGATTTCTTAGTCGATAATACTGCTCAGCATAAAGTCTTCTCTTTCATGGATGGCTTCTCAGGCTATAATCAGATAAGGATGGCTCCCAAAGACATGGAGAAGACTACTTTCGTCACGCAATGGGGCACCTTCTATTACAAGGTCATGTCGTTCAGATTGAAGAATGCAGGGGCAACATATCAAAGGGCTACAATAGCTTTGTTTCATGATATGATTCATCATGAAATAGAGGTATATGTGGATGATATGATTGCCAGATCACAAACTGAGGAGGAACATCTTGATCACCTGTATAAACTATTCGAAAGGTTGAAAAAATACAAGTTGAGGTTAAACCCTAACAAGTGCACATTTGGAGTACGATCTGGAAAGCTTTTAGGTTTTGTTGTCAGCAATAAAGGCATTGAAGTTGATCCTGCCAAGGTAAAGGCCATCCAAGAAATGCCAGTTCCTAATTTTGAAAAGGAAGTTATTGGATTCTTGGGTCGTCTCAATTACATCGCCTGCTTCATATCTCACTTGACTACTACTTGTGAGCCAATCTTCAAACTCTTGAAGAAAGATCAGGTAGTCAAATGGAATGATGAATGCCAAGCTGCGTTCAATAAAATCAAAGAATACCTGCAAGAACCTCCAATTCTCATGCCTCCAGTTGAAGGAAGACCCTTGATTATGTACTTGACAGTATTAGAGAACTCTATAGGGTGTTTTTTGGGATAACATGACAAGTCTGGCCGAAAAGAGCATGTTATTTATTACCCGAGCAAAAAGTTTACCGACTGTGAAACCAAATATTCACTGCTCAAGAAAACTTGTTGTTCTCTGGAATGGGCTGCTCCCCGGCTAAGACAATATATGTTAACTCATACCACTCTGTTGATTTCTAAGATGGACCCAATCAAGTACATCTTCGAGAAACCTGCTCTTTCCGGACGGATAGCAAGATGGAAAATGATCTTGACTGAGTACGATATTCAAAACACGATGCAAAAGGCTATCAAAGGAAGCATACTAGCAGATCATTCGGCCCATCAATCTGTCGATGATTATCAGTCTATGAACTTCGACTTCTCAGATGAGAACATCATGCTGATGACCGACTGCGCGATACCTGGACCGTATGACAGACCTGAACAAGGATCTCGATGGACTATGGTCTTCTATGGGGCTTCCAATGCCTTGGGTAATGGAATTGGTGATGTGATCATCTTCCCTGAAGGTTGCCACACTCCTTTCACTGCCAGATTATGCTTCGATTGCACGAACAATATGGCTGAGTACGAAGCGTGCATCTTGGGTCTAAAGGTTTCCATTGATTTGAGGATCAATCATTTGAATGTGTTTAGGGACTCTGCTCTAGTAATCAGTCAAGTAAAAGGATATTGGGACACTAAGCATCCTAATCTCATCCATTACAAGGAACTTGTGCTATCCCTGATTCCCTACTTCGAAGAGATCACCTTTGAGCACTTCCCTAGGGAAGAAAATCAATTGGCTGACGCCTTGGCAACCATGACTTCAATGTTCAAGGTCAGATGGGACAACGAAGCTCCTTTGATTACCATTGAAAGATTCGACGAACCTGCACACTGCTGTGAGCTTGACACTGATGTCGAAAAGCCATGGTACCATGATGTGATGAGATATCTTGAAGCACAAGAGTATCCTGAGGGAGCATCCATCAATGACAGAAAGTTCTTACGAATATTTTCAGCCAAATTCTTCCTAAGTAACAAAATATTGTACAAGTGAAACCATGACTCTACTCTACTCTGATGTGTGGACAAGAAGGAGGCAGAGGAAATTATGGAAGACATGCACGATGGTCTCTTTGGCACTCACTGAAGCGGACATATGATGGCCAAGAAAATCTTGAGGGTTGGCTACTATTGGTCAACTATGGAGACTGATTGCCATCAAACTCTAGGACTTGTCACAAATTTCAAATCTATGCTAACAAGGTCCATGTGCCTCTTATCCCTCTGAACATCACGACCGCTCTGTGGCCATTTGCAATGTGGGGAGTTGACATGATTGGATAAATCAAGCCAACTGCTTCCAATGGACATCACTTCATTCTGGTCGCTATTGATTATTTCACCAAATGGGTCGAAGCCGCCTCATTTTCCTCAGTCACCAAGAATGTGGTAGCCAAATTCATCAAACATAACCCCATCTGCCTCTATGGTATCCCCGAAAGGATCATTACCGACAATGGGACTAACCTCAATAATGCTATAATTACTGAGCTTTGCACTCAGTTTAAGATCAAGCATCACAATTCTTCCATATAGACCTAAAATGAATGGAACAGCCGAAGCAGTAAAAAAAACATTAAGAAGATTGTGCAGAAGATGGTAGTAACCTATAATGACTGGCATGAGATGTTACCGTTTGCTTTACATGGCTACCGTACTTCAGATAGGACATCAACTAGGACATCAACTAGGACAACTCCCTTTTCTCTAGTCTACGACATGGAAGCTGGTCTTCCAGTAGAAGTTCAAATTCCCTCACTAAGGATCATGAATGAGGCAGGCCTAGGCGAAGACGAGTGGATTCAGACGTACCAAAAACTTATGATCAAGGATTTCAACAAAAAGATCAAGCCTCGAGTATATCAAGCTGGTTACTTGGTGATAAAGCGCATCATTTTACCATAAGGCGACCCCAGAGGCAAATGGACTCCCACCTACGAAGGACCATTTCTTGTCAAGAGAGTGTTCTCTGGTGGTGCCCTGATGCTGACTACCATGGATGGTGAAGACTTCTCACATCCTATAAACGCGGACATAATTAAAAATTACTACGCATAAGAGACCTGCTAGGTTGACACACCTAGGCAAGATAAGGGCATCCCGGCAAACCAAAAGGTTTAGGCAAAAATTAGGGATATATGCAAAAGATTGTACACCCGGCAAATTGAAAACCCGAAAGGGCGACTTGGGAAAAAATGGGTATCCTGGTGGGCTGAAAACCCGCAAGGGCGGTCCAGGAAAAAGTTAAGGATTGAAAGCGTGTGACTATGCCCCATTGGAATCACCACAGTCAACTTTATCACCAAGTTCTGAGTTCAAACGGTCTAAGATCAATCCAATCAACTTCTGTCAACGGCAAGGCGAATTCGAAGACATTGGGGAAATAGTAGAGTTGGGATGCAATGAGATCATTTCTACATGGCTATTTGTTTTTGTTTTCAAATTTTGTTTTCCTTTTGACGATTTCCTCTTACTAGGATCTCCGTCTCTCTATACAAAAAATGCCTATTCATGGGCAAAATATCAATATAAATATACTTTGAAGTGCAAACTTTTTGTCTTTGTTTTGAATGCAAATTTTTCCAATGATTAAAATTGAACGAACATGTGCATATGAATATAATTAAAACTATTTAGCACATGTGTCCCGCTAAATAGTATCAAGCATATCTTTAATGTATATGGAATATCCCCACAGAATTATTTCATTAACATTATCCCCACAAAGACAGTTACAATAAACTTTTTCCCTCAACAAGGTTACCCACGAAGTCTCTTTGCATAGGCTAATATCCAGCCATAGTCTCCATCCCTTGGAAGCTCTCTCCCCAGCTAGATTGATCCTACAAAGAACTCACCTCGTCAGCAGTTTATCGAATATTCATCAATAGGGTTTATTTCCCCAACAAACAATATACAACAATCAGCAAATTCCCCTAGCATAGTCTCTCTTCCCCAATTGAGGTTGTTATCCCCAACTGAGTCTATCCTCCCAAGCTGAGCCTGTCATCCCCGCCTGAGTTTATCCTCCCCAGTTGAGTTAATCCTCTCCAGCTTGAGTTTGCCTTTCAGACTATTGCAAATCATAGGGCCACAACCCCTAATCCCCGGTGAAGTCGTCAACAAAACCTTTACTATATCCACAAGATACTATGTAGCCTGGGCCTGACCAGATATTAGTACAATTTTCAAGCTATTATAAAGCCTGGACCCGACCAAATAATAGCGAAAACCTTTAAGACACTCTGAAGCCTGGGCCCGACCAGATAACAAGTGTAACCTTTCAGAAACTATGAAAACTGGACCCGACCAGATAATAGTTCAACTCTTAGAGATATTGAAGAACCTGGACTCAACCAGACCAAGGTTTAACTTCTTTTCCCTAGTAGAGTTTACCTCTACCCCAACAAGTTACTGTGAAGCCTGGATCCGACCAGATATCAGTTTTCAACTTCATCTTTTTAAATAAGTTATTGTGAAGCCTGGATCCGACCGGATAGCAATTCCCCTCAGAAGTTTGTTGCGAAACCTGGAATTCAACCAGATAACAACTAAGCTCCAAGCAAGTTACTGCAAAGCCTGGACCCGACCAGATATCAGTTCAACCTTATTCTCTTCGGAAAAATTTATTGTGAAGCTTGGACCCGACCAGATAACAATTTACTTCATCCACCTCAGAAATCTGCAAAACCTGGAATCTGACCAGATAAAGGTTTAAAGTTATTAAGTTACTGTAAAGCCTGGATTTGACCGGATATCAGTTCAACTTTGTCTATTCAAGAAAGCTATTGTGAATCCTGGACCCGACCAGATAACAACTAGCTACAATGTCAACAAGACACTATGAAGCATGGACCCGACCAGATAATAGTATAACTCTTCAAAAACTATGAAGCCTGGACCCGACCAGATAGTAGTTACAAGGAAGCCTGGACCCAACCAGATATCAATACAACTTCATCCTTTCTAGCAAGTTACTGCGAAGCCTGGAATTCGACTAGATAATAGTTAACTTCCTTATCCCAAGAAAATTATTGTGAAGCCTGGACCCGACCAGATAACAATTAGCTACAATCCACAGCAAGACACTATGAAGCATGGACCCGACCATATAATAGTATAAATTTCCAAAAAACATGAAGCCTAGACCCGACCAGATAGTAGTTACCATTTCAAGTTGTTGTGAAGCCTGGATCTGACTAGATAACAATTCAATTTCAAGAAATTTTCTACAAAGCCTGGAATTCGACCAGATAACAGATAATTTATTCTCTCCCAGTAAGTTATCGTGAAGCCTGGATCCGACCAGATAGTAGTTGACTTCCTCATCCTTAGCAAATTATAAATCCTGGATCCGACCAGATAATAGCCGACATCCAAGAGATATTCCCCAGCAGAAGCATTCTTTCAACCAAGTTTGAAGATATGTACATTCTTAACCCCCAACAGTAATCCGGGATTCAGAACTCCACAGCAGCAGTCAGGGATTTATTTTCTCGGACAAATATGCATCCCACATTCATACATCATAGAATATACGTACAAAATGCATTTAACATAATTCACCTTGTGAATATCATGCATACATTTGCATTTCACTAACCCTTTTCCACAGGTAAATCATCAAGTTTTAGTATAAATCGACCAAAGATTTGTGCTGATACTTCTTCCAGTGTTTACCAACATTCCTCCAAATGGCATCTATAAGCCCATTCCCAATCCATCTTCGAGTGCAAATTTCTGGGAACTCTAGTGTTCAATCATCTTCCACCTTCAAGTCACGAATGGTGGATCCACCAATCTAACTCTTCAGGTTTAAGAAAATTGAACAGGGGCAGTTGTTGTACCCCAAAATTTTCCCTCTCATTTCTCAAGTAATCTCTCACAAGATCTCCTTTTGCTCAAGACTGCACAAGGGTTGATCAGCTCAAGACACCTCCTCAAGCACTGATGATTGAAAATTAGGGTCTAAGTTTTCACAAGGAAAATTGGACTTTTAATGCCCCATATGACTTTCATGGACCATTTTGGACCCTCAAGATTGCTCATGTCAAGTTTCAAGTCTTGGATCACATTTTTACTCTGTCAATTGATTAGTTGACCTAAAATCAACTATATTGGGGAAAAGTCAATTGTGGTCAATTTACAGTCAAACTTCATAATTTTTTATCCATATAACATCATGAAATCATATTTGTCATTTGATCAAGTTTGGATCACAATTCCTTAAGAAATTTGATCAGATCATCAAAAGGGCAAAATGGTCAAAATTAGGGTTTTGACTGAGAAGGTGCAATTTCTGATTTTTGACCTAGCAAATGACTTATTGGTTTGAGACATGATCTCAAGGATTCAAATACTTAATTTTTACCTAATGGCATGGCTCAAAACATCTCTCAAGATCAATTGATTGACAGATGAATTTCAGTCAATTGATGAAAAGTCAATTGTACACTGAAAAGTCAAACTTTGACTTTTTACTCAAAATCAAGTATCAAAGATCAAAATGCATCAAGACATGTCAAAATATTAAACTTGTTCATCAAGAAATCAAAAAGTCAAGATTTCATTTTGAAAAGTCAAAATTTCTAAACATAGAAATTTTTCTAAGTGTTGGAAATTCACATTTTTTTCACAACTTTGAGCCAAATTTCTACCATGATGCAAGATGATTCAAAGGAAACTTCCATCATGAAAGTTGTATATCTCAATGAGATATAGAACATTTTAAAACACAACTTTTCCTAGAAACGCATGAATTTCAAGTTATGATTTTAAGAAGACATGTTCATGAAACTTGGAAACTTAAAGGCAGGATTTTAACCTAACTTCATGGAAATTTTTCACATGGTTCCAAGATGAATCTTCAAAAATGTCCAACATAGAGGTTGTAGAGGATTTTACAAGCTTTCCAAAATCTCCAAGAACTCATTGAGATCATGTTTGAGCAAGGAGAATTGAAGGCAACAAGTTAGGGTTTCATTCTTGAATTACAAGTCATTTCTTGATGAAAACATAATTCAATTTCAAGGTTAGGCTGCATAATCTTGCTTTGCAGGCCTTCTAACTTGTGTATCTATCTATTATTAATGGATTACAAAAACTTTTAAGCTATGATCCTAGTGGTTTAAGCATTATCTAATTCAAATTTCCATTTTTGGAAGAAAGTGAAGAATGCCATTCTTGAAAAGCAAGCTTTATGCACAAAGTTAATTCTTGAGCCTCTAACTTGTTCCCCCTGATCACACTCCATCTACAAAGTCAGAAGGAATTTTGTTTAAAGCATAACCACTCTACATTAGCAAGTACGCAAGACATTGAAACTTGATTTCTCAAAAATCACATGTTATGCTTAAACATGTGATTTTGAGTTCCGATAAAAGACAAGCCTCCAAACTTGTTGCTTATAAATAGAGGCACTATTTGTGAGCTAACACATGAGCATTAACACCCTGAAACACTCTCAAACTCTCTCAAGCCAGAAATTGTCCAAAAACACCATTGTTGCATAGGTTCTGACCTTTACTTGCAACTCATATTTCCCTCGTGTGTTTCTTGGTTTTTCACTTCCTAAAGCTTCCTTACATCAAATACAACTCATCCCCATCCTATTCTTGAATTGTAACACCATTTACCATAACCTCGATTACCAAAAAATAGAGTCTGCACATTAACTTCTCCAAGCCATTCCAGCCATCCATTGCTCAAGCTAATCATTGCATTAGCTTCCTGGGAACTTGAGGAAGCTAACCTGACCATTACAACAACTTGAATCAAGCTCTAACTCAAAACACGATCTCCAGCTGCAAGGTGAGTTTTCTGACTTTTCATCTCATTATTTAGGGATTGTTATGCTTGCATTTTCAAAGATAAAATGTAGATATCATTACCCTGAAACTGTACATGTCCATAGATTTCATTTATATTGCTTAAGTAGTGAGAATTTTAAGTTTGAACTTGCTGAAATAATTAGGTCAGAATTTGGTACTTTTAGAAATTCTCATTCATCTTTGATTTATAGTTTTAGTTATTTATATCGTTAGATTCGTGAGAAAAAATGGAACAACTTTCATGTTTGCATATTTCATTTTTGTTGAGAAATGGTGAAGTTACGGGATCCATGGTTGGAGTTTGAAGATGAAGTTACATTCAGGATATAACTTGTGTTATGTATTTATTGTTTTGTCAATGTTACCGGATGTACAACCACCCTAGTGGCAAAGGTAACGCGCGTGTATATGAGAGGTCATGGGTTCAATACCCAGCGCTACCTTTTGTTCATTTTTCACATATTTTCTTCTTTTTTATTCCAGCAAACAGGCGCATGGACCTCCATCATTGGGCTTAGACATTTTTGCTAATTTCTGACCCCTGCCTATTTTCATACCCCTGACCCAAACCATTTTTATTTTATTTTTCATTTTATTTATTTTCTTTTATATTTTATATTATATTCTTATTTTCTTTATTTTTTTATTACTACTATTATTATCATTATTATTTTTTTTATTAATAAAAAAATCCAAAAATATTTTATTTATTTATTTGTATATTTAAAAAATACTCATTTATTTTATTTATTTTTTAAAACAAAAAGACTAAAAATATTTTCTTAATAAATTTAAATTCTTTTTTTTTATAATTAGTATTTATATTTAGGTATAACTATTATCTATTTTCTTTTAAATTAAAATTAATTTAAAACTTAGGTTTCTTTTAATTAATTAATTTTTATCTTTATTTTATTAATTTAAAACCTTTTCATAAAAACCCTAAAAAAGCATTTTCAAACTTAATTTCTTTTCTTAATTAGTTTAAATTGAATTTTGTTTATTTTTAACTAATCATTTTCTTAATTAGGTCAAGACTAAACTCTTTCATAAAAAACCAAACAAAAATCATTTCTTTTTCCATTTGCATTTGTACATTATATTTTTTCAATTTTTGTAAATTATTCAATATGGTTGTAATAGATAATTAGATTTAATTTTCTTGCAAAATCCCCATTTTTAAATTTGTATACCCCCTCCCCAAATGATGTAATAGCGTAGTAATTTTATTTTCCGCAATTTATCGCTTTATATAAATGCTAGTAATTAGGGTTTGTATGGAAAGATTAAAATAAACAAGTAGAAAACCCTAATTCAAGACAAAACAATGCATGTAAATCAAACACACTTTCACACTTGCACCCTTAGGGTAATTCCACTTTGTTTCCTTACAAAAATGGTCATGTTATGCATGTGGGATATCTTAACAAAAAGCAATCAAAGATACAAGATCATAGTCCCTCGATGACACTATCAATGTTTCCTTTCAAAATGATCTTAGTCCCTCAAAGAGAAATGCTAAGATATCTCACAACATTGCTATCATGGCTATACGATGACCCATGTCCATCATTTTACATCTAAAGATAAGGCTTCTTACCAATCAATGGTAAGATAGCAATATCAAAGGAAAGGAAGAAATGAACAAAGACTTTTTGAGTAGGTATATTGTTCCTAGTTTCTTGCTCATTTTCAAATCAAACATCCTTGCTTATTTTCAAAACAAACACCAACACTTTCAAAAACACTTTCAAAACATTTTCCAAATATGAAATATTTTTCAAAAGCTCAACACTTTGTATACATTCTTACGAACGAGAACTATTACAAAGTTTGCCTAAACGAATGCGCCTTTTCAAAATACTTCAAAAAACACACAAAACATATTTTTCAAACAAAAGCAAGTGATCTAGCAAGCAACTAAGAGCCCATATATAACTATGGATGAAAAGGGTGCTAACACCTTCCCTTTTCATAATCTACCCCCCAAACTCAAGAAATAATCTCAAAGGTCTTTCCTGTTCTTTTCAGCCTTTCCTTTTGGATAAAAGAAAATTCGGTGGCGACTCTTGCTAACCGCAACATTTGCGATAAAACACAAAACACCCAAGTCAGTTCTCCCACTGTATCACAGTTATCCATGCATGTCAACATAGGATATAGATTTCCCTTCAAAACTCAACTTTAGGATCAATCATTGTATGATAACATTAGGGATTAGATTTAGGTAGTCTTCCTTAGATGTTTTATTTTCTTTTGCATCCTTTTCATTTAAAACAAAAATATTTATTTTTCTTGGCAAATGCATAAAACATCTAAAACTTTCAAATCCTTTTTTAAGGTAAAAAATACCAACCAATTCTTTTCTTTTTTCCAATCAGCTTTCCTTTTCGAAGAGCACGTTAGTTCCTTTCTATTACAGGTTATAAGTATCCAAAGGTTGAGCCACGATGGAACGTTTGAATCTAACATTGTTCAATTAAAAAATACAAACCCACCAAAATAAGTAAGCCGAACTATGATTGCTCTGATTCCTTAAAAGGGATACATAGACATTGGGGTAGGGCCTGAACGATCACAACTTTATTTTCCCTACATTGTTTCTCTTTTATTTTGCATGCATTCCCTCTTTCTTTTTACTTTAAACCTTAGACATAGACTTTAAACACACCTATTAGATTAGAATAACAAGAGTGGATACCATAGATTACTACGGGTGTGTGGGGTGATAATATCTTCTCCTCGCATAACAGACTCCCTTACCCGATCTCTCAGTCTTTTGATCTTGATTTCATCCTTCTCAGGTTTACTCGATGTTTACCTTTCCCCTCCTGTGGGATAAAAAACTTTTGATAGCGACTTCATTGATTTCATTATCAATTGATTGTTTCGCCGGTTGTCTAAGCCTGTTTCAGTAAGTTGAGATGAACTGGACCCTTTTTCCATCATCTCCCATTTGTGGGTAGAACCTAACCCTTTTTTCACCACCTTCCAGTTTTGGTTTTCCCCCCTAGGATAAAAGGGACGAACCCAGTTATTGTTGGGCATATCAGTTGGTGGCACAAAAGTTCTTAGATATGGAAACTTGGGTTTCTCTCGAGGCACTTGAACTTTTTTTGGCCCCTTAGCATGGTCGAACACCACTTTTGGATTTTTTTTCCCTGATGGTGCTTTTTCTTCAGTGCCTCAATCTTATTTGTGGCTTCTTCATCATAGATCATGTTACAGTTTGGGCATAACATGGATCTAGAATTACTCAGCTTACATCTATTCAGAAATCCCACCAACTCGTCTTCAGGTTTAAGAAACACGACCTTCATTAATTTAACCACTATTTCCTCAGACAACTCTTCATCCTTACAGTCCATTTTTTCTTTTTCGTCTTGATCGCTTTCATGCTTTTCAGCAAAATCAACCATCATCACTTCATGTAGCTTAGACAGGTTGTCTCTACCACTTTTAAGACCCTCTATAGTCTCGACTGTTGTAGTCACAACTCGGTCATCATCGAGACAATCAGTATCCTTGAGTATCAATGTTGTCGGTGAGTTGATAGTTTCTACATGTTCGTCTGTGAGGCCCTCAGTAGCCTCCATCATCAGCACTTCAAATGGCTCCACAAAGTGTGCATCAGTCACATGTAGTGGATCCGAGTCGATCTTCATAGCATTCTTTGGTTTCTCGCCAAATTTTAGTCGACCGTCTTTTAAAGCATTTTGAATCAAATCCATGAAAAGAAAACATTGAGAAGTATTATGATCGAAAAAATTATGACATTTGCAAAAACCTCTTTTCTGTTTTTTCTCTAATGGTAGATCTTTAGTGCCTGGGGGAACTATAATCTAACCACCTGACACTAAAACATCAAATATTTCATCATATTTTGACACATCGAAAATATATGTTTTAGTATTAGTGTTATCATTTTTTGGACCTTCAACCGTCTTTCCCTTAGACGGTCTTATAGGTTAACAAGCATATGGAGGCCCATCTTTCAATTCGGTCATGTTAACCTCTTCTTCTCCCATGCATCCGTCCTCAGACTCTATGGAATAATTCTATGTGTCTTCATAGGAAATTTTGTCTTTTCTATGGTCCTTTGACACTCTAGCTTTCTCTGTTTTTAAATATTTGATATATCAAACCTTATCAGCTAGTTGGGACACATTCGTAATAGATTGAGGTTCAAGATTTTTCCTAATAGAATAATCTAACCCCCCAGCAGCCATTTCAACCAGCTCATGTTCAGGAACCCTAGTAAAGCATCTAGATTTTAGGACCCTAAACCTATTAAAATACTCATCCATTGACCCAGATGACCTTCTCTTGATGGAGGATAATTCTTTCAAATTTATCTTAGGCTGACCAGCATAAAATTGTTCATGAAATATCCCCTCAAGTTGTTCCCAAGTACGTATGGAGTTTAGAGTTAACATTGTAAACCAAATAAAATCATTCTTTGTCAAAGAATTAGGAAAATATCTTAATTTTAAGCCCTCATCATTGGCGATATCGCCAACTTGTATTTTGTACCTAGCGACATGTTCAATGGTCGACTCATTGGCCTCACTAGCAAACTTGGTAAACTTAGGCACCTTACATCCCCTAGGTAATTCTGCATGTCGAATGTAATCTGGCAAGGGTGAAGAGTAATTGGGCCTTCGGAGGCTAACATTTACTCTAGATTGTGTTAATACCTTTTCTACCATATTTACTATGTTGTTACGTCCAACAGTGGCATTTCTTAACACTCGATTAGCATCCTGGTTTCTCCTAACTAAGACCTCTCTAGGTTCATATTGTTCAATGAATTCTTCCTCTTCATAAGTGGGTGGTTCCACACTTCAAGGTCTAAAAGGAAGCTCATTGTTTCCCCCTCTAGTTCTTCAACAACCCTCAATGTCATGTGGCCCATTTGAGTTTGAGTTGGTTGGACCCCTAATGAGTCGATGATTCTACCTATTTGGTCAACTACAGGGTTTAGGGCGACTCCCATTTGTTGGGTTAAGACATTTACTAACTCTAAATTAATTTCATTCATCTATTGCCTTAAAGCCGTAACAGATGTAATATTCAAAGATAGTATCGACTACAAGACATAACTAACACCACCTAGTCGACCACTTGGGGCATAACTGCCTAGTGGCAACTGCGTTTTCTGTATATATGGTAGAATTCGACTGTAACCCAACCATCATGGAATAGGGCATACCATATTGGTGAGGGACAAATGATGAACCTTGACCCCTGTAAAGAGTGATCGATTTGGGTCAAATGGTGATACCCCATGCCCAGGTTCTGTCATTGTGACTGTTGTCACTGAACTGTAAACTACAGTCGATGTTACGAGAGATAAAATTGTCACGCTTTGAGTTATGGTACCTACTGGTATAACATCCTTATTTTGTGTAGAAATATGTGTATGTGCAGTGTTTGTGTCAGAGAGTGGAATCTTAGACTTAGACAAAAGTTTACCACTTCTCAAATTCATACGCACACTAACTATAAGAAACTTTGTGAAACTACACACAAAAATACAAAAACATTAGCACTGTCCCACTAGGTGTGCCAATTTGTTTACCTCTGGATTTGGTAAACAACGATGGTCTCTTGAAAACACGTTTACGGGCGAGATCAACCAAAGAATCTCAGAGCAGTGCCTCAGTTCGCGTGCGTATTCAAAGAGTTTTCAAAAAGGGTGCGTTTGAATGGGAGCCAAACATTTTAAATTGTACAAGATAATGACAAAAAGACAAAGTAAAGAACACGAAAAGTGTTTTAAGTTGTAAAAGATAATGACATAATATTAAATAAAGATTGAAAAATAGGTTGGTTCAAACATACATTGTATTTACCTGACTCATTCCGCTTGTTCACTTGGTTACTTTGAGTGACTAGCGTGTAGGAATGTGAAAAGTTTGACCCTTTTATAAAGTGCACTGAGTACTTTATTTATAATACACATAAATAACTACTCCCTAAGTGGGCTTCATTTCCTTGCATGCCACATGTTCTTTGTAACTTCCGCTCATGAACCCACGCTCTATATTGTAACTTCTCTGTATGAACCTGTGTTCTCCATTGTGGTCGAACCCACGTTCTCCCTACATAACATTCCTCCTTTACAGTTTAGGCGCTTAAAACTCTTTTGGGCTTCTCAATGTATAACAATTTAAAGAAAAATCATTGTTAAGTCACAAAAAGTTTTTTTCTTATGACTTAACAATGTTTTGTTCTTGTTTTCAGAAATAACATACATTTTAGTAACAAAACACTAACAACAACACAAATAAATATTAAGTGAAACTGTAACAAATCAAGATATATAAGAAATATTAAGTGGGATTCACTACTACAAACAACTCATCTGACATCGAACGTGAAATGTGTTTTACCTCAGCATCTGAAGCGAGATAAATAAGGTCGTCATGAAAAGTATGGACCTAACACCTCGGTGTTTATAAGACTGAGGTAACATTTTTTAGCGCTTGAGTTTGATCCCTATTTTCTGCACTTTTATTATTTAAAAAAACTAGGGCCTCTTTTATCTCGGTTTATCAAGAGAGGCGTTATTCCTTTTTTTTATAAATAAAACTCGTTACATTATTTACCCAGAATATTATATTTTTTATACAGAAAAATGAAATTAATGGTCCATGAAGATCATATGTTGGATCTTCAATTCTTTGATATTCTATCAAGATCAAATAATGGGAAACTGCATTCTCCTAACAAAATAAAAAGGGTTAGCTAAATAAATTTCCAGAAGATCTAGATTTTAGATCTTCAAACCATATAATTTTAGGATAGATCAAATGTTGTATGCAAGGATGTTTTCAATTGCTTTTGCATGCATTTGTTTCTTATATGAACAACAAAAGGGTTAGTCAAAAAAGGGTTAGACAAAAAAAGGGTTAGTAAAAAAAGGGTTAGTAAAAAAATGGGTTAGTCAAAATATTTAAGAACTCTTCATGGAAAACATTTAAAAACACAAACCTTAAACTCAAATAATTTTCCGCTTTTGCAAACCATCATAGAGAACTCTTCATGGCAAATCTTAAATTCCCCATGCTTCATAATGCTTTTATAATGAGAGGCACAATAGAGGTTATTTATGTTTCACACAGATCACTAATAGTAAGCGTTGATAGTCATGAAATGGACGGAAAGGATTTGACTGAGGATTTGATAAATGTGCTTAATTTTAATGCTAAAAATCCCCTCGGTTTTTTAGGAAAATCGACGGGTTAGAATTTTTTTTTTTTAAATAAAAAATACAATTAAAGTAGATATTTCAAATTTATTTTAATGCTAAATTTTCCCTCGGTATTTAGGAAGATCGACTGGTTATAAAATTTAAATACAATTAACAAAAAAGTTAGAACACATATGTGGCGCGTATGCATTGGAATTATATCACTAGAATAACAATGATCAGCTATATTCAAGTTGTAACGTCTCTCTTAGATTATCAAGGAGGCTTTTGAGCTATTTAAACGTCTACTTACCAACTCATTGATTTAAACGTCTCATTACTAACTCTTTGTTTCCTTGTTTCAAAGTCCTTTTTTTTCTTATAAAAAATGGATGCAAATCTGTTGTTTGTTAATCAATGAAAAGTATGTTAATTTCAATGATTTCGAAAGTTTACAAAAAAAGTTGATGAAAGTTGTTAACAAACAAAAGTTAAGTGGTTAATTTGACATTCTACATGGCCCTATATGCACTAACCTTGTTAAAGATTTCTGAATGAATGTGTCCGTTGTGCCAGCTGGTCATAAAGAAATCATTCAGTCTTATATCAATGGCACTCCTTTATACATGACTCTATTATTGATTGCTTTGACAATCAACTGTGAAGAGTTTGGTAGTTATGTTAAACATTATGAATTCAACAGTGTCTATGCAAAACACCTTCACCGACTTTATGCACAAAAAAATAATCTCTCTAGTCCTGCTTCTTTATACCCTATTGCAAAATTTTGGTTTCAACTTCTAATGTCAAATCTCCACCCAAGAGAGAAATACCCGGAAAGACTGACTTGGTATGATAATTATCTCTTGTTATTCCTCACCTACAATATGAGAGTTAATCTTCCTCTAACCATTTGCAACTTCTTAAAGGAAATGATAAAGGCTTCTCCAGGGGAGAAGACTTCCCTCAAACCTTATGGAAGAGTTCTTTATGTACTTTTCAATAAAGGGACTCAAAGGTTTGTGTGTTGTTCCCTTCTGGTGTTAAATCTGACTCGGAGCTGATATATTATTCAGACTCTAATTGGTGTGGAGAAAAAGTTGACAGAAGAAGTACTTCAGGATTTTTTTTAAGTGTTTGGGAAGTCTCATTTCTTGGTTCTCCAAGAATCAACATGTGGTTGCGTTGTCAACTTGTGAAGCTGAATACATTACAGGTGCTTTGACTGCGTGTCAAGCTGTTTGGCTGATGATTTTGTTGTAGGATCTGAAGATCAATGTGAGCAAACTTGTGGGAGAAGCAAACACATTGACATAAAGTTTTATTTTCTGAGAAGTCGAGTCCAGAATGGAGTGCTAGAAATTGCACATTGTAGCACTTAGAAGCAACTTCCAGATATTCTGACTAAAGTTGTTAAGGCTGAACACTTTATCTACTTGAGGGATGAAATTGATGTTGTAGAATTTAATTAGCTGAATACGAATTAAGGGATGGTGTTAGAAGTAATTCATATTCAGAAGCTGAGGTTACTCCGAAGCTGCTGTTAGAGTCAGAAGCTTCTGGGTCTGTTTAGCCAGAAGCGATAGTTTGATGTTTTTTAGAAGTTTTTCTATGTTAGTTTAGCTATTAAACATACTTTTGTTTCTGCCTACGTGTCAGTTTATTTTGTGTATTTAAATAAGTTTGCAACTAGGATTTTTGTAAGAAAGTAAGATAGATTTTTATAATATAGTTTCTTTCTCAACAAATTTGATGTAACCGTTTTTTTCTCTCTCTCTTCTCTTTCTATCTCTTCTTCCATCTTCATCTTCATCTTCAATTTTGTGCAGCAACACCCATGACTAAACCTTGGAACACCTTTAAAATCAAGTGAGGCAAAGGCTTCGGTCGTCCAACCCATCTAAAATTGGTATACCAAATGCAAGATTTATAAAAAATAAAGAGATGATCGACCGACTTCACATGTCACCGTCTATTGAACACTCGTCAAAACTAGAATCTGATACAATTTAGCGCCTCATAAAGCTCTGCCTATTCGACAATTTATCTTGAAACATCTATCTAAAAAATACTACAACTTTAAAAGATGTCAACCTAACTTTAATCATTTATTTTTTCAAATTTATGAGAAGAAATTTTAAATAACATTTTTATTTAAACAAAAAATTACAACACCTTTAATAATAAAAATAGAAAAAAATTTAAATTACAAAACTAAAGGATTAAATTAAAATTCAAAGTTAAAGTCAAAGCAAAAATAATATATACAACATTAAAAAAAGTCCAATTAAATTAATTCCTCAAGTAAGGAAAGACCACAATATTCTTCAAAATAATTTAACCCTGTTGAATGCCAAACCTGAGTTCAAATCCACGATTAAGAGGTAAGAAATTTTTTACCATATCTTTCAAATGTTCTTTTATGCTCTTTTAGAAGAAGGTTCAAACTTTTAAAACAATAAAACATTAAGCAAAACAATAATTAAATCCTAACCTTTGGTTATGTGAAGTTTAATCGATACTTATGTTAAGACTGCAGGAAGTATTTGGTACCTTATAAAATTATAATAGAATAACTTGATGAAACCTTAGACATTAAGTTTTGTTCACCTAAATATTTTTTATTTTTAAATCAAACGAACTATAACATAATTTTGCATTATGCATACCTAAAGAAAAGAACAGCTGAACAAATGAGTTCATTTTATTAAATTTAAATAAAAAAAAATCAAAATTCAAAACTCTTAGTATCAGAAGCAGCCAAAGGTTTAACATTAATCAACTTCTAGATTCTTTTGTAGCTAAACTAGTCATAAGAATACATCCAAATAAAAAATTTCTTCATAATTTCAGGAACAAATGGTACTTAACATCGATATTTTCAAAGTCTCATGACCACAAAAGAACAAATAAATTCGTACCAGCATGCAATTAAACTACATTGTAGGACCATACTAAATACTCATAATCATGTCACGACACAATTTTAATCATAATATTTAATCATTAATATTATAATAAGAGTACAATTTTTAACCCTTCCAGAATACATTATCTGATGGATGGTTAGTACATATACTTTTCCCCGTACTAATTACTACCTAATTACATCAATTTATAGACATTCGAGCTTCAAACTCAGAAAAACACTTTTGTCTTTCTTTTCTTTTTTTCATACATTTTTGCTCTATGTCCTATTCTAAACAAAACAAAAATAAAATATTAAAAAAGGTCATGTATTTTATAGCTGGTAGAGATGTACAATGTCTTGTCTTCTTCTACACCCTAGAACGTGATTTTGTAGATAATTTTTTCCACTCCACCAAACGCTGCAGAAAATCCATAACCTGCATGAAATCAATTACAAATTAATAAACAAATATATTTAACGATTTTATAAAAAATAATACAGTGATTAATTAATTAATTAAATTATGCTTGCCTCATTGGGTTCTTGTAGAGAGTAAGAAGCAGTAGTTTCTTTGGGAAATTTAGAGACCAGAATTCCAAAACCTTGTCCTCTTTCTCTTAATTTCTGTTTAAGATAAAATAATTAGCATGTTAATTATCCAAAATAGTTAACAAAAGTTAAAAAATACACTTGATTAAGAAATAAAGAATTGATTAAAAAAACAGTTAAGATCATTGGATACCTTGAATGCATCTTCATCGGTTCTATCATCTCCAATATAAACAGGAAACACATCGTTACAGTTGGCAAATCCTGTTGAAAACGATTTATTAGTTACTTAATTGAAGGACTAATTAAATAATTAGTGTTTAATCAATAAACTAATCCCACAAGGGTGTAGGTGTCACCCTCTTAGTTCTTTGTAATGGTCAAATACTTTGAAGAATTATCCAACTAATTAAAGACCTTGAATAGTACTTTATTTATAAGTTTGTGAGATTAATTAATTAACTAATTATTATATTTTTAATAAAATATATATATGTTTGTTTGATTGTGACAGATTAAAAATTAACTCACCAAGTGACTCTAACAAAAATTCTAAAGCCTTGCCCTTGTCCCATTTAATTGAGGGACGAATCTCGAATACCTGTATTAAACAAATGAGATTGAAAGTGAGACATCTATTTTTATCTTATTCTTAATCCATGTCTTAAACAACTTTAAACTAATTAAATCACAATATAAACCACACAAATTAAATTAATTAGTTATAAAAAAATTAATTATAACTATGACCCACCATTCTTCCTTGTGTAAGACGAAGTTTTGGATACTCTTTTATCACTGATTTTACTTGCTGGGCTAATTCAATCCATCTCTGAATTTAATAAATAAAACTTTGATTTAGATCATAAATATATAATAACACTAATTTATTTAATTATTGCTTTAAAATTGTAATTATAATTATAAATATACCTTTTCCTCAACACATCTAAAATGAACAGAAGCACAGAACTTATGATTCTCAACTCTAGCCCCAGGAGTTGATTTTGTTTTCTCAACTAGTTGTTCATACACCTGGAAAAAAAAATCATAGTTAAAAATTAAAATTAGTTTTTCTTTTTTTATGTTATAAAAAAAAATTGAATTACATTAGAAGTTTAATGAGTGTGACTTACCTCATTTACCATAGGAACAAACTCACTTGCAGGTTGAAAAAGAATTTCCTCTGCTTTGTCATTCTACAAACCATGATCAATGTTAATTTTTATTTTTTCATTAATAAAATTTATATATGTAAAATATATAATAAACTAGAGGTAGTTAAAGTTTATTTACTTTGGTGTATTTAGACTCTTTTGCTGGGCCTTTAATATCCATACCATGGCTTCCCGCATAATATAGTTCAGCCAAGCGAATAAAATTGTACACCTGAAAATTATTTCAGAAAATAAAATCAAATAAATTTTATTTTTTTTCTTAACAAAAAAACAAAAAATATAAAATAGAAATTTGAAAGAGTCAAAGTGTACTTTGTCAATGCATCTTCCAGTGACAATTGCAGTAGGAAAACACCTTGCAAGTTTCCTAACAGTTTTCCTCATCTGAATTATATAAAATAATAGAACATATTAGAAACCAAAAAATAAAAGGTTAAATTGATATGCATTGACGGTGTAAAATAACTGACCGATTCCGACATAAAAGCCCGGTCGGGGTCGTCGACAATAGGAGATAAAGTACCATCGTAGTCCAAAAACATGACAATCTGTTTCCCCTTAGCCGCATCCATAATCTGCTCAAACATGTCTAATGCAGATGGATGATGAAGCTGTTCGAAAAAAGAAAAAAAAAAAAAAAAACAACGTCGTTGAATATGAGTCGGATCCGTTATTTGTTGAAATTTTGCATGTGAAAAACAGAGAGAGTGATGAATGATGATGGTGCTTACAATCCAAGAATTGTATTCTTCAGCTAAAGAAGGAGTTGATTTGAGATGAGTTGGAGAAGAAGCTCTCATGGAATCAATGGAAATGTTTATTCTCTGACCTCCATTGATTTCAAGGTTCTTCAAAATCCTCCTTCTCGGAATAGGAATGTAACCACCGGGTGCTGCCGGTGGCTTCTGCGCCACGGTAATACTACTATTACCACCGTTGATTCCGGTTTTCGTCTCCGACACTACCACATTCTGTTGAGTCATTTTTTCACTGTAAACCAAACATTCAAACCCAACCAACAAACTATATTAATAATAATATTACAATTTTTTTACATTATTAAAAAACCTTTGAATGTCAAGAAATTAAGGTAACATTCATTAACATGTTCATTGAATGTTCACCTTAGGATTTGGTTTATGTGGAGATTGCAAATTTGCAAAAGAGATGAAGAAGGGGAGTTCAAGAGGCAGAGAATAATTGAAACTTAGAGAGAGAGAGTGGGAGTGGGGGAAGAATACATAGGTTGTGGGTTAGATTTATAGGAAGAAAAAGAGGAAGTTCCAAAAGGACCAAAATTCACTAGTGGGACCCAGTTTTGAAAAAACACTATTATGACCCCACAACACAACTTTGCCTTACCCCGATAGATATCCTTGAGGTCCCCGCCAGTATACCACACACTGCACTATCTCTCTATTCTTTATTCTCTATTTTTTCTTCACAATTCACACTGCTTCAAACTTCAAACTACAACTGCTACTAACAGAAGATACCAAATACTTTTTTTTCTTTGTTCCTAAAATAATTGTTCAATTTTCTTTATTATTCTAAATAACTGAACTAAGGTATACTACATATTTATTTATTTTGTTTGCTAAATTAAGTAGTAAACTAGTTCTATATGCTTTTTTACTCTTTTAAATCTGCTTTTTTTTTTTAGTTTTGTTTTTAGGTTAAAGAATCAAATCACAACACGTGGCTAATATCCTTTAGCCGACTCATTCATATGGCTTTTCTACTGCCTACACGTTGTATAAACCGTGTTACTAATATTTTATGAGGAAAAGAAAACATGCATTAGGATCCACTTGACCATATGTAAGAATTGATTATTTGATTCTATTTGCCAAATCCGTTATGATATAGGCTTATGTGACTATACGATAATTTTTTATTTTAAAAATGTTCTTGTGAGGAGTAAGAGGTTCTCATAATCAAAACCTGTGATATGATTCTATATCACATCTCTTTATCGTATTCACTTTCTTAAAAAATTTCTTAATTGGTAAATTATCGACGCAATATTTTATATTGATACAGCGATATTAATAATAATTTTAAAAAAATAAATGAATTAGACTTAATTATATTCTAATGTATGTTTGTTGTATTCAAACAACTCCTTGTCAGTGTTGTCGTTCAGAAATTGAATTCGAGAGTGTGGACGTAGAGGCGCTAGTGATAGTTTGTAAGTGACATTTGAGCACTTAAGCGCGATGCATAAGAGTAATTGAGTTATTCACGGTGTTTATAAGGCAGTGCTCCGGCGATCGGTCTTCAGTCGACATGCTGCGAATTAATTTTAATTATTACTTTAGGATTTTGGCCGTTGCCTACTATTTGAATTTCAAATTCAAAATATACAACACTCATGAAGTGATGCATTGTATAATTATAGGCGAACCATTGCAACATATGTTGAAAATGTGTTGTTTCATCAAGAGTTGCAAACTTATGAAACAACACATGCATAGCCTATAAATACATGATTCTCAATTTTGAAAATCACTCACTCAAAAATCGTAAATCCTCTTCTATATTCCAGCACAATTTCTTGCATTTGAGTTCTTCACCAGTCTTGTGCAGACTCGATTATAAAGCTGAATTATTATGGGTATTCTTGTTTTCCAACTCTAAGACAATTAAGAGAGTTCTTGAAATACTTTTAAGAAAAGTGACTCTGTTACCGATTCATACCTAGATCCATTTGATCCTACCGGAATATCTAACAAATTAAAAGTACACAATGGCTTCCGACGCTGCAGTTTCAAGCATCAAAGTTATGAATCAGGATCTTGTCTAGTTGGATCGCTTTGATGGAACCAACTACACCAGATGGCAAGACAAGATAACATTCCTACTGAATGTCCTGAAGGTTCACTATGTCTTGGATCCTGACTTAACACTGATTCCTGAACCAACAGAGAATGACTATGAAGAACTCAAGAAAGAGCGCAAGAAACGTAAGGAGGACGAACTTCTATGTTGTGGACATATTCTAAATATGTTGTTTGATCATCTCTACGACCTGTATACAGATAATCTGCCTGTAACATAAATCTGGAAAGTGCTCGAGTTTAAATTCAAGGCCGAAGAGGAAGGTACGATGAAGTTTTTAATTTCTAAATATTTTGATTTTAAATTTATAGACTCCAAGCCCATTCTTCCCCAAGTGCACGAGTTGTAAGTCCTTGTGAATAAAGTAAAAAGTGCAAATAGACATCCCTGAGACTTTTCAAGTCGGTGCAATCATTGCAAAATTACCACCTTTGTGGAAAGGCTACAGAAAGAAATTGTTGCACAGTTCTGAGGAATTCTCTTTGGATAAAATCCAGAAACATATTTGAATCGAGGAGGAATTGTAGGAGATGGAGAAATCAGAATCTACGGGTGTTTCCAAATCCAATGCTATGACCACCAAAGGAAAGAAGAAACATGATGGCATGAAGACTCATCTTGGACCAAAAAAGGAACATAACAAGTTCCAGAATTCTGGCGGTCAGAAGGGTCTGAAAAACAAATGTTTTGTATATGGAAAACCTGGACACTATGCTCGAGATTGCAGGCACAACAAGTCAAAAACCAAGATTAATGCAGTTCATGCAAAGGGTGACATAATTTCTACAGTGTGCGAAATTATGGCAATCGGCAAAGTTCAAGGTTGGTGGTATGATATGTGTGCTACGGTGCATGTTTCTTATGACAAGGCTGCATTCAAAACCTATTCTAAGACAAATGATGGACAAGAAGTACAGATGGGAAATGAAGTGCAATCTAAAGTTGTTGGAACCAGATCGGTCGAACTCAACTTCACTTTCGGAAAGAAAGTAACTCTTGTAAATGTGCCCCATGTCCCCGAGATGAATATGAATCTTGTTAGTTGGGATTTATTGAAAAATTGAATATTAAATTGGTTTATGAATTGGGGAAACTTATATTGACCCGTAATGGTGTATTTGTTGAAAAGGGATATTTTGCTGAGGGAATGATCAAACTATGTATTACCGACAATATTATTAATGAAACTTCTAATTCTGCTTACACGCTTGAATCTGTTTCTTTATGGCACAATAGACTAGCATATTCTGGTATTAGTTCTATGAAGATACTAATTAAACCTGGATGGATTTCATGTAATATAAATGATTTTAAAATATGTGAACTATGTGCTTAATCAAAGATGATTAAGAAACCTTTCAAAAGCGTTGAAAGAAATACAAATCTACTTGATCTTGTACATTCAGATTTGTGCGAATTTGATGGCATGTTAACTCGTGGGGGAAATAAATATTTTATTACATTCATCAACGATTCTTCTAGATACACACATGCATATCTCTTAAAGCATAAAAATGATGTTTTTAACGCCTTTAGGATTTATAAAGCAGAAGTGGAAAATCAACTAAGTAGAAGTATAAAAGTCATTAGGGGTGATAGGGGCAATGAATACTTTTTGATGAATTTGATGTATTTTGTGAAGAACACGGCATAACATATTAATGTTTGACACCTCGCACACCGCAACAAAATGGAATGGTCGAAGGAAAGAATTGAACATGTTAAGAAATGATGAATGCCATGCTGATGCATTCTGAATTACCCCTAAATTTTTGGGGTGAGGCCTGACTATTTGCTTGCCACATAATTAATAGAATTCCTGTAAAGAAAATCGATATTTCTCTATATGAGGCATGGAAAGGCAAGCCACCAAATATCGGTTACTTTAAAGTTTGGGGGTGTGGGGCTTACTACAAAAACGTGGATCCTAAAAGAACCAAGTTGAGTCCTTGAGGGATAAGATGTGCCTCTGTAGGATACGTACAAAATAGTAAAGCATATAGACTTTTAAATTTAGAGTCTGATATAATTGTAGAATCCCGGGATGTAGAATTCTTTAAAAATCTTATCACCAATGATAAAGAATCAGAGTCGGCCACAAATAAAGAATCTTGTGATGAATATTCTTCTCGGATTTTAGAAATACAAGTTGAAGGCACTTCTCGAATAATTGAATTACAACCTGAGCCTCAGATGAGCAAGAGAGTCCGGAAAATAAAAGAATCTAAGACCAGACGAAATTAATCATTAATTTATTTCTTTTTATCAGGTTGAAGGAAATTGTAAGAATTTGTTCAAGGTATTCTGGTCACTCTTCAAGTAGAGGATGATCCTAAAACTTACAAGGAAGCAATAACTTCAAGGGACTCCTCCTTTTGGAAGGACGCCATCCAAGATGAAATGGATTCAATTATGTCAAACTACACTTGGGAACTTGTTGATTTACCAAAGGGGTCAAGTCTCATTGGATGCAAGTGGGTGTTTAAAAAGAAATACCATAGTGATGGTACCTTAAATACTTATAAGGTCAGATTAGTGGCATAAGGATTTTGATAAAAGGAAGGCATAAATTACTTTGGCACATATGCACCAGTAGCAAGGATAACCATAATTAGATTGTTGTTTCCCTTAGACTCTTTGAAGGATCTTTATCATATGGATGTTAAAACAACAATCCTAAATGGAGATCTCGATAAGAAAATCTACATGGAACAATCAGAAGGCAACGTGCTTCCTGGAAATGAACTAAAGGTGTGTAAGCTTGTCAAATCCTTATATGGCCTAAAACATGCACCAAAACAATGGCATAAAAAATTTGATTATGTGATACTCTCAAATGGATTTATTCCTAATTCTTGTGACAAGTGTTTATACACAAAGGAGTGCAAAACACTGTAATATTTCTTTGTCTCTATGTTGATGACATGCTAATAATTAACAATGATTTGAATGGAATTTTAGAGACAAGGAGGTTTCTAACTTCCACCTTAAAGATGAAAGGTCTTAGACTTGTTGACACAATTTTAGGGATCAAAGTTAAGCGAAATAGTGGGAGTTATGAACTTAGTCAAACACACTATATTGAGAAAATGTTTGATAAGTTCAAACACCTAAAATTTAAGGAAGTAACCCCTTCATTCGATCATGTCGTCAAAGTTCAAAAGAATAATGGAAGAACATTGGCTCAATTAGAATATGCAAGTGAAATAGGGTGTTTTATGTACTTAATTCAATGTACCAGACTTGACATATCATTTGCAGTTAGTAAAATGAGTAGATTTACTAGCAATCCAAGTATAGAACATTGGAAGGAAATCATGAGGATTTTTGGTTATCTACAGAAAACCAAAGATCTTGGCCTTCATTATGGTAGGTTCCTTGGCATACTAGAAGGATATACTAATATGAGTTAGATATCTAAGGTTAGAGATCATAAATCAATAACTGGGTGGATATTTACACTATCTGGAGGAGAAATTTCTTGGAAGAGCAAGAAACAAAATGTATTACTCTTTCAACAATGGAATCAGAGTTTGTGGCTCTCTCTTCCACTGGTCAAGAAGCAGAATGGTTGATGGATATTCTATTGGAAGTTCCATTGGCAAAAGACAATGTTTCAAAGGTAATTATACACTACGATAGCCAATTCACTTTAGCAAGAGCACTCAGCAAAGTGTGTAATGGAAAATCTAGGCATGCAGGGCTTAAACATTTGTTCGTGAGAAATTTGATTAAGGATGGAATCATTTCACTCACCTATATACGAACAAGCTATAATTTGGTTGATCCATTTACTAAGCCATTAGTCAAAGACTTAGTAAAAACAATCTCGAGAGGTATGGGGTTGAAACTCCTCGAGTAAGAGTTCTGATAATGACGACAACCCAATCTTACGTTAACAGAACATTAACCTCAAGATTCAATGGGTAACAACAAGTCATTAATTTGGATAATTGTCAAACATTTCGTGATAATGTTGACCTTAAAGTGAGGGTTGATTTTTATATTAAAATCTTAATGAAGTTCATAACTGAGGAAAAGTATCTCATGGAAAAGAATACAACATGAACTTCACCTATGTGAATTTCGATATGGCGTCGTATCAAAGTGAGAGTTGGAGTTTCTCTCATGAAAAATTCACGAAACAGAATAACATATGGCCATAAATAAGTGCTAAGAGAGATACGTAGAGAAAGAACCTTTAAAGAGTGTGTGTCAGGTAACGCCAGTCTAATCATATGAATTAATGGTTTAAAAACATTGTTACCTAATATTCTGATTAAACTTTATGTTATCCTCACTAAGGTTAAGTTTAAAATCGGAAGATACCTAACTGTATTAACACTCTTTATATCTCGTTTTCTGGAATTAGTTTTGTCATTATTAGAACAAGTGGGGGATTGTTGAAAATTATGAAGAATAATTGCCATGGGTGTTGTTCCAATATGACAAAAATGGGCAATTGAGTTAATGACAATAAATGCATTGCAAATAGTCCCACATAGAAAGTGGAGCAAACTTTTAAAACCTTTATAAATACCTTGAAATGTTAAACTCACCAAAGGAGCCAAAGAGGATAAGGTGCCACATGGACATATGTCGTGGTTCCAAATATTATGCAACTTGTCACATCCAAACAACCCATCGCTGGTGATGCCACCGACAACACTGGCTCCGACTATGGGATTGGGTCCAAGGGAGTGGGTATAGAGGCGCTAGTGGCGTCTTGTAGGCGGAACTTGACCACTTAGGCAGGATGCATCGGAGTAATCGGGCTATTCGGGGCGTTAATGAGGCAGTGCTTCAATGGCTAGCCTTCGGCCGTCATGCTACGAATTAATTTTAATTACTGCTCCAGGATTTTGGTTGTTGCCTACTGTTTGAATTTCAAATTCAAAATATACAACACTTTATGAAGTGGTGTATTATATTATTATAGGTGAACCATTGAAACGTATGCTGCAAAAGGTGTTGTTTCAACAAGAATTGTAAACTTATGAAACAACACATGCATATCCTATAAATACATGATTCTGTCTTTGAAAATCAATCACTCAAAAATCGTACATCCTCTTCCGTATTCCAGACACACTTCCTTGCATTCGAGTTCTTCACCAATCTTGTACAGACTCAATTATAAGGCTGAATTATTCTGGGTATTCTTGTTTTCCAACTCTAAGACAATTAAGAGAGTGCTTGAAATACTTTTAAGGAAAGAGACTTCATTCATGATTCAGACCTGGATCCATTTGATCTTAATGAAATATCTAAAAAGTATCAGTGTTTGTTTGATACGGACATGGAGCAACATTTTTTAGACTTATTGGTGCTACATAGATAAAGTGTCCCATCAAAGGTAATTTAATGTCTGTTGTACCCCAAAATTTGCCCTCCCATATTCTTCAAGATTTGTCAAGATCAATCTTCAAATGGATCAAGGGGTCGCCCAGTCAAACATCCTCCTAAGCCAGTCAAAATTAGGATTTTGGTTCTCTCAAGGAAGTTGAGGTTTTCAATTGCTCAATCAAGTCCCATAGGACTATATACATTTCCAAGCATCTACATGTCAAGTTTCAAGACTCACAGCGTCAAATTGCACAGTCAAAAGCTTCATTTGCTTCACAATCAACTGCAGGGGTAAAATGGTCATTTTACAGTCAAAAGTCAGAATTTTTGGTCAACATCTTATTTTGAGCTCACAATCATCATTTGATCAAGTCTTGATCATTATTCCTCAAGCATGGCTCAAAAATCATCAAAGATGCAAAAGTTACTATTTTTGGACAGCAGAAAAGTCAACTGTAACTTGACCAGGGCATAACTTTTTCATGGTTCATCAGAAAAATCCCATCCAAGGCTCATTTTGAAGGGGATGACATTTCCTACAACTCATCTTCACATTCCAAGTCCAAGAAATGCTCTCACAAAAAGTTATCAATTTCTACATTATAGGTCAATTTCAAAAGTCAACAAAAAGGCATTTTAAGTCAAAGACCATAACTTGAGATTGGTAAATCCAAATGACATGGGACCAAAGGAATTGGTTAGAGGACTTCAAGATCTTTCCAAAATGTCCAAGAACATGTTCATATGATCAAAATTGAGCAAGATATGCATTGGAGAAGTTGGGAAATTTTCATGAATTTGCAAAAGTCAACTATCCTTAAAACTTCAATTTTTGACAAAAGGGCCCACTTTCTTCCACTTGATTCAGCCTAGTCATTCCACACACGTGTCCCATGCTTAATTTCAAGATCAAACATTTATTTTTCTATTTTATTTAATTTTTATTGATTTAATTCATTTTAAATCCATAATAATTCAAATAAAATCTAAAAATTAATGGAATAGCATCTTTGTGATTTGAATAGCTTTTATACATCATGTTCCAGCTAACAAATTTGTACTAGGGTTATTTTGTGCATGAAATCTTAGATTTGATTCAAATATGGAAAGTTTGTCAATGGAGGAAAGTGTAAACCTAATTCTCTCATATACATGGATCAAGGCCCAGCTGCTGACCTAATTCTATTCTCATATATGCAAGCAAGCCAACCCTAATGCTGTTCGCATGAGAATTGCTGCACAGAAGCCATAAGAACATTGAAAAAAACCAAGGAAAACTCAAAACTGAATTCCACCTTCCAACGTGATTCAAAGCCTTTTCTTGTTTCTAAAACCTTGCAGGAACTCTCAGGAATCTTTTGGAATCAAAATCAAGGGCTGAAGCTTGAGAAATCGCACCAAACAGAATCACATTTTGCTTATTCTTTTTCAGAATCGAAACTCACATTTTATGCATCATTAACATGTTATAATCATTGCTTTGCATTGCTCTAACCTTTCTGAAGCTAATGGTATAGGTGAATCGCGTTATGGTGTCCCGAAACAGAAATCACCATTGTTGAATTTTAGGGTTCTTCAGTTTCAAAATTGGGGATTTTCCATACAAGAAAAATTAAGCCTCATGATGCCCATGGTTAAACTTGTTGAGACCAGACGAATGCATTGGATGTGTCGCGCCATATTTATATAGCATAGAACTCTAATCGCTATTATTCCTCAAGCTACTTTGTAGGGGTTAAAAACCCCCTCTATCTCTTTATTCTTTTGCAGGAAAACGAAGAAGATGAAGGACGTGTTCCATCCTGATTAGTCCATTTAAATAATCAGCACGCGTGTTTTGCTTTTCCAGCATGGGCGTTGGTTTTCATATATTGTAATTAATTGTTATTGTATTAACAGAAGCAAACAAATGGCATAGTGGAAGGTGATGTCTGGTGACCACTGGGACCTGGGTTCGATTCCCAGGTCCACCTAAATTATTTCTATTGTTTTTCTTAACAAGATCCTATGCAGGCTATCTGAGCATTCTACCATGTACCTCACATCCAAGCGCGCCAAGTGGCCACTAACACCAATCTGATGGCCAGGAGATGAAGAGTATGGTGCTCCCAGTCAACCACACGCTCATCTAATTCCCAAAGTCAAAGAGGCTTGAACTTAGTGGGCCAGAATTGCTGGAATTCACCTCCATACATGGGCCATCACCCCCCCTGGTTTTACTATTTCTTTTTATTTTTCTTTTTCCTTTTAATTCTTTTAAATATTATTATTATTATTATTAACTAACAAATTATTTTTATAATAAATTCAGATAATCAAAATATGTAAATATTTTTATTATTTATTATTTTTACTATTAATTATTGTTTTTGTAAATAAAATGTAAATTAATTAATCTAGCCTTTTAAAATTAGGTCAACTTTAATTTTTTTTCTCAATAACTTAAAATAGATTAGAATTAGGGTTTTCCTTTTGACTTTTAATTTCCTTTTATTTTTATCTTCATTAAAAAAAACACAAAAAATACTTTTTCTTTTAATTAGTTAATTAATTAGTTATTAGGTTTAATATTTCATTAATTGCAAAAAAAAGGACAAATTACTTTCTTTTCTCAAAAAGGGTCAAAACCCTTAGACGTTCCCGATTCAATTCTTTCGTGCTCATATTTATTTTAATTCCTTTTGATCATATTGATGTAACTGTTTCCGAGGATGTAATAGTTAATTAGGATTTTATCGCTTTCTTTTACTTTCCGCATTTATTTTCCAAACGGGTTTTGTTTTTGGCGATGTATAGACCCGCGCCTTGTAATAGCGTAGATTTACCTTTCCGCACTTTATTTCCCGCACAAACATTAACTGTTAATTATGCCTGCAAGACTTGTATGACAAATAAAATCAATCCGTAGCTCACAAATAACATGTACAAGATAATCTTAACTGAAACAACACACATGCACATGCCACTCCTAGGGTACGCCTCACTGGTTGCCTCGAGGTGGTCGTCAAGTATAGGGTGTTTTATAGGTCGCCCTCCTGTCTAAAGATCCAGTTGCCTCGAAACGGTTGCCTCGGATAAAAAGGATCTCGGAAATTAGGGTTACCGCTAAGGCGTCCTACTATTGCTTCGGTGACCACACATGTCCCTAATAATCGAATTGACCCGAATAACTCCAACAACGGTGCTACCTACTTCTCAATAGTGGGATAGTACTGTCTAAAGGACTCTTACACAGCCTAATTCCTTAGAGTAGGTAGATTTCTCCTGGGTACTTGCTCTTTCAATAAAATAAAAACATCTTTTCGCACTTACACTTTCAAAAGGTTTTCAAACAAATATTTCATACACTCTTGAGGACAGATACAAGAGTTACCTAGAAATTTTTCAAAACGAAACTTTTTCAAAACCCACAAACACTTGAGAAGCAAACAATTTTTGAAAACATAAGAGCAAGTACCTAAGAGCCCGTGGATAACCACGGATAGAAAGGGTGCTAACACCTTCCCTTTCTATAAATCTACCTCCCGAACCGAGAAACATCTCAAAAAAGGAATTTTGCTGTGCTTTTGTCCTTTCCATGTTGGAGAACATAAAAGACAGTGGCGACTCTTGCTTACCGCGACATTTCGCGAACCAGCTTTAAAACAGTCAGTTCTATTTCCACCGATCACAGAACTGGCGACTTTGCTGGGGATACTTAATAAGTGAGATGTACCTTAGGATTAGACCACTCTTGTTTTTAATTGCTTGTTTTGTTTGCTTTAATATTGTGGGCCTGTCTTGGGGTTTCATAGATCCTAACCCGGATCTGGGGGATATCTTTTAGAAGTAGCAACAAACTGTGAGGGAACTGTCCAGGGTATACCGACACGGTTGAAGCAGTTGCTACGTTGATGTGGCACTTTGGTGAGTATCGGTAACCCTTGAGTCAAGTCAAGGAGAGTACGGGGCCGCCGCGTGGTGTCGTGAAGCATCAACTGACCTTAGGAACCTTACTTGACCATCCTGTCCTCTTTAGGGGTAGTGAGATGACCGACTTTGGTGCAGTTCGAAGTTGGTAGATACTCGATACTACACTCATTGAGGGTTGTTTTCTTGGAATATTTTGGTCGCCAGTTAAGTGGCTAAATCAAAACAATGAACATAGAAAGCAACCCAATGATATTGAGCTCCTTAGAACCCGGTTACTTTTGATAGGACAGGTTTTGAGCCCACCAACTTCAAGAGGGTAGTACCTAAACTTCATGCTGGCCTGAACTCTAAGGGCTATCTTGTGTGACTTGTGTGCCTTCAAATCTGAACTACTTGCGCATACTTGTTATCTAACAATATGAGTTTCTTGCAGGTTTTGTTTACAGTCCTTAATCTTGGCTCATAACAGGGTTTACTTACATCACTCCATGCATAGCATAACATCATACCATCATACCATTGTATACATCCTTCATAAGGACTAATCCATTTCAAGGATCTCAAGGGTTTGTGATGCAGGTCATGATGAACCAAAATGTCTAGCAAGGGGGCAAAGGGGATTTATTTCCCTCTAGCCAAGGTTATTTGGAGATCAAAACATGATAGCTTGAGTCAGGGGCTATGACCCACTCGATATGGTGAGCTTTGACTCTTGAAGAAGGACTCTCAACAACATGAAGTTCCCTCAATCAAGCTACCAGATTCTAACAATGTTCTTGTTTACCCCGCAAGGTCCTTGAAAACATTGCATGCATACATACACATCATTGCATAACAGGTACCCTTGGTACAGGTCACTTACCTTCTTCGCTGTTTATTTCAGCAATGGCTTCCCAACAAAACAACCAGGATCTCCACACTCAAGAGACTCAGTTCGGGGAAATCCTCCTAAATCTATCCAAGGGGCAGGAAGAGCTGAGAACACTCCTCACGGGGACTTTGGTCAGGAATAGTCCAGAAGATAGTAAGGATGAACGGATGAAACATCTGCAAGCTGAGGTGGATACAATGAGAACCCAGATGCTGGGGCAGATGACTCTCATTCAAGACTTAGCTCAAAGACAAGAAGAGCTCAGGGTCCTCGTCAACCAACTGCTTCGAGATAACCAACTGGGGAAAACATCTAAGGTTGAAGAGCCAATCATCATTAAATTCCATTTGAGACAAGAAGACAAGGGAAAAGCTCCTCAACTTGCTTCAGGGTCACAAATTCAGCATCAACCTCACCAGCTTCAGCAAGACAATATGAAGCAAGTAGTCAGGGCTGGGGACCAAGCCGGTAATCAGCCTCTAAGAAGTCAAAGGTTTGGTTCAACGAATAGACCTCTCCAAGCTGCTACTACTTCATAGGTCCAACAACGACCTCGCCAAGAACAATGGGTTGATCAGAGCAAGCCAGACAAGCCTAGGAGGCAATTCACCCAGCTCAACATGTCGCTGTTTCAAGCCTTACAACGCCTATTGAGATTGAATTTGATCACATTAAGGGACCCTCCTAAGAATCCCAACACTTCCTCTTCCCGGTATAACCCGAGTGTGAGATGTGCCTACCATTCTGACAGTCCTGGACACGACACCAACGACTGTTGGACTCTGCAGAACCAGATCCAGGACCTGATTGATGAAGGAGCAGTGGAATTCACCCCAGATGGTCAGGTCGAGTTCTTCTACTATCCCTAGACGAGAAGACCTTTTGTTCATTGGAAGTCTCAAGTTGTATTTTTCTTTGCTTGTTCAAACATTTGTTCATGTCAAACTCTTTTACTTTATCAATGCACCGCATATGTCTGTTTTGAATCAATATATTTGCATTCTCTATATTCAAACTGCTTTCGTTTTTTGATGTCAACTCTCGATTAAATTCTAAGCCTTTTGAGGGAGGATGACGAAAACGATACCATGATCTTTACAGTATGCTTTTGAATAGACCCCACTGATGAGGTACAGGCATTGTTTCAATTCCTAAACACTGGAGTTATAAGGAAGATAATCCCTCGTCAACCCCTCTGAGCCAAAGAAGTTGGAGTTGTTCTTTTCGAAAATTAAAACCCTTAATCATAACCTGGGGCAGGGCAGTTCTCTCAGTTGATCCAGGTGCACGACGAATAGCATCAAAGGAGTCCCTCCAAAGCAAAAGACAGTGATGGTTCCGAATAATCATAAAGACAGGAAGTCATTATCTGTCAACAACAAAAGCCCAATAAGTCAAAATCTATGAAGGAGACTTACAAAAAGCTGGGGCATCCCGCTGATTGTAATCACAAAAGAAACAGTTCAGGCAAAAGACAGGGATAATAAAATCAAAAAGAAAGAGGTGCTACAAACCCTCAACAAAAAAGGGGGAAATGACTGCCTATTCAAAATAAACTATCAATATCCGAACCATCACCGGAATATCAGAGCAAAGACTCAAACGGGATCTAAATGCACGATTAACTGAGTTTAGGATCGAAGAACATCACGAAGAACGGGTGGGTACAAATAAAATTTGAGCCTTTATCCTTTGTTTCTTAAACCGTGAACCAGGCCACGTGATAACCCTTAAAAGTCCTAGCTGAAGCATGGGTCAGTTCAAAAGCATACTGTTACGAAAGGTATCCTGACTCCTTAAGGCTTGCGGTGAAATAACGAGTTGACATCACATTTTACAAAATTTGCTTGCTTTACTGAAAAATGCATTTTCAAAAACTTCAAGACAGACATAAGCTTTGCATTTTTGATATAACATTGTTTGCATATGACTATTTGTTCGAACAACAGAGAAATTCGCACGAAGAATATCTAATGAACAAAAACACTCCCAACCAAGGGGCACGGCATGATCATTGTCCATCATCTGGGGAAGTCAAGTCAAGATTCAAGGAATCTATCAAAATGCCAAATAGCCAGGGGCAAATCTCCGCCTGATTCACTCGGGGCATTGAACAGGAATTCCAGCAACGAATTTGGCACGATCGAACAAAGATCTTCTGGTAGCATGACAACACAACACTACTGACAGTGACAACTCCCTGCATTCTGAGAGCGTGGACATAGTCGGAAAAAAAATACTACGCATAATCAAAGACCCGCTAGGTTGACACACCTAGGCAAAAATAAGGGCTTCCCGGCGAACCAAAAGGGTTCGGGCAAAAATAAGGGATGAAAACGAAAAAATCTGTACACCCGGCAAGTCGAAAACCTGAAAAGGCGGCTTGGGCAAAAATGGGTATCCCGGTGGACTAAAAACCCGAAAGGGCGGTCCAGGCAAAAGTTAGGGATCACAGCGTACGACTATGTTCTGGCATCTCATCACTTGTCTACCAGAAAAAGATTCGTCAATCGGCAGTCATCAAGCACCTCCACAGGTACCTTCTCCCACAGAAGATGGGGCAATAAGAATTATCCGAACTGTACAACCTGCTCTGTCCACCAGGTACCAAGATAGGTTCAGCTGAAGAGTATGACCAAGATACCTTCACTCCCCGGGAGTAAGACAAATCAGCAGTACTCTCTCCACAAGCAGAGTTGGTCTCCCATCAGCCCCTAACAAGGCACAGTATCTCCAGCAAGTCAGCAATACTCTCCCCAAAGCAGAGTTGGTCTACTGTCAGCCTTAAGGAAATTGGATATCCCCCAGAAGATCTCAATATTCTCCAGCAGAGTGTACAGAGATTCCTCAGCAAGCATCCCCGACAGTCTTAATATAAGATTGTTCCCCGGCGGAATACAGACGCCCCAGTGGAGCCACTTCCCCAGTACAGTTCTAAGTTTCCCCAAGAGAGTTGAACCATCTCCCCAATAGATCCTGGAAGCTTATCCCCAGTAGAGTCTGGAAGCTAGCCCCCGGCAGAGTACAAATACCTCTCCCCGACCATGTTCAGAGGTTATCCCCCACCAGAGCCTAACTGGGTTATCCTCAGCTAATTACCACGGAAAGATCGTCCTCGGCGAAGTTCTTCCTATCCCCCAGCGGAATTCATCAAAATCCTCAACAAAACTTATCAATGGAATCCCTAGCGAAGTTATCATCAAAACCTCAGTGAAGTATCTCTTCCCACAGAGTAATTCCCCGCAGAGTAATATCTCCAACAAGTTTATTCCCCAACGGAGTCATCTTCTCCTACAGGTTTATTCTTGCAATTATCATCCCCAGCGGAAACGAAGAACTCTACTCTTCAATGTCAGCCCAGGATTCAACAAGCTCCCGTCATTCGTCAAACGAAGATACATTCATAAACATATCACATCTCATACCTCCTATTCATATACATGATAAAGTGCATACGACACAATCTCATTTATTTTTGAGAACATCATGACATCATGCATTTCATACATCATGACATTGCATACAACTAATGTTTTGCCTTTTCAGGAAAAGGTCAATCCAAAGATGATTACTATCAACTGTCGCAATTCCAGATTCGATACCTGTATCTAGCCAGGGCATATCTGTGAGCGATTGATTGTGGATTCGACACCTGTATCTAGCCAGGGCATATCTGCATGAAGAGTTTAGAGATTCGATACTTGTATCCAGCCAGGGCATATCTGTAGACGACTAATTCCAGATTCGATACCTGTATCTATCCAGGGCATATCTGTGAGTGATTGATTGTGGATTCGACACCTGTATCTAGCCAAGGCATATCTGCATGAAGAGTTTAGAGATTCGATACCTGTATCCAGCCAGGGCGTATTTGTAGACGACCAATTCCATATTCAATACCTGTATCCATCCAGGGCATATCTGTGAGTGATTGATTGTAGATTCGATACCTGTATCCATCCAGGGCATATCTACATGAAGAGTTTAGAGATTCGATACCTGTATCCATCCAGGGCATATCTGTAGACGACTAATTCCAGATTCGACACCTGTATCTAGCCAGGGCATATCTGTGAGTGATTGATTGTAGATTCGACACCTGTATCTAGCCAGGGCATATCTGCATGAAGAGTTTAGAGATTCGATACCTGTATCTAGCCAGGGCATATCTGTAGACGACCAATTCCAGATTCGACTCCTGTATCTAGCCATGGCATATCTGTGAGTAATTGATTGTAGATTCGATACCTGTATCCAGCCAGGGCATATCTACATGAAGAGTTTAGAGATTCGATACCTGTATCCAGCCAGGGCATATCTGTAGACGACCAGTTTAGAGATTCGATACCTGTATCCAGCCAGGGCATATCTGTAGACGACTAATTCCAGATTCGACACCTGTATCTAGCCAGGGCATATCTGTGAGTGATTGATTGTAGATTCGACACATGTATCTAGCCAGGGCATATCTGCATGAAGAGTTTAGAGATTCGATACCTGTATCCAGCCAGGGCATATCTGTAGACGACTAATTCCAGATTCGACACCTGTATCTAGCCAGGGTATATCTGTGAGTGATTGATTGTAGATTCGACACATGTATCTAGCCAGGGCATATCTGTATGAAAAGTTTAGAGATTCGATACCTGTATCTAGCCAGGGCATATCTGTAGACGACCAGTTCCAAATTCGACACCTGTATCTAGCCAGGGCATATCTGTAGACGACCAGTTCCAGATTCGATACCTGAATCTAGCCAGGGCATATCTGTGAGCGATTGATTGCGGATTGGATACCTGTATCTAGCCAGGGCATATCTGCATGAAGAGTTTGAAGTTCCAGATTCGATATCGGTATCTAGCCAGGGCATATCTGTGAGCAATTGATTGTAGATTCGATACCTGTATCTAGCCAGGGCATATCTGCATGAAGAGTTTGAATATCAACACCTGTAACAGGACAGGAAATTATCTTTCTTTCTTAGGTACGCAAGTTCTCGCTAAGGAATCTCTTACGCGATCGACACCCCCGATGGCATCTTTAAGCCCATCTCCACCACTATCCATTACATCTCCAAATGGCATCTATAAGCCCATTCCCGACAAGGTTTTGTCACATCTCCAGATGGCATCTATAAGCCCATCCTCCTATCCACCATCTCTCCAAATGGCATCTGTAAGCCCATTCCCGACATCACATTGCTGATACTCCACTATGCGAGTGCAAGTTTCTGGGCACTCTAGTGTTCAATCATCTTCCACCCTCGGATCACGAAAGGCACGCAAGCCAATCTACATCCTCAGGTCTAAGAAGATTTAACAGGGGCAACTGTTGTACCCCAAAATTTGCCCTCCCATATTCTTCAAGATTTGTCAAGATCAATCTTCAAATGGATCAAGGGGTCGCCCAGTCAAACATCCTCCTAAGTCAGTCAAAATTAAGGTTTTGGTTCTCTCAAGGAAGTTGAGGTTTTCAATGGCTCAATCAAGTCCCATAGGCCTATATACATTGCCAAGCATCTACATGTCAAGTTTCAAGACTCACAGGGTCAAATTGCACAGTCAAAAGCTTCATTTGCTTCACAATCAACTTCAGGGGTAAAATGGTCATTTTACAGTCAAAAGTCAGAATTTTTGGTCAACATCTTATTTTGAGCTCACAATCATCATTTGATCAAGTCTTGATCATGATTCCTTAAGCATGGCTAAAAAATCATCAAAGATGCAAAAGTTACTATTTTTGGACAACAAAAAAGTCAACTGTAACTTGACCAGGGCATAACATTTTCATGGTTCATCAGAAAAATCCCATCCAATGCTAATTTTGAAGGGGATGACATTTCCTACAACTCATCTTCACATTCCAAGTCCAAGAAATGCTCTCACAAAAAGTTATGAATTTCTACATTATAGGTCAATTTCAAAAGTCAACAAAAAGGCATTTTAAGTCAAAGACCATAACTTGAGATTGGTAAATCCAAATGACATGGGACCAAAGGAATTGGTTAGAGGACTTCAAGACCTTTCCAAAATGTCCAAGAACATGTTCATATGATCAAAATTGAGCAAGATATGCATTGGAGAAGTTGGGAAATTTTCATGAATTTGCAAAAGTCAACTATCCTTAAAACTTCAAATTTTGACAAAAGGGCCCACTTTCTTCCACTTGATTCATCCTTGTCATGCCACACACGTGTCCCATGCTTAATTTCAAGATCAAACATTTATTTTTCTATTTTATTTAATTTTTATTGATTTAATTCATTTTAAATCCATAATAATTCAAATAAAATCTAAAAATTAATGGAATAGCATCTTTGTGATTTGAATAGCTTTTATACATCATGTTCCAGCTAACAAATTCGTGCTAGGGTTATTTTGTGCATGAAATCTTAGATTTGATTCAAATATGGAAAGTTTGTCAATGGAGGAAAGTGTAAACCTAATTCTCTAATATACATGGATCAAGGCCCAGCTGCTGACCTAATTCTATTCCCATATATGCAAGCAAGCCAACCCTAATGCTGTTCACGTGAGAATTGCTGCACAGAAGCCATAAGAACATTGAAAAAAACCAAGGAAAACTCAAAACTGAATTCCACCTTCCAACGTGATTCAAAGCCTTTTCTTGTTTCTAACACCTTGCAGGAACTCTCAGGAATCTTTTGGAATCAAAATCAAGGGCTGAAGCTTGAGAAATCGCACCAAACAGAATCACAGTTTGCTTATTCTTTTTCAGAACCGAAACTCACATTTTATGCATCATTAACATGTTATAATCATTGCTTTGCATTGCTCTAACCTTTCTGAAGCTAATGGTATAGGTGAATCGCGTTATGGTGTCCTGAAACAGAAATCACCATTGTTGAATTTTAGGGTTCTTCAGTTTCAAAATTGAGGCTTTTCCATACAAGAAAAATTAAGCCTCATGATGCCCATGGTTAAACTCGTTGAGACCAGACGAATACATTGGATGTGTCGCGCCATATTTATATAGCATAGAACTCTAATCGCTATTATTCTTCAAGCTACTTTGTGGGGGTTAAAAACCCCCGCTATATCTTTATTCTTTTGCAGGAAAACGAAGAAGATGAAGGATGTGTTCCATCCTGATTAGTCCATTCAAATAATCAGCGCGCGTGTTTTGCTTTTCCAGCATGGGCGTTGGTTTTCATATATTGTAATTAATTGTTATTGTATTAACAGAAGCAAGCGAATGGCATAGTGGAAGGTGATGTGTCTGGTGACCACTGGGACCTGGGTTCGATTCCCAGGTCCACCTAAATTATTTCTATTATTTTTCTTAACAAGATCCTATGCAGGCCATCTGAGCATTCCACCATGTACCTCACATCCAAGCGCGCCAAGTGGCCACTAACACCAATCTGATGGCCAGGAGATGAAGAGTATGGTGCTCCCAGTCAACCACACGCTCAGCTAATTCCCAAAGTCAAAGAGGCTTGAACTTAGTGGGCCAGAATTACTGGAATTCACCTCCATACATGGGCCATCACCCCCCTGGTTTTACTATTTCTTTTTATTTTTCTTTTTCCTTTTAATTCTTTTAATTATTATTATTATTATTAACTAACAAATTATTTTTATAATAAATTCAGATAATCAAAAGATGTAAATATTTTTATTATTTATTATTTTTACTATTAATTATTATTTTTGTAAATAAAATGTAAATTAATTAATCTAGCCTTTTAAAATTAGGTCAACTTTAATTTTTTTCTCAATAACTTAAAATAGATTAGAATTAGGGTTTTCCTTTTGACTTTTAATTTCCTTTTATTTTTATCTTCATTAAAAAAAACACAAAAAATACTTTTTCTTTTAATTAGTTAATTAATTAGTTATTAGGTTTAATATTTCATTAATTGCAAAAAAAGGACAAATTACTTTCTTTTCTCAAAAAGGGTCAAAACCCTAAGACGTTCCCGATTCAATTCTTTCGTGCGCATATTTATTTTAATTCCTTTTGATCATATTGATGTAACTGTTTCCGAGGATGTAATAGTTAATTAGGATTTTATCTCTTTCTTTTACTTTCCGCATTTATTTTCCAAACGGGTTTTTTTTTGGCGATGTATAGACCCGCACCTTGTAATAGCGTAGATTTACCTTTCCGCACTTTATTTCCCGCACAAACATTAACTGTTAATTATGCCTGCAAGACTTGTATGACAAATAAAATCAATCTGTATCTCACAAATAACATGTACAAGATAATCTTAACTGAAACAACACACATGCACATGCCACTCCTAGGGTACGCCTCACTGGTTGCCTCGAGGTGGTCGTCAAGTATAGGGTGTTTTAGAGGTCGCTCTCCTGTCTAAAGATCCAGTTGCCTCGAAACGGTTGCCTCAGATAAAAAGGATCTCGGACATTAGGGTTACCGCTAAGGCGTCCTACTATTGCTTCGGTGACCACACATGTCCCTAATAATCGAATTGACCCGAATAACTCCAACGACGGTGCTACCTACTTCTCAATAGTGGGATAGTACTGTCTAAAGGACTCTTACACAGCCTAATTCCTTAGAGTAGGTAGATTTCTCCTGGGTACTTGCTCTTTCAATAAAACAAAAACATCTTTTCGCACTTACACTTTCAAAAGGTTTTCAAACAAATATTTCATACACTCTTGAGGACAGATACAAGAGTTACCTAGAAATTTTTCGAAACAAAACTTTTTCAAAACCCACAAACACTTGAAAAGCAAACAATTTTTGAAAACATAAGAGCAAGTACCTAAGAGCCCGTGGATAACCACGGATAGAAAGGGTGCTAACACCTTCCCTTTCTATAAATCTACCTCCCGAACCGAGAAACATCTCAAAAAAGGAATTTTGCTGTGCTTTTGTCCTTTCCATGTTGGAGAACATAAAAGACGGTGGCGACTCTTGCTTACCGCGACATTTCATGAACCAGCTTTAAAACAATCAGTTCTATTTCCACCAATCACAATGTCAAAGTTAAGCAGGATTTAAGTGAGATGTAGACTATGTTTATATATGAGATGAAGTATATTGACCTAAGAACATTAATTGATAACTTCGTTGACACATATTAGAAAGAGCCACAATGGTTATGTTCTTTATAAAAATAGAGTATGTCTTATCCTTTGAACCTCAATTTTATACTTGCTTCTGACCACCTGACCGAGATAAAGACATTAACAACCATGACTCACCATAATGAACTTTCAAGTTTATTGATCTAATTAATAAACAAAATTTACTCCACTCAGGGGATATGCGTGAGTGTATTGATGTTGTGCAATAATGCTTCATAAATGCTTGTATAAAAACTCGTCTAAGATGACCTTTGATTCATTAAATCTTCATAGTTGGGCTATCTTATTTTCAGCCAAGGCCATAAACAGACCATGGTAATTTCCTAGAATAGACACAACCCTTAAACATGACGTCCAATGGGACGAGATTGGTTAAGTATAAAGATATATGGATAATCTGACCATTGTACCCGAACCGAAACTCTAAACCTGACCATCCTAACTTTTCAAAAATACACAGTCTCCCAAGAATGAGGCTCAGTGGGGAAAGATGCTTAAGAAGAAAGTCAACCGGGTAATCCGACCATTGAAAATAAACTGAATCTCCAAATTTGACTATTTTAATTTCTCGACATGTTCCCAGTCCGAAAGAATTAGGCCCAATGGGGCGAGATGCTTAAGGAGAAAATTATCCAAGAAATCCAACCATCGTAATTTTCCAAGATGTACACCTCTCCCAAAACATTAGGCCCAACAAGGCGAATTTCTTAAGAAGAAAAGTATTTGTTCCATGGAATATATGACCACATTATTGTCTAAATTCGTCTTGTCCAAGCTTCTATCCGCCTATAAACTATTCTTCTTTTGTGGTTGCTTTTAATTAGGACTAATAGTACACTTGTTCTTATCATTACACATATTCATTAGGTGTCTTAGCTTCTAATGATGAGACCTTTTGTATATCTAATGTGCTTTTAAGTAGTGACTCTTCATTCCAAAACCTTTATTACCTTTTTTAAACATTTTGCAATAATTCCTTATCTCTACTGTCCCACTTGCGATTTTTTGCATGTCCTGTCCTTAAAAAAAATCATTTCAACTACTCAAGGTTTTCTTTCTCTCTCTCTCTCTCTCTCTATACCAACTCCAGGTATTGTCTTTGTTTTTACTTCTTTTTTATTCTTTATGTAACATTTTGAATGGTCCTGATTCGTGATTACGATGCGTCAAGGAGGGTCATTTTCCCTGAAATTGTTTCGAAGAGATATGTGTTGTGGAAATAGTGTGTGGAAGTGTCTAAATGCACTACGAGAAAGGTGGATTGTGAGTTTGTCGAGAGGATATTTCATGGTCAGATACAACATCGACAGAGCCGCCTCCAAGGCGTTTAAAGTCATTCTACTTATGATGGTGTTGTATGGAGTTAGGTATCTATTACCATATATCGACTTTCATTTTCTTCGCAATCATTGAAGGGTGAGAAAACACTTAGAAGGGGGGGGGGGGGGTTGAATAAGTTTCTCTTTTTCTTTTTCTAAAATGCTCAACAATAATGGAAAGACACGGTTATTTTTATCCTGGTTCGTTTGAACTCAAACTACTCCAATCCACCCGCCAAGGTGATTTCGCCTTTCTCAACAAGGACTTAATTCACTATAATCAACTGATTACAATCACACAACAACTTTTGCGACTAACAATGCACAAGTAAACTTACAAGTGACTAACACCACTAAGACTCAAACTAGTCCTAGACTTCTTGAGAAATCTGACCAAACTTGGTCTCTCAAGGAACAATTACATGAGTTAAATCTTTACAGATAGTGAAACAAATTTGCTTATAAGAAAGCTATATCACAAACTGTGATTTTTCACTAAGATTAGTATTGCACAAAGTGTATGTAAAATAATTTGTGAGCCCATAATATTTTCACGTAGTTCTTGCTGTTTTGAATTTGTTGAGTAGTTGGCTTGCAATAAATATCTTCTATATATAGTATGAAGAAAACGACAGTTGCTTCCTTCAAAAGTGGAGAGCAATTAATGTTTGCGTGTTTGCTTGCAGTATTGCATTTTCCAATGAACTAGCGTAGACACTTGAGTGCATGTAGTCGTCTTTGTATTAAATGAGCAAACGACACTTTGTCAGAGCATGTTTCCTGAAACTTGACAAGACTTATTAGCTTCTATATTCTTTCAGAACTAGCTTCACGTCTTGCTTCAGAGCATGCTTGCAATATCTTCTTATCAGCACTTGCTTGCTAAGTACTTCTGATCAGTGCTTGCTTTCAAAGTACTTCTGAAACATAGTTTACACAGAAACTTGCTAAGCGTTAGAAGATGCATTAAATATTTTCTTATTAGAGTCAGCATCAGAACTTGTGCTAAAAAAATAGTTCTTTCATCAAAATAACTTCTTCATTTATTTTCAGCTCAGCACGTCAAAATGCTTCTGTCAGAACATTATCTGAAACAAGTAAATATGTTCATCAGAGTATCAATTATATAAAATATATTTTATTGTTATCATCAAAACTCTGAGATATGATCAGAACCAATCTTGTTCTAACAATCTCCCCCTTTTTGATGATGACGAAAATATTCAGATTTAGAAATAAAATTGAACAAGAGATAAGAATCTCCCCCTAAAATAAATATTTTTATAAGAAAAACTTCCTGAGAATTTTCATCAGAGCTTTGAAATTTTCTTTTAGGATTTCTTCAGCAAGTCTTTTGAAGATAATGTTCAGTTGAATTAAACTTCCAGAGTTTAGTAATACCTGCAAAATTCTTTTAAACATAGAAAGAAATCTTTGTATTTTGTTAGGATGTTTGAGACTTAGTCCCATAACTGTTAATCAGAGATTAGATCAAAATACTCATTTCCCCCCTTTTTGGAATAACCAAAAAGTATATAAAAAATAATTGAAGAGCGTAAAGGTTTTAATAAAAAAAGATTCAGAGGTACAAAACAACACACAAGAAACCGAATGACACTAAGGTTTCTTAGAAACAAGAGCCATAAGGAGATTCTTGATCTCAGATGCAGATTCCTCTTGTTTCATCATCCAGTTTCTGATTTCCTGGTTTGTATGATCTTGCTTGTCCAAGCGCTCATGAATAGCTTCATTTCCCCTCTTAAGCTTATTCAGAGTATCCATAACAAGTGAAGTAGGAGCAGAGGATGAAGAAGCTTCAGCAGATACAACCTTTGGAGTAGAAACCGTTGAGTCAGAACGAACAAAAGTTGAAAGTAGAGTGCCCAGATCCACCATAAGAGTTGGCACGGGTTCAGGTGCAGCTTTATCAGAAGGTTGATTAAACAGAACTATTGCCAGAGGATTTGAATCTTTATAGGAATCTTCAGACTCATCTTCTGAAATGTCCATTTGATCAGCTGGAGCATTAGCAATCATCAGAGTAGACTTCTTGTCCCAAATATCAGCAACTTCTGACTGGAAGGCATGCATATGTTTGGAGAAGTTCTCAAGCACCTGAGAATGGCATAAGTCTTACAACTTCAATGAATCGGCATCTAAGGTTCTTCTGAAAGTTTCCCACAGAAGATCTGTTGCTGCTGGGTTCACACTTCTGGTACGGTCTTCCTTCAGCAGGTCCAACCAAGCTTGAACTTCTATTAAAAAAATTCTGAAAACATACATTTACATCTGGCTGAACAGGTTTGGGAACAGCCTTTTTGAAGGTTTTGTTTTTCAGAAATTGTAGAGATTCAAAATCAACTACAGTTTTTAGAAAGTCAGCTGGTTCAGGATTTTCTGATTGTTCAGGTGTTGCTGATTGGTCAGGATGTTCAAAAGGGTTAGGTGTTGCTGATTGATCATGAGGTTCAGATGGTGCATGAGTTTCAGAGAGTTCACGTGTTTCTGATGGTTCATGAGTTTGATTGAGGGTATGTTCTGGAATGTGAGGAGGTGAAAGCATTGGTGAGTTAGGTGTAGGAAGTTGTGGAGATGTGGGTGGTGTGACGTCAGGTGAAATGATGATTGTGTTATCAATAGTGGGGGTAGGATTTTGAGGTTGTCTTCTGTTCATGGCAAAGATATTTTTAGAAGGTAGGGTGAATGGTGGCTTTTGTGTGGCCAGAGGTACGTTTATTCCTGGTATTCTCCAAGAGCCAGCATCATACCATCCAGTAGGTGTTGGTGATAAAGGTCTGGGAGGTGGTCTAGAAAAGTTTTCAGCAGGAATAGTTTGAGAGATAGGTGTTTGAGATGGTTCTGTGTGAGATGGTTCTGTTTGGGTTTCAGAGGAGTAATTAGAGTCAAAATCACTCAAGTCTGATAAAATTTAATCTTTTTGAGGGTTTACAGCAAGAGGTTCAGAGGGTATGGTCAAGTCTATGTCAACATCTATGGCACCTAAGGTTTAGGGTTCAGCAGATGTAGATATATTTACAGAATCATAAACATAAATAGTCTCAGCAGGTGTACCTGATTTCTTCTTCTTCTTCTGAGGTCTAGCAGATGGTCCTTCAACTGCTTTCCTCTTCATTGGTTGCTGAAAGACAACATCTGGAGCAGCTTCATGTCTACCTTGAAGCCAAGCGGGATCAATTGGAGTTCCACTTTTTTTGCAAATCTGAATGTAATGCAGGATGATGTGAGGGTGATCTCCAAATTCTTTCCTGTCAGAGCTTTCCCACATGTAGGCTCTAACTCCCCCAGGAGGTTTGCTTCATCCAAGTGAGCAATGAGACCACTCTCAGTCAGAATGTCTGAAATCAATCTCCCCATTGAAATCCAACTCCTTTTGGATTTAAGGTTCTTCATTCTTTCCGCTTCCCTAGTTTCTTTAACATGAGTCCAGAGATGATCAAACAGAAGATATGGTAATCAATCTTAACATTTGTTCCTAGACAGAACAACAAGTATTGTTGGTCAGCATTTATATAGTCAGGAGAACTTGTTTCCTTCCTATGATGAATGCAACCATGGATGATTCTAGCCCAAATCTTGTACTTATTTTTCAAATCTCTGGCTTTTGAAGATGCTTGCCCATTTGTAAAAATTTCAGCATAAACTTTTGACATGTCCATTCTGCCACTTGAAATTCCAGTCACTCCAGTTCCTTCAAAACCCAGTAGTTTTCTGATGAGATTTTCAGTTATAGAGATTTCCTTACCCATCATAAATGAGAGGATGATTTTTGGAGAAGAAATAGCGTGTATCCAAAATTCCTTAACAAGGTGTGGAAAAACAGGACCAACTAGACAGTCAAAGAAGTTTCCCCATCCTTGAAACTCCATAGTAGGAAGAAGGTCAAACCCATTTTCTTTTAGGTTATCAAAATCCACCATTAATTCACTTATAACTTCTAAGCTATCCACTGGAATGAGAGTGGTTCTCTCAGGAATGACGTACTGTTAAGATTGGGTGTTTCCAGAATGAGTAGAGGAGGAAGCCATTTGAGCACTTAGGTTGAGAGAAGAAAAAGGGTTGCAGAGAAAAATACACAGAGACAGTTGAATTTTGAAAGAGAAGGTAAAAAGTGAGAAAGGGTTTTTACAAAGGTATTTATATGAAAACTTTTGAGAAATAGGTTTTAAAAATAAAACTGTAAAAAGTGTTTTTTTATAAAAATTAATTAAAAAGAATCTAATCATGACTAGAATTTAATGATAATTAAAATTGAGGGGAAAGCGTGAGATTTGAGCAAATCATAACAGTTACCTAGGGACGACGTCAATATCTTAGCACACATGACCTTTCAGAAACACACCACGTGTTCATCTCCTGAAGGTTGCACGGGACAACTGTTTGATATAATGAACTGCTGAACTATACTTGAAATGAAACGTTAGAACATTTCAGAACTTTATATATAGCTTCTGATGTAACTTCTCTTCTAACTTCTGAAGAGTTGTTAATCAGAACATTCATTTCAGAACATTCTGAAGGCAAACACAGAAGATAAATATAATTTTATTCAGGACATTCCATACAAATATTTTTCAAAATGAATTTAAATCTATCTTCTGAAAGGGGTTTGGTAAAAATATCAGCCCATTGATGGTTTGTTTTTACAAAGTTTAAATTTAAAATTCCCTTCTGAATGTAGTCCCTTATAAAATGATATTTAATTTCTATGTGTTTAGCTTTAGAATGCAAAATGAGATTTTTAGAAAGACAAATTGAAAAAGTATTGTCACAGAAGATATGAATCTTACTTTCATAAAGATTAAAATCTTCTAGCTGAATTTTCATCCAGATCATATGAGAACTACTTCCAGCAGCAGATATATACTCAGCTTCTGTTGTTGAAAGTGCAATTGTTGCTTGCTTCTTGCTGTAACACGAGATAAGATTGTCACCCAGAAACTGGAAGCTTCCAGAGGTGCTCTTTCTTTCAATTCTATCTCCAGCAAAGTCAGCATCATAATAACCTACTAGTCTGAAATATTTTGATCTTTTGTAACACAGACCCAGATTAGTAGTACCTTTCATATACCTCAGAATTCTCTTAACAACAGTTAAGTGAGATTCTCTAGGATCTGATTGGAATCTAGAACATAAACATACACTGAATAATATATCAGGTCTAGATGCAGTCAGATAGAGAAGGGATCCAATCATACCTCTGTAGAGCTTGTGATCTACCTTCATAATTACCTCATCTTTTCCAGAATGCATGTTGGATGCATTGGTGTCTTAGCATCTTTGCTTTCTGACATCTGAAATTTCTTCAGAAGTTCTTTAACATATTCATCTGATGTATGTAAGTACCTTCTGGAGTTTGGTTAATTTGTATTCCCAGAAAGAACTTCAATTCTCCCATCATGCTCATCTCAAATTTTGCCTGCATGGTCTCAGCAAATTCTTTTCCAAGGGAGATATTAGAGGTTCCAAAAATAATATCATCAACATAAATTTGACAAGTTAAAATATTTTTAAATGTCTTTCTGAATAAAGTTGTGTCCACTTTCCCTCTGGTAAAATCTTTTTCTAAAATAAAATTACTCAAACGATCATACCAAGCTCTGGGAGCTTGTTTTAAACCGTACAAAGACTTTTTTATTTAAAAACATGTTCTGGATATTTTGAGTCATTAAAGCCAGGAGGTTGATGGACATAAACTTCTTCTTCTATATAGCCATTTAAAAATGCACTTTTAACATCCATTTGATATAATGAAATGTTATTTTGGACAGCAAAAGAAATTAATAATCTAATAGACTCTAACCTGGCGAATGGGGAAAAGGTTTCATTATAATCAATTCCTTCTTGTTGACTATAACCCTATGCAACCAGTCGTGCTTTGATTCAGAACACATCTCCTTTCTCATTTAGTTTGTTTCTGAAAACCCATTTAGTTCCTATAATGTTGAATCCTTTGGGTCTTGGAACTAGATCCCATACATCGTTTCTGGAAAATTGATTGAGTTCATCTTGCATTGATAGGATCCAATCATTGTCTTCCAGAGCTTCATCAATAGAGGTTGGCTCAATCAGAGATACCAATCCAAACAATGAATCTTCATTGATTCTGAGAGAGGATCTTGTTCTGATGGGATCTTCTTTCCTTCCAATAATCATGTCTTCTTTATGAGCTGAAGAGATTCTGGGAAACCTTTTCTGAGTGGGTTGTTCAGAGATTCTGAGATTATCCAGAGCATTGTCAAGAGGATGATCTTCTGAGTCTTCCTTTGCTTCTGACTTTTCAGAGTTTGAGGGATGATCTTCTGTACCTACAAAAATATCAATTTTCTTTGGCTGTTGCTGGCCAAGCTTATCATCAAACATGACTTTGATTGATTCTTCAACAATCAGAGTTTCTGTGTTGTATACTCTATATCCTTTTGAGCGTTCAGAATATCCAAGTAGAAAACACTTTTGTGCTTTAGAATCAAACTTGTTCAGATTTTCTTTAGTGTTCAGAATAAAACAAGTACATCCAAAAGGATGGAAATAAGAAATGTTGGGTTTTCTATTTTTCCACAATTCATAGGGAGTCTTTTCAAGAATAGGTCTTATAGAGATTCTATTCTGAGTATAACATGTTGTGTTCACAGCTTCTGCCTAAAAGTGCTTAGCCATATTTGTTTCATTGATCATGGTTCTGGCCATTTCTTGTAACGTTCTATTCTTTCGTTCTACAACTCCATTTTGTTGGGGAGTTCTAGGACAAGAGAAATTATGCACAATACATTTTCTTTAAAATATTTTTCAAAATAATGGTTTTCAAATTCTCCACCATGATCACTTCTGACTTTTATACTTCTAAAATATTTTTCGTTTTGCACTTGGTTACAGAAGTCAACGAACACAAAATATGACTCATCCTTGTGTTTTAAAAATTTAACCCATGTCCATCTGCTGTAGTCATCAACAATGGCCAATCCATACTTCTTGCCTCTGATGGATGCAGTTTTAACTGGCCCAAACAGATCAATATGAAGTAGTTCTAATGTCCTAGAAGAAGAAACAACATTTTTGGATTTAAAAGAAGGTTTTGAAAATTTTCCTTTTTGACATGCTTTGCACAAAGCTTCTGAGTTGTACTTCATATTGGGAAGTCCTATGACTAAATTTAATTTATTTAATTGAGAGATTTTTCTTAAGCTGACATGTCCCAATCTTCTGTGCCATACCCATTGCTCATCGCTAACAGACAAAAGGCATTTAACATTCTGAGATTTAAGATCTGACAAATCAATTTTGTATATATTGTTCTTTCTCTTGCTAGAAAAGAGGATTTTCCATCTTTTTTACTAACAGCTCTATTGGAATTTTGATTAAAGATAATGTCATAACTGTTGTCACTTAATTGACTTATGGACAACAGGTTATGTGCTAATCCTTCTACTAATAAAACATTAGAGATAGAAGGAAGGTTACCGTTTCCAATGGTTCCAGAACCAATAATCTTCCCTTTCTGATTACCTCCAAACTTGACGTCTCCTCCAGCTTTAAATTCCAGATTTTGGAACATAGACTTTTTTCCTGTCATGTGTCGTGAGCATCCAGAGTCCAGGTACCATGACTGGTGTCTCAATTGAGCTGTTAAGGACATCTGCAACAAATATTATTTTATCCTTAGGTACCCATATCTTTTTGGGTCCTCTTGAGTTAGAGTATTTAAAGTTCTGTTTGAACTTTGGATTAGCATAAGAGTTTCCAGAATGTGATGTATATTTAATATCATGTGTGTGTCCAAACTTGAATTCTTTGTTCAGAGGTTTATAAGTGAAAGTCATCTTAGCAACAGGTTTTGGTATATAAGTCTCCTTCCCTTTGGGAGGTTCATATCCAATTCCTCTCCTGTTGTTCCCACTAACTCCATAGATCATTGAAGCCATTTTTCTTCTATCTATGCTTTTAGCAAGAAAAGTTTGAAAGCTACAATCATATTCTTTCAGAATATCTTTTGAACTTGACACAGAATCTGAACTAGAAATTTTTTGAACATTTTGAATTTCCTCTTTAAGTTTAAAATTATTTTCTTTGAGTTCGGATTTTTTTGTTTCATGTTTCTCAAGATCAGATGCAAGACTCTTCTTGAGTTTCTTGTATTTGATTTTGAGCTGACTATAGTTTTCCAGAAGTTCTGATAAATTTTCAGCAAGTTCATCTCTAGTAAATTCAGAGAATACCTCTTTTGGTTCTGACTCACAGTCTGAGTCATCTGCTGTGGTAGCCATCAGAGCTAGGTTGGCATTCTCATCTTCAGAATCAGATTCATCTTTAGAGGATTCTGAATCGTCCCAGGTTACCATCATCCCTTTTTCTACCAAACTTTTTCTTTGATTTTTCTCTTTGAATTTTTGGACAATCACTCTTGTAGTGTCCAGGTTCTTTGCATTCATAACAAATTATCTCTCTTCTGTTTGACTTTTTGTGTCAAGAAGATTCTGGTTTATCTTCTGACTTCTTGAAGTTCCTGAACTTCTTCTGTGTATGCTTCCACAGCTGATTGATCCTTCTGGAGAGCAAGGATAGTTCATCTTCTTCTGAAGCAGATTCTTCAGAGTTTTCTTCTTCTGCCTGAAAAGCGTTAGTTTCATATTTTTTAATTGATTTGAGGGCAACAGACTTACCTTTCTTCTGAGGCTCGTGCTCATCAAGTTATATCTCATGACTTCTGAGAGCGCTGATGAGTTCTTCAAGAGACACGTTGTTCAGATCTTTTGATACTTTGAAAGCAGTGACCATAGGTGCCCATCTTCTGGATAAACTTCTGATGATCTTTTTAACGTGGTCTACCTTAGTGTACCCCTTGTTCAGAACTCTCAGGCCAACGATCAGAGTTTAGAACCTCGAGAACATAGCTTCTATAGATTCACTTTCTTCTACTTCGAAGGCTTCATACTTCTGGATGAGAGCCAGAGCTTTAGACTCTTTCACTTGAGCATTTCCTTCATGAGTCATTTTGAGAGACTCAAACATGTCATGTGTTGTATCTCTATTTGTGATCTTTTCATATTCCATTTTAGAGATATCATTTAGAAAGATATTTCTATCTCTATGGTGATTTTTAAAATCAGCTTTTTGTTGTCTATCCATAATCTTTCTATCAATATTGTTTCCTTCTGAGTCTGTAGGATGTGTGTAACCATCCAAGACTATATCCCATAAATCACTATCATGACCTAGAAAGAAGCTTTCTAGTCTATCTTTCCAATATTCAAAATCTTCTCCATCAAATGTAGGAGGTTTGTTGTAGCTATTGTTGTTTTGTTCAGTTTCCATTTGTGTTTTCTTCTAGATCTTTTCCTGACACGGTTAAGTGTTGCGCTCAGAGTCAAGCTCTGATACCAATTAAAGGGTGAGAAAACACTTAGAAGGGGGGGGGGGGGTGAATAAGTTTCTCTTTTTCTTTTTCTAAAAGGCTCAACAATAATGGAAAGACACGGTTATTTTTATCCTGGTTCGTTTGAACTCAAACTACTCCAGTCCACCTGCCAAGGTGATTTCGCCTTTCTCAACAAGGACTTAATTCACTATAATCAACTGATTACAATCACACAACAACTGTTGTGACTAACAATGCATAAGTAAACTTACAAGTGACTAACACCACTAAGACTCAAACTAGTCCTAGACTTCTTGATAAATCTGACCAAACTTGGTCTCTCAAGGAACAATTACAAGAGTTAAATCTTTACAGATAGCGAAACAAATTTTCTTCTAAGAAAGCTATATCACATACTGTGATTTTTCACTAAGATTAGTATTGCACAAAGTGTATGTAAAATAATTTGTGAGCCCATAATATTTTCACGTAGTTCTTGCTGTTTTGAATTTTTTGAGTAGTTGGCTTGCAATAAATGATCTTCTATATATAGTATGAAGAAAAAGACCGTTGCTGCCTTCAAAAGTGGAGAGCAATTAATGTTTGCGTGTTTGCTTGTGGTATTGCATTTTCCAATGAACTAGCGTAGACACTTGAGTTCATGTAGCCGTCTTTGCATTAAATGAGAAAACGACACTTTGTCAGAGCATGTTTCCTGAAACTTGACAAGACTTGTTAACTTCTATATTCTTTCAGAACTAGCTTCACGTCTTGCTTCAGAGCATGCTTGCAATATCTTCTTATCAGCACTTGCTTGCTAAGTACTTCTGATCAGTGCTTTCTTTCAAAGTACTTCTGAAACATAGTTTACACATAAACTTGCTAAGCGTTAGAAGATGCATTAAATATTTTCTTATCAGAGTCAGCATCAGAACTTGCGCTAAAACAAATAGTTCTTTCATCAAAAGAACTTCTTCATTTATTTTCAGCTCAGCACGTCAAAATGCTTCTGTCAGAACATTATCTGAAACAAGTAAATATGTTCATCAGAGTATCAATTATATAAAATATATTTTATTGTTAGCATCAAAACTCTGAGATATGATCAGAACCAATCTTGTTCTAACAATCATGTCCTTCTCTGAGGCGGTCTTGTTGGTGACATAATTCAGAATTTACACCAGCTCGCCTAAAAACCATACTACCGATCCTTGAACTGTTGGAGGAGGCCCAAGATCCAACTTAATTCTTGGAAAGTCTCATAGTAAACGATATTCATTGAACTTTTAGATTAATTTAATTCTCTTTTCATATTAAAATATGTATCAGGAAACTAATCACCATTAGATTAGAAGAGGATAGCATATTCTTACTATTCCTGCATAGCTCCTAGGAATGATAATATTTCTGCAAAATATAAATCCAATGGGTCAGAGAAATCAAGTAGAAGAGAAGAGGATAACATCTCTAACATAACATTTTCCATTTGTAACTCTTTAACTGATTCTGAAGTCTTCATGCAACGAGAGGCTTTTGAAGAATAGAACATAAGAGGTGGGAAAGATGATACGAGACTCAATCTCAAGATTGGGTGTGGTGAGTAGTGAAGGTAGAGGAGACAATATCAAAATAGTGGAGGCTATGGAAGAAAGAGATAAGGAAAGTGTGATATGGTGGAAGAACTGACTTGAGGTTTTGCGTTTGTGTTTGCAAATGTTTCGGTTTATCAAGAGTCGCCACCGACTTTTTATTTTATCCTAAGGAAAGGTCAAAAAGCACAGGAAAGACCTTTGAGATGTTTTCTTGGGTTCGGGGGGTAGATTATGAAAAGGGAAGGTGCCATCACCCTTTTCATCCATGGTTTTCCATGGGCTCTTAGTTACTTGTTTAGATCACTTGCTTTGCTTTTCCAATTGTTTGAAATGGTGCTTTGTGTGTGGTTTTGAAAGATGTTTTGAAAAGAGGCCATGGTTGTGGCAACCTTTGTAATGATTCTTGTTTGAATGTATACAAAGGGATTTTTGTCTTTTGAAAAGATTTCAATGTTTGAAAGTTTGATTTGGGTAATGTTTTGAAATTGTGTTGTGAAGTGTGTTTGAAAATAACAAGGATGTTTTTGCAAGTTTTTGATCAAGTAACTAAGAGCTATCTTCCCTATTTTACTCAAAGATCTTTCCTAATGTTTTTAACCTTTTTGACAGTGTTATTTCACCATTGCATTTGGTGAACAACCTTGTGTTAGGATGTTAAACGGGACTGGCGCGGGTCATCGTATAGACCATGATAACAATTGTGTTAAGTATCTTTGGCAATTTTCTTGAGGGACTTGATCATTTTTGTTTAGGCAACCAAGATAGCGTCATCGAGGGACTATGATCTTTTGTTTTGTTTTTGTTTTGCCAAAGTACTCAACATGCATACTATGGCCCATTTTTTGAAGGCAACAAGTGGATTGTAACCCTAGGGGTGCAAGTGTGTATTGTGTTTGATTTTCATGCATTTTTGTCTTTGATTAGGTCAAGCTACTTGTTGATTTGGATTTTTGCATACAAACCCTAATTCTCTAATCATGGCATAATTGAAAGCGTAAAGTGCGAGAATTTAAAATTCTAAGCTATTACAACATGATTATGGGGATGGGGGTACAATTTTGAATGGGGGGTATTTGACAAGAAATATAAACCCTAATTTACTATTACATCCAAATTGAATTTAATTGCATAAAATAAATGCACAATATTTAAATATTCAAAATAAATAAATATATCAAATAAGTAAATGAATTATGCAAAAAGGTTTTTATTTACCTATGTATGTAAAAGTATTTTTAATGTAAAAAGTATAAAGAAATAAATAAATAAAAAAGATTAATTTTATTTGTTTATGGGTAAACCCTAATTTCTTTAAGAAAATAAATACAATATATTATTTATATACAATAAAATATATTAATATGTACAAAAATAAAATATATTTAAAAAAGGGTATTTTTTAGTGTAAATAATAATAAAAGTAAAAATGTAATATTTTTATATTTTTATTCTAAAGTAATTAATAAAATAAAAGTATATATGTATATATATGTGTATTAAATATATTAAATATGTATAATATAAAATAAAATATATACAAAAATAAATTATATTTATAATAATATTTTCAGTGTGAATAAAAATAAGAAATAAAAAAATAAAGGTATGATTTACATATTATTTTCAAGTTTAAATAAATAATATAAAAGTAATTATGCTTTTAATGTTAGAAAAAATTAAAATAAAATGCCAAATAAATGTAAAAAATTATGAAAATATTTTTTGATCATTTTTTATACTTGGAAATAAATAAACAAAATCAAAAAAGAAAACAAAAATGCAAAAATGTAAAAATACAAGGAAATGGGCCAGGAGGTGCAAAAATGAAAATGGGAGGTGCCAAGAGTGAGCCAGGCCAAGCCCAACCCACCACTTCATCTTCTTCCTCCAGCATTTTGAAAATACGCGCGTGCCTATACAAACTGGGATATCCTGTATACATGATCTATTGCAAAAACATACAACATCAAACTTGTAGAGAACTTCAAGACGATTCCAACCATATAAACAACTAATCCTAACTCTCAAAGACCAGAGAGAATTTCTCTGGCCCTAAAATCTGACCTAGTTTTTTCAACATGTTCATGGATGAAATTCTCCTAACACACTTAATATAAATGAAAGCTGAGCATATGTATGGCTTCCTAGCAATGAACACTACATTTTTTATTCACAAACCTAAGGCTAAATGTTCCTAATAGAGAGATAGAAAGTGAAGAAAAACCTGTTTCAGTTGGATTCGTGTAGGGAAATGCAGTGCTTCTAAACAAGTTTTGAGATGTCTGGTAGCTTGCTTGAACTCCACTTGACCTTTTCCAATAGCTAGCATGCCTTGAATGTCCTTGAATCAGCCTAGAGAACTCAACCTGCACACGCTTGAAATGAAAATGGTGAACACTGTAAATGGAGTTACAGTTGGTAATGGAGGTTTAGGATAGCTTGAGTGAGTTGAATGGAAGGTGTTTGAAGCAAAATGGGGCAAAACGCACGAGCCAAATAAGCTGGGGAACTCAAGTTGCAGCACCTGCCCTGTTTTGCCAAAGAAGTGTGATTTCTGGCTATGGGGTGTTTTGGGGCTCAAGCACTCGTGTTTCTAGCTCAAAGGGTTGTGAGAAAGATGTTTTAAGTGTTTGTGTAAGTTGATCTATGCTGGTTTTTCAAGTTCTAAGCATTTGGACAAGTTTCTTGTTTTTGAAGTAAGAAAGTGAACTTGTGGTTGCAGGCCTGTACATGCCATCTTATCACCTTGCATACAATCCTCTTGGCCCCTCTTATTAGTGGATTTGTTTAGCTGCAAGAGATTTGGATCTATGCTCAAGGATTAGTGGTTTGACATAAAGCAAACTTTTGAAAAATGGAGATGTGCCTTTTACCATTTAGGGATTAAACTTGTGTACAATACCCTAATGACCAAGACAATGCATTAGCTCAATGTATTTGCATTAAATTATGGTGTTTGAAATGGTTTAGAGGCCTGCAAACTAGTCTAAGGCATGCTGGTTTGAAAATGCAAATTGAGTGAACATGATTTTGCCATGGATACAAAGTGAGTTTTTGCCAACTTAAAGCATTCGATTCTCCCTAACCACAAATGTGTTTGAGGAGTTCTTGGACAATTTGGAAAGCTTGCAACATTATATATAATCCATCTTTGAAATTCAACTTGAGACTCCAAGTGGAACTATGTGAAAAATAGCCAAGAAGATAGGCCAAAATCCTGCCTAAACTAGGGCAAAATTTCACTAAGTTAAAAGTTTTAGGGACCCTTGTTCCAAAAATCATAACTTGAGATCCAAGCTTCTTTTGAGAAAACTTTGTGATTCAAAGTTGTAGACTTTGTGGAGTACTACAACTTTCATGTTTTAAGTTTTGTTTGAATCCATTTGCATCATGGTGAAAATGTGGGGAAAGTTAGGAAAAATTAAGAAAATTTCATAACTTAGAAAAATTCTAAGTTATGAATTTTTTCAATTTCAAACCCTAATTTGCAATTTTGGGTTTCTTGATGAACAAGTTTCATAATTTGACACATCTTGATGAAAAATGACTCCTGGAACTTGATTTTGACCAAAAAGTCAAAGTTTGACTTTTCAGTGTACAGTCAAATTTTGCTTAGTTGACTGAAAAATTCATCTATCAATCCCATGCATTTGAGATCTTTTGAACTTGTTGAATAGGTCAAGATGATGCCATTGAGTCCTTGAGTCCTTGTTTGAACCTAATTTGCCATTGGCTAGGTCAAAAAGTCAGAAATTGCCTTTGTACAGTCAAAACCCTAAAAATGACCATTTTACCCTTTTGGTGATCTGATCAAATTTCTTGTGGAATTGTGGTCCAAACTTGATCAAATGGTTCATATGAGTTCATAATGTTTATGTGGGTCAAAATTCATGAGGTTTGACTGTAAATTAGCCACAATTGACTTTTTCCCCAATACAATTGATTTCTAGGTCAACTGTCCAATTGACTGAGCAAAAATTTGACTCAAGGCTTGAAACTTGGTATGGACAAACTTATGAGTCCAAAATGAAGTATGAAATTCAATTTGAGCAATGAAGGTCCAAAAATCCATGTGCAAACTCAAACCCTAATTTAGGTCATCAGTGTAAGGAGATGTCTTGAGCAGAGCAAACCCTAGCTTGTTCTTGAGTTCCAAGAGCCTTGTGAGGGGAAATGTTGATAAAATGGGAGGGAAAATTTTGGGGTACAACAGAAAGGATGTTAGAAAAGAGGGCGGAACAATCAAGGTTTCCATGAATGTTCTACCATTCAACATAAGAGGGGGCGGTAGTAGTGTGAAGAGGAAGAGGATAAATTTTTTAATCAAATCTGGTAACGTGGATTTGTGTTTTATTCAGGAATAAAAAATCTCTTGTTTTGATGATTCTTTGGCTTGGTCATTTCGTGGAAATAAATAAGTGGAATAGATTGCTTGTAATTAAAGGGGAGCGTCGGGAGGTATGGTAATCATTTGGAGAAGAAATTCTCTATCTCTTAATTTTAGATTCATTGGTCAAGGATTTGTAGGAATTAATGTCAGTTGGAAGGGAAGGGTGTATAATTTTGTTAATATTTATGCTCCATGTAATGTGATTGATAGGAGAACCTTGAGGAGAAGGTTGGTTGAAAGAAAGCAAAGCAACACTAATAAAGAATGGTGTATAGGAGGAAGTTTTAATGAATTTTGTTTTAGGGACGAGAGACTAGGTACATGGGAGAACCATAATAGTAGAGACATGGAAGAGTTTAGATATTTTATTGAGGATATGGATTTGGTGCATATACCATGTGTAGGGGGGAGATTCACATGGTTTAAGGGGAATGGGAAGGCCATGAGTAGAATTGATAGATTTTTACTATCAAGTAAGTTGATGGAAGATTGAAACGTGATTGATTAAAGAGTAGGAAGAAGAGATATATAAGACCATTGTCCCGTGTGTATCAATCCGGGCAAGGTTGATTGGGGGCCTAAGCCGTTCAGATTCAACAACACCTGGTTCAATCACGAGGTTTCAAGTCTTTCATAAAGAAGAAGTGGGCTAAAATCTATGTGGAGGGAAGAGAAGACTATATATTGTATGAGAAGTTGAAGCTTTTAAAATTTTGCATTAGAGAGTGGAATAAAGACATATTCAGGTGGATTGATTTGAATGTGAGGGAGGATGTGAAAAATCTAAATGATTTGGATAACTTATTGGTTGATAATTACGGAGGAGATAATGAGGAGCTTGTCTTGGATAGGAATAAAATAACGAGTGAATTATGGAACACACTTAATTTAAAGGAAATTATGCTAAGATTGAAATCAAGGCAACTTTGGTTGAAAGAATATGATAAGAATTCAATATTTTTCCATAATTCTATGAGGGAGAGATACATAAGGAATTCTATAACTCTAGTGGAAGGGGCAAATGGAAGTCTGGAAGGAGTAGAAGAGATAAAAAAGACAGTTAAATCATACTTTAAGGATTTTTTCAAAGAACACAATCATAACAGACTTGTTTCAGAAGGTCTCAATTTCAAAAGGTTGAATGAACAAGATAGTCAGTGGCTTGATAAAGTGTTTTCTTTAGAGGAAGTGAAGGAAACAATATGGTTGTGTGACAATAATAAAAGTTCTGGACCAGATGGGTATTATTTGCAGTTTTTAAGTAGAATTGGAAGGTTATTAACGATGATGTCTATAGAATGGTTTCAGATTTTCACAATAGAGCTAAGCTTATTAAAGCATGCACTTCTTCTTTCTTAACTCTCACCCCGAAGATTAAAAATCCGCAAGACTTAACTGAATATAGACCCATATGTCTTGTTGGGAGTTTACACAAAATTTTATCTAAACTCTGGGCAGCAAGGTTAAAAATTATGTTAGGAAAGCTTGTTTCATGTAATCAATCTGGATTTTTCCAGGAAGAAACATAGAAAATGGAGTTTTATTGGTTAATGAGGTGTTGGACTTGGATAAACGAGATAAGAGGAGTTGTGTGGTGTTGAAAGTAGACTTCGAAAAAGCTTATGATTGTGTTAGTTGGAACTTTTTGAGGTACTTATTTTCTAAAATAGGGTTTGGGGGTAGATGGATCAGTTGGGTGGAAGGATTCGTGTTCTCAAGATCTATGTCTATTATTGTCAATGGGAGTACCAATAAGGATTTTAAGGTGGGGAGAGGGCTTTGTCAATGTGACCTAATGTCACCTTTTTTGTTTGTTCTGGTTATGGAAACTTTAACAAGTCTAGTTAACAAGGCAGTGGGATTAGATGATTTCAGAGGTTTTAAGTTTAATGAAGAGAAGGAAGTAAACATCTTGCAGTTTGCAGATGATACAATTTTAATGGCGGATGGTAGCTGTGATAATTTATAAAGTATGAAAGCTATTATAAGGAGATATGAAATGATGTCAGGATTGAAGATAAACTTTCACAAAAGCAAGATTTACGACATTAATGTGGGAGACTGGTTCTTAGAGGCTGCTTGGGTTTTTCTATCCTGCAATATTGATAGTCTTCCTTTCAATTTCCTTGGTGTCAAAGTGGGAGAAAGTCCTAGAAAAGTTTCAATGTGGAAGGATTTAATCAATCTTTTGAAGAGAAGGCTGACTGTTTGGAAATATAAAAACCTAACTATTGCAGGTCGAGAGGTGATGATTAATTCGGCGTTGAATGCAATCCTCATCTATTATTTATCTTTCTATATAGAACCTTCAAAAGTGCTAATTGAGATTTGCTGTATTCAAAGAAATTTCTTATGGCGGGGAAGCGAGAATAAAAGAACGATACACTAGGTGAGTTAGATTAACGTATGCAAACCGTGCGACAAAGGTGGTCTTGGCATTAAAGATGTCGATGTTTTGAATATGGCGCTTTAGAACAAGTTGAAATGGAGGTTGTTGCACGAGAAAAATGTGGTATGGAGCAATTTTATTAGAAGTAGATACGGGAATATCGCGACAAAGGTGCTTATATGTGATAAAAGGGTGTTGAATAGCAGGGACTTTATTTGGTGGAGGGACCTCATTTTGTCTGATAATTCGATTGATTCTTTGGAAAAATGTTTTCTAGTGTTATTTTATGTAGAGTTAATTATGGATACGGAATCACGTTTTGGCACTCGAAGTGGTTAGGAAATCAACCTATGCTGGCTGTGTTCCTTGACATCTTCGAAAAAGAGATTAACAGTGACTGTAGTATGGCAGATGCAGGGATGGCCCCGTTTGGACTTGGAAGCTTGCAGATTTAGTGGAAAATTCTGTTGACATCAAGCCAAAAATTAGGGAGGAATTTTTGGCCTTTGTCTCTACTCTCCCAGTGGATGTTTTGAAAGCTATCAATTATTTGTGGGAGATAAAAATTCCGTCGAATTTGCTTCTTCTTTTTTTTCCGGTTGGAGACTTATCCTCAATAGGATCCATACCAAAGATCAACTATTCAGACAAGGTATTTTGACAGATAATAGAGATGGGTGCTGTGCTTTTTTGTAATTCGGAGGTTAAATCCATCTCACATCTTTTCGGCCAATGTTTGTATTCGGCTCGAATTTGAAGAAAGGTTTATGAATGAATTAACACTACTTTAGAGTTATCTTTAGGGGAGTTTGTGGACTTCTTTTTCCATTGTGAGAAAGTGAAGAGTAAGTTGAACAGGACAATAGTTGTGGTGGTCTGGTTAGCGAGAGTTTGAAGTATCTGGTTAATGCGAAATGCCATCATTTTTAAGGGAGTTGTGTTTAGCTTTGTTGAGTGTATGCCAGTGATTTGTCCAAAGGTCGTGGATGTGGCTATGTTTATGTCGTAAAATTGTGATATTTGTAACTTTTTCGTTTAGAATACTCTACCTCTCTTTTGTTTTAGGAGGTAGGGACTTCCTGTTTTGTTGTGTCGGGTGAAATATCCTTATACTATTTTTTAATGAATTTTTTAATGGATTCATGGCCTATTAAAAAAAATCACCATTAGATCATCTTCATGTGAGACTCTCAACATCTATGTGAGTTTTTAAAGTGAAATAAACAGGACCAAGTTTCACATTTCATCACGTGAGTTATTACATTATAGTAATGTTATTATATTCTATGCTTGATAGTTGTTTAATTACAATTCCATTTTAGTTAGTACACAAAGATCCTAGGATGCCCATTGGAACATTATCAAGCAAACCAACGAGCTAAATGGTAATCACATCAAGCGATACCAGCAGCCGCATGCACGTATTGCTTATACAAAATAATGTAAGGTTACATATCAAAAAAATATGCAGAGGATGGTATTGAAGACAACGCTTATTTGTTGATTTAAATAAAAACTCCAAGAGCTAATTTAGTACGGATAAAAACTAATAACTATTTTATGACAAATTTTATTGTTTTCCAAATATTTAACAACTTATAGTTTACCATCTTCAATAGTGTAAATATATTTTATAAATTTCGTGACATGGGATGGATGATATTATTTTCGGGCTTATCACCTTTTAGTGCATAATTTATTCATGGAATTAATTAGCATGACACATGACAGATGCACAAATTTAAAATTATAGATAATTAGATTGAGTTTAGCGTGTGATACGCGGGATATTGATAATTTTTTTAATAAATAATATTAAATTATATATATATATATATATATATATATATATATATATATATATATATATATATATATATATATATATATATATATATATATATATATATATATATATATATATATATATATATATATATATATATATATATATATATATATATATATATATATATATATATATATATATATATATATATTAAATTTTGTTTAATATATTAAATATTGTAATCGAGACAATAAGATAAAAATAATAAAAGAGAAAGAATAATTTTTAACGGAAAAAATTTGTTTGAATTATAGAAATAATAAATAAGATGCTGTTATTTAAATTTTAAAATGTGAAATAAGTGTAAAAGATTTTCAATAATTTTTCTTTATATTTTTTTAAATATTTTTTTCTAATATTTTTAAAAAAGTTGAATCTTTTATCATTTTATGAATGGGGAAAGTTTTACATTCAAATGACTCAGACTCTATGTAATCAATCATCACAATCAAAATTTTCAATAATTTTGTTTTATATTTCCTTTTTTTTCCTCCAATATTTTCAAAAATATTAAATCTTCATCTTTTATAAATGAGAGAAATTCTATATTTGAATCACTCAGACTCTATACAATAAATCATCATAGTCAAAAATTTCAATAATTTTATTTTATATATTCTTTTCTTTTTTTTACTTTAATAATTTAAAAAATGTTAAATCCTCATCATTTTATGAATGAGAGACAAATTCTCTAAAAATTAAAAGATAAATAATTATATATTTCAAGAAGGTTATTCACACAATCGTAGTAAAATTTAATGATATAACTTAATTATTGAGAAATAAAATACAAAATAAAATTTTTTTTTTTTAAAATAGGGAGATTTATCTTAGATCTCAATTTTGATCGTGATAATTGATTATATAAATTTGAGTCATTTAAAAGTAAAATTTTAATGTAAATCTTTTAAGGTTGATACTTTATTTATTTTTTTGTCTTACTTTATATATTTATCAATCAATTAAGTTTGTAAGTAATTAATTTTATTATTTTTACCAAACAAAATTTGTATTATATTAACTTATATATATTAACTATATTGAGTAAACAAATAAAATTAATTTTATGAATATATTAATAATAAGAAAATAACTGAAAAGATTGCAAAAAATTATATAAATTATTTTTAAAATTTATAAAATGATCTTATGTTAAAACTATAAGTAATTAAAGTTATTAGTAATTAATTATTAAAATAATAGATTTTTTTTTTAATTATTGGGTGTTGAATCTATACCTTCTAATTGAAAATAAACTTTTTTAAAATTTGAATATGTGGTTTTAGAGGTGCAACATAGAAAAATATTTGATGTGACATAATCTAAATAACGTGATTAAAAAATTGCAACTCTTATTGATTATATATATATATATATATATATATATATATATATATATATATATATATATATATATATATATATATATATATATATATATGGGTGTAGTTTTTTTTTCAATATTTTCAAAAATATTAAATCTTTATTTTATAAATGAGAGAAATTCTACATTTCGATCACTCAGACTCTATGTAACATATTATGATAGTCAAAATTTTTAATGATTTTATTTTATATATCTTTTTCTTTTCTTACTCTAATATTTTAAAAATTTTTAACTCTTCGTCATTTTATGAATGAGAGACAAATTCTCTAAAAATTAAAAGATAAAAAATCGTCTATTTCAAAATGGTTATTCACACCATCTTAATAAAATTTAATGATATAACTTTATTATTGAGAATTAAAATACAAAATAAAAAATGTATTTTTTAAAAAATAAAGAGATTTATCTTAGATCTCAATTTTGATGGTGATAATTAATTATATAAAACTGAGTCATTCAAATATAAAATTTTAATATAAATATTTTAAAGTTGATATTTTATTTTTTTTGTCTTACTTTATATGTCCATCAATCAATTAAGTTTGTAAGTAATTAATTGTATTGTTTTTACTAAACAAAATTTGTATTATATTAACTTATATAATTTAACTATATTGAGTAAACAAATAGAATTAATTTTATAAATATATTAATAATATGAAAGTAACTGAAAAGATTGCAAAAAATTATATAAATTATTTTTTAAAATTTATAAAATGATTTTATATTAAAGTTATAAGTAATTAAAGTTATAAGTAATTAGTTGTAAAAATAATAGATTTTTTTTAGTTATTTCTAATTGAGAATAAACTTTTTTAAAATGTGACGATGTGGTTTTAAAGGTGACACGTTGAAAAATATTTGATTATGTAAGTTTTTAAATAAGTTTATAGATCGGGTCAGACTTTTAAAAATATCAAGTCAGACTCTGAAAAAGAGTTTATAATAGATCATATGTCAGTTTTAAACTTTTTAAATTTATAGGCCAGATTTAAATCATGTAAAATCTTGTCTAAGCTAATCTATTTCCATCTCTATAAACAAATAAAAGATTTGTAGGTTTGAAAGAATTGAATTTTTTTTTACAATAGTAATAGTAAACCAATAATATTACACATTTATCATTAAAGATAAAGATAGAGATTTTATAAAGTAAATATTAAAATTAAAAATTCCAAGATGAAAAAATTACATTATGAATTTCTCTCAACTTTATGTATTTCATTACATTTGCATCCCATGTATAGATAGAAAAGCATATTAAAGTTTAGTTTGCATAAAATTATAAAATTTTATGTATTTCAAATCTTTTAATGTTTTATAGATGTTTTTTTTTAAATGGAAAATAAATAGAAAAATAAGAGAGGGTAATAAATGAATAGAATATCAGAATAATTAATTAAAAATTGAATAAAAATAGATTAAAAATTTGAAAAGATCATATGAATATGAGAAATTCAAAAGATTTGAATGTAAACAAAGATCGGAGTACCTGGAAGCATTAACAAAATTATAAAATACGTGTAGATTCATATTGCCAAAAACAATGAAGATTGTTAGTTTAGTTTGACTAATTGAAATAACATCAGGCCTTGTTTTGAGCATTTTAATGTGAGGAAAATACAATGGACATCTACGAGTGGTCGAAAGAAACTAACGGAATTTTTATAGTAAAATCTTGTTTTGAGCATTTTAATGTGAGCTCTTCTATTTTTTCTCTTTATGTGAATATGGTGAAAGCCATTAATCATTTATAGAATGTTAAAGTTTCAACTAAATTACAAATTTTTGGATAGAAAATTCTGATCAATAAAAATCCTACTAAAGATCAATTGTTTATGAGAGAAATGAATGAGAGTTAAAAAGAATGAATAGTATTTATGGTTAAAATAATAGGAACTAAATTAAAATAATAGGAACTAAATTGAATTGGAATTGGATTGAATTGAAATACTCAATATATAATAATAAATTAGTGAGAAATCCGTGTGTCTCGTTTGGATGTACATTACACGTCTACCAAATCATCATTTATAAAGTTTAAATCCATTCTTCAATTGGTTAATATTCTCATAGTTATAAATATAGGTTAATAATATACATCAATTTTTAATTATTGATCCGTACTTATAATAAATCATTGTGTTAATGGTGTAAAACATACCATGAAACTCCATGAAGAAGATGAAGCCAATAACAGAAAACTAACTGAATAACAGAATCAGTTAAAGGATAGATTTCATATACTTCATTGATTATCTCAATAGGTTACAAATGAGCTTATATACAGAATAAAAGAGTGAACCTTATCACAAATGTGTGATAGTAAGCTAAAGGTAAGGTGCTGATGTGGCATTGTAACTAAAAGGTATAAACCTACTATGTATAGTATAAACTATACTCTATACATTGAAGTAAAGCAGTTAGAGGAAAGTACACTATATTAACAGCCCCCCTCAAGTTGGACTATGGATGTTGCAAAGTCCTAACTTGCCCAATGACTTTTTAAGAGCAGGAGCATGGAGTGGCTTTGTAAGCATATCGACGAGCTGGTCGTGAGTTGAAATGGGCAGCAAGTGAATAAGCTTGGATTGAATTCTCTCCCGAACCACATGACAATCTATCTCGATGTGTTTACTCCTCTCATGAAAAGTAGGATTATGGGCCAGATGTATAGCAGATTTGCTATCACAGAAGACAGAAGCAGGTTGCCGAAATTCAATGAGAAAGTCACGAAACAAAAACTACAGCCATTGAATTTCACATGTAAGGGAAGCCAAAGCCCGATACTCTGCTTCTGTGGACGATCTAGAAACTGTATGCTGCTTCTTTGATTTCCAACATAACAAAGAAGATCCTAGCATAACGCAATATCCGGTGATGGATTTCCTTGTGTCGGGGCAGCGAGCCCAGTCTGAGTCAGAAAAACCATGTAATTTTAATTGACTAGATGGAGAAAATAGAATGCCAGCAGCAGGGACAAATTTAAGATACCGAAGAACATGAGTAGCAGCCTGCATATGCGGAGCACGGGGTTTTGACATGAATTGACTCAGGTGTTGAACGACATACGAAATATCTGGCCTTGAATTTGTTAGGTAGATGAGTCTCCCAATTAGTCTCCTATAAGAAGAAGGATCCTCCAATAACGCACCTTCAGTGAGAGACAACTTAATATTGGGATCAAATGGCACCGGGGAAGGTTTAGAAGCAAGAACACCAGCATCTTGCAACAATTCCAACGTATATTTACGTTGGTTCAGGAAAATACCTTCTACTGACCGGACAATCTCTAAACCCAGAAAATATCGAAGCTGTCCAAGGTCTTTAATCTTGAACTGTTGATGTAAGAGATCCTTGACTTTGGTAATCTCTGCTAGAGAGTTCCCAGTCAAGACAACATCATCTACGTATACAAGAAGGGCTGTGAATGCAGAGTCCTTATGTTTAACATATAAGGAATAATCAGCATGAGACTGCGTGTAACCAATAGAAATCAAAAAAGCAGATAATTTGGAGTATCATTGTCGACTGGCCTGTTTAAGACCATAGAGAGATTTTTGCAACTTACAAACCTTTGAAGGAGCAAAACCAGTCAAGCCAGGAGGTAATGTCATGTATACTTCTTCAGATAAATCACCATGTAAAAAAGCATTATTCATATCAAGTTGTTCTAAGTGCCAACCTTTTATGGAAGCAAGAGAGAGAAGAACTCTGACTGTGGTGAGCTTGGCTACAGGCGAAAAAGTGTCGAAATAATCGATTCCTTCCATCTGAGTATAACCCTTGGCCACCAATCTGGCTTTATAACGTTCAATGGAACCATCTGCTTTGTGCTTGACTTTGTACACCCAACGGCAACCAATAGGTACTTTACCAGAAGGTAACTCCACCACTATCCATGTGTGATTTTCTGCAAGAGCACTAAGTTCAGCATTCATGGCATCAATCCAATATTGTTGTTTAATGGCCTGTTTGTAAGTTTTTGGCTCAGAGGTAGAAGAGATGGAACAGCAGAAATTCTTGTATGAGGGAGAACATTTATCATAAGAAATGACAGAGGAAAGAGGGTAAAGATGATGTTTGAAGGGCTGAGATATGAATTTGTTTTCATCATTGTTAATGTGATAACAATGGAAATCTGTGAGGTAAGTGGGAGGATGAGATATGCGAGTTGATCTTCTAGGGAAGTGATTTGTTTCTACAGGAAGGTTTATGGTGTCAACATGTTGGTTTATGGAAATGTCTGCAGAGTCATTGCTGAGACCAGTAGACGTAGAACTGGAAGGAGAAGGAGAGTTTGGTGACACACTAGACAAATGGGAGGCCTGTTGTTCAATGGATAAAAGGGGAGAACTAGGATTAACATGCGTGTTTGGCTGAATGGAGGTGTGTGAAGTATCACTATCAGTGAACTGTGGCTGTGAGCTAGGAGAGGAAGTACCATTATCAAGGTACGCAGAAATATCAGTAGAGGAAGGACTATGATGTGACAATTCAGTGTCAGTATAAAACTGAGTAGGAGAAGTAGAGGAAAATTTTGTTGCTTTTGCACAAGACTCAGTAGTTTTAAGAGGGAATGTGTGCTCATAAAAAATAACATGCCTAGAGACAAAAATACTATTGTTTTGAAGATCATACAAGATATATCCTTTTGTTCCATCTTTAAAACCAAGAAAAACTGTTTTTTCGAGCTCTTTGATCAAATTTTGTTTTGTGTTGTTGATTGGATACAGCATAGCTGAGACAACCAAAGACTTTGAGGTGAATTAAGGAGGGAGGTTGTTTATACATCATTTCGTATGGGCATTTGAAATTAAGTAGAGGAGTGACAAGTCTATTAATGAGATGAATAGCATGCTGAATACAGAAACTCCACATATTGAGTGGAAGTTGAGACTGAAAATATAGAGCTCTAGCCACATTCAAAATGTGCTGATGCTTGCGCTCAACCACACCGTTTTGTTGTGGTGTGTAAACACACGATTTTTGATGTATTATTCCTTTGGACATAAACAGACTGGAAAGAGCTAAGAACTCAGTCCCATTATCAGACCGAAAACATTTTAGAGCAGCATTGAATTGATTTTTTATATAGGCAAGGAAATGAACTATGTGTTGCTGAACTTCAGTTTTAGTTTTCAGAAAAATAACCCAAGTATAACGTCTGAAATCATCAACGAGAGTCAAGAAATATTTATGACCTAGCATGGATATAGTAGAGAATGGACCCCATAGGTCAGCATGTATCAATTCAAATGGAGCCATAGATTTTGAAGTACTATTTGGAAAAGATAACTTCTTTTGTTTGCTAAATTGACAAGAATCACAAGGAAGTTTATTATTACAATTGTAAGGTATAAAAGGAAAAGATTTAGACATATGTTGTAAACCAATATTGGAAATATGGCCTAATCTTAGATGCCAAAGAGAAGTGTTATCATGTGTAGAAGAATGGCAGGCATGGCTGGGATGTGAGGAGTCCAGAACATAAAGACCTCGCTGAAGATTAGCTGTACCAATCATTTCCTTGGAATACTTCTGCAGAATTTTGCAGGAATTGTCAGTGGAATGCACCACACAATCGTTGCTTTGAGCAAGTCTAGCTATGGAGAGTAAATTGACACTAAATCTAGGGATGTAAAGGACATTATGAAGGGTCAAGGAGGAGGAAATAACAACACTACCAGAAATGGATGTGATGACTTGTGAGCTATTAGGAAGACTAACACTAATAGGCACGATACTTTTGTATGAAATAAAATTAGACTTGTCAAAAGTAATGTGATCTGTAGCTCCTGTGTCAAGGATCCACAAGTGGTTGTTCTTACCATTATCAGAATGAGAGTGGGAATTGAGCACAAAGGGTGAAGAGGTGATGGAGTTGGCTTTGGGAGTGGCTTTGGATTGTTGGATTAGTTCCATAATGCTGTGAAGTTGCTCTTGTGTAAAACCAGAAATGGATTGAGATGGACTGTTATCTGGTGCAGCCTGCACTGTTTCAATGGAAGCAACAGATTGAGCATTAAATTGAGTGGACTTACCCTTTCCTTTAAAACCTGGTGGATATCCATGTTTTTGAAAACAAGTTTCCACTGTGTGGTTGGTGCGGCCACATGTTGGCTGAAGATTTTGATAATGTTATTTAGAATTTAAAATTGGTTAAGAGTTCTGATCGAAATGGGATTAAACACCATATTTCGAAGTTGCAGGAGCAGTGTTTCGAATGAGTGTGTCAAAGCTTGAAGCTTCGAACGGTGATTATGGGAACATATCCAAAAGGGTCTCGAAACAACAGCGAGGCTAGGTTTGGGGAAGAGCGTTCGAAACGGAAGAACACTAAAGCATTTAAAATTCAAATGGAAGCGGGACTTTCAAAGTTTGAAAGTTATGTGTTGGAGCATTTGGGGACACGTGGAAAGATGAAAGAAGCATTGTCTTGCATATTCGAAACGTGGCATGATCCTATAGCGAGACCGTTAGGGTCGAATTAGTATAAATAGAAGTCTTAGTATTAGGATTTCAGTGTGTCATATCTGTTATACAAAATACTCAATAACATTCAAACTACCACATGGCAAGGGAAACGAATGCAAGAGAGATGTATGTATGATAGCACCATGTATTTTTAACTTAATGAAAGCCTTTTTACCATTTCCAGTACTTTCCTCTTTTCTTTTGTCGAACAGCATTTACAAGTTTCTTTATTTATTGTCTTTTCATTTCAAAGTCTTTTCCTCAAAGTTTTACTCTTTAATGCTTTCTTTATATTTCGAGCACTTTATATTTCAGAGAACTGTTACGCTTTCAATACCTTTACTTCCAAGTATTGTTTTTCAAACGCATCCTTTTACTTAAAATTGCATTAAACGCTTTCTTCACATTTTAAACTTCTACATTCCAGAAACCTTTTATGTTAAATGTTTTGCAAATCGAAACCATTTACTTCGTTTTTTCATATAGTTTTATATGTCTCTTCAATCAGCATTACAATTAGCATTTATTCGTATAACTTAGTTTTCATATACATTTTGACCACATTTTAAATTCTTAGAGAGAAGGATCGAAATAAACCAAACACTTGTACAATAGCAACCATGAATAATTGTTCGATTGTGAGAGTAACTTTAATATCCAAGGAGTCCTAGGATCAATCTAGTCGATCCTGTGAGTTACCAGAGAGATTGAATAGCGTTAACAAAGATTATTCGATAGTTTGGAAGACTAGCGGTTGTTTACCAGAAATCACTGGAAACAAATTGGCACACCTGGTGGGACCAATAGTTGGATATCAGAATTAAGGATTGTCGAGACATAGCCATCCCAAAAACGTAGGAACCATAAGAAATTTGCTGTTTTATGAACCTGAGAAGTGGTAAGATAACCAACAGCAACCAACCTTTATCCAGAAGAAAACGTTTGGACAAAATGTCTAATTCAGACAATCAACAAGGAAACCAAGGTGACCCACATGCAACAGGCACTAACGCGTCCATTTCGAGCGGAACATCTAATGTAATCCCTTCGAATGCACAGTCTGTTGCATCTTCAACCAGTAACATAGCCACCACTGGAGTAAGTGGCATATCAACTAACAGTTCGATCTTAGGAAATACTGGAACTATGGGCTACCCTGGGGGATTCGTTCCACCACCAGGAACACAATCCCATTTAGCCACACCATTAACTAGACCACCCGGCTTCGATGGGAATAGAATTAGAAGTTCTTCTTACGGAATGCCAACATCTTTTATGGCAGGTTTACACAATTCCACTTCGAATTCATCCCCACAACTAGGATCTGGGTCTGGGGCGAACCAATTCATGACAAATAACCAAGGGTCAGTGGGTTATAGCACGTTGCCTATCCTAACCACAGATAACCAGTTGGCTTTTAGGCAATTGATGGATGACAGCAACCATGAATAATTGTTCGATTGTGAGAGTAACTTTAATATCCAAGGAGTCCTAGGATCAATCTAGTCGATCCTGTGAGTTACCAAAGAGATTGAATAGCGTTAACAAAGATTATTCGATAGTTTGGAAGACTAGCGGTTGTTTACCAGAAATCACTGGAAACAAATAGTTGCGTCCCACCAGGTGTGCCAATTTGTTTCTAGTGATTTCTGGTAAACAACCGCTAGTCTTCCAAACTATCGAATAATCTTTGTTAACGCTATTCAATCTCTCTGGTAACTCACAGGATCGACTAGATTGATCCTAGGACTCCTTGGATATTAAAGTTACTCTCACAATCGAACAATTATTCATGGTTGCTATTGTACAAGTGTTTGGTTTATTTCGATCCTTCTCTCTAAGAATTTAAAATGTGGTCAAAATGTATATGAAAACTAAGTTATACGAATAAATGCTAATTGTAATGCTGATTGAAGAGACATATAAAACTATATGAAAAAACGAAGTAAATGGTTTCGATTTGCAAAACATTTAACATAAAAGGTTTCTGGAATGTAGAAGTTTAAAATGTGAAGAAAGCGTTTAATGCAATTTTAAGTAAAAGGATGCTTTTGAAAAACAATACTTGGAAGTAAAGGTATTGAAAGCGTAACAGTTCTCTGAAATATAAAGTGCTCGAAATATAAAGAAAGCATTAAAGAGTAAAACTTTGAGGAAAAGACTTTGAAATGAAAAGACAATAAATAAAGAAACTTGTAAATGCTGTTCGACAAAAGAAAAGAGGAAAGTACTGGAAATGGTAAAAAGGCTTTCATTAAGTTAAAAATACATGGTGCTATCATACATACATCTCTCTTGCATTCGTTTCCCTTGCCATGTGGTAGTTTGAATGTTATTGAGTATTTTGTATAACAGATATGACACACTGAAATCCTAATACTAAGACTTCTATTTATACTAATTCGACCCTAACGGTCTCGCTATAGGATCATGCCACGTTTCGAATATGCAATACAATGCTTCTTTCATCTTTCCACGTGTCCCCAAATGCTCCAACACATAACTTTCAAACTTTGAAAGTCCCGCTTCCATTTGAATTTTAAATGCTTTAGTGTTCTTCCGTTTCGAACGCTCTTCCCCAAACCTAGCCTCGCTGTTGTTTCGAGACCCTTTTGGATATGTTCCCATAATCACCGTTCGAAGCTTCAAGCTTTGACACACTCATTCGAAACACTGCTCCTGCAACTTCGAAATATGGTGTTTAATCCCATTTCGATCAGAACTCTTAACCAATTTTAAATTCTAAATAACATTATCAAAATCTTCAGCCAACAAATTGCCCCTTTAAAATATGTATTTCGATCTCTTTGAGAAATACCTATTTTAAACATTTATACAAGATTTTGATAGGATTTTTGAATCATCATAACATTTAATGCCTTTGACTCCAGTCACATCAATCATAGCACCTTTTGGGTTCCTTAACCGCCCAGAGTCACTTCACAGCGTGGAGCAGTTATAAGTAATGATTGTTTTTAAATCACGCCTATTACCTATATCAACTTCTCGCCACCTCTTCATCACACCAACCCATGATCTCCACGTATCACACTTTTACTCGGTGGATGTTTAATCTTCTCATTATAAAACGTCAATTTACTCTTCCTTTTCCTTTTTTACACTCTAAGTCTTTCATACTCTGAATTTTCACTCTTCTTCTCTCATAAACAATCTAAGCTCTTAAACAACAAAAATGTCTTCTTCCACCTCTTCCCAACTCAAGAAAGTCTCAAAGAAGAAGGGAAAGACTACAGGAGCAACCATGGAGAGTAAAATCGTCACCATTCAAGGCCAATCTGCTCTTGCTCCTCAAATGATTTCTAAAGAAAAAGAAATGCTATACGCATCACAGGTACTCATCCCTACCCATGTTGCTGGTAAGAGGTTAGCCTTAAATGGTCCTCTTACAGTTTTTGAAATACTAAAGGACACCAGGACAATTTTTCCCGTATGTTATAGCTTCAAACCTTTATTCAACAAAATGGATACCCCTAGGGTAGTAGAATCCCTCAGTTCGAATACCGCAGAAACCCCAACTGTTCCTCCCAAGGACCCATTTGTTTTGGATTATGTAAAAAGCAATTTTAAACCATTTAGATCTTGCCCTACTTCTGATATTGCCTATCAAAATTGGTTCGCGAAAGTAGAAGCCAAAAAATCCCAGCAATGGGAAGAACTAGGCATTTATAACCTCATTAAGCTATCGAAACCTGGATTCACCTATAGCCATCCTTTGCTGTTTGCGTCCCTTTATTTCTGGGATAGTACCTACAACACTTTCCATCTCCCAGGTGGAATGATTACCCCAACTTTCTTTGATATAGCGGCTATTACTGGGCTGTCGCCAGTGGGAGAAACTTATGTTCCTGACAACGAAGAACACTCCAGCATAATTGACTTCGAAGTCAAGTTAGCCAGCTTTTCCAAATTTATCAGCCATTATCATGCTGAAGGGGATAATGTGTCTGACATAGAGCATATTGCATTCTTAACCCTGTGGCTGTCTAGGTACGTTTTCTGCAGTAGATCCCTGCAGGTAGCTAGTAGGTTCATTCCTCTAGCTAGGGATTTACACGAAAATCGCAAAGTGTGCCTGAGTGAATTACTCTTAGTTGACCTCTATGAGAGCCTGAGGTCAGCCGTTTCGAGTCTCAAATCCCACACCTCTAAAAACATTCTATTAGCTGGCCCATTTTGGTTACTCCAACTATGGCTAAACGCCATGTTCGAACCTTCTTTACCAACCGCCAACACCATAGATGAGCAAGATTCAGAAATAAGTGATAGGATAGTCGAAGGCACTAGGCTTCGAAGACTAACTCCTAATGATGACAAGGATGACTTCAAGGTTCAATTCTCGAAGTACATCATGATCCTCTCCAAAAGGCATAAGTTCGAAGAGAGCATGGCGCCTTTCGCTTCGAGGACTCATGGACCCTCTTGGTTCACCATGGCCCTCTCAGAAGCCATCAAGAGCAAGGAGATCCAAGATGTATGGAGAGCTTTCTTGCTTCCTAGACTCATCTCTTCGAGGATAACCCCAGCTAAGAACCAAATTCTCCTCTTTGCCTATCAACCAAACTTCGTTTCGAGGCAGTTTGGCTTATGCCAACTGATCCCTGAACCTTTGTTCCAAACTGAGAGCGCCATTACATCTGGTCGAACTTTCAAGGCAAGGGAAGCCAAGATTCAACAAGAACAATATCAAGGCTTTGCCCAATTTGAGCTGATAGCCTTCGAACCTACCCATCTCGGGGCTAAAGGATTTCTGGAGTGGTGGATTAAGTTTTATCAAACTTGCATGTTCGATACACTTACAATTCGACAGAAACTAATTGATGCCTTTGATGTGCAGGTACCAGCAAAGAAAGGTATGTTTACTCATGCCAAAGAGATAAAAGCTTTTCAAAATTATTTTGAAACTACTTACGACCCCACGCGCTTGGACTCCACTGTGCATCAAGCAGCTGAGACCTTGAAGGAAAAATTTAAACAAAAAGTTTCTAAGCTAAAACTTCCTTTAGGGCTGTCACCTGAGGATAGGTATAGGTTGGCATTCGAAATGCATCCACCTAAATTTCCCAGATTACCTACCTCAGAACTGGCTCTGGCTTGGTTTCCCCCATATCCATGGTGGTTTACTTGCAAAGAGATGTTCAAATATCTTTAAAGGAAACCAAAGCCATCTGAGACTGTGACATGGGCTCGACACTGGCTTCATGATTTCCCAGGACATCTTCGATATGACCTTTCTGCCATGTCAATTAAATCTGATCAAGGCACAGGTGCGAATGCTTGGGAACAATCCCAAATGTCTTTTATTTTCCATATCTTTAACCTTTGCCTTAATTGTTTTGATTTTCAGCTATCAGGATAAAGACTGCTGCCTCGAAATCGAAGGAAGGGAGTGCCTCTCAGACCTCCATTGAAACTACTGAAAAAGCTAATCCACCCGAAACAACTGCTACTGCTGCAACTACAACAACAACAATAACGCCAACAACAAGTGCCCCAATTCCAACGGTAATCACTTAGTTTTTTGATGCTTCGAATTCACTCAAGCTTTTTATATCTAACTTCGTTAAAATTCGTTCAGACCAACAAGCTTCCTCCCACTACTCCTAAGAAGCGAAAACCAAGCACTACTGGGGAAGATCCCACTGCTGAAGGAAACTCAAATACTGCTTCGAAGAAGAAGCTAAAGAAAGCTACACCCAAAAGTATTGTTCCAACTAACGTCTCTGGACTCGACTCCAGGGATGCTGCTCCCTTACAAAAATCCAAAAATCCACCTTCGACCTCCAACCCACAGTTGGAACGCATAGCTAGTAACCTCTCCTCTGAGGGCCCACAGGTAAATCGAACTTCCTCTAAAAATGTTTGACTTCTTATTATCTTGGTGAATATTTTTCTTTAACATAATGCCACTTTTTGCAGAACATCTTGAATCCCACTTCTACCATTTCGACCTCACCGTCCAGAGCTGCTGCTCCGCTTAACTCCTCTCCTCAAGGAGATTCCAGCAATTTGGTCCAAAACAAAGGTTCTTCCAATGTGGCGGTTTTGGTTGGAACTTCTGAACAGCCAGATGACCAAGGTACCTCCATTCCTCTGAAAGAGGTGAACGAAACGATACTTCAAACGTCTGCAGAGGATTCACAAAGGGTTCTTCAAAAGTCCCCTCTTGAAACTCTTCAAGAGGACCCAAAGGATACTCAGACTGAAGAAGAAAAAGCTGATTCTGGGCGAGAATTCGAAGAATCTGCAGGCGAAGAATCTGAGGAGGAAAACGCCAATGACGGGGAAAACGTCAATGACGAGGATAACGCCAATGATGGTTCGACTGCCGAGACGGAGTCTAACGCACATAGCGGCGAAAGGGATGGTATCGAAGTGGTAGATTTGGACGAAGATGAAGAAGAGCAAGAGCACGAAGCAAATGAAGGGGGTGGTGATGCAATCAACGAAACCCTAGAGGTTGAAACAAACGTGGTTCCCCTACGCGTGGAATTCCCCCAATCCTCTCCGTCTCGAATGACTGACGAGGAACTGGCACTTCTGAGGCGCAATGACCCCATTGGGTATATGAAGGCAAAGTTGGCTCAGAGGGATGTTCCAATCGCTAGGGCTGGCACAAGTTCAACCAGCTATCCTCTTCCCACAGATGAAAGAGTCGTTCTTCTTAACAAAATTAGGAGAACTATTCTCAATGTGGATATCTTCGAAGTGCTTAAGCAAGATAGTACTGCTTGCTATACTATGAAGGAGCTGCTCACAAAGGTTAATCTTTCCAACTGCTCTTTGCCAGTTAGTACTCTCTTGTTTGATCTTCAGAATTTGCTGGACAACGTAACTGGCTACCTTCTCCAAGACGAATCTGCTGCCAAGAAGGTTCATGAGAAACGCATTGCCATGGATGCCGCCTATGAACAAGCTTCGAAGCTTTCTCAAGAAGCTGAGGATCAGGCTATGCATCTGAAGCAGGCGAAAACTGAATATGAGGCTCGAGCTGAGTCCATTCTTATTTGGGAAAGGCAGATTTTGGAACTTCAGCAGAAAGTTAAGGAGGCTAAGGAACAACAACTAGCCTTCGAAACTAATCCTGCAGGTAACCAATTCGAAGAGCTTCTCAACCGGGGGCTTGCAGAAATGGAGATTGCAGAGCAACTTAAAGGAGAAGTGGCGACCTTGGAAGGTGCCAGGCGGTTTGCTCAGCAAAGACTTGAAACATTTCGAAGCACCTTTAATCGATTGAAAAATAATGTTTATTTCTAAATTTTTATATCTCATCTGACCATAACTTTGGTTTTTTACATGTAATATTCGAACAACGCCATTTTGGCATTCTTATCTTGCCATCTTGGCTTTTTATAATATTTTGTTTATGTTGTTATTATTCGAATCTCCCGCAGGCTTGGCTTATATTTCTTTAAATATTTCCCATTAACCTTTAGGACTCGTTTATCATCCAAGAGTTCTTCGACCTCGTATGCATTGTTTGAGAATACTTTTAATATTCGAAAAGGTCCTTCCCAATGAGGTGACCATTTACCTAATGCTTTGTTCTTCTTATACATAGGCAATATGACTCTCCAAACCAAGTCATTAATAACGAATACTTTTTTCTTCACCCTTTTATTGTATGTTCTGGCCACTCTTTCTTTTTGCCTCATCAGAATTTCCACCGCATGTAATCTAATTTCGTCCAACTCAACTAATTCATTCATCATCATTTCCCAATATAATGCAGTTGGGATTTCGTTTTGTTTCTGGATTCGAACTGATTGCAGATGAATTTCTACTGGTAATACTGCATCATGGCCGAATGTAAGTTGGAAAGGCGTAGTGTTAGTGGCTTCTTTAGGAGATGTTCTACAAGCCCATAATACTTGGTCCAGAGTTTTGTGCCAATTTCTTGGCTTCTTGCCAATATGCTTCTTGATTAATCCTATTATTACTTTGTTTGCTGCTTCGACTTGTCCGTTTGCTTGAGCATAATATGGTGTTGATGTTAGCAATCTGAACCCCATTTCTTGGGCAAATCCTTGCATCTTTCTACCAGTAAATACAGAGCCTTGGTCTGTAGTTATACTTTCTGGCAATCCAAACCTATAGATAATGTGCTTTTGTATAAACTCGATAATTGCCTCTTGATCAGCAACTACCAAAGGTATAGCTTCGATCCATTTGGTGAAATAATCTACTTCTACCAAGATATATTTCTGACCTTTGGACGAAGCAGGATTTATCTCCCCTATCAGATCCAATGCCCATCCTATGAATGGCCATGGTTTGATGATCGAATGCAACTCACTTGCAGGGGCGTGTTGAATTCCTGCATGTTTCTGACATTCCTCACATCCTTTAGCAAAGTCTATGCAATCTTTGAGCATGCTAGGCCAATACAAACCATATCGAAATAGCAACCATTTCATTTTATGGCCTGCTTGGTGTGCCCCACATGCCCCATTATGGACCTCAGACAATGCTAAATATGCCTCACTTTCTCCTAGGCATTTCAATAATACACCTTCTTGGGTCTTTTTGAACAATTCGTTCCCCATGAGGAGATATGACAATGCTCTATATTTTGTTTTTCTATCCACCTTTAAAGTTGGGTCTGCTAAATAACTCTTTAATGGACTTCGCCAGTCTGTATCTGACAAAGTATTTATGGCTAGAATTTCGAATCCTTGTTTCTCAGCATATCCCAGTCTCATACTTTCCAGATCCGATGGTGTGAATCTAGTAGCCATAACTCTTCCCCTTATTTCGACCAAATCTTTAATATTCTTGGTAGATACTTTATAACCTGAAGCCAACTGCGCTAAGTCATTTGCTTCTTGGTTTTCTAATCTTGGTATGTGTTGAATGTCCATGTATTCAAATTTTCTTAATAGCCTATTGACTATGACGAAGTATACCATTAAATTTTCCTTTATGCACTTGTATTCTTTTGTGATTTGTTTGACCACCAATTCAGAGTCTCCTTTAATTTCGACTCTGGTTACCCCCAATTCCAACAAAGCTTCAAGTCCAACAATGAGCGCTTCATATTCAGCTTCGTTGTTCGAACAACGAGGACCATCCAATTTATACTTGAATTTTGTTGGAATTCCTTCAGGAGAAATTAGAAGGACTCCAACACCACTTCCATTCCTGTGGGTTGAACCATCAAAGTACAATTTCCATGGTTGCATTTCGACGTAACTCATGCTTGTCTGCTCAACCAACGAATGATCCACAATGAAATCAGAAATCACTTGACCTTTCATAGCTTTTAAGGGCATAAAAGTCAATGAATATTCTGTTAAGGCCAGAGCCCACTTTCCAACTCTACTATGCATTATTGGCTTTGAAAGCATATGTTTAATGACATCGAAGTGAGACGAAACATAAACATCAACAGGTTTTATATAATACTTGAGTTTCATACAAGAGAAATATAAACAGAGACATAGCTTTTCTAAATTGCTATATCTGGTCTCTGCATCATTTAGCACTCTACTTAAATAGTATATGGCTCTTTCGACGCCATTGTTATCTTCTTGTGCTAACATACTACCTATGCTAACTTCAGAAGCAGATATGTACAGTCTCATGGGCTTCCCCCATGATGGTGGAGACAAAATAAGAGGCTGGGAAAGATATTCTTTTATTTTGTCAAACGCCTCCTGGTGAGCTTCGTTCCATTCGAAGGCCTGACCTTGCTTCAGACGAAGTAACGGAGAGAACGCTTGGGTCCTTCCACTCAGGTTCGAAATGAATCTTCTGAGGAAGTTAACTTTCCCTAGTAGAGATTGCAACTCCCTTTTTGACGCAGGTGCTTTCGTCTCCATTATGGCTTTGGTTTTGTTCTGGTTGATTTCAATTCCTTTCTTGTGGACCACAAAACCAAGAAAATCTCCAGCCTGCACAAAAAATGCACATTTCAAGGGATTCATTTTTAAGCCATGTTTTCTCATTCGTTCGAATGATTGGCTTAAATGATGCAAATGTGCTTCTGCAGATATAGATTTGATGACTATATCATCAATATACACCTGCATGAAGGTTTCGATGAAGTCATGAAAGATTGAATTCATCGCCCTTTGATAAGTTGCCCCTGTATTTTTTAAACCAAAAGGCATCACCACCCATTCGTAGGTGCCTAAGGCTCCTGGGCAACGAAATGCTGTTTTAGCAACATCTTCTTCAGCAATGAAAATCTGGTTATATCCAGAATATCCATCTAACATGCTCAAGTATTCGAATCCTGCAGCAGAATCTACTAGCATTTCTGCCACGGGCATGGAATATTCATCCTTAGGGGTTGCAGTATTTAAATCCCTAAAATCTATGCAAATTCTTAAAGAACCATTTTTCTTAATAACAGGTACTATGTTTGCTAACCATTCAACGTACCTTGTTGTTCTGATGAATTTGCAGCGCAACAACCTTTCGATCTCAGCTTTAATTTTTGTGAGAACCGCTGGTGCGAATCTTCTGGGAGTTTGTTTGATGGGCCTCTTGCCATCTTTGATTGGCAGTCTATGTTCGACCAACTCCCTCTTTAAACCAGACATCTCATCATAATCCCATGCGAAACAATCTTTGTTTTTCCTAAGGACTTCGATCACTTTTTCCTTGAGGCCTGGGCTAAGTTTGGCACTCACGTAAGTTACTCTTTTCGTTTCTTCATCCCCTAAGTTGACTTCTTCGAGCGGGTCCTGTGCCAACATTTTGACACCTGAGTTTATGGGGTCCCTTTCGAAGCCTAGGGGTTCTTTGTCATAGATGGCATCCAACCTTTGATCCATCTCCAATTCTTTGATGGGTGAGCATTTCGCACCCCCCCCCCCACTGACTTCATTCGTCTTTACAGTTGATTCATTTATTTCAGCCTCTAAGGCCGCTTTCGATTCATTCTCAGCCATATAGGCCGAAATCCTTTCGAAGAAGGTAGACTCAGTCATGGTTAAGGTTGTCGAAGTTCCAGCCGGCTGGCCTTTTTTGTATAGCACCTTCAACTTCCTCCTCTTCACTGATTATTGTTCTATCCCAGTAAAGACCATCATGACGAAGCGTCATGTAGTAGTGGGCGTTTCTAGTTTCATTCATTTCATCGTTTGGGACACATGGAGCAATCTTTGCCAGATTTTTATCATAATCCCTTTTGTCAACTAAATTGACAGTCGACATAAAGTAACTCTGGTCTGCTTCGATGTTTTCCACGATTCCGTCATCTCTCCACAGAACTAGTCGTTGATGCATTGACGAAGGAACTGCCCCCACGCCATGAATCCATTCTCTTCCTAGCAGTAGGTTATATTTGGCCTTGGCTTCGATAACCATAAACATGGTGGGCCTGCTACTTGAGCCTATTGTCAATTCCAACTGGACCACCCCCAGTGTTTTGCCCACTTTTCCCTCATAATTGGATAGAACCATATTATGGGGCTTGATATCTCCTTCGCGGATCTCTAACCTTTTTAGCATGAAATGGGGAATCAGGTTGACTGCAGCACCCCCATCCACTAGAACTTTGTTTACACCATGGACACCTACTTTCGCCCGAATGAAAAGTGGCTTGAGATGATTCTTCATTGCAGGCTCTGGACGTTCGAAGAACGCATTTTGTTCCTCAACAGCCCCATTGTCCATCACGTAGTAGCATACGGGCCTATGTTTCATTAAATCTGTGGTGTCTTCCTCCTCATATTCATTGATTTCGGTTTCCTGCCCAAATTCGCAGGGAAGCACAGACACCACGTTACAGTTCAGGTTGAATGAAGACTCCCCCTCCGATTCGAAGTTATCTGTTATCATATCTTCGTCCTCTTCCGGGCCTGGAGTATATTCCTTTGGTTCGTCTCGTTGGTCTTCAGAAAAAAGCCTCCTATTGACTGGAGGTTTCTCTTCAGTCTGATTTTTTGGTTTGTTGGTGCTTGATTCACCTTGTATCTTTGTTGAAGTATCCCCTTTGTTTGCCATAGCTTCCCTCTCAGCCTTTCGAATCCTTTGCTGTCTGCGCCACTGGGATCTTGACATGGGGTTCCTTCCTTTGTAATTCTCTAATCTTACTTCCTCCCTTTTTTGTGTGTTGAATTGCCTCCTGTATGTCACAGCATGGCGTGCATTTCGTTCAGCACTCCTCCATTTGTCTTTGCCTTTGTCATTTCTGACTTGTAGCCATCTATCGGTTGGCACTTCAGCAGGGAGTTTGAAAGTCACTCTTCGAGCAACTTTGGGGTGAGGGCTATCAGGTCTTCGCTGTTTGTATCTGCTGTCGAAACGCGGGCCCATCTGGGCAGTTTCTTGATGGTTCCAGCAAGGGGCGAAGGGGATCGTTTCGAAGGCCCTGGCCATGCTTTGGTCATACACAGCAGAACATCTTGGGCAAACCAAACACTTAGTTGCCCCTTTGTAGCAGCGAAAAACAAACTCCAACAGACTCTCTCCAGCCTTGGGATAGCACCTAAAGAGTTGGTTATCCTGGCGCCAATTGTTGCCAGTTCGAGCCCTCTGTACCCTTTCGAAATTTGCAGCAATTCTTTGGTTGCAGAGGATGCTGCACCTAGGGCACAATATCATTCCTGGATCTCCTTTGTGGCATGTCATGAGATAGTCTTTGAGAGTAGCATCTCCAGTGTGATTATCCCCCATTCTGTGCTTTTCTTTTTCTAAGTATTTTTCCACTTCCTCCATCTCAGAACGGGGTCCTTCCATATCCACCATATTTATTTCCACATCCCCCTCTTTAGTTTCGTCATCGCCCCATCCTGTGGGCTTTATATCTTCGATCTGGACCTTCGAACTTTCTGGGGCAGAATATTTGACCAGATAGTCAAATTTCCCACTGGGCTCCCCTAGAGTGTCCCATATTTCCTTCTGAAGGGGAACTGGTTGCGTAATTTGGACTTTCTCCAATTCCAGCCTCAAGCCCTCAGTGACTTGTGTCAATCCTTCGTTTTGATTCCCTTGGCCTTCAGTAGCCTGGGTTTCTCCTGCAACAGCCACAGGTGCAACAATCGAAGTGTCTGGCGTTTTCTGGATGTCTTCAGTGACTTCTTCGCTGACTTCGACCATCACCCAGTTTTCGACTCCAGTGTCCTTCTCTCCTGTTGGGGCATCGCTTTGATCAGTTTCCACCATGTTGACCTCTCCAATGCATGCAGGCTCGGAGTAGTTGGTGTCTGCGACGTCCAAAGGATCTTCGTCCACTTTCATCTTCACCTTATCAGCAAACTTTAGTCTGCCATCTTTGATCGCGTTTTGAATCAAGTCCCTGAAAAGAAAACATTGTGAGGTCTTATGGCCTAGGAAACTATGATATTTGCAAAATCCCCTTTTCTTCCTCTGATCCAAGGGAGGTATTTTGACATTTGATGGCACAATTAGTTGGCCATCCTTGACAAGCAAGTCAAAAATTTCGTCACACTTAGTGACGTCGAAGGTGTAAACCTTCTTTGGAAACTTGTCACTTTTCTCATTTTCAACAATATCTTTCCCTTTCGTGGGAACTAACATTTTACAGGAGTAAGGTGGGGCCTGTTTTAATTCAGCGAGGTCGATTTCGACCTCTTCGAATTCGAATTCAGGATATTCTTCTACTTCCTCAGTCCCAACATAGGAAACCCTTTCTTTCTTACTATTCTTAAAGACTCTGGCTTTTTCAGCTTTTAGTCTTTCGACCTGTCGAACCCTATCGGCTAATTGAGCCATATCCCTCAAATACTGAGTATCTAATTTCTTTCGAATAGAATAATCCAAACCCCCAGTGGCCATTTCGACTAACTCATGTTCAGGCACTACTGTGTAACATCTGGATTTTAACAGCCTAAATCTATTCAAATAATCATCTATGGGTTCAGTGAACTTTCTCTTAACACTGGCCAATTCCTTCAAACTTATTTTCGTTTGTCCCATGTAAAATTGTTCATGGAATAATCTCTCTAAAAGGGCCCAAGTGTCAATAGATCCGGGAGGCAACGTGGTAAACCAAGTGAAGGCGTTTTTTGTCAAGGAACTTGGGAAGTATTTGATCCTGAGATCTTCATTATTGGCTATATCTCCCGCTTCGGTTAGGTATCTCGCTATGTGTTCGACCGTTGACTCGTTGGTGTCCCCAGCGAACTTTGTAAATTTAGGGATTTTGTATCCCCTTGGTAAATCAGTATGCATTATACAATCCAATATAGGAGAAGCGTAATTTGGCCTCCTCATTCCCGTATTGAGGCCATTCTGGGCCATGATCCTCTCTATCATGGTGGTTAGGTTATTTTCTGCCAAGATGTTATCGTTTCGAATCCTATGAACGACGGCATCGGCATCTTGATTTCGACCAACAAAAACAACTCCCATGGGTTGTTCTTCTCGAAGTTCTGGGGCTTCTGGCCTTTCGATCCTTGCCCCTGGTTCCATAACTTCCCTTTGTGGGCCTTGCATTACTGGGGCTTCTAACCTTGGTGCTCTGGCCCCTACGTTAGCTTCTTCTCTGGGTAGTCTCTGAATTGGGTCGTTAGCAATTCGTTCTATAACAGGCATGTTTGTTCGAAATCCCGCCTGGTTCTGCCTACGCCTTTCTGTGGGAGCAAAGAAATCTGCTATTCGACTCATATTGTCAGCGTTTTCCCTGTTCGTCACAGTCACATTCTGAACTATTGGGGCAAATATTTCCTGCATGGTTTGCGCTAACACCCCTATCATATTGTGGTTGCTGTCATCCATCAATTGCCTAAAAGCCAACTGGTTATCTGTGGTTAGGATAGGCAACGTGCTATAACCCACTGACCCTTGGTTATTTGTCATGAATTGGTTCGCCCCAGACCCAGATCCTAGTTGTGGGGATGAATTCGAAGTGGAATTGTGTAAACCTGCCATAAAAGATGTTGGCATTCCGTAAGAAGAACTTCTAATTCTATTCCCATCGAAGCCGGGTGGTCTAGTTAATGGTGTGGCTAAATGGGATTGTGTTCCTGGTGGTGGAACGAATCCCCCAGGGTAGCCCATAGTTCCAGTATTTCCTAAGATCGAACTGTTAGTTGATATGCCACTTACTCCAGTGGTGGCTATGCGTTCCAACTGTGGGTTGGAGGTCGAAGGTGGATTTTTGGATTTTTGTAAGGGAGCAGCATCCCTGGAGTCGAGTCCAGAGACGTTAGTTGGAACAATACTTTTGGGTGTAGCTTTCTTTAGCTTCTTCTTCGAAGCAGTATTTGAGTTTCCTTCAGCAGTGGGATCTTCCCCAGTAGTGCTTGGTTTTCGCTTCTTAGGAGTAGTGGGAGGAAGCTTGTTGGTCTGAACGAATTTTAACGAAGTTAGATATAAAAAGCTTGAGTGAATTCGAAGCATCAAAAAACTAAGTGATTACCGTTGGAATTGGGGCACTTGTTGTTGGCGTTATTGTTGTTGTTGTAGTTGCAGCAGTAGCAGTTGTTTCGGGTGGATTAGCTTTTTCAGTAGTTTCAATGGAGGTCTGAGAGGCACTCCCTTCCTTCGATTTCGAGGCAGCAGTCTTTATCCTGATAGCTGAAAATAAAAACAATTAAGGCAAAGGTTAAAGATATGGAAAATAAAAGACATTTGGGATTGTTCCCAAGCATTCGCACCTGTGCCTTGATCAGATTTAATTGACATGGCAGAAAGGTCATATCGAAGATGTCCTGGGAAATCATGAAGCCAGTGTCGAGCCCATGTCACAGTCTCAGATGGCTTTGGTTTCCTTTGAAGATATTTGAACATCTCTTTGCAAGTAAACCACCATGGATATGGGGGAAACCAAGCCAGAGCCAGTTCTGAGGTAGGTAATCTGGGAAATTTAGGTGGATGCATTTCGAATGCCAACCTATACCTATCCTCAGGTGACAGCCCTGAAGGAAGTTTTAGCTTAGAAACTTTTTGTTTAAATTTTTCCTTCAAGGTCTCAGCTGCTTGATGCACAGTGGAGTCCAAGCGCGTGGGGTCGTAAGTAGTTTCAAAATAATTTTGAAAAGCTTTTATCTCTTTGGCATGAGTAAACATACCTTTCTTTGCTGGTACCTGCACATCGAAGGCATCAATTAGTTTCTGTCGAATTGTAAGTGTATCGAACATGCAAGTTTGATAAAACTTAATCCACCACTCCAGAAATCCTTTAGCCGCGAGATGGGTAGGTTCGAAGGCTATCAGCTCAAATTGGGCAAAGCCTTGATATTGTTCTTGTTGAATCTTGGCTTCCCTTGCCTTGAAAGTTCGACCAGATGTAATGGCGCTCTCAGTTTGGAACAAAGGTTCAGGGATCAGTTGGCATAAGCCAAACTGCCTCGAAACGAAGTTTGGTTGATAGGAAAAGAGGAGAATTTGGTTCTTAGCTGGGGTTATCCTCGAAGAGATGAGTCTAGGAAGCAAGAAAGCTCTCCATACATCTTGGATCTCCTTGCTCTTGATGGCTTCTGAGAGGGCCATGGTGAACCAAGAGGGTCCATGAGTCCTCGAAGCGAAAGGCGCCATGCTCTCTTCGAACTTATGCCTTTTGGAGAGGATCATGATGTACTTCGAGAATTGAACCTTGAAGTCATCCTTGTCATCATTAGGAGTTAGTCTTCGAAGCCTAGTACTTTCGACTATCCTATCACTTATTTCTGAATCTTGCTCATCTATGGTGTTGGCGGTTGGTAAAGAAGGTTCGAACATGGCGTTTAGCCATAGTTGGAGTAACCAAAATGGGCCAGCTAATAGAATGTTTTTAGAGGTGTGGGATTTGAGACTCGAAACGGCTGACCTCAGGATCTCATAGAGGTCAACTAAGAGTAATTCACTCAGGCACACTTTGCGATTTTCGTGTAAATCCCTAGCTAGAGGAATGAACCTACTAGCTACCTGCAGGGATCTACTGCAGAAAACGTACCTAGACAGCCACAGGGAAACGAATGCAAGAGAGATGTATGTATGATAGCACCATGTATTTTTAACTTAATGAAAGCCTTTTTACCATTTCCAGTACTTTCCTCTTTTCTTTTGTCGAACAGCATTTACAAGTTTCTTTATTTATTGTCTTTTCATTTCAAAGTCTTTTCCTCAAAGTTTTACTCTTTAATGCTTTCTTTATATTTCGAGCACTTTATATTTCAGAGAACTGTTACGCTTTCAATACCTTTACTTCCAAGTATTGTTTTTCAAACGCATCCTTTTACTTAAAATTGCATTAAACGATTTCTTCACATTTTAAACTTCTACATTCCAGAAACCTTTTATGTTAAATGTTTTGCAAATCGAAACCATTTACTTCGTTTTTTCATATAGTTTTATATGTCTCTTCAATCAGCATTACAATTAGCATTTATTCGTATAACTTAGTTTTCATATACATTTTGACCACATTTTAAATTCTTAGAGAGAAGGATCGAAATAAACCAAACACTTGTACAATAGAAACCATGAATAATTGTTCGATTGTGAGAGTAACTTTAATATCCAAGGAGTCCTAGGATCAATCTAGTCGATCCTGTGAGTTACCAGAGAGATTGAATAGCGTTAACAAAGATTATTCGATAGTTTGGAAGACTAGCGGTTGTTTACCAGAAATCACTGGAAACAAAGATTATTCGATAGTTTGGAAGACTAGCGGTTGTTTACCAGAAATCACTGGAAACAAATTGGCACACCCGGTGGGACCAATAGTTGGATATCAGAATTAAGGATTGTCGAGACATAGCCATCCCAAAAACGTAGGAACCATAAGAAATTTGCTGTTTTATGAACCTGAGAAGTGGTAAGATAACCAACAGCAACCAACCTTTATCCAGAAGAAAACGTTTGGACAAAATGTCTAATTCAGACAATCAACAAGGAAACCAAGGTGACCCACATGCAACAGGCACTAACGCGTCCATTTCGAGCGGAACATCTAATGTAATCCCTTCGAATGCACAGTCTATTGCATCTTCAACCAGTAACATAGCCACCACTGGAGTAAGTGGCATATCAACTAACAGTTCGATCTTAGGAAATACTGGAACTATGGGCTACCCTGGGGGATTCGTTCCACCACCAGGAACACAATCCCATTTAGCCACACCATTAACTAGACCACCCGGCTTCGATGGGAATAGAATTAGAAGTTCTTCTTACGGAATGCCAACATCTTTTATGGCAGGTTTACACAATTCCACTTCGAATTCATCCCCACAACTAGGATCTGGGTCTGGGGCGAACCAATTCATGACAAATAACCAAGGGTCAGTGGGTTATAGCACGTTGCCTATCCTAACCACAGATAACCAGTTGGCTTTTAGGCAATTGATGGATGACAGCAACCACAATATGATAGGGGTGTTAGCGCAAACCATGCAGGAAATATTTGCCCCAATAGTTCAGAATGTGACTGTGACGAACAGGGAAAACGCTGACAATATGAGTCGAATAGCAGATTTCTTTGCTCCCACAGAAAGGCGTAGGCAGAACCAGGCGGGATTTCGAACAAACATGCCTGTTATAGAACGAATTGCTAACGACCCAATTCAGAGACTACCCAGAGAAGAAGCTAACGTAGGGGCCAGAGCACCAAGGTTAGAAGCCCCAGTAATGCAAGGCCCACAAAGGGAAGTTATGGAACCAGGGGCAAGGATCGAAAGGCCAGAAGCCCCAGAACTTCGAGAAGAACAACCCATGGGAGTTGTTTTTGTTGGTCGAAATCAAGATGCCGATGCCGTCGTTCATAGGATTCGAAACGATAACATCTTGGCAGAAAATAACCTAACCACCATGATAGAGAGGATCATGGCCCAGAATGGCCTCAATACGGGAATGAGGAGGCCAAATTACGCTTCTCCTATATTGGATTGTATAATGCATACTGATTTACCAAGGGGATACAAAATCCCTAAATTTACAAAGTTCGCTGGGGACACCAACGAGTCAACGGTCGAACACATAGCGAGATACCTAACCGAAGCGGGAGATATAGCCAATAATGAAGATCTCAGGATCAAATACTTCCCAAGTTCCTTGACAAAAAACGCCTTCACTTGGTTTACCACGTTGCCTCCCGGATCTATTGACACTTGGGCCCTTTTAGAGAGATTATTCCATGAACAATTTTACATGGGACAAACGAAAATAAGTTTGAAGGAATTGGCCAGTGTTAAGAGAAAGTTCACTGAACCCATAGATGATTATTTGAATAGATTTAGGCTGTTAAAATCCAGATGTTACACAGTAGTGCCTGAACATGAGTTAGTCGAAATGGCCACTGGGGGTTTGGATTATTCTATTCGAAAGAAATTAGATACTCAGTATTTGAGGGATATGGCTCAATTAGCCGATAGGGTTCGACAGGTCGAAAGACTAAAAGCTGAAAAAGCCAGAGTCTTTAAGAATAGTAAGAAAGAAAGGGTTTCCTATGTTGGGACTGAGGAAGTAGAAGAATATCCTGAATTCGAATTCGAAGAGGTCGAAATCGACCTCGCTGAATTAAAACAGGCCCCACCTTACTCCTGTAAAATGTTAGTTCCCACGAAAGGGAAAGATATTGTTGAAAATGAGAAAAGTGACAAGTTTCCAAAGAAGGTTTACACCTTCGACGTCACTAAGTGTGACGAAATTTTTGACTTGCTTGTCAAGGATGGCCAACTAATTGTGCCATCAAATGTCAAAATACCTCCCTTGGATCAGAGGAAGAAAAGGGGATTTTGCAAATATCATAGTTTCCTAGGCCACAAGACCTCACAATGTTTTCTTTTCAGGGACTTGATTCAAAACGCGATCAAAGATGGCAGACTAAAGTTTGCTGATAAGGTGAAGATGAAAGTGGACGAAGATCCTTTGGACGTCGCAGACACCAACTACTCCGAGCCTGCATGCATTGGAGAGGTCAACATGGTGGAAACTGATCAAAGCGATGCCCCAACAGGAGAGAAGGACACTGGAGTCGAAAACTGGGTGATGGTCGAAGTCAGCGAAGAAGTCACTGAAGACATCCAGAAAACGCCAGACACTTCGATTGTTGCACCTGTGGCTGTTGCAGGAGAAACCCAGGCTACTGAAGGCCAAGGGAATCAAAACGAAGGATTGACACAAGTCACTGAGGGCTTGAGGCTGGAATTGGAGAAAGTCCAAATTACGCAACCAGTTCCCCTTCAGAAGGAAATATGGGACACTCTAGGGGAGCCCAGTGGGAAATTTGACTATCTGGTCAAATATTCTGCCCCAGAAAGTTCGAAGGTCCAGATCGAAGATATAAAGCCCACAGGATGGGGCGATGACGAAACTAAAGAGGGGGATGTGGAAATAAATATGGTGGATATGGAAGGACCCCGTTCTGAGATGGAGGAAGTGGAAAAATACTTAGAAAAAGAAAAGCACAGAATGGGGGATAATCACACTGGAGATGCTACTCTCAAAGACTATCTCATGACATGCCACAAAGGAGATCCAGGCATGATATTGTGCCCTAGGTGCAGCATCCTCTGCAACCAAAGAATTGCTGCAAATTTCGAAAGGGTACAGAGGGCTCGAACTGGCAACAATTGGCGCCAGGATAACCAACTCTTTAGGTGCTATCCCAAGGCTGGAGAGAGTCTGTTGGAGTTTGTTTTTCGCTGCTACAAAGGGGCAACTAAGTGTTTGGTTTGCCCAAGATGTTCTGCTGTGTATGACCAAAGCATGGCCAGGGCCTTCGAAACGATCCCCTTCGCCCCTTGCTGGAACCATCAAGAAACTGCCCAGATGGGCCCGCGTTTCGACAGCAGATACAAACAGTGAAGACCTGATAGCCCTCACCCCAAAGTTGCTCGAAGAGTGACTTTCAAACTCCCTGCTGAAGTGCCAACAGATAGATGGCTACAAGTCAGAAATGACAAAGGCAAAGACAAATGGAGGAGTGCTGAACGAAATGCACGCCATGCTGTGACATACAGGAGGCAATTCAACACAAAAAAAAGGGAGGAAGTAAGATTAGAGAATTACAAAGGAAGGAACCCCATGTCAAGATCCCAGTGGCGCAGACAGCAAAGGATTCGAAAGGCTGAGAGGGAAGCTATGGCAAACAAAGGGGATACTTCAACAAAGATACAAGGTGAATCAAGCACCAACAAACCAAAAAATCAGACTGAAGAGAAACCTCCAGTCAATAGGAGGCTTTTTTCTGAAGACCAACGAGACGAACCAAAGGAATATACTCCAGGCCCGGAAGAGGACGAAGATATGATAACAGATAACTTCGAATCGGAGGGGGAGTCTTCATTCAACCTGAACTGTAACGTGGTGTCTGTGCTTCCCTGCGAATTTGGGCAGGAAACCGAAATCAATGAATATGAGGAGGAAGACACCACAGATTTAATGAAACATAGGCCCGTGTGCTACTACGTGATGGACAATGGGGCTGTTGAGGAACAAAATGCGTTCTTCGAACGTCCAGAGCCTGCAATGAAGAATCATCTCAAGCCACTTTTCATTCGGGCGAAAGTAGGTGTCCATGGTGTAAACAAAGTTCTAGTGGATGGGGGTGCTGCAGTCAACCTGATTCCCCATTTCATGCTAAAAAGGTTAGAGATCCGTGAAGGAGATATCAAGCCCCATAATATGGTTCTATCCAATTATGAGGGAAAAGTGGGCAAAACACTGGGGGTGGTCCAACTGGAATTGACAATAGGCTCAAGTAGCAGGCCCACCATGTTTATGGTTATCGAAGCCAAGGCCAACTATAACCTACTGCTAGGAAGAGAATGGATTCATGGCGTGGGGGCAGTTCCTTCGTCAATGCATCAACGACTAGTTCTGTGGAGAGATGACGGAATCGTGGAAAACATCGAAGCAGACCAGAGTTACTTTATGTCGACTGTCAATTTAGTTGACAAAAGGGATTATGATAAAAATCTGGCAAAGATTGCTCCATGTGTCCCAAACGATGAAATGAATGAAACTAGAAACGCCCACTACTACATGACGCTTCGTCATGATGGTCTTTACTGGGATAGAACAATAATCAGTGAAGAGGAGGAAGTTGAAGGTGCTATACAAAAACGGCCAGCCGGCTGGAACTTCAACAACCTTAACCATGACTGAGTCTACCTTCTTCGAAAGGATTTCGGCCTATATGGCTGAGAATGAATCGAAAGCGGCCTTAGAGGCTGAAATAAATGAATCAACTATAAAGACGAATGAAGTCAGTGGGGGGGGGGGGTGCGAAATGCTCACCCATCAAAGAATTGGAGATGGATCAAAGGTTGGATGCCATCTATGACAAAGAACCCCTAGGCTTCGAAAGGGACCCCATAAACTCAGGTGTCAAAATGTTGGCACAGGACCCGCTCGAAGAAGTCAACTTAGGGGATGAAGAAACGAAAAGAGTAACTTACGTGAGTGCCAAACTTAGCCCAGGCCTCAAGGAAAAAGTGATCGAAGTCCTTAGGAAAAACAAAGATTGTTTCGCATGGGATTATGATGAGATGCCTGGTTTAAAGAGGGAGTTGGTCGAACATAGACTGCCAATCAAAGATGGCAAGAGGCCCATCAAACAAACTCCCAGAAGATTCGCACCAGCGGTTCTCACAAAAATTAAAGCTGAGATCGAAAGGTTGCTGCGCTGCAAATTCATCAGAACAACAAGGTACGTTGAATGGTTAGCAAACATAGTACCTGTTATTAAGAAAAATGGTTCTTTAAGAATTTGCATAGATTTTAGGGATTTAAATACTGCAACCCCTAAGGATGAATATTCCATGCCCGTGGCAGAAATGCTAGTAGATTCTGCTGCAGGATTCGAATACTTGAGTATGTTAGATGGATATTCTGGATATAACCAGATTTTCATTGCTGAAGAAGATGTTGCTAAAACAGCATTTCGTTGCCCAGGAGCCTTAGGCACCTACGAATGGGTGGTGATGCCTTTTGGTTTAAAAAATGCTGGGGCAACTTATCAAAGGGCGATGAATTCAATCTTTCATGACTTCATCGAAACCTTCATGCAGGTGTATATTGATGATATAGTCATCAAATCTATATCTGCAGAAGCACATTTGCATCATTTAAGCCAATCATTCGAACGAATGAGAAAACATGGCTTAAAAATGAATCCCTTGAAATGTGCATTTTTTGTGCAGGCTGGAGATTTTCTTGGTTTTGTGGTCCACAAGAAAGGAATTGAAATCAACCAGAACAAAACCAAAGCCATAATGGAGACGAAAGCACCTGCGTCAAAAAGGGAGTTGCAATCTCTACTAGGGAAAGTTAACTTCCTCAGAAGATTCATTTCGAACCTGAGTGGAAGGACCCAAGCGTTCTCTCCGTTACTTCGTCTGAAGCAAGGTCAGGCCTTCGAATGGAACGAAGCTCACCAGGAGGCGTTTGACAAAATAAAAGAATATCTTTCCCAGCCTCCTATTTTGTCTCCACCATCATGGGGGAAGCCCATGAGACTGTACATATCTGCTTCTGAAGTTAGCATAGGTAGTATGTTAGCACAAGAAGATAACAATGGCGTCGAAAGAGCCATATACTATTTAAGTAGAGTGCTAAATGATGCAGAGACCAGATATAGCAATTTAGAAAAGCTATGTCTCTGTTTATATTTCTCTTGTATGAAACTCAAGTACTATATAAAACCTGTTGATGTTTATGTTTCGTCTCACTTCGATGTCATTAAACATATGCTTTCAAAGCCAATAATGCATAGTAGAGTTGGAAAGTGGGCTCTGGCCTTAACAGAATATTCATTGACTTTTATGCCCTTAAAAGCTATGAAAGGTCAAGTGATTTCTGATTTCATTGTGGATCATTCGTTGGTTGAGCAGACAAGCATGAGTTACGTCGAAATGCAACCATGGAAATTGTACTTTGATGGTTCAACCCACAGGAATGGAAGTGGTGTTGGAGTCCTTCTAATTTCTCCTGAAGGAATTCCAACAAAATTCAAGTATAAATTGGATGGTCCTCGTTGTTCGAACAACGAAGCTGAATATGAAGCGCTCATTATTGGACTTGAAGCTTTGTTGGAATTGGGGGCAACCAGAGTCGAAATTAAAGGAGACTCTGAATTGGTGGTCAAACAAATCACAAAAGAATACAAGTGCATAAAGGAAAGTTTAATGGTATACTTCGTCATAGTCAATAGGCTATTAAGAAAATTTGAATACATGGACATTCAACACATACCAAGATTAGAAAACCAAGAAGCAAATGACTTAGCGCAGTTGGCTTCAGGTTATAAAGTATCTACCAAGAATCTTAAAGATTTGGTCGAAATAAGGGGAAGAGTTATGGCTACTAGATTCACACCATTGGATCTGGAAAGTATGAGACTGGGATATGCTGAGAAACAAGGATTCGAAATTCTAGACATAAATACTTTGTCAGATACAGACTGGCGAAGTCCATTAAAGAGTTATTTAGCAGACCCAACTTTAAAGGTGGATAGAAAAACAAAATATAGAGCATTGTCATATCTCCTCATGGGGAACGAATTGTTCAAAAAGACCCAAGAAGGTGTATTATTGAAATGCCTAGGAGAAAGTGAGGCATATTTAGCATTGTCTGAGGTCCATAATGGGGCATGTGGGGCACACCAAGCAGGCCATAAAATGAAATGGTTGCTATTTCGATATGGTTTGTATTGGCCTAGCATGCTCAAAGATTGCATAGACTTTGCTAAAGGATGTGAGGAATGTCAGAAACATGCAGGAATTCAACACGCCCCTGCAAGTGAGTTGCATTCGATCATCAAACCATGACCATTCAGAGGATGGGCATTGGATCTGATAGGGGAGATAAATCCTGCTTCGTCCAAAGGTCAGAAATATATCTTGGTAGGAGGAGATTATTTCACCAAATGGATCGAAGCTATACCTTTGGTAGTTGCTGATCAAGAGGCAATTATCGAGTTTATACAAAAGCACATTATCTATAGGTTTGGATTGCCAGAAAGTATAACTACAGACCAAGGCTCTGTATTTACTGGTAGAAAGATGCAAGGATTTGCCCAAGAAATGGGGTTCAGATTGCTAACATCAACACCATATTATGCTCAAGCAAACGGACAAGTCGAAGCAGCAAACAAAGTAATAATAGGATTAATCAAGAAGCATATTGGCAAGAAGCCAAGAAATTGGCACAAAACTCTGGACCAAGTATTATGGGCTTGTAGAACATCTCCTAAAGAAGCCACTAACACTACGCCTTTCCAACTTACATTCGGCCATGATGCAGTATTACCAGTAGAAATTCATCTGCAATCAGTTCGAATCCAGAAACAAAACGAAATCCCAGCTGCATTATATTGGGAAATGATGATGAATGAATTAGTTGAGTTGGACGAAATTAGATTACATGCGTTGGAAATTCTGATGAGGCAAAAAGAAAGAGTGGCCAGAACATACAATAAAAGGGTGAAGAAAAAAGTATTCGTTATTAATGACTTGGTTTGGAGAGTCATATTGCCTATGGATAAGAAGAACAAAGCATTAGGTAAATGGTCACCTCATTGGGAAGGACCTTTTCGAATATTAAAAGTATTCTCAAACAATGCATACGAGGTCGAAGAACTCTTGGATGATAAACGAGTCCTAAAGGTTAATGGGAAATATTTAAAGAAATATAAGCCAAGCCTGCGGGAGATTCGAATAATAACAACATAAACAAAATATTATAAAAAGCCAAGATGGCAAGATAAGAATGCCAAAATGGCGTTGTTCGAATATTACATGTAAAAAACCAAAGTTATGGTCAGATGAGATATAAAAATTTAGAAATAAACATTATTTTTCAATCGATTAAAGGTGCTTCGAAATGTTTCAAGTCTTTGCTGAGCAAACCGCCTGGCACCTTCCAAGGTCGCCACTTCTCCTTTAAGTTGCTCTGCAATCTCCATTTCTGCAAGCCCCCGGTTGAGAAGCTCTTCGAATTGGTTACCTGCAGGATTAGTTTCGAAGGCTAGTTGTTGTTCCTTAGCCTCCTTAACTTTCTGCTGAAGTTCCAGAATCTGCCTTTCCCAAATAAGAATGGACTCAGCTCGAGCCTCATATTCAGTTTTCGCCTGCTTCAGATGCATAGCCTGATCCTCAGCTTCTTGAGAAAGCTTCGAAGCTTGTTCATAGGCGGCATCCATGGCAATGCGTTTCTCATGAACCTTCTTGGCAGCAGATTCGTCTTGGAGAAGGTAGCCAGTTACGTTGTCCAGCAAATTCTGAAGATCAAACAAGAGAGTACTAACTGGCAAAGAGCAGTTGGAAAGATTAACCTTTGTGAGCAGCTCCTTCATAGTATAGCAAGCAGTACTATCTTGCTTAAGCACTTCGAAGATATCCACATTGAGAATAGTTCTCCTAATTTTGTTAAGAAGAACGACTCTTTCATCTGTGGGAAGAGGATAGCTGGTTGAACTTGTGCCAGCCCTAGCGATTGGAACATCCCTCTGAGCTAACTTTGCCTTCATATACCCAATGGGGTCATTGCGCCTCAGAAGTGCCAGTTCCTCGTCAGTCATTCGAGACGGAGAGGATTGGGGGAATTCCACGCGTAGGGGAACCACGTTTGTTTCAACCTCTAGGGTTTCGTTGATTGCATCACCACCCCCTTCATTTGCTTCGTGCTCTTGCTCTTCTTCATCTTCGTCCAAATCTACCACTTCGATACCATCCCTTTCGCCGCTATGTGCGTTAGACTCCGTCCCGGCAGTCGAACCATCATTGGCGTTATCCTCGTCATTGACGTTTTCCCCGTCATTGGCGTTTTCCTCCTCAGATTCTTCGCCTGCAGATTCTTCGAATTCTCGCCCAGAATCAGCTTTTTCTTCTTCAGTCTGAGTATCCTTTGGGTCCTCTTGAAGAGTTTCAAGAGGGGACTTTTGAAGAACCCTTTGTGAATCCTCTGCAGACGTTTGAAGTATCGTTTCGTTCACCTCTTTCAGAGGAATGGAGGTACCTTGGTCATCTGGCTGTTCAGAAGTTCCAGCCAAAACCGCCACATTGGAAGAACCTTTGTTTTGGACCAAATTGCTGGAATCTCCTTGAGGAGAAGAGTTAAGCGGAGCAGCAGCTCTGGACGGTGAGGTCGAAATGGTAGAAGTGGGATTCAAGATGTTCTGCAAAAAGTGGCAGAATGTTAAAGAAAAATATTCACCAAGATAATAAGAAGTCAAACATTTTTAGAGGAAGTTCGATTTACCTGTGGGCCCTCAGAGGAGAGGTTACTAGCTATGCGTTCCAACTGTGGGTTGGAGGTCGAAGGTGGATTTTTGGATTTTTGTAAGGGAGCAGCATCCCTGGAGTCGAGTCCAGAGACGTTAGTTGGAACAATACTTTTGGGTGTAGCTTTCTTTAGCTTCTTCTTCGAAGCAGTATTTGAGTTTCCTTCAGCAGTGGGATCTTCCCCAGTAGTGCTTGGTTTTCGCTTCTTAGGAGTAGTGGGAGGAAGCTTGTTGGTCTGAACGAATTTTAACGAAGTTAGATATAAAAAGCTTGAGTGAATTCGAAGCATCAAAAAACTAAGTGATTACCGTTGGAATTGGGGCACTTGTTGTTGGCGTTATTGTTGTTGTTGTAGTTGCAGCAGTAGCAGTTGTTTCGGGTGGATTAGCTTTTTCAGTAGTTTCAATGGAGGTCTGAGAGGCACTCCCTTCCTTCGATTTCGAGGCAGCAGTCTTTATCCTGATAGCTGAAAATCAAAACAATTAAGGCAAAGGTTAAAGATATGGAAAATAAAAGACATTTGGGATTGTTCCCAAGCATTCGCACCTGTGCCTTGATCAGATTTAATTGACATGGCAGAAAGGTCATATCGAAGATGTCCTGGGAAATCATGAAGCCAGTGTCGAGCCCATGTCACAGTCTCAGATGGCTTTGGTTTCCTTTGAAGATATTTGAACATCTCTTTGCAAGTAAACCACCATGGATATGGGGGAAACCAAGCCAGATCCAGTTCTGAGGTAGGTAATCTGGGAAATTTAGGTGGATGCATTTCGAATGCCAACCTATACCTATCCTCAGGTGACAGCCCTGAAGGAAGTTTTAGCTTAGAAACTTTTTGTTTAAATTTTTCCTTCAAGGTCTCAGCTGCTTGATGCACAGTGGAGTCCAAGCGCGTGGGGTCGTAAGTAGTTTCAAAATAATTTTGAAAAGCTTTTATCTCTTTGGCATGAGTAAACATACCTTTCTTTGCTGGTACCTGCACATCAAAGGCATCAATTAGTTTCTGTCGAATTGTAAGTGTATCGAACATGCAAGTTTGATAAAACTTAATCCACCACTCCAGAAATCCTTTAGCCGCGAGATGGGTAGGTTCGAAGGCTATCAGCTCAAATTGGGCAAAGCCTTGATATTGTTCTTGTTGAATCTTAGCTTCCCTTGCCTTGAAAGTTCGACCAGATGTAATGGCGCTCTCAGTTTGGAACAAAGGTTCAGGGATCAGTTGGCATAAGCCAAACTGCCTCGAAACGAAGTTTGGTTGATAGGCAAAGAGGAGAATTTGGTTCTTAGCTGGGGTTATCCTCGAAGAGATGAGTCTAGGAAGCAAGAAAGCTCCCCATACATCTTGGATCTCCTTGCTCTTGATGGCTTCTGAGAGGGCCATGGTGAACCAAGAGGGTCCATGAGTCCTCGAAGCGAAAGGCGCCATGCTCTCTTCGAACTTATGCCTTTTGGAGAGGATCATGATGTACTTCGAGAATTGAACCTTGAAGTCATCCTTGTCATCATTAGGAGTTAGTCTTCGAAGCCTAGTGCCTTCGACTATCCTATCACTTATTTCTGAATCTTGCTCATCTATGGTGTTGGCGGTTGGTAAAGAAGGTTCGAACATGGCGTTTAGCCATAGTTGGAGTAACCAAAATGGGCCAGCTAATAGAATGTTTTTAGAGGTGTGGGATTTGAGACTCGAAACGGCTGACCTCAGGCTCTCATAGAGGTCAACTAAGAGTAATTCACTCAGGCACACTTTGCGATTTTCGTGTAAATCCCTAGCTAGAGGAATGAACCTACTAGCTACCTGCAGGGATCTACTGCAGAAAACGTACCTAGACAGCCACAGGGTTAAGAATGCAATATGCTCTATGTCAGACACATTATCCCCTTCAGCATGATAATGGCTGATAAATTTGGAAAAGCTGGCTAACTTGACTTCGAAGTCAATTATGCTGGAGTGTTCTTCGTTGTCAGGAACATAAGTTTCTCCCACTGGCGACAGCCCAGTAATAGCCGCTATATCAAAGAAAGTTGGGGTAATCATTCCACCTGGGAGATGGAAAGTGTTGTAGGTACTATCCCAGAAATAAAGGGACGCAAACAGCAAAGGATGGCTATAGGTGAATCCAGGTTTCGATAGCTTAATGAGGTTATAAATGCCTAGTTCTTCCCATTGCTGGGATTTTTTGGCTTCTACTTTCGCGAACCAATTTTGATAGGCAATATCAGAAGTAGGGCAAGATCTAAATGGTTTAAAATTGCTTTTTACATAATCCAAAACAAATGGGTCCTTGGGAGGAACAGTTGGGGTTTCTGCGGTATTCGAACTGAGGGATTCTACTACCCTAGGGGTATCCATTTTGTTGAATAAAGGTTTGAAGCTATAACATACGGGAAAAATTGTCCTGGTGTCCTTTAGTATTTCAAAAACTGTAAGAGGACCATTTAAGGCTAACCTCTTACCAGCAACATGGGTAGGGATGAGTACCTGTGATGCGTATAGCATTTCTTTTTCTTTAGAAATCATTTGAGGAGCAAGAGCAGATTGGCCTTGAATGGTGACGATTTTACTCTCCATGGTTGCTCCTGTAGTCTTTCCCTTCTTCTTTGAGACTTTCTTGAGTTGGGAAGAGGTGGAAGAAGACATTTTTGTTGTTTAAGAGCTTAGATTGTTTATGAGAGAAGAAGAGTGAAAATTCAGAGTATGAAAGACTTAGAGTGTAAAAAAGGAAAAGGAAGAGTAAATTGACGTTTTATAATGAGAAGATTAAACATCCACCGAGTAAAAGTGTGATACGTGGAGATCATGGGTTGGTGTGATGAAGAGGTGGCGAGAAGTTGATATAGGTAATAGGCGTGATTTAAAAACAATCATTACTTATAACTGCTCCACGCTGTGAAGTGACTCTGGGCGGTTAAGGAACCCAAAAGGTGCTATGATTGATGTGACTGGAGTCAAAGGCATTAAATGTTATGATGATTCGAAAATCCTATCAAAATCTTGTATAAATGTTTAAAATAGGTATTTCTCAAAGAGATCGAAATACATATTTTAAAGGGGCAATTTGTTGGCTGAAGATTTTGATAATGTTATTTAGAATTTAAAATTGGTTAAGAGTTCTGATCGAAATGGGATTAAACACCATATTTCGAAGTTGCAGGAGCAGTGTTTCGAATGAGTGTGTCAAAGCTTGAAGCTTCGAACGGTGATTATGGGAACATATCCAAAAGGGTCTCGAAACAACAGCGAGGCTAGGTTTGGGGAAGAGCGTTCGAAACGGAAGAACACTAAAGCATTTAAAATTCAAATGGAAGCGGGACTTTCAAAGTTTGAAAGTTATGTGTTGGAGCATTTGGGGACACGTGGAAAGATGAAAGAAGCATTGTCTTGCATATTCGAAACGTGGCATGATCCTATAGCGAGACCGTTAGGGTCGAATTAGTATAAATAGAAGTCTTAGTATTAGGATTTCAGTGTGTCATATCTGTTATACAAAATACTCAATAACATTCAAACTACCACATGGCAAGGGAAACGAATGCAAGAGAGATGTATGTATGATAGCACCATGTATTTTTAACTTAATGAAAGCCTTTTTACCATTTCCAGTACTTTCCTCTTTTCTTTTGTCGAACAACATTTACAAGTTTCTTTATTTATTGTCTTTTCATTTCAAAGTCTTTTCCTCAAAGTTTTACTCTTTAATGCTTTCTTTATATTTCGAGCACTTTATATTTCAGAGAACTGTTACGCTTTCAATACCTTTACTTCCAAGTATTGTTTTTCAAACGCATCCTTTTACTTAAAATTGCATTAAACGCTTTCTTCACATTTTAAACTTCTACATTCCAGAAACCTTTTATGTTAAATGTTTTGCAAATCGAAACCATTTACTTCGTTTTTTCATATAGTTTTATATGTCTCTTCAATCAGCATTACAATTAGCATTTATTCGTATAACTTAGTTTTCATATACATTTTGACCACATTTTAAATTCTTAGAGAGAAGGATCGAAATAAACCAAACACTTGTACAATAGCAACCATGAATAATTGTTCGATTGTGAGAGTAACTTTAATATCCAAGGAGTCCTAGGATCAATCTAGTCGATCCTGTGAGTTACCAGAGAGATTGAATAGCGTTAACAAAGATTATTCGATAGTTTGGAAGACTAGCGGTTGTTTACCAGAAATCACTGGAAACACAACAGTGGGTGCATAACCTGTTACCACTCTTTGCGGCTCCATAACCATTGCCTTTGCTCTTGAAGTTTCCATGCCTTGGATTGTTATTACCCGTTGCTGCATTGAGATGGAGAGCTGTGGCTGTAGAGTCTTCAGAACCAGAATCTATTGGGACTGCAACTGAAGAAGAATTAAGCTCTCTTTCTTGTTGAATGACAAGAGCAAAAGTTTTGTCAATATCTGGAAGAGGACTCATCATCATGATTTGAGTTTTGGATTGTGCAAACTTCTCATTCAACTTGCACTAAGTTTAAAATAAACTCAATTATGAATATTTGAAATTTCAACTTCATCTTTTCCTTGCGCGCGCAGAACATCACCATTGCTAAATCTGTAACTTCTTCATTTCTAAACCATTTTCAAAAATGTAAACATGAAAGTTGCTTGATTTTTCATCATGAATTCAACCATGTAAATAACTAAAGCTATAAATAAAAGATGAGCATGAATTTTTTTTGGTACCAAATTAAAACCTAATTTTTCTGGAATTTCAACTTCAAAATGCTCCATGTACAATTAACATAAATGAATACTAAAGGCATGGTTAGCTTCAGGGAAATGATGTCTATATTTTTCATTCACAAAGTAACCATTAATGATGCTTGTATAAGAAGTTCAAAGTTGAGAAAACTTACCTCAAAACTGGATATCGTGTTTGGAGTTTGAGCACTCCTGGAGGCGTGGTGATTATCTGGATAACTTCACTGAACTCCTAGGAAGCTATTGCAATGCTTACTTTGAGTTGAAAGTGTCTGAAACTTTCTGGAGAAGTCAAGTTGCAGGTGGCTGTTTCTTGGAAATGGAGGATAATGCAAATGGTGTTACATTTGTGTATCAAGGGTTTGGATATCCTCTATATAATTTATAGAAGCTTTGTAATTGATTAAAAGTGATAACACACGAGTGGATTGTGTATTTGGAATTCAAAGTCAGAATGTGCAACAATGGAGGTTTTGGATGCCAATTCTGATTTCAGGGAGTTTGAGGGGGTTAAAGGGCTCTTGAATTCGTGCTTTATCTTGAAAAAAACTTCTCTATTTATAGACAGGAGGTTTTAGAGGCTCATGTAACCAAAAATCAAAGATCACATGTTATGGTTTTGAAACTTGATTTTGAAGCAAGCTTGAAATACATTGTTCCAATGCATAGTACAAAGGCTCATAGCATGGTTGATAAAATGTATATGGTTGCTTGTTCACTTTACAATGGAGTGTGATCAGAAGAAACAAGTGAGGAGCTCAAGAAGAGTGGACTTTGTGATTAAAGTCACTTTTCCAAAATGGAAATGGTAACTTTGTTCCATTAATGGAATGATCACTTGGACAATGGCTCAAGCACTTGGATCATAGCTCAACCAGTTGCGTAAACATTAAATTATGGAGTGATCTGCAAGTTAGTAGGCCTGTAAAGCAAGATTATGCAGCATGCTTGAAGATTGGATCATAAGGTTCATCACAAAATGACCTAAAATTCAAGTTTGTGATGCCATATTCATCTCTTCGAAACTTCTAGCTCAAGAATGATCTCTTCAAGTTCTTGGACATTTTGGAAATATTGAAACATTGTCTACAACCTTCATGTTGACCAATTAGGCTAAATAAACTTGGAACTTGGTGAAAATTTTCCAAGAAGTTAGGGCAAAAATCTGACTAAACTTGTTGAAAATTTCACTAAGTGTTTTGTTAAAAATATCATGACTTCATGTGACTCTATCTATTAATCCAAGCATTTTTTGAACATCAACCTTCAAGGACAAAGTTGTAGAATTCATCATGATCTGTAACTTTCATGTTGAAAGTTTTCCTTGAATCATCTTGCATCATAGTGAAAAATGGTCATGCAGTAGTGAATTTATCAAGGTAAAAAACACTTAGAATATTTTTAAGTATTGAAAAATTTGACTTTTTGTTGACTTTATTGATTCTTAATGATCAAGTTTTATATTTTTGAGTGTCTTGATGAATCTTGATCTTTGAAATTCAATGTTGACCAAAAAGTCAAAGTTTGACTTTTGTGTGTCAGTTAACTTTTCATCCATTGATCCAAATTTCAACTATCAATCACTTAATATTTGAGGATGTTTTAAATCATGAAATTAGGTTAGGATATTGTGTTTGAGTCCTTAATATCACGCTTAAAGACATTAGGTCATGTACTAGGTCAAAAGTTAATGATCAGTCATTCTTAGTCAAAATTCTAATTTGGTCAATTTTGCCCCTTTGATGATTTGAATGCTTTCCTTGTGGAATTATGATAAACCCTTGATCAATTGATGGATATGACTTCAAAATACTGATATTGGCAAAAAAGCTTGAAGTTTGACTGTATGTTGACCATAATTGACTTTTTACCCAATATAGCTGATTTTCAATCATTTGAGAAATTGACTGAGCAAATTTGTGGTGCAAGACTTGAAGCTTGGCATGAGCATTCTTGGAGGTCTATGATGAACCATGAAAGTCATTTGAGGAGTTAGAAGTACAATTTTCCTTATGAAAACTAAAACCCTAATTTGTGGTCTTAGTGCTTAGGAGGTGAGCTTGTTTGATCAACTCTTTGAGAATCCTTGAGCATTTGAGATCTTTTGTGAGAAATATTTTGAAGAAAAGGGAGGGAAAATTTTGGGGTACAAAAACTGCCCCTGTTCAATCTTCTTAAACCTGAAGAGTTAGATTGGCATGTTTGCCATTCGCGACTTGAAGGTGGAAGATGATTGAACACTTAAGTGCCCAGAAATTTGCACTCGCCTGTGCATGAAGTTAAAATGTTTGTTGATTATGCAGGGAATGGGCTTAAAGATGCCATTTAGAGAGGCAATGAAGAGTTGTCAGCGATGGGCTTATAGATGCCATCCAAAGTAACTGTTGATAGAGAAATTAGACTAAGTCTACTCTCAACTTTAACTGGGAGAAGTATCAGAATAAATCTTTGGTTGATTTAATCTGAGCCAAAAAAGGTCTACTGAGAGAAGTATCAGAATAAATCTTTGGTCAATTTAATCTGAGCCAGCAAAGGTCTTTAAATCTTTAATTGGGAGAAGTATCAGAATAAATCTTTGGTTGATTTATTCTGAGCCAGAAAAGGTCTACTGAGAGAAGTATCATAATAAATCTTTGGTCGATTTAATTTGAGCCAGACAAGGTCTACTGAGAGAAATATCAGAATAAATCTTTGGTCGATTTAATTTGAGCCAGCAGAGGTCTTTAAATCTTTAACTGGGAGAAGTATCAGAATAAATCTTTGGTCGATTTAATCTGAGCCAGAAAAAGGTCTACTGAGAGAAGTATCGGAATAAATCTTTGGTCGATTTAATCTGAGCCAGCAAAGGTCTTTAAATTTTTAATTGGGAAAAGTATCAGAATAAATATTTGGTCGATTTAATCTGAGGCATACAAGGTCTACTGAGAGAAGTATCATAATAAATCTTTGGTCGATTTAATCTGAGCCAGCAGAGGTCTTTAAATCTTTAACTGGGAGAAGTATCAGAATAAATCTTTGGTTGATTTAATCTGAGCCAGAAAAGTTCTACTGAGAGAAGTATCCTGTGATACGGTGGAAGAACTGACTATTATACTGGTTTTGCGTTTGTATTCGCAAATGTTGCGGTAAGCAAGAGTCGCCACCAACTTTTATTTCATCCAACAAAGGAAAAGGAAAAGAACAGAAAAAACCTTTTTCGAGAATGTTTCTGAGTACGGGGGGTAGATTATAGAAAGGGAAGGTGTTAGCACCCTTTCTATCAGTGGTTTTCCACGGGATCTTAGGTACTTTCTCATTTTTTAAATTGATTTTGTGTGCTTGTTTTGAAAAGGTTTTACTTCCTGATGACTCTTGTATCAGTCCTCAAGAGTGTGATGAAGTTTTTTTTAAAAGTGCTTGTGTAAAAAGTTTTGTTTGAGCAAGTACCTAGGAACTAATCTACCTACTCGAAGAAGGTCTATTCTTTTTCTCGTTTCCTTTAAACATTGCTATCCTATTATTATGGAGTAGGGAACCCTATCGTTGGAATTATAAAGGGACATTTGAAGGGACAAAATGGTCTCTGAAGGCAACAAGTAAAGATACCTTAGTGTTTCGAAGGGACTATCGTCATAAGATCAATTCGTAGGCAACTCGAGAGACCAGTAGGGACAATGATCTTTATGACGACTTTGAATCATGGGTCATTTCTAAGGTATCCCTACATTCAAGGGACACGACCATTATTTCTGAGGCAGTCGAGTGGAGTAAACCCTAGGAGCGAGCATGTGCAAGTATATTTTTTCAGTTAATTATCTTTGCACAATTAGGGTTTTCTACTGTATTAATCGTTTATCTTTCACATGCAAGCCTATTGTTTATACATCTAAATAATTCATAGTTGCGGAAATTTAAAAGCGAGAAATTAGAGTCCTAACTATTACATGGCTTTGGGAAGATACGTCATTATTTTGACTGAAAATAAAATGCGGAATTTAAAAGAAAACACAATTACTATTACAAACTCGGAGCAGTTACAAATAATAATAAAAAGAAAATTAAAAAGGCGCAGTAAATTAAATGCGAGAAATGATTTGTCGACCTAGAAATCTAAATTGGGAAAATATTTATTTTTAAGGAAAAATTAGGTTAAGTATATAATTAAACCCTTAATCTAATTATTTTTATTATATTAAGAAGAAAACATTAATTACCCTAATTTAATTAAACTAATTAATTAACAAAATATTTTTTATGAAAAAAAGATTTTTTATGTTTTTTTGGTGATTTTTGATTAAATAATAAAAAAATGATTTTTTGAGTTATTTAGAAAAATATATAATTAATAAACAAAAGAAAAAAAGAATTAAAATAAAAAAAGTAAGGAATTGGGCCTGTTGCTGGAAGAGAGGAGAGGGGTGTGCTGCCAAATTGCTGGTTGGGCCCAACGTTGGCCCAGACTGATGCCTGATCCAGTGGAACTAGCTTCTGAAGGTTCACGGTGGACTAGCGTATACTACGCACTGGATATGTGATGGAGATTAATTTAAGGGGCGAGATATGAGAGTGTGTGGTGGCCTTCAGAACATGATGCGCACTGGATTTGGAAATATTATTTCAGAAAAATGTAAAAGGTCTGGACCTAGGATCGAAACCAGGTCCTCCTTCTCACATGCCTTATTCCCTTGCCATCTGCGCTAGTTGGTTAGTCATGACTATAATGAAACAAATAAAATAAAAGGAAAACAAGGTGCTAGTGCTGAATCCAAATGACACGCGTGCGCTGTGGGGCCCTGGGGGTTTGAGTGGACCAATCGGATTTGGAGAGAGGAAGAGTTCGTTTGATCCCAGCCAATGAGGTCATGAGAAACAGCCACGCGTGCTTTGACCGCCTCCTGCAAAAATCAAACCACCGGCCCTGGTGGCTCTGGTCACCTTCTCCGGTGACACCCCAAGACCGATTCTGCAAAACACGCGTGATCAAAGCATAGAAAATACCTTATCCCCCTTAAAATTTCCCCAGGAATACAATGGTGGTATCCATTCATCATAAAAGTGCCTGTATAATAAAATCCGAAGCTTGCTTCTTCCTAAGCCCTAACAATGGTATCTTGCGATTCTGGTCTTATTCCTCACATGAGATACGTCAAAAAATTCATGAATAATGCCAATAGTATGAATATGCAATCACAATATATTTATATTAAGCATGGAATGAGTTTTAGAAATCAAAAAGTTACCAATGTGGAAGGATTGGGTTGGCACGATTTAGTAGACTTTGGCCTTTGCAATTGGTCTGGTTCCACTCCTAGAAATCTCAGAATGATGATGGAGTGATTGGAATTGAGGGAAAGGGGATGGCTTGAGTGTTTGAAGATTACACCACTTCTTTTAATTTTGGGAAACTTCTCCCTTGAGGCAGGCTGCGTATTCTTGTCCTTTTAGTGTTGGAATGGCTTGCTTAAATAGTGAATCAACATTAGGTTAACATATATGGACTAAATCAAATGATTTGAATAAGTTTCAAAATAAATCCAATATTTCCTATTTTTAAGATTCTCTTCCTTTCTCAATCTTACACGATTTCTCTTGGTTATTGCCAGCATGTATGGATTGTGATTCAATGCAAAATCAAATTAAAACAAATCTTTGATATTCTATATTATTTATTTGATTTAATTTGACTTTTAAATAATAAAAAATAAAAATAAATTAAATAAATAAAGTCAATAATATGTGGTAGAGTGTTTGGGTCGTGGATCATGTTGTAAGCATAATGCAAGCTTAAAAAGTTAGGCCCATTTGGCAAAAAAAATGTAATTTTGGGCATATTTGACTTTTGGCAATTTTCCAAAAATGGTCTACTTTGACAATGCATAACTCTTCCAATTTTGACCGTAAAGAGGTGCTCTTGGACTTTTTAGAAATCTTATTATGTGCCCTAAACAACCCTTTTGGTCTCATATCAATTGGGTCTGCCATGTTCATGTAAGAAGCTTTGACCCAAAAGGTGTTTTTGTTGACTTTTCAAAAGGACCTCTAATATAGAAATTCATATCTTTTTATGGGAGAATTTCTTGAACTTGAGGGATGAATATGAGTTGTAGGAAATTGGATTACCTTCGAAATGATCCTTGGATTATAAATTTCTGATAAAGTATGAGAATGTTATGTTTGGTCAAAGTTTGGTTGACTTTTCTTGAGAAACCCTAATTTAGCAACTTTTGAGTTTTGATGAATTAGGAGCATTCCTTGAGGAATCATGATCAAAGCTTGATCAAATGATGAATATCACTACAAAATGTTGATGTTGACCAAAAATCTTGAAGTTTGACTGTGTGTGGGCCACAGTTGACTTTTGACCTAATATAGTTGATTCTCAAGCATCTGAGTAGTTGACCGAGCAAACTTCTTGTGAAAGGCTTGAAACTTGACATGGAGGGTATTGAGAACATATTAGGACCATAGAGAGCATATGAGTTCTTTGAAGTTCACCCATCTTAATGAAAATGGAAACCCTAATTGGAGGTTCATTATTTTATGAGGGAGCTTGTCTGGTCAACTCTTGAGCATCCTTGAGCAAGTTGAGTATCTCAATGAACATATATTAAGTAAAGTGAGAGGGAAAAATTTGGGGTACAACAACTGCCTCTGTTCAATATTCTTAACCCTGAGGATATAGATTGGTCGATCTGCCTTTCGTGATTTGAAGGTAGAAGAGGATTGAACACTAAAGTACCCAGAAATTTGCACTCGCATGAAGTGATACTTGATTTGGTGATAACGGGAATGGGCTTACATATTCCATTTGGAAGTTTCTAGAGAATCGTCGGAGATGGGCTTAACGATGCCATCCATAAAATATACCGGTTTCATGAAAGATTCCTTTGCGAGAATTCCTGTACCTACCATTGAGGAGGACTTTGCTGGAGAGTGTTGATTCACGTCTTGGAAAATAGAGGCTAGGAGCTGCGGTTGTCCATTACTCTACTGGGGAATTAACTCCTGCTTGAGGAAGTGGAAGTGAACTGCATATCTGGTCAGGGTCCAGGCTGCACAACAACTTACTGGGGAAAGGTGAAATCGACCGTAACAGGTCGGGTCCAAGTCTTACCGTGTTGTAAACTGTCGTCTGGAGATGAAAGAGAAGGAACCTGGATGGTAAGGTTACTTTGAAATGAAAGCCTGGATAGTAAGTCTATGAGAAGGAACCTGGATAGTAGGGTTACTTCTAAATGAAAGCCTGGATAGTAGCGCTATGAGAAAGAACTTGGGTCGTAGGGTTACTTCAGAATGAAAGCTTGGATAGTAGGGCTATGGGAAGGAACTTGGATAGTAGGGCTATGAGAAGGAACCTGGGTCATAGGGTTACTTCAGAATGAAAGCCTGGATAGTAGGGTTGTGAGAAGGAACCTGGATAGTAGGGTTACTTCGGAATGAAAGCCTGGATAGTAGGGCTGTGAGAAGGAACCTGGATAATAGGGTTACTTAGGAATGAAAGCCTGGATAGTAGGGCTGTGAGAAGGAACCTGGATAGTAGGGTTACTTCAAAATGAAAACCTGGATAGTAGGGCTATGAGAAGGAACCTGGGTCATAGGGTTACTTCGGAATGAAAGCCTGGATAGTAGGGCTATGAGAAGGAACCTGGATAGTAGGGTTACTTCGGAATGAAAGCCGAGATCATAGGGTAATGAGAAGGAACCTGGGTCGTAGGGTTACTTCAAAGCGATAATGTAGATTATTTGACCCATTTGGTTTTGGGAACTGTCGTCTGCAGACGTGAGCTGCATAACTGCTGGATTTGTTGAAGCTAATCGTCTTTCCTGCAACGATAACTGGGTTAATTATGTGAGATGCATGAAATGCACAGTGGAATAATGTTCTCAAAATAAACGAGATAATACTGTATATGGTATGTATGCGTTTGTCATGATGTATGTACATGAAATGCTATCGGAGTATGTCCGGGTTTGGAAAAATAAATCCCTGACTGCTGCTGGAGATTTATGAATATTCTGCTTGAGAATAAACTCTGCGGGGAACAAATTTAGAAAGTGAATCTTTATAGCTGAAGTAATGAGCTATGTTGGGGATTGAGCCCCTGCATCCATAGAAATAAACTCTGCCTGGGGGATGAAATTTACTGACCCGCCCGTGATTATGAAATTCGGCTGGGGAATATAGCTGTCAGGTTTCAGAATGACCCTGGCTGGGGAGGTTACGTACTGTTTACTGTCATCAATGTTTTTGAATACTTTTACTCTATGGAAAGTGTATGTACTGATTATTATGCTCTAAAGATGATTCTATCTCGGTACCTGCTGGGCAGAGTAACTGTCGGGTTTGGCACTTCTTATTTTTGCCCCTGTTTTTGGAACTATGAGTAATTGTCTTTGTTTCTTATGTAAATATTTATGAGCATCAATCATATTCAAATGCATATGTCAAAAATAAATAATTGGAAGTTCTTGCAAAACAAAACAGAAAAATAAAAACAAACTCGAAGTTTCTTGTGAAAATGATTTTGTATTGATTTTTGAAGTTGGCATGTAATATGCATTTTTGTACAAGGAGGTTGACGTTCTAGTAAAAGAACTTCGTCGTAAAAATAGGAGCTATAAAAATTTGTGTAAAATAAAAAACAACTATGTGAAACAACCCCATCGGGTTCCAACTCTGCTATTGCCCTTATATCTTCAAGCATCTCATCACTTTGCTACTTGGCTGAAAGTTGATCAGATCGATTGGTGTCGTCCGAGCTTGATAGTCGATACTGAAATCTGGTCACAAGATGATCCACTGAGACATAGTGATATGCTTTATATCCCTAACTTTTTCCTGGACTGCTGTGATCAGTGGATCTGGAACTAACTGTTTAACGCTGGTTCGCGAAATGTCGCGGTAAGCAAGAGTCGCCATTGTCTTTTATTTTCTCCAACATGGAAAGGACAAAAGCACAGCAAAATTCCTTATGAGATAGTTTCTCGGTTCCGGAGGTAGATTTATAGAAAGGGAAGGTGTTAGCACCCTTTCTATCCATGGTTATCCATGGGCTCTTAGATACTTGCTCATTGTGTTTTCAAAATGTTTGCTTTTCAGAATGTGAGTGGGTTTGAAAAAGTTTCGTTTAAAGATTTCAGATCGACTCTTGTATCAGTCCTCAAGAGTGTTTGAAAAATTATTTTGAAAGCTTTTTTTGAAAGTGTCGGTGTGAAAAGAGTTTTGATTTGTTTTTAGAGCAAGTATCTGTGAGTCATCTATCTACCCTAAGGAATTAGGCTGTGTAAATGTCCTTAAGGTAGTGCCATCCCACCATTGAGAGGTAGGTAGCACCACCGTTGGAGGTGTTCGGGTCAATTCGTTTATAGGGACAATGTGGTCACCAGAGCAACAGTAGGACACCTTAGAAGCTACCCTTATGCCATTGATCTTTTTTATTCCGAGGCAACCGTTTCGAGGAAACTGTTCCAAGGCAACCATTTCGAGGCAACTTGTTTTGAGGCAACCAGATCAATGGACATAAGGACTTACTAAGACGTCCTATACTCGACGACCACGTTTCGAAGGCAAGGAAACAGTGAGGCGTACCCTAAGAGTGGTGTGTGAATTTGTGTGTTATTTTCATGTTATGTTTTATCTTGTACATGTATCATGGTGATCTACGCTTGTTTTTAATTTCGGCCATACATTCTTTCATGCAATTATAATTTAAAAGTGCGGAAATTAAAATGCGGAAAGTAAATTCCTACGCTATTACAAGGTGCGGGTCTATACATCGCCAAATTACAAAGACCCGTTTTAATAAAAGATGCGGAAAGTAAAACCTAGTTACTATTACAAGGCTTGAGCAATTACATAATATTGACAAAGAAAAAATAAGAATAAATGCGCGAAAGAATAGAAATAGAACGTTCGAGGGCGTTGGACCCTTTTGAAATTAAATTGAAATTAAAAGTTGAAAGAAATTATTTGTTTAAAGAAAAGGAAATGTTTTTTTTATGTTTTTTGTATTTATGAAAATAAAGAAAATAAAAATAAAAATTAAAAGAAACCCTAATTCTAAATTGTTTTAATTATTAAGAAAAATATTAAAGTTTAACCTAATTTACTAAATAATTAAAGTATGTGTTTATTTACAAAATAAATTAGTAACTAATAATAATGATAATAAGAAAAAATTATTTGTTAAGAAAAAGGATGAAAATGCTAAAAACCCTAATTTCTACATATTTTAATTTGTTAAGAAAAAGATTTAAGTTTTAAAACCTAATTTCCTAAATAATTAATGTACATTTATTTACAAAAAAAATATTTAATAAGTAAATTAATTAATATATTTTAGTTTCTGATTTTTAGATTATGAAAATTAATTATTGGAATTTGAAGAAAAAAACAATTAAAATAATTAAAAGAAAAGAAAAGGAAATTAAAAAAATAAACAAACAATGGGGGTGTCTGACCCAATTTGGAGGTTATTTGAAGTGATTATTGGCCCAAGAATGCAAGGCCCTGTGTGACTTTCTGGGATAGGGTGTATGTTCATTGACTAGTGTGCATCATGGGGTTCCTTCTGAGGCCTTTGGATTAATCACCATGCCATCTGGCAAGCCCACGCGCTAGGATGTATGGTGGAACATTGAGAGCACACTGCATACGAATATGTTAGGATAAAAATTATGAAACAAGTGGGGGGACCTGGGAATCGAACCCAGGTCCCAATACCTGCCAGACAGCTCATTCACCAACCAAGCCAGCGCGTTTCTTTGTACATATAATGGAACATGATTATTATATATAAAAAACAATTTTATGCTGAAGCAATCAAAAAAACGCGCCAATGTCCAAATTATCCAACCACGTTCAGACACGCATGCATCTTCTTCCTTTTGTACCTGTAACATAATCAGATAGCGGGGGTTTTAAACCCCCACTAAACAAGACCTGCAAAAAAATAGCGAATAGGACATGGCCAAATATAAAAAGGGCGCGAGTAGTCAGTTGGTCTTGTCTGGATGTCACGATTTCAATGGTACCAGTTTGGTGGTCCAATTTTACCACATGAGGGAAACCCTAATTTAAAACTTCTGAAACCCTAGAACACGTCCATGGCAGATCTTGGTTCAAGCGTTGTTAATTCAATTAAATGGTACCATTCGCTTTAGAACATCAATATTAGTAGGAATCAACATTTAAAACATGTGAATAATGCATGAGAATTGAAAAACGATAATGGACAAGTTTGAGAAAAGTGTGATGTCGTTCTACCAATTCTTTGAGTGTGGAGGCGTGTTCTTGATTGCAACACGTTCCTAGCAATGTCAGGAAGACAATGGAAGGCTTCTTGTGCTTTGAAACGAGCTCTAGATATGAAATCAGTTTTCAACTTTTATCCAAAAATTTGCAATGTTGTTCTTGGTTTTCTGTGCAGCTTTTTGTGTCCATTAGCATTAGGTCATGTTGTGTATAAGTATCTAAATGCAATTAGGTCAAAACCAAGCCCAAAGATCCATTGATTTAATGATTCAATATTTGATTTTGTTCACATCTTTTTTCAATCTTTTTCCATGCCAATCATGCCAAATATGGAAGATATTGTCCCTTTTGATTGATGCACGAAATATTTAGCTCATAATGAGTGAATTTGCTGCACAAAAAGATTTGATAAGTGTTATTTGATATTTTTTCATATTTAAATTTAATTAAATGAATTAATAATAATAAAAATTCAAATAATTAATCAAAAATGAGAAAATAACTCCCTTAGAGGTCAATGGGTCGTGCATAGCCTTTGGGTAATGATTCATGAAAGAAATTGAGGCCCATTGGCATTTTTGAAGCCTTTTGTGCAAAGTTGACTTTTCAAAATTCCCAAAAATTTCCCAACTTATACAAGGCATATCTTGCTCAATTTTGAAGCTATGAACATGTTCTTGGACATTTTGGAAAGGTCTTGAAGTCCTCTAACCAATGTATTTGGTCCCATGTCATTTTTATTTACCAATCTCAAGTTATGGTCTTTGACGTAAAGTGCCTTTTTGTTGACTTTTGAAAATGACCTATAATGTTGAAATTGATAACTTTTTGTGAGAGCATTTCTTGGACTTGAAGTGTGAAGATGAGTTGTAGGAAATTTAATTCTCTTCAAAATGAGCTTTGGATGGAATTTTTCTGATAAACCATGAAGAATTTATGCCTTGGTCAATTTGCAGTTGACTTTTTCAACTGTCCAAAAATAGAAACTTTTGCATCTTGAGACTTTTTGAGCCATGCTTTGAGAATCATGATCAAGAATTGATAAAATGATGTTTGTGGCTTCAAAATAAGATGTTGACCAAAATTTTTGACTTTTGACTGTCAAATGACCATTTTGCCCCTGCAGTTGACTGTAGAGCAATTAGGGTTTTTGACTGTGCAATTTGATGCTGTGAGTCTTGAAACTTGGCATATGAATGCTTGACAATGTATATGGGCACGTGTGACTTGATTGGACCCTTGAAAACTTCAATTTATTTGCAAGAACCAAAACCCTAGTTTTGACTGTGCTAGGAGGCAATTGGACTATGCAACCCTTGAGTGATTTTGAATCATCTGGAGATTGATCTTGGCAAATCTTTGAAGAATATGGGAGGGAAAATTTTGGGGTACAACAGTTGCCCCTGTTCAATCTTCTTAGACCTGAGGATGTAGATTGGCTGTCGTGCCTTTCGTAATCCGAGGGTGGAAGATGATTGAACACTAGAGTGCCCAGAAATTTTCACTCACATAGTAGAGTGTTAGCAGTATGATGCAGGAATGGGCTTACAGATGCCATTTAGAGACGAATGAATAGGGGGATGGGCTTATGGATGCCATCTGGAGACTGTTGGTAAGTGGATGGGCTTAAAAGATGCCATCGGGAGGTTGTCGATCGCGTAAGAGATTCCTTAGCGAGAACTTGCGTACCTGAGAAAGAAAATAATTACCTGGCCTGTTACAGGAGTTGATCTTCGAACTCTTTATGTAGATGTGCCCTGGCTGGATACAGGAATCGAATCTTTAAACTCTTCAGACGTGCCCTGGCAAGATACAGGAATTGATTCCGGAGAATATAGTCGTCAACAGATACACCCTGGCGAGATACAGGAATCGGATCTTCGAACTCTTCAGACGTGCCCTGGCCGGATACAGGAATCGAGTCTGGTAATGTTAGTCGTCAATAGATACACCCTGGCGAGATACAGGAATCAGATCTTCGAACTCTTCAGACGTGCCCTGGCCGGATACAGGAATCGAGTCTGGAAATGTTAGTCATCAATAGATACACCCTGGCAAGATACAGGAATCAGATCTTCGAACTCTTCAGATGTGCCCTGGCGAGATACAGGAATCGAGTCTGGTAATGTTAGTCGTCAACAGATACACCCTGGCGAGATACAGGACTCGGATCTTCAAACTCTTCAGACGTGCCCTGGCAAGATACAGGAATCGAGTCTGGTAATGTTAGTCGTCATCAGATACACCCTGGCAAGATACATGAATCGGATCCTCAAAATCTTCAGACGTGCCCTGGCAAGATACAGGAATCGAGTCTGGTAATGTTAGTCGTCAACAGATACACCCTGGCAAGATACAGGAATCGGATCTTCGAACTCTTCAGATGTGCCCTGGCGAGATACAGGAATCGAGTCTGGTAATGTTAGTCGTCAACAGATACACCCTGGCAAGATACATGAATCGGATCCTCGAACTCTTCAGACGTGCCCTGGCAAGATACAGGAATCGAGTCTGGTATTAGTCGTCAACAGATACACCCTGGCAAGGTACAGGAATCGGATCTGGAATCACGACTATTGATAGTAATCATCTTTGTGTTAACTTTTGTCCTGAAAAGACAAAACGTTAGTTGTATGCGATGCCATGATGTATGACAGGCGTGATGTTCTCAGAATAATTGAGATTGTATGTTCATGATGCGTATATGCATGCTATAATGTATGAAGATATGGTGTTTATGAAATGTGTTTTTGTCTAGGAAAGTAAATCCTTGACGGGTGCCGGGAAGTTAAATCCTGGGCTAATGTTGAGGAACAGAGCTTCGTTGTTTCCGCTGGGAATGATAGTTGCAAGAATACCGGTAGGAGAGGATGACTTCGTTGGGGAATAAGCTTGGCGAATAAATTACTCTGCGGGGAAGTGAACTCTGTGGGGAAAGAGAGGCTTTGCTGAGATATTGAGAACTCCGCTGGGGATACCATTGTTGAGTTATGTTGAAGGAAATGATGAACTCCGCTGGGGATGGGAAGACTTCGTCGGGGACGATCTTTCCGTGGAAATTGGCTGAGGATAACCCAGTTATATCCTGGTGGGGAAATAACCTTTGAATAAAAAGTCCGGGAGACGCGTTCGTACTATGCAGGTGACAAGCTTCCAGAATCTATTGGGGATAAGCTTCAAGACCTGCTGGGGATATGGATTCCACTCTCCTGGGGAGACTTTGGAACTAGACTCTCTTAGGGGAAATTTTGAGATGTACTGGGGAAGTGGCTCCACTGAATGCCTGGTATACCGCCGAGGAACAATCTTAGATCAAGATTGCCGGGGATGCTTGTTAAGAATGTTTGTATATTGCGCTGGGGAATGTTGAGATCTGCTGGGGATACCCAACTTCCTTAGGGCTGATAGAGTAGGCTAACTCTGCTTGGGGAGAGTATGTTGACTTGCTGGCTCACTCTCTGGGGAATTAAGATATCTTTGTTACATTCTTCAGCCGAACTTACCTTGGTACCTTGGTGGACAGAGCAATTAGATCGCTCAGACAACTCATTATTGCCCCTGTTTCTAATGTTACCCGTAATTAATCCTTTATTTCGTATGCAAATATTTATGAGTTAGCAATTAGTGTCAAATGCATATATCATAAATTGAACATTGGACGTTCTTCGCAAAACAAAACAGAAAAAGGAAAAACAATTCGCAATTGGTCTGAACTGTGAATTTGGCGATTATTGAATTTGCCTGTAAATAGGCGTTTATGTACAAGAGGCTGACGTCCTAGTAAGAGAACACCGCTGAACAAAAGAGTTTATACAATTTGTGGAAAAGGGAAAACAAAACAGCTATGTGAAAAGAATAATCCCACTAGATTCCAACTCTGCTATCGCCTTTATATCTTCGAGCGTCTCATCACTTGGCTGCTCAGTTGAAGATGAAGCTGATTGATCGATGCCGTTTGAACTTGAGGTTGATACCGGATTCTGGATGCAAAGTGATCCAATGAGACATAGTATTACGCTTTAATCCCTAACTTTTGCCTGGACCGCCCTTTCGGGTTTTCAGTCCACCGGGATACCCATTTTTGCCCAAGCCGCCTTTTCAAGTTTTCGACTTGCCGGGTGTACAGATTTTTTTTATTTCATCCCTCATTTTGCCCGAACCCTTTTGGTTCGTCGGGAAGCCCTAATTTTTGCCTAGGTATGTCAACCTAGCGGGTGTTTTATCATGCGTAGTATCTTTTTACTATGTCTGCATTGGCGGGGTGAGGAAGGTCGTCACCATCCATGGTAGTTAGAATCATGGCTCCTCCTGAGAACACATGTTTAACCACAAATGTCCCTTCGTACGTGGGGGTCCATTTGCCCCTGGGATCACTTTGAGGAAGGATGATGCGTTTGATTACCAGGTCCCCAACTTGATACTCTTGTGGTCTGACTTTCTTGTTAAATGCCCTGATCATCCGTTTTTGGTACGTTTGACCATGACAAATAGCAGCGAGCCTCTTTTCGTCAATTAGATTTAATTGATCAAGTCGGGTCTGGATCCAGTCATCTTCGCTCAGATCGGCATCCTTCATTATCCGGAGAGAGGGTATCTGGACTTCAATCGGCAAGACTGCCTCCATGCCATAGACCAAAGAAAAAGGAGTTGCCCCGGTTGACGTCCTTGCTGAGGTACGGTACCCATGAAGAGCGAACGGTAACATCTCGTGCCAATCTTTATAGGTCACTGTCATCTTCTACACAATCTTTTTGATATTCTTATTCGCTGCTTCTACAGCCCCATTCATCTTCGGTCGGTAAGGAGAAGAGTTGTGGTGCTGTGTTTTGAATTGCTCGCAGAGCTCAGTGATCATCTTGTTATTGAGATTGGTACCGTTATCTGTAATGATCCTTTCCGGGACGCCGTATCGACAGATCAGATTGTGTCGAATGAACCGTGCCACAACATTCTTGGTTATTGTAGCGTAGGAAGCTGCTTCAACCCACTTTGTAAAGTAATCGATCGCCACCAGGATGAAGCGATGCCCGTTGGATGCCGTAGGTTTTATCTCGCCGATTATATCAATGCCCCACATTGTAAAAGGCCAAGGTGCTGTCAAGACATTCAGAGGAACTGGAGGAACATGCACCTTATCAGCATATATCTGGCACTTATGACATGTCCGAGAATGTTGGTAACAGTCGGCTTCCATGGTGGACCAGAAATATCCTGCCCGAAGGATTTTCTTTGCCATGGTATGTCCATTGGAATGTGTTCCGAAAGTACCTTCATGTAGCTCTGCCATGATCCTTTCTGCTTCAGTCTTATCCACACAACGCAGTAAGGTTGAATCATGGTTTCGCTTGTATAGAATGCCATTGCTGAGGAAGAACTTCGCTGCGAACCTTCTCAGAAACTTCTTGTCATTAACAGATGCACCTTCAGGGTATTCCTGAGCTTCCAAGTACCTTTTCACCTCATGATACCAAGGTTTCTCAGTTACTGTCTCAACCTCAAGATCACAATAATATGCAGGTTCGTCCAGTTTCCAGATGATGACTCGGGGAGCCTCATTGTCCCATTTGACTTTGAACATGGAAGACATCGTAGCTAACGCGTCCGCCAACTGATTCTCCTCTCTTGGGAAATGTTCAAAAGTTATCTCTGTGAAATGGGGGATCAATGTCAACACACATTCTCTGTAAGGAATAAGATTCAGATGTTTCGTATCCCACTCGCCTTTGATCTGATTGATCACGAGAGCAGAATCTCCGAAGACACTCAGAAACTTGATCCTTAAGTCAATCGCAACTTAAAGACCCATGATGCATGCCTCATACTCTGCCATATTGTTGGTGCAGTTGAAACATAGCCGGGCAGTAAGTGGAGTATGAGTGCCTTGAGGGGATATGATCACAACGCCGATGCCGTTACCCAAAGCGTTGGAGGCTCCGTCAAAGTGCATAGACCATCGGGATCCTTCCTCACGTCCTTCATCCGGTCCAGGTACTTCACAATCAGTCACTATCATGATGCTCTCATCTGGAAACTCGAAGTTCATTGACTGGTAGTCATCTACTGCCTGGTGTGCCAAGTGGTCTGCCAATACACTTCCTTTGATAGCTTTCTGGGTCGTGTACTGGATGTCGTATTCTGTCAAGATCATCTGGCATCTTGCTATTCTCCCAGACAGAGCAGGCTTTTCGAATATCTACTTTATTGGATCCATTTTTGAAATCAACAAGGTAGTGTTAGTCAGCATATACTGTCTCAGCCGGCGAGCAGCCCATACCACAGCGTAACAAGTTTTCTCGAGCAGTGAGTATCGGGTCTCACAGTCGGTAAACTTTTTGCTAAGGTAATAAATGGCATGCTCTTTTCGGCCAGACTCGTCATGCTGCCCCAGCACACAGCCCATTGAGCTTTCAAGTACTGTTAGGTATAGTATCAGAGGTCTCCCTTCAACCGGTGGCATAAGGATGGGTGGTTCTTGGAGATATTCTTTGATTCTGTCAAAAGCAGCCTGACATTTATCATTCCAACGTACTACCTGATCTTTCTTCAGCAACTTGAAGATTGGTTCACAGGTAGCAGTTAGGTGCGAGATGAATCAGGCGATGTAATTCAGACGTCCTAGAAAACCTCTGACTTCTTTCTCTGTCTTGGGAACTGGCATCTCTTGAATAACTTTAACCTTGGCAGGGTCCACTTGAATACCCTTGTTGCTCACGACGAAGCCTAGCAACTTTCCAGATCTTACCCCGAAGGTGCACTTGTTCGGGTTCAATCTCAGCTTGTACAACTTCAGACGGTCAAACAGCTTTTGCAGATGGTCAAGGTGTTCCTCCTCAGTTTGAGACCTTGCAATCATATCATCGACATACACTTCTATCTCATGGTGGATCATGTCATGAAATAAAGCAACCATGGCACGTTGGTAGGTTGCCCTAGCATTTTTCAACCCGAATGGCATGACCTTGTAGCAGAAGGTGCCTCACTGAGTAACAAAGGTAGTCTTCTCCATGTCTTCAGGAGCCATCTTGATTTGATTATAACCTGAAAAACCATCCATGAAGGAGAACACCTTGTGCTGAGCAGTATTGTCAACAAGAACGTCAATGTGAGGTAGGGGGAAGTCATCCTTGGGGCTGACCCTGTTCAGATCTCTGTAATCGACACACATTCTGACCTTACCATCTTTCTTTAGCACCAGAACCACGTTGGCAACCCACTGAGGGTAAGAAGTCACTGCAAGAAAACCGGCGTCGAATTGCTTCATAACCTCAGCTTTGATCTTCTCGGACATCTCTGGACGCATACGGCGGACCTTTTGCTTAACCGGAGGACATTCTTCCTTGGTAGGCAAGTGATGGACCACAATGTCGATATCCAACCCAGGCATGTCTTCGTAGGACCAGGCAAAGATCTCCACATAATCATGTAACATCTGAACCAACCGTTGTTTCACGCTGAGCTCCAGATTGGCACCAATCTTAACTTCCCTTCTGTCTGTCTCAGTACCCAGATTTACTGTTTCCACTGGCTCTTCATGTGGCTGAATGTCCCTCTCTTCTTGGAGTAACAGTCTTGCAAGCTCGCCAGGAACTTCGCAATCATCTTCACCTTCGTCTTCGTTAAGTTGATCGGATTTTCGAAGTCATAATTGGCAGTAGCAGAGTCGTTACCAGTGAGATCCAGAGTGGATTGAAACCTGTATAGGTGAGTGTGTGTAAATATAGCTGTTTTGCATTATAAAGAAAGAAGGAAAGAAAGGGAGCACAAGATTTGAAATGCGAAAAAACGTCCAATGTCTTTATTCATGATATATGTAAATGACAGTTAATAAGCCCTCACAAATGAAGCCAACTGTGCCCCGGGTAAGACACCGGGCCATAAAGTTTCAATTTATTGTTCAATACAAATTAAAACAAAGGAATTCATTACTGCGTAACAAAAGTAACAGGTATGTGATCTTTTGCGGTCCAATTGGTCAGTCCACCATCAGTCGTCGGGTAGATCCAGCTATCGAACTCTGATTCCTCCCCATCGCCTTCTATAGCATTCACCCCCGGGTTGGTGATGATCACGGGAGGTCTTCCGATCCTAGCTTTGCGCACAACCCTCTGAGCCTCTGCAGTAAAACCCAACCCAAACTTGTCAGTCTTAGGAGTAAAATCAGGGAGCCTGCCCCAGTTAGCACATTCACCTTTCTCAATTACAGCCCGGGCGTCCTTTAAGGAGGCCATCTTCAAGGGAAAGTCTTCTTCAACCATTGCCTCTGCTGATTCCAATGTTGGAGGTACCTCTTCAAAATGCTGAAAGGGGGTTTCAATAAACTCCCCGTCCATCTCAATATACCGGAAGGAATTCAGATGACTAACCATGTATTCTCCCCCCCCCTGCACGGTGACAATCTTCCCTCTGACAGGGTACTTGAGCTTCTGGTGTAGAGTGGAGGTCACTTCCCCAACTTTGTGAATCCAAGGTCGACCCAGCAAACAGGAATAAGATGGACGAATATCCATCACATAGAACGTTGAATCGAAGACTTGAGAACCCACACGAATAGGAATGTCTACTTCACCATGAACCATCCTCTTCGACCCGTCAAAGGCTCGGACAATGATGTTGCTAGGCTTCAACTCCAGGCCCTCACAATCCAACCGGTCTAAGGCCTTCTTGGGCAATACATTCAGGGAAGAACCGGTGTCCACCAACACGTGTGCGAGAGTAGTGCCCCTGCATTCTATGGAGACGTGCATGGCATCATTGTGGTTCTTTCCCTTGGCGGTAAGATCAGCATCCGAGAAACCCAAACCATTGTCAGCTGTCAAATTGGCTACGCAATCAGTAAACTGGTCTGCAGATGTCTCTTGTGGCACATGGGCCGTCTTCAGAAATGAAATCAGGGCCTTGGCATGGGCCTCTGAGCACAGCAGCAATGATAGCATAGAGATCTTGGAGGGGGTATGCCCCAGTTGCTCAACGACGTTGAAGTCGCTCTTCTTGATTATCTTAAGAATTTCCTCCATCTCTTGCTGGGAGGCTTCAACATTGACAGTCTTCGGTGCCTCCATCCGGACAGGCTCATCATCAATCCCTTTGCCCCGAGTATTAGATGAATCGGCAGCAGGGGTAGAAACTGGATCAGAAGTGGAAACAGGTGCACTTGCAGGCGTAATTATGAGAGGTCTTCGAATAACTGGTGGCGCAATGTCAGGCGAGAAAAGCCTGCCACTGCGAGTTACTTTAGCTGGACCGGTGATATTACTGATACCGGTACTAGTGTTGAACTCCTGCTTTATTCCAAGTACATACACATCTGCCCCATAGTGCCATGGGACAGCCTTGTCAGATTCATAGGGGAGGGGCCCCAGAACAGTAATAATAATGGGTGCAACGGACATGATCTTGACTGGCTTCCTCGGGGGAGCCTTGGTAGGATTATTGAAGATTGTGACGACAGATACTTCTTCAGAGGGAACAAAAGGAACAGCGGTCTTCTTGAACAAAATTTCCTTACTGTTCATCAGGCTTTGGATGCCTGACTTCAGCAACGGACAACCAGTAGAGGAAACAGCACACAGAAGGCAACCCTTGCTACAACCCGGAAATAAACCGGCTAGCAACAGGTTCCTCTTAACAGTCAACAGAGGGGTAGCAACATCATCCACAGAAATGGCATACAAGTCTTCCTCAATAGCATTTACTCCATGCTGGGGCATAGGAGCAGTCACAACATTTGGCCTCTCAGGTGCCTCAAACTGTATTTGCTTCGCATCAATAAGGTCTTGCACCTTATTTCTCAGGGCCCAGCAGTCATTTGTAGAATGCCCCGGGCTATCGGAGTGATAAGCACAGCGGACATTTGGATTATATTTCAGAGATACAGTATTCACCACCTTCAGAGCCTCTCTGACGGTTACCAAGTTGGTCGATAGTAGTTGTGGCAAGATTTGTGACAAGGTCATACTCAGCCGAGTGTATTCCCTTCTAGGTCTCTCAGTCCTTGGTTGGTTGGGTTGCCGAGGAGCGGAAGCAGGCTTTGCAATTACCACCGCGTTGACAGCTTGGCGGCGTTCTGGTTTGTCCTGCCTCCTAGGCCCATACACAGCACTGGCCTCCTTTTTAAAAGGCTTCTTCTCAGAACTTGAGGACGCACCCTTCTGAATCTTCCCTGATTTCATCCCAGCTTCTATCCTTTCCCCAATCAGAATGAGGTCTGTAAACCCTGCAGATGAATTACCAATGAGATGATTAAAGAATGCCCCGAATAAGGTCCCCAAGAATATATCCACTAGCTCACGGTCAGTTAATGGTGGCTGCACCCTGCCAGCCAGGTCCCTCCACTTCTGCACATACTCTTTAAAACCTTCTCCCGATCCTAACGACATACCCTGGAGTTGGGTACGTGTAGGAGCGAGGTCGGCATTATATTGATACTGCTTGTAAAAAGCAGTAGCCAACTCCTCCCAGTTACGAACCTTGGTTCCATCCAGCTGATAGAACCATTCGAGATGAGTCCCTGAAAGACTCTCCTGGAAGAAGTGGATCCACAAGTTCTTGTCCACAGTGTATGGCTGAATCTTCCGCACATAAGATCTGAGATGTAGCTTAGGGCAGGACGCCCCGTCATACTTTGCGAAAGATGGTGCTTTGAACTTGTGTGGGATTACCACACCAGAAGATAGACCCAAGTCTCCGAAATCCAAACCAGGCACCTATTGAATTTCCATGGCATTCAGACGGTCTTCCAACTGCTTATATCTGTCTTCAGCTAGAGGATACTGCTCCTCATTAAAATCAGTCTCGTTGTTAGAGACCACCGGACTTGGAGCCCTTCCCCCTTGGGGACTGCCTTTGCCTACAGACGAACCAGCTTGCTCCACCTCATTCTGCAGTGTGTTACCAAACCTCCGACCCGTGTTGAATAGAACAGTTCTCTTCTTCTTTTTCTTGACCAGCAGGGCCTTCAGCTCTTCTTGACCTTGGGCCAGACTCATGATTAGCTCTTGGAATTGGGCGTTATGAGCCTGAAGGGCCTTGATGGACTGCTCAGTAGATGATTTAGGGTTCATGATGCTAAAATAAACAGCGAAGAACATTAAGCAACCTGAAAAGAAGAGTACCTGATATGCACATGATGCATGATATGTGTTTATACAATGCATTCAAGGGTTCGAAAGTTCAAATTTGTTGTAGACAAAAAGGAACACACATTATCATTAAGAAATCATTATTCAGTACATCAAGGCCTCATGGGCAAAACATTACAAAATAAATCAATCCCAGAAGACACTGCGCATCCTCTTTGGAGAAATGTAGGTGTTGAGAGTCTTTTCCTCGTGCAGTAGGCGGGTGAGCTCCAAGACCTTCTTCTCACTAGCATGTAGACTAGACTCAAGGGAATTTCGTTCTTCCTTAAGCTGGATCCAACTCTTCTGCATTTCTTCCCAGGATGTAGGCATGTCAGGATGTTGAATGGTGTAGGACACCTCTCCTTCCAAAACTGGCTCTTTGATCACAGGGAGAACATGAGGATATGGCATCACCAACTTCTGGGAGCGGGCTCGTACCCACTTGAGATAAGGTTCCAATGGGATGGAGTTCCTGTGCCCCAGTGTCTTGCTGTCTATCTTGCTGGGCATCCTCCAAGCTCTGATAAATCTCTGGCGAAGTCCTTGTGCATCATTGTCGAAGTCAAAAACTATGTCAGGAATTAACATGTCATGAGGGCCGTCCCTCCGAGCATAACCAAACTGTCTCCAAGCCAGACACGAGTTGTAAGTAATACCTCCTCTGATTCCAAGTAAAGGAACATTAGGGTACTCCCCGCAACGATCAATAATAGTGATATCCTCTCTGGACCGAGAGCACCAATGTATACCAGCATGTGTAAGAGTCATTAATCGCTGTGACCATCTCAAACCCCGCTCATTCTTCAGAACTGATTGTGGAAGGTGCGAAATAAACCACCTTCCCAGAAGAGGAGTGCAACACATAAGAACACCTCTTTTTCTCATGGTTCGAGTGTAACATGAGCGAAGGATGTCCCCAAGCAACGTAGGTATAGGATTCCTGGACATGAAGATCTTGACAGCACTGATATCTATAAGCTGATCGGGATTCGGGAACAAAACCAATCCATAGACAAGGAGGGCCATAACTTCTTCAAAGGCTTGTAGGTCAAGTGAGTTCCAACATTCTTGGGCCTTCTCAAACAGAAACCTGGCTAAGAACCCTTTGATATCACTTCTAACTTCCCAATGCCCCTTGATGTCAGATGGTTGTAGGCGTAATGCTTTAGCAATCTCTTCAAGTTTGGGTTCTTTTTCTGTACCGTTGTAGGGTAGCTGACTAAGGATAGGGATCTTCAGAAGCCGGGAGAACTCTTCCAATGTAGGCACCAGTTGATAATCCAGGAAAGTAAAGCAGTGGTGCAAAGGGTCGAAGAACTGGAAAAGGACCTTTATCATATCTTCCTCAATGTTGGTGTTGACCAAGCTGATGAGTCTTCCATGCCTCTCACTGAAAGAAGAGCTCTCGGGAATCCTGGATATAAGTTCCTTAAGCTGAGGAGGGATCCTTACAAGGCTGATCTGAATTGTCTTTCTGCGGATAGTTTCCATGTCCTACAAAATAACAACAAAGATGAAGATTCGAACCCCTGAAATGTTTAGTCTATGCATATGATACGGTATGATGTTATGATGCTATGATAAAGCACACCACAAATATTCACAAGAAGCAAACATGATAAGGCACATAAGTCATGCCACAACCCTTAGAGTTTAGGCCAGCACGGGGTCTGGGTATTACCCTCTTGAAGTTGGTGGGCTCAACCTGTCCTATCAGAAGTAACCGGGTTCTAAGGGTCCCAATATCATTGGATTGCTTTCATTGTTCATCGTTTCGATTTAGCCACTGAACTGGCGACCAAAATATTCCAAGAAAACAACCCTCAATTGAGTGTAGTATCGAGTATCAACCAACCTCGGACTGCACCAAAGTCAGTTATCTCACTACCCTAAAGAGGCCAAGATTGTTCAATTAAGGTTCCTAAGGTCAGTTGATGCTTCACGACACCACGCGGAGGCCCCGTACTCTCCTTGACTGAACTCAAGGGTTACCGGTACACACCAAAGTGCCACATCAACGTAGCAGACTGCTTCAACCATGTCGGTATACCCCGCACAGTTCCCTCACAACCTTGTTGCTACTTTCTAAGAAGGTATCCCCAGATCCGGGTTAGGATCTATAGAACTCCCGAGACAGTCCCACAATAATAAAGCAAACAAGCACAACAATTGAAAACACAAGTGATCTTAGTCCTAAGGTAAACCTCACTTTAAAGTATTCCCCAGCAGAGTCGCCAGTTCTGTGATCGGTGGATCTGGAACTGACTGTTTAACGCTGGTTCGCGAAATGTCGCGGTAAGCAAGAGTCGCCACCGTCTTTTATTTTCTCCAACATGGAAAGGACAAAAGCACATCAAAATTCCTTATGAGATAGTTTCTCGGTTCGGGAGGTAGATTTATAGAAAGGGAAGGTGTTAGCACCCTTTCTATCCATGGTTATCCATGGGCTCTTAGATACTTGCTCATTGTGTTTTCAAAATGTTTGCTTTTCAGAATGTGAGTGGGTTTGAAAAAGTTTCGTTTAAAGATTTCAGATCGACTCTTGTATCAGTCCTCAAGAGTGTTTGAAAAATTGTTTTGAAAGCTTTTTTTGAAAGTGTCAGTGTGAAAAGAGTTTTGATTTGTTTTTAGAGCAAGTATCTATGAGTCATCTATCTACCCTAAGGAATTAGGCTGTGTAAATGTCCTTAAGGTAGTGCCATTCCACCATTGAGAGGTAGGTAGCACCACCGTTGGAGGTGTTCAGGTCAATTCGTTTATAGGGACAGTGTGGTCACTAGAGCAACAGTAGGACACCTTAGAAGCTACCCTTATGCCATTGATCTTTTTTATTCCGAGGCAACCGTTTCGAGGCAACTGTTCCGAGGCAACCATTTCGAGGCAACTTGTTTTGAGGCAACCAGATCAATGGACACAAGGACTTACTAAGACGTCCTATACTCGACGACCACGTTTCGAAGGCAAGGCAACAGTGAGGCGTACCCTAAGAGTGGTGTGTGAATTTGTGTGTTATTTTCATGTTATGTTTTATCTTGTACATGTATCATGGTGATTTACGCTTGTTTTTAATTTCGGTCATACATTCTTTCATGCAATTATAATTTAAAAGTGCGGAAATTAAAATGCGGAAAGTAAAGTCCTACGCTATTACAAGGCGCGGGTCTATACATCGCCAAATTACAAAGACCCGTTTTAATAAAAGATGCGGAAAGTAAAACCTAGTTACTATTACAAGGCTTGAGCAATTACATAATATTCACAAAGAAAAAATAAGAATAAATGCGCGAAAGAAAAGAAATAGAACGTTCGAGAGCGTTGGACCCTTTTGAAATTAAATTGAAATTAAAAGTTGAAAGCAATTATTTGTTTAAAGAAAAGGAAATGTTTTTTTTATGTTTTTTGTATTTATGAAAATAAAGAAAATTAAAATTAAAATTAAAAGAAACCCTAATTCTAAATTGTTTTAATTATTAAGAAAAATATTAAAGTTTAACCTAATTTACTAAATAAATAAAGTATGTGTTTATTTACAAAATAAATTAGTAACTAATAATAATGATAATAAGAAAAAATTATTTGTTAAGAAAAAGGATGAAAATGCTAAAAACCCTAATTTCTACATATTTTAATTTGTTAAGAAAAAGATTTAAGTTTTAAAACCTAATTTACTAAATAATTAATGTACATTTATTTACAAAAAAATATATTTAATAAGTAAATTAATTAATATATTTTAGTTTCTGATTTTTAGATTATGAAAATTAATTATTGGAATTTGAAGAAAAAAACAATTAAAATGATTAAAAGAAAAGAAAAGGAAATTAAAAAAATATACAAACAATGGGGGGTGTCTGACCCAATTTGGAGGTGATTTGAAGTGATTTTTGGCCCAAGAATGCAAGGCCCTGTGTGACTTTCTGGGATAAGGTGTAAGTTCATTGACTAGTGTGCATCATGGGGTTCCTTCTGAGGCCTTTGGATTAATCACCATGCCATCTGGCAAGCCCACGCGCTAGGATGTATGGTGGAACATTGAGAGCACACTGCATACGAATATGTTAGGATAAAAATTATGAAACAAGTGGGGGGACCTGGGAATCGAACCCAGGTCCCAATACCTGCCATACAGCTCATTCACCAACCAAGCCAGCGCGTTTCTTTGTACATATAGTGGAACATGATTATTATATATAAAAAACAATGTTATGCTGAAGCAATCAAAAAAACGCGCCAATGTTCAAATTATCCAACCACGTTCAGACACGCATGCATCTTCTTCCTTTTGTACCTGTAACATAATCAGATAGCGGGGGTTTTAAACCCCCACTAAACAAGACCTGTAAAAAAATAGCGAATAGGACATGGCCAAATATAAAAAGGGCGTGAGTAGTCAGTTGGTCTTGTCTGGATGTCACGATTTCAATGGTACCAGTTTGGTGGTCCAATTTTACCACATGAGGGAAACCCTAATTTAAAACTTCTGAAACCCTAGAACACGTCCATGGCAGATCTTGGTTCAAGCGTTGTTAATTCAATTAAATGGTACCATTCGCTTCAGAACATCAATATTAGTAGGAATCAACATTTAAAACATGTGAATAATGCATGAGAATTGAAAAACGATAATGGACAAGTTTGAGAAAAGTGTGATGCCGTTCTACCAATTCTTTGAGTGTGGAGGCGTGTTCTTGATTGCAACACCTTCCTAGCAATGTCAGGAAGACAATGGAAGGCTTCTTGTGCTTTGAAACGAGCTCTAGATATGAAATCAGTTTTCAACTTTTTTCCAAAAATTTGCAATGTTGTTCTTGGTTTTCTGCGCAGCTTTTTGTGTCCATTAGCATCAGGTCATGTTGTGTATAAGTATCTGAATGCAATTAGGTCAAAACCAAGCCCAAAGATCCATTGATTTAATGATTCAATATTTAATTTTGTTCACATCTTTTTTCAATATTTTTCCATGCCAATCATGCCAAATATGGAAGATATTGTCCCTTTTGATTGATGCACGAAATATTTAGCTCATAATGAGTGGATTTGCTGCACAAAAAGATTTGATAAGTGTTATTTGATATTTTTTCATATTTAAATTTAATTAAATGAATTAATAATAATAAAAATTCAAATAATTAATCAAAAATGAGAAAATAACTCCCTTAGAAGTCAATGGGTCGTGCATAGCCTTTGGGTAATGATTCATGAAAGAAATTGAGGCCCATTGGCATTTTTGAAGCCTTTTGTGCAAAGTTGACTTTTCAAAATTCCCAAAAATTTCCCAACTTCTACAAGGCATATCTTGCTCAATTTTGAAGCTATGAACATGTTCTTGGACATTTTGGAAAGGTCTTGAAGTCCTCTAACAAATTTCTTTGGTCCCATGTCATTTTGATTTACCAATCTCAAGTTATGGTCTTTGACTTAAAGTGCCTTTTTGTTGACTTTTGAAAATGACCTATAATGTTGAAATTGATAACTTTTTGTGAGAGCATTTCTTGGACTTGAAGTGTGAAGATGAGTTGTAGGAAATGTCATTCTCTTCAAAATTAGCTTTGGATGGAATTTTTCTGATAAACCATGAAGAAGTTATGCCTTAGTCAATTTGCAGTTGACTTTTTCAGCTGTCCAAAAATAGAAACTTTTGCATCTTGAGACTTTTTGAGCCATGCTTTGAGAATCATGATCAAGAATTGATCAAATGATGTTTGTGGCTTCAAAATAAGATGTTGACCAAATTTTTTGACTTTTGACTGTCAAATGACCATTTTGCCCATGTAGTTGACTGTAGAGCAATTAGGGTTTTTGACTGTGCAATTTGATGCTGTGAGTCTTGAAACTTGGCATATGAATGCTTGACAATGTATATGGGCATGTGGGACTTGATTGGACCCTTGAAAACTTCAATTTCTTTGCAAGAACCAAAACCCTAGTTTTGACTGTGCTAGGAGGCAATTGGACTATGCAACCCTTGAGTGATTTTGAATCATCTGGAGATTGATCTTGGCAAATCTTTGAAGAATATGGGAGGGAAAATTTTGGGGTACAACAACTGCCCTTTTGGGTTTTCAGTCCACCGGGATACCCTTTTTTGCCCAAACCGCCCTTTCAGGTTTTCGACTTGCTGGGTGTATAGATTTTTTCATTTTCATCCCTTATTTTTGCCTGAACCCTTTTGGTTCGCCGTGAAGCCCTTATTTTTTCCTAGTCCAGTCAACCTAGCAGGTCTTTTTATTAGGCGTAGTATCTTTTCATTATGTCTGCATTGACAGGGTGAGGAAGGTCGTCACCGTCCATGGTGGTTAGAATCATAGCTCCACCCGAGAAAATGTTCTTAACCACAAATAGCCCTTCGTACGTGGGGGTCCATTTTCCCCTGGGATCACCTTGCGGCAGTATAATGCGTTTGATCACTAGATCCTCGACATGATATTCTTGACGTCTGACTTTCTTGTTAAAAGCCTTGATCATTCGCTTTTGATACGTCTGACCATGGCAGATAGCAGTAAGTCTTTTTTCATTGATTATATTTAACTGATCAAGTCGAGTTCAGATCCAGTCGTCTTTGTTCAAACCTGCATCCTTTATAATCCTGAGAGAAGGTATCTGGACTTCGATGGGTAGGATTGCCTCCATGCTATATACCAGAGAGTAGGGTGTTTCCCCTGTCGACGTCCATGCTGAGGTACGGTATCCATGAAGAGCAAATGGTAACATCTCATGCTAGTCTTTGTATGTCACCGTCATCTTCTGTATAATCTTCTTGATGTTCTTGTTATCCGCTTCAACAACGCCATTTATCTTTGGCCGGTAGGGATAAGAATTATGATGCTGTATCTTGAGCTATTTACAGAGCTTGGTGATCATTGTGTTGTTGAGATTCATACCATTGTCAGTAATAATTCTCTCTGGCACACCATATCAATAGATTAGATTATGTCGGATAAACCGTGCCACAAAATTCTTGGTTACTGTGGCAAAAGAGGCTGCCTTAACCCACTTCGTGAAGTAATCAATGGATACTAGGACGAAGCAATGTCCATTAGAAGCGGTGGGCCTGATTTCTTCGATCACGTCGATGCCCCACATTGCAAAGCGCCACGGAGTTGTCAAGACGTTTAAGGGGACCGAAGGCACATGCACCTTATCAGCATAGATTTGGTACTTATGACAAGTTCGAGAGTGCTGATAACAATCGGCTTCCATAGTGGACCAGTAATATCCTGCCCGTAGGATCTTCTTAGCCATGGTATGTCCACTAGAATGGGTTCCGTAGGTGCCTTCATGTAGATCTGTCATGATCCTCTCTGCTTCGCTCTTGTTTACACACTGTAGTAGTGTGGAGTCATGGTTGCGCTTATAGAGGATTCCATTACTAAGGAAGAACTTTGCAGCGAACCTTCTTAGAAACTTCTTATCATTGACAGATGCCCCTTCGGGATACTCTTGAGTCTCGAGATACTTCTTGACTTCGTGAAACTAGGGTTTGTCTGCCACTTCTTCAGTATCAATTTCACAGCAGTGTGTTGGTTCATCCAACCTCTCAATGGTGATTTGGGGAGCTTCATTATCCCACCTAACTTAAGACATGGTAGCTAGCGCGTCCGCTAACTGGTTCTCTCTCGTGGGAAATGTTCAAAAGTTACCTCCTTAAAGTGTGGGAGCAATGTCAACACGTACTCTTTGTATGGGATGAGATTCAGATGCTTTATATCCCATTCGCCTTTGATCTGACTTATTACCAAGGCTGAATCCCCGAATATGTCTAAGAATTTGATCCTGAGGTCAATAGCAGCCTTGAGTCCCACGATACAAGCTTCATACTCCACCATGTTGTAAGCGCAGTTGAAACATAGCCGGGAAGTGAAAGGAGTATGACAACCCTCAGGAGATATTATTACACCACTGATGCCATTACCCAGTGCATTCGAAGCTCCGTAAAAAACCATAGTCCATCGGGATCCCTCCTCGGGTCCTTCATCCGGTCCAGGTTCTTCGTAGTTAGTCACCAGTATAATATTCTCATCCGGGAACTCAAAATTCATGGACTGGTAGTCATCCATGGCCTGATGAGCCAAATAATCAGCCAATACACTCCCCTTGATTGCTTTCTGGGTTGTATATTGTATGTCGTACTCAGTTAAGATCATATTCCATCTTCCTATTCTTCCAGAGAGAGCGGGTTTCTTGAAGATGTATTGGATCAGATCCATCTTAGATATCAACAAAGTAGTGTGGGTCAGCATATACTGTCTTAGTCGGCGAGCAGCCCATGCCAAAGCACAACAAGTTTTCTCGAGCAATGAGTATCGTGTCTCACAGTCGGTAAACTTTTTGCTAAGGTAGTATATTGCATGCTCTTTTCGACCAGACTCGTCATGCTTCCCCAGCACACACCCCATTGAGTTTTCTAGCACTGTTAAATACAATATCAAAGGTCTTCCTTCAACCGGAGGCATCAGAATTGGAGGTTCTTGAAGGTATTCTTTAATTCTTTCGAAAGCGGTATGGCATTCATCATTCCACTTTACCACTTTATCTTTCTTCAGAAGCTTAAAGATGGGCTCATAAGTAATAGTCAGATGTGAAATGAACCTGGCGATATAATTCAAGCGTCCCAAGAAACTTCTAACTTCCTTCTCTGTACGGGGAGCCGACATTTCTTGTATAGCCTTTACCTTTGCAGGATCTACTTGGATGCCTTTGTCGCTGACAATGAAACCCAGAAGTTTACCAGACCTTACCCCGAAGGTGGACTTGTTCGGATTCAACCTCATCTTGTATATCTTCAACCCGTCGAACAACTTTTGTAGATGATCAAGGTGCTCTTCCTCAGTTTGAGACCTGGCTATCATGTCATCAACATAAACTTCGATCTCTTGGTGAATCATATCATGGAACAAAGCGACCATGGCGCGCTGATAAGTTTCCCCAGCATTGTTCAACCCAAAAGGCATCACCCTGTAGCAGAAGGTGCCCCACTGCGTGGCGAAGGTTGTCTTCTCCATGTCTTCAGGAGCCATCTTGATCTGATTGTAGCTAGAGAAACCGTCCATGAAGGAGAAGATTTTATGTTGCGCGGTGTTGTCAACCAGAACATCAATGTGAGGAAGAGGTAAGTCATCCTTGGGGCTTGCCCTGTTCAGATCTCTGTAATCCACACACATCCTTACCTTACCGTCCTTCTTAGATACTGGACAACATTAGCAACCCATTATGGATAAGAAGTGACATCTAAGAATCCTGCATCGAACTACTTCATGACCTCAACCTTGATCTTCTCTGACATTTCGGGGCGCATACGGCGGACCTTCTGTTTATCCGGAGGACAGTCTTCTTTGGTAGGTAGACGATGAACCATAATATTAGTCTCTAAGCCTGGCATGTCTTCATATGATCATGCGAAGATCTCAACATAGTCGTGCAACATTTGTGTCAATCGTTGTTTGATCTTAACTTCCATATTTGCACCGATCTTGACTTCTTTTCTGTCTATCTCCGTGCCCAGGTTTATCATCTCAAACGGACCTTCATGAGGCTGTATAGCCTTTTCTTCCTGCTGTAATAGTCTAGCAAGTTCTCCAGGCACCTCACAATCATCCTCACCTTCGTCTTCGGCTTGGTTGATCGGATTTTCGAAGTCATAACTAGAAATTGCAGAGCTTTTATCAATGGGATCCAGAGTGGATATGGATCTGCAGTATGATACATGAGTGTGTGTAAGAGCATAGTTGTTTTGATAAAGTGAAAACATAAAAGAAAAAACAGAGAGCACAAAATTTGTATGCAAGAAACGTCCAATGCTTTATTAATGATATATGGAATGACAAATAAGAGCCCTCACAAGCAAAGCCAATGTGCCTTGGGAAAGGCACAAAGCCGTAGAGTTTTGAATTTTTTATTACAAATCTCAAAACAAGTAAGACAATTACCGTGGAATAAAAGAAACAGGTATAAAGTCCCTAGTCGTCCAGTTACTTGGTCCACCGTTGGTAGTTGGGTAGATCCAGCTGTCAATGTCCGAGTCTTCCTTGCTGTCTTTAATGACATTAATTCCTTGATTGCGGATGCGTAGGGGAGGACCTCCAGGCCGAGCTCGTCGAACATCCCTTTGAGCTCCTAAAGTAAAGCCCAAACCACACTTGTCAGTTTTATGAGTAAAATCAGGGAGCTGTCCCCAGTTGGTACACCCACCTTCTTCAACTATTTCTCTGGCGTCTTTGAGGGAAGCCATCTTCAGAGGAGGTTTATTGGTAGTAGTTTCAGCTGATGCCAAGATCTGGGGAACCTCTTCAAAGTTTTGGCAAGGAGTCTCTATGAATTCCCCATCCATCTCTACATACCTGAAGGAATTGAGGTGGCTCACCATATACCCCTCCTCACCATGCACAATGACAATATTTCCTCTTACTGGATACTTCAACATTTGGTGCAGTGTAGAACTAACTGCCCCAGCTTCATGGATCCAAGGACGACCCAAAAAATAAGAGTACGACGGCCAGATGTCCACTACATAGAAAGTGGGCTCAAAAGTATGGGAACCTACTTTGACGGGGATATCCACTTCCCCATGCACCATTCTCTTCGATCCATCGAATGCCCTCACCATAATGTTACTAGGCTTTAAAGTCAAGCCCTCACAGTCTAACCGATCCAATGCCTTCTTAGGTAGAACATTCAGCGAAGACCTGGTATCTACCAGCACATGAGCCATAGTGGTGCCCCTGCACTCAATCGAGACATGAAGGGCATCATTATGCTTCCTCCCTTTCGGTGTCAAGTCTGCATCTGAAAAACCCAACCCATTGTCATCAGTCAGGCTAGCCACACAATCTTTGAATTGATCAGCTGAGGTCTCCTGCGGCACATGCGCAGTCCTGAGGAATGCAATCAGAGCCTTCGCATGGGCTTCGGAACATAACAACAGAGATAACATGGATATCTTTGAGGGGGTCTTCCCCAGCTGCTCGACCTCATTGTAGTCGCTCTTTTTGATTATTTTCAGTATTTCCTCTATCTCTTGCTTAGAGGCTTCTGCGACAATTTTTCTAGGTGCCTCCGTCCGGGCAGGCTCACCTATAACTTCTTTGCCGCGGGTACCAGATGACTCGCTGGCAAGGGTAATAATTGGGGTAAGAACAGGAGCAGTAGTTGATGTACCAGCAGGAACAGTAGACGAAATGACAATAGGCCTGTTGACAGTCTTTAGGGAAATCTCGGGAGAGAAAACCCTTCCACTTCGGGTAACCTTGCTGGTCTCGACAATGTTACTAATATCAGGATCAGCCTCTTCACTTTTCAGATCTTGTTTGATGCCATGATAGTACACATCAGCACCATAATGCCAGGGGACAACTTTGTCCGAGGCATACGGGACAGGACTAGGAACAATGATTATTAGCGGAGCGACTCTTGGAACAGATGTAATCCTAACAAGTCTTCTCGGGGAGACCATGGAAGGATTGGCGGAAATGGTTATAATAGAAACGTCTTCAGATAGAACAATAGGAATCAAATTTCTCGAACCAAATTTCTTTGCTGTCCATCAGGCGTTGAACACCTGACTTCAGTAAATGGCAACTAGAAGGCAGAAATGAACACATGTGGCAACCTTCACCATAACCCGGAAATAAACCGGCTGACAACAAATTCTTCTTAACCGTCATAAGGGGAGTAGAAACTTCATCCACCAAGGTCACAAATAAGTCGGTATCAACAACATTAACTCCACGACCGTGCTTAGCATGAGAGCAGTCATGACAATGGGCTTTTCCGGAGCATCAAACTCAATTTCCTTAGATTCGATAAGATCTTGTACCTCATTTCTTAGAGCCCAGCAGTCGTTGGTATCATGGCCAAGACTCTCAGAATGATAGGCACACCGAGCATTTGGATTATATCGGGGAGATGAGGTGTTCGGATTCTTGGGAGCCTCTTTCAAGGTCGTCAAGTTGGATCTCAGCAGATGGGCTAGAACTTCAGCCAACGTCATGTTGATCCGGGTAAAATGCCGTTGTGGTCTTTCCACCCTTTGTTGATTGTTGCGTTGTGGAGCAGCCGCAGGCCTAGGTATCATTACAGCACTTACTGTCTGACGATGTTCAGCTCTGCTTTGGCCCCTCAGGCTATAGATGGCAATGGCTTCCTTCTTACCAGCAAAAGGCTTCTTTACCAAACTCGAAGAGACATCCTTCTATATCTTGCTGCTCCGAATCCCAGCTTCTACTCTCTCTCCAGTTAGAATCAGCTCAGTGAAACCAGTTGACGAGCTTCCGATCAAATGATTAAAGAATGGACCAGATAGCGTCCCCAAAAACATATCAACCAACTCCCTATCAGACAATGGGGGTTGGACTCTTCCAGCCAAGTCTCTGCACTTATGTGCATAGTTCTTAAAGCCTTCACTTGCACCCATGGACATACTCTGAAGTTGAGTACGAGTAGGAGCAAGGTCGGTGTTGTATTGGTACTGCTTATAAAAAGCAGCAGCCAGATCTTCCCAATTTCGGACATTGGCTCTCTCCAGTTGGTAGAACCATTCAAGCTGAGTACCTGACAGACTATCTTTAAAGAAGTGAACCCACAAAATTCTGTCAGCGGTGTGGGGCTGGATCTTTCTGACATAAGAGCGAAGATGGAGTTTTGGGCAGGACACCCATCATACTTTGCAAAAATTGGAGCCTTGAACTTCTGCGGGATAACCACTCGCGACACCAATCCCAATTCTTTGAAATCCAACCCAGGTATCCTCTGGATTTCCATAGCACTCAGACGATCTTCCAACTGCTTGTATCTATCCTCAGTAGGAGGATACTGCTCATTATTGTAGTCAGTATCATTGTCAGAAACTTCAGGACTGGGGTCCTTCTCCCTTGTCTCTTCTTCTTGTTTCTCCCCTTCTTTGGATGAAGAGGTCAGATCGACTTATTGCTTCAACGTCCTTCTAAACCTTCTGCCCATATTCAGAATACCGGTAACCTTCTTCTTTTTTTTTCTCTTTCAAGATGAGGGCTTTCAGATCCTCCTTCCCTTTTGCCATATTTATGAACATCTACTGGAACTGAGCGTTTTGTGCCTGAAGATCCTTGATGCTTTGTTCGGAAGACATTTCTGCTGAAATAAACAGCGAAGAAGATGAGAAACCTATAATGGTACTTGTACATGCAATGCTATGAATGGGATGCTTATGTGATGATTTCAAATACTTTGGGAAATTTAAATTTGCGAACCAAAATGAAACAAAGCTTTTATTAGTAGAATTCAAAGTTCAGTTGCCTTTTAGGTGTTACAATTAAAACAATTCTAAAAACTAGAAAAAATAAAAAATCCCATGGATGCTTCCTCTTTGTGCTGATATAGACATTAAGTCCTCTTTCCTCATGGAGCTGCTTTGTGAGCTCTAAAACCTTCCCCTCCTTGGCATAGAGCTGATCCCTATAAGTATCCCGCTCTTTCATCAACTGAATCCAAGACCTCTGTAGTTCTCCAAGATCAGTGGGCATATCAGGATGGAGAATCGTGTAAGGAATACCCCCTTCAGTAGTGGGTTCCACAATCACTGGTAGAACGGCCATATAGGGCATCATAAGTTTATGGGCACGAGCTCGTACCCATTGGAGATAAGGTTCCATAGGAATGGAAGCCTTTGGCCCCAAAGCCTTGGCGTCAGATCTGTTTACCATGCTCCAAGCTCGTATGAACCTCTGGCGATACCCTTGAACATCATTCTCATAGTTAAATACAATTCCCTAGATAAGTAACTCATGGGGACCATCCCTTCGAGCGTAACCAAATTTTTGCAGAGATAAACAAGGATTGTAGGTTATGCCCCCTATGATGCCAAGTAATGGGACATTAGGGTACTCCCCACAACGGTCAATAATAGCAGTGTTTTCCATAGCTCGAGAACACCAGAGAATATCCGTGTGGGCGAGTGACATTATCCTAAAACTTCTTCATTCTTCAGTACGGACTTAGAAAGGTGAGAAATAAACCAGCTCGACAGCAATGGCATGCAGCATATAAGAACCCCTCTTCTCTTCATGGTACGAGTATGGAGAGCGTGCAAAATATCTCCGAGCAAGGTAGGCACAGGGTATCGAGAGAGGAAGATCTTGATAGCATTCACATCTATGAATAAGTCTGGATTTGGGAATAGTACCAACCCATAGATTAGAAGGGCCAAGACCTCCTCAAAAGCCTGAAAATCTATATCATCCCAAAACAGCTGGGCCTTGTCTATCAGGAACTTGGATAGAAAACCCTTGACTCCGCTTCTTGTTTCCCAATTGGATACCACGTCGACCCATTTCAGATGCAAGGCCGAGGCAATGACTTATGGCTTAGGAACTTCTTCCATATCTGTGAAAGGCAACTGTTCAAGAATGGGTATATCCAACAGTTGGGAGAATTATTCCATGGTAGGCACCAACTGGTAGTATGAAAAGGTGAAGCAGCAGTGCTTGAGATCAAAGAAATAAAAGAGTACACTCAACATCTTTTCATCAAAGTTTGAAGTAACCAGGTTGAGAATTCGACCATGTCTCTTAGTGAATGTAGAAGTTTCAGGGACTTTTGATACTAGCTCATTGAGTTGGGAAGGTATTTTCACAAAGCTGATTCAGATAGTGTTTCTACGAGCGAAATCCATGATCTGAAAAATAGAACAAAGATAAATTCCCTTGGTCCTTGAAATGGTTAGTGCAATAAGAATGGATGCTATGTTATGATGCATGATGTCATGTTCAAACAGGATAAATCACATATAAGCAAAGCACATAATAGACCTTAGGTTCAAAGGCTTGCATGAGGTTAAAGGTAAGTACCCTCTTGAAGTTTAGTTGGTTTCAAACCTGTCTTGTAAAAGTAACCGGGTTCTAAAGATTCTTAATATCACTGATCATCCTTTATCGGGCATTGTTTCAGCTCAAGCAATCTTTTCATGCGGCTAAAATATCCTGAAAGACTGATCTCAATGAGTGTAGCATCGAGTATCAACCAATCCTTAGCTTTATACCGAGGGCGGCTATCTCACTACTTTCTAATGGCCAAGTTTGTTCAACTAAGGTTCTAAGGTCCGTTAGTGCTTCACGACACCACACGACGGCCCCATATTCTCCTCGTTTCCACACGAAGAATACCGGTACCAACCAAAGTGTCACACCAACACATCCATCGCTTAAACCATATCGGTCTATGCCGTACAGTCTCCACGATCTATTGCTGTTTACCTAAAAAGTGTCCCCAGATCCGGGTGTAGGATCTTTTATAATACCCAAACAAAAACTCTTAAAGATAAAGCAGGCAAAGCAAACAAGAAAGCAATTTAAAAATAACCTAGATCCTAAGGTAAACCCCACTTTATAACATTTCCCCAGCAGAGTCGCCAGTTCTGTGATACGGTGGCAGAACCGACTGTTATATTGGTTTTGCGTTTGTATTCGTAAATGTTGCGGTAAGCAAGAGTCGCCACCTACTTTTATTTCATCCAACAAAGGAAAAGGAAAAATAACAGAAAAAACCTTTTTCGAGAATGTTTCTGAGTACGGGGGGGGGGGGGGGGGGGGGGGGGGTAGATCATAAAAAGGGAAGGTGTTAGCACCCTTTCTATTCGTGGTTGTCCATGGGCTCTTAGGTACTTGCTCATTTTTTAAATTGCTTGTGTGTGCTTGTTTTAAAAAGGTTTTACTTCGTGATGACTCTTGTATCAGTCCTCAAGAGTGTGACGAAGTTTTTTTTTTAATTGTTTTAAAAAGTGTTTGTGTAAAAAGTTTTGTTTGAGCAAGTACGTAGTAACTAATCTACCTACTTGAAGAAGGCCTGTTCGTTTTCTCGTTTTCTTTAGATAGTGCTATCCTACTATTAAGGAGTAGGTAGCCCTATCGTTGGAATTTTAAAGGGACATTCGAACGGACGAAATGGTCTCTGAAGGTAACAAGTAAAGATACCTTAGCATTTCGAAGGGACTATCGTCATAAGATCAATTTGTAGGCAACTCGAGGGACCAGTAGGGACTATGATCTTTATGACGACTTTGAATCGTGGGTCATTGCTAAGGTATCCCTACATTAGAGGGACACAACCATTATTTTCGAGGCAACCGAGTGGAGTAAACCCTAGGAGTGAGCATGTGCAAGTGTATTTTTTCAGTTAATTATCTTTGCACAATTAGGGTTTTCTACTGTATTAATCGTTTACCTTTCACATGCAAGCCTATTGTCCATACATCTAAACAATTCATAGTTGTGGAAATTTAAAAGCGAGAAATTAGAGTCCTAACTATTACATGGCTTTGGGCAGATACATCATTATTTTGACTGAAAATAAAATGTGGAATTTAAAAGAAAACCTAATTACTATTACAAACTCGGAGCAGTTCCAAATAATATTAAAAAGAAAATTAAAAACATGCGGTAAATTAAATGCGAGAAATGATTAGCCGACCTAGAAATCTAAATTGCGAAAATATTTATTTTTAAGGAAAAATTAGGTTAAGTATAGAATTAAACCCTAAATCTAATTATTTTAATTATAATAAGAAAAAAAACATTAATTACCCTAATTTAATTAAACTAATTAATTAACAAAATATTTTTTATGAAAAAAAGATTTTTGATGTTTTTTGGTGATATTTGATTAAATAATAAAATAATTATTTTTTGAGTTATTTAGAAAAAGATATAATTAATAAACAAAAGAAAAAAAGAATAAAAATAAAAATGTAAGGAATTGGGCCTGTTGCTGGAAGAGAGGAGGGGGGTGTGCTTCCAAATTGCTGGTTGGGCCCAACATTGGCTCAGACTGATGCCTGATCCAGTGGAACTAGCTTCTGAAGGTTTACGGTGGACTAGCGTATACTACGCACTGGATCTGTGATAGAGATTAATCCAAGGGGCGATATCTGAGTGTGTGTGGTGGCCTTCAGAACATGATGCGCACTGGATTTTGAAATATTATTTCAGAAAAATGTAAAAGGTCTGGACCTGAGATCGAACCCAGGTCCTCCCTCTCACATGCCTTATTCCCTTGCCATTTGCGCTAGTTGGTTAGTCATGAATATAATGAAATAAATAAAATAAAAGGAAAACAAGGTGCTAGTGCTGAATCCAAATGACACGCGTGCGCTGTAGGGCCCTGGGGGTTTGAGTGGACCAATCGGATTTGGAGAGAGGAAGAGTTCGTTTGATCCCATCCAATGAGGTCATGAGAAACAGCCACGCATGCTTTGACCGCCTCCTGGAAAAATCAAACCACCGACCCTGGTGGCTCCGGGCACCTTCTCCGGTGACACCCTAAGACCGATTTTTCAAAACACGCGTGATCAAAGCATAAAAAAGACCCTACCCCCCTTAAAATTTCCCAGGAATCCAATGGTAGTATCCATTCATCCTAAAATTGTTCGTATCATAAAATTCGAAGCTTGCTTCTTCCTAAGCCCTAACAATGGTGTCTTGCGATTTTGGGCTTATTCCTCACATGTGATACGTCAAAAAATTCATGAATAATGCCAATAGTATGAATATTCAAGCACAATATATTTATATTAAGGATGGAACGAGTTTTAGAAATAAAAAAGTTACCAATGTGGAAGGATTGGGTTGGCACGATTTAGTAGACTTTGGCCTTTGCAATTGGTCTGGTTCCACTCCTAGAAATCTCAGAATGATGATGGAGTGATTGGAATCGAGGGAAAGGGGCTGGCTTGAGTGTTTGAAGATTACACCACTTCTTTGAATTTTGGGAAACTTCTCCCTTCAGGCAGGCTGCGTATTCTTGTCCTTTTAGGGTTGGAATGGCTTGCTTAAATAGTGAATCAACATTAGGTTAACATATATGGACTAAATCAAATGATTTGAATAAGTTTCAAAATAAATCCAATATTTCCTATTTTGAATATTCTATTCCTTTCTCAATCTTACACGACTTCTCTTGGTTATTGCCAGCATGTATGGATTGTGATTCAATGCAAAATCAAATCAAAACAAATCTTTGCTATTTTATGTTATTTATTCGATTTAATTTGACTTTTAAATGATGAAAATTAAATAAATAAAGTCAATAATATGTAGTAGAGTGTTTGGGTCATGGATCATGTTGGAAGCATAACGCAAGCTTAAAAAGTTAGGCCCATTTGGCAAAAAATTCAATTTTGGGCATATTTGACTTTTGGCATTTTTTCAAAAATGGTCTACTTTGACAATGCATAACTCTTCCAATTTTGACCCTAAAGAGGTGATCTTGGACCTTTTATAAAGCTTAGGATGTCCCATAAACAAACCTTTTAGCATCATCTCAATTGGGTATCCCATTTTCATGTAAGAAGCTTTGACCCAAAAGGTGTTTTTGTTGACTTTTCAAAAGGACCTGTAATGTAGAAATTTATATCTTTTTATGGGTGCATTTCTTGAACTTGAGGGATGAAGATGAGTTGTAGGAAATTGAATTCCCTTCAAAATGAGACTTAGATGAGAAATTTCTGATAAAGTATGAGAAAGTTATGTTTGGTCAAAGTTTGGTTGACTTTTCCTAAGAAACCCTAATTTAGCAACTTTTGAGTTTTGATGAATTAGGAGCATTCCTTGAGGAATCATGATCAACCCTTGATCAAATGACAAATATCACTTCAAAATGTTGATGTTGACCAAAAATCTTGAAGTTTGACTGTATGTGGGCCACATTTGACTTTTGACCTAATATAGTCGATTCTCAAGCATCTGAGCAGTTGACTGAGCAAACTTCTTGTACAAGGCTTGAAATTTGACATGGAAGGTCTTGAGAACATATTAGGACCATGGAGAGCATATGAGGTCTTTTAAGTTCACCCATCTTGATGAAAATGGAAACTCTAATGGGAGGTTCATTGTTTTAGGAGGGAGCTTGTCTGGTAAACTCTTGAGCATCCTTGAGCAAGTTAAGTATCTCAATGAACATATATTGAGTAAAGTGAGAGGGAAAATTTTGGGGTACAACATATCCGAATAAATATTTGGTCAATTTAATCTGAACCAGAAAAGGTCTACTGAGAGAAGTATCAGAATAAATCTTTGGTCAATTTAATATAAGCCAGCAGAGGTCTTTAAATCTTTAACTGGGAGAAGTATAAGAATAAATCTTTGGTCGATTTAATCTGAGACATAGAAGATCTACTGAGAGAAGTATCGGAATAAATCTTTGGTTGATTTAAAATTGAGCCAACAGATGTTTGAAGGGAGTGTTCATCATGTAGATATTTGCCCTGTCTTGTTTCAGGGAATGACCTACAATCTGTTTTGAGGATTTGTTGATGATATCAGTATGTCGATTGATTCTTCTTGAAAAGGTAAAGAGTTAATTGTATGAAATGTCATGATGTGTGAAATGCATTGTGTAATGATGTTCTTAAAATAAATGAGACTGTGTTATATGCGTTTCATATGCATATGCTATGATGAATGAAAAATGTTGTTAAAATGTATTTGTAAGCTCGTGCAATATCTTTTTTTGGGAAAATAAATCCTTGACTATTGATGGGGATGAAAAGTATGTGTATCTTCATTTTTTTTAGAATGCTTCCGCTGGGAATTCCTGCTTACTTGTTTGAGGAAACTCTGTAGGAGATGTATTGATTTCTGTTTGGGAAGTAGAGTTTAAGAACCTTGGCGTCCGTTGCTTTACTGGGGAGTTTGTTTCTCATATATCCTGACTGGGGATAAAAGAGATGTATAACCTTCCGACTCATTTGGGGAAGATAATTCTTATATACACTGAATGGGGATAAAAGATATGGATAACCTTCCGACTTGTCTGGGGAAGATAGGGCTAACTGATATCTGGTCCAATTCCAGTTTTTGCAGTAAGTTTCTGGGGATAGTGGCAACTTTACTGGGGAGAAGAATTTCATTAGTGATTTGTACTAGTCTGAGGAATATACTCGAGTTGGGGAATTTGTACGTTGTTGGGGAAATAAACCTTGTTGATAGAGAACTACCCTGTTGAGGAAATAAACTCTTATGGGAAAATTGAATTTGCTAGAGAGGAGAACTCTATCGGTTTTATAGTTTTGGAATTCCGTATAGGGAGTGCATCCTTTACTGGGGATGAATTCGTGAAGATTACTCTGTGGGGATAATCTCATAGGAGTAGCTCTATGGGGGATCTATGGACCGCTTGAGTGTCATTCCAGCTCCTAGAATCTTGAGTAAATGCTTATTCCGGTTCTTATGCGTATATTTATTAACAATTAATCATGTTCATATGCATATGTTCATTCAATTTAGTCATTGGCCGTTTTTGTGAACAAAACAGAAGAAACCAAGAGTTTGAACTTTAAGATGTATTTGTATTGATAATTTGCCTATAAACAGGAGGTTTTGTATAAAGAGACGGAAATCCTAGTAAGAGGAATTCGTCGTGAAATGAATAGAGTACAAAGTGAAAACAAAATGTATATCCATGTGGAAGTGATTTCATCGGGTTCCAAGATCTGCTATTGCCCCTATGTCTTCAAATATCTCATCCCTTGCTGTCGAAATAAGTTGATTGAACTATTTGAACTTTCGCCTTTGGTAATAAAGCTGGCATGTAAGTGATCCAATGAGACATAGTCGTACGCTTTAATCCCTAATTTTTTTCTAGACCACGCTTTCGGGTTTTCAGTCCACCAGGATACCCTTTTTTGCCCAAGCCTCCTTTTAAGATTTTCAACTTGCCGGGTGTACAATCTTTTGTATATATCCCTAACTTTTGCCCGAACCCTTTTGGTTCACCGGGATGCCCTTATTTTTTTCTAGGTATGTAAACCTAAAGGGTCATTCTTATGCGTAGTATTTTTTGACTATGTCCGTGTCCACAGGGTGCGAGAAATCTTCGCTATCCATAATGGTTGGCATCATAACACCGCCCTAGAATACTTTCTTGACAATAAATAGCCCTTTGTAAGTGGGAGTCCATTTTCCCCTGGGATCGCATTGTGGTAGAATGATACGCTTTTATTACCAAGTCACCAGCCTGGTATACCCGATGCTTGATCTTCTTGTTGAATGCCTTGATCATACGTTTTTGATACATCTGACCATGACAGACAGCCGCCATCCTGTTTTTGTCAATTAAGTTCAACTGATCTAACCTAGTCTGAATCCACTCATCTTCGCCTAAGTCTGCTTCTTTCATAATCCTTAGAGAAGAGATTTTAACTTCGACAGGCAGGACATCTTCTATACCATAAACTAGAGAGAATGGGGTTTCCCCAATTGATTTTCCCTCCGAAGTACGATAGCCATGAAGAGAAAATGGTAACATCTCATGCTAGTCTTTGTAGGTCACCACCATATTTTGCATAATCTTCTTTATGTTCTTGTTGGCGGCTTCCACTGTGCCATTCATCTTGGGTTTGTATGGAGAAGAGTTGTGATACTTGATCTTGAACTGCGTGCAGAGTTCAATGATCATGGTGTTGTTGAAGTTGGTACCATTGTCAGTGATGATTCTCTCAGGAATACCATACTGACAAATGAGGTTATGCTTGATAAATCGGGCTACAACATTCTTGGTAACTGAGGCAAATGAAGCTGCTTCAACCCACTTTGTAAAGTAGTCAATGGAGACAAGAATGAAACAATGTCCATTAGAGGCAGTAGGCTTGATTTATCCGATCATATTAATGCCCCACATTGCAAATTATCAAGGAGCAGTCATGACATTCAAAGGAATTAGAGGCACATGAACCTTATCAGCATAAATTTGGCACTTATGACAAATCCTCAAGTAGTGATGACAATTGGTTTCCATAGTCGACCAATAGTAACCAGCTCTTAGAATCTTCTTGGCCATAGTGTGTCCACTGGAGTGAGTACCAAAGATGCCTTCGTGCATATCCTCCATAATTTTCTCTGCTTACTTCTTGTCCATACAATGAAGCAGAGTTGAATCATGGTGGCATTTGTACAAAATCCCATTTCTCAGGAAGAACTTGGCAGAGAACCTCCATAGAAATATCTTGTCATTGATTGAATCTCCCTCAGGGTACTCTTGCGCTTCAAGGTACCTTTTCACTTCATGAAACCATGGCTTCTCCTCTACTCCATCAGTGTCAATCTCAAAGCAGTGCGCTGGTTTGTCAAATCTTTCGACAATAATTCTAGGAGCTTCGTTGTCCCACTTGACCTTGAACATAGATGACATGGTAGCTATGGCATCTGCCAATTGATTTTCTTCCCTCAAAATATGCTCAAAGGTAATCTCTTCGAAGTATGGGATCAAGGTTAGCAAAAGTTCTCGGTAAGGGATAAGATTTGGATGTTTTGTATCCCATTCTCCCTTGACTTGACTAATTACGAAGGCTAAATCCACATATACACTAAGGAATTTGATTCTCAAGTTGATATCAGCTTTAAGACCTAAGATGCACTCTTTGTACTCAGCCATGTTATTGGTACAGTCAAAACAAAGTCTGGCTGTGAAAGGCGTATGGCAACCTTCAGGGGGAAATGATCACAACACCAATTCTGTTTCTCAGTGCGTTGAAGGCTCCATCAAAAACCATAGTCCATCGAGATCCTAGATCCGGTCCTTCATACAGTCCAGGTTCTTCACCATCTGTTATTAGAATGATGTTCTCATATGGGAATTCAAAGTTCATAGATTGGTAGTCATCTACAACTTGATGCGCCAAATGATCTTCCAGTACACTTCCTTTGATTGCTTTTTGAGTAGTGTACTAAATGTCACATTCAGTTAAAATCATTTGCCATCGAGTTATTCTTCCAGAGAGAGCTAGTTTCCCAAATATGTACTTGATGAGATCCATCTTAGAGATCAATAGAGTAGTATGAGTCAACATATACTATCTTAGACGGCGAGCAACCCATGCCAAAGCGCATCAAGTTTTTTTGAGCAGTGAATATCTTGTTTCACAGTCGGTAAACTTTTTGCTAAGGTAGTATATTGCGTGCTCTTTTCAACCAGACTCGTCATGTTGCCCCAACACACACCCTATTGAATTCTATAACACGGTTAAATACACGATCAGAGGTCTTCCTTCAACTGGTGGCATCAGAATTGGAGGTTCTTGTAAGTACTCCTTGATTACTTTAATATTACTATAATATTAATTTTTTTTCTACTAATTCATTCTTTAATTACTTTTAAAAATTTCATTAAAATTAAATTTTTTTATCATGCATTAAATTTTTTTTTATATATTAATATATTTAAAAAATACCTAACCAACGCCAAATCTTTTTTTACTAATTTATTTAAATCCAAGATAATTTTCAAAAAGGATTATAAAGATACTTTAAATCGACTGCGAGTTTCGTCTAACAATTTCACTATTTACACACACAAACTTAGTTCAAGAAGAATTCAAATATCTTCGTAATCTATAAAAAATACCAACCAACTGCGAACTACGAATTGGGATACTGATTCCTCATAAGAGGATACGTAGGCATACGACTAAAATCGTGGCGGCTTCCCCTAATAAAAATTAAAACCCTATTTCCTAAAAATTGCAATTCTAAACCATAGTATCCTTGTGAGAAAGGTAGATGAGGGGTGCCTAACACTTTCCCTTTGTCTAAGAACGAGTCAAACAACTTAGAATCTCTGACCAAATTAGGGTTATCCTTTATATTCCTTTCTTAAAGATAAAAATTAAGGGTGACAACTCTCATTTTAAAACCGATTATAACAACTAACATGCCCTAATCTTTTGTGCCATACCCATTGCTCATCGTTAATAGATATAAGGCATTTTAAATTCTGACTTTTTAGTTCAGAAAGTTTTATTTTATAAATGTTGTTCTTTCTCTTACCATTAAAAAGGATTGTTCCATCTTTCTGACTAACTGCTTTACGGAACTTTTGATTAAAGATTATATCATAACCGTTATCACTTAATTTACTTATAGATAATAGGTTATGTATTAATCCATCTACTAACAGAACACTAGTTATAGAGAGAAGTGTACTGTTACCAATGGTTCCAGAGCCAATAATATTTCCTTTCCGATTGCCTCCGAAACCTACGTATCCTCCCGATTTAAGTTCTAGGCTTTATAACATATGCTTTCTTCCCGTCATGTGTCGAGAGCATCCAAACTCCAGGTACCAAGACTGGTGTTTCAACTTTGTTGTTAAAGACATCTGTAACATAGATGATTTTATCCTTAGGTACCCATATCTTTTTGGGTCCTTCTTTGTTAGTGTTTCCAAAATTCTGATTGAATTTTGGTTTCACAAGAGAATTTGCAGAGCAAGATTCACTAGTATAATTTATATCATGTGTGTGTCCATATGTAAAGTGTGAGTTTAAAGGTGTGTGTTTTATGACCATATCATCAACTTGCTTTGGTTGATATGGTTCTTCTCCTTTTGGTTTCACACATGCTACGCCTTTTCTACCATTTTTTATAGCTCCATAGATCATTGAAGCCATCTTGCTTCTATCTATGTTTCTATCTAGAAATTTTTGAAAACTATAATCATATTCTTTTATGATGCTATCAGAACTAGTTGAAACTTCTGAGACAGATTATTTTTTATTTTTTTGCAACTCGTTTTTAATAACAGAATTTTTATTTTTAGGTCTAGAGATGGTTTCTTTTAGCTAATAATTTTTTTCTTTTAGTTTCCTAGTTTCTTTAGAGTCATATACTAGACCATGTTTCAGGTTCTAATATTTGAATTGAAGTTGCTGATACTTTTAAAGAATTTCTGACAGACTATCTTATAATTGAGGCCTTGAAAAGTTAGAGAATACCTCTTCTACTTCTGAGTCTGATTCAGATTCAGATGAATTAGTGCCATCTGATATGTTGGCTATTAAAGTGATATTGGCACATTCATCTTCTGATGTTGATTCTACTTCAGATGATTCTGAGTCCACCCAAGTAGCCATAAGACTTTTCTTCTTCTCTTTGTTAAATCTCTTATTTGTATTTTCTTTTTGAAGTTTAGGACAATCGCTTTTGTAGTGACCAGGTTCCTTGCATTCATAACAAATAACATCTTTTTTTCTTGACTTTTTGTAGCCAGAGGATGATTCATAATATCCACTTGATCTTCTAGGATTTCTAAATTTCTTTTGTCTGTGCTTCCATAGTTGTTGGACCCTTCTGGAGAGAAAAGATAGTCCATCTTCTTCTGATGAGGATCCTTCAGAGCTTTCTTCTTATGCCTGAAAGACTTTAGTTTCATATTTTTATTAGATTTAAGATCAAGAGACTTACCTTTCTTCTGGGACTCATCTTCTTCTAGTACTATCTCATGACTTCTCAAGTAGCTGATAAGTTCTTCAAGAGATATATTGTTCAGATCTTTGGCAAGCTTTAAGGTTGTAACCATGGGTTTCCATTTATTTGGTAAGCTTTTGTGGGTTTTCTTTACATGATCTATTGTTGAGTACCCTTTGTCTAGAACTTTCAACCCAGCAACCAAAATTTGAAACTTTGAGAATATTGTCTCAACTGTTTCATCTTCTTCAATCTTGAAGGCTTCGTACTTATGGATGAGTGCAAGAGCTTTGGTCTCTTTGACTTGTGTGTTGCCATCATGCGTCATTCTCAGAGAGTCAAACATGTTTTTAGCAAAATATCTATTTGTAATCTTCTCATACCCGGTGTATGAAAGGGCACTCAAGAGAATCGTTCTGGCCTTGTGATGATTTATGACCTCTTTCTTTTATTGATATTTAATTTTCTTTCTATCAATCTTCTGACTGTTTTCATCACAAGGATGAATGTAACCATCATTCACCGTATCCCATAGATCATCGTCACGAGCTAGAAAGAAACTTTCAATTATATATTTCCAATAATCAAAATTTTCATTGTCAAATATTGAGGGTCTGCCGCTAATTTTGTCTTTATCATCATAGTTATCATTGTTGTTGTTCTGAACTAGTTCCACCATAGTGTTTTTCTTGCTAGGATCATTTTCTGACACAGTTAAGTGTTAGCACCCAGAACCAGGTGCTCTGATGCCAATTGAAGGATAGAAAAACACAAGAAAGGGGGTTTAAATTAGGGTTTTCAAAAATAAAAAACAGTATGACATGTTTGGTTATCCTGGTTCATTTGAACTCAAACTACTCCAGTCCACCTGCCAAGGTGATTTTGCCTCTCTCAATCGATGTTTTAATCCATTAATCAAAATATTGATTACAACTCACAAAGACTACCGTCAATGTCTTCTTAAGACTAAACCACAACTTGGTTTCTCAAGGAATTACAAAATGTCAATAAAAAATGTGTACGATAATGTTTCTAATAAACTATATCACAAATGTGATGTTCACACAATGTTAAAGCACAGTGAACATAATAATAGATAAAAGAGCTTTATAAATATTTCTATTGTATGCACTCAAGTGTTGTTTGATCACCATTCAAGAAATCCTTTATATAGGCGAAGCTCTTTAGATCCATTTGAGACATGAGAAGATATTTTGGAAGGTTGATAAAATATTGTTAATGCACTTTCCAAAAATACAGATCTTGTCTGGTTCCAGCCGTTACTCCTTGATTTGTAATAAAGGAAATGTAATGCATCGGAATTTTGTTACATTGAAATCTGATCAGAATAAGAATAATATTGTTGAGACTTTAAATCATCAGAGTATTGCTTCATCAGATTTTAGCTTGCAATTTGGTGCTTCAGAAGTTATAACATCAGAACTTCTTCTGTTGAGCGTGATACTTTAATTTAGTTTGTACAAATATTCTTTATCAGATCTTCTTAGCGCAATTTGCTCGCCAACTTCTATGCTTCTTTATCAGAACTTCTCTGCATATTTAAATAATTCATTAGAGAGAATAATTGTTTATATATATATATATATATATATATATATATATATATATATATATATATATATATATATATATATATATATATATATATATATATATATATATATATATATATATATATATATATATATATCATGTATTTGTTATTATCAAAACTATTACTAAGATGTAGAACCAAATTGTGTTATAACAATATCAAATCCAAAGTACAATATTAAAAGTTTTTAGGGTTTTGATCTTTATTACTCCCTCTATTTTTTATTATAAGTCATTTTGGAAAAAAATTGTACCACAATATAAGTGGCTTTACAATTCCAATAAATAATTAATGATATTTTTCCTATGATATCATTAAATATGTCTTATTCTCTCTCATTTCCATTATGTAAATTTATCTTTCAAATGTCATTAATGAAGGACAATTTTGTAAAAACCTTCATAATTTCTAATTTTCATACAATAATCATTATTTTTCTTAATATGTGTGAAAATTCTCTTTATGATACCTTGATACAAACTTATCATTAATTCAAAGTATAAAAAATGATCAAAAGATTATTTAATGGTATATTTGAAATGAAGAAAGTTCATCAAACATACGCCCAAAGTCCAATTGTACAAGTTGAGTTTCAATCAACCATAATTGACCATGTCAACCAATATTCAGAAGTATAAATCATTAAAAACAAACAAGTAAATATTTAAATTGAATTTTAAATTATTTTTAAATTGTTTAAAATGGAAATTAAAGAGAAAAACCAAATGGTGCATCAAAACATCAAATAAAATGCCACACAAATTTGAGAAAGTCAAAAAACTTCAAGGATCAAAATCTCAAAAGTTGGACTAAAAAATTTCAAAATGATGGAGAAATAATTTTTTGAAGTTAATTAAAAAAAAATAGCAAAAAAATGCTAAAATGATTTTAAAAATATGGAAGAAACATATAAGATAGAAAATATTTTTAGGAGTTTATGATAAAAAAGTTGGAATTAAAAATCATTTAAGAGATATTTTTAATTAATTTTGAAATAAAAAGGAATTTAAATGAAATAAACTTGTAAAAAGAAATAAAATAATCAACGACTAGCTAGGTGTCAAGTTGTGATTGGACGGAGGATTTTAGTTTCACTGTCAAATGCGCGAACTCACTTTGTCTCCATCCTTCATCAATCAATTTAGCAGGCTCATGAACTAGAATTTTAAGCTCAAACACATATCGTGCAAGCTTCCTATTCCTTCATCGTTCATGACCAACTGCACCAGAGAAACTTATTTTCTCCGAGCAGAAAGAATTTGCTCAAAAACTCAAACCTAAGATCATCAAAGTAAAATTAAATGTCAAACGTGCACGATAAATCACATTTAGGTGATGATTTTCAATCAAAAGATCAAGACGAAGAGTGTGGTAACTTGTTTTTTCATAGATTTTACTCATAGATACCTGTTCAAAGTGAGCTTCAAAGATATGAAAATGGTGAAGTAGAAGTAGTGCTTCCAAAGGTTACAAAACTTCTGTTAAGCTTCAAACAACTTCAGATGATGCCGATGATGGTTTCTGGGTTGAGAGTTGAAGTTGAAATGAAGAGAAAATAGAGTTAGGATTTTCTTTATTTTGGAGGTTTCGATCTTGAGTATGTAGAATTTCTTTGGATGTTTAAGCCTACAAATGAAGGAAAAATCTTCCTCTATTTATAGGAGAGTGAGTGAGGTCATGTTACGTGCCAATTTCAGATCCCAAACGTGTGAACCAAGTTAGAAAATTCTAGATCCAAAACCATGTGAAGAATGGAATGAAATGTGTGATTTGTTGAAAAATTATGGTTCTTTTGTGTTGTACCAAACACGTTTCATCATGACAAAGAAGTTTGCATATGTGCAAAGTGGTCCCAAGAAACTTTTAGGTTATTTTTTATTTTCTTTTTTCCAAAGGATCTTTTCATGGAGTAGAACACAATCCAAAAAGAACCAATTCAAAAGGATGCTTGATGTGAAAATGGCATGAGTTAAAAGTTGAGATTTTGTCACTGAAAGCAAGGTGTAGCATTAGGCCAAACAGGTCATGACTTAGTTTTGTGCACATGTGGCCTTTGAGAAATTTCCAAAATTGATGGACTTAGAGGTTAAATTGGCTTTTGACCCTTAAAGGAAAGTTGTAGAGAACATCAAAATGGACATTTGGCTCAAAGAAGGCCTAAAAAGCATTTAGAAATGGAAAAGTTATGCTCTTTGGATCGAGTGACATGTCATACTTTATTTTAGGTCAACAAACTATGTTCTAACTTGACTTTTCTTGCATCCCAAGGCTCAATGTTGACCTTATGGAGACCAAAGGAAGAAAGCTTGATTGTTATTTGAAGAACCTTGATGATTTCTTAAGAAATTAAATTAGAAGGGCATGGAAATAAACACATGAACCCTTAAATTGAATAAATCTTGAAAACATGCATCAAACTTGAACTTGTTTTTGCCAAATGATATAGAATGAAGCTTAACATGAATACAACCTAAGATTATAAGTCATGCTTTGAAGTACAAGCTCTTGAGGACCAGTTGTTGACCATCTTTTGACCTTGAAACAAAACCCTAATTTAGCAAATTCACTAGATCCTTTGATTGGAAATCCTTACTTGCATCAAAAGCAAACAAAGCAAGACATATTTTGCATTTTGAATAAGGGGTTAGTAAAGCATAAAGCTTAAAGAGCTAAAGAAAACACAAGGGTGCTTGGAGATCTCTCTCACAAGACAAACCCAAAAGGTTAGGAGAATACCATGCTTGTGATATTGATGAAATACAAATGATTAATAGGTGGAATCTTAGGGGTAAAAATTAGGGTATGACATTTGACCCTATTTAAGTTTCTTCTATCCAGAGATATGAAGATTGAAACTCTTCGTATCGATGAGATTAAAGATACTTAAATACAGAAGACCCGATTTTTGGCCTTAAGATGTCGTAAAAATGCTTATGATATGCATTTAAATGATAGGACTCTGCGGGAAAAACTCTAATGGAGACCAAACTCTGTGTAGGCAAACTGTAACTTAAGATTTGCTGGAGAAAAGCAAAGAGTCCGCAAGGAAGATACAACTGATTGGGAAAAAATGATGCAACAAGTGACAATGGAGAAATCCAATGGGGACATGCAGCAAGGCAAGATGTGCCGATGCTCTGAGGGACAAATCCATGAGTAGTCACACGGAAAAAGGAATTACTACCAACTCATAGTTGGAGGTAGTAAACATGGTCCATACATACTACCAACTTAAATATGAAGGCAACAAGTGGGATAATATTGAATCGTAGATGACGATATACCACCCACTCATGGTAGAAGGTAGAGAAACATAACTGACTCATAGATGATGGTTAACTAGCAACTCATAGATGAAGGCAGTAAGCAGGAAAATATTGACCCATAGATGACGGTAACTACCAACTCATGGATGAAGATAGAGAAATAGGAAAATACCAACTCATAGATGGTAAACTACCAACTCATAGTTGAAGGTAGAGAAACAGGAAAATACTGACTCATAGATGACGATAAACTATCAACTCATAGTTGAAGGTAGTGAAAATATTTGAATTGATAATAAGTCTCCTAAAACTTCTGGTATTCCACCTAGAACGGGTCTTAACTTCTTATTTGACCAAGTATTCCACCTGGAAAGGATAACAAACCTCCCAAAACTTATAATCTTTGCTTGGAACAGATCTCAATTTCTTCTTTAACCAAGGATTCCTTCTTGAAAGGACCACAACTATCTAAGGATTAAGAACTAATTACTCTACCGGGGATGCTCAAAAAGAGATATAAGAAAGTTAGATTGTTGAAGATTGAAATCTTGACTTGAATTATTGATTATAATATGCTTCTCAAATAAAGCGACAACCACTTGTTGAGAAAAGGGATTGATATTACAACCACATGCAAGATTCTCAAATAAAGAGACAACCACTTACTATTGAAGAAAATCTTCAAGAGACGTCGAAGAAATAACTGTTGGGGAAAAATAAATTCCACAAACCACAAATTTTCTCTGGTGAGGAAAACATGGTTCAAAAGGACGCAAAGCACAAGCCTTCTTCATAATCTATGAGTTCAACCTGAGATTAAAAGCTATAAAGCGAACCAAAAGTTCAATCTAGGAATAAGCTGGAGAGAAGGAAAATTGAAACATAATTTATCATGAGGTATAATCTCAATGATGAGATAAGAAATGGTCTCTCTTTAGGAAGTATCACCAAGAAGTAGACAACTTCAATGGGGACACACCAAAGGAAAACCTTATTGGGATCATCGGGAAAAGACTTCACTGGGGAAATATCACTAGGAAGAAGATTAAAACGCACTCAAGAAATACAGATGAGCACGAATCTGCCTTCGCCTATGCATGGTGATAGTCTTACCAAATTCTTAAAATACAATGCAATGTCATTTTATATTATGTTATGTTTAAGCTGACTAAATGATACACTGAAGAATTGGGGAATCCAGATACTCGGCCAATACTCAGCTAAGTTGAGGTCCTGCCACCCAGCTTGTCTCCTGCAAAAAAATATTCCCAAGAAGAGCACCCTACTAGGGATGAGAGTTCCTTTTGGGAAACACCAAATTACTAGGGAAATCAAGAAAGATTCACCGAAGAGACAAGATTTGTTGAGGCATAAGGTGTTAGAGCAAGAAAGCTTCTAAGCAATTCTTTGTTTTGATGATAACAACCATATATTTTGTGAGTAACAATTTTAGTGCTACTAATGGTTTTATTGAGTGTGCAAATATAATAACAAGAAACATTCTATAAAAGAGCTTGTGCAAACATAACAAATAAAGATAAAGATACCAGAATTCGAAAGCCTCTACAACTGAATTTGTCTCTCAAGATAAGCTGCTGCCTATACATCTGAAGATGTGATCGTACATCAGAAAGATTCTAAGAGCTTGCGTAAATATAGCTCAGAAAGTTGAAGATATAAGAATCAGAAAGCTTCTATAACTGAAGTTGTCTTTCAGATAAGCTGATGCCTATAGTTTTGAAAACAAGTCGTGTTCCTAAAGTTCAATCTAGTGTTTCTACGCTACATGAAATCAGTAGTTTCTGAACTACTCATCAGAAGAACAAGACAAGAAATAAGTCTCAAGCTCAGCACTTCAGAAACAAAAATAACATCTTCCGGAGAAATCAAGTTCTACAGAAACAAGTTAAACAAAGACCAGAAAAGTCTAGATATATCTTTATTAGTGCTCATATCAAAACTGATAAATGATCATAGTTTTCGAGTAGAACATTGATGACAATTCTCAGGTATATCTTGGAATATATAAAAAGAAGAAATCACGCCTCCTACACAATAATCATTACAAAAGGTAGATTTGCATTGAAAAACATATCAAACTACAATATACGCGTTACAATACATTATATGCTCCAACGGTATTATTCTCTCAACCTATATAAAGCAACTTTGTTATACTTGAAAGGGTGTGTAGCTTAACAACACCAAGAATTTCACAAGCACAAAGTAGTATCACTTGAAATGCAATATTTACACGGAGTTGTTGCACTATAGTGTAATGTTTCATTAAGCATATTAAATTGTTAACAACTTACTAAGAAGCAACATGTTCATCACAACTTAGTTCCAAAAAGGTTGTCAATCATACAAGAAAAACATCACAACAACAAAAATAATGAAGGATAAAAAAGAAATGATAAACACGAGTCAATACTTGTGTCTAGATCATTGAAGAAAAGAAGCTGAAGATCTCAACAATATATCATTCAAAATATAAATCAAAACGCATCTCAAGAGAAACCAGAAAAGAAGAAAGAAGCTATTTTGTTCAACTTGATTAACAAAGAAGATGAAGATAAGAAGACCACAAGATGTTTTGCACTTAATCTACATAACATTCAACCTTGTAGAAACATGCGAAACACAAGAGTTGTTGCCCTGATTATGTTATCTCTTAGAAACCTTCATGTAAATTGTTTTAGACAACAAATTTGTTTCTCAAAAGTTTATCAAAACAATATATACTCTAAGTAGGATAAATCTACTTGATAAGAAGCACTCTTGTAAATGTCTAGAAAAACGATTCTTTCTAGAATTGGTGTTTCCTCAAGTGACTTTCTAGTCTATATACTTGAGAGGGATAAGAAGTATTTCTATACTCTTAGAGGTTGTTGTAATCTTTCAAGATTAATGGATTAAGTTCTTTTCTAAGGCAAAATCACCCGAGGAGGGTGGACAAGATGTAGCCTTAGTTGAGAAGGTGAATTTGTATAAAAATGAATGTTTCCTTTACTGCTATTTATTTCTACTTGCTCAAAGGCTTCCACAAACTCTTTAAAAAGGGAAAAAGTTGCTATAAACATAATTCAAACCCCCCTTTGTTGTGTTTTTCTCCACCTTCAATTGGTATCAGAGCTAGGCTCTGTTATTGATTCTTGAATCAAACACTTAACCATGAAGAGAGATCCAGGTAGATAAAATAACAAACATCTTTAGAAAAGAAATTATCTGAAGTAAGCATCAGAAGCTCTGCATACTTGAACTAGCTATGTTTTGGAAAAAAGAGAATTCTCTATAAGAAGGCAGTTCCAAAAAATTCTAGAAGGGTTCTCAAGGAAGTGACATTCTTTGTTACAACGCAACAGAATGTATCTAAAGAAAGAAAAATTAAAGACAGATGGAAAATCTTCAAAGACATGAAAAACTGATTTAAAGCTCTCTCAAGGACAAGCTAAAGTCAGAACCAGAATGGAGAGCACTCAGATAAAAGAATCATTGTAAAGATTTCATAATCTCAAAGGTATGTTCTATTTTATATATAACTTAATAGAACTTCTGATAAAAATACCTGTATAAGTTAGAAGATGTTTTTAAACAGAAGCATTCTAAATGTTAGTGCAACTCCAAGTTGTGAATTTTCTAGTTAAGTGAAAATTTCATGATCTGGAATATTCTCTCTTCCAAGAGAAAGATCTTTTAATCAATTCTCTAGACAATGTGAAATCATAAGTTCTCTTGAGGATGAGTCAAATATTTTATGAATGATTTATGTGATGATAGCTTCTCATTCAAGCAAGTATGTTCATGTTTTTCTATTTCTGTTCTGGTCTGTCACCTCTAAATGTTAATTCACTCAAAGTCCTTATTTAGAACCTGTATGGTACTCTATCTTTATAAAGACTGATTCACTCCATTCCTTTTACTTGAAATTCTTGTCCCGTGTCAATGATCTATGTCATTCGTGCCGATTAGTACAACCTCTTTCACCCTCTTATATATATATATATATATATATATATATATATATATATATATATATATATATATATATATATATATATATATATATATATATATATATATATATATCTCAACAATGATTTATCATGTTTATCTTATCCTCTCATAAACTAATTCCTATCAAGATTCCTCCTCGCATATGATTCATCATGCCTCGAGTAACCTTTATTGGAAATGAAGATCTTCTTGACATCACCATCAAAAAAGAAATTTAAATTTCCTCTCTTAAAAGTAACATTGCTTCTAGCATCTCATATGTGTTCTACTCTCAGCAATGGACAAAATACTTAAGTATGCTGAAGAAACCTTTTTACGTGAATCTTGTTAAAGAATTCTAGAAGAATGCTTATCTTGACTATGAAAATGGTTCCATTCGCTCCTATATCTTTGAAATTCCCATCACCCTTACTCCCTTCTCAATCACTCTTTCCACTGGATGTGAGAATGTAGGTGTCACAGTTGACTATGCCAAGTCTAGGTTTGTGATGTCTGATAAATTTGATTCTCTTCTTGACATGTCATCAGGATATGAGCCTATCAATCCTCAAAATATACTACTCATTCCCAATGCTTGGTTTAAGCTTGTTTTTGTCCAACTTTCTTCCAGAGGGGATAATAAAGATCTTCTGAGGTATGATGACCAAGCACTCATCTATCTTCTGATGAATAATAATCGTCTAAGCTTGCCACAGTCAATCTTCATCTATCTTTGGAAATGTATTTGAGTCCAGGAATCACATAAAGTCTTATATACCTTAAAGACAAGTTTTGTCTGAAATTTTTCCAAGAGGGAATAATGGATATGTTTAAAGAAATGATAGCAGAAAGTGATCCACAAAAATTCCCTGAAGATTGCTTGTTAAAATCTAAGTGCGATGTTTTCATTAGCTAGGAAAATATGACTTGTCTCTTCAAAAGTATGATTGTTTTTATTACTTGACCATGTCATCTGTTTAGTTCTTCACTTTTAAACCTGTATCTGTTGAATTGCCTTAAATTAATGCAGTCTTTATTTTATGATAAATTATTGTTTGGTAATTTTGCCTATCATGAAATGACAAGTATTTAGGCATTATAAATTCATTAAAGTCTGAAATGAACAGTCACGTATGCGTCTCCAGGTCATAGATTAGGTCTTAGACCTTGATGTTTGTCACTTACTTTATTCATGTTTTAGAAAATAGCCTTTTTAAGTTATGAACATTTTGATATGCCCTCATAAATTAAATCAACTATTCTTTTTCCCTTTCCCATACATCTATGTGTCCTAGTCTACTCTATACTCACAACCGATTCAAAGATATCAAACTGTTACTCATTTCTCTCTCTTATCGAATCTTAGGAGTTATTGTTGTCCTCCTGACCTTCCCCAGTCATTTATTATTGATTCTCCCAAGATTGATTACCTTACATAAGAATAATCATTTCTCTTTTCAAGTCACATCTCCTCGTTTCTTTTTATACATCATGTCTACTCTCTACCTCTCCTAACAAGTAATCTTTAACAATTGATAACAATTTCCTTCTATTTCACTCTCTTTCTCTTTTCATCATGACTTCAACAACTTCTCATGAAAATGATGATCGCTTGGAAGTTATCATTAAAAGACATCCAAGACCCTTTGGTGCGAGTTCATAATTCCATCTCAGCATCCTCTTTCAAAACTAGAATCACTATCTTTCTTTGCTAAGAGGACATGTTTATCCGAATTTTGTGAAGACTTTATGGAAAAATGCCTGTGTCAATTTCGGTGGTACCTCAATCTCCTTAAGCATCTATGGATGGGATGTTTTCTTCACTACCAAATGTATTGCTGAGATAATAAATTGTCCACGCGTTTGTATCACGATTAGTCATGTCTCTCTTGATAGAATTCCTGATGCTAACATCATTTCCATCTTTGAAGTACCTCTGAGTTCGACTCTACTAACCCTGAGAGTCTTAAGCCCATTGCGAAAGACTGTTTTCGCTTTATTCTGACAAATCTTCGTCCAAGTGAAACTAACAAAAATGTCTTAACAAATGATGATAAGACTCTGATTTTTTCTCTGATCAAACGAATTTCGATCAATCTTCCTCAAGTCATCCTAAATCATCTCAAAAGGTCCATCACTTCATCCAGAAATTTAAACAAAACATTCATTCCCTATGGAAGAATTATGTCAAAAGTGTGTGTTCAAAATGAGATTGTAAAAATCCTTCGAAGGATTCTTAATGGTCCCAGTGATGCTATGCATCAAGAGAATATGAGACGTTTGATGATCAGTGGTTCCCATAGGATTTTATTTTGTAATTTTTTTTATTCTATCATCAATTCAACTATTTCTGATTAGCACTTATTGTTTCTTCTATTAAATTTTAATGTTTTTCATGAATATTTATCTTTTTGATTATGACAAAAAGGGGGAGAAGTATAATAATTTTGATGAACCTAAAGAGAACCAAAATAAATCATCATGATAATAGAATGATATAAAATGTGCATTTACCACTGACATGTGTTTGCCTGTTTGATAATTAACCGAGGAACTCTGAACAAGTTCACTATGCATTCTAAGATAGGTCAAAATGAAAGAAACATGTTTAATCTCTTAAAGACTAATTATTCATATATTAGAAGATGTATACTCTATAAAAATATGTTCAAGAATCAGATAAATCCAATACTGTTCAGAAGTTGAGAACTTTCTGAAAGTTAAAGTTATCTTGATTTTAGTATCATAATGTTCAGAAGATATGAAATGTCTGAGAATATGATATTCAGAAAATAAGAATCAAAAGCAGAAGCATGTGTCTTCCAGAAGAACAAAGCAAATCAGAAGTTGAAAACTCTGAAATTCCTGAAGTCAATACTCTCAAGATCTTGATATATGATCTATTGGAACCAGAGGGAGTTTTACTCAAATGGCTCAGAGTCAGGATAATCGATCTTCATCAAGTCATTGACTCAGGGGGAGCTATTCAGCTCTGGGGGAGCACATGGAAATTTAACTCTAAATATGTTTATACTTTTATGGCAGTAAAATTGTTTCATCAAAATACATGATTTTTGTCATCATAAAAAAGGGAGAGATTGTTAGAGTAAGAAAGCTTCTAAGAAATTATTTGTTTTGATGATAACAACCATATATTTTGTGAGTAACAATTTTAGTGCTACTAATGGTTTTATTGAGTGTGCATATATAATAACAAGAAACATTCTATAAAAGAACTTGCGAAAATATAACTCAGAAAGCTAAATATACAACAATCAGAAAGCTTCTACAACTGAAGTTTTCTCCCTAGATAAGTTGCTGCCTATACATATTAAGACGTGATCGTCCATCAGAAAGATTCTAAGAGCTTTCACAAATATAGTTCAGAAAGTTGAAGATACAAGAATCAGAAATCTTCTACAACGGAAGTTGTCTTTCAGATAAGCTGATGCCCATAGTTCTGAAAACAAGACGTGTTCCTAAAGTTCAATATAGTGTTTCTGCGCTACATCAAATCAATAGTTTCTGAACTACATATCAGAAGAACAAGACAAGAAATAAGTCTAAAGCTCAGCACTTCAGAAACATAAATAACATCTTCTGAAGAAATCAAGTTCTACAGAAACAAGTTAAACAAAGACCAAAAAAGTCCAGATACATCTTCAGTAGTGCTCATATAAAAAATGATAAATGATCATAGTTTTCGAGGAGAATAATGATGACAATTCTCAGCTATATCTTGGATAGATAAAATGAAGAAATCACGCCTCCTACACAGTAATATTTACAAAAAATAGATTTGCATTGAAAAACATATCAAACTGCAATATACACATTACAATACATTATGTGCTCCAACGGTATTATTCTCTCAACCTATATAAAGCAACGTTGTTATACTTGAAAGGGTGTGTGGCTTAACAACACCAAGAATTTCACAAGCACAGAGTAGTATCACTTGAAATACAATATTTACACTGAGTTATTGCTCTATAATGTAATGTTTCATTAAGCATATTAAATTGTTAACAACTTACTAAGAAGCAACATGTTCATCACAACTTAGTTCCAAAAAGGTGGTCAATCATATAAGAAAAACATCACAACAACAAAAAGAATGAAGGATTAACAAGCAATAAGAAACACGAGTCAATACTCGTGTCTTGATCATTGAAGAAAAGAAGCTGAAGATCTCAAAAAGATATCATTCAAAATATAATCAAAACGCATCTCAAGATAAACCAAAAAAGAAGAAAGAAGCTATTTTTGTTCAGCTTGATTAACAAAGAAGGTGAAGATAAGAAGACTACAAGATATTTTGAACTTAATCTGCATAACATTCAAACTTGTAGAAACATGAAAAACACAAGAGTTGTTGCTCTGATTTGTTATCTCTTAGAAACCTTCATGTAAACTATTTTAGACAACGAAGTTGTTGCTCAAAAGTTTGTCAAAATAATATCTACTCTAAGTAGGAGAAATTTGCTTGATAAGAAGCACTCTTGTAAATATCCAGAAAAATGATTCTTTCTAGAATTGGTGTTTCCTCAAGTGACTTTGTAACACCCTAATTCTACTCGACGAATTATGAACGAAAATCAGAGTTTTAAAATTCATACAATTGAATCAGGATGCCACAAATTTAACTTAGAGACACATAGCATTCAACATGGATACATGACACTTTAAAACTTCAGATGAACCATCAGTATAATAATTTAATCTCTTAATCCAACAACTTGAACATCTACGCAACGAAATCATAATAACATCTTTGTCTAACAATTACAACCACTTCAACATAACACATACTTAGCAACAATAAAATTAAAGTTCAACAATTGAAATAATCAATAATTAAAAGCAACAAGCATTCGTCCCCCCGAGTGTTACATATCAGAGCAATGACACCGACTCGAACTACCGAAGGTATACTGCCTTCACTCCGGATTACCCGCACGTTACCAACATAAGGGTAAAATTCAAACAAAAGGGATGAGATATATAACAATATAATAAAACATATGATAAATAATATATTAAATTAGATCACATAATATCACCACTTCTCATCTTATAAACAACAATAATCGCAACAGAATACCAACAATATACATATTTACCGCATCAATACACAACTTCTTTACACAATCATATAATGCGACTAAATGCTATGCAAATGCATGTGGTACCATTGGAGCAGAACTCCCATCTTAAATAATTGCCAATAAATAGAGGCATCAACAAGGCATAAGCCTTCATCTTAATATTCTGCCAATATAGGCCATCTTAACGAGCATCAGCTCCTTCTTGATATGCAATGCATGTGACACAATCATGAATGTAGTAACAACAACAACAATTAACAACAACTCAACAAAACATCATCGTTGGCCAAAAGCACACATCTTAATAGCTGCCAATTGTTAGAGGCATCTCAACATCATTCATCAACATTATTCGTCACATAATTCATAAACATAATTCATCACATAATTCATCAACATAATTCATCGCATATTCATCAACATAATTTTACAACAACTTAGCCACAACAACAATACAACGATAGATCGACAATCCCTCAACGTTGGCCATAGGCCTACAACATGATAATGCCTATAATTAGTTAATCATCTAAGGCTTATCTCTAAATATCAAACCTCTACATATTATTTTTCTGTAATACTACATCATTATCATAATTAATCTTACTCTTATGAACCAAGCAATAATCTATAATCATCTTATCCTCATCATACTTCACAAAATCATCAAAGCGGTTAACACGGGATGCTAACTCTAATCCTAATTTGGGTTACTAGGATTATTCTTCTTATTCTTCATTTTAATCCTTAAGAATGAAGTTCATCACGTTAGCTATCCAACACTTCAAACGGAACCTCAAACGGAGTCCGGAAACTCAAGTTACAGCCTTTGGAAACAAATCTGCCAAAAATCAGACTACATGAGTCGACACATAATGTTTTGAGTCGACGCGTACTGGGTTAAAATCCTGTATGAGTCGATGCATAATCCTCATGTATCGAATCATACTGAGTCTGCAACACTGCATGTATCGATGCATAGTCCTATGTATCGACTCATCCTGAGTCTAAAAGCCTGCATGTGTCGAGGCATGGCCTTTGAGGTCGATTCATACTGTTATGTCATGAATAATTTTTGCCATTTCACTGTGATTTCCCTGCCTTAGGCCCTAAAAACATCCTCTAATCATAGGTAATCATCAATCATAATAATCCTCTATTTCTATATCAATTATACAACATTAGGGCATCATTATTCATCTCTAAATCATTGATCCTCATCAAACAACAATATATACATTTCAATCATAAACAAGACAACTTTTCACATCTAATCCCACATACTACTAATCATAAATCCTATTATAGAGTCAGAACCCCATCCTTACCTTGGATTGAAGGTTGCTCTACAACTTTTCCGATTTAATTTCGTTCTGCCTCTTTTCCTTCTTTTTTGCAACTTTCACGTTCTCTTCCAACCCTTGTTTTCTTTCTCTTCTTACTGCTTCTTCTTTTCCTTATTATTTCTAAAAAATAATATATTAACCCTATAATTCTCATCATGTCTAAATGGGCTTAAAACTCCTACACCCCCTTTTCTACTTCTAGTTCTTAAAATGAGCCCGCAACAAATAATATTATTATTCTAATATTATTCCACAACTTAATAAAATAAATCCAATAACAACAACACATCAACTATCATCATAACCTAACTTTCATAAATAATCCAAAAATAATTTAATTAAATAATTAATTAAATTACGGGCGTTACAACTCTCCCCCACTTAGAACATTTTCATCCTCGAAAATTTACCTCAATCAAACAACTCAGGATAGGAGTCCCGCATCTTGCTCTCCAACTCCCAAGTCACGCTTTCTCCGGCAACTCCCAGCCAAACCACTTTAACCAAAGTAATCTCTTTTCCCCTCAAAGTCTTTATTTCACGATCCACGATCCGTGCAGGCATCGTCTCCACCGTAAGATTATCCCATACTTGCGAATCATCCATATGAATCACATGAGATGGATTTAAAATATACTTCCGGAGTTGTGACACATGAATCACATCATGAAAATTCGAAAGATTAGTCGATAAAGCCACTCTATAAGCAACATTTCTCACTCTCTCTCTGAAATCTAATATGGTCCAATAAAACGAGAAGTGAGCTTCTTAGACTTCAATGCTCGTCCAACACCAGTCACCGGCGTGATTCTCAAAAACACATGGTCACCCGCTTGAAATTCTAAATCTTTCTTTCGCTTGTCATGATAACTCTTCTGTCTACTTTGGGAAGCTTTCATATTTTCTCGAATCAACTTCACCTTCTCAGTAGTCTCACGAACAAGTTCAGGTCCAAGTACTACACATTCACCAGATTCATGCAAACATAAAGGAGTTCTACAACTTCGACCATACAACCCTTCAAAGGGTGCCATCCCGATACTGGAAATGATAACTGTTATTATAAGTGAACTCTATCAACGGAAGGTAAGTATCCCACGAACCTCCCTGCTCAAGAACACATGCCCTTAACAAATCTTCCAACGATTGAATAGTCCATTCTATCTGACCATCTGTCTGAGGATGATACGCCAAACTTAACCTCAACTTAGAACCCAATGCTTCTTGCAAACTCTTCCAAAAATCAGAAGTAAATCTTGGATCTCTATCTGACACAATGCACAAAGGAACACCATGTAGCTTCACGATTAAACTAGTGTAAATCTCAGCCAACTTCGACATTGGAAAACTGATGTTAATAGGAATACAATGAGTTGACTTCTTAAGCCTATCAACAATCACCAAAATCGAATCATGTCCTCGCAAGGTATTAGGTAACCCCGTCACAAAGTCCATCGAAATGCTATCCCATTTCCATTCCAGAACTTCTAACGGTTGCATCAACCCTGCATGCTTCTGATGTTCAACCTTCAACTTCTGAAAAGTCAAACATGCATACACAAACAGAGCCACATCACTCTTCATTCCAAGCCACCAAAACAAACCTTTCAAATCTTGGTACATCTTTGTAGCTCCTGGATGAATACTCAACTTACTTCTATGTCTCTCTTCAAGTATCACTTTCTTCATCTCAGCATCATCAGGAATACAAATCTGGTTACAAAATATCAACACACCTTGTGCATCTAGCTTAAAATCATTATTCTCAGACTGATCGATCCCAACCATCGAATCTACCAGTTTCACATCCAACATCTGAGCTTCTTTGATACTGCCTAGAAATTAATTATTAATCTTCAACATACCCAACATAATACTCCGCGATGTCACCTCGCAAACTAAGCTCATATCCCTGAACTGTTCAATTAATTCCAACTCTTTAACCATCATTTCCGACATATGTAAAGTCTTTCGACTCAATGCATCAGCTACCACATTCGCTTTTCCTGGATGATAATTCAAACTGAAATCATAAGCCTTTAACAATTCCAACCATCTCCGTTGCCTCATATTCAGCTCCCTCTGATCGAATAAATACTTTAAGCTCTTATGGTCACTAAGCACTTCAAATCTAGAACCTTAAAGATAATGCCTCCAAATCTTAAACATAAAGACAACTGCAGCAAGCTCCAAATCATGCGTAGGGTAGTTCTTCTCATGAGTCCTTAACTGCCTTGATGCATAAGAAACTACCTTATCATTCTGCATAAGCACATCTCCTAAACCCATCTTAGAAGCATCACAATATACCACTAAAGGTTCTCCTGGATTAGGTGACGTAAAAATCGGAGCCGACATCAATCTCTTCTTCAATTCTGTAAAACTTTCTTCGCACTGAACATCCCACACAAAGGCTCTACCTTTACAAGTCAACTTAGTCAATGGAAGTGCCAACTTAGAAAACCCTTTGATAAACCTTCTATAGTAACTAGCTAATCTCAAAAAGCTTCTAATCTTAGTAGCTGACTTCAGAGTTTCCCATTGCAACACCGTATCAACCTTCGATGGATCTACAACAATGCCACTACCTGAGATCACATGACCAAGAAAACTAACCTACTTTAACCAGAACTCACACTTGGACAACTTTGTATACAACTTCTTCTCTTTCAAAACTTGCAATACTACTCTTAAGTGTTCTGCATGCTCTTCTTCTGACTTAGAGTAAATCAAAATATAATCAATAAACACCACCATGAACCGATCCAAATAAGTATGAAAGATACGATTCATGTATTCCATGAATACTCCCGACGCATTAGTAACACCGAAAGGCATCACCGAATACTCATAATGTCCATAACGCATTCTGAAAGCCGTCTTCTGGATATCTTCATTCTTCACTTTAATATGATGGTAACCCGACTTCAAATCAATCTTACTAAACACACGAGCATCCACCAATTGGTCCATCAATTCATATATTCTTGGAAGCGGATACTTGTTCTTAATAGTAACTTTATTCAGCTGTCTATAATCAACACAAAGCCTCATACTTCCATCTTTCTTCTTTACTAACAACGCTGGAGCTCCCCACGGTGATACACTTGGTCTTACAAAATTCTTTTCAAGTAACTCTTCCAATTGCTTCTTTAACTCTGACAATTCAGATGCAGACATCCTGTATGGTGTCATAGACATAAGTCTGGTACCAGGTACAAGATCAATTGCAAATTCAACTTCCCTCTCTGGCGGTACATTAGGAATTTCATCAGGGAAAAATTCAGGAAATTCATACACCACATGCAATTCCTAAATTATAGCTTGAGTCTCTACATATAGCAACACCGTCAACGAGAACATTTATGCTTCTTCTTGCTTCAACTTCCTCAACTGTCTAGAAGATAATAAACTATCTTCCTCTTCTTCAGGAGTAGAAAACCTCACAGACTTGTCATAGCAGTTAATATGTACATAGTTATGCTCTAACCAATTCATACCCAAAAATCACATCCAACCCTCTTAACAGTAAACAAAAGAAGTAGTCACCAACCCCTTGGCTGGAGTGTCGACGACCATTTATCCATTCATAGAAGACAACATAAGACCCAATCTTTCAACACAATCAACAGCAATAAAGCAATGAGTAGCATCGGTATCAATACTAATAATTAAAGGAGTGCTATTAATGAAACATGTATCTCTGATAAGTATGTCCTCAACAGTTGTCTGATCCTCAACCAAAGAGAACACTTTGCCACTTGTCTGCGCCTTCTTTGGTTTTTGACACGGACTATCAATGTGCCCTTCTTCACTTAGCAATACACACATTACTCTTATCCCCAGGTTTTCCATATTTAAAACAAACCACACCAGCAGGAGCATCTCCCCCACTAGTCCTATAACCCTGAGCAACTTTTTGTTTACCTTTACCAGCTGGGGTATCATAAGACTTACCATGATTCTGTTGGTGCTTACCCCTTTCTCACTGATAATCTTGTAATGAGCATTATTATCCTCCTCATAAATCCTGTAACTATCAATAAAATCAACAAAGACACAGATTTTCTGGTATCCAACTGTCTTCTTGATCTCTGGGCGCAACCCGTTCTCAAACTTGATACACTTCGAAAACTCAGCATCTGCCTCACCGTAGTGAGGATAAAACTTAGCCAACTCAACAAACTTTGCTACATACTCAACAACCAACATATTCCCTTGCTTCAGCTCAAGGAACTCAGTTTCCTTCTTACCATGTGTGTCTTCAGGAAAGTACTTCCTCATAAATTTCCTACGAAACACAGCCTAAGTGACATTTTCACCCGCAACTTCCACTCTTTGATAAGTCTGTAGCCACCAGTCATCAGCCTCGACCGCTAGCATAGGGGTACCATGTCGAACCTTCTGCGCTAGAGTGTAGTCCATCACACAGAAGATTCTCTCAATCTCTTTCAACCAATCTAATGCTCCGTCAGGACCATACTTTCCCTTGAAGGTAGGCAGATTCTCTCTCTGGAAAGTCACCAAACTACGAGATCCAGCATTCCCGCCAGCATTCGGCTGATTCTCCATCGCATGCGCCATTGCTTCTAAAACATCAGCAAGTGCATCATCATTCCTTCCAGCCATCTCAACTTATCACTACAACATAAACAACGGTTAGAACTCAAATTAACAATACTTGATTTTTAAACAACCTACGACTCGACAACTTGGTCGGACGAACCAACCTTTGCTCTGATGCCAACTTTGTAACACCCCAATTCTACCCGACGAATTATGAACGAAAGTCAAAGTTTTAAAATTCATACAATTGAATCAGGATGCCACAAATTCAACTTAGAAACACATAGCATTCAAAACGGATACATAACACTTTAAAACTTCGGATGAACCATCAGCATAATAATTTAACCTCTTAATCCAACAACTTGAACATCTACACAGCGGAATCATAATAACATCTTTGTCTAACAATTACAACCACTTCATAATAACACATACTTAGAAATAATCAAATTAAAGTTCAACAACTGAAATAATCAATAATTAAAAGCAACAAGCGTTCACCCCCCGAGTGTTACGTACCAGAGTAATGACACCGACTCGAACTACCGAAGGTATATTGCCTTCACTTCGGATTACCTGCACGTTACCAACGTAAGGGTAACATTCAAACAAAAGGGGTGAGATATCTAACAATATAATAAAACGTAATCGCAACAGAATAATCACATAATATCATCACTTCTCATCTTATCACCATAATATATTAAATTAGATCACATGATATCACCACTTCTCATCTTATAAACAACAATAATCGCAACAGAATACCAACAATATACACATTTACCGCATCAATACACAACTTTTTTACGCAATCATATAATGCGACTCACTGCTATGCAAATGCATGTGGTACCATTGGAGCAGAACTCCCATCTCAAATCATTGCCAATAAATAGAGGCATCAACAAGACATAAGCCTTTATCTTAATATTCGCCAATACAGGCCATCTTAACGAGCATCAGCTCTATCTTGATATGCAATGTATGCGACACAATCATGAATGTAGTAACAACACCACAATTAAAAACAACTCAACACATTATCATCGTTGTCCAAAAGCCTATATCTTAATAGCTGTCAATTATTAGAGGCATCTCAACATCATTCATCAACATTATTCGTCAACATAATTCATCAACATAATTCATCATATAATTCATTAACATAATTCATCAACATAATTCATCGCATATTCATCAACATAATTTTACATATACTTAGCCACAACAACAATACAACGATAAATCGATAATACCTCAACGTTGGTCATAGGCCTACAACATGATAATGCCTATAATTAGTTAATCATCTAAGGCTTATCTCTAATTATCAAACCTCTACATATTATTTTTCTGTAATACTACATCATTATCATCATTAATCTTACTATTATGAACCAAGAAATAATCTATAATCATCTTATCCTTATCATACTTCACAAAATCATCATAGCGATTAACGTGTGAAGATAACTCTAATCCTAATTAGGGTTACTAGGATTATTCTTCTTATTCTTAATTTTAATCCTTAAGAATGAATTTCATCGCGTTAGCTATCCAACGCTTCGAACGACACCTCAAATGGAGTCTGAAAACTCAAGTTACAACCTTTGGAAACGAATCTGCCAAAAATCAGACTACATGAGTCGACGCATAGTGTTTTGAGTCGACGCGTACTGGGTTAAAATCCCGCATGAGTCGGCGCATAATCCTCCTGTGTCTACTCATACTGAATCTGCAACACTTCATGTATCGATGCATAGTCCTATGTATCGACTCATCCTGAGTCCAAAAGCCTGCATGTGTCGACGCATGGCCTTTGAGGTCGATTCATACTGTTCTGTCATGAGTGTTTTCTGCAATTTCATTGTGTTTTAACCGCGAAATCCCTGCCTTAGACCCTAAAAACATCCTCTAATAATAGGTAATCATCAATTATAATAATCCTATATTTCTACATCAATTATACAACATTAGGGCATCATTATTCATCTCTAAATCATCGATCCTCATCAAACAACAATATATACATTTCAATCATAAACAAGACAACTTTTCACATCTAATCCCATATACTACTCATCATAAACTCTATTATATTTTAAGAACCCCACCCTTACCTTGGATTGAAGGTTGCTCCACGACTTTTCCGATTGAATTTCGTTCTGCCTCTTTTCCTTCTTTTCTACAACTTTCACGTTCTCTTCCAACCCTTATTTTCTTTCTCTTCTTACTGCTTCTTCTTTTCCTTATTATTTCTTAAAACTAATATATTAACCCTATAATTCTCATCATGTCTAAATGGGCTTAAAACTCCTACACCCCATTTTCTACTACTTCTAGTCCTTAAAATTAGCCCGCAATAAATAATATTATTATTCTAATATTATTCCACAACTTAATAGAATAATTAAATCCAATAACAACAATACATGAACTATCATCATAACACAACTTTCACAAATAATCCAAAAATAATTTAATTAAATAATTAATTAAATTACGAGCGTTACAACTTTCTAGTCTGTATACTTGAGAGTGCTAAGAGGTCTTTCTAGACTCTTAGAGGTTGTTGTAATCTTTTAAGATTAGTGGATTAAGTCCTTTTCTAAGTCAAAATCACCCGAGGAGTGTGGATAAGATTTAGCCTTAGCTGAGAAGGTGAACTTGTATAAAAATGAATATGTTCTTTACTTCTATTAATTTCTACTTGATCAAAGGCTTCCATAAATTTTAGAAAGGGAAAATTTTTTTATCCACAAAATTCAAACCCCCATTTTTTTGTGTGTTTTTCTCCACCTTTACAAGGATCCACTGCGGGAGATCAAACAAATCTTCAGGGATTAACACTCTTCTGGTGATGTAGCAATCAAACATCCAAAATCTGCTTAGGTAAAACAATATAAATCATCAAAAATGACAATCCTTTGAGGGGATAAATCTGCATTATCCAAGTGATCAAAACTGATTGGGGAAATCTAAGACAATGTCCACATGGAGCACTAAAGAAAAAAGTCTGCAAGAAAGGCCAAAATCAACGTCTGCATGGGAAACAGGGCACCAAATCCTCAACACCACAAATCTTTTATGGTGAGGAAACCCCAAATTAACCATGTAGAAAAGAAAAATCCGCCAATAATATCTTGTTTAGGGAAATAAAAACATAAAACCAAAGACAATTGTAGGGGATAACTTGCAAAATATTGTGCTGGGGGAACCCTTCCAAACAACCATGCTGAAGAATTCGATTTTTGTACTTTGAGATACGATCATATTTGAACAAAAAATGATATTCCTTTTCTTTTTATTTAAAAGTTAAAGAGAAATTTTTTATAATTTTTAAAAACATGATTATTGTTACTTTTGTTTCAAATATTATTATCAACAATAAATGACATTTTGCAAAAGAAATAAATATATGAGAATTGAAATAAATTGGAGAAATGTCAAGATTTTATTAATAGCATGGTAGTCCGCAAATGGAGCAACTCAATGAATCTTTACAAAGTTTGTAAAAATGGTAAATGGAAAGTCTACATTGAAATAGAATGACCACTTTTCTCCCTAACAAATTTGAATTCCTGTACTCTAGCTTTTGTTGGGAGAGATTGAACTGAGATATCCTGATGATGATGTTGCCACTTCAAACGATCAAGTCTGGCCCAAAGAAGTTACTTTCCATATACCTAACTTTTGCTTGTCGAGTTGTGGTAGATATCTCAACTCAATGAGCTTCATCCCTTTGCATCTTAGCCTACAATTCTTTGATTTGCTTCTTCCATTTCAAGATGTCCATGATGCAAGATTTATATTTTGTTTTTCACATTCAAGGGTTTTCTCTAATTCATCGACTATGGTCATAGACTAGCTGACCAAATCCCATGCTTGCACTCTGGCTTATTGCTTCGGTTTCATCTTGGTTAAGGCATCATTTTCCTAGAAATGTCAGTAATGATTTTGTCGAGAAAGGTGTAAATGCCACAACATAGCTGAGGATATCGGGAGGAGCAATGAGAAGGTCAACTTTCTTCACCAAGTTATTGATCTCATAACAAGCCATGGAATTCTCCTCCAACACTTAAAAAAGATCCTCATTGAGAATTTTAGGCCTAAGTTGGTGAAGTATGTCGTCAAGAGTTTCAACATAAAAAATCCCTCAAGAGACTATTTGGTCAGTGATTTTTACACGGTTATTTACCATTAATTTCAGTTATCTTTTCTTTTGATTATCGAGTGTTTTATTTCTTTTACCATATTTTATGCATTGGTTGTGTGTTTTAGTGTTTTTAGGCTCATAGGAATAAATCGGGAGAAATTTGTGCAAAAAAGTGAAAAATAAAGAGTTTCAGAAAAGTTTCCACCATGCTCCAGAAGGTGCAACATGACCACCCGTGTAAGGCAACACTGCATGTGTCATCCAATGCGCTGATTGATCAGTTTTCACTAAAAAATTCATAACTAGAGCTATGAGAATCGAATCGAAGCGTTCTAATATTTGTTGGAAAGCTGAGAGAAAGACCTACAACTTTCATGTTGAAGTCTAAAGCTGATTCAAATTGTAGAAGTTTCGAAAAATTCCTAAAAGTTAAAGACTTTAGGAATTTAGTTGTTTCAGGTTGTTTTACGAGTTTGGTTTATGTTTCCGATCCAGTTTGAGATAGTAGTGAAAACCCTCATTTGGTTTATAATACTTTTTGCAAGAAAAAGAAGAATGGGGAATTACAAGAGAGAAGATTGGAGAAGGCAATGATTTCGGTGGAAGGATATTTTCATGAACCTAAAGGATTGAAGATCAAATTTATCCCCAATACTTATAATGTTAACAATTTATCTTTTGTTTTCTTTGAATAGTATGAGTAACTAAAACCTCAATGCTAGGGGGTGTCCCTGATTATAATCTATAATGACTCTGAATTTATTATTTTATCATGGTTTTTAATATTCAATTTAATCGTGCAATATTTTTATTCTTTCTTGATCAGACCAATTAGGACTGATTTATGGTTAACAACCAGCTAGACCGCGATTGTTAAGGTTTTTGTACGATTAGACTAAAGTAGATATCTAGGACTAGGGATACCCTATAGTTACCGCTTAACTCTTGATAAAACAAAGGATTGATTTCATCATAACTCTCTAAAGACTTAGGATTTAGGATGAATGTTCAAAGGTTTTCCCACTAAGGACTTAGGGGAAAATAACCTACAGGGCTAGTAGTTGGTATTATGAACTTTTTGAAGAAATCAAGATTCAAGGTTGTTACATAGAAAATTATACACTTTGCCTAGCATGTTCCTCATACTAGTAAGAATCCAATTTATATTTCTGTTTATTTTACAGTAACAATAACCAAACAAAATCCCAAATTTAGTTTTTGCTTAATTGAACCATGAATTAAACTCGATACTTCTGTGTAGTCCTTGAGATTGACATTTGAGGAATTTTCCCAATTAATACAAGAGGCAGAATAATATACTTGCTATTTTCCGATCACTATTGAAGAACTCGAACATTTGTTATTCGAAATTCCTATGGTGCTCATCAGGATTTTTAAATACTCAAGGGGTTTTGTTTCCTGAGTGTAGTCATTTCATCTTGAGATGATGTGGTTTTGACAGAAGGTGAAGGCTTAGGGGTGGAAGAAAGCTTAGATATCAAAGCAATATCAAGGGAAATATGATTGTCTGGCTTGTCTTACAGAGTAGCATCGAACTTTAGTAGATTATCTTCGCCACTCTTGTCTTCAGTCGAATTCGTGTTGCCTTGAGCTTCAACGTCATCTTTTTTTGGATGGCTGATTGGGGGTAAGGTTTGATTTTCTTCGTCTTGATCAACATGTTCACTCTCAGGGGAGTACTATGGTTTTTCACTATCAATGTCAGAGGAAGAAATGTTCCACTTTAGATAATTAGGGTCCCTTTAAATATTGGAAGGTTGGTCTTCTTCATTAGCAAAATTGATGGTGAATTATGGAGAACTTGTAGTCGCAAGCATGGAAATCTTGGTGGTTGATTGAGCTTTCTTTACTGGATTTTTTTGTAAATATAAAGCAAAGAAATGTTTGAATTTTTTTAAAAAAAATAAAAGGATTTTTGTAGAAGTTTATTGGTACCTAAACTCCTCCAGCATCTGGGATGGAATTAATTCTCCCAGGTTAGCCAGAAGTGACTGGCACAATTGGCTTTGGTACTTTATCACATGACTGTGGAGAGATGTCTTTTCCAATTTTGCAGCATTGGCAGGAGAAACCTTGGGAGAAGTAGAAACCTTAAGGTTGAGGGAAGTACGAGCAACCTTAGTTTTATTCCCTTTCTTAGGAGTCTCAAGCGAAAAGTGTCTGGAAGTGGAGTTGGTTTCGACCTCTTTGATCTGGATACCTTTCTGTTGTTTTTTGGAAATATCCTAAGACTCATTTTTAACCCATATTTTGTGAGTAAATACATACCTTAAATGTTTTTCTTATTATTAGTTCATTTTCTTTTTACTTGTTATTTTATTTCATTATAGTTGTTTTTATAGTAAATTACTTGGAACACAATAGGTGCTTCTTTTTTTGATGTGTTTTGTGCTTGATTAAAGGTTAACTCAATCTAGTCGAGGCAAGACTATAGTGGTCAGTCACTGGGAGTGCAAAAGTAAAAGCTGGACTTAGCTAAAGAAGAAAAAGAATGAAGTCAGCTGGGTTTCTAGGGAAATCATGGAAGAATGGTTGTATTGAAGGGAATGATTGTTGCGCTTAAAAGACAATTTGTCTGAATTAAGTCGATAAGGCTTGGAGGCACTAGAAAACAAAAGATAGTACAATAGTACTATATGCACTATACAACGCCGCCTGCACCATACTGTGACAGTCTGCCAAAAGATGCCCTGTGCCCACCATTGTTCTGTCTTACTTGATTCCTTTTTAGCTAAGTAGAAGAAATTAGGTGATTGTGCATATTATTGCACGAGCTTGATGTGATTTCCTCATATTGGGCCCATGATCCATGACATCACAAAAAACCCTAGTGAAGGACTATATATGGGACCTTGATGAGAATTAAAAAGGGAGTTCAACAATTCTAATAGAAAGTACATAAGTCATTAGTGTGAGGATAATGGAGATTGGAAAGAGTTTTCTTCTTAGTTTATCCATCTTGTAGAAGTATCCACGTTTCACTTAGGTTTATATATCTTTTTCGTTATTTGGTTAGGGATGTTACTTTTGAGAATCATGCTTGTAATTTGTACTCAGTTCATTATGAGCTAAACATTTTGTAGTTTTGCAATGTGAAGTTAATATTAAGTTGTTTTTATATTAATTGATATGTTGTTTTAATGCCTTGTTTTATTATTTAATAACTCGCCTATAAATCTACTTCTTTTCCTGATGAACTTAGAAAAAGATAATAACTTGTTGTCGGGAGAGATCCAACAACAAATGGATTTCATAATAAAAATTGTTGAACGAGCATGATAAAGATATTCACTCACTTAGTTCACTTAGAGATAAGGAACTACAAACATTAAGGAATTCATAATACCAACAGACGTATGTTAGTGTTATAAGTGCTACTTAGAGATTTGTTCCCTTTCCCTTTTATGCATGCTTTGATGTTGAAGAAATACACCTCAAGATCACTCTTACCTTGCCTGGAATGACACAACACATAATGAACACATATTTACTTATACAATATCAATGGATCATATCTCAACTCATTTACTCTTGATATATCTACACTCTCATCTTACACGTTTTTAGATCTGTCTTAAGTGAAAACTAAACTTGTGACAATCAACTATTTTTATTTATAAGCTCATGCTTAATTTCAAAGGATAGTTATTTGTAAAATCAATCTAATAATTTCACTCCCTGTGGGTATGATACTCTTATTTTTATCACTTACTACATTTAAACATTCATGTATTCTTGCATGTGACACTAAAGAATTCAACAAGTGTTTGGCTTTGTTGTTGGGGAGTGCCAAGTTACATTTTTTATTTTGTAATAATTACTATCTTTTTTGTTTTTAAGCATTTGAGCTTTTAATGTTTCTTGTAATCTGGTGGCACGGCATGTGTTTAGCTATTGTAGGAACATCATGTTACGTTCAGTTTATAGAGGAGATCATGAACGTGAAAGAAATCTCAGAGTGATAAGAAGATATCATCTTACTGGACATTTCCAGGGAGTTCTCCTCCCTTTAATCTGGATGACTTAGGAGAACCAGAGGAGATAGTTCAAGAAGAAGAAGAGGCAGAAGTTGTCATGGAAGTGACCAACCTTATTAACATAGCCAATGACAAGGATGGGAATATCCGGGATTATACAATATTTGATCCCAACCCCATGAGTATTGAGATCATTCGGCCCGAAATCACTGCAACTCAGTTTGAATTCAAGCCTATGATGTTTTAGATGCTTCAAACCACATGCCAGTACTCAGGTGCTCCAATTGAAGACCCTCACTTGCACTTAAGATAATTCTGGATATTGCTAGTGATTTTAGGATTCCTGGCATGACTGATGATGCCTTTAGGTTAAAGATCTTACCATATTCTCTAAGGGGTAGAGCCTAGAGTTGGTTAAATTCCTTAGAGCCTAACTCCATTTCCACATGGAATAATTTGGCTGAGAAATTTCTAGCCAAGTATTTTCCCCCTTCCAAGAATGCTAAGATGAGAAATGAAATAACTTCATTTAGGCAAGGAGATGATGTGTCAGTATTTAATGCTTGGAGAAGATTCAAAGAACCACTTAGACAAATCCCCCACCATGGCCTACCAATATGTATTCAACTTGAAACTTTTTTACAATGGATTGGTTCCTTCTTCAAGGAACATGTTAGATTCCTCAAATGGTGGATCCCTTTTGTCCGTGTCTTATGAAGAAGGTTATAGGTTGATTAAGAGTATCCTTTACAACACTTATCAATGGCCTGTCACTAGGGCTACTGCTAATTCAAATAAAAAGATACCTGATGGAGTTCATGAGATCACTAAGACAACAACTCTTGCTGCTCAAGTGGCTCAGATACACCAGATGAGGAAGAATCTAATGACTTCTGAAGTGACAAAGCCTAGACCTGTAAAGGTGGTTAATAATGCTTTAAAGGTTGTTTGTGTTTACTGTGGAGGTTCCAATCTATTTGAAGAATGTCTTCGATCCAATTTTAGTTAATTATGTCATCAAAAATGACAAGTACAACAACCCCTACAGTAACACCTATAATATTGGTTGGCGCAACCACCCAAATTTATCATGCAGTAAAAATCAAAATAAACCCAAGCCTCATGTAACTCATGCACCAAAATTCCTCTTGGTATTTCCACACCTAACTACATTATGGAAAATCAGGGGAACAACTAGTTGGAAAACATTCTGAAGTCCTTCATTAAAGATACAAAAAACCAGTTTCAAGCACAAGGAGTAAGCATAAAAGATCTAGAGAATCAAGTGGGGCAAATTTCCACTAGTTTGAGTTTAAGGAACATGGATGCTCTCCCTAGCTCTACTAAAGCTCCAGCCTCTACATATGGAGTTAAGAATGTTGAAACCTGTCAGGTTATTAAGCTTAGAAGTAGGAAATAATGTGAAGTACCCACACCAAGAAACAAAGAGTTAAGAGCAGAACTACAAGTTTAGGACAATTCAGAAGGAAGAGAAGAGTCTATTGAGGAACCGTCTTTATCAAGAAAAATGAAGAGACTATCGACAAGAATGCTACTAGCATGATTTCAAATCCAGAAAATAACCAGAAGTCGTGCCTGAAGTCGACATAGCCCAGAAATTTGTTCAAGAAATACCTCCACCTCCTTTTCCCAAAAGGATTAGGAAGACCAAAGAAGAGCAGCAATTTGGCAAGTTCATGGAAATTTTAAAACAACTCCACACCAACATACCATTTATTGAATATATTCAACAAATACCAAATTATTCAAATTTTATGAAGGATGTTATCACTAAGAGGAAAAGAATGGGTGAGTTTGCAAATGTTGCATTTGTCATACCCTAAATTTTCCCTATTGGTTCCTAATCATTTTTATCATTGAGTTATCATTTTCTTTATAGTATATTGTCGTCAGATTCATATATTCACGGGGTTTAAGTTTATAAAGAGGGGTTTTACCTTATTAAATAATTAATGGGCCTTTCTAAATCAAGAAAGCCCATGAAAAACTTATGGTCCATTAGGTTTTTTTATTAGAGAAGAGGTGTATATGCTTGAGACTTCTTAGCTCATTTTGATCTTGTCTTAAGACCATTAAAGCATCACTTGCTAATGAAGGGCGCATCTTAGGTTATGGGACTTAGCATCCAATTTTCTAAGCCCATTTAATTTTGGTTAAAGCTTTTTGGTTTCATTTTCAGCTTGTGCCAAATGTGGAAGGAAGGTTTATATTATTGAGAATTCTTGGGTCTTTCTAAATCAGAATGACCCATTTAGGTTCTAAATAAGGTTAAAGAGGGTATGTTTTATTTTTAAGGAAGGCCCATATCAATTCATTTTTAGGCCCAATAATTAAAATAATTTGGCCCATTTTAGGTTTTTTTAGAAGTTGTTTTGTTTTTACATAATTATTATTAGTAACGTTATAAAACTATTATTATTATATTATGAAGTTAATTAAAATTGTGTTAGTTTTATTACTTGAAAAAAGCGTTGGCTAAGATAAGTAAAAATTGAACTCTCAACCCTAGTCGCTCGGTCAAACAGTCGAGCCCCTCACTAGTTTCAAACCCAAACCCAAACAATTAATGTTCAAATCAAGAGGAGAAACACATGTTTTTAAGATAAAAACAAATAATGTTCATATAAGAATAAAATCAAATCTTTGCACTTTGAATCATCGGAAGGTTTTACAAGCAAAATTGGTATAATTTACAAATTAAACTTAAGATAGGATCAAATCTAAACTTATTATACATATTCATATCAAATTACAAACAAATCAAAAGCAAATCTCTAAAATCCTTAATTCACTAATCAACCCTAAATCAAATCACTAAGTAACATAAATCATACAAAAATTCCATAATTTATCTAAACCTAAACACTATAAGAAGGCCTAAAATTTTAAGAGAAAGGTTAAATATTTGACAGATATCTAAGAAGGAGGAGAAAGCTTTAGAGAAGAAGGAGACTTAACCGCCACTGTGAGCTTTCTAATATTGCCTCTCCGTGTAAGCTTAGGATTTCAACATCTGAAACCCTAGCTCTTCTCTGTTGCGCTGCCGCTACTCCCTCCATCACCATCGTCTAGTACATGTTAAACGCAAAAGAAAAAGAGATCATAAAAAGAGTTACACAAAGGAGGCTCGTAGAACAGTCACATGAAGGTAACTTAGCTTTTGCGTTTCCTTTGATTACCGTCACGATTAGGGTAATGTTGGGGTAAATTGAGGTTAGTTAGGGTTTAATTTTGGGAAAGAGGGACGATCGCCTCTAATTAGGGTTTTGAGAGACGGTGGAGATTAAGGTTTTCTGTGTTGTTGTTGTGTTTAGAAGATAGAGAATTTAGAAACGAAAGAAAGAAGAGATGAAAATGGATCGATTGAAACAAAAATAGAAAATATAATATCTCATAATCCTGTGTTTCATGCCCTATCGTGCACCCTCAACATCTACTGCGTGATCATAATCCAATGTCCTTAAAATGCGTGTCCATTATAACCAGTTGTACCTTCCCTTACAAATTCCAAGCGGACCCCCTCAAGTGTTTACCATCTTGGGCCTAAGCCCATCACTAGTCACGCCCCCCCCCCCCCCCCCCTGTGTTTGTTTTGCTACTATGTTAAGAGATCACACCCCTGCGCTATTGGGCCCAGTTCAGTATCTGAACTTGTTCCCTTGCTGAATGAGCCCCCTAGATTTGCTATCACGTTAGGAAATACACCCCTCAACGTTTGTGCCTGAATTTAACATCTAAATTCAGGGCCCTATTACCTATACCCCCCTGTTTTGCTAGCCCAACACATTACACCCCCTGCATTTTTTAATTTCTTTTATTATTTATAATTATTATTATTTTTTTGTATATTTTAATATATTTATAAATTTTAATATTATTTTATTATTATTATAAAATCAAATATTTATTTTCCAACTCATCTAAATATTTATTTATTACATTAAAAATATTTTTGTCATGCATTAAAAAATATATTTTTTATATTAATACATTAAAAAATACTTAACCAACACTAAACTCTTTTTATTAAATTAATTTCACTCTAAATCAATTTTAAAAAAGGATTACGAAGATACTTTAAATCGATTGTGAACTTCGTCTAATAACGCCGCTATTCACACACCCAGACTCGGTTCAAGGAGAATTTGAAATATCTTCCTAATCCATAAAAAACACCAACCAACTGCGAATTACGAATTGAGACTCTAATTCCTCATAATAGGATACATAGGCATACGACTAAAATCGTGACGAGTTCCCCTAATAAAAAACTAAACCCTAGTATCCTTGTGAACAAGGTAGATGAGGGGTGCCTAACACCTTCCCTTCGTTTAAGAACGAGTCCAACAACCTAGAATCTCTGATCACATTAGGGTTATCCTTTATATCCCCTTCCTTAGGATAAAAATTAAGGGTGACGACTCTATATTTTAAAACCAGTTACAATAGCTGGCGACTCTGATGGGGACTCAACCCTAGGGTTAAAAGCTTTTCTTTGGATTTAGGCTTTTAGGGTTTTCTTTATTTTTTTGTTTTTTCTTTTACATTTAATTATTTTGGTTTATTTATTTGCTTTGCTATCATGCTATATTTATTTATGATTGGGTGTTATTATTTCAAAAAGTATATTTTTCAAAACCCTTAGAAAGAAGGTTCGTCTATTAGCCAAGGGGATACATCAACCTTATGAGTTTATGTGACGACTTTGCCTAGAGTCAGTGGAATTCCGTGAAAGGAATACCTTTCAAGAGATATCCTCTTGGGGGGTAGGACTTTGGAATGAAACCCATGACTCTTTGTATAACCCGTAAACAAAATCTCATGATGATACCTTTCATGACCTAGAGATGAAAGTTTCAGTCTGCAAAGAGGCTCCACTTAAGGGAGACCCTTGTGCCTTTTCCTCTAGTGTTATTTATGATACCCTTAAGGAAACCATCTTATGGGGAGGGTAGAATATCCATAGGCCAAAACTAGGATCCTACCTTCTAAGGATACCTTTCATAAAATCCCATCATTAAGCCCACATCCATGCATTCATACATTTTTGCATTTCATATATTCATCACCCTCCATTTCATTTTGATCATCTTATTCATAGGGTCTAAAAGAATATGTAAAGGTTTTTGGTGAAGTGTCCTAAAATGAATACCAAAGGGAAACAAGTTGTCCGTATTAATGCTATCAAACCAGATATGTCAAAAATCAAGGCTATAAAAGAGAAATTGTCTAGAAGGGCTCTGAAAAATGTTCACTCTCTGTTATGGGGATACCCTTGGCTTAACAAAAGTGGAGGTACAATTGGATGCTATTTCTACCCCAATTCATTTCTACGAACCTCCATTGAGGTGCTTCACCTTTCAAGACTTTCAGCTAGCACCGACTCTGGAAGAATTTGATATACTTTTGAAATTTTCTAAAGAAAAAGCTTATGTGGGTATCAGGCAGACTATTGACGTTAAAATATTGGCAGAAGGTTTAGGGATTCCTTATCCCGAATTGTCACTTAATTACAAAAAAGAATGTGACATACGAGGGATTAAGAGATGTTACTTGGAGACTAAGGCTTTTGATTTTGCTAATAACAAATAATCGGAGTCTTATATTGATTGTCTAGTACTACTTGTGTTTGGTGTAATCTTATTTCCAAGGGCTTTGGACTATATTGACCCTGCGACTATTGTTGTACCCCAATTTTTGCCCCTAAGATCCCTTCATCATACCATATTGATTCAATCACAACAAGATCACATTAGGTCTTTTGGTTCTCCTCCCTATCTTTATCTTTTCTCTTTGAGGAATCACCAAGCACCTTTACTTATTTTCCTTTTGTGATCATGCATGTTTTGTTTTGACTTTACTTTTAATTAATAAAATGCAATGTTGGTTTGTCTTACTAGTTAATAATGTAGGTAAAGGCAATGTGGCTTAGAAAGTTGATCCATGGGTTCATGAGTTTATTTTCATGCCTGTTGTACCCCAAAATTTATCCTCTCATATCTCTCAAAACATTGCAAGGAAAATCTCCAAGTGGCTCAAGATTGCTCAAGAGTTGGACAGTCAAGCTATCTCCTAAGGCAGTCAACCCCAAATTAGGGTTTTGTGTTGCATCAAGATCCTTGAGTCCAAATGACCTCAAGTTCTCCCAAATGACCTAATATGTTCTTAAGGTCATCCATGTCAATTTTCAAGCCTTACAGAGGAAGTTTGCTCAGTCAATTGCTCAAAGGGTCCAAAAATCGACCATGCTAGGGCAAAAGTCAACTGTGACCTATAAATAGTAAAACTTCAAGTTTTTTGTCAACATTCTCATTTTGAAGGATATTTCATCATTTTATCAAGGGTTGATAATGATTCATCAAGGATTGCTCAAAATTCATCAAGACTCAAAAGTTGCTAAATTAGGGTTTTGTAGGAAAAGTCAACTCAACTTTGACCAAGCATAACTTTCTCATACTTTATGAGAAATGACCCATCCAAATCTCATTTTTAAGAGGATGCAATTTAATAAAATCCATATTCATACCCCAAGATCAAAAAATGCATTCACAAGAAGTTATAAATTTGGACATTATAGGTCATTTTTGAAAGTCAACAAAAACACCTTTATTTCCAAAGCTTATAACTTGAGCATGGAATATCCAAATGCGATAAGACCAAAAGTGTTTGTTAGAGGACATCTCAAGTTTTCTAAAAAGTCCAAGAACACCTCCAAAAGTTCAAAATTGAAGAAGTTATACATTGTTGAAGTTGGGCATTTTTGCAAAATTGCCAAAAGTGAACTATCCCCAAAACTTCAAATTTTGTCAAATGGGACCATTCTTTTCCACTTGATTTGAGGTTGCACCATTGTCCACGTGTCCTAGCTTCATCCATGAGCCCATATCTTATTTTTATTATTTTATTTGATTTTTTATTGAATTATTTCATTTTAAATCAAATTAAATCAAATTAAATCATATAAAATCAAAAGTATTTATAACTCATGATTTTTTGGTTGCTTTAGGCTTTCAAAACATCTATTATGTGAATCAAATTCGCATGAAGTGCATTGGTTACAAGAAGATATGATTTAGGCCAAATTTGGAAGGTTGTAATGGTGGAATCAAATACAATTCATGAGCATTGATATGGAGAGATTTGTACCAAGTTTCTTACCCTAATGCAATATACATTACATAAGGAAGGCAAAGGCACGAAAATAGAGGTGGGAGGCTGCAAGCATAGACAGAACAAAAGTTGAAAAATATACAAAAAAGCTTGAATTCGAATTCATACTTAGAGGCAATTTCAGAAGCTTAGACCGGTCCCAATCGATTCCTGGGTGATCACACAATCTACCTGGATCAAGAACAAGCATTCTCAGACCACCTAGCACGCTGTAAGTATCACGTTATCTCGCTCTGTATTTGAAATCATAACTCACTATTCTTGCATCATTTGAATAAATCATTGATATATTTGTGATCTTCATAATATTCCAAGCTTTTGGCATTAGTTAATTTTGTTTATCTGACCTGTAAAGCCAAATACCATAGCTAGGGTTTCATGGTTTTTTTTGGGTGTTTCTCTTTCAGGAAAGATTGGCCATCAAGAAGGGTATGGTCGTGACCGGGATGATGAGACGAGCACAACCATGTCCTTAGATTTCATTTTCATGGCTCACAGCAGATTTTGGAGTATACATGACTTTTAGTGACAGGCTGTGTCCGTGGCTATAGGTTTTACAGTGTTTTAGCCACAGACGTGAGGTAGAAGACGAAGACGTGTCACACAATCAATGGGCAATTCAAAACCACGCGCGCATATTTTGTTCTGACCAATAAATCTTTATTTTATTTTAATTATATTTTCTTTATAGTATATTAACAAACAAAACCAAGTGGCCTAGTGGCAAAGCAAGCGCTCCAAATACCATCAGGACCTGGGTTCAAATCCCAGGTCCCCCCAATTTCCATTTATTTTTCTTCTTCAGGTGATTATGCGCAGATCCAAGCGCGAAGCCCACCATACACCCTCAAGCATCTGATGGCCAGATGGCCATAGGCCAAATCTGGTGGCCAGGATCTGATAGTCCACCATGAGCATTGGTCAGCGCGTGCCCACTGAATCAGGAAAAGTCAACAGGGCCATTTACATTTGGGCCTTCAGATTGCTTCTCAAACACCCAGAATCAGGCCCATACCCCCTCTCTCTATTTTATTTATGTTGTTTTAATTGTTTATTTTATTATTTTCATTTAATTACTAACCAATTAAAACTCTTCTTTTTATAAAATAAAAAAAAAACCACAAAATATTTTCTTTATCAAATTAATTCTAACTTTTATTTTTGTTAATAAACATTAATTAATTGATTTAGAATTTTAATTAGAATAACTTTCACATTTTTGTAAATAATTAAAATTCAATTAGATTTAATTAGGTTTTTTTACTAACATTAATTAATTTTATTTTCTTTCTTTAAATACGAAAAACCCAAAAATAATTTAATTAATTAATTAATTAATTAATTTGATTTAGTAATTAACTTATGTTGATTTCTTTCTTAATTCAAAAATAACAAAAAAATCTTTTCTTTAACAAAAAGGGTCAAAACCGTAACTCGCACTCGATTTAATTTTCCGCACGCGATTTATTTATTTATCCAATATTGTACTTGCTCCCGAATTGTAATAGCTTAATAGGACATTTTATTATTTTTATCGCTTTATTTATTTTTAAAGGGTTTGTCTTTGGCAATATAAATACCCGACGCCTTGTAATTTAAATTTCGCATTTTATTTCCCGCAAATTATAACTGTTAGATGTTTGACAATAGGAATGCATGACAAGACTGAATGTTTTAACCTAAAATCAACTTAGATCACCCTTAACATGTACAAAGATAAAAATAACTGAAAACAACACACTCACAAATGCACACTCTTAGGGTACACCCCACTTGGTTGCCTTCATACGCGGTCATTGAGTATAGGTCACTTTAGAGGTCGTCCTCTTGTCTAAAGATCATAGTCGCCTCGAAACGGTTGCCTCGGATATGATCGCCTCAAACAAATGATCTAAGACATTAGGGTTACCGCTAAGGCGTCCTAACATTTCTTTAGTGACTGCAAGTCCCGCATTCGAATTGACCCTTAAACTCCAACGATGGTGCTACCTACTCGTCAATAGTAGGATAACATTGTCTAAAGGAAATTAGCATAGAATGATTCCTTTTTCGAGTAGGTAGATGGTTCTTAAGTACTTGCTCTTTCAAAAAACAAAATCTTTTTCACACTTACACTTTTCAAACAAAGTTTTCAAAAAAACACTTCATACGCTCTTGAGGACAGAAGAAAGAGTTAAATCGAAGTTTCAAAACAAAAACTTTTTCAAATCCTCTAGCACAAAGAAAGAAATTTTGAAAACAATATGAGCAAGTATCTAAGAGCCCGTGGATGACCACAAATAGGAAGGGTGCTAACACCTTCCCTTTCTATAATCTACCCCCCGAACCCGAGAAATATCTCGAAAAAGGAATTTTTCTATGCTTTTTTCCTTTCCTTGTTGGATAAAATAAAAATCGGTGGCGACTCTTGCTTACCGCGACATTTTACGAAACAAAACGCAAAACGCAAACCAGCATTCCAAAAACAGTCAGTTCTTCCCACCGTATCACAGAACTGGCGACTCTGCTAGGAACGCTTATAAGTGGGGTGTACCTTAGGAATAGTTCATAATGTTTTCAATTGCTTGACTTGTATGCTTTATCTTTGTGGGTTTGAATCTGAGTTACTATAGATCCTAACCCGGATCTGGGGGACACCCTTTAGGTAAGTAGCAATAAACTGTGAGGGAACTGTACAACGTAGACCGATACGGTTGAAGCAGTAGCTATGTTGGTGTGGCACTTTAGTATGTACCGATGTCCCTTATGGCACAACGAGGAGAATATGGGTCTGCTAAGGGGTCATTAAGCACCAACCGACCTTAGAACCTTTAAATTGACCAACTTGGCCATAGAAAATTAGCAGTATGCTACACTCATTGAGACCAAACTCTCGCGATGATTCCGGCCGCAAGAAAAGTTTGCTAAACTGGAATTATGATCGATCGTGGGTGGTCAGTGATATTGAGATCCTCTAGAACCCGATTACTATTACTAGGATAGGTTGAACCAACTAAACTGAAAGAGGGTAATACCTAAACTCCATGCCAACCTGAAATTTAAGGGCTATTGTGTGACTTGTGTGCCTTCAAAACTTGAACTACTTGCACATTCTTGTTATCTGACAACATGAGTTCCTTGCAGGTTTTGTTTACAGTCCTTATCCAATAATTTGGATTTATTGCAGGGTTTACTTACAGCACCTCACACTTTTGCTTAAACGCATAACATACACATCATAATATCATGCCTTAACATTTCCTTAACCATTTCAAGGATCTCAAGGGTCTATGATGCAGGTTATGGTAAATCAGACGTCAAGCAAGGGGCAAAGAGGATTTATTTTCCTCTAGCCAATGTCGTCTCTAAATCAAAACACGATGACTTGAGTCAGGGGCTATGACCCACTCGATATGGTGAGCTTGACTCTCGAATAAGGACTCTTAACGACATGAAGTTTCTTCAAACAAATTCTAACAAGTTTCTTGTTTACCCCGCGAGATCCTTGAAAACATTGCATACATATATCATACATATCATTGCATAACAGGTCTCCCAGTACAGGTCTCTCATGTTCTCGCTGTTTATTTCAGCAATGGCTTTCCAACAAGACAACCAAGATCTTCAAACTCGAGAAGCTCAGTTCAGGGACGTATTCCTAAACCTATCCAAGGGGCAGGAAGAGTTGAAAGCACTCCTCGCTATGAACCTGGCCAAGAAAAGTCCTGAAGACAATAAGGACGAACGACTGGAACAACTGCAAGATGAGTTCAGTGCCATGAAAACCCAGATGCTGGGGCAGATGGCTCTTATCCAGAGCTTAGCTCAGGAACAAGAATAGCTGAGAACCATTATCAACCAGCTTCATCAAGACAGATACAACAACATGAAGCAAACAGTCAAGGCCGGGGACCAAGTCATTAATCAACTTCCGAGAAGTCAAAGGTTTGGTTTGATGAAGAATAGAACTCTCCAAGTTGATACTACCTCACGGGTCCAACAACAACCTCGCCAAAAACAACGGGTTGATCAGAGTAAGCCAAATATGCCCAAGAGGCAATTTACCAAGCTCAACATGTCGATGTTTCAGGCTTTACAACACCTGTGGAGATTGAATCTGGTGACGTTAAGGGACCCTCCTAAGAATCCCAACATAGCCTCCCCAAGGTACAATCCTGATGCAAGGTGTGCATATCACTCCAACAGCCCGGGGCATGATACTAACATCCGTTGGTCGTTGAGCAACAAAATTCAAGACCTGATTGATGAAGGAGCATTGGAACTCACACAAGACGGTCAAATTGAATTCTTTTTCCATCCCCCCAAGGTTCACCATTTGAAGTGACAAGTACTGAGACGAGAAGACTTTTTGTTCATTAGAATTTTCAAGTTGTAATTTTCTTTTGATTGTTCGAACATTTATTCATGTTAAACTTTATTACTTTATCAATGCATTGCATATGTCTTTTTTGAATCAATCCATTCGTATTTCACTATATTGAAATTGCTTTCATTTTTTGTAATGATCAACTCTCGATTAAAAATTCTAAGCCTTTAGAGGGAGGATGAAGAAAATGATATCAAAATATCTACAATATGCTTTTGAACAGACCCCGTTGACAAGGTACAAACATTGTTTCGAATCCTAAACAGTGGAGTTATAAGGAAGATAATCCCTAGTCAACCCCTTTGAGCCAAAGAAGTTGGAGTTTTTCTTTTCACAAATTAAAACCCTTAATTATAACCTGGGGCAGGGTAGTTTTCTCAGTTGATCGAGGTGCACAATGAATGGCATCAAAGAAGTCCTTCCGAAACAAAAGACGATGTTGGTTCCGTATAATCGTAAGGATAGGCAGTCATTATCTCTCAAAATAAAAGCCCAATAATTAAAACCTGTGAAGGAGACTTAAGAAAAACTGGGGCATCCCGCTGACTGTAATCACAAAAAGAAACAGTTCATGCAAAAAACATGGATAATAAAAACCAAAAGGAAAGAGATCCTGCAAACTCTCAACAAAATGATTGCCTGTTCAAAATAAATTATCAGTATCCGAACCATCACTGGTATATCAGAGCAAAGACTCAAACAAGATCTAATGCACGATTAGCTGCATTTAGGATCGAAGAACATCACGAAGAACGGGTGGGTACAAATAAAATTTGAGCCGTTATCCTTTGTTTCTTAAACCGTGAACCAGGCCACGTTATAACCCTTAAAAGTCCTAGCTGAAGCATGGGTTAGTCCGAAAGCATACTGTTACAAAAGGTATCCTGACTCCTGTAGGGCTTGCTGTAAATCCTGAGTTGACGTCACATTTTACAAAATTTTCCTATCTTACTGAAAAAATGCATTTTCAAAAACTTCAAGACAGACATAAGCTTTGAATTCTTAAAATAACATTGTTTGCATATGACTATTTGTTCAAACAGCAGAGAAATTCGCACGACGAATATCTAGTGAACAAAAACCTTTTCAATAAAAAGGGTCATGTCAGGTGGAAAAAACACTTCCATACAAGGGGCACGGCATGAGCATTCCCCATCATCTGGGGCAGTTAAGTCAAGATTCAAGGAATCTCTCAAAATGCCAAATAGCCAGGGGCAAATCTCCATCTGAATCAATTGAGGCATTGGACATGAATTCCAGCAACGAATCTTGCATGATCAAACAAAGATCTTCTGGTAGTATGGAAACACAACACTACCGACAGTGACACCTCCCTACATCCTGAGAGCATGGACATAGTCAGAAAATACCGCGTATGAATAAAGACCTGCTAGGTTGACTGGCCTAGGCAAAAATAAGGGCTTCCCGGCGAACCAAAAGGTTTCAGGCAAAAATTAGGGATGAGAATGAAAAATTGTACACCCGACAAGTCGAAAACCTGAAAAGGCGGCTTGGGCAAAAAAGGGTATCCCAGTGGACTGAAAACCCGAAAGGGCGGTTGTGATACGGTGGGAGAACTGACTAGTGTTTTGCGTTCGTATTCGCACTTGTGCGGTTGAGCAAGAGTCGCCACCGACTTTTTATTTTATCCTAAAGGAAAGGTTTAAAAAGCACAGCAAAAACCTTTTGAGATATTTCGTGGGTTCGGGGGGTAGATTATGAAAAGGGAAGGTATTAGCCCCCTTTTCATCCATGGTTATCCATGGGCTCTTAGTTACTTGGTTTTTTTAGATCACTTGCCTTGTTTTTTCGATTGCTTGAAAATGGTGTGTGTGTGGGTGCTTTTTGAAAATATTTTGGAAGAAGATGCCTTGTCTTAGGCAACTAATGTATTTGACTCGTGATTGAGTGTTTTACAAAAGTGTGGATCTTTTCGAAAAGATGTTTCAAATGTTTTTTTTTGAGAGTTTGTATGAAAGTGTTGTGGATTGTGGTTTTTGAAAAGAAGGCAAGTGTTTTTGCAAATTGATCTCAAGTAACTAAGAGTTTTGTCTACCCTATTGTACTCAAAGGTTTTTGTTATGTTTTAACCCCTTTTAACAATTTTGTTCTACCATTGAAATTGGTGGACAATCTTGCGTTTAGGAAGTTTATTCGGGACGGGCGCGGGTCATCGTATGGACCATGAATGAAATGGTGCCAAGTGTCTTTGGCAATTTGCTTTGAAGGGACTATGATCATTCCGTTTAGGCAACACTTTGAGACTTATGATCATTTGATTTTGTTTTGCCAAAGATACTCGACGTGCAAGCATGGCCCATTTTGGAAGGCAACATGTGGGATTACCCTAGGGGGTGCAAGTGTGATTGTGTATTGATTACATGTATTTGTCTTGTATTAGGTTATCTAGCGTTTGATTTTATGTACATACAAACCCTAGGTCTAACCATGGTATAATTGAAAAACTGTAAATTGCGGAAATGTAAAATCTACGCTATTACAAAATAGTATCCGGGAGTGGGGGTACAAGTGTATGAATGGGGATGAGACTTATAGTATCCAATAAGTTACAACCAAATCGAATGTGCGATTAAATGTAAATATCGAATATACAAATATAAGATAAACAAATGTATAGGAGCAATATGAATGGATTGTGTAAGTGTAAGTGTATATGTATATGAGTATGTGTAGTCATTTACAAGTGCGATACTATGAAATTGAAGCGTATTAGGTATTTGACCTAAATATGTGTTTTAAGGAATCTTTGCTTTGTATGCTTTTAATATGTATGAAAGAAAAATGTTTTAACTTAAATGCTCAAGTTTTAATTAAATTGTGAAATGATGTTTTGAGAAAAGAAAATATTATGTATAAAAAGTATATTTTCATGTGTTATGTACAAAATGTTTCAAGATTAAAAGAATGGAACAAATTTTCAATTTTAATTACATGGCATAAGAATGTATTTTTATTATTATATACAAAAAGTATTAAATATCCAAAATTAAATTATGTATGTTTAAAAAAGGTATTTTTAAATTGTTATGTACAAAAGTATATTAATTAAAAGAATAAAAAGAAGTATTTTCAATTTTTAATTATATGATAAAAATGTATGACATGTACCAATTATATTTAAATTAAAAAAATATGTACAAGGTATATTTCAAGAAATCAAATTATACAAAAAAGTTTATTTATTTATTATGTGCAAAATGTATTTTAATTAAAAGAATGGAAAGATATTTTCAATTTTTAATATATAAGGTAGAAAAAATATATTTTAATTAAGTTATGTACAAATGTATTTTAATGTGTATTAAAAAAATCAAAGATTAAAAGGAGGTAATTTTAAGTATTTTAGTATTAATGCATTATTATGACAAATGTATTAAATTAGAAAATATAGGGTATTTATATATAAAAAGAGATTAGTGTTAAAAAAAGGTTAAGTTAGTTAATAAAAAGGAAAACAATTTGTTTTAAAAAGTTTGTTTTGTATAAGTGGGTTTAGGGCTCTTAATGGACTTTTAGAGATGTCAAAAACGGGTTAGGCCCATGGTTTGAAGCAAACGATTTAGGGTTTCAGAGTTTTATATCATTCTGGGTTAGGGTTAGGCAATTCAGAGGCGCCGTTCGTGTGTTTCGCTCATCTTCGTCTTCCTTGTTTGCTGTCTCAGTGTTCCCTTCGCTTCGAGGCCACCAGCGCTACCCCCATATCTCATCTTCCCTCCATGGCATGAACTCAGCGTCCTCTTGATACAAGGTTTGTTTCAACGTTTATGCTCTTATCTCTTTCTTTTTACGAATTGCGTGTGTTGTTTTAGTTTGAGTTTTGATCCTTAAATTTGTACAATTATGAGGTGAAGGAAAAAAAGAGAGGGAAAAGGATGTACCACCTGACTTTGGAGAAGGAGGAGAGACGGGGAAGTGGCGCTCAGGAGGCCGGAACGAGCGGAGGGGGATTCGCGCGATTCTTCGCTTCTTGGTGACCCTGGTATGTTTTATCTGGTTGTTGTTTTTAGGGTTTTGATGATGATTTTTACTGAAAAATCCTACCTTGAATTTGCCCTTTTCTTCTTCTTCTTTAGCACTGTATATTTGTCGTTTTTTTTACACCCTATGAAGATAGCCTTGAGATGAACTTTTGATGGCCTCTATTGCCCTTCTGATCTATTGACTATGATTCTTTCTTCTTCTTCTTGAACACTGTTGCCTTAGATTTGTTTGACTATACTGGGATTGACGCTGTATGATTGTGATTTATTCCCCCCATGATGAACTTACAGTTCTGAGGGGCTCGTACTTGCTGCCTATGATTGATTTTGAATGCTTTTGAATGCTTTCCCAATGAAGATTGTTCTGAGGGCTTAGGTTGCCTTTGAATGTATTGTTTTCTTCTATGCCCCTGCGTTGCCTTGAACTTTTGAATGCTAGCTCTTGAATATTTGTACGCTTTAGAACATTGGCTGCCTTGGTGTTGCCTTGAATGGCCTTCTGAGATGCCTCTTCTGTATGCTCTTTTTTGCCTAATGATGAATCTAAGATTCTGAAGGACTTGGGTTCAGTTTTGATTCAGGTGAGATAGGCTTGTGCAGATTTTGAGTTTGGGGATTAATGGTTTTCTGGTTTTGGATATCAAGCCAGGTTTGAGTTTGACAGGTTGAGGCTCATGCTTCAAGTTTGAACTTAGTTTTTGGTTTGGATGTTGTTTGAGAGATTATGTTGGTTATGATGGTTAAGGCTTGGATAATGCAGGCAGCAGGTAAGCTTTAGGCTTGCTTCAGAGCTTTCAGGTCCTGGACAGGTTTTGTGCTTGGTTATGCAGGTTCTGAGTAATTTTTGAGTTTGTATGTTTATGTGGGTTTCAAAACTTGGGTTTAGGCTTAATCTTGCAAGGGTTTTATCAGTTGGCAGGTTATTGTGAGGTTTTGTTTTTACTGATGCAGGTTTGAAGCTTTGTTGTGTTTTATGGCTTTGAGGGTGAAGCTTCAGGTTTTGGCTTCAGGTTTTGAACCTGGTGTGCTTCTGGTTTTGGAGGTTTATCAGGTTGCAAGTTATGTGTTTGTTTTGTTGTGAGGCCTGTCTCCTTGAACTTGGTAGCAGGTTCACAGTTTTGTATATTTTTTTTTTCTATCCTGCCTCTAGCCTAAAACCTGCATATGCTTACTTTATCTCTCTTCCCTTTACTCTATAGTACAGTTAAGAATTTTTAAATGTTTATTACTGTACTTTGTTCTGAAGGGGCCCTTTGGGAAATGATGATTTAGAGATCTTGCTTGCATAACACATTTTTCTCTGCATCTTTATCCAGCTTTGACAGCCTGCTGCACTTTATCTTTTCTTTGATATCTTTTCCAAATCCTTTTTGACAGCTTTGGCACTTTGTGATATCTTCCATATCTTTCTTTGACAGCTTGGGTAGATTTTGTATTTTGACAGTAAATTGCCTTTTTGCTTTTGATAGAAAGTGGAATTGGATTTTTCAGTTTGACTTGGATTTGAACTATGCAGTTTGAACTTTGGATTTTATGCATTTGACATTTGCATTTATGAATAAAATGAAATTCTTCCCTCTTTGTGAACCGGGAGAAATCCCGTGATTTGCAGAGAGGGTCAACTGATCCCAGTCAGTGGCCTCTAATGATGAGCAAATTTTATCGGTCTTTTTTAATTCAACTGCTTTCTGACCTTTTCTCTTTTCTTTTTGCAGATGAATAATGGAGCACCGGAGCGAAGTGAAGAATGAAGAATATTAGAAATAGGATAGTTTTTTATTTTATTTAATATTTAAATTAATGTAAATTATTGTTTGTAATTTAAATTATAAACAACAATTTGTACAAATAATTCAAATATCAATAAAATCTTTATTACCCAATTAATTCTAATTTTCTTTCTTTATTGTTTATTTATTTATTTAAAACTCTTTGAATTAAAACAATTGAAAAATAAATTTCAATCATTCAATTTTAGAATAATAAATAACTTAAATAAAAACAATATTGATCAATTAAACCTGTCTCTTCCAATATCCAAAGCAAAGCAGCAGTCAACCAAAATAAACTGATCAAGCGCATTCCTTCTTCACTGATTTGCCATAAACACTGTGAATCCAATACTGCATACTGTATTTGACTGGCTCAAAGAAAACAACATGAATTCAAACCACTGTCTCTTTTACTGATTAAATCAAAATAACGCTAATTCAATCCGAATCTCGGAATAACTTGCAAAGTGCTGTGGAATTTTAATTTTGCTGAGAATATGCCCGTAAAACCTTAATTCCTGATTAAATGCCAAATAACATTCGCCTGATCAAAATTGAGCCAAAATCAACCAAAACCCTAAGCCAACTGTATGAAACAATCCAGAGCTCTGAAAATCAGTAAAAACCCTAATTTTGCTTGACTGTCAAGAAAAGTCCGTTTGTCCGATTCTTGAGCCAGTTTGAAAAGTCAGGAAAGGCTTGAAGTTGAGATTTCTTGTGAAAAAACGCGAGGGCAAATTTTGGGGTACAACAGTTGCCCCTGTTCAATCTTCTTGGACCTGAAGAGTTAGATTGGCAAGTTTGCCTTTCGCGACTTGAAGGTAAAAGGAGATTGGACACTAATGTGCCCAGAAAATTTGCACTCGGCGATCTGATGGTGGAGGTGAATGGGCTTAAAGATGCCATTTGGTGATGGGCTTAAAGATGCCACCTGGTGCGAGAGAATTTTTTCGGGGGATGGGCTTAGAGATTCCATCTGAGAATGGGCTTACAGATGCCATTCGGCGACTGCTGGTAGGAGGATGGGCTTATAGATGCCATCTGGGCATGTTGAACTGTATGTCAAAAGTGAGTGGACAAGTGTCAGAAGGGCCTCCATGTTTCGGAACATCTCTGAATCGGGGTCCGAACAAGCAACAGATTGACGTCCATGTCTGGAGAATCCGTAAACTATTTTCAAGAGTTGGGATTGAATAAGCAATAGAGCAGCATCCGTTGTTGGGACGTGTCCGTAAACTATTTCAGAAGTTGTGAAGAGTCTGAACAAGTTGGTAGATTGACATCCGTTGTTGGGAAGAATCCGTAAACTATTTCAGAAGTTAAGAAGAGTCTGAACAAGTCGGTAGATTGGCATCCGTTGTAGGGAAGAATCCGTAAACTATTTTCAGAAGTCTTGAAGTTGAAGAGGAACCGGTGTAGGGTTTCTTGATGATGCGTCTGAATGAATATGGAATAAGTATCAGAATGTCGCCGTGTCCGGGTCACATCTGAACTATTTCTGGATGAATCTCGGGAGATGATCTGTGTCTGTCGACTGATCTTACCTGAAAAGGCAAAGGGTTAGTTGTATGCAATGTTATGATGCATGATGCAACGCACGTGACATCAATGTTTACGACATGAATGTGATGAATGCGCATGTAAGCTGATGAGCTATCTTGCTGAGGATAAATGAATCTGAGATGGCTGAAGATAAAAACATCTTGACTGCTGCCGGAGAAAATAAATCCTTGGCTGTCGCTGGGGAAGAGAATTCCTGACGACCTCTATTGGGGGGTTCCAAACTAGTAGACTCATGCTGGGGAGGCCAGATTGAGAATCTTCGGCTTGATGGGAAGTAACCCTGGCGACTTCACTGGGGAACTCAAGATTTGCCCTCTCCAAAACTCTGTGGGGAGAAGGTTCAATGGTCTGGCTTCGCTGGGGATACTGAAGCTTAAACTCTGAGGGGAACTGAATTCCGGAGGATTCTCTGGCTGGGGATTTGCAAAGATAAGTTACTGTTGGGGTATTTTGATGAACTCCGCTGGGTATAGGGAGAATTTTGGCGAGCGCGATCTTCCGTGATGGTTAGCTTGAGAAGAATCTGAACAAGCGATAGGTTAACATCCGTTACTTGGAGAACCCGTGAACTATTTTCAGAAATCTTGAAGTTGAATCAGCAATAGAGCCGCGTCCGTTGTTGGGAGGCGTCCGTAAACTAATTTCAAAGGTTGCATCTGAACAAGCTGATAGATTAACATCCGTTACTTGGGAAGAATCCATGAACTGTTTTCAGAAGTCTTGAAGAAGAATCTGAACAAGTGATAGGTTAACATCCGTTGTTGGGAAGAATCCGTAAACTTGTTTCAGAAGTCTTGAAGTTGAATCAGTAATAGAGCCGCATCCATTGTTAGGAAGCGTCCGTAAACTAATTTCAAAGGTTGAGAAGAGTCTGAACAAGTCGGTAGATTAACATCCGTTGTTGGGAAGAATCCGTAAACTTGTTTCAGAAGTCTTGAAGAGGAACCTGTGTAGGGCTTCCTGATGATGAGCTTGTGTAAAACTGCATCGGTTTTGAACACCTTTGACATTCGAATGCCCCAAGTGGTGATGTAGATAAATTCCTGGCTTATTACAGGTGTGGGTCTATAATCGGTCGTTCACAGATGTTTCCTGGGTTGTTGCAGGTGTTGATCTGGAATTCTTCAGACATGCCCTGGCTGGATACAGGAATCGAATCTAGAAAGGTGATAGTTGATAGATGTGCCCTGGCTGGATACAGGAATCGAATCTTCAAACTCTTCAGACGTGCCCTGGCTAGATACAGGAATCGAGTCTGGAAATGTGGTCAACAGATATGCCCTGGCTGGATACAGGAGTCGAATCTGGAAATGTGGTCAACAGATATGCCCTGGCTGGATACAGGAGTCGAACCTGGAAATAGTCGTCAACAGATATGCCCTGGCTGGATACAGGAATCGAATCTTCGAACTCTTCAGACGTGCCCTGGCTAGATACAGGAGTCGAGTCTGGAAATGTAATGATTGACAGATATGCCCTGGCTGGATACAGGAATCGAATCTGGAGATGTTGTAGTTGATAGATGTGCCCTGGCTGGATACAGGAATCGAATCTTCGAACTCTTCAGACATGCCCTGGCTAGATACAGGAATCGAGTCTGGAAATGTAATGATTGATTTGTTGAACACTTTTGACATTCGAATGCCCCAAGTGGTGAAGAAGGAGTCTTGAATCAGATTACTCTGCATATTGAGAGATTTCTTGAAATCTTGACTGGACTGCCCCAGGTTAATTGAATTTTGAAAGATCTGTTGGACCTTGACTGGACTGCCCCAGGTTAATTGAATTTTGAAAGATCTGTTGGACCTTGACTGGACTGCCCCAGGTTAATTGAATTGTGATATGTCATGCCCCTTGTTGATAAGGGGATTTGATGGAAGTGTTATCCTCTTGAAGTGATTTTGACTTACTGAGAGAGTTTTCGTTCCTTCGAACATGCGCTGTATGAACTTCTTCGCTGTCAAACAAAAGGGTCAAATGCAGACAGTGATATTCGAATAATGCAAAGTTGATGTTTGTCTTTGAAGTTTTGAAAAATGCGTTTTTAGCAGAAAACTTTTCATAAGACAAGTTAACACAAGATTTAGAGCAAAGCCCTACAGGAGTCAGGATACCTTTTGTAACAGTATGCTTTCGAACTAACCCATGCTTCAATTAGGACTTTTGAAGGGTTGTAACGTGGCCTGGTTCACGGTTTAAGAAACAAAGGATAAAGGCTCAAAGTATATTTGTACCCACCCGCTCTTCGTGATGTTCTTCAACCTAAGCTCAGTTAATTGTGCGTCACACTCTGTTTTGGGTTTGGAATGACTTTTGGGCGATGGTTCACCAGTTGAATTTTTGGGAGACAGTCATCATCTCCTTTTTCTTTTTCAACACTTTTTATGTTGTTGAGGATTTTGTAATGACCTCACTATTTTGATTTTGATTTGTTATCCCTAACTTTTGCCTGACTGTTACCGTTTTTCGGGATTACTGTCAGCGGGATGCCCCAGCTTTCTTAAGCCTCCTTTATAGGTTTTGGCTCAGTGGGCTCTTTCTCTTCTGAGAGATTGACTGCCTATATGATAGGGAACCAACCTTGTCTTTTTGATTCCAAGGGAATACTTTCTTTTTCAATGTCGTTCGTTGTGTTACGAACTGAGAGTTTGCGACTTCAATGCGCACTTTCTCTTGAATTAACTGAGATACTACCCTGCCCCAGGTTTATATCAAGGTTTCGATTGTTTAGAACAGAAAACTCCTACTTCTTTGGCTCGAAGGGGTTGACTAGGGATTAACTTCCTTATAACTCCAGTGTTTGGGAATTGAAAGAAATGCCTGTACATCATCAGCAAGGTCTGTTCAAAAGCATATTGTATAAGATCACGGTATTGTTTCGTCATCCTCCCTCTAAAGGCTTACAACTTTTTATCAGGAGTCAAATATCATAAAGAAAAGCATAAGAGTAGTGAAATGAATGGATGAATTCAAGACAAACATATGCAATGCATTAATGAAAACAGAGTTTAACATCAACAGATAATTGTTTGACAGCAAAAAGAAATTACAACTTTGAAAGTTCAAAAAGAAGCAAAGGTCTTTCAGCTTGAGCTTCGTCACTTCAGGTGGAGAACCCTTTAACGGAAGATCTTCATCTCGCCGTCTGGCATGAATTCCAGCACCCCAATGTCGATCAGATCTTGAATCTTGTTCTTCAAGGCCCAACAGTCGTTGGTGCCGTGTCCCGGGCTGTAGGAGTGGTAAACACAGAATGCGTCGGGATTAAAGTGAGGAGAGGAGATATTGAGCTTCTGAGGAGGGTCCTTTACGGTGAGTAAATTGACCTCCAACAGGCGCTTCAGTATGAAGAATGATGGTATTTCAGTCTCCGTAAACTCTCTTCCCGACTTTTCTTGTTTACGCCGATTGCCCCGTTGACGCTGGCGAGGTTGTTGATGGGATTGTGACCCTGAAGCAAGCAAAGGAGCTTTCCCTTTGTCTTCTTGAGTTGATGGAGGCTGAGCGGTGACTTTCTCTTCTACCTCAGATGTTTGCCCCAGTTGGTTGTTTGGAAGCAGTTGGCGGACAAGAACTCTGAGTTCCTCTTGTCTCTGAGATAGGTCTTGGATGAGAGCCATCTGGCCCACCAACTGTCCCATCATTTGAGTCCTTAGTGTTGTCAGATCAAACTGCAGCTCCGCAATCTGATCACTCCTGGCATTGTTGGAATTCCCCAAGCCCTTGGTGAGGAGAGCTTTCATCTCTTCTTGCCCCAGAGACAAGTTCAGGAACATCTCCTGCAGCTGAGCAGTCTGGTCTTGGATGTCTTTGACAGACCTTTCTAGAGCCATCTCTTGCTGAAATAAACAGCAGGAGAGTAAGGAAACCTGAAAAAGGAAAGATTGTCAAAATGCAATGCATGATATGTGGATGCATGCTTTCAAGGATCTCTTGGGGTAAACACAAGAAAATGTTAGAAGTTGAACTTTGCTCTTGGATTGGAGATCTCTGCACCGGTGGACGTCCTTCCACGAGAATCAAGCTCACCATGTCGAGTGGGTCATAGCCACTGATTCAAGTTGTTGCACTTGATCTTTGATTGGAGAACTTTGTGTCGGTGGATGTCCTTCCACGAGAATCAAGCTCACCATGTCGAGTGGGTCATAGCCACTGATTCAAGTTGTTGCACTTGATCTTTGATTGGAGAACTTTGTGTCGGTGGATGTCCTTCCACGAGAATCAAGCTCACCATGTCGAGTGGGTCATAGCCACTGATTCAAGTTGTTGTACTTGAAATTTGATGGTATTGGTTAGAGGAGAAACCTCTTTCCCCTTGGTAGACGTCTGGTTCAACGTAACCCTGCATCAACAGAACCCTCGAGATCCTTGAAATGGTTATTGAAAATGCTATGGGTATGATGTCATGATGTTATGTCCATGTATGCGAAAAGCAGGCAAGTGTATATACAGGCAAACATATTCACACAAAGCACACAAGGCCTTAGGTTTAGGCTTGCATGAGGTTCAGGTACTACCCTCTTTCAGTTTGTTGGTTAAAACCTGTCTTATCAAAAGTAACCGGGTTCTAGAGGATCTCATATCATTGGCTACCCTCAATCGGTCATAACTCCAGCATCGCAACCTTTTCTCGCGGCCAGAACCATCTCGAGAGTTTAGCCTCAATGAGTGTAGCATACTGCTACTGTTCTAATGGCCAAGTTGGTCAATTAGGGTTCTAAGGTCGGTTGGTGCTTAATGACTCCTTGGAAGACCTATATTCTCCCCGTTGCAACACAAGGGATATAGGTACAGACTAAGATGCCACACCAACGTAGCCACTGCTTCACCCATGTCGGTCTACGCCAGACAGGTCCCTCACAGATTATGCTACCTAAAAAGGGTTTCCCCAGATCCGGGTTAGGATCTATAAAACTCCGATACAAAGCCCGCAAATGTAAAGCAAACAAAGCAATCAATTGAAAGTAAAGGTGATCTAAACCCTAAGGTAACCCCACTTTTAGAATGACTCCCCAGCAGAGTCGCCAGTTCTGTGATACGGTGGGAGAACTGACTAGTGTTTTGCGTTCGTATTCACACTTGTGCGGTTGAGAAAGAGTCGCCACCGACTTTTTATTTTATCCTAAAGGAAAGGTTTAAAAAAGCACAGCAAAAACCTTTTGAGATATTTCGTGGGTTCGGGGGGTAGATTATGAAAAGGGAAGGTATTAGCACCCTTTTCATCCATGGTTATCCATGGGCTCTTAGTTACTTGGTTTTTTTAGATCACTTGCCTTGTTTTTTCGATTGCCTGAAAATGGTGTGTGTGTGGGTGCTTTTTGAAAATATTTTGGAAGAAGATGCCTTGTCTTAGGCAACTAATGTATTTGACTCGTGATTGAGTGTTTTACAAAAGTGTGGATCTTTTCGAAAAGATGTTTCAAATGTTTTTTTTGAGAGTTTGTATGAAAGTGTTGTGGATTGTGGTTTTTGAAAAGAAGGCAAGTGTTTTTGCAAATTGATCTCAAGTAACTAAGAGTTTTGTCTATCCTATTGTACTCAAAGGTTTTTGTTATGTTTTAACCCCTTTTAACAATTTTGTTCTACCATTGAAATTGGTGGACAATCTTGCGTTTAGGAAGTTTATTCGGGACGGGCGCGGGTCATCGTATGGACCATGAATGCAATGGTGCCAAGTGTCTTTGGCAATTTGCTTTGAAGGGACTATGATCATTCCGTTTAGGCAACACTTTGAGACTTATGATCATTTGATTTTGTTTTGCCAAAGATACTCGACGTGCAAGCATGGCCCATTTTGGAAAGCAACATGTGGGATTACCCTAGGGGGTGCAAGTGTGATTGTGTATTGATTACATGTATTTGTCTTGTATTAGGTTATCTAGCGTTTGATTTTATGTACATACAAACCCTAGGTCTAACCATGGTATAATTGAAAAACTGTAAATTGCGGAAATGTAAAATCTACGCTATTACAAAATAGTATCAGGGAGTGGGGGTACAAGTGTATGAATGGGGATGAGACTTATAGTATCCAATAAGTTACAACCAAATCGAATGTGCGATTAAATGTAAATATCGAATATACAAATATAAGATAAACAAATGTATAGGAGCAATATGAATGGATTGTGTAAGTGTAAGTGTATATGTATATGAGTATGTGTAGTCATTTACAAGTGCGATACTGTGAAATTGAAGCGTATTAGGTATTTGACCTAAATATGTGTTTTAAGGAATCTTTGCTTTGTATGCTTTTAATATGTATGAAAGAAAAAAGTTTTAACTTAAATGCTCAAGTTTTAATTAAATTGTGAAATGTTGTTTTGAGAAAAGAAAATATTATGTATAAAAAGTATATTTTCATGTGTTATGTACAAAATGTTTTAAGATTAAAAGAATGGAAAAAATTTTCAATTTTAATTACATGGCATAAGAATGTATTTTTATTATTATATACAAAAAGTATTAAATGTCCAAAATTAAATTATGTATGTTTAAAAAAGGTATTTTTAAATTGTTATGTACAAAAGTATATTAATTAAAAGAATAAAAAGAAGTATTTTCAATTTTTAATTATATGATAAAAATGTATGACATGTACCAATTATATTTAAATTAAAAAAATATGTACAAGGTATATTTCAAGAAATCAAATTATACAAAAAAGTTTATTTATTTATTATGTGCAAAATGTATTTTAATTAAAAGAATAGAAAGATATTTTCAATTTTTAATATATAAGGTAGAAAAAATATATTTTAATTAAGTTATGTACAAATGTATTTTAATGTGTATTAAAAAAATCAAAGATTAAAAGGAGGTAATTTAAGTATTTTAGTATTAATGCATTATTATGACAAATGTATTAAATTAGAAAATATAGGGTATTTATATATAAAAAGAGATTAGTGTTAAAAAAAGGTTAAGTTAGTTAATAAAAAGGAAAACAATTTGTTTTAAAAAGTTTGTTTTGTATAAGTGGGTTTAGGGCTCTTAATGGACTTTTAGAGATGTCAAAAACGGGTTAGGCCCATGGTTTGAAGCAAACGATTTAGGGTTTCAGAGTTTTGTATCATTCTGGGTTAGGGTTAGGCAATTCAGAGGCGCCGTTCGTGTGTTTCGCTCATCTTCGTCTTCCTTGTTTGCTGTCTCAGTGTTCCCTTCGCTTCGAGGCCACCAGCGCTACCCCCACATCTCATCTTCCCTCCATGGCATGAACTCAGCGTCCTCTTGATACAAGGTTTGTTTCAATGTTTATGCTCTTATCTCTTTCTTTTTACGAATTGCGTGTGTTGTTTTAATTTGAGTTTTAATCCTTAAATTTGTACTATTATGAGGTGAAGGAGAAAAAGAGAGGGAAAAGGATGTACCACCTGACTTTGGATAAGGAGGAGAGATGGGGAAGTGGCGCTCAGGAGGCCGGAACGAGCGGAGGGGGATTCGCGCGATTCTTCGCTTCTTGGTGACCCTGGTATCTTTTATCTGGTTGTTGTTTTTAGGGTTTTGATGATGATTTTTACTGAAAAATCCTACCTTGAATTTGCCCTTTTCTTCTTCTTCTTTAGCACTGTATATTTGTCGTCTTTTTTACACCCTATGAAGATAGCCTTGAGATGAACTTTTGATGGCCTCTATTGCCCTTCTGATCTATTGACTATGATTCTTTCTTCTTCTTCTTGAACACTGTTGCCTTAGATTTGTTTGACTATACTGGGATTGACGCTGTATGATTGTGATTTATTCCCCCCATGATGAACTTACAGTTCTGAGGGGCTCGTACTTGCTGCCTATGATTGATTTTGAATGCTTTTGAATGCTTGCCCAATGAAGATTGTTCTGAGGGCTTAGGTTGCCTTTGAATGTATTGTTTTCTTCTATGCCCCTGCGTTGCCTTGAACTTTTGAATGCTAGCTCTTGAATATTTGTACGCTTTAGAACATTGGCTGCCTTGGTGTTGCCTTGAATGGCCTTCTGAGATGCCTCTTCTGTATGCTCTTTTTTGCCTAATGATGAATCTAAGATTCTGAAGGACTTGGGTTCAGTTTTGATTCAGGTGAGATAGGCTTGTGCAGATTTTGAGTTTGGGGATTAATGGTTTTCTGGTTTTGGATATCAAGCCAGGTTTGAGTTTGACAGGTTGAGGCTCATGCTTCAAGTTTGAACTTAGTTTTTGGTTTAGATGTTGTTTGAGAGATTATGTTGGTTATGATGGTTAAGGCTTGGATAATGCAGGCAGCAGGTAAGCTTCAGGCTTGCTTTAGAGCTTTCAGGTCCTGGACAGGTTTTGTGCTTGGTTATGTAGGTTCTGAGTAATTTTTGAGTTTGTATGTTTATGTGGGTTTCAAAACTTGGGTTTAGGCTTGAACTTGCAAGGGTTTTATCAGTTGGCAGGTTATTGTGAGGTTTTGTTTTTACTGATGCAGGTTTGAAGCTTTGTTGTGTTTTATGGCTTTGAGGGTGAAGCTTCAGGTTTTGGCTTCAGGTTTTGAACCTGGTGTGCTTCTGGTTTTGGAGGTTTATCAGGTTGCAAGTTATGTGCTTGTTTTGTTGTGAGGCCTGTCTCCTTGAACTTGGTAGCAGGTTCACCGTTTTGTATATTTTTTTTTCTATCCTGCCTCTAGCCTAAAACCTGCATATGCTTACTTTATCTCTCTTCCCTTTACTTTATAGTACAGTTAAGAATTTTTAAATGTTTATTACTGTACTTTGTTCTGAAGGGGCCCTTTGGGAAATGATGATTTAGAGATCTTGCTTGCATAACACATTTTTCTCTGCATCTTTATCCAGCTTTGACAGCTTGCTGCACTTTATCTTTTCTTTGATATCTTTTCCAAATCCTTTTTGACAGCTTTGGCACTTTGTGATATCTTCCATATCTTTCTTTGACAGCTTGGGTAGATTTTGTATTTTGACAGTAAATTGCCTTTTTGCTTTTGATAGAAAGTGGAATTGGATTTTTCAGTTTGACTTGGATTTGAACTATGCAGTTTGAACTTTGGATTTTATGCATTTGACATTTGCATTTATGAATAAAATGAAATTCTTCCCTCTTTGTGAACCGGGAGAAATCCCGTGATTTGCAGAGAGGGTCAACTGATCCCAGTCAGTGGCCTCTAATGATGAGCAAATTTTATCAGTCTTTTTTAATTCAACTGCTTTCTGACCTTTTCTCTTTTCTTTTTGCAGATGGATAATGGAGCACCGGAGCGAAGTGAAGAATGAAGAATATTAGAAATAGGATAGTTTTTTATTTTATTTAATATTTAAATTAATGTAAATTATTGTTTGTAATTTAAATTATAAACAACAATTTGTACAAATAATTCAAATATCAATAAAATCTTTATTACCCAATTAATTCTAATTTTCTTTCTTTATTGTTTATTTATTTATTTAAAACTCTTTGAATTAAAACAATTGAAAAATAAATTTCAATCATTCAATTTTAGAATAATAAATAACTTAAATAAAAACAATATTGATCAATTAAACCTGTCTCTTCCAATATCCAAAGCAAAGCAGCAGTCAACCAAAATAAACTGATCAAGCGCATTCCTTCTTCACTGATTTGCCATAAACACTGTGAATCCAATACTGCATACTGTATTTGACTGGCTCAAAGAAAACAACATGAATTCAAACCACTGTCTCTTTTACTGATTAAATCAAAATAACGCTAATTCAATCCGAATCTCGGAATAACTTGCAAAGTGCTGTGGAATTTTAATTTTGCTGAGAATATGCCCGTAAAACCTTAATTCCTGATTAAATGCCAAATAACATTCGCCTGATCAAAATTGAGCCAAAATAAACCAAAACCCTAAGCCAACTGTATGAAACAATCCAGAGCTCTGAAAATAAGTAAAAACCCTAATTTTGCTTGACTGTCAAGAAAAGTCCGTTTGTCCGATTCTTGAGCCAGTTTGAAAAGTCAGGAAAGGCTTGAAGTTGAGATTTCTTGTGAAAAAACGCGAGGGCAAATTTTGGGGTACAACAGCGGTCCAGGAAAAAATTAGGGATCAAAGCGTACGACTATGTCTCTTCATCTCGTCACTGGCCTACCAGAAAAAGACTTGTCATTTTGACCGAAAGATACCAAGCACCTCATAGGTGGGGATAATACTCGATCCACAGGGCCTCCGCAGGCACCTTCTCCCGCAGAAACAGGGGAAAAAAAGTCTCGATGCAAGCCATCGTCATATCCTTAGCACGCATCCCAGTAACATTCACTCCCCGCAGAGTAAGACAGTAAAGATAGCTCTCCCTAACTGAGGCTTGCAACTGTGAATGAGTCAGTAATATTCTCCCCAAGCAAAGTTTATCTACCAGCAACACTGAAAAGGCTTAATATCCCCGAAAATCTTAATATTCCCCAGTGGAGTATAAGAATATTCCCCGACAGAATACAAGATATCCCAAGTGGAGTTAAAATTTCCCAGCGCAGTCTGAAAAAGCTTCCCCAATGGAGTTGAAGAATCATCCCCAGTAGACTCCGGAAGTTCGTCCCCGGTGGAGTATAAAAATAAATATCCCCAACCGAGTTCAAAGGAAGATTGTCCCCAGCAAAGCTCAAAGGATTATCCCCATTAGAGCCTAAAAGGTTATCCCCAGTGAAGTCGCAACTGAAAGATCATCCCCAACGGAGTTCTTTCCTTTCACAAACAGGAATTCAATCCCCAACAGGATTCAGTATCACCAGCAACGGTAATTCTTCCCCAACGGAATTTATTAGTGGAATCCTCAGCAAAGCATCTCTTACCCATAGAGTAATGTCCTCATCAGTATATTCCCCAACGGAGTTATCCTCTCGTGCAGATCTATTCTCACAATCATCTTCGTTCGTCATCCCCAGTGGAAGCGAAGAATTCAACTCTTTTCTCCAGCAGCTATCCGGGATTTATTTTCCCCAGCTAAAACATTACATTTCCATACATGATGACACATACATATACGCATCATACAATACAATGTCATTTATTTTGAGAACATAATTGCTTGATATATATCATGCATTGCATACGACTGAACTTTACTTTTCAGGAAAGATACAGTTAAAGTTCTCATCCATGTCCAAGACCTGACCGGTTCTTAAATCTCAACTAAATTATTCTCGGTTGAATTACAGATAAGGTTCTCAATCTCGACAATTTCCTCCGTCAAAGTGTGGATGAGTTCTAAAATCTCAACAGAATTATCCTCCATTGAAGACCAGACAGTCCTAGATCTTGATGAAGATGTTTCCCTCAGTCGAACACCTGAACGGTTCTTAATTCTCAACTGAATTATTCTCGGTTGAATTACAGATAAGGTTCTCAATCTATACAATTTCCTCCGTCGTAGTGTGGACAAGTTCTAAAATCTCAACAGAATTATACTCCGTTGAAGACCATACAATCCTAGATCTTGATGAAGATGTTTCCCTCAGTCGAAGACCTGGCCGGTTCTTAAATCTCAACTGAATTATTCTAGGTTGAATTACAGACAAGGTTCTCAATCTCGACAATTTTCCTCCGTCGAAGTGTGGACGAGTTCTAAAATATCAACAGAATTATCCTCCGTTGAAGACCAGACAGTCCTAGATCTTGATGAAGATGTTTCCCTCAGTCAAAGACCTGACCGGTTCTTAAATCTCTACTGAATTATTCTCGGTTGAATTACAGATAAGGTTCTCAATCTCGACAATTTCCTCCATCAAAGTGTGGACAAGTTCTAAAATCTTAACAGAATTATACTCCATTGAAGACCAGACAGTCCTAGATCTTGATGAAGATGTTTCCCTCAGTCGAAGACCTGACCGGTTCTTAATCTCAACTGAATTATCCTCGGTTGAATTACAGATAAGGTTCTCAATCTCGACAATTTCCTCCGTCGTAGTGTGGACAAGTTATAAAATTTCAACAGAATTATACTCCATTGAAGACCAGACAGTCCTAGATCTTGATGAAGATGTTTCCCTCAGTCGAAGACCTGACCGGTTCTTAATCTCAACTGAATTATCCTTGGTTGAATTACAGATAAGGTTCTGAATCTCGACAATTTCCTCTGTCGTAGTGTGGATAAGTTCTAAAATCTCAACAGAATTATCCTCCGTTGAAGACCAGACAATCCTAGATCTTGATGAAGATGTTTCCCTCAGTCGAAGACCTGACCGGTTCTGAATCTCAACTTAATTATCCTAGGTTGAATTACAGATAAGGTTCTAAATCTCGACAATTTCCTCCGTTGTAGTGTGGACAAGTTCTAAAATCTCAACAGAAATATACTCCGTTGAAGACCAGACAGTCCTAGATCTTGATGAAGATGTTTCCCTCAGTCGAAGACCTGATCGTTTCTTAATCTCAACTGAATTATCCTCGGTTTAATTACAGATAAGGTTCTCAATCTCGACAATTTTCTCCGTCGTAAGTTGGACAAGTTCTAAAATCTCAACAGAATTATACTCTGTTGAAGACCAGATAGTCCTAGATCTTGATGAAGATGTTTCCATCAATCGAAGACCTGACCGGTTCTTAATCTCAACTGAATTATCCTCGGTTGAATTACAGATAAGGTTCTCAATCTCGACAATTTCCTCCGTCGTAGTATGGACAAGTTCTAAAATCTCAACAGAATTATACTCCGTTGAAGACCAGACAGTCCTAGATCTTGATGAAGATGTTTCCCTCAGTCGAAGAGCTGATTGTTTCTTAATCTCAACTGCATTATCCTCGGTTGAATTACAGATAAGGTTCTCAATCTCGACAATTTCCTCCGTCGTAGTGTGGACAAGTTCTAAAATCTCAACAGAATTATACTCCATTGAAGACCAGACAGTCCTAGATCTTGATGATGTTTCCCTCAGTCGAAGACCTGACCGGTTCTTAATCTCAACTGAATTATCCTCAGTTTAATTACAGATAAGGTTCTCAATCTCGACAATTTTCTCCGTCATAGTGTGGACAAGTTCCAAAATCTCAACAGAATTATACTTCGTTGAATACCAAACAGTCCTAGATCTTGATGAATATGTTTCCCTCAGTAAAAGACCTGACCGGTTCTTAATCTCAACTGAATTATCCTTGGTTGAATTACAGATAAGGCTCTCAATCTCGACAATTTCCTCCGCCGTAGTGTGGACAAGTTCTAAAATCTCAACAGAATTATACTCCGTTGAAGACCAGACAATCCTAGATCTTGATGAAGATGTTTCCCTCAGTCGAAGACTTGACCGGTTCTTAAATATCAACTGAATTATTCTCGGTTGAATTACAGATAAGGTTCTCAATCTTGACAATTTTCCTCCGTCGAAGTGTGGACGTGTTCTAAAATCTTAACAGAATTATCCTCCGTTGAAGACTAGACAGTCCTAGATCTTGATGAAGATGTTTCCCCCCAGTTGAATTATGGACAAGTTCTTAAAACTCAACAGAGATGTTCTCTCAGTTGAAGTACAGGCAAGTTCCTAAATCTCAACAACGATCAGGCTTCCCCAGCGGAATCTTCTACAACAACAGGTATGCAAGCTCTCGCTAAGGAATCTCTTATGTGATAGACACTCCTGCAGATGGCATCTTTAAGCCCATACTCCTGCCAGAAACCTCCAAATGGAATCTTTAAGCCCATTCCCGACATCACAAGGCTGATACCACTTCATGCGAGTGCAAATTTCTGGGCACTCTAGTGTTCAATCATCTTCCACCTTCGGATCACGAAAGGCACAAAAGCCAATCTACATCCTCAGGTTTAAGAAGATTGAACAGGGGCAGCTGTTGTTCCCCAAAATTTTCCCTCTCATATCTCTCAAAACATTGCAAGGAAAATCTCCAAGTGGCTCAACATTGCTCAAGAGTTGGACAATCAAGCTATCTCCTAAGGCAGTCAACCCCAAATTAGGGTTTTGTGTTTCATCAAGATCCTTGAGTCCAAATGACCTCAAGTGCGCCCAAATGTCCTAATATGTTCTCAAGGTCATCCATGTCAAGTTTCAAGCCTTGCAGAGGAAGTTTGCTCAGTCAATTGCTCAAAGGATCCAAAAATCGACTGTGCTAGGGCAAAAGTCAACTGTGACCTATAAACAGTCAAACTTCAAGTTTTTTTGTCAACATTCTCATTTTTAAGGATATTTCAACATTTGATAAATGGTTGATCATGATTCATCAAGGATTGCTCAAAATTCATCAAGACTCAAAAGTTGCTAAATTAGGGTTTTGTAGGAAAAGTCAACTCAAATTTGACCAAGCATAACTTTCTCATACTTTATGATAAATGACCCATCCAAATCTCATTTTGAAGAGGATGGAATTTCCTACAATCCATCTTCATACCCCAAGATCAAACAATGCACTCACAAGAAATTATAAATTTGGACATTATAGGTCATTTTTGAAAGTCAACAAAAACACCTTTTTTCCAAAGCTTATAACCTGAGCATGGAATATCAAAATGAGATGAGACCAACAGGGTTTGTTAAAGGACATCTCAAGATTTCCAAAAAGTATAAGAACACCTCCAAAAGTTTAAAATTGAAGAAGTTATGCATTATTGAAGTTGGGCATTTTTGCAAAATTGCCAAAAGTCAACTATCCCCAAAACTTCAAATTTTCTCAAATGGGCCCATTCTTTTCCACTTGATTTGAGCTTTCATCATTGTCCACATGTCCTAGTTTCAGCCATGAGTCCATATCTTATTTTTATTATTTTATTTTATTTTTTATTGAATTATTTCATTTTAAATCAAATTAAATCAAATAAAATCATATAAAATCAAAAGTATTTATAACTCATGATTTTTTAGTTGCTTTAGGCTTTTAATACAGCTATTATGTGAATCAAATTCGCATCAAGTGCATTTGTTATAAGAAGATATGATTTAGGCCAAATTTGGAAGGTTGTAATGGTGGAATCAAATCCAATTCATGAGCATTGATATGGAGAGATTTGTACCAAGTTTCTTACCCTAATGCAATATACATTACATAAGGAAGGAAAAGGCACGAAAATAGAGGTGGGAGGCTGCAAGCATAGACAGAACAAAACTTGAAAAATATACAAAAAAGCTAGAATTCGAATTCATACTTAGAGGAAATTTCAGATGCTTAGACCGGTCCCAATCGATTCCTGGGTGATCACACAATCTACCTGAATCAAGAACAAGCATTCTCAGACCATCTAGCACGCTGTAAGTATCACGATATCTTGCTCTGTATTTGAAATCATAACTCACTATTCTTGCATCATTTGAACAAATCATTGATATATTTGTGATCTTCATAATATTTCCAAGCTTTTGGCATTAGTTAATTTTGTTTATCTGACCTGTAAAGCCAAATACCATAGCTAGGGTTTCGTGTTTTTTTGGGTGTTTCTCTTTCAGGAAAAATTGGCCATCAAGAAGGGTATGGTCATGACCGGGATGATGAGACGAGCACAACCATGCCCTTAGATTTCATTTTCTTGGCTCACAGCTGATTTTGGAGTATACATGACTTTTAGTGACAGGTTATGTCCGTGGCTATAGGTTTTACAGGGTTTTAGCCACGGACGTGAGGTAGAAGACGAAGACGTGTCACACTATCAAAGGCCAATTCAAAATGATGCGCGCATATTTTGTTCTGACCAATAAATCTTTGTTTTATTTTAATTATATTTTCTTTGTAGTATATTAACAAACAAAACCAAGTGGCCTAGTGGCAAAGAAAGCGCTCCAAATACCATCAGGACCTGGGTTCGAATCCCAGATACCCCCAATTTCCATTTATTTTTCGTCTTCAGGTGATTGTGCGCAGATCCAAGCGCGAAGCCCACCATACACCCTCAAGCATCTGATGGCCAGATGGCCATAGACCAAATCTGGTGGCCATGATCTGATAGTCCACCATGAGCATTGGTCAGCACGTGCCCACCGAATCAGGAAAAGTCAACAGGGCCATTTACATTTGGGCCATTTATTATTTTCATTTAATTACTAACCAATTAAAATTCTTCTTTTTATAAAATAAAAAAAAAACCACAAAATATTTTCTTTATCAAATTAAATTCTAACTTTTATTTTTGTTAATAAACATTAATTAATTGATTTAGAATTTTAATTAGAATAACTTTCACATTTTTGTAAATAATTAAAATTCAATTAGATTTAATTAGGTTTTTTTACTAACATTAATTAATTTTATTTTCTTTCTTTAAATACGAAAAAACCCAAAAATAATTTATTTAATTAATTAATTAATTAATTTGATTTAGTAATTAACTTATGTTGATTTCTTTCTTAATTCAAAAATAACAAAAAAATCTTTTCTTTAACAAAAAGGGTCAAAACCCTAACTCGCACTCGATTTAATTTTCTCCACGCGATTTATTTATTTATCCAATATTGTACTTGCTCCCGGATTGTAATAGCTTAATAGGACCTTTTATTATTTTTATTGCTTTATTTATTTTTAAAGGGTTTGTCTTTGGCGATGTAAATACCCGACGTCTTGTAATTTAAATTCCGCATTTTATTTCCCGCAAATTATAACTGTTAGATGTTTGCCAATAGGAATGCATGACAAGACTGAATGTTTTAACCTAAAATCAACTTAGATCACCCTTAACATGTACAAAGATAAAAATAACTGAAAACAACAGACTCGCACATGCGCACTCTTAGGGTACATCCCACTTGGTTGCCTTCATACGTGGTCATTGAGTATAGGTCACTTTAGAGGTCGTCCTCTTGTCTAAAGATCATAGTCGCCCCGAAACGGTTGCCTCAGATATGATCTCCTCAAACAAATGATCTAAGACATTAGGGTTACCGCTAAGGCGTCCTAACATTGCTTTAGTGACCGCAAGTCCCACATTCGAATTGACCCTTAAACTCCAACAATGGTGCTACCTACTCGTCAATAGTAGGATAGCATTATCTAAAGGAAATTAGCATAAAATGATTCCTTTTTCGAGTAGGTAGATGGTTCTTAAGTACTTGCTCTTTCAAAAAACAAAATCTTTTTCACACTTACACTTTTCAAACAAAGTTTTCAAAAAAACACTTCATACGCTCTTGAGGACAGAAGCAAGAGTTAAATCAAAGTTTCAAAACAAAAACTTTTTCAAACCCACAAGCACAAAGAAAGCAATTTTGAAAACAATATGAGCAAGTACCTAAGAGCCCGTGGATAACCACAGATAGAAAGGGTGCTAACACCTTCCCTTTCTATAATCTACCCCCCGAACCTGAGAAATATCTCGAAAAAGGAATTTTTCTGTGCTTTTTTCCTTTCCTTGTTGGATAAAATAAAAGTTGGTGGCGACTCTTGCTTACCGCTACATTTTGCGAAACAAAACGCAAAACGCAAACCAGCATTCCAAAAACAGTCAGTTCTTCCCACCGTATCAAAATGCCCTAGTCAATAAAGCTTGAGAAATTCAAACATCACCATTGAAGTTGTTTTGGAAGAAATGTCATGGCAAGGTTTATTTTGGTTCACCACATTTCAAAGTTAACAAGATTGATTCAAAAGTACAATGGGTTGATTGAAGAAGTTATCATTGTTGGACAAGGCCTTGTTCCCATTGGTCACCAGTGAATATTTCTATCAATTATCAAGATATGGAAGTGGTTTTTATTGCTATGAGTTCTCATTATCATCCTCAACAACTTTTATCTACAAAGCCAAAGTGTTGGTACAAGAAGGTTGTTTAAAATTGTCAAAGTTCCTCAAAGCATTTTCATGATCTAGGAGCTAGGGTTTTGAACTTCAAAGAAGTATATCTTGCTCATCTTTTGGTATTTTTGTGTGAATCCAAAAACATACTTCTCTTAAATGGGTTATTAAAAAATAACTTCAAAAGTTTCAAGGATTTTTCGTGTGGAATAAACTTGACGATGAAGAAACATTACAAGTCTTCTAGATGAACCCCCAACTTCCCATGTGTGACTTCAAATGATCATAACTTGGTCAATTTTTAACACCTTGAGCCCACTCTTTTTCCATAATGATCTTTAGGATGTGAACTTTATTCCTTCTTTTATGTGAAAAGTGAGAAAATGGATGGAGGATGCCTTAAGGATACAAAAGATTATAGGTCATTCCATGATTTTTTGCCAACTCCAACAATTCATAACTCTCTCAATTTTTGGAGATTTTGAATGGTTCAAGTTTAAAAATGTCATTCAAAAGGTCTATTTCATGCCATATTTTTTGATCAAGAGAAAATTCCAAGAGGAAGGCCATGTTTGGATGCAAAACATTATAGGTCACTTTTGAAGAAAAACTTTGACTCATTGCAACTTTCAGCTCAAACATCCATTTTATTCTATTATTTTTCCATTGAAAAGCTTGTAATCTCATCTTTCTAAAGCATCAACAACCATGCTATAAGACCCCTTAAGCTAAGAATGCCATTTTTTCAAATGTGGTAAGTTGGAGTTGAGGTTTCTCCAAAAGTCAGAATTTGAAATCCTTAATTTGGCTTCGAAACACAAAATTGTTTCACCTTTTTGCTTCTAAACATGTTTAGTGAACTTCCAGAAGCGATTAGCATTAGAAAACGCAAGGTTTGGATGAGTTTTGATTAAAATAGAAGTCACACTTTTCTTGTTTGCAACTTCACACGACTTCCCTCCAAACTTCATCATTTCACACGCTTGGACGTTCCATCAGCTTCCCTATAAATAGAGGGTCATTCCCCATTCATTTCCTTAAGCTTTGAGAGCCAAAAACACCCTGCCAAAACCTCACACGAACCCATCTTTTTTTAAATCAGTTTTTGAGATTTAAGCTTCTTTCTCCGAAATTCTTTGCACATTCATCATCCTTAAGCATCATACAAACTCTCCATCACTTAAACCAAGCAAAACGAGCCATAATTCAAGATACAAAAGTTCAGTTTCATAGCTTCTTTATTGAACTTCGAAAAGGTAGAATTCTCCACCATTTGGATCCAAATAAAGCACCAACCTATTCTACTCCTTCTCATGATTGTTATGCTTCTTACAATTTTTAAATCCATTGAGAACTGAGAGAGAAATCTCAAATTGAAGGTGCTCGCTATTTTGAGTTTATAATTCATATCTCTTTGCATACCTTATATAAATTTGGCGCGATGGTGATGTTAGGATCGTCTTGATGAGACGAATCCAATGATACCAGTCTGGGATCCTAATTTTTCCATTTGAAGGATCTCACAAAATCTCCATTGCAGGGCGTATGGAGGTTGAAGATGATTATATGTCTCGTCTCAGCCAATGATAGCGTGCCAAACGTTTTAATTTCATTGGTTGCCTTTTCTGATCCCATGCGTATCTCACTAAGGTCCATATCAAGCACAGCGCGTCTGGTCCATTGGATCAGCTTACTAACGCGTTTTGACTATGATCTGATGGCCCACATCCTTTTTGTTTTATTTTATTTTCTGATTTTTATATTTTAATTGATTTAACTTTCAAAAATTCATAACTCTTTTATTTTTTATCCAAAAATTATGAAAAAAATTCACAAAAATACTTTGAATTATTTCTGATCTCATGACTATTTTTTCATATTTGTATTTTGACATTTGTTATTTTTTTTAATATTTTTTGCATTATTTTCTTTCTTGTAATTACTTTAAAAATACTTTCTGACATTTTTTTTAATTCTAAAAAAATTCATAAATATCATTTTACATATTTCTGACTTTTTGAAAATTTTATGGAATTTTATATTGATGTTCACTATTTCTTGATCTATTTTCTATTTGTTTGAGAAATTTTAATTAGTTTAAAAATAGTTTGACTTTAAAAAATTACCAAAAAATTTATTAAAATATTTGAGTCTATTTCTGATTTTTCTATGACCTTATTTCTTTTTTATGAATCAATTTGAATATAATTGAAATTTTTTTCCTTTATTTTCATTTTTATTTATTTTTAAACCCTTTTCAACATATATATATATATATATATATATATATATATATATATATATATATATATATATATATATATATATATATATATATATATATATATATATATATTAAATGTAATATTATTTTGTGATTATTTTCTGGCTGATCTTGAGTTGAGTTTTTGACCATGAACTTTGTTAACATCATTGGATCCATGGTGTTGAGGCTAACTCCATAAAAATGGATGAATGATTTTAATAATAGTTTGATTAAATTTTAATTCAAATATGGTTTATATATTCTTTCCCACCCTTCTTCATCTCATCCCTTTCTTATTGCACTAAGTTTTATTGGAGCATGATCTCTATATCATGTTTCAAAATAAATTGTGCATAGATTGCTATTGACCAACCTCAAAATAGGTGCGACTTTTATATAAGTCTACTTACGATTGCTTAACATAGCGCTAAATTTTGTCCCGATTAGATAAAATGATCATTCATAGCCCAAACTTATAATTGCAAGCCCAAGATGTTAATTTGAACCCTTTGATCCAATAACCTTGAGATTAATTTTGTAGAGGCTTTGGTTCTACCAATCTTCTGATGGATCTTCATCAATTTTGGTCAACACGGATCACTTAAACATCATTGATCATTATATGTTACATTGAGGATTCTTAAATGGATGATATACTTGGCATAAAGCAAATGCAATTCATTATGTAGAGGCTTTGGTTCTACCAATCCTCTAATGAATTCCAAGTGCAAGATTCAAGATGGTCATCCAACTAACCACTAATTATTGATAATTGATTTTAATTTATGCTTTTATTTTATGCTTTATTTTATGCTCTTTACTTTATGCACCATTTACTTTAGCATTTACATTTCATGCTATTTTTCATCTTTGCGCACTTGAGCCCCTTTATATTCTTGTCATTTTTATTTTTCTAACTTGAGCTTTTCTTTTCTTTCTTAAGATACTTAATAATCAACATGAACCATAAAAAACTTTAATGATACTTGGACTACTTGGTTACTATCCTTGGCATTATGGTGTATTGGACTTCTTGGACTTAGGATTAAAAACCTTGGCCTATGTTGGAGACCTTGTGACCTTAATTGATATTTTGTCTGGAGTTCTTGAGGTTTACCTCAAGACATTGGGTTGTTTGTTTGTTTTGTGTACAAGTTATTCTGATTACATACTTTGTTTGTAATCTGGAATCCACCCATATACATCTGTTACTTTGCCCAATTTTTGCTAAGACTTAATACACTTGATGTTTGTTTCCCTCAAGAGGTCTAGTATCTTTGATTTATTGGTTTCAATCCAGAGAATGAGAATTCTATCTTGACTCATAATGTCAAGTATTGGCTTCTTGTTGGTTAGATGGTTCTTCTCCCTAACTTTTACCTCATGCTTTAGGATAGTCTCTTCTTCTCCTCCCATCTTCTTTAATTTCAAAAATCTTCTCTCTCCTTTGGAAAACTCTTCTTGTTTTTTAAACTTGAACTACTTTCATAATAAACTTGGACCTAGGTCCACGCATTTTCAAAACCTTTTCATAAATAAACTTCAATTAATTTAATAATACCTTGACATTTTTTATGAGAAAACTAAAAGTCAATCAATCTCATTTCAAACCATTTTGTCACTTTGGCTTTTTATTTTAAAACCTTTCTCAAAAGATTAGACTCTTGTCAATCCTTATAGTGATGCAAAAAACTATACTTCTACAATATGTAGTGAAGTGATATATTTTCCACTTGGGTGTTGAGTTAGGCATTGTTGATTTTGAAACCCAAGTAATATCCTCCACTTTGAGATGATGCAAATTCTCCTTTCTCATAATTGTGGGTAGTAAGTATGTTTTCCACACGAACAATGACGATGATGTCTTATCTCATAAAATTAACCAACACACTTGTGTTTTAGAATTTTTAAAGGTGAACTACGTGTACCATGATCCCCTATTGCACGAAAGGTGGTACATAGGCACTAAAGGTTCGCAACCCCGGCGGGTGCAAAAATCATAAAAAATACTTCTTTTCTCACCTCCACCATCTATTTTTTTATACAACATTTTATAGCCAAAATATACAGATTTTACAAAGAGGTTCATGAAGAGTATCGTAGATGTTTAGGATTCTAATACCTTCCCTTTGCATAACCAACCCCCTTACCTAGAATCTTCCTCCCTCTTTTTGGGTTATTCGCTCTTTTCTCATTCCTTTGGAAATAATAAGGCGCGGTGGCGATTTTTATTTTGATATGTATAAGTCTAGTCAATCTAATGGCTTAGTCTTAAACATTTCTACCACTACAGAAAAAATGGTGACTTCACTGGAGAAAGATTGACCTCTTGCTGGTCCATCCATAAGTGGGTTAAACCTATATTTGTCTATATCTGTATATGTGCTATTGTTGTTTATGTGTTATATTATTTGTTGTATATATGTTTTCCTGGACTTTCCTGGTTTTCAGGGTACTTGGTGATTACTTATAAGTCCTCTACCTGGACTTCGACAAACTTTAAGATAGGACGGGTGGTATAGTCATGTTAACTTTGAGGTAGTAATCCCAAAAAAGGAGGCATGAGATCCCCCACTCAGTAGAGGCCTCTTTGACTACAACCCTATGACAACTAGGGTACCCTTTGGAAGATAAACCCTTAGATGAACAACTCTAACAATTGATCATCCATGACATGGGAAAAGATGACCAAGAGTTGTTGAATAAGATCATCCGGTCTTGGAATACGGTTAATAAAAGAAGGTTAAAAGGAAGAATGTTGTGGAAAAAGAACCTTATACTCGATAGGTTTTGGATAGGGTACGAGTTTCTATGTTACCGTTTAACGTAGATCCTGAGTACAAGCCAGAGGTCCCAAATTCTCCGCCTATGTCCTTAGAAGAAATAGATGATTTGAAGAATGCTTTGAAACAAGCTCAAAGGGAGAAGGAAGAATTGGAGCTTAACCTCCATAATTTAACTAAAGAGAAAAGACAAATGCAACACATACTTGAATCAAAAGACCAACATATTATGAGAAATCATGAGGTAGTTGAGAATGAGAGTCTTAAGCGAAAGCGTTCAAGAGAAGGATTGTTAAGTGCCTATTTCAACTTGGATTCCAACCTGTTGTACCCTAAAATTTTCCCTCCCATATTTCTCAAGACATGTCAAGAATAATCTCCAAGTGACTCAAGTTGGCTCAAGGGTTGTACAGTCAAATCACCTCCTAAGAAAGTCAAGTCAAAATTAGGGTTTTGTGTTGCATCAAGGTCCTTACATAAAAATGGCCTCGAGTTCTTCCCAATGTATTAATATGTTCTTAAGTCCATCCATGTCAAATTTCAAACCTTGCAGAGGAAGTTTGGTCAGTCAATTGCTCAAGAGACCCAAAAATCGACTGTGCTAGGGCAAAAGTCAATTGTGACCCAAATACAGTCAAACCTCAAGATTTTTTGTCAACATTCTCATTTTGAAGTATAATTCATCATTTGATAAAGGTTTGATCATGATTCATCAAGTATTTCTCAAAATTCATCAAGATTCAAAAGTTGCTAAATTAGGGTTTTATAGGAAAAGTCAACTCAACTTTGACCAAGCATAACTTTCTCATACTTTATGCGAAATGACCCATACAAAGCTCATTTTGAATAGGATGAAATTTCCTACAATCCATCTTCACACCCCAAGATCAAGAAATGCTCTCACAAAAAGTTAAAAATTTGGACATTATAGGTCATTTTTGAAAGTCAACAAAAACACCTTTTTTGCCAAAGCTTATAACTTAAGCATGGAAAATAAAAATGAGATGAGACCAAAAGGGTTGGTTAGAGGACATCTAATTGTTTCTAAAAAGTCCAAGAACACCTCCAAAAGTTCAAAATTGAGGAAGTTATACATTGTTGAAGTTGGGCATTTTTCCAAATTGGCCAAAAGTCAACTATCCTCAAAACTCCAATTTTTTACAAAAGGGCCCACTTTTTTCCACTTGATATAGTCTTGTCATGCCACACACGTGTCCCATACTTGGTTTCATGGCCATTCATTTATTTTTCTATTTTATTTAATTTTTATTGATTTAATTCATTTTAAATCAATATTAAATCAAATAAAATCTAAAAATTGATGTAAGATGATTCTTGTGATCATTACAGCTTGCAAATATCATGTGATACTCAATAAAACTCGTGCCAAGTGAAAACAAGCACAAAATCTCAGATTTGATGCAAATATGGCAACTTGATTATGGTGATCAAAAGCAAATCTTGATTCTTCAATGCATATGGTTTAATGCCCAAGTTTTGACCTAAACACATTCTATTATATGCACACAAGAGAGGCAGACCTAAAACACGCACAAGATACTGCTGAAACGGCCAGAACAACTTTGGAAAAAAGCTTGGAAACTTGAATTCTGAAAACCATCTTGGAGCTCGATACAAAGCAAAAGCTTGACGTAGCTCTCTTCCCTGCCATCCCCTGAAGCGATACCAATCAAAACCAAGCCTTCTCATTACCTAAATTGCACAGTAAGTCATCACAAACCAAGCTCTGAACATGGCATCGTGAAATCATTTTCTTGCATCCTCTTGCCAATTTTCTTGTACATTTATACTCACCATTGAATTTCCAACGATTCTGTAATATTTAATTTTATTTTTATGGCTTATAACCCCGTATCCAGAACTAGGGTTCTTGTTCTTGATTTTTAGGCATTTTTTATGCAAGATAAATTGAGCCAAATAATGGTTACAGGGATGACTAGGAGGAAGAGGCGAGTGCATTGGTACTTTTAGGTTTCGTTTACATGGCCTGGAGAAGATTTTTGAGATATCCTACGAAACTTCCCGCGGATAAAAATCCACAGGTAAATAACCAGGGTTATTTGAAGAAGACGATAGCGTGTCCCTTTTCTATTGGTCCATTCAAATCAGTGGCGCTCTTTTTTATTATTTCAGGCTTAGTATGTTGTTTCATATATTATATTTGTTTCTTATTCCACTAACAAAGATGCAGCGTAGATGAGTTGGTGAGCGTGCTATTGCAAAGCCCATTGGGACCTGGGTTTGAATCCCAGGTCCCCCAAAACACTTTATTTGTTTTTTCTTCAAGTATTCATGTGCAATTCTCAAAGGATGGTCCATCATGCACCTCAAGAGATCCACTTGCCAGATGGATTTCAGATCAGATCCAGGGGCCTAGATTGCGCGCTCATCATATTCCCTGGTCAACAAGCATGCATTGAATCACAAAAGTCCAACAAGGCTGGACGTTCTGGGCCTAGGAATTGCCATTCAAACACCCTTTTAAGGCCCACACCCCCCTGAGTTTGTTCTTTATTTTATTTTCTTTTCATTATTTTTTCTATTTTATTATTATTATTATCTTAATTAATTAAGTAATTAACTTTTATTTCATAAAAAATCAGAAAATAAAAAAATAATATTTTTATTAATTCCATTAATTTTATTATTTTATTTTTGTAAATAAATAAATAATTAATTTATTTAGTTTAAATAGGTTTAATAATAACATATTTTGCAATAAATTAAAATTAATTTAGAATTAAGTTTTTGATATTTTTAACCATTCTTATTTTATTGCCTTAATTAAAATAAAACCAAAAATCTTTTCATTTAATTAATTAATTCAATTATTAATTTAGACTAATTTTTAATTCAAAAAATAACCAAAATATGCTTTATTCAATAAAAGGGTCAAAACCCTAAGACACTCCGATTTAATTTTCTCGCGCGCGTATTATTTTTTGATCCATATTTCAATATTGTAACTGCTTCGGGAATGTAATAGTTTTTAACTTAGGATTTTATTTATTTATTTATCGCTTTTATTTACTTTTCGCAATTTAATTTTAAAGGGTTTGTCTTTGGCGATGTAAATACCCGACGCCTTGTAATAGCTTAGATTTATTTTCCGCAATTTAATTTCCGCAACCATTAACTGTTAGATGTTTGAATAATAGGCAATGCATGACAAGATCAAATTTTTAACTTAAAATCAACAGTAGCTCACCATAACATGTACAAAGATAATATAACTGAAAAACAATACACTCGCACATGCCACTCTTAGGGTACACCTCACTTGGTTGCCTCGAACGTGATCATTGAGTATAGGAAGTTTTAGAGGTCGCCCTCTTGTCCAAAGATCATAGTCGCCTCGAAACGGTTGCCTCGAAAAAATGATCTAGGAAATTAGGGTTACCGCTAATGCGTCCTAACATTGCTTTAGTGACCACACGTCCCTTAATCGAATTGACCCGAAAACTCCAACAACGATGCTACCTACTCCTCAATAGTGGGATAGAATTGTCTAAAGGATATTTGCACAGTCTAATTCCCTTTTGAGTAGGTAGATGTTCTTAAGTACTTGCTCCTTTTAAAACAAAATAAAAACTTTTCGCACTTACACCCCCTTTCAAACAAAAAAAACTCTTTTCAAACCCACAAACACAAAGAAAATCAAACTTTTGAAAACATTTTGAGCAAGTACCTAAGAGCCCTTGGATAACCGCGGATAGAAAGGGTGCTAACACCTTCCCTTTCTATAATCTACCTCCCGAACCCGAGAAATATCTCAAAAAGGAATTTTTTTGTGCTTTTGTCCTTTCCTTGTTGGATAAAATAAAAGACGGTGGCGACTCTTGCTTACCGCGACATTTTGCAAAAACAAACGCAAACGCGAACCAACATTCCAAAATAGTCAGTTCTCATTCCCACCGATCACACAACCACTAACGACTGGAGGATGCTGCTAGTGAAATTGGGAGATTAAATAGATGGTATCAAAAAGCAATGCAGGATAAGAAGGTGATGCAAGAAGATCTAAGGGCTCAAATCAAAAGTTTGGCACCAACTTCTTTAGATCAAGAAGAGCAAATGAATCATCTTACCACAATACTCCAGGATAGCCAAGTATCAGAGGTAGGGGAACACCTTAAAAGGATGATGGAAGAAAGGTTACTCACCCAAAAGACTAAAGAATACGAGCAAGTATGCTTTGAGTTATAAGGCCTCTGAAAAGATTTCCTAATACAACGAAAACGCTATACGGAGATGAGGGATGAAAAGTTATACTAGGAAGAGAAGTATGTAAAGATCACCAAAGTGGGGAAAGATAATCACAAGATAATTCCTGATCTCTACCGTGAATAATGGTTTTACAAAGACAAGCATGCAAGACTCACCTTCTTATCCAACAATCTCATTGAAGACATCCCTAGGAGTTTGAGAGACGCAGAAAATGTGATGGTTCCTCTCCCAAAATATGTTGAATACTTCCTTAAGCTTTATAGGACAATGGTCGATGGTTTCAGAGAAGACATTCACAGAAGCACCTAGAAGACTTTTTCCCTTTGTTTATTTCTATCAGCAAGTTTCATTGTTTTAAAGTTTGAATATTTTTCAATATCTGAATTGTATTCTTTTAAAGATAATTAATAAAGGCATTTTGTTTTAGTATCTCACTTGTGTATTTATTTTTGGATACTCACCAATAAAAAGCAAAACCTGGAAAATATATATATCCGAGTGAATAAGACATTCACAACAAAACCTTTAGCATATTCATATGTATTCATGCATTCACAAAAATTTGCATCTCATAAACTCATAACAAAAAACTCATCACTTTTCAAAACCTTCTCCAATTAAACCATTGGTAGAAGAAAAGCGCCGCCTCTCTGACAACCATATTAGACAAGAGCCCATCAACAAAAAGTTATGGAACAAATTTAAGAGAACCAAGCGAACTTCAAGGAAGATTTAGAGCAGGTCAAGGGAAACTTAGACTCAATGAGAGGAGATATGAGTCAAGTTCTTCTATCCTTGAGGTACATCATTAAAAGACATGAGCAAATCCCTAAGGTAGCCTTCGAAGAGGTAGCCCAAACCATTGGTGCATCAAGCAGTCACCAACCAAGGAAAGAACCAGAAGCAGAACCTCAAAAGTTAACTATGGCTCAACAAGAAACAAGAAAAGTTTATACTGAAGGGTTTGTCCCACCACCACCAAAGGTAGGGGCATCTCATACCTTGCATATTCTGATTAACAACACAAACAACTATTTAGACTTGCAATATGGAGACTACAACTTAGAGGATGTCAATAAGCACCTCAAAGAATAACCCATAATCATGCTACTGAAAATACCTTGGCGACTCAACTAGTATAAAGCTCTGGAAGAAAGGTTAAAAGTTATGGAGGGTTGCGATGCTTTCGATGTAGATGCTCTTGAAATGGGTCTAGTTCCTGATGTGGTGATCCTACCAAAATTCAAAGAACCCGACTTCGTAAATTACAAGGGGATCACTTGTCCAAGGAACCATCTATGCATGTATTGCAAGAAGATGCATGCTTATGCTCAAGACCAGAAGCTGATGTTCCATTGTTTCCAAGACAGTTTAAGTGGGGCATCCCTAGATTGGTACATACAGTTGGAACGGGTTCATGTCCGGACATGGGAAGATATTTCTAATGCTTTCGTGAAAAAATATAAACATAACTTGGACATGGCACCCCCCCGCATGCAACTCCAGAACTTGTCTCAGAAGAAAGAGGAGTCTTTCAAGGAATATGCCCAAAGGTGGAGAGAAACGGCAGCCTGTGTACAACCACCACTCTTGGAGAAAGAATTAGTCGATATGTTCATGGGAACTTTGCAAGGATTGTATTATGAAAAGATGGTAGGAAGCGTCGCCTCAGGGTTTTCATATTTGGTAATTATTAAAGAAAGGATTTAAGCTGGAATAAAAAGCGGAAATATACAAGGGGGTAATATATTGCCCCTTACAATGCCAAAATACATATTCCTAACTTCTCCAAAAAGAAGGAGGGAGAAATTAGTGTTGTAGCCACAAAACCAAGGGTATAACAACCATTAATAATTCCATGAGAACAACAACAGAACAAATTCGAAAGGCGTATAAGAAAGTTTGACCCGCTCCCTATGTCACCCAGTCAATTATTACAACACTTGGTCAAAGTGTATTTGGTAGAACTAAGACCTCTAGCTCCTCCAATCGGGGCACCCCCACCAAGGTAAGATGATGCCAATGCTAGATGTGAGTATCATGCCAATTCTCCCGGGCACACTATAGAAAAATGTTGGGCCTTTAAACATAAAGTACAAGATTTGTTGGATTCTCATGACATCACTTTTGATAAACCAAATATCAAGTCAAACCCCATGGCTCTGCATGGTGGACCATAAATAAATTCAATTGAAATAGTCACTAACTTTGGGGAATCCAGACGAGTAAATGCCCCAATAAATTTGTTGGAGGAATATCTGTTGGAGTGTGGGTTCCTTTTGGAACATAATGAAGCTTTTGAGAAGACATTACAAAAATTGGTGGACCAGAAAATAGTCCAATTCGGATCATACCCTAAAGAAGAATATGTAGCTGCAATCGAGGGAAGTATAAAGAAGCCATTGGTAATTCCTTGCGAAGGGCCAAACCTTAATAAGAAGAATATTGTGGTTCCATGAGGAGAATCGTTAGAAACACCAATGATAACACCAATACAGACTCTAAGGATACTAGTAGTTCCAAAGACTATGATAGTAATTAATGGGACATCTTCTACCCCTTACGAAAGTGATAAAGCAGTACCATGGAATTATGATTTGAATGTATACACCAATGGCCTAAAACAAGAATGTGAGTCATCGTCAAGTCAAGGACCTGCAATCTCAAATATAGCAGCAATAGGGGGCGTGACTCGCAGTGGTTAAATATTTAGCTTCTTACCGCAAAATAAGAATGACGTGGTGGTGAAAAATAAAAGATGATACGTTGGTGAAAGATAAAGGAAAAGTAGTGGTGGAGGCAAGTCAAGAACAAGAGCCTCTGGGCAAGAACTTTACTGAGCAAGAGGCAGGAGAATTTTTGAAGATAATCAAAAGAAGGGATTATAGGGTGGTGGATCAGCTTCACCAAACCCCAACCAAAATTTCTATACTCTCGTTACTCATTAACTCGGAAGAACATTGAGACTCACTAATGAAGGTTCTAAGTTCTGCTCATGTCGCAAAGGAAATTACTGTAAACCAGTTTAAAAATGTTGTAGAAAATATGAAATATGGATCATATATGGCTTTTAACGACAGTGAGTTACCTCCACAAGGCCGAGCTCATAACAAGGCACTGCACATCTCCATTCAGATAGGTACTACAAACCTGTCCAGGCTACTCATCGGTACTGGTTCTTCCCTCAATGTATTACCAAAATCTAGTTTGACGAAGTTAACGCTAGATGGTGTTTTAATAAGGCCCAGTTCTACGATAGTTAAAGCTTTTGATGGTTCTCAAAGTTTAGTATTTTGAGAAGTGGACCTTCCTGTCAAGATTGGCCCTTATATGTTCTATATCATTTTTCAAGTCATGGATATAGAACTAGAGTATACATGTTTACTTGGAAGACTTTGGATTCATGCAGCAGGGATAGTCACTTCGACTTTACATCAGAAACTGAAGTTCTTCGTTGAAGAAAGATTGGTCATAATAGTTGGATAAAAGGACATCTTTATAAGTCACATAGAATCCTACAGGTATATCAGTGTTGATGAAGAATGTGTAGCCACACCATTCAAGTCTTAAAGGTTGCCTCAATGGTAACCCTACCGGTGGAAAAAATATCAAGAAACCTATTGTGACTTCATGGAGAGATTTGCAGATAGCGGTGGAAACTGGTGCCTCAAAGGGTTGGGGAAAGCTCCCAGAAATACCTTAATTTTGGTTTGGGTTATGAGTTATCAAAGGCTACTCTGAAAGGCAAAGCATGGTTTCCTCTATTCCAGGAGATCTTCGTCAACAAAAGAGTAGAGGATGGGGGACAGGTAGCAATGATATCTAATAAAAGCAACATCAAAAGGGCATTTGATTTCATCCATTAATACGCCCAGGCGAGGAACTCAAGAATTGAAAAGCTGTGGAGATTCCAAAGATCTTTTTCTTTCCAAAGTAATTTTTCTTGTTTTGAAAGAACCTATGTCAATCCCGAGGCATAGGGGTTTCTCGTAAGGGTCCCCCAATTTATTTCAGACAGTATTCATGATTAATAAAAGTTATATTTCACATTCAATTAAGATCCCTGTCTTTATCTTGCTTTTATCTCTTATATTTAAAAATGGCAATACTTTTCTTCATATGCATTTTCCAAATAAACATACTAAAAACTGCACCAAAACATGATAAATGTGTAGATCCATGCCCAAAATCACCGATAATGTTACTGCTGCTATCCGATACAATTTTGATGCACCCATCAACCAAGCTAAAGAGGAAGATGATGAAGATCTTGAACTTTCTTAAGAATTGGAGAGGGAGATAGAGAAAAAAGCTTATAGTATACAACCATACCAGAAATCTATTGATACCATTAACCTTGGCATAAAAAAGTTCTAAAAGAGATCAAGCTAGGGGCAACATTGGAGAAAAGCTTCAAAGAAAGACTGATCAAGTTTTTACATGAATATGTGGATATATTCGCCTGGTCTTACAGAGATATACCAGGATTGGATACAAAAATTGTGGTGCATAGACTACCTCTGAAGGAAGGTTGCTCTCCAGTTAGGCTGAAGTTCAAAAGAAATTATCCAGACATGTCCAACAAGATCCGGGAAGAGGACCTTAAATAATTTGACGCATAGTTCTTATCGGTGGTAGATTATCCAACTTGGATTACTAAAATTGTGCCAATACCCAAGACGGATGGTAAAGTACGCATGTGTGTAGATTATCAGGATCTGAACAAAGGAAGTCCCAAAGACGATATTCCCGTTACCTCACATAGTTGTTTTGATGGACAATACAGCTCAAGCTTCGATATACTCATTCATGGATGGTTTCCCGGGTTATAATCAAATCAAAATGGCACCCGAAGATATGGAAAAGACTACTTTCATGACACCCTGGGGCACTTTCTGTTATAAATTAATGTTGTTCGGTCTGAAGAACACAGTGGTAACTTATCAACGGGCTATGGTCACATTATTCGATGATATGATTCACAAAGAGGTTAAGGTGTACATAAATGATATGATTGCCAAATCCCATACGTAGGAGGATCACATCATAGATTTACAAAAGCTATTTGAGCATCTACGAAGGTTCAAACTAAGGTTGAATCCGAACAAGTGTACATTTGGTGTCAGGTCAGGCAAGTTACTGGGTTTTATTGTAAGTTAGCATGGTATTAAGGTAGACCCCGATAAGGTAAAATCCATACAAGAACTGCCAGCTCCGAGGATAGAGAAAGAGGTTCATGGTTTCTTAGGACGATTGAATTACATTTCAAGGTTCATATTACACCTAACTACTATGTGCGAGCCTATATTCAAATTACTGTGAAAAATCAGACGGTGGTATGGAATAATGATTGTCAGACAACTTTCGAGACAATAAAGAAATATTTACAAGACCCACCAATCTTGATGCCACCAGTTCCCGGAAGACCACTCATCATGTATATGACAGTGCTTGAAGGATAAATGGGATGTGTATTGGGACAATATAATGAAACAGGTAGAAAAGAGCATGCAATCTACTACCTCAACAAGAAATTTACTGAGTGCAAAACTAGGTACTCACTTCTAGAGAAAACTTGTTGTGCATTGGCTTGGGATACTAAAAGATTAAGGAAATACATGTTAACTCACACCACGTGGTTAATAGCAAGAATGGATCCTTTAAAGTATGTGTTCGAGAAACCAGCTTTTACAGGAAGGATTGCCCAATGGCATATGTTACTATCAGAGTATGATATCCAATACGTTACTCAAAAGGCCATCAAGGGTAGTGTAATAGCTGACCATCTAGCTCATCAGCCATTTCTAGAATATCAACCAATGATGTTTGACTTTCTAGACAAAGATGTCATGGTTATAGGTGATTAAGAAATACCAGGGCCCGACGAAGGACCTGAACCAGGAGCACATTGGACACTCATGTTCGACGAGGCTTCAAATGCATTGGGGCTCGACATTGGGGCAGTTTTGACTTCTCAGAAAAATTATCACAAACCTTATACTGCGAGGTTATGTTTTGACTACACCAACAACATCGTCGAATACAAAGCATGTATCCTGGATCTAGAAGCTTCTATCGATCTAAGAATTAAACATTTCCAAGTATTTGGAGACTCTACGCTAGTTATATATCAAGTCAAAAGCGAATGGGACACTAAACATCCTAAATTGATTCCATATCAGGATCATGTTTTAAAGCTAGATACATGATTCACTGAGATTACCTTCAGTCATATCCCATGAGAAGAATATCAGATGGCAGACGCCCTGGAAACTCTATCAGCCATGTTTAAAGTAACTTGGCCAAACCACGAGCCGTGCATTACAATCAGACATTTTGAAGAGCCTGCACATTTCCTTGCTATTGAAGAAAGACCGAATAACAAGCCTTGGTTCTACGACATCAAGAGGTACCTTGAGAAACAAGAATATCTGAAAAAGGCCTCTATCATTGACAAACAAACTCTGCAGAAGTTATCCTTAAAATTCTTTCTGAATGGTGACATATTGTACAAAATAAACTACGATATGGTGTTACTCAGGTGCGTGGAGAAACATGAGGCAGATACACTTATGAAAGAAATCCATGAAGGTACTTTTGGAACTCATACAAATGGACATGCCATGGATAGAAAAATCTTGCAAGCGGGTTATTATTGGTTAATGATGGAAGCCGATTGCTACCATTATACAAAGACACGTCACAAGTGCCAAATATATGTCGACAAAATGAATGTATTAACAACTCCTCTGAATGTCATGAGCTCTCCTTGGCCATTTTCAATGTGGGGAATTGATATGATAGGAATGATTGAACTGAAAGCATCTAACGATCACTGGCTCATACTAGTTGCCATTGATTACTTCACCAAATGGGTACAAGCATCATCCTACGTAAATGTGACAAGTCAAGTGGTTACTCGATTCATCAAACAGAATCTCATATGCAGATATGGGGTTCCAGACCGAATCATTACGGACAACAGGTTTAATCTGAACAACAAAATGATGAAGGAGTTATGCGATAATTTCAAGATCGAGCATCATAATTCCTCACAATATCGACCTAAGATGAACGGGGCCATTGGAGCTGCCAATAAAAACATCAAGAAAAGCATTCAGAAAATGGTGAAGACATACAAAGATTGTCATTAAATGCTTCCCTTTGTTTACATGGCTATCGTACTTCCATACGTACATCAACATATGCAACTCCTTTCTCTATGGTATATGGCACGGAGGCAGTACTCCCAGTTGAAATAAAAATTCCATCACTCCGAGTTCTAATCCAAAATAAAGCTTCAAGAAGCAGAGTGGGTTCAAATACGACTTAATCAACTCAACCTCATTGAAGAGAAATGCTTGACAGCTTTTTGCCACGACCAGTTATATCAGAAGCGGATGAAGAAAGCATACAACAAGAAAGTTTTCCCTCGAGTGTTCAAAGAAGGGGACTTGGTACTCAAGAAGATTCTACTACCTCGCCTCGATTCACGTGGTAAATGAACACCTAACTATGAAGGTCCATATATGGTAAAAACGACATTCTCTAGTGGTGGTATACTCCTCACAACGATGAATGAGGAAGAACTACCACATCCAACAAATTCAAATGCAATAAAAAAAATACTATGTATAAAAAGCTCTCTAAGTTCGAACCATAAACAGGAGACTTAGGGAAAAATAAGCATCTTAGTGGATTGAAAGCCCTAAAGGGAGATCCAAGAAAAATTTAGGTACATACCCCAAAAAAAATTATCCTAGTGGATTGAAAACCCGAGAGGGTGATCCAGGCAAAAATTAGAGATCTTATTCAAAAATAAACAACAAAAAAACCGCGACTGAAAACCACAAAGGAAGAGATTGATCAAAATCATTTAACTCAGAAGCAAAGGAGATTGGAGCTAGAAAAAGGACATTGGAGAAACAGTAATAACAATTATCATTTTCATTTCCATTTTCAGTTTAAAACTTTCTATAATTACCTCTTTCAGAGAATTCCATCTTGTATTCTTGCCTATCCAGAGGCATATTTAATCAACAAAGCATTAACTTTCTCAATCTTCCAATTGTGTTTTTCCTTTTCAGACTTGTTTGCAAAATACTATGATTATTTTTATGAATACTACGTTGAATTTATTCTAGGGATTTGACAAATAAAATAATTTGATATAACATCAAAAAGCATTTTCGTTAGAAAACATCAAAAGAGAATCTACGCCTACGTCCACGTCCATGCCTACTTCCAAGTCCACGCCTATGTCCACATCTATGTCTACACTTGCATCCACAACTACATCCACACCTATAATACAAATGTCAAGATCATGCTGACACTATTCAACGAGTTCAAATCAATTCAAAGATACCATAACAACACAACATCGGGGAGTTGGTAACATAAAACCATTGGTTTAAGAGGAGGGAATATCAAAAAACATTTTTCATTACATTTTAGGGATATACACACATTTGGTACATATGTAAATATTTGGTGCATACACAATAATATTCTATGCATATACATTCTAGGCTCATATCAATCTAGGACATTATGCATATACATCATACATGGAATTTTTCAAACACACTTTGGGTAAAACCAATATCTTGGGGGTCCTTTGTCATATTATCAAAACAAACAATTACCTTGGTTGAGAACAGACACAACCGGTAAAAATCCAATTTCACCTTTGATTTAGTTATATAAGATTTGATCATCAAAAACACTTTTTCAATCATCTATCCCCTAGGTTGTGGTAAGGTGTGTGAATTACCAAGTTTATATTATTCATTACCTAGGTTACAATGAATACATGAACTCAACTTTGTACTTTTTACCCCCTAGGTTGTGGTAAACACACAAATTATTCAAATATCTATCCCCTAGGTTGTGATAGGTATGCGAATTTTCAGGGTTATACTATTCATCACCTAGGTTATGATGAATAACATATGCCCACCCTTGTTGTCTTTTATCCCATAGGTTTTTATAAATACACAAGTTTATCCCTGTACTGTTTACTCCCTAGGTCGTAGTAAACATAACAAAATCTGCGTAGTTTATTGTATCAGTCTCCATGCAATAATGTGTTATCAAGCGTTGTTTTGTTCATCCCCTCGGTTCCGATGAATAGACAAAATATGCATCATAAACTTACTATATTAGTCTCGAAGCATTAGTAAGTTAGTTGTTCAAACTTGTATCATTTACCTCCTAGGTTATGGTAAATATGAAAAACAATCTACTATTTCTTTTAGATACTGACAAGTTATCTGTGTCGTCATATCTAAGTCAAATCAAAACATTTGTTCAAAAGCTGGTAAGAGGATACATCATCATCTATGCCTACTTTTCATACCCATAGGAACGCTGTACATCATATCTTTTATAATCACTCGGACAAATTTTGGGGTCTTCCATTATTTAATAAACTTCCGATTAAAGCGTGCGAGACCTGCGTATTCTCGCACTATCCATTTTTATCCCTAGAGTTATCATTTGCTTTATATTATATTGTTGTCAAATTCATATACTCATGGGGTTTAAGTTTATAAAGAGTGGTTTTAACTTATTAAAGAATTAATGGGCCTTTCTAAATCAAGAAAGCCCTTGAAAAATTGATGGTCCATTAGGTTTTTTTATTAGAGAGGAGGTGTATATGCTTGAGACTTCTTAGTTCATTTTGATCTTATCTTAAGCCCATTAAAGCTCCACTTGCTAATGAAGGGTACATCTTAGGTTAGGGGGCTTAGCATCCAATTTCCTAAGCGCATTTTGTTTTGGTTAAAACTTTTTGGTTTCACTTTCAGCCTGTTTCAAATATGGAAGGAAGGTTTACAGTATTGAGAATTCTCGGGCCTTTCTAAATCAGAATGGCCCATTTAGGTTCTAAATAAGGTTTAAAGTGTATGTTTTATTTTTCAAGAAGGCCCATAGCACTTCATTTTTAGGCCCAATAATTAAAACAATTTGGCCCATTTTAGGTTTTTTTAGAAGTTGTTTTGTTTTTACATAATTACTATTAGTAATGTTATTAAAACTATTATTATTATATTATGTACTTAATTAAAATTGTGTTAGTTTTAATACTTGAAAAATAGTTGACTAAGATAATTCAAAATTGAACTCTCAACCCTAGCCGCTCGATCAAACAATCGAGAACTTCACTAATTTCAAGCCCAAACCCAAACAATTACTGTTCAAATCAAGAGGAGAAACACATGTTTTTAACCTAAAAAGAAATACTATTTCGATCAGAATAAAATCAAATCTTTTCACTTTTAATCTTCCAAAGATTTTACAAGCGAAATTGGTATAATTTACAAATCAAAATTAAGACCGGATCAAATCAAATAGAAACTTATTATACAGATTCATATCAGATTACAAGCAAATCAAAAGCATATCTCTAAAATCCCTACTTCACTAAACAACCCTAAATCAAATTGTTAAGTAACGAAAATCATACAAAAATTCCCTAATTTGTCTAGAATCATATAAGAAGGACTAAAATTCTAAGAGAAAGGAGAAAATTTGATAGAGAACAAAGAAGGAGGAGAAAGCTTGAGAGAATAAGGATATTTAACCGCTGGCGTGAGCTTTCTAATATAGCCTCTCCGTGTAATCTTAGGGTTTCAACATCTGAAACCCTAGCTCTTCTTTGTTGCTCCGCTGCTATTCCCTCCATCACCACCGTCCTATAGTTGTGAAATGCATAAGAAAAAGAGATCAGAAAGAGATTTACACAGAGGAGGCTCGAAGAACAGTCGTATAGAGGTAACTTAGCTTTTGCGTTTTCTTTGATTACCATCACGATTGAGGTTTTGTTGGGGTAAATTCAGGTTGGTTAGGGTTTAATTTAGGGAAAGAGGGACGATTTCCACCGATTAGGGTTTTGAGAGACGGAGGCTGTTGTACCCAAAAATTTTACCTCTCATTTTATTTAAGATATTCTCATAGGGCTCACAAATGCTCAAGGTTGCTCAAGAATTGATCAGACAAATTCTCCTCCTAAGCAATGGATTCACAACTATGGTTTCATATTTCACAAGGGAATTTGGGTTTCTAAGGCCTCAAGTGGCTTCCATGGTTTCTTATAGGTCTCCAAGAATTCTCATACCAAGTTTCATGCCTTGCATCACAAGTTTTCTCAGTCAATTTCTCAGATGACTAAAAATTAACTATAATGGGTAAAAAGTCAAATGTGGTTAACATACAGTCAAACTTCGATATTTTTAGTCAAAATCAACATTTTTAAGTCACATTCATCATTTTATCAAGGGTTGATCATGATTCCTCAAGGAAAACTCTCAAATCATCAAAAGTCAAAAGTTGCTAAATTAAGGTTTTCTTAAGAGAAGTCAACTGAACTTTGACCAAGCATAACTTTCACATGCTTCATCGGTTTTCCCTAACCATATATCATTTTGAATAAAATTCAAATCTCTACAACTTTGTATCTCTAAGATCAAGTCCAAAAAATGCCTCATTTGAAAGATATGGGTCAAAACATTACAGGTCATTTTAAAAGTAAACAAAAAGACAGTTTTTGTCAAGGCAAATTACATCAAGATAAAGTCTTCAAATGCAAAAACTATCAACATAGAGATGTAGAGGACACCTTTGGCTTTACAAAGAGTCCAAGAACAATTTCAAAAGATGAATATTGAGAGAGTTATGGCCATTGTAAGTTGGGAAATTTTTAGCAAATGCATGAAGTTGAAATTGAGCAAACTTGATATTTTGGGCTATTGGGCCATTTCTTTAAAGTCCAAGTGTGTATTAAACTCCTTATACACCTCATATCTTTCCCAGGCACCTCTTGATCAATTTTATTTTTATTTATTTTGATTTATTCATTAATAATTAAAAAATAAATAAGATAAAATATATGGCTTCTTACACAAAGTCCAAGCCCATCTTATCTTTGACCTAATTCATGCTATATATTCTACACTCTTCATACAAGCAAGACACGAAACCCTTATCTCAAGAAACTTCTTAAAAACCTCAAAATTTCCAAGAACCCTAAATAATTTGAAACCCTATTCATAGTCCATTTCACCACAAACTAGCCATCTCAATCAACCCCAAGTAGATCATAGGGTAGGATTGGATCATATACAACAATCCTATTGGCCAAAAAATACTCGTGCATGCATCATAATTCCATCATTACATAATTTTTTCATTCTTGAGTTTCATTGCATTTTAAGATAAACTAACCATCCTAACATGTTCGTGAGGTCTCTATGTGCAGGAAATATCAGTCGCATGGTATTCATGCTATCAGAATCATGAATCACCATATTCTTGCATATTGGAGTTGTTTTCACCATAGCTCCCAACCGATTGATTTTTAGACCAATACAACTGTCCCATTGAACTCACAACCCTCGATTTAGAGGGCTAGGGTACTTTTGGTTTGCTAACGTCTTTGATTTGTGCAGGTTGGTGAAAAGGGAAATCGAAGAAGACGACCGGTGTAACGCCCGTTAATTTAATTAATTATTTAATTAAATTATTTTTGGATTATTTGTTGAAAAGTTGTGAAACGTTGAGAATTGTTGGTATAAGTTGTTAGATTGTTATTAATTAATTAATTAATTAGTTGATTAATAATAATTATAATGCTAGAATTAATATGAATAATTGTGTTGGGCTCAAGTTATTGGTTGGAAGTAGTAAAGTGGGGGTGTGTAAGTTAGGCCCAATTGGATTAATGATATAAGGTTAAGCTGACACAAGGATTTGGTTATTTTGGGTGAAATAAGGAGTTCTGTGTGCTGACCGTGTGAAACCGCGTGAAGAGAGGAGCAAGTTGCCCGGTGTCGAGCAGGATAAAGCAAGGTTGTCGGCTGGGATTTTGGTAGAGCGACCTTCAATCCAAGTAAGGGCAGAGTTCTGACCTTATAATGTGATTTATGATGTGTATTACGTGGGAATTGGTTGTTTGTATGACTATTGTATGTTGATGTTTCTGGATCAGTTTTTGAAGTTTCCTGGTTCCTCATGTTGTGGTCGTTTAGGGAGTTACCGTGTGACTATCTTGTATGATTAGTGAACATGTTGTTGAAGTTTCCCGTTAATAGTGTTATGGGCGTTTTGAGTTATCTGTATGATTTCCCGGTAGAATCGATGATTAGGTTAGTGTAGTTTATCCCTGGGTAGTATGATCGTTATGATGCAGTGGTATTCCGAGCAGTTGGCAGGAAATTAAGGATTGTTATTGTGGTTGTTTTAAAAAGGTTTATGCGTGATTGTCTTATACAATGAACGAATCTGTTGATAGGAAATATAGTTACCTGTTACTGTGGTATTCCAAGTAGTTGGTCGAAAGTTATGAATTGTATTAATGTGGTCGTTATAATGTCGTGTTATTCTATGCTGTTGGCCGAATTAGTGGCCGAGGAGGATGCTGAAGTGCTAGGTGCCAAGTGGCATTTAGGTTGCAAAGTGTGTCGGAGAATATATGTGTTCGATGTCGAGCGACATTAGGCTCTGAGGCGTGCCGAGGAGCACAATATTGTTGTCGAGCGGAACAAAGTTGCCGGTTGTGCCGAGCAACATTAGTTAGTTATTCTTCTTCTTTGTTTATGTGTGTGTCGAAGAGTATGAGTTAGTTATTATTCTGCCTTGGTTTCTATGCATGTCGAGGGGTACGTAGTTTCCCTAGTCCTATTTCCCTTATATATTGTTTTGGTCAATACCAGTGTTGTGTAAGTTGTTCTTAATTTAGAATTTGCAGGTTGATGAATTATGTTGAGATGCCTCAAATTTGGCAGATATGATGTTGTAGGCTTATGGCCAACGTTAATTTATTTTGAGTTGATGTTGAATTGTTGTTGATGTTTTAGGCTTATGGCCAATGTTCATTTATGTTGAGTTGTTGTTGCTACATTAATGTTGTGTTGCATACATTGTATATCAAGTTAGAGCTGATGATCGTTAAGTTGGCCTGAGTTGGCAAAATATTAAGTTGAACGCTTATCCTTACTGATGCCTCTATTTATTTCCAAATTTTGAAGTTGGGATTTTTGCTCCATTGGTACAACATGCATTTGCATAAAGATAAGTTGCATCCTGTGCTATATTCCGAGTCGTTGTGTGGTTGATTTGATTATGATTATGTTGTTAAGATCTGAGAAGTGGTGAATATGTATGAACTTATTCTAATGTTTTATTTATCATACGTTATATTATATTGTCTGATATCTCATCCCTTCTGTTTGAATGTTACCAATATGTTGGTAACGTGCAGGTAATCCAGAGTTAATGCGGTTTACCTTCAGTAGTTCGAGTCAGTGTCATTGCTCTGATACGTAACACTCGGGGGGATGGACGCTTGCTATTTTATTGTTGTTATTATGCAGTTGTTGCACTTTAAGTTGTTGTTCATTAAATAACTCTTATTTGAAGTTGTTTTAGTTTGACAAAGATGTTATATTCTTTAAGTTGAATACTTGATTCTGATGGGATGTTATGAAAGTTGTTGGTTTCAAAGTATTAATTTATGTTGTTGTTGGTTCATCAAAGTGTAATGTGTTATGTATCTATAATGAATGATGTTGTTTTAAATTGAATTTGTAGCATCCTGATTTAATTGTGAAAGTTTTATAACTCTGGTTTATATGATAATTGTGGGCTAAAATTGGGGTGTTACAAAGTTGGTATCAGAGCAAGTCAGTTCATCCGACCAAGTTGTTGACTCATGTAGAGCAGTGTGACATTTGAATACTGTCGATGTGTTATTTCTTATTACGTGTGTGCGACACACTGTCGGTACTTGTTTGCTTTTCCAATCGATTTGTGTGCAGGAGTTGGTTTGACGATAACTGGGGGAGAAGCTTTACTTCTCGGATATGTTTCAGTTGTAAGATGTTGGTTCAGTATGGCGAAAGTGCAAGTATTGTTGAAGTTTTATTGTTTCCCGAATCCGAAGAAGACATGGATTTAAGATTTTGTTTGTTAATCAAGTTGGAGCGTCTTGAGGGAGGATGATCAGACACTGTTGATGTTTACTTCTCGAAGGATGAGGAGAAATGTAATGATTGTTAATATACGAGTAGACTGTAAATCCCTATTGTTTCTAAAGGTGATTGTTAAGTAATAAGGATAATTTTTTAAAAGATGGAATTTAGAAAGTTGTGATGTTTCAGCACTGCTGGTGGACTGTGAAGTTGTCGGTTTGGGTAGCCCTTGCATAAGATGTCGATGTTTAAACGGTGATAGAGTGATATATTGATGTAGACTTTGTCGTGGGATCCTCGTGAGTGATTGTAATTTTTTTTGAAGCTGTTGTAATGTTTTGAATCGCGAGTCAGAGTCGGAAATACAAGGACATGAGTATAATTTCAAGGATGGTAAGTGTTGGTACTCGTATAAAGAAATTCTATTCTTACGTTATCGTAAGGTGTGTAATGGTATGTCGTTGCATGACGTCGGTGTTCGCATTTTCGGATAACTTTAGAAATTCATATCTTGTGTTCTGAGTATTGGATTGATGTTCCGTTTGAACCTACGAGGAGATAGAAATATATTTTATCCTATGAAAGTGTTTTCGAATGCGGTAGATGCATTTCCATATGCAGGGACTCTGAAGGCGTTTACGGAACTAGAGGCTTTTTGGGAATAAATGTTTATTATCGCATTTGTTCGAGATTAGGTAAAGCATAATATGTTGTTGGAGAATAAGTTGAGAAATGAGATGTTCGCCATTAAAAAGAACAGTCGTTCATCATTTCAGGTATGTGATATTGCATGTGAAGAAAGTTTTGTAGAACTAAAGAAAAGATTGACGACTGCTCCGTTATTGGTTTTGCATAATCCGAGTGAGTCATTTCTAGTGCATCATGAATGCGTCTAAGATGGGACTTAATGTTGTGCTAATGATGAATGGACAAGTTGTTTCTTGTGCTTATAGACAACTCATAGGACATGAGAGGAATTATCCTACGCGTGACTTAGAGTTAGCAGCGGTGGTGTTTATGTTGAAGATTTGGAGACATTATCTTTATGGTTATAGATTCAAAGTATTTAGCGACCATAAGAGTTTACAGTATTTATTTGATAAGAAAGAATTGAACATAAGACAACAAAGATGGTTGGAGTTGTTAAAAGATTATGATTTCGGTTTGAATTATCATTTAGGAAAAGCGAATCTGGTGGATGATGCGTTAAGTCGAAAGCCTTTACATATGTCAACAATGATGGTTAAAGAGTTGGATTTGATTGAACAGTTCAGAGATATGAGCTTAGTTTGCATAGTGACACTGAAGAGTGTTATGTTAGGGATGTTGAAGATTAACAATGATTTTCTGGACAATATCAAAGAAGCTCAGAATTTAGATGTGTAAGGTGTGTTAAGATTCTGAAATCGAATTTGTATTCTTGATGATGCGGAGATGAAGAAAGTAATTTTTGAGTTGGAGGATACATAACCTTCGTGTGAGGTTAAGTAAGAGTAATATGGACCGTGTAATATGTTGAGCGTTGGTGTCTCATCGATAAGATTGAATGAGAAGGAAATTATGGGAGTATTTGTAAACCTCATTGGAAATTATTGGATTATGGTGCTTTAGGTGACTTTAGTACAAGTTCTAAAGGAACACTATTATGGTTTGGTAACGATGGTTTATACTCCATTATGGTTGTCAGCTATGTAATGAAAAATAGAGGAACTGATCACCCTTAATCTCTTGTTGATAGTAGACGAGATCGTGTTGGATGGTATATACTTGTCTTTCTATCTTAATGGTGTGTAAAGTGATTGATGTTATATCGTGAGGATAGTTGCTCATCAGTTTGTGTGAAGTAATAGAGGAGTGGCTAGGAAAGAGTTGAGACGTATTGAACAATTCAGAGTAGTGGATTTATGTGAGCTAACATCGCAAAGTGAAAGATTAAGAATATCAAGTGAACAACGATTTTATGGTGAGTGTTAAAGAAAGTCTGAAACTAGGTTAAGACTTGTAAATCATATAGTTGACAAAAACTTGAATGAGGACGGTGACTTAAGATGGATGATCTGAGTTACACAGCTGAAGCATGATGTTGCGCAATTGTATGCATGTACGACTCGTTAGAAGTGAAGGACTAAATATCAGAAGCCTATGGGAATTAAATGTCTTGATCTACATGGTTGATTTGGTAGATTATTGATATTGCGATGATGTTCCAGGGTACTGTGTTTTCCCGTAAAATATTTGCAGATTTTATAAGGATATTAATATGGTTGTTGGTTGATGGTGAGTTGTGTGTATACTTGTTGAGTTATACTGTTAAGTTGACATTATAATGATTTTGTTCCTGTTTCCGTGATTTTGATGTTGGTTACCGTAAATGATGGATAGTACTCCATAATATGACGAAGTTGATTATGTTGGCTATGTTGATGTCACTATAAGGGTAATACGATGATATGAATGGAGTTGTTGATATTTTGTTGATAATTGATATATATATATATATATATATATATATATATATATATATATATATATATATATATATATATATATATATATATATATATATATATATATATATATACGTGGGAATGAAATTGTGCATGTGTTTTGGTGTTGAAAATATTGTTAAGATGATAATGTGATGTTGTATATCCAAGTATAAGTGTGTTATGATTGTTACTATTTTAAATGTTGATATGACAAGATATGGTTGAAGTGGTTGATAAGTTATTAACAATTATGTTACAAAGTGTTGAATGATTAGCATGTGTGTATTTGATTTAAATCGTGTTGAGTTATTATTAAGTCGAGAAAGTAGTGGTCAAAGTGTTGACAGACGCGACTTGGGAATCAGAGAATGTGATGCGAAATTTGCATTAAGAGTGGTAGTATCGAGTAGATTTTCAAGGACGAAAATAATCTAAGTGGGAGAGAGTTGTAACACTCTTTAATTTAATTAATTTTTTAATTAAATTATTTTTGGATTATTTGTTGAAAAGTTGTGCTATGTTGAGAATTGTTGGTATAAGTTGTTAGATTATTATTAATTAATTAATTAGTTGATTAATAATAATTATAATGTTGGAATTAATAGAATAATTATGTCAGGATCATGTTATTGGTTGTAAGTAGTAAAGTGGGGGTGTGTAAGTTAGGCCCAATTGGATTAATGATATAAAGTTAAGCTGACACAAGGATTTGGTTACTTTGGGTGAAATAAGGAGTTATGTGCGTTGACCGTGTGAAGCCGCACGAAGAGAGGAGCAAGCTTCCTGGTGTCGATCAGAACAAAGCAAGGCTGTCAATTGGGGTTTTGGTAGATTGACCTTCAATCCAGGTAAGGGTGGGGTTCTGACCTTATAATGCGATTTATGATGTGTATTACGTGGGAATTGGTCGTTTGTATGACTATTGTGCGTTGATGTTTCTGGATCTATTCTTGAAGTTGCACGGTTCCTCATGTTGTGGTCGTTTAGGGAGTTACTGTATGACTGTCTTGCATGATTAGTGAACCTGTTATTGAAGTTTCCCGTTAGTAGTGTTGTGGGTGTTTTTAGTTGTCTGTATGATTGCCCGGTAGAATCGATGATTATGTTAGTGTAGTTTATCACTAGGCGGTATGGTCGTTATGGTGTTGTGGTATTCTGAGCAGTTGACAGGAAATTAGGGTTTATTGTTTTGGTCGTTTTAGGAAGGGTTCTGCGTGTCTGTCTTATACAATGAACAAATATGTTGATAGGAAATATAGTTGCCCGTTACTGTGGTATTTCGAGCAGTTGGTCGGAAGTTATGAATTATATTGATGTGGTTGTTATGACGTCGTGTTGTTCTGTGTTGTTGGCCAAATTAGTGGTCTAGGAGGATACTGAAGTGCTAGGTGTCAAATGACATTTATGTTGCGAAGTGTATCAAAGAATGTATGTGTTGGATGTCGAGCGACATTAGGATGCGAGGCGTGCCGAGGAGCACGATACTGTTGTCGAGCAGAACAAAGTTGCAGGTTGTGTCGAGGAACATAAGTAAGTTGTTATTCTTCTTTGTTTCTGTGCGTGTCGAGGATTATGAGTTAGTTTTTATTATGTCTTCGTTGCTGTGCATGTCGAGGGGTACGTAGTTTCCCTAGTCCTATTGCCCGTATATGTTGTTTTGGCGATACTAGTGTTGTATACGTATTTCTGAATTAAGAATTTACATGTTGATGAATTATGTTGAGATACCGATAATTTGGGAGATATGATGTTGTAGGCTTATGGCCAACGTTGATTTATGTTGAGTTGATGTTGAATTATTGTTTATGTTGTAGGCTTATGGCGAACGTTGATTTATGTTGATTTGATGTTGAATTGTTGTTGATTTTGTAGGCTTATGGCCAACGTTGATTTATATTGAGTTGTTCTTTGTTGTTGTTGTTGCTACACTCATGTTGTGTCGCATACATCGCATATCAAGTTAGAGTTGATGCTGGTTAAGTTGGCTTGGATTGGAAAAATATTAAGTTGAAGTGTTATGTCTTGTTGATGCCTCTATTTATTGGCAGGTTTTTAAGTTGGGAGTTCTGCTCCATTGGTACCACATTCATTTGCATAAAGACAAGTTGCATTCTGTGTTGAATTATGAGTCTTTGTGTGGTTGATTTGATTATGCTTATGTTGTTAAGATCTGAGAAGTGGTGAATATGTATGAACTGATTCAAATGTTTTATTTATCATACCTACTATTATATTGTTCGATATCTCACCCCTTCTTGTATAACTGTTACCCCTATGTTGGTAACGTGCAGGTAATCCAGAGTTAATGCGGTTTACCTTCAGTAATTCGAGTGGGTGTCATTGCTCTGATACGTAACACTCGGGGGGATGAACGCTTGCTATTTTATTATTTTTATTATTCATTTGTTGCACTTTAAGTTGTTGTTCGTTAAATAACTGTTATTTAAAGTTGTTTTAGTTGGACAAAGATGTTATATTCTTTAAGTTGAATACTTGATTCCGCTGTGTAGTTATTAAAGTTGTTGGTTTTAAAGTATTAATTTATGTTGTTGTTGGTTCATCCAAGTGTAATATGTTATGTATCTGTAATGAATGTCGTTGTTTTAAGTTGAATTTGTAGCATCCTGATTTAATTGTGGAAGTTTTATAACTCTGATTTATATAATAATTTTCGGGTAGAATTGGGGTGTTACAATCGGAGCTAGGGCTCCGGTGTTTCTCCGGTTCATGAACAGTTTGCAAATTATATATGCATTGTTTCATTATAATTACCAGATGTATTATCGTCCCAACGGTTGAAGCACGCGCGTTAAGGACTTATTATGCCAAGGCGTGGGTTCGAGCTCAGCCTTTTAGCATTTTGATGTTTTTCTGATTTATTTGTCTTTGTAGATAATAAAGCGCATTGGTTTCCTTTCCTTAGCACCAAGGTCGCTTGGCTCGGTGGTGAATATGCTGGCTGGAAATTCTGAGGGCATGGGTTCAACACCCACCCTTACTCTTTTGGTTTATTTTCCTCTAAATTATCTTTTCTTCTTACTGTTTCTCTCATTTTCCTCTTTCTCCAAAACCTTTTTTTCAAAAAAACCTTTTTTCCATAAACCCTAATTTAATTTTTTAGTTTTTCTTTCACTAACTTTTTTTTAATTAAATTAAAATAAACTTAGATTTTTTAGGGTTTGTTTAATTTAATTAACTAATTAATTTTTTTTAATTAATTAAAACTAATTAGGTTATTAGGTTAATCATTAAAAACTCCTTTCTATCAACAATCGCCAAAATAATTTCCTTTCCCATTTCCTTTTATTTTTACATTTTTCGAATATATTATTATTTTCGCATTTTTCCGATTATGTAATTGCTCATGCTTTGTAATTTTTAATTACGGTTTTAACTCCCCCCCCCCCCCCCCCCGTAATTGATTACTTGTACCCCCCATTCCTGAAGCCTTGTAATAGCGTAGGAATCTTTAATTCTGCCTTTACTTTCCGGATTTATCACTTTCCTTATAACTGTTTAGCCAATAGGATTGTATGGAAAAAATAAAATCGGACGATAGCTAATCTAATCAAATACTAAAAATAAATTAAATACAAATGATTTGCACACGCATACCAATAGGGTAACCTCACTTGTTGCCTCGATAAAAACATAGTTATGTCCCTCGAGCGTAGGGACGCTTTAGCATTTTCCCTTGATTAAAAGATCATAGTCCCTCGATGAACCCTTCAACACTGCCTTCGGTAATCGATCTAGTCCCTTACAAACTACTAAAGCGTCTCTACAAGTTTCCTTCAATGATTGTATGATGACCCGCGTCTGTCCCTTCACATCCAACAATAGGGCTTCCTACTAACTAATGGTAGGATAACACTATCTAAAGGAGGAGGAAATAACGTGAAAGACTTTGAGTAGGTAGAAAACTATTAATCACTTTCTCACAAACGAAACAAACAATTTTTCACACAAACACTTTCAAAAATATTTTCAAACAAACACTTTGTACGCATTCTCGAGAATCATTACAAAGTTGCCTTACTATTTGTATTTCTAAATATTTTTCAAACACATGAACATAAAGAATTTTCAAAACAAAGTGAGCTAGCGATTAAGAGCCCGTAGATAACTACGAATGAAAAGGGTGCTAACACCTTCCCTTTCCTCCCCTCGAACTCAATAATCTCAAGGTCCTTCCTGTTATTTTCTCCCTTTCCTTATTGGATAAAAGAAAAGTCGGTGGCGCCTCTTGCTATCCGTAACATTTGCAATAAAATGCAAAACCAAAAGTCAATTCTCCCACCGTATTACAGAACAGGCGACTCTGCTGGGGAAATATATTAAAAAGAGGGGTTACCTTTAGAGTTAAATCACTTTAAATGCTTTTCTTGTTTGCTTTGTATGCTTTACATTTGAGGGATTGTTTGGGTATATTCTATTACATAGATCCTACACCCGGATCTCGAGGAATTTTAGGAAAGTAGAAATAGATCATGGAAACTATACGGCGTATACCAATATGGTTGAAGTGATGGCTATGTTAGTGCGACACATTGATTGGTACTGGTGTCCCTTGAGTCAATCGGGGAGAATACTAGGATGACGTGTGTTTTCATATGCACTAACTGACTTTTAGAACCTTAATTGATCCAACTTAGCCATAAGAAGGTAGTGAGATAACCGACTTTGGTGTCGTTCGGAGTTAGTTGATACCTGATGCTACGCTCATTGAGATTCTACTCTCGAGTTTTCTTTGGTGGAAAGTTAATTGTCGTGCTAAACAAAACCTTTGGGAAAAATCAGTGATATTGAGATCCCTAGAACCCGGTTACTTCTTTAGGACAGGTTGAGCCAACTAACTTCAAAAGGGTACTTACCCACGAACCCCATGCAAGCCTTAATACTAAGACTCTTGTGTGCTTTATATGTGTTTGTTATTTGTTCAAACATGACATCATAACATCATATCATGACTAACCATTTCAAGGATCTAGGGGATTTATCTTTGATCTGTGTTTCAGGGTCATGGCTTCTAGTTGCAGGAATACCATCTGAATCAACTTTGTAAGGATACCTTCCAAGCTTGAGGAATTAGCCTAAAAGGTTCCTGACAATTTTTTAATTCACCAAGAGGCATGGTCATCTACTCAGTTTGGTTACTCCCAATTTCTAAGAAGACATGATGAGTGTTCTGTTCCAGTTCTTTGATCCTTAGCATCATTGCTTTACCATCCCAGTTTATCAATTGGTGCCCACATCGGAAGAATTCTCTAAGTTACTCGGAGTGCCCATTCTTGATCAAATACCTTTCACCGGTCTAGAGCAAGTTCCAAAACCTGAAGACATCACAACAGCCTTACATCTAAAACAATCAGACATCATATCTAATTGGGAGACAAGAAATCGAGTCTATGGTTTTTCTCCTAAATGTTTTATAGAGAAAGCTCAATTCTTTCTGGATGCCATAAGTTTTCATGCTTTTGAGTACATTTTGGCTTTGCTAATCTATGGTTTGGTACTATTCCCTAATCCGGACTAATTCATAGATGTGGATGCCATTAAAATATTTTTCACCCATAATCCGGTTCCTACTTTTCTTTGAGATGTCATGCATTCCCTATACACTCATACTATGAAGAAGAGAGAAACTCTTATGTGTTGCATACCTCTACTATCCAGGTGGTTTATTTCCCACCTTCCCCGATCAGTGATAAAGAACGAACAAGGTTTGAGGTGGTATCAAAGGTTGATGTCACTCACTCATGTAGATATCCATTGGTGTTCTCGATCTCAGGAAGATGTCACTATTATTGATTATTGTGGGGAATTCCCTAATGTACCACTCCTTGGTATAAGAGGGGGCATCACTTATAACCCTTCTCTAGATTTGTGTTAGTTTGGTTATGCTCGAAGGGACAATCCTCGTGATATATTCATCTAGGTTATTGTGTTTGACTATGAGAACGACCCTCAAAATTACCATCAAAGGTTTATACGTGCTTGGGGAACGGTCAACCAGATTGATAGCAAGACTTTGGGACACAAGAATTCCATTCCTCTAGAGCCTTACCTCAAATGGGTGCGGTCTCATGCTAAGAATATTAAAATTCCATATCCTGTTATCCTACTAGTGATTGTAGAGCCTGTTGTTGAAGGGGATGTTTCTCATACCGTTCTTCATCGCGATATGCCTACTGACTTTGAAGAACTACAAAAGTCCTGGATTAAGCTCTAGGAAGAAAGAGATGCCTTCGAGGCTCAGTTCAATGCAAGTGAGAAAAAAGTACTGGAGCTAATGAAGCGACTCCACGAAGAACAAAGCCTTGATGTATATGTCAACACAAAGAGGAAGCGTTCATGGGAGACTTGAATTAACATTTTTCTTCTTTGTAACACTTTTTATTATCATTATAAGCCTAGAAAGCAATTATAATTTGAGCTTGTTACTAAAAATTTCTTTTTTTCCTTTTGTTTAAACAAATTTATATCCCGCAAAGGTCATTGAAAACATTGGACTTGTGTAATACGGTGGAAAGAGTTGCCACCATTGTTTTATTTTTTGTTTTATCGCAAATGTTGTGGATAGCAAGAGTCGCCTCCGACTTTTCTTTTATCCAATAAAGAAATGGGTGAAAAGAATAGGAAAGACCTTTTGATATATTTTATTGAGTTCGGGGGGTAGGTTATTAAAAGGGAAGGTGTTAGCGCCCTTTTCATCCATAGTAATCTATGGGCTCTTAGTTGCTTGATCATTTTAAAATACTTTGTGTTTGTGTAAGTTTGAAAATATTTTTAAAATGCCTAAGTTTTGAAAACTTTGCAATGATTCTCGTATCGTTGAGAATGTATACAAAGTGTTGGTTTTGAAAATATAATGTTTAAAAAATGAGTGTTTGAAAAGATATTTAAAAATTCCAATGTAAGGCCATTTTGTAATGATTCTCGTATCATTGAGAATGTATATAAAAATGTTTATTTTGACAAATGTTTTGAAAGTGTGAGGTGCAAATGGTTTTGTTTGTGATAAAGAAATTACGAGCAATGTACCTACTAAAAAATTATTTGTTCTTTTACTCCTCCTTTAGATAATGCTTGTCTACCATTGGTTGGTAAGGAGTCATATCATTGGATGTGAGGGACAGGTGTGGGTCATAGTATAGTCTTAAAAGGCGACTTGTAAGATGTTTTAGCAATTGTCGTAAGGGACTAAGATCATTTATCGAAGGCAACATTGAAGGGCCATAGAGGTACTATAATCTTTTAATCGAGGGTCTTTGCTAAAATCATCTCACGTTCGAGGGACATGACTGCTTTCATCTGAGGCAACAAGTGTGGGTTACCCTAGAAGTGATGTGTGCAAGGTGTGATTGATTTAATTATTTTATCTTTGAATTAGGGTTGTCTAATGATTGATTTTAAATCTTTTCATGCAAACCCTAATTACTAGTGATAATAAGGAAAGAAATAAATTGCAGAATTTAAACCTCCTACGCTATTACAATACTTTTTGGGGATGAGGGGTACAAGTTTGTGAATGGGGGGAGGAAAATAATAAATCCCTAATTACAATTACAAACCATTGAATATGAATTATAATGAGATTACAAAAATGCAAAGATGAAGAGGCAAAAAGAAAATTGTCTTTAGGGTTTTTTGATGGAGAAGTTTAATATTAATCTTAACTAAACTAATTAATTATTTACAAAAGAAGTTAATTAAGTATTTAATAAAAAACTAAAATCAAAGTTAATCAAAGTAAAACCTAAGTCTAATTTAACTTGTTTATAAAATCATTTTTGTTAATGTTAATGAAGAAAAAGTTCTATAATGTAAAAGAAATGATAAAATTTAACTTAACAAAATAAAATAAAATGCCTAAATTAAAATATTTTTAATTTAGTGAAGAAAATATATTTTTTGGTGGTTTTTGGTTTTGGTAAAATAAATATATAAATGAAAATAAATAAAATATAAAAGAAATGAAAATAGTTGGGCTGGGGGTTGAAAAATTAAAATGAGAGTTTTAAAAGTAGCAAAAAGGCCCAAGTAGTTTTTATTTGGAGTCAGAAAAATAGAAAAAAAAAACAATGGAAATGGGCTTTGTATGAGAAATAGAGGGGGGTGATGTTCAGCAAAATAAATGAAGGCCCAAGAGAAAGGAGGCCCAGGCGCGCTTTGGAGACAAAAGAACAGAACAAAATAAATGTAAAAAATGTAAAAGGGTATCGTTGGGGCTCAAACCCAGGCTCCTATAGTTCAATGTCTTACGCACGCTTCTCCTTCCACTGGGGTGGTTGTTTCATGCATGAGTAATACAACTTGTAGAAAATATAAAATAAACTCTTTCCTAATGGCACCTTCATCCCTAACCTCGCACAAGCTTCTTCATCACCATTTTTTGAATTTCAAACTTGCTCATTTCTCAACCATTTCAGAAAGTGTAAACATCAAACTTGTTAGAAATTTCATCACGATTTCAAATACGTAAATAAATTAAACTATTGATCAAAGATAAGCACAGATTTTTCTTTGTAAGAAATTCTGACCTAATTTTTCAGAAAGTTCAAACTCAAAATTTGCATCACTCAGGCAACATAAATGAAATCTAAGGGCATGGTTATCTTTAGGGCTATGATGCCTACATTTTTTATTCACAAAGTAACCATTAATGATGCTTGTAGAGAGAGTTCAAAGTTGAGAAAACTTACCTCAAAACTAGAAATCATGTTTTGAGTTTGAGCACTCCTGGAGGTGTTGTGATGATCTGAATAGCTTCAGTAGACTCCTAGGAAGCTAATGAAATGCTTAGTTTGAGCTGAGAGTGCTTGGATATTCTTGGACAAGTCAAGTAGCTGAACTGATTTGTGAAAATGGTTGATGGTGATGGAGGTGTTACGGAAGTGATTCAAGTGTTTGGATCACTTCTATATGATGTATAGATGATGTTTGAAGGATTAAAATGAAAAACACACAAGTTGATTTAAAGTTTTGGATTCAAAGTCAAAAATGGCAAGCTATGGAGCTTTAGATGAAATTTTTTGTTTGAGGGAGTTTCAAGGCTTGTTTCGTGTTTTGCTTGAAAAATAGTGCCTCTATTTATGGATTTTTGACTTGTTTTTATAACAAGCTTGAAACATCTTGTTCCAATGCATAGTACCAGGCTTGTAGAGTGGTTGAACACTTTAAACATGTTTTTTCTAATATTGTAGGTTTAGTGTGTGTAGAAGAAACAAGTTAGAAGCTCAAGACAAGTTGACTTTGTGATTAAAGAAACTTTTCAAGAATGGCAATTGTTCCTTTGTGCCATAAATTTATAAATCATGTGGACAATGGCTTAATCACTTGGGTCATAGCTCAATCAAACATGTAAAAATTAAATTAAGGAGTGATTGGCAATTTAGAAACCTGCAAAGATGGATTTTATGCTGCATGGCTTGGGATTTGGTCAAGTGTTCATCATCAAAATGACTTGTAATTCAAGAATGGATGCCCAACTTATTGTCTTCGATTATCTTAGCTCAAGCATGATTTATTCAAGTTCTTTGACATTTTGGAAAGCTTGAAACATTTTCTACAACCTTCATGTTGATAAATTTGGCTAAATCATCTTAAAACTAGGTGAAAATTGGTCAAGAAGTTAGGTAAAAAATCTACCTAAACTAGTTGAAAATTTCACTAAGTATTTTATGAAAAATGTCATGTCTTCATGAGCCTATATCTTCAAATATAAACATTATTTGGACATAAAACCTCTAATGAAAAGTTTTATAGTTCATCAAGATCTACAACTTTCATGTTGAAAGTTTTCCTTGAATCATCTTGTATCTTGGTGAAAATTTGTCATGAAGTAATGAAATTATCAAGGTTAAAAATACTTGGAAATTTTCTAAGTATTGAAAACTTTGACTTTTTGTGGAATTAATTGACTTTCTTGATTCTTTATGATCAAGTTTGATATTTTTGAATATCTTGATGAATCTTGACCTTTGAAATTCAATGTTGACCAAAAAGTCAAAGTTTGACTTTTTATGTATTAGTTGACTTTTCATTAGTCGATCAAATTTAAAATATCAATCCAATGATCTTGAGAAGTGATTTGAGCTATGAAATTAGGTAAAGGTATTGTGTTTTAATTATTAAGATCATGCTTCAACCCATTAGGTCATGTACTAAGTCAAAAGTCAATGATCAATCATTCTCAATCAAAACCCTAATTTTGACCATTTTGCCCCTTTGATGATTTGAGTGCTTTTCTTGAGGAATTGTCATCAAACCTTGGTGAATTTATAACTATCACTTCAAAATGTTAATGTTAGCCAAAAATCACGAAGTTTGACTGTATTTTGACCAATAGTTGACTTTTTACCCAATACAACTTATTATCAGTCGTCTAAGCAATTGACTGAAAAAATTTATAGTGAAAGACTTGAAACTTGGTATGAGCAATCTTAGAGACCTATAATGAACCATTAAAGTCATTTGAGACATCAAGAATTCAATTGTCTTTGAGAAAAAACAAAACCCTAATTTGGAGGCTTAGTGTTAGGAGGTGAGCTTATCTGATCAAACTCTTGGAACTTCTTGAGCATTTAAGATCATTTGTGAGAAATGTCTTGAGAATAGAGAGGGAAAAGTTTGGGGTACAACAACTTCCCATGTTCAATCTTCTTAAACCCAAAAATTTAGATTGACTTGTTCGCCATTCGTGACTTGAGGGCAGAAGATGATTGAGCACTTAAGTGTCTAGAAATTTGCACTCGCTTGTGGACGAAGTAAGACTGTTTGTTGATTATGTCAGGAATGGGCTTAAAGATGCCACTCAGAGGTAATTGTTGATAAAAGTATCAGAATGAGTCTATGCTCGACCATATCTGAAGAAATATCAGAATAAATCTTTGGTCGATTTAATCTGGGCTAGAAAAGGTCTACCGAGAGAAGTATCAGAATAAATCTTTGGATGATTTAATTTGAGCCAACAGATGTTTTTAAATCTTTAACTGAGAGAAGTATCAGAATAAATCTTTGATCCATTTAATCTGAGCCAAAAAAATTTCTACTGAGAGAAGTATCAGAATAAATCTTTGGTAGATTTAATCTGAGCCAGTAGATGCTAGAAAATCTTTAACTGAGAGAAGTATCAAAATAAATCTTTGGTCGATTTAATCTGAGCCAGGAAAAGGTCTACTGAGAGAAGTATCAGAATAAATCTTTGGCTGATTTAATCAGAGCCAGCAGATGCTTGAAAATCATTAACTGAGAGAAGTATCAGAATAAATATTTGGTCGATTTAATCTGAGCCATAAAAAGGTCTAATGAGAGAAGTATCAGAATAAATCTTTGGTCGATTTAATATGAGCCATAAAAAGGTCTACTGAGAGAAGTATCCGAATAAATCTTTGGTTGATTTAATCTGAACCAGCAGATGCTTGAAAATCTTTAACTGAGAGAACTATCAGAATAAATCTTTGGTAGATTTAATCTGAGCCAGAAAAAGGTCTACTAACAGAAGTATCAGAATAAATATTTCGTCGATTTAATCTGAGCCAACAGATGTTTGAAAAGAATATCCATCATATATATATTTTCCTTGTCTTGTTTCAGGGAATAACCTATAATCTGTTTTGACAGTTGATGATACTCATCTGTTGACTGGTTTTTTTGAAAAGGTAAAGAGTTAGTTGTATGCAATGCCATGATGTATGAAATACATCGCGTAATGGTGTTCTCCAAAATAAATGAGATTGTGCTATATGAATTTCATATGCATATACTATGATGTATGAATGTGTAATGTTGTTGGAGTGTATCTTCGTCTGGGAAAATAAATCCCAAACTATTGTTGGGAAATGAAGAGTATGTGTATCTTCAATCTTGTCCAGAATGCTTTCGCTGGGGATTCATGTTTGTTTGTTTGAGGAAACTCTACAGGGGATGTTGATTTCTATTTTAGGGAGTAGAGTTTAGGAACATTGGTCGTCCGTTGTTCTATTGGGAAATTTATTTCTTATATACCCTAACTGGGGATAAAAGAGATGGTTAAACTTCCGACTCGTTTGGGGGAGATAATTATTATATACCCTAACTGGGGATAAAATAGATGGATAATCTTCTAACTTTTATGGGGAGAAGTCTTTTGTCAACAAATTTAGTATTATGAGGGATAAACTTGAGCTGGAAAATTTGTAGTCTGTTGGGGAAATAAACCCTACTGGGAAAATAAACCCTTGTTGATGGAGAAGTACTCTATTGAGGAAGCTAATTCTCTTGGGGAGATTGAATTTTCTAAAGAGAAGAAACTCTGCAAGGTCTCTTTCTTCAACTGGGGAAGAAAATTTCCATGAATTGTACTGATTGGGACTCTGTAGGGAGATTTCACGTGGAGGAGATTATATTCCTATATTTGTTAGGGTAATATTACGGGGAGATTTTGGGGAATATACCCTTATTTGTGAAAACTAACCTATGGGGACAACCTCATAGAAGTGGTTCTGGCGACCTCACTGGTGATAACCTTATGAAAGGGATTCTTTGGGGATTTATGGACAACTCGAACATCATCCCGACTCTTAGAGTTTTGATTAAACGTTTATTCCTATTCTTATTTATTCGTTAACCGTTAATCATGTTCATATGCATATTTTCATTCGGTTTTAGTCATGGACGTCTTTGCAAACAAAACAAAAAAAAAAGTCTGGACTTTAAAGTATATTTGTATTGATACTTTGTCTATAAACATGGGATTTTGTACAAAGAGATGAAAATCCTAGTAAGAGAATATCGTTGTGAAATGAAAGAGTACAAAACGAAAACAAGTGTATATAGCCATACGGAAGTGATGTCATTGGGTTCCAACTCCGCTATTGCCCTTACTTCTTTAAACATATCTTCTCTTGCGGTCAAAAGAAATTGATTGCACTAATCTTATACCTTTCGAAATTTTGATCTAGGTAATAAAGTTGGCATGTAAGTTATCTAATGGGACATAGTCGTACGCTTTAATCCGTAATTTTGTCTGGACCGTCCTTTTAGATTTTTGGTCCACCAGGATACCCTTTTTTGCCCAAGCCGCCCTTTTAGGTTTTTGACTTGTCCAGTGTACGATCTTTTGTATATTCCCTTATTTTTCCTAAACCCTTTTGATTCGCCAGGATACCCTTACGTTTTCCTAGGCCATTCAACCTAGCGGGTCTCTTTTAGGTGTATCATTTTTTGACTATGTTTGTGTTCATAGGGTGCGGGAAATCTTCACCGTCCATAGTGTTTAGCATCATAGTATCGCCCGAGAATACTTTCTTAACAACAAATGGCCCTTCGTAAGTGGGAGTCCATTTTCCCCTAGAATCACCTTGTGGTAAAATGATGTGCTTTATTACCAAGTCGCCAGCTTGGTATACCCGATGTTTGATCTTTTTGTTGAAAGCTTTGACCATACGCCTCTAGTATATCTGACCATGATAGACAGCAACCAGCCTCTTCTGGTCAATCAAATTCAACTGATCCAACCTTGTCTGTATTCATTCGTCCTTGTCTAAGTCTACTTCTTTCATAATCCTTAGGGAAGGAATCTGAACATCAACAGGTAGGACGTCTTCCATGCCATAGACCAAAGAGAAAGAGGTTGCCCCAGTTGATGTTCATGCCGAAGTACGGTAGCCATGAAGATCAAAAGGTAACATCTCATGCTATTCTTTATAGGTCACAATCATCTTTTGCATAATCTTCTTTATATTCTTGTTGGCAGCTTCCACTGTGCCATTCATCTTAGGTCTGTATGGAGAAGAGTTGTGATGCCTGATCTTGAACTACGTGCAGAGTTCAATGATCATGGAATTGTTAAGGTTGGTGCCATTGTTAGTGATGATCCTCTCAAGAATACCATACTGGAAGATGAGGGTGTGCTTGATGAACCGAGCCACAGGTTCTTGGTAACTGAGGCAAATGAAGCTGCTTCAACCCACTTGGTAAAGTAGTCAATAGCGACAAGAATGAAATGGTGTTCATTAGAGGCATTAGGATTGATATCTCCAATCATGTCAATGCCCCATATTGCAAATGGCCAAGGGGCAGTCATGACATTCAAACGTATTGGAGGCACATGGACCTTATCAGCATAAATTTGGCACTTATGGCAAGTCCTCGAGTGGTGATGACAATCGGTTTTTCATGGTCGACCAATAGTAACCAGCTCTCATAATCTTCTTCGCCATAGTATGTCCGCTAGAATGAGTACCAAGGATACCTTCTGTCATACCCCAATTTTTGACCTACGATCCCACCCTCCATTTGCATCATTGCATAATAAGTGTTCACAAGTGGTTTGACCTATTTATTACCAATTCTTGAGTTAGATTTCAAAAATTTATAACTTCTTCAAATTTTGACATTTTTGAGCGGTTATTTTTGCATATGATTCTCCTTAACATCATCTACAATTTCTCTTTACAAAAGAGCTGATTATGCTTTGAAAAACTACGAAAAAATAGAAACGTTATAAGTCGTTTATGAATTTAGTGGAATTTGATTTTTATTGTGTTGTATTCATGATTTCTTTTCCATTTAAAAAAATCACAAAAAAAATGTACTTAGCATCATGTTTTTTTTTATTTACTATTTTTACCTCTTTACTAAAAAATTATCAAAAATATGTTCTTTTATTAATTTAAATTTATATATTGGTATCATTTATTTAAAAAAAATCTAGAAAAATTTATATAAGTCCTTTTACTTTCTTATATGTATTTTATTTTTATCTTTTAATTTGCACTTATATTTTCATTTATTTTAATTCAAGAAAAAAAATCATAAATAGTTAATTTAATATCTCTTTTATTTTCTATTTTAGATTTATTATTATTACTAACACTTTTAGTTATTATTATTATTATTATTATTATTATTATTATTATTATTATTATTATTATTATTATTATTATTATTATTATTATTATTATTATTATTATTACTTTGTCCTTTTGTTTTTTTGTGTCAATAAAGAAAAATTGGGACCATTATAATGTAGTACAAATACTTCACATGAATTGCCAACTTGTACTTATCAATGACCAAGAATCATTCTCACATTTCACATGGATTGCCAACTTGGATTACTCCCACCCGATTCACTGTATAAATAAGACATTTTTTTATTTCATTTAGAAAAAAATAATACCACAAATCATTCACTAAACTAAGTCAAAACTCTCTTCTTTTTTTCTCTTTATTTTCTTTCAAATCATTTCTTCCTTTTAATAAATAGGTAACCTATTATACGTGTTCTTTAGTTAATTCTATTATATTTTTACTCTTTATTTATTTAGTACCATAATTATCATCATTTTGTAAGGAAACTCCATTGATTCAAAATCAAGAGTTGAAAAATGTTCTTGAACCTCCAAAAGCAAAAGTAATTTATTGTTGTTAAATTTTCATTTTTTTCTGTAATTTTTTGTTGTTTATTTATTTATTTTGAGTATGGATCATTAGTCGTGAGATTGAGTAGATAAACTTTAATTATTCATTTGTTTAATTTCATGAAAAATTGAGAAAGTTATGACATTTATACTATTTTTATTATAGACTTTATCTTATTTTTCGTTATCTATTTTATTATTATTTTTATTTGGATCAATTTGGAAAGAATTTGTGCATTTTTAGTTCATCTAAGATTGTCGAATATTTAATGAACTTTCATCATTTCCAATCTACCTCTAAATGGTCCTTTAATCATTCAAGGTATTTGGGATTGATGATAAGTTTGTCATAATGTATCTTTCTTGACTTTGTTTTGATCCCTCCTATTTGTTAATTGTATTACATGTATAAGAGAATAAACTTCAAAATGTCTTTCCTCTAACATGTGTGGGTACATACATTCTATGCTCCATATGAAGTTACACTTATCCCAAATCAGATTATTAACTTTATATTTTACTAACTTTACTTTAATATCATTTATATTTCTGCGCTTTTTATTTTTTTCTCTTTACTTTTATGCCATTTATCATCCATAGTATTTTAGTTTCTTTACTTTATGCAATTTTTCTTTGCTCACTTGAGCATTTATCTTCTTTTTGCTCACATTGTTTTTTATTTCTAACTTTTAAGTCTTTTGCCTTATTTTCATTTAAAAATCCATACAAAAAAAATATTAGATTAGCATTATAATTATTTCTTTCTTGCCCTCTTTAAAAAATACCAAAAATATATATTAGTATAATTTTGTCTTTCTTTATTTTATTTAATTTTTGGTTGTTAATTATTTAGTTATTTAGTTTCTATTTATTTAATTTCTCTTTGTCGATCATTTATTCTTTATATTTTGTTTTGTCTAACTCCAAAGGAAAAATCAAATTCATTGACTTCATGTCATCGAATATACTTAATACGATTGTGCAAAAACCCCTTTGTACATTTTTTTAGGTTTATTAATCTAAAAACAAACCTTTAAAACCCAATTTTCAAATTTACACTCTTTAAGCCAAAACCTTGACATTAAGTCGTTGCATTTTTAAAATTTCTCATCTCACTGATCCTTTTAGCAAGCAAGTTAATTTTAACCAGAAATAGATATTTCAAAAGGTTCCTATAGGATGCTGTAGGTACATAGGGTGCTAGTACCTTCCTTTTGTATAACAAACCCCTGAACCTTCGACCTCTTTCAAATACATTGTATTTTTCTTTACTTTTAGTATTCCACTTACTTTGCATATTTATGGGTTTTATTTCGCACTTTTCCCTTTTCCCTTGGAAATAATAAAGGGCGATGGTGACTCTTGCTTACTTGCGAGTCAAGTTAATTAATAGATTGATCTCCGATTTTCACGGCTACACCTTCATGCATATCCTCCATGATCTTTTCTGCTTCATTTTTATCCACATAGGGAGCAAAATTGAATCGTGGTTGCGCTTTTATAAGATCCCATTACTCAGGAAGAACTTGGCTGAGAACCTCCGCAGAAATTTCTTGTCATTGACTGATGCGCCCTCAGGATATTCTTGAACTTCGAGATATCTTCTCACCTCATGAAACCAAGGCTTCTCTTCTACACCATCAGTGTCAATCTCACATCAGTGTGCTAGTTCGTCAAATTTTTCGACAGTAATTCGGGGAGTTTCATTGTCCCATCTGACCTTGAACATAGAAGACATGGTAGCCAAAGCATCTGCCAACTGATTTTCTTCTCTCAGAATGTGTTCAAAGGTGATTTCTTCAAAGTACTGGATCAAGGTTAGCACAAGCTCCTTGTAAGGGACAAGATTTGGATGTTTTGTATCTCACTCTCCTTTAACTTGATTGATAACCAAAGCTGAGTCTCCATATAAACTTAAGAATTTGATTCTTAGGTCAATAGTATCCTTGAGACCCAATATGCATGCTTCATATTCGGTCATATTATTGGTACAGTCGAAGTAAAGTCTAGAAGTGAAGGGGGTATGGCAACCTTCAGGAGAAATGATCACAACACCATTCCGTTATTAAGAGCGTTGGAAGTTCCATCAAAAACCATAGTCCATCAGAATCCTTGTTCAGGTCCTTCATACGGTCCATGCTTTTCACAGTCCGTAATCAGCATCATATTCTCATCTGGGAATTCAAAGTTGATAGATTGGTAGTCATCAACAACTTAATATTCCAAATGATATGCCAATACACTTCCTTTTATTTCTTTTTGTATAGTGTATTGGATATCGTATTCAGTTAAGATCATTTACCATCGGGCTATCCTTCCGGAGAGAGCTGGCTTCTCAAAGATATACTTGATGGGATCCATCTTGGAGATTAATAGAGTGGTATGAGTCAACATATACTGTCTTAGTCGGTGAGCAGCCCATGCCAAAACGCAACGAGTTTTCTCGAGTAGTGAATATATTGTTTCATAGTCGATAAAATTTTTGCTAAGGTAGTATATTGCATGCTTTTTTTTGACCAGACTCGTCATGCTACCCCAACACACACCCCATTGAATCCTCTAACACAATTAAGTACATGATAAGAGGTTTTCCTTCGACTGGTGGCATCGGGATTGGAGGTTCTTGTAGGTACTCTTTGATCTTGTCAAAAGCTATTTGGCAGTCGTCGTTCCATCTGACTACTTGATCTTTCTTCAGCAGCTTGAAGAGTGGTTATCAAGTAGCAGTCATGTGAGAGATGAATTGGGCAATGTAACTGAGTCGTCCTAGAAAACATCTAACCTCCTTCTCAGTACGAGGAGCTAACATTTCTTGGATGGCTTTGAACTTTGAGGGATCAACTTCAATACCTTTTCCACTGATGACAAAGCCTAGGAGCTTACCAGAACTTACCCTGAAGATGCACTTGTTAGGGTTCAACCTCAGCTTGTATTTCTTCAGCCTTTCAAACAGCTTGTGTAGATGATCAAGGTGCTCTTCCTCAGTGTGGGATATTGCTATCATGTCATCAATATATACTTCTATCTCATGATGAATCATATCATGAAATAAAGCCACCATAGCCCATTGATAAGTCGCACCTGCATTTTTCAACCTAAAAGGCATAACCTTATAACAGAAGGTGCCCAAACTGTGTGCCAAAAGTAGTCTTCTCCATGTCTTCGGGTGCAATTTTATTTGGTTGTAAACCGAGAAGCCATCCATGAAGGAAAACAACTTGTGTTGAGAAGTGTTGTTAACTAAGACAATAGTGTATGGTAGTGGGAAGTCATCTTTGGGGCTTGCCTTATTCAGATTCCTATAGGCTACACACATACAGACCATACCGTCTTTCTTCGGCACTAGAAAAACATTTGCAACTCAATGGGGATACGAAGTTACTTCCAAGTAACCTGCATTGAACTATTTCATTACCTCATCCTTGATCTTCTTGGATATATCAGGGTTCATGCGACGAACCATTTGTTTGATCAGAGGATAGTCTTCTTGCATTTGCAAACGATGAACCACGATATCAGTATCGAGCCATGGAATGTATTTGTATGACCAAGAAAATACCTCAACATATTCGTGCAACATCTGAACCAATATTCTCTTAACACAATCTTCCAAGTTGGCATCGATCTTGATTTCTTTCTTATCTGCCTCAGTACTCAAGTTTATCACTTCGACCGGTTCTTCATGCAGTTAGATAGCCTTTTCCTCTTGTATTAGGAGTCTGGCGAGTTCTCCAGGTATCTCACAATCTTCTTCACCTTCGTATTCGGCTTGATAGATTGGATTTTTGAAGTTATAAATGGAAATAGCAGAATTGTTGTCAATAAGATCCGGAGTGGATGTGGATCTATAAATGTGTGTGTGTGCATGTAAGGTCACATGGTTATTTGAGAATGTAGTAAAGTAAAAAAAGACAAAGAGCACAAGATTTGAATGCAAAATCGTCCAATGTTTTCATTAAATGAGCATATATTATATGAAATGAAAAACCTTTAATAAATGGACCATTGTGCCCCGAGCAAGGGACATGGTTTAAAGTCATTGTTTTGAAGGAAATTATACAGACAGATTTCTTAAAACAATAAAAACGGAAAATAGAAATTACTCCTGGTTGAAGGAGATTGAGATAAAGTCTTTGGCCTTCCAGTTGTTGAGTCCACCGTCAGTAGTTGGTAAAATCCAACTCTCTAGGTCACCATCACTGCCAGTGTCTTCTAGTGCATTGACTTCATTATTGCTAATACGGAGAGGTGGTCTACCAGCACGAGCATGTCAAACCCTTTCTGAGCCTTTGAAGTAAAGCCCAACCCAAAATTTTCAGATTTGTAGGGAATATCAGGAAGTTGTCCCCAGATAGTGATGCCTTTGTCTTCTACCAAAGCCCGAGCATCCTTCAGAGAGGCTATTCTTGGTGTATCCTTGACAATCTTGGGAGCAACAGGAGTAGCATTAGAAACAGAAATTGTTGGAGGGATTACTTCAAATTCTTGGCAAGGGGTTTCAATGAATTATCTATCCATTTCAACATATTTGAATGAATTCAAATGACTGACCATATATTCTTCCTCTCCACAGATTGTGACAGCCTTCCCTCTTATTGGGTACTTTATCATTTTATGTAATATAGAGGTGACTGCACCTGCCCCATGAATCCATGGGCGTCCTAACAAGCAAGAATATACTGGGATGATATCCATTACATAAAATATTGAATTGAAGACTTGAGACTCCATCTTGATCGGAAGATCAACCTCTCTGTGAACCATTCTTTTTAAACCATCGAAGGCTCTTACCACAATATTGCTGGGTTTCAGTACCAGCCCTTCACAGTCCAACTTGTCCAAAGCACCTTTTGGTAAAACATTGAGGGAGGACCCAATATCTACTAACACATCTTCCAGAGTGGTACCTTTTCATTCAATATAAATATGGAGAGCTTTGTTGTGATTCTTCCCCGCCAGAGTCAAATTTGCATCAGAAAATCCTAAGCCATTATCAGCAGTTAGGCTTGTAACATAGATCTCAAATTGATCCGCAGTGGTCTCTTGTGGTACATGGGCATTCTTCAGAAATTTCAACAGAGCTTGGGCATGTGCGTTGGAACATAACAACAAGGACAACATATATATCTTTGGAGGTGTTTGTCCCAGTTGCTCAACTATTTTGTAATCACTTTTTTGGATGATCTTCATAATTTCTTCCATCTCTTATCTAGATGGGTCTTCAATTGTCACTTCTTTTGAGGGTACCTCCCTCAGGGAAGGCTCAACAACTTTCTCTTTACCTCATGTATCAGCAGCCGATCTAATAGCAGGAATGTGAACAAGTGTTATAGTAGTTGTTAGAGGAGAGATCTCTGGAGAGAAGACCCTTCCTGTCCTAGTAACCTTACTAGTTCCAGCAATGTTTGTAATTTTAGGGTCTTCATTTTCAATAATCCATGGCTCTTGCTTGACGCCATGATAATAAACTTCTTCCCTATAGTTTCAAGGCACTACTTTGTCAGATGAATAGGGGACTGGCCGCGGTGTAGTGATGATTAAGGGAGATACTCTTGGCTCAGCAGGGATCCATATAGGGCCTTTAGAGGTGATCCTAATAGGAGTGTTGCAGATTGCGATTATGGAAACATCTTGAGGTAAACTTTTCACGGACGGAGCTTTCTCGAACATAATTTCATGGCTATCAATTAGGCGTTGGATACCTTTCTTCAGCCACATACAACCATTGGTTTGGGAAGCACAATGGTAACGATTTTCAAGGCATCCAGGAAATAAACCAGCTCTTAACAAATTCTTCTTAACAGTTAATAAAGGAGTAGTTAAATCATTAATGGTGGAGACAAAGGAGGCATCGTCAATAGCATTGACACCTTTACCATGAATGGGCATGGCAGCAGTGATGACATTGGGGGTTTGTGGAGGGTCAAACTCGATCACCTTGTTATCAATCAAATCTTGGATCTTGCTCTTTAAGGCCCCACAATCATTGGTGTCGTGCCTAGAGCTATTGGAATGATAAGTGCATTTTGCATTCGGGTTGTATTTTGAAGATGAAGTATTTGGGTTTTGAGGAGGATTCGTCAGTGTTACCTAGTCTTCCTTCAAAAGATGTTGTAAAGCTTGAGAAAGTGGCATATTAATTCTAGTGAACTTCCTCCCCGGGGCCTCAGGCCTTTGTTGATTATTTGATTGTTGTGGTCGTTGAACTGGGGTTGGGTTTTAAATCAATACAACTCCTACCGACTGATGATGATCATTCTTGATACAACTCCTTTGTCCATAAATAGCATTAGTCTCTTTCTTTCCAATGAATGGTTTCTTACAACATTAGAGGTTGAGGCCATGAGGATCTTTCTGCTTTTGATTCCACTTTCAACTTGCTCACTAGTCATAATTAACTCAGTAAACCCTGACGAAGAACTCCCAATCAGTAAATTATAGAATGGATCATTCAAGGTGCCCATGAACATGTCTACCAACTCTCGGTCAGTCAACGGTTGTTACACTCTTCCATCCAGGTCCCTCCACTTTTGAGCATACTCTTTGAAGCCTTCATTTGAACCCATAGTCATATTCTACAACTGCATGTGAGTTGGTGCAAGATCAGCATTGTATTGATATTTCTTGTAGAAGGCAACATCTAGATCCTCCCAGGTGTGGATATTAGTCCCCTCAAGTTGATAGAACCATTCCAATTGTGTCCTAGATAAGCTTTCTTGGAAGAAGTGCACCCATAACTTTCTATCGGTGGTGTGTGGTTAAAGCTTGTAGACATATGACATTAGATGCATCTTTGAATAGGAGACCCCATCATACTTGGCGAAGACAGGGATCTTGAACTTGTGGGGAATAACCACCCCAGGGACCAACCTAAATCTCCAAAGTACAAAATAGGCACTGTTTGGATCTCTACCGCCGTAAGTCGGTCTTCCAACTATTTGTACTTCTCATCTGTCGGTGGATACTGCTCTTCGGAATAGTCTTCGTCCTCAGTAACTTGGTTATTTCCACCCCCAACTCTAGTGCTTCTAGCTTCCTCTTCTTGATTGTCTTCTTCCTCAGAAGAAGCCTCTTCTTTTTGAGCCATTCGGGCAGGCCCCTTGAACCTTCTTCCCATGTTGAGGATGCCAACCCTCTTCTTAGTCTTCTATTTGGTGACAAGGAGTGCCATCATTTCTTGTTGACCTTTAGCTAGGTGGAGGAGAGTCTTTTGGAACTGTGCATGTGGAGTTTGCAGATCTTTGAAGGTTTGCTCTAGAGCCATCTTATAGTGAAATAAACAGTAAAAAGATGAGGAAACATGTATTGGAAAACCTGCTTATGATATGATGCATGCTATGTGGATGCAATTTTTCCAAGGACCTTAAGAGATTTAAATTTGCTAGCCAAAAGGAAACAAACACAAGAATTGTATTAATAAGTTCAAAGATTACAAATTCCCCTTGGGCTTAAAATGAAAAAGAAAAAAGGTCTCAAGGAGACAATAGAATAGACTCCTAAAAAAAGACTCAAGTCTCCCATTGGCGCTTCCTCTTTGGTGCAATGTAGGCATTCATGCTTTACTCCTCGTGAAGTTGCCTTGTAAGCTCCAACACTTTCTTATCGCTTTCATAGAATCGAGCTTCAAAGGTGTCTCGATCCCCCTTGAGTTGAATCCATAATCTCTGCAATTCCTCGAAGTCGGTAGGAATGTCCAGATGTAGAATGGTGTAAGGAATATCTCCCTCGGTAATAGGCTCCACATCTATTGGTAAGATAGAGGGATATGGCATGATGAGACTCTGAGTACAAGCTCACACCCATTTGAGATAAGGCTTAATAGGGATGGAATTCTTATGCCCTATAGTCTTGCTATCAACCTTGCTTACCATGCCCCAAGCATGCACAAACCTTCGATGATAACTTTGAACATCATTCTCGTAGTCGAAAAAAATACCTTGAATGAGTGCGTCATGGGGACCATCTCTTCGAGCATAGCTAAATTGTCGTAGATCTAAAGAAGGGTTATAAGTAATACCTCCCCTAATTCCCAGGATTGGAACATTAGGGAACTCCCCACAACTGTAAATGATACTAATGTCTTCTTGAGAACAAGAGCACAAATGGATATTTGAATGAGAAAGCGACATTAACCTTTGAGACCACCTCAAGCCTTCCTCATTCTTCAATATTGATCGAGGAAGGTGCGAAATAAACCACCTAGACAACAACAGAATGCAACACATAAGAGCCCCTCTCTTCCTCATAGTGCGAGTGTGAAGACAATGTAGGATGTCTCCAAGCAAAGTGGGCACGGGATTACGAGTAAGGAAAATTTTGACAGCATTCACATCTATGAGTTGGTCAAGGTTAGGAAAAAGAACCAACCCATAGATTAAAAGAGCCAAGTTCTCCTCAAAATCATGTAAATCCATAGCGTCCCAAAATAGTTAAGCCTTCTCTATCAGGAATTTAGACAAAAAGCCTTTGACCCCACTTCTTGTCTCCCAATTAGCTACAATGTTAGAACTCTTCAAATGTAAGGCCTTGGCAATAACTTCAGGTCTTGGATTTACTTTAAACTGGTGAATAGTATTTTATCAAGGACCGGTACCCCCAATAATTAAGAGAATTCTTCCATTGTGGGCACTAGTTGATAGTCGGGAAATGTGAAACAATGATGTACAGGGTCAAAGAACTGAAAGAGTATCCTTATCATGTCTTCTTCAAAGCTTGAGGTAACCAGATTAAGAAGTCGACCATATCTTTTGGTGAACGGGGAATTTTTAGGAACCATTGACGCTAACTCTTTGAGTTAAGGAGGCTCCCATACGAAGTTGATTCAGATGGTATTTCAGCGAGTGGAAGCCATATCCTATAAAACAGAACAAAGATAAATCCCTAGGTCCTTGAAATGGTTAGTGAAAAATGTTATGGCATGATGTCATAATCTTTATGAACAAATAATCACACAAAAAAAAAGCACACAAGGCCTTAGGTTTAGCCTTGCGTGAGGTTTATAGGTAAGTACCCTCTTGAAGTTTAGTTGGTTCAACCTGTCCTAACAAAAGTAACCTAATTCTAAGGAATCTCAATATCACTGATTTTTCTTCATTGGGCATTGTTTTAGCTAAAGCATCCAAATTGGGGCCAAAATATCCCAAAAGTCTGATCTCAATGAGTGTAGTATCGAGTATCAACTAACTTTAGTCTTGCACCAAAGCCAAATATCTCACTACTTTCTAATGGCCAAGTTGTTCAACTAAGGTTCTAAGGTCAGTTAGTGCTTCATGACACCACACAACGACCACGTATTCTCCTTGATTGAAATCAAGGGACACCGGTACCAACAAATGTGTCACACTAATGTAGCCACCGCTTTAACCATATTGGTATTACGCTGCCTAGTTCCCACGATCTATTGATACTTACCTAATATGCCCCAAATCCAGGTATAGGATTTTTACAAGTAATAAACCCAAGCATAACCCACAAATGTAAAGCAAACAAAGCAAACACTTAAAGTAAATAAAGGTGATCTAGATCTTAAGGTAACCCCACTTCTAAATCTCCCCAACAGAGTCGCCAGCTCTGTAATATAGTGGAAGAACTGACTTGGGTGTTTTGCATTTTATCGCAAATGTTACAGATAGCAAGAGTCGCCACCGACTTTTCTTTTATCCAATGAAGGAAAGGGTGAAAAGAATAGGAAAGACCTTTTGAGATATTTTCTTGAGTTCGGGGGGTAGGTTATCAAATAGGATGGTGTTAGCAACCTTTTCATTTGTAGTTATCTACGGGCTCTTAATTGCTTGATCACTTTAAAATGATTTGTGTTTGTGTAAGTTTGAAAATATTTTGAAAACACCTAAGTTTGGCACACTTTGCAATGATTCTTGTATGGTCGAGAATGTATACAAAGTGTTAGTTTTGAAAATATTTATTTTGAAAAATGAGTTTTTGAAAATGCCAATGTAAGGAAATTTTGTAATGATTCTCGTATCATTGAGAATGTATACAAAAATGTTTGTTTTGACAAATATTTTGAAAGTGTGAGGTGAAATGGTTTTTTTGTGAGCAAGAAATTAAGAGCAATCTACCTACTCAAAAGATCTTTGTTCTTTTCCTCCTCCTTTAGATAGTGATTATCTACCATTGGGTGGTAAGGATCCATATCATTGGATGTGAGGGACGGGCGTGGGTCGTCGTATAGTCATAGAAGGCGACTTGTAAGATGATTTAGCAATTGTCGTAAGAGACTAAGATCATTTACCCAATGCAACATTGAAGGTTCATTGAGGGACTATGAACTTTTAACCGAGTGTCTGCTAAAATCATCTCACGTTTGAGGGACATGACTACTTTCATCCTAGGCAACAAGTGTGGGTTACCCTAGAGGTGCAGTGTGCAAGGTGTGTTTGATTTAATTATTTTATCTTTGAATTAGGGTTGTCTAATGTTTGATTTTAAATCTTGTCATGCAAACCCTAATTACTAACAATAATAACGAAAGCGATAAATTGCAGAATTTAAACGTCCTACGCTATTACAATACTTTTTGGGGATGGGAGGTACAAGTTTGTGAGTGGAGGGAGGAAAGCAATAAATCCCTAATTACTATTACAAACCATTCAATATGAATTACAATGAGAGTACAAAAATGTAAATATGAATAGGCAAAAAGAAAATTGTCTTTTGGGTTTTTTGATGGAGAAGTTTAATATTAATCTTAACTAAACTAATTAATTATTTACAAAAGAAGTTAATTAATCATTTAATCAAAACCTAAAATCTAAATTAATCAAAGTATAACCTAAATATAATTTAACTTGTTTGGAAAATCATTTTTGTTAATGTTAATGAAGTAAATGTTCTATAATGTAGAAGAAATGATAAAATTTAATTTAACAAAATAAAATAAAATGCCTAAATTAAAATATTTTTTAATTTAATTAAGAAAATATATTTTTGGTGGTTTTTGGTTTAGGTCAAATAAATATATAAATGAAAATAAATAAAATATAAAAGAAATAAAAATAGTTGGGCTGGGGGTTGAAAAATGAAAATGGGAGTTTTAAAAGTAGCAAAAAGGCTTAAGCAATTTTTATTTGGAGTCAGAAAAATAAAAATAAAACAATGGAATTGGGCTTGGCATGAGAAATAGAGGGGGTGATGTTCAACAAAAATATATGAAGGATCAAGCCAAAGGAGGCCCAGGCGCGCTTTGGAGACAAAAAAACATAACAAAATAAATGTGAAAAATTCAAAAGGGTACCGCTGGGGCTCAAACCCAGGCCAATATAGATTAATGCCTTACGCACGCTTCTCCTAACACTAGGGTGGCTGTTTCATCCGTGAGTAATACAACTTATAATAAATATAAAATAAACTCTTTCCTAATGGCAACTTCATCCCTAACCTCGCGACAACTTCTTCATCACCATTTTTTGAATTTCAAACTTGCTCATTTCTCAACCATTTCAGAAAGTGTAAACATCAAACTTGTTAGAAATTTCATAATGATTTAAAATATGTAAATAACTTCAACTATGGATCAAAGATAAGCACGAATTTTGCTTGGTACCGAATTCTGACTTAATTTTTCAAAAAGTTCAAACTCAAAATGTGCATCACTCAGGCAACTTAAATGAAATCTAAGGGCCTGGTTAGCTTTAGGGCTATGATGTCTACATTTTTTATTCACAAAGTAACCATTAATGATGCTTTTAGAGAGAGTTAAAAGTTGATAAAACTTACCTAAAAATTGGAAATCGTGTTTTGAGTTTGAGCATTCCTGGAGGTGTTGTGATTATTTGAATAGCTTCAGTGGACTCCTAGGAAGCTAATGCAATGCTTAGTTTGAGCTGAGGGTGCTTGCAGAACTGAGTTGTGAAAATTGTGTATGGTGATGAAGGTGTTACAGAAGTGATTCAAGTGTTTGGATCACTTATATATGATGTATAGATGATGTTTGAAGGACAAAAATGAAAAATGCACAAGTGGATTTGAAGTTTGGGATTCAAAGTCAGAAATGGAAAGCTATGGAGCTTTAGATGTAATTTTTGGTTTGAGTGAGTTTGAGGAAGTTTTAAGGCTTGTGAATTTCATGTTTTGTTTGCAAAATAGCGCCTCTATTTATAGGGAAAGGTTTGGAGACTTCAGGTGATCAGAATCACAAGATCATATGTTATAGATTTTTGACTTGTTTTTGAAGCAAGCTTGAAACATCTGGTTCAAATGTATAGTACAAGGCTTGTAGAGTGGTTGAACACTTTAAACATGCTTCTTCTGATCTTGTAGGTTTAGTGTGTGTAGAAGAAACAAGTTAGAAGCTCAAGACAAGTTGACATTGTGATTAAAGCAACTTTTCAAGAAGGGCAATGATGCCTTTGTGCCATAAATGGAAAAATCATGTGGAAAATTTCTTAATCACTTTCATCATAGCTCAATAAAACGTATAAACATTAAATTAAGGAGTGGTTGGAAAGTTAGAAACCTGCAAAGCAAGATTTGTGCAGCATGGCTTGGGATTTGATCAAGTATTCATCATCAAAATGACTTGTAATTCAAGAATGATGCCCAACTTCTTGACATTTTGGAAAGCTTGAAAAATTGTCTACAATATTCATGTTGACTATTTTGGCTAAATCATCTTGGAACTAGGTGAAAATTGGTCAAGAAGTTAGGTCAAAAATCTACCTAAACTAGTTGAAAATTTCACTAAGTGTTTTATGAAAATACCATGTCTTCATGAGCCTATATCTTCAAATCTAAGCATTTTTTGGAAATAAACCCTATAATAAAAAGTTGTAGAGTTAATCAAGATAAACAACTTTCAAATTGAAAGCTTTCCTTGAATCATCTTGCATCTTAGTGAAAAATTGTCATGAAGTAATGAAATTATCAAGGTTAAAAATACTTGGAAATTTTCAAAGTATTGAAAACTTTGACTTTTTGTGGACTTTCTTGACTTTATTGATTCTTGATGATCAAGTTTGATATTTTTAGTATCTTGATGAATCTTGACCATTGAAATTCAATGTTGACCAATAAGTTAAAGTTTGACTTTTTGTGTATTAGTTGACTTTTCATTAGTTGATCAAATTTCAATTATCAATCCATTGATCTTGAGAAGTGATTTGAGCTATGAAATTAGGTAAAGGTATTGTGTTTGAATCATTTATATCATGCTTCAAGCCATTAGGTCATGTACTAAGTCAAAAGTCAATGATCAGTCATTCTCAATTAAAACCCTAATTTTGACCATTTTGCCCCTCTTATGATTTGAGTGCTTTTCTTGAGGCATTATGATCAAACCTTGTTCAATTGATAACTATCACTTCAAAATGTTAATTTTCGCAAAAAATCATGAATTTTGACTGTATTTTGACCAACAATTGACTTTTTACCCAATATAGCTTATTTTCAGTCATTTGAGTAATTGACTGAGAAAATTTGTAGTGCAAGACTTGAAACTTGGTATGAGAAATCTTAGAGACCTATAATGAACCATGAAAGTCACTTGAGGCGTCAAGAGTCTAATTGTCTTTGAGAAAAAATAAAACCCTAATTTGGAGGCTTAGTGCATAGGAGGTGAGCTTATCTGATCAAACTCTTAGAACTTTTTGAGGATTTAAGATCTTTTGTGAGAAATGTCTTGAGAATAGAGAGGGAAAATTTTGGGATACAATAACTTGAATTTTCATATCATGTATATCATCACATAACAGGTACTTTCTAGGCAGGTTTTCTCATCTTTTTGTTGTTTATTTCAGGTAACAGATGACACTCGAGCAAACTACGAAAGAACTTCAAGCTCAGAACGCTCAGCTTTAGCAGATGTTCTTGGACTTAGCTAAGGGTCAATACGAGCTGAAGACCCTCATCACAAAGGGTAATAAGAAGAAGACTAAAAATCCAACATGCTTTCTTAATATGGGCAGAAGATTTAAGGGTCCAGTCAGAAGGGCTCTAGATTTTGCGGTCCCCCTGAATGAAGATGATAACCAAGAGAAAGATGACGAGAGTGTGAAAGCTGAAGAGAATAAAAACCTTGGTTCTGGCCAAGACTAATATGAAGATTATTCTTCCAAACAATATCCTCATGCTGATGACAGATACAAGAAGCTGGAAGATCGACTTAATGCTATGGAGATATAGAAAGTGCTTGGGCTGGACTTTGAAGAGTTGGGTCTTATCTCGGGGGTGGTTATCCCTCACAAGTTAAAGGTTCCTACATTTACCAAATATGATGGTGTGTCCTGCCAAAGCTTCATCTGAGGTCTTATGTTCGGAAGATTCAACCCCATATTGCTGACAGAAAGTATTGGGTTCACTTCTTTCAAGAGAGCTTATTAGGGACACGACTTGAGTGGTTCTATCAGCTGGAGGGAACCAACATCCACAATTGGGAAGACCTAGATGCTGCTTTTTACAAGCAGTATCAATATAATGCTGATCTTTAACCAAATCGTGTGCAGTTACAAAGTATGACCATGGGCTCTCATGAAGGGTTTAAGGAGTATGCCTAAAAATGGAGAGATCTGGATGGAAAAGTGAAACCTCCTTTGTCTGACATGGAGCTAGTTGACATGTTTATGGGAACTCTGATCGGGCCTTTATTTAATCATATAATAAGAAGTTTTTCATCTGGTTTCACTAAGCTGATTCTAATTTGGGAACATGTAAAAAGTGGTATCAAGAGCAGAAAACTTCAAGTGGCTGCATCTTCAAGTGCTTTAAAGAAGACATTTAGCGGAAAGAAAGAAGTTAATACTGTTTATGGCCAAAAGGGTCGTGTTAGAAGTGACCGTAATCATCCTGTAGGAGAGGTGCTAATCTCTAATCCTTCTTTTTGTGCCCCAAAATTTTCCCTCCCATTCCACTCAAGACATGCCCATAAAGGTCCTTAATTGCTCAAGGTTTACCAAAGAATTGATCAGACAAATTCTCCTCCTAAGGAATGAACTTACAACTAGGGTTTCACTTCTAACCAAGATGTTTTGGTTTAAAAGGCTCCAAATGATTTCCATGGTCCCTAATATTTCTTCAAGATTGTCCATGCCAAATTTCATGCCTTACACTACAAGTTTGCTTAGTCAACTGCTCAAGTGTTTGAAAATAAATTGTCCTAGGTCAAAAGTCAACTGTGGCCAATATACTGTCAAACTTCAAGATTTTTTATAAACATCAATATTTTGAAGTGGTAATCATAATTTGATCAAGGGTTGATCATGATTCCTCAAGGGAAGTCCTCAGATCATCAAAAGTCAAGAATTGCCAAATTAGGGTTTCCTTAGGAGAACTCAAGTGAACTTTGACCAGGCATATATTTAACATGCTTCATCCATTTTTCCCCAACCAAAGCTCATTTTGAAAAGAATCCAGTTCCCTACAACTTCTCTTTTATCCTCAAGTTCAAGAAATGCATCATTTGGAAGATACAAGCTCACACATTACAGGTCATTTTCAGAAAGTCAACAAAAGACACTTTTTGCTAAGACCATTTACATCAAGATAAAATCTTCAAATGCCAAATTGAAACGAGAGATTGAAGAAGACATCTTGGGCTTTCCAAAAAGTCCGAGGTCATCTTCAAAGGATAAAAATTGAGCAAGTTGTGGCTTGCCCATGTTGGGGAATTTTGAGAAATTTCAAGAAATGTGCATTGTGCAAACTTAAAATTTTAGGTCAATGGCCTAACTTTTTTGACTTCAAGAATCTCCATGAACTTATAAGGGACCTCTAAATTCATTCTTATCTTACCTTGCAATTTATATCCATTTTATTCATATTTATTTTGTTTTATTTCAAATAAATACAAAATAAATGGCATAAAATGTTAAAAGATAGGTTTTGGCATATGGGCTGATGGTTTGAATTGTTTTAAGGCCCAAGATTTCGAGCCAAATTGTCCAGGTTCACTCAAAGATGGAAATGGCATAGAATATTCATTTTTGGCATATTTTCATATTTTGGATCATTGCCTTAAACACAATAGTTATTGTGTGATTTCTTCCCTTCTTTGGAAGCTCTCTCCTTCCTCCATATAAACAACATCATTTGCAAGCCAAAGACACGCACACACTGCCTCAGAAAACCATATCAAAATTCTCAAAATTTCACAAAGTTGTCAAAACTCAAAAAGCACTTCGTGAGCTCTATAAATCCTAATAAATACCCTAGTCATATTCCTGAGATTCCCAGGAATCTATTCCACCCATTCCCAAGTCTTGCAGCGTCCTACACCATTGTGTTCATACATCACCGGTTGGCAAGGTTTTTCGAACTTGAAATTGCATATACATGCCATATTGATACCTCTAATTGTCTGATTCGTGTTTAGGGATACTTTTAGTGCAGGTTTAACATGTTACATGCAGGCTAAGTCACAAAGATGAGATTGTGCCATTGTTAGGGCATGATCTGTATTTTACTTCGAAAATCTTGATCTAGGACATTACAGGCCAAAGAGACTTCAGATTCGGACTCAGGGGGTTCGAATTAGGGGGTAGGGTAGGTTTTGATTATTGAGTTTTGTTATTTTTGCAGGATCCAATTCGAGCCCAGCGGAGAAGACAACTGCAGAGTTGACTCTGGTTGCCAAACGTCACCTTGTTACTCGTCCATTTCGCATAATGCGCTTTTTTTTTAATTTGAATTTTGTTCTGTTTCGTTTCACATATAATGTTATCGTTTTATTTGTAGTGATGAATGACCAGATGACATGACTGGCAAGGTGTGGACCTTTAAGGGATGCCCCCCTCAAGTCTTGGGTTCGATCCAGGCGTGAGGGGTTCTCATGTTTCCTCTTTGATCCAGTGTTCGCAGGCTTATGTGTGTACTATGCGGTATCAGTCCATCACCACCTGATCCATATCCAGCGCCTCAAACACGCAGCTTCACCATGGACCCTCTAGACTCTCCCTCATTGAAGCCAATGCAGCTTCTGGGCTCCTCTTGATCCGGGCCTAACAAACTTCAATTCCCCCCTCCCCAATTGCTGTCTACATCAGGCCCATTTTACATTTTTGCTTTTTTTTATTTACTTATTTCTTTTAAATTATTATTTTTAATTTAATCAGCAAAATAATTATAAAATCACAAAAAATTAGGGTTTAGGATTTTTTTTTTAATTTAATTTTTTAAATTAATTAATTAATTACCTTAACCATTTTTATTCAATTTAAAATAAATAGAATTTAAGGATTCATTCAATTTTAATTTCTTTCTTTTTATAATAAAAATACAAAAACAATTAAAATTAATTTTCTTTTTAATTAAATTTCAGTTTTCTTTAATAATTAATATTTTCTTTAAATCTAGGTTATTTAATTAACTTGTTTAATTCCAACTTTTTCTTAACATAAAACAAAAAAAAAACAACAACAAAATTTTCTTTTAACTTGATAATTTTTAGGGTTTAGATGTCATTTCCATTAGGCGCGCATTTATTTACTTTCACACTTTTTTCATATTATTGTAACTGCCTAATGGGATGAAATAGACATTAACTAGGACATTTACTTTTACTGCTCTATTTTTTCAAAGTTTTGTACTTGTAAATAACCCCCCTCCCCGAAGCCTTGTAATAGCTAGGTCTTACACTTCCACACTTTAAATTCCTACACACTATTAATTGTCTAGATGCATGACTAATAGGATTGTATGGCAAGAACATAATAATCAAATGCTAGCAAAACTAACACAAGACAAAAATAGCTGAATATAACACACTCTCACATATACACCTCTAGGGTTTCCCTATTTTGGTTGCCTTCAGAAAACAGTCACAACTCTCGAAATGTGAGAGACTTTAGTGGCTACCCTCTGGTTTAAAGATCAAAGATGACCCTCTCGATGTTGCCTGGGTATGATTTTAAAACCCTAGGGTAGTTACTAATTTTTTTTTCTCAGGTTCCTTTGTGACTGTATGATGACCCTCAATTGTCCCTCAAAACATCTGACGATAGGGCTACCTACTCACTAATATAAGGACAATAATGTCTAAAGGAAAAGAGGAAAAGAACAAACCTTTTCGAGTAGGTAGATAGTTCTTAGATGCTTGCTCAAAATAAAACAATTTTTTACATACACAAAACTCTTTCCAAAAACATCTTCAAAACACTTTGTATATGTTCTAAACAATACGAGAAACATTACAAAGTTTGCCGCGCTAAGGCGTGCTTTCAAAATACTTTCTTAAAACAAACAAACACAAGGTATTTTCAAATAAGCTAGGATCTAAGAGCCCGTAGATAACTATGGATGGAAAGGGTTCTAACACCTTCCCTTTCCATAATCCACCCCCTTACTCAGAAATAATCTCGAAAGGTCTTTTTCTATTATTTTCACCCTTTCCTTCGTTGGATAAAAGAAAAGTCAGTGGCGACTCTTGCTTACCGCAAAATTTGTGAATATAAACGCAAAACCAGTATAACAGTTGGTTCTTCCACCGTATTACAGAACAGGCGACTCTGCTGGGGAATCATAAAACTAAAAGTGGGGTTACCTTAGAGCTAGATCATATTTAAAAGGCTTTACTTGTTTGATTTGTGTGCTTTATTTTACGGGTTTATGTTTGGGTTATTATTAAAAAGATCTTATATTATCATGGAGACTGTACGGCATATACCGATATGGTTAAAGTGATGGATGCGTTAGTGTGACACATTTGTTGGTATTGGTATTCCTTGTGTTAAATCTAGGAGAATATTGGGCCGCTGTATGGTGTCATGAAGCACTAACTAACCTTAGAACCTTAGTTGAACAAACTTGGCCATTAGAAAAGTAGTGAGATAGCCGGCCTTGGTATAAAGCTAAGGATTGGTTGATACTCGATAATACACTCATTTAGATCGGAATTTCGTGATGTTTTGGTCACGAGAAAAGATCGCCCCAGCTGAAACAATGCCTGATAAAGAAAGATCAGTGATATTGAGACTCCTTAAAACCCAATTACTTTTCTAGGACAGGTTGAACCAACTAAACTTCAAGAGGGTATTTACCTATAAACCCTATGCAATCCTAAACCTAAGGTCTTGTGTGTTTTGCTTGTGTGTGATTAAATTGTTCAAACATAACATCATGATTGATGACATCCATTTTCATTCCACTAACCATTTTAAGGACCAAGGGAGTTTATTGTTGTTTTGTTTTGCAGATCATGGCTTCCGTTCATAGAAATACCATATGAATCAGCTCTGTAAGAATACCTCTCCAACTCAAAGAACTAGTATCAAGGGTTACTGAGACTTCTTTGTTCACCAAGAAATATGGTCGACTTCTCAACCTGGTTAACTCAAGCTTTAATGAGAAGATGATGGGTGTACTCTTTTAGTTCTTTGACCCCAAACACCATTGCTTCACATTTCCTGATTACCAGTTGGTACCCACCATGGAAGAGTTCTCTCAATTATTGGGTATACCTATTCTTGATCAGACACCTTTCACCGGTTTAGAGGAAGCTCTAAAGCCAGAGGTCATTGCAGAAGTCTTGCATCTGAAATGGTCCGATATTATATCCAATTGGGAAAAACGAAGCGGAGTCAAGGGTTTCCTAGTCAGGTTCCTATTAGAAAAGGCTCAGTTGTTTTGGGATGATTTGGATTTCCAAGCTTTCGAAGAAGTCCTGGCTCTTCTAATATATGGGTTAGTATTATTCCCTAATCTAGAATCACTCATGGATGTGAATGTTGTTAAGATTTTCCTCTCTCATAACCCTGTGCCTGATTTGCTCGAAGATATCTTGCATTCCCTCCACACTCGTACCATGAAGAGAAGAGGGGTTCTTATGTGTTGTATACCATTGATGTCTAGGTGGTTTATTTATTACCTTCCTCAATTAGTATTGAAGAATGAAGAAAGTTTGGGTTGTTCGCAAAGGATAATATCACTTTCTCACTCGGATATTCTTTGGTACTCTCGGTCTATGGGAGATGTTTACATCATCGACCGTTGTGGGGAATTCCCTAATGTCCCACTCCTTGGCATTAGGGGGGTATAACTTATAATCCTTATCTGGCTCTATGAAAATTAGGTTATGCTCAGAGGGATGGTCCCCATGATATTCTTATTGTTTCACCCCAAAATTTTCCCTCCCATATTCCTCAAATGGCTCAAGGAAGTCCAAGGGTTGACAAGACAAACTCTCTCCTGAGGCAGTCTACCTCAAATTAGGGTTTCATTTTGCATCAATATGTTTGAGTCCAAAGGATCCCAAATGATCACCATTGTCCTAATATGTTCTCAAGATCATCCATGTCAAGTTTCAAGCCTTGCAGAGGAAGTTTGCTCAATCAATTGCTCAAAGGCCGTAAAATCAACTGTACTAGGTCAAAAGTCAACTGTGGCCTACATACAATCAAACTTCAGGATTTTTGGTCAACATCCTCATTTTAAAGTATTATTCATCATTTGATCAAGGGTTGATAATGATTCCTCAAGGATTTCTCACAATTCATCAAAGCCCAAAAGTTGCTAAATTAGGGTTTTGCATGAAAAGTAAACTCAACTTTGACCAAGCATAACTTTCTCATACTTTATCAAGAATGACCCATCCAAAGCTCATTTTGAATAGGATGCAATTACCTACAATTCATCTTCAGCTCCCAAGTTCAGAATATGCACTCACAAGAAGATATGAATTTTGACATTATAGGTCACTTTGGAAAGTCAACAAAAACACCTCTTGGGTCAAAGCTTCATACACGAACATGGAAGACCCAATTTAGATAAGACCAAAAGGGTTGCTTAGAGGACATCCAAAGCTTTCTAAAAAGTCCAAGAACACCTCTCTAGGGTCAAAATGGAGAGAGTTATGCATCGGCCAAGTTGACCATTTTTGCAAAATTGCCAAAAGTCAAATGTGTTCAAATGTGCATTTTTTGCTAAATGGGCCAACCTTTTTATGCTTGCACCTCAAATATACCCTGGTCCACGAACCAATTGTCCATTCACATGTTATTTGCTTCATTATTTATTTTATTTTGATTTTTTATTTATTAAAAATTGAATAAAATCAAATAATTGGTAAATAATAGCAAGGATTTGTTTTGATTGGATTTATGGACAGAATCATGAGCTCATACTGTTGGCGTATCAGAATAAAATCATATCAATGACAATTGGTACAAGAAAGGCATGATTAGCATGAAAATAGAAAGATATCATATACATTGAAAATCAAATCAAATCTTGGAAAAATGCAAAGATTTAATCCAAGTTTGTTAACCTAAATCATTCTAGGTTATATAAGAAAGATTTGCAGATCAAAATCAAGGAGGCTTGAGGCATGAGACTGTAAGAACAAAACTCAAGAATCTTGACAAAAAGCAAAGTTCTGATTCTAGGATAGAGGACCTTTGAGAACAATTCAAGGCTAACAACCTGTTCCAAGACGTCTCAGGAAGCATTCCCAATCGTTCGCAGGCATCAGAACATCCAGGATAAATGCTTATCACGCTTACCGTTTGCACAAATATCCAAATTTGATTACTGTAATTCTTGCATATTCAACACGTTTAAATTGCGTATTTGTATTCATCATCATGTTTGCAATATTTCTGGATAGTTTGATTTGAGTTACAGTGCAGGAATAAGCTTTGGCCATTGTTAGGGTTTCGTGCTCCAATTTGGGGTTTTGGTTTTCAAGCAAAATTAGACAGGATAATGGGTGTCATGACGATCAGAATTTCAAACCCAGATGATCCACGATCCCCAATTGAATTTATATTGCATACACTTGATTTTTGAATGACACAAGTTTCAGCAACAGACCTGCGTCTGTAGGTAAAAAAATCAGAACTTAAAACGATGGTTCCAGGGAAGACGACAACGGCGTGTCACAACCTGACTGGCTAGTTTAAATTTTGGCGCGCTATTCTGGCCAGAAACCTGTCGTTCTGATATATTATTTGTTTTTATTATATTAACAAGTTAACATCCAGCGCAGTTGGTCAGAAGAAGGAAGCCAGAAGCTCATTGTTCTGGGTTCGATCCCAGGCGTGAGCTTTTGGTATTTTCTCCTTTGTTTTCACCAGATCCAGCATATGCATCTCCTGAGGTTCATCATTTTTTGGATCCCAGTCAGAACTAGATCCAGCACGTGAAGGCCATTATCTTCTGGATCCCAGTCAGAATCAGATCCATCACGTACATGCCATTATCTTCTGGATCCTAGTTAGAACCAGATCCAACACGTGCAGGCCATCATCTGCTGGATCCACCAGCCAGGATCAGATCCAGTGCCCCCATCTTCTGAGGGTCAACATCTTCTGAATCCATCAGCCAGAGCCAGATAAGCTGACAGCAGGCTCATTCGGTCAATACTATTATTTTGCTTTAATTTCTTTTCTTTAATTATTTTGTTTTTTTTATCAACACCAAAATCATTTTCTAAAACTAACTAACCAAAAATCACAAAAAAAAAGACTTATTTTCTTAATAAATGTTTTCTAATTAATTAATTTAATTAATTTAGGGCAACTTTAATTTCATTCATAATTAAAATTCAATTATAAAATTAGGTTAATTCTTAATTTAATTCTTTCTTTCTTTCTCAAATAAAATAAAAATACAAAAATAGGTTTTAGAATAAGTTATTTTATTTCTCTTAGTTTAAAAATTAATTAGAAATAGGATTTTCTTTCTAGTTTAATGGTTTCTTTATTTTCTTAAAATAACAAAACAAAAACATTTTCTTAATTAATCGCAATTAGGTTTAGGCAAGGGTCAAAACCCTAATTATCTCGTATTCGATTCACCGCGCGCATATTATTTATTTTTTGGCAATATTGTTGTAACTGTGCATGGTTTGTAATAGTTTAATCTAGGGTTTTTATTTATCGCTTCTTTCTGGGTTTTTTGGCTATGTAATTAATTCCCCTCCCCGAAGCCTTGTAATAGCGTAGATTTACTTTCCCGCATCTTAATTTATGCAAATATTTAAATTGTCTAGATGTATGTTAATAGGATTGTATGACAAGATTGCATGATAATATAATACAGTTAGAAAACCCTAATGTGCAAAGACAAATAACTGAAACAAATCACTCGCACATATCACTCTTAGGGTATGCTCTCACTTAGGTTGCCTAGGGTAAACGATCATTAAGCATAGGGTGTCTTAGTGGTTACCCTTCTGTATAAAAAATATCAAATGTCCCGTTCGGATGTTGCCTCGGAACGTTGCGTCGGAAAGGTTACCTCGGAAATGTTGCCTCGAATATGATCTTAAGACTCTAGGGTTATTACTAAGTCTTCCTAACATTGCTTTAGTGATTGTACGTCCCTTTCGAATTGACCCTTACAACTCCAACAACGGTGATACCTATTTCACAATAGAGGGACAACACTGTCTAAAGGAAGCAAGAACATAAACGGTCTTTTTTCGAGTAGGTAGATGCTAGTAGTTACTTGCTCAAATCAAAACTTTTCACACTTACACTTTTCAAACAAATTTTCAAAACAACTTCTCACACCTTTGAGGACTGATACAAGGGTTATCATGAAGTCAAACTTTTCAAAAACAAAGCACAAACACAAGAAATTTTAAAAGATGAGCAAGTACCTAAGAGCCCATGGAAAACCATGGATAGAAAGGGTTCTAACACCTTCCCTTTCTATAATGTACCCCCCGTACTCAGAATATCTCAAAAAAGGTTTTTTTCTGTACTTTTTTCCTTTCCGGTTGGATGAAATAAAATTCGGTGGCGACTCTTGCTTACCGCGATATTTTGCAAACACAAAATGCAAAACGCAAACCAACATTTCAAAACAGTCGGTTCTGCCACCGCATCATAGAACTGGCGACTCTACTGGGGATTTATAAGTGGGGTATACCTTAGGATCTAGTTCATCATAATTGCTTCTCTTTATTGTTTTGATTGCTTTACTTTTAAGGGTTTTGTTTGGGAGTTACTATAGATCCTAACCCGGATCTGGGGACACCTTTTAGGTAAGTAGCAATAGACTGTGAGGGAACTGTACAGCGTAGACCGATACGGTTGAAGCATTAGCTACGTTGATGTGGCACATTGGTTGGTACCGATATCCCTTGTGGAGAAACGAGGAGAATACGGGGCCGCTGCGTGGTGTCGTTAAGCATCAACTGACCTTAGAACCTTTAATCGACTAACTTGGCCATTAGAAAGTAGTGAGATAGCTGGCCTCGGTGCAAAGCTGGGAACTGGTTGATACTCGATGCTACACTCATTGAGACCATACTCTCGAGATAGTTTCGGCCACAAGAAAAGATTGCGTGAGCTGAAACCATGACCGATGGAGGATGGTCGGTGATATTGAGATCCTCTAGAACCAGGTTACTTTTTCTAGGACAGGTTTAAACCAACTTAACTTCAAGAGGGTACTACCTTTGACCCCATGCAAGCCTTAAACCTAAGGGATTTGTGTGATTTGACTATGTTTGCAATATCTATGTTTGCTATACCTGTGGTTTACCATGACATCATGCATCATAACATGGCATTCATGATTCATTACACTAACCATCTCAAAGACCGAGGGAATTTATCTTTGTTCTATTTTGCAGATTATGGCTTCCGTGCGCAGAAATACCACCCGAGTCAACTTTGTGCAAATACCTGCCCAACTTAAAGAGCTAGCCTCAAGAGTTTCTGAGACTTCTATGTTCATTAAGAGACACGGTCAACTTCTCAGCCTGGTTACTTCAAATCTTGATGAGCAGATGATGAGTGTACTTTTCCAGTTCTTCGATCTTGTGCATCATTGCTTCACCTTTCCAGATTACCAGCTGGTTCCCACCTTGGAAGAGTTCTCTCACCTATTGGGCATAACCATTCTTGAACAGGTACCCTTCACAGGTATGGAAGAAGTTCCTAGACCAGAAGACATTGCCTCAGCTCTGTATTTGAAACGGGCTGAAGTAGTATCTAATTGGGAAACGCGAAACGGGGTCGAAGGTTTTCTAGCCAAATTTCTGATAGACCAGGCTCAACAATTATGGGATAATTTGGATTTTCAGGCTTTTGAAGATATCTTGTCTCTCCTTATCTATGGTTTAGTTCTCTTCCCGAATCCAGATTCCTTTGTAGATGTGAATGCTGTCAAGATTTTCCTTTCTCGCAATCCTGTGCCTACCCTACTGGGTGATATCTTGCATGCCCTCTATACTCGTACTGTGAGGAGAAGAGGGACTCTTATGTGTTTCATGTCGTTGCTATCGAGGTGGTTTATTTCGCACCTCCCTAAGTATGTGCTGAAGAATGAAGAAGGTTTGGGTTGGTTCTACAGAATAATGTCACTTGCCCATACAAATATTCTTTGGAGTTCCCTGACTATGGAAGACATTGCTGTTATTGACCTTTGTGGGGGATACCCTAATGTCCCATTGCTTGGAATCAGAGGGGTATAACTTACAATCCTTGTCTAGCTTTAGGACAATTTGGTCGTGCTCGAAGAGATGGTCCCCATGAGCTACTTCTTGAGGACATTGTATTTGACTACAAGGAGGACGTTAAGGAGCACCGCCAGAGGTTTATACGAGCTTGGGGCATGGTGAACAGATCTGACCCCCAAGAGTTGGGACCAAAGACTTCCCTTCCTATGCAGCCTTACCTCCAATGGGTCCGAGCTCGTGCCCAGAAGCATGGGATGCCCTATGAAGCCGTATTACTAGTGATTATGGAGCCCACTAATGAAGAGGGCATTCCTTACACGGTTCTATATCCTTACATGCCCACTGATCCTGGGGAGTTACAGAGGTTTTGGATTCAGCTGAAGAATGAGCGGGATACTTACCGGGAAAAGTATCATGAGCAAGAAAGGAAGATTTTGAAGCTCACCAGGCAACTCGAGGAAGAAAGATTGATCAATGACTACATCGGCACAAAGAGGAAGTGTCCATGGGACTTTTGATTTTGCTTTTTCTAGTTTTTAGAGTTTGTTTTATTTACTTCTTTGTAACGCCTTAAAGGCATTGTTGAACCTTTCAAAGTTAATCAAGTTTGTTTGTTTTTGGTTTGCAAATTTAAATCTCCCAAAGTCTTTGAAATCATTACATGCATCCCATTATCATGCATATCATTGCAGGTACCGCTACAGGTTTCTCATCTTCTTCGCTGTTTATTTCAGTAGAAATGTCTTCCGATCAAGCCATCAAAGATCTTCAGGAATAGAACACCCAATTCCAATAGATGTTCATAAGTCTGGCTAAAGGGCAAGAGGATTTGAAGACCCTTATTCTGAAAGAGAAGAAGAAGAGGAAGAAGGTCGGTATTCTGAACATGGGTAGAAGATTTGGAGAAAGGTTTAGACAACCTGTTGATCTGACCTCCTCATCCAAGGACGGGGAGAACCAAGAGAGGGTAAAGGAACCTAGTCCAGCAGTTTCTGACAATGATACAGATTACGATGAGGAGCAATATCCTCCTGCTGAGGATAGGTATAAACAGCTGGAAGACCGTCTGAGTGCTATGGAGATTCAAAAGATCCCTGGTTTGGATTTCGGAGAACTGGGACTGGTATCGGGAGTGGTGATCCCTCATAAGTTCAAAGCTCCGGTTTTTGCCAAGTACGATGGAATATCCTGTCCAAAACTCCATCTCCGCTCTTAAGTCAGAAAAATCCAACCCCACACTGCTGATAGAAATTTATGGGTACACTTCTTTCAAGATAGTCTGTCAGGGACTCAGCTTGAATGGTTTTATCAGTTGGAAGGAGCCAGTGTCCGAAATTGGGAAGATCTTACTGCTGCTTTCTACAAGCAGTATCAGTATAATGCCGACCTTTCTCCCACTCGTACTCAGCTCCAGGGTATGTCTATGGGTGCAAGTGAAGGTTTTAAGGACTATGCTCTAAAGTGGAGAGACTTGGCTGGAAGAGTCCAACCCCCTTTGTCTGATAGGGAGTTGGTTGACATGTTTCTAGGGACGCTATCTGGTCCATTTTTTAATCACTTGATTCGTAGTTCGTCATCTGGGTTTACTGAATTAATTTTGACTGGAGAGAGGGTGGAAGCTGGTATCCGAAGTGGTAAAATACAGAAGGATGTTTCATCAAGTGCAACAAATAATCCTTTCACCGGTAAGAAGGAAGCTAGTGCAGTCTATGGCACGAGGGGCCAAAGCAGACGTGAACACCGTCCAACAGTAAATGTTGTAGTGATACCAAGACCCGCAGTTTCTCCACAACGCAACAATCAACAAAGGGTAGAAAGACCACAACGATAATTTACCCGTATCAACATGACTTTGGATGAAGTTATGCCGCATCTGCTAAAATCCAACTTGGCAACCTTGAAAGAGGCTCCCAAGAATCCAAACACTGCTTCTCCTAGATACAATCCCAACGCACGGTGCGCCTACCATTCAGAGAGTCTTAGCCACAACACAAACGATTGTTGGGCTCTGAGGAATAAAGTGCAAGATATGCTGGAAGCAAAAGAGATTGAGTTTGATGCTCCGGAAAAGCCAAATGTTATAACTGCTCCTATGCCCAAACATGGTCGTGGAGTCAATGCTATGGACACTGATTCGTTTGTGACCTCTGTGGAAGAAATTTCTACTCCTTTGATGACGGTTAAGAAGAATTTGTTGTTGGCCGGTTAATTTCCGGGCTGTGGTGAAGGTTGCCACATGTGTTCAATTCTGCCTTCCGGTTGCTGTTTATTGAAGTCGGGTGTTCAGCACCTGATGGATAATAAAGAATTTTTTTTGAGAAGACTATGATTCCGTTTGAAGATGTTGCCATTATCACCATTTCCGCCAATCCTTCCAAGGTTTCCTCGAGAAAACCTGTTAGGGTTACACCTATTCCAAGAATTGCTCCATTAATAATCACCGCTCCTAGTCCCATCCCATATACCTCAGAAAAGGATATCCCATGGCACTACGGTGTTGATGTATATTACCATGGTGTTAAACAAGATTTGAGGGATGAAGAAGCCGATACAGATATCAGTAATATTGCTGGGGCAAACAAGGTCACCAGAAGGGGAAGACTCTTTTCTCCCGAGATTTCCCCTCCGACTGCCCACAAACCCGTTGTCATTTCGTCTACTTGTACATAACCTACTGTCCCAATTCCTATTCTAGTTGTCACCCCTGTCACCGAGCCATCTGGGACTCGGGGTAAAGAAATCATAGGTGAGCCTGCTCGGACGGAGGCACCGAAGAAGATCATTGTAGAAACCTCGAAACAAGAGATAGAGGAAATGTTAAAGATTATCAAGAAGAGCAACGACAATGTGGTCGAGCAACTGGGGTAGACCCCGTCAAAAATCTCCATATTGTCCCTGTTATTGTGTTCTGAAGCCCATGTGAAGGCTTTGATTGCGCTTCTCAAGACTACACATGTGCCGCAGGAAACTTCTGCAGATCAGTTCAAAGATTGTGTGGCTAGCCTAACTGCTGTCAATGGGTTAGGGTTTTCAGATGCGGATCTGACTGCTAAAGGGAGAAATCATAATGATGCTCTGCATGTCTCGATCGAGTGCAGGGGCACCACTATGGCCCATGTGCTAGTAGATAGCGGGTCCTCGATGAATGTTCTACCGAAGAAAGTGCTAGACCGTCTGGATTGTGAAGGTTTGATTCTAAAGCCGAGTAATATTATGGTAAGGGCTTTTGATGGGTCAAAAAGAATGGTGCACGGGGAGGTGGACATCCCTGTCAAGGTGGGTTCTCAGACCTTCGGGTCCACCTTCTACGTGATGGATATCAGACCATCATATTCTTGCTTGATGGGTCGTCCTTGGATTCATAAGGCTGGGGCGGTGACTTCCACACTCCATCAAATGCTGAAGTATCCGGTGAAGGGGAAGATTGTCACGGTACAAGGTGAAGAGGAGTATATGGTGAGCCATCTGAATTCCTTCCGCTATGTGGAGATGGACGGGGAATTCATAGAAATGCCTTGTCAAAATTTTGAAGAAGTCCCTCAGTTCTCGGCATCAGCTGAAGTTACTACCGGCAAACCTCCGCTGAAGATGGCTTCTCTCAAGGACCAGGGCTGTAATTGAAGAAGGTGGGTGTACCAATTGGGGTCAGCTTCCTTCCTTCACTCACAAAACTAACAAATTTGGTTTGGGCTTTACTACAGGGGCTCAAAGGGCTGTTAGGCGCGCAGGGATCGGAAGACCTCCTCTACACATCAGCAATCGGGGAGTTAATGCAATTGAGGATAGTGAAGAAGATTCGGACATCGACAACTGGATCTACCCAATAACCAATGGTGGACTGAACAACTGAAAGGCGAAGGACTTCATACTTGTTTCTTTTATTCCGCAGTAATTGACTTTTGTTTTAAGATTTATAATAAACAATTTGAAACTTTACGGCCCGGTGCCTTGCTCGAGGCACCTTGGCTTTGATTGTGAGGGCTTATTACTTGTCATTTTCATATATCATTAATAAAACATTGGACGTTTCTTGCATTACAAATTTTGCGCTCCTTGTTTTTCTTCTCTGTATCTCACTTTATCAAAACAACTATTCTCTTACACACACTCACGTATCATAATGCAGATCCATATCCACTCTGGATCCCATTGATAACAGTTCTGCTACTGCCACTTATGACTTCGAAAATCCGATCAACCAAGCCGAGGACAAAGGTGAGGATGAATGTGAGGTGGCTGGAGAACTTACTAGACTATTGCAGCAGGAAGAGATGGCCATACAGCCTCATGAAGAGCCAGTTGAATCAGTAAATTTGGGTACAGAGGAAGACAGGAAAGAGGTTAAGATAAGTGTGAATCTGGAGCCTAGTGTCAAGCAACAATTAATACAGATGCTACACGACTATGTTAAGATCTTCGCCTGGTCCTACGAAGACATGCCTGGATTGGACACTGATATTGTGGTACACTGCCTGCCGACCAAAGAGGACTGTCCTCCAGTAAAGCAGAAGGTTCGACGTATGCGCCCCGAAATGTCAGAGAAAATCAAAGCAGAGGTCATGAAACAGTTCGATGCCGGGTTCTTAGCAGTCACTTCTTTTCCACAATGGGTTGCCAACGTTGTTCCAGTACCTAAGAAGGACGGTAAGGTACGGATGTGTATGGACTATAGAGATTTGAACAGGGCAAGCCCCAAGGATGATTTCCCACTTCCTCACATCGATGTTTTGGTCGACAACACCGTGCAGCATAAAATCTTCTCCTTCATGGATGGTTTTTCCGGCTACAACCAGATTAAGATGGCTCCTGAAGACATGGAGAAGACAACCTTCGTTACAAAGTGGGGCACTTTCTGTTACAAGGTAATGCCTTTTGGATTGAAGAATGCTGGGGCAACTTATCAGCGCGCCATGGTTTCTTTGTTCCACGACATGATTCACCACGAGATCGAGGTTTATGTTGACGACATGATAGCCAGGTCCCAGACTGAGGGAGAGCACCTTGATCATCTCCAGAAACTGTTTGATAGGTTGAAGACGTACAAGCTGAGGTTAAGATCGGGTAAGGTCGGGTAAGCTTCTGGGTTTTGTTGTCAGTGATAAAGGTATTCAGGTGGACCCTATAAAGGTAAAAGCCATACAAGAGATGTCGGATCCCCGCACAGAAAAAGAAGTTAGAGTTTCTTGGGAAGTTTGAATTACATCGCCAGGTTCATTTCACATCTGACTACTACTTGTGAGCCAATCTTCAAGCTGCTGAAGAAAGATCAAGTGGTAAAGTGGAATGATGAATGCCAGACTGCTTTCGAAAGAATCAAGGAATACCTTCAAGAGCCATCAATTCTGATGCCTCCAGTTGAAGGAAGACCTTTGATTTTATACTTGACAGTGCTAGACAGTTCAATGGGGTGTGTGCTGGGGCAGCATGACGAGTCTGGCCGAAAACAGCACGCTATTTACTACCTTAGAAAAAAGTTTATCGACTGTGAGACCCGATACTCATTGCTCGAGAAAACTTGTTGCGCTTTGGCATGGGCTGCTCGCCGGCTGAGACAGTATATGCTGACTCACACTACCTTGTTGATATCAAAGATGGATCCAATCAAGTATATTTTCGAGAAGCCCGCTCTCTCCGTAAGGATAGCAAGATTGAAGATGATCTTAACTGAGTATGATATCCAATACACAACTCAGAAAGCAATCAAGGGGAGTGTATTGGCGGATCATCTGGCGCATCAGGCCATGGATGACTACCAGTCCATGAATTTCGAGTTCCCGGATGAGAATATCATATTGGTAACCGACTGTGAAGAACCTGGACCGGATGAAGGACCCGAGGAGGGATCCCGATGGTATATGTATTTTGATGGAGCCTCGAACACATTGGGTAACGACATTGGCACTGTAATTATATCTCTTGAGGGATGTCATACTCCATTCACCGCCCGATTATGTTTTAACTGCACCAACAATATGGCGGAGTATGAAGCATGTAGCATGGGTCTTCGAGCTGCTATTGACCTAAGGATTCATTTCTTGAGTGTATTCAGAGATTCCGCTCTGGTGATAAGTCAGATCAAAGGCGAGTGGGATATAAAGCACCTGGATCTTATTCCTTACAAAGAGTATGCACTAACGTTGCTCCCACACTTCGAGGAGATAACCTTTAAACATTTCTCCAGAGAAGAGAACCAATTAGTGGACGCGCTATCTACCATGTATTCTATGTTCAAAGTGAGATAGGACAATGAAGCTCCCCAGATTACCATTGAGAGGTTGGACGAACCCGCACACTGTTGTGACATTGAGACTAAAGAAGTAGCAGATAAACCCTGGTTTCACGAGGTAAAAAGATATCTTGAGGGTCAAGAATATCCCGAGGGGGAATCTGTTAATGATAAGAAGTTTCTAAGAAGGTTTATTGCGAAGTTCTTCATCAGCAATGGGATCCTCTATAAGCGTAAACATGATTCAACCTTACTGCGATGTGTGGACAAGAGCGAGGCAGAAAGGATCATGGCAGAGCTACATGAAGGTACCTTCGGAACTCATTCCAGTGGACATACCATGGCAAAGAAAATCCTACGGGTAGGATATTACTGGTCCACTATGGAAGCCGATTGTTATCAGTACTCTCGAACCTGTCATAAGTGCTAAGTCTATGCTGATAAGTTTCATGTACCTCCGGTTCCCCTGAATGTCTTGACAACTCCTTGGCCCTTTGCAATGTGGGGCATCGACATGATCGGCGAGATCAGACCTACTGCATCCAATGGGCATCGTTTCATTCTGGTGGCTATTGATTACTTTACGAAGTGGGTTGAGACAACTTCCTTTGCTACAATAACCAAGAACATCGTGGCGTGGTTCATCAGATACAATCTGATCTGTCGATATGGTGTACCAGAGAGGATTATCACTAACAATGGTACAAATCTCAATAACACAATGATCACCGAGATCTATAAATAGTTCAGGATTCAGCACCCTAACTCTTCTCCCTACCGGCCGAAGATGAATGGGGATGTTGAAGTAGCTAACAAGAACATCAAGAAGATTGCACAGAAGATGACGGTGACATAAAAAGACTGGCACGAGATGTTACCATTCACTCTTCATGGGTACCGTACCTCAACAAGGACATCGACAGGGGCAACACCCTACTCTTTGGTGTATGGCATGGAGGCAGTCCTACCCATCGAAGACAAGATACCCTCTCTCAGGATCATGAAGGATGCAGGTTTGAACGAGGACGACTGGATCCAAACCCGGCTTGATCAGCTGAATTTAATCAATGAAAAGAGACTTACTGCTATCTGTCATAGTCAGACGTATCAAAAGCGAATGATCAAGGCTTTTAACAAGAAATTCAGACGTCAAGAATATCAAGTCGGGGATATAGTGATCAAATGCATCATACTGCCGCAAGGTGATCCCAGGGGCAAATTGACCCCCACATACGAAGGGCCATTTATAGTTAAGAACATTTTCTTGGTAGGAGCTATGATTCTAACCACCATGGATGGTGACGACCTTCCTCACCCCGTCAATGAAGACATAGTGAAAAGATACTACGCATAATCAAAGACCCGCTAGGTTGACCGGCCTAGGCAAAAATAAAGGCTTCTCGGCGAACCAAAAGGGTTCGGGCAAAAGTAAGGGATGAAAATTAAAAAAAACTGTACACCCGGCAAGTCGAAAACCTGAAAAGGCGACTTGGGAAAAAAAGGGTATCTCGGTGGACTAAAAACCTGAAAGGGCGGTCCAGGAAAAAATTAGATATTGAAGCATAACACTATGTCTCATTAGATCATCTTGCAACCAGTCTTCGGTATCAACTATCAAGCTCAAACGGTGCCAATCAATCTGATCTATCTTTGACCAAGTAGAAAAGTGATGAGACGCTTGAAGATATAAAGGCAATAGCAGAGTTGAAACTCTATGGGATTGTTTCACATAGATGTTTTTCTTTCTTTTACACAAAATTTAATTTCTATCTTTTGGCGGTGTTCTCTTACTAGGACATCGGTCTCTTTGTACAAAACGCCTATTACAGGCCAACTTCGAAATCAATACAAGTCATTTTCATAAAGCTTTGATTTATTTTCTTTTTCATGTTTTGTTTTGCTAGAACGTCCAATGGTTCATTTTTTATATATGCATTTGAAATTAATTGCTGCTCATAAAAAACAAAAGACGATTACTCATAATTCCAGGAACAGGAAAAAAAAGAAGTACCCAAACCTTACAGTTGCTCTGCCCATCAGGTACAGGGATAGAGCCAGCTTGAGAACATGAGTAGCGGTACATACACTCCCCACAGAGTAAGAGATATCCAAAGACGGTGATGTCATCTTCCCCGAGCAGGACATGACTCTCCCCAACTGAGGTTCACAATTGCGAGTGAGTCAGTAAATTATTCCCCAAGCAGAGTTTATTTCTCTCACAAGCAGAAATTCAATCTCCAACAGAATTCATCATCACCAATAACGGTAATTCATCCCCAGTTGAGTTGTTTCTCCAAGTCAGCAGATCTATCAATAGAGTATCTCCTCTCCGACAGAGTTATTCCCTGCAGAGTTATCCTCAAACAGAGTTTTGTCCCGCAGAATATTTACCCGCCAAGGGGCAAATCCCCAGTAGTCATCTTTGTTCACCATCCTCGACAGAAATATAGGAACTATGGTTTTCACAACAGTCAGGGATTTATTTTCCCGGACTCAGATTATTATGTCAGCATTTCATGTTCATACATCACGACATGTGCATACATCACATATAACATAGTCTCATTTATTTTGAGAATGTCATTACACATTGCATCTCATGCATCGCATATAACTAACCCTGTATTTCTTTCAGGAAATACATTATTGTCAACAATTTCCAGTAGGTCCATGATCAACACTCAAAGCTAAACAGAGTAATCATCGGCAACAAATGCAACCTCATCCAGGTTCATTTTCCAACCCTACTATCCAGGCTATCATATCGAAGTAACCCTACTATCCAGGTTCCTTCTCACAGCCCTACTATCCCGACTTTCATATCGAAGTAACCCTACTATCCAGGTCCCTTCTCACAGCCCTACCATCCCGGCTTTCATATCGAAGTAACCCTACTATCCAAGTTCCTTCTCATAACCTTACTACCCAGGTTTTCATATCGAAGTAACCCTACTATCCAGGTTCCTTCTCATAACCTTACTACCCAGGTTTGCATATCGAAGTAACCCTACTATCCAGTTTCCTTATCACAACCCTACTATCCCGACTTTCATATCGAAGTAATCCTACTATTCAGGTTCCTTCTCATAGCCCTACTTTCCAGGCTTTCATACCGAAGTAACCATACTACCCAGGTTCCTTCTCATAGCCCTACTACCCAGGATTTCATATCAAAGTAACCCTACTATCTAGGTTCCTTCTCGTAACCTTACTACCCAGGTTTTCATATCGAAGTAACCCTACTATCCAGGTTCTTTCTCACAACCCTACTATCCAGGTTCCTTCTCACAACCCTACTATCCAGGCTTTCATATCGAAGTAACCCTACTATCCAGGTTCCTTCTCCAGCCCTACTATCCATGCTTTCATATCGAAGTAACCCTACTATCCAGGTTCCTTCTCCAGCCCTACTATCTAGGATTTCATATTGAAGTAACCCTACTATCCAGGTTCCTTCTCCTAACCTTACTATTCGGGTTTGGCCTCCCTTATCCCCAGACTACAGTCCACAACACTGTAAGACCTGGACCCAATCAAACACAATTGATTTCACATTTCCCCAATAAGTCGCGGTGCAGCGTACGCCTTGACCAAACATGCGGTTTATTTCCACTTCCCAAGCCAGAACTATTCCCCAGTAGAGTAACGGACAACAGAAGCTCCTAGAACTCTATTTCTCTCAAGACAGAGACCAGTATTCCCCAGCGAAGTCCTCATCAACAATAGGTATAAGGGTTCTCGCAAAGGAATCTCTTATGAGATCGGCACTTCTTCGGATGGTATCCTTAAGCCCATCTCCGACAATTCTTTGGCAACTACTAAATGGCATCCATAAGCCCATTATCGATAGCATAAATCAAGTATCACTTCATGCGAGTGAAAATTTCTGGGCACTCTAGTGTTCAATCATCTTCCACCTTCAGATCAAGAAAGTCAGACACGCCAATCTACATCCTCAGGTTTAAGAAGATTGAACAGGGGCAGCTGTTGCACCCCAAAATTTGCCCTCCCATATTCCTCAAATGGCTCAAGGATGTCCAAGGGTTGACCAGACAAACTCTCTCTTGAGGCAGTCTACTTCAAATTAGGGTTTCATTTTGCATCAAGATGTTTGAGTCCAAAGGATCCCAAATTCTCAAAATTGTCCTAATATGTTCTCAAGATCATCCATGTCAAGTTTAAAGCCTTGTAGAGGATGTTTGCTCAGTCAATTGCTCAAAGGCCTGAAAATCAACTGTACTAGGTCAAAAGTCAAATGTGGCCTACATACAGTGAAACTTCAAGATTTTTGGTTAACATCCTAATTTGAAGTATTATTCATCATTTGATTAAGGGTTGATCATGATTTCTCAAGGATTGCTCACAATTCATCAAAGCCCAAAAGTTGCTAAATTAGGGTTTTGCAGGAAAAGTCAACTCAACTTTAACCAAGCATAACTTTCTCATACTTTATTAAGAATAACCCATCCAAATTTTATTTTGAAGAGGATGCAATTCCCTACAATTCATATTTAGCTCCCAAGTTCAGAATATGCACTCACAAGAAGATATGAATTTTGACATTATAGGTCATTTTGGAAAGTCAACAAAAACACCTTTTGGGTCAAAGCTTCATACACAAACATGGAAGACCCAATTGAGATAAGACCAAAAAGGTTGCTTAGAGGACATCCTAAGCTTTCTAAAAAGTTCAAGAACACCTCTCTAGGGTCAAAATGGAGAGAGTTATGCATCGGCCAAGTTGACCATTTTTGCAAAATTGCCAAAAGTCAAATATGCTCAAATGTGCATTTTTTGCTAAATCGGCCAACCTTTTTATGCTTGCACCTCAAATATACCCTGGTCCACGACCCAATTGTCCATTCACATGTTATTTTCTTCATTATTTATTTTATTTTGATTTTTTATTTATTAAAAATTGAATTAAATCAAATAATTGGTAAACAATAGCAAGGATTTGTTTTAATTGGATTTATGGACAGAATCATGAGCTCATAGTGCTGGCGTATTAGAATCAAATCATATCAATGGCAATTGGTACAAGAAAGGCATGATTGGCATGAAAATAGAAATATATCATATACATTGAAAATCAAATCAAATCTTGGATAAATGCAAAGATTTAATCCAAGTTTGTTAACCTAAATCATTCTAGGTTATATAAGAAAGATTTGCAGATCAAAATCAAGGAGGCTGGAGGCACGAGACTGTAAGAACAAAACTCAAGAATCTTGACAAAAAGTGAAGTTATGATTCCAGGATAGAGGACCTTTGAGAACAATTCAAGGACAGTAACATGTTCCAAGCCGTATCAAGAAGCATTCCTAATCGTTCGCAGGCATCAGAACATCCAGGATCACTGCTTATCACGCTTACGGTTTGCATAAATATCCAAATTTGATTACTGTAATTCTTGCATATTCAGCACGTTTAAATTGCTTATTTGTATTCATCATCATGTTTGCAATATTTCTGGATAGTTTGATTTGAGTTACAGTGCAGGAATAAGCTTTGGCCATTGTTAGGGTTTCATGCTCCAATTTGGGGTTTTGGTTTTCAAGCAAAATTAGACAGGATAATGGGTGTCATGATGATCAGAATTTCAAACCCAGTTGATCCACGATCCCCAATTGAATTTATATTTCATGTACTTGATTTTTGAGTGACACATGTTTCAGCAACAGACCTGCGTCTGTAGGTAAAAGAATCAGAACTTAAAACGACGGTTCCAGGGAAGAAGATAACGATGTGTCATAACCTGAATGGCTAGTTTAAATTCCGGCGCATTATTCTGGCAAGAAGCCTGTCGTTTTGATATATTATTTGTTTTTATTATATTAACAAGTTAACATCCAGCGCAGTTGGTCAGAAGAAGGAAGTCAGAAGCTCATTGTTCTGGGTTCGATCCCAGGCGTGAGCTTTTCGTATTTTCTCCTTTGTTTTCACCAGATCCAGCACATGCACCTCCTGAGGTTCATCATTTTTTGGATCCCAGTCAGAACTAGATCCAGCACGTGCAGGCCATTATCATCTGGATCCCAGTCAGAATCAGATTCAGCACGTACAGACCATTATCTTCTGGATCCTAGTCAAAACCAGATCTAGCACGTGCAGGCCATCATCTGTTGGATCCACCAGCCAGGATCAGATCCAGTGCCCCCATATTCTGAGGGTCACCATCTTCTGGATCCATCAGCCAGAGCTAGATCTGCTGACAGCAGGCTCATTCGGTCATTACTATTATTTTGCTTTAATTTCTTTTCTTTAATTATTTTGTTTTTTTTATAAACACCAAAATCATTTTCTAAAACTAACTAACCAAAATCACAAAAAAAGACTTATTTTCTTAATAAATGTTTTCTAATTAATTAGTTTAATTAATTTAGGGCAACTTTAATTTCATTCATAATTAAAATTCAGTTAGAAAATTAGGTTAATTCTTGAATTAATTCTTTCTTTCTTTCTCAAATAAAATAAAAATACAAAAATAGGTTTTAGAATAAGTTAATTTATTTCTCTTAGTTTAAAAATTAATTAGAGCTAGGATTTTCTTTCTAGTTTAATGGTTTCTTTATTTTCTTAAAATAACAAAACAAAAACATTTTCTTAATTAATCTCAATTAGGTTTAGGCAAGGGTCAAAACCCTAATCATCTCGTATTCGATTCATCGCGCGCATATTATTTAATTTTTGGCAATATTGTTGTAACTGTGCATGGTTTGTAATAGTTTAATCTAGGGTTTTTATTTATCGCTTCTTTCCGGCTTTTTTGGCTATGTAATTAATTCCCCTCCCCGAAGCCTTGTAATAGCGTAGATTTACTTTCTCGCATCTTAATTTCTGCAAATATTTAAACTGTCTAGATGCATGTTAATAGGATTGTATGAATAGACTGCATAATAATTTAATACAGTTAGAAAACCCTAATGTGCAAAGACAAATAACTGAAACAAATCACTCGCACATATCACTCTTAGGGTATGCTCTCACTTCGGTTGCCTTTGGTAAACGATCATTAAGCATAGGGTGTCTTAGTGGTTACCCTTCTGTCTAAAAAAGATCAAATGTCTCGTTCGGATGTTGCCTCGGAAATGTTGCCTCGAATATGATCTTAAGACTCTAGGGTTATTACTAAGTCATCCTAACATTGCTTTAGTGATTGTACGTCCCTTTCGAATTGACCCTTACAACTCCAACGATGGTGCTACCTATTTCATAATAGTGGGATAGCGCTGTCTAAAGGAAGAAAGAATAGAAACAATATTTTTTCGAGTAGGTAGATGCTAGTAGGTACTTACTCAAATCAAAACTTTTCACACTTACACTTTTCAAAAAAAATTTCAAAACAACTTCGTCACACCTTTGAGGACTGATACAAGGGTTATCACGAAGTCAAACTTTTCAAAAACAAAGCACAAACACAAGCAATTTTTAAAAGATGAGCAAGTACCTAAGAGCCCATGGAAAACCATGGATAGAAAGGGTGCTAACACCTTCCCTTTCTATAATCTACCCCCCGTACTCAGAATATCTCGAAAAAGGATTTTTTCTGTACTTTTTTCCTTTCCGGTTGGATGAAATAAAAGTCGGTGGCGACTCTTGCTTACCGCGACATTTTGCAAACACAAAACGTAAAACACAAACCAACATTTCAAAACATTCGGTTCTGCCACCGTATCACACTTATCCAAGGCATTATGTTCAACTACGAGGATGATGTTCAAGGGTATCGTCAAATGTTCATACGATCTTGGGGCATGGTAAACAAGTTTGATAGCAGAACTTTGGGGCATAAGAATTCCATTCCTATGGACCCTTACCTCAAATGGGTACGAGCTCGCGCCCAAAGCCTTATGATTCCATATACAACCATCTTTCTAGTGATTGTGTGATGCCTATTGACGAAGAAGATGTTCCTTATACAGTTCTCCATCCTGACATGACCACTGACCTTGAAGAGTTGCAGAGGTCCTGGATTCAGTTGAAGAAAGAACGAGATACCTTTAGAGATCAACTCAACACCAATGAGAAGAAAGTGTTGGAGCTCACGAAGCGACTTCACGAAGAAAAAAGTCTTAATGTCTACCTCGGAACGAAGAGGAAGCACCCATATGAAACCTGATTTTTAGATTTTAAGAGTTTTTAGTTTTCAATTGTAAGCCTAAAAGGCAGTTGTAATTTGAATTCTACTAATAAAATCTTTGTTTCATTTTGGTTCACAAATTTAAATTTCCCGAAATCCTAGAAAACACTGCATAAGCATATCATGCATATCATCACATAAACAAGTATTTCAAGACATGTTTCTTATCTTTTCGCTATTTATTTCAGCAAAAAGAAATGGCTCTTGAATAAACAGTTAAAGATCTTCAAGCACAAAACTCTCAATTGCAACAGAGAAGAAAAAGAAGGCAAAGAAATCGGCCGGTGTCTTGAATATGGGAAGAAGATTTAGAGGACTAGCCAAGCGAGCTCTAGAATTCGCAACTCCATCAAATGAGGGGAACAAACAGGAAGAGGACAATAAGAAGACAAAAGAAGAGGATAACAACCCAGGGACTAATGAAGAGGAAGCAAACTATGCTAAAGAACAATATCCTTCTGCTGATGACAAGTATAAGCTGCTGAAGGATCGTCTCAATGATATGGAGATTCAGAGGGTACCTGGTATGGATTTTGAAGAGTTAGGAATGGTCTCAGGGGTGGTCATCCCCCAAAAATTCAAAGTTCTAGCATTTGTAAAGTATGACGGTGTTTCCTATCCCAAGTGGCATTTAAGGTCTTATGTCAGGAAGATCTAACACCACACAGCTGACAGGAATTTATGGGTTCATTTCTTCTAGGAGAGTTTGTCAAGGACGCAATTGGAATGGTTCTATCAACTGGAAGGAACCAACATTCGCAATTGGGAAGAGCTGGCTGCTGCTTTTTACAAGAAGTACCAATACAATGCTGACCTTGCTCCAACCCGTATGCAACTTCAAAGCATGTCTATGGGTTCTAGTGAGGGTTTAAAATATTATGCCAAAAAGTGGAGAGATCTTGCAGGAAGAGTCCAGCCTCCTCTTTCTGATAGAGAGCTGGTAGATATGTTCTTGGGTACTTTATCAGGCACATTTTTCAACCATCTGATCGGGAGCTCTTCAACTGGATTCATCGAGCTGATATTGACAGGAGAACGAGTGGAAGCTAGCATCAAAAGTGGAAAAATTCAATAGGTTGCATCTTCGAGTGTTGTGTAGAAGCCTTTCAGTGGAAAGAAGGAAGTTAATGCTGCCTATGGCCAGAGAAATCAGGGTAAAGTTGAAGGTCGTCCGACGGTAGGAGCTTTAATGATCTCCAACCTTGCATCAACTCAACAACAAAACAATCAGTGCAAGCAGGATACGCCTAGAAGACAATTCACCAGACTCAACATGCCCTTATCTCAGGTATTGCAGCTTCTATTAAAGGCTATCCTGTCCACTCTGAGGGAGCCTCCTCAAAATCCAAACATTACATCTCCCCGTTACAATCCAAATGCTCGGTGGGCCTACCACTCCAACATTCCATGGAATGATACAAATGATTGTTAGTCTCTGAAGAATAAAATTCAGGATCTTGTTGATGCAAAGGAGATTGAATTTGACCCTTCTGAGAGTCCCAATGTGATAACAGCACTCATGCCTAAGAACGACCAAGGTATCAATGTTGTTGATAGTGACCTGTTTGTTTCTTTTGTTGATGAACTGGCTACTCCTCTTCCAGTGGTTAAGGAGAATCTCTTATAAACCGATTTATTTCTGGGTTTTGTTGAAGATTGCTACCATTGTGCGTCCCTACCTAATGGTTTCATATTTCTGAAGATAAGTATCCAACGCTTGATGAATAATAAGGAAATTATGTTTGAGAAGACTCCCTCTATGAAAAGTCTATGTGAAGATGCAAGATGTGAAGATGTGTCAATTGTTACCATTTCCAACAGTCTTACCAGGGTCTCGTCTAAAGATACTGTTTGGATCACGTCCACTCCTAAGGTTGCTCCTTTAATTATCACCTCTCCAGGGCCTATACCATATTCCTCCGACAAATCCATTCCTTGGAACTATGGACCTGATGTCTACTACCATGGCGTCAAGCAAAACCTATTTGCCATTAAAAATTAATTTACTGAAGATACTGATTCTAACATCGACAACATTGTTAGGACCAATAAAATTACTAGAAGCGGAAGGATTTTCTCTCCTGAAATCTCTCCAAAGGTTGTTGCCACTCCTTTGGTTATTCTTGCTAATACTCATGTTATTATTCCTGTTGCTACTCCTACTGTCACTCATTTGTTATTCCTGCCCGAGCCAGTTGAGACTCAGGGCAAAGAAGTACTAGTTGGTCCTGCCCGGACGAAGGCATATAAAGAAGCCATTCCTGAAGCCTCTAAAAATGAAATGGAGGAAATACTGAATATTATACGGAAAAGTGACTATAATGTTGAGAAAAAATTGGGACAAACCCCCTCAAAAATTTCAATGTTGTCTTTGTTGTTATGCTCCGAAGCCCATGCTAAGGCTTTGGTGAAGTTCCTGAAGTCTGCTCATGTGCCGCAAGAGACTTCTGCTGACCAATTTGAGAACTATGTTTCTAGTCTGACTGCTGACAATGGACTCGGTTTCTCCGATGCTGATTTAACTCCCAAAGGAAGAAAGCATAACGATGCCCTTCATGTCTCTATTGAGTGCAGGGGCACTACCCTGGCTCATGTTCTAATTGATACGGGTTCGTCACTAAATGTTCTACCCAAGGGTGCTTTGGACAGGTTGGATTGTGAAGGACTTACATTGAAGCCCAACAATATTTTGGTCAGGGCTTTTAATGGTTCCAAGAGAATGGTACAGAGGGAGGTGGACATTCCTATTAAAGTTGGTTCCTAAAATTTTGGCTCTACTTTCTATATGATGGACATTCTCCCGTCTTATTATTGCTTATTGGGAAGTCCTTGGATTCATGGGGTCGGTGTTGTAACTTCCACTTTACATCAGATGTTAAAGTGTCTGGTTAATGGAAAGATTGTAACAGTCCATGGCGAAGAAGAGTATATGATAAGCCATTTTAACTCTTTCAAATATATCAAGATGGACGGCGAGTTCATTGAGACCCCCTATTAGAATTTTGAAGAGGTTCCTCAGACGATTGGTGTTACCAAAGCTGTTGTTCCAAAGATTACCAGACCTCCACTGAAGATGGCTTCTCTGAAGGATGCCAAAATTGTAGTTGAAGAAGATGGGGTTACTATCTGGGGCCAGCTCCCTGACATCCCCTACAAATCTGACAAGTTTGGTTTGGAGGAGCTCAAAGAAATCTGTTCTTCGTGCTCGCGCTGGAAGACCAGCACTACACATCAGTGACCATGGAATCAACGCTTTGGAGGACAGTGACAGTGACTGCGACATGGACAATTGGATCTTCCCAACCATCAATGGTGGACTCACCAATTGGACGACTAGAGACTTTGTGCTTATTACTTTCATCTAGGAGTAATTGTCTTTTTTTTATATGTAATATTTGTACAATTTAAACTCTAAAGCCTTGTGACTTACCAGACGCACAATGGTTTATTTGTGAGGGTTATCATTTCACTTTCATATGTCATAAATAAATCATGGGATGTTTTGCATAAAAATTTTACGCTCTCTGTCTTTATTTTCTGCTTTTACTTTATCAAAATAGTTATGCTCTCTTACACACACCCACATAATCAAACTGCAGATCCACATCCAACCTAGATCCCATTGATAGCGGTTCTGCTATTGCCAATTATGACTTTGAAAATACGATCTACCAAGGCAAGGACGAAGGTGAGGAATATTGTGAAGTACTAGGAGAACTTGCTAGACTGTTACAACAAGAGGAAAGAGCAATACAGCCTCATGAAGAACCAGTCAAGACGGTAAACTTGGGTACAAAAGAGAATAAAAAGGAAGTCAAGATAGGTGCCAACTTGGAAAATGGTGTTAAATAACAGTTAATTCAGATGTTACATGACTACATTGAGATTTTTCATGGTTATACGAAGACATACCGGGGCTGGACAGTGATGTTGTAGTTCATCGTCTGCCAGCGAAAGAAGACTGCCTTCCAGTGAAGCAAAAGGTTCGTCATATGCGTCCCAAAATGTCATAAAAGATCAAGGCTGAAGTCATGAAACATTTTGTTGTACCCCAAAATTTTTCCCTCCCATATTTCTCAATACATTTCAAGTGAGGTCCTCAAATGGCTCAAGGAAGTCCAATGGTTGGCCAGACAAACTCTCTCTTAAGGTAGTCTACCTCAAATTAGGGTTTCATGTTGCATTAATATACTTGAGTCCAAGAGATCCAAAATTCTCACCATTTTCCAGATATGTTCTCAAGATCATCCATGCCAAGTTTCAATACTTACAAAGGAAGTTTGCTCAGTCAATTGCTCAAAGGCCTGAAAATCGACTGTGCTAGGGCAAAAGTCAACTGTGGCCCACATACAGTCAAACTTCAAGATTTTTGGTCAACATTCTAATTTTGAAGTATTATTCATCATTTGATCAAGTTTTGATCATGATTCATCAAGGATTGCTCACAATTAATCAAAACCCAAAAGTTGTTAAATTAGGGTTTTGTAGGAAAAGTCAACTCAACTTTGACCAAGCATAACTTTCTCATACTTTATGACAAATGACCCATCCAAAGCTCATTTTGAATAGGATGCAATTCCCTACAATTAATCTTCAGCTCCCAAGTTAAAAATATGCACTCACAAGAAGTTATGAATTTGGACATTAAAGGTCATTTTGAAAAGTCAACACAGACACCTTTTTTGTTAAAGCTTCATACATGAACATGGAAGACTCAATTGAGATGAGACCAAAATGGTTGCTTAGAGGACATCTCAAGCTTTCTAAAATGTTCAAGAACACCTTCGAAGAGTCAAAATCGAAGGAATTATGCATTGGTGAGGTTGACCATTTTTGCAAAATTGTCATAAGTCAAAAGTGCTTCAAATTGCAATTTTTGCCCAATGGGCCCAACGTTTTGTACTTGTTTTGAGTTTGTAACATGGTCCACGACCCATGATATTTCCCACTCGCCTTTATTTTATTTTCACCATTTATTTTGATTTTTATTTCAATTAAATCAAATTAAATCAAAATAAAATCATGGAAATATCCAAACCATTTAAACCTTGAGATTTTGTGCATATTTCAGGTCTCTTATACAGCTAGCAATGAAATCAAATCGTGCAAGGCCTATTTGTACACAAAAAAGATTGGTTTTTGGCTTATTTTGGAAATATATTCATGGGAATCAAATCATGATCAAAGACCATAATTGGAAAAGATTGGATGCACATTTGTAAATCTAATTCACTTATTGATATATATTGAACAAATGTAGACCAAAAGAACAAGGTTTGGAGGCGTGTAGAGTGAAGGAAAAACTTGAAAAAATCAAGGAAAAGTGGTGATCTGTTTTCATATCTCCAGGTGCTTTCAAGCCTTGCCAAGCATCCCTTTCGTTTCCTGGGCATTCAAGGAATCTATAACAATCAAAATCAAGCCTTTTCGTGCACTAAAACTCGTTGTAAGTGATTCACGAACTTGAGATATTCTTGAAATCGAATATCATTATTTAGGAATTTGTAGCGTGAATCATGTATATATTCTGAATCCTGGAAGCATTTGCAAGCTATTCATAACAGTTAATTGCATTTTTTCTAACCCTATAGAGATATGCCATGGTTAGGGTTTTTTGTCTTGTTTTGGGGTCTTCTTGTACAGGTAAAATTGGCCCAAAATAAAGGCACCATGATGCTCACCAGGCCAAGGTGAATTGGTATATGGCTTTAGGTTTCATTTATCATGCTTGTAGGTGATTTTGAAAACTGCGGGGGTTATAGCTACAGACCTTTGGTTGTAGGTAAAAGTCCATGACTTTTACCAACGAAGAGAGGAAGAAGAAGACCTGCGTGGCACCACCCCATTTTCCCGTTTCAATTCTAGCGCGCGCTTTTTGTTTGTCCTCCACTAATTCACGTTATTACATATTATTAATTATTATTATTTCATATACAAATGAGCAGCGTGGCACAGTTGGCAACAAGGTGATGGTTTGAAGCTTGAGGACTTGGGTTCGATCCCAGGCCCCCACAAAAATGCTATTTTCTTGTTTTCTTGTTACAGATCCAGTACATCCTTGGTCCAAGCATCCATCATATGCCATCAGCTTGCAACCACTGGATCTAAGGCAATTCAAATCCAACGCTTGGCATGAGAGAGTCTACCAAAGACCCCAGTCAACGTGCAAACACTGAATCATGGAAGTCAAAGTGGGTCAGGTTGTTTGGGCCCAGAAAATTGCTATGGGCACCCCTCCATTTGCTGATTACAAGGCCCATCTTCTCTCTTTTCTTTTTAATTTCTCTTTTAATTTCTTTATTTAATTTATTATTTCTCTCACAAAAATTATTCCTTTTTATCAAAAAATCGTAAAATCAATTTTCACCAAATTAGAATTTAGGCTTTTTTTTATTTATTTTATCAAAAATTAATTCAATTAGTTAATTTAATTTTTTAGGTAACTTTAATTTTCTTTGTAAATAAATTAAAATAAATTAGAAAATTAGGGTTTTGTTTAATTTAATTTTTATTTTATTTTCTCAAAATGACAAAAATACAAAATAGGTCAAAAATAAATATTTATTAATTTAGTTTAATTAGTAATTAGGTTTGTATTTAATTTAAAACCTTATTCTTTTTTTTAATCAAAACAACAAAAATAATGTTCCTTTTAATTAGGTTAGACGGGGTCAAAACCCTATTTTCCTCCCGTTCTCGTTTCATCACGCGCTTATTTATTTTTACAATATTGATGTAATTGCTCATGGGATGTAATAGTTTAATTAGGCTTTTTTCTTTTCATTTATCGTTTTGACGGGTTTTTTGGCTATGTAATTAATCTCACCCGAAGCCTTGTGATAGCGTAGCTTTATTTTCCGCATTTTAATTTTTGCAAATATTAATTTTTAGATGTATGATAATAGGGTTGCATGACAAGAATGTATGTTAATTTTAAAATGGTTAGCAAACCCTAAATGTGAAAAGATAATAACTTGAAATTGAATCACTCGCACATGCGCACTCCTAGGGTATACTCCCACTTCGGTTGCCTTCGGTAAACGATCATTAAGTATAGGGTGTTTTAGTGATCGCCCTCTTTTCTAAACAAAGATAAAAAGTCCCGTTCGAAAAGGTTGCTTCAGAAATGTTGCCTCCAATATGATCTTAAGACATTAGGGTCATTACTAAGACATCCTAACATTGCTCTAGTGATCGCACGTCCCTTTCGAATTGACCCATACAACTCCAAAGATGGTGCTACCTACTCACTAATAGTAGGATACCATTGTCTAAAGGAAACAAGGACATAAAACTTCTTTTTTCGAGTAGGTAGATGCTAGTAGGTACTTGCTCAAAATCAAACTTTTTCCACACTTACACTCTCTTTCAAACAAAGTTTTCAAAACAACATCGTAACACTCTTGAAGACAAAAGCAAGGGTTAAATCGAAGTAAAACAAAAAACTTTTCAAAACACACAAACACAAAATCAATTTTTAAAATGATGAGCAAGTACCTAAGAGCCCATGGAAAACCATGGATATAAAGGATGCTAATACCTTCCCTTTCTATAATCTACCCCCCGTACTCAAAATATCGAAAAAGGAATTTTTCTGTGCTTTTTTCCTTTCCAGTTGGATAAAATAAAAGTCGGTGGCAACTCTTGCTTACCGCGAAATTTTGCAAACACAAACGCAAAACGCAAACCAGCATTTTCCTAAAACAGTTCTGGTTCTGCCACCGTATCACAGAACTGGAGACTCTGATGGGGATAAATAAGTGGGGTATACCTTAGGATTAGTTCATCGTATTGCTTCTATTGTTTGATTTGATTGCTTTACTTTTGGGGGTTTTGTATTGGAGTTACTATAGATTCTAACCTAGATCTGAGGGACATCTTTTAGGTAAGTAGCAATAAACTGTGAGGGAACTGTACAGCATAGACCGATACGGTTGAAGCAGTAGCTACGTTGATGTGGCACATTGGTTGGTACCGGTATCCCTTGTGGAGAAACGAGGAGAATACGAGGCTGCTCTGTGTGTCGTTAAGCATCAACTAACCTTAGAACCTATAATTGACAAACTTGGCGATAGGAAGTAGTGAGATAGCCGGCCTCAGTGTAAAGCTAAGAACTGGTTGATACTCGATACTACACTCATTGAGACCATACTCTCGAGATAGTTCTGGCCGCAAGAAAATATTGCGTGAGCTGAAACCATGACCGATGGAGGATGGTCAGTGATATTGAGAACCTCTAGAACCCGGTTACTATTATTAGGACAGGTTGAAACCAACTGAACTTCAAGAGGGTAATACCTAGACCCCATGCAAGCCTGAAACTTAAGGGCTCTTGTGTGACTTGTTTGCCTTTACCATGTCTGTTATCTGCTATACTTGTTGAGTGTTTTATCATGACATCATGCATCATAACATAGCATGCATACTTCATTACGCTAACCATTTCAAAGACCGAGGGGATTTATCTTTGTTCTGTTTTGCAGATTATGACTTCTATACGCAGAAACACCATTCGAGTTAACTTCGTGCAAATACCTGCTCAACTCAGAGAGTTAGTCTCAAAAGTTCCTGATACTTCTTCATTCGTTAGGAGACATGGTCAGCTCCTTAGCTTGGTCATTTCAAAGTTGGATCAGCAGATGATGAACGTGCTTTTCCAGTTCTTCGATCCGGTGCTTCATTGTTTCACCTTCCCGGATTATCAACTAGTTCTCACTTTGGAGGAGTTTTCTTACTTACTGGGCATATCCATCCTCGAGCAGACACCCTTCACAGGTTTGGAAGAGGTTCATAGACCCGAGGACATTGCTTCAGCCTTACATCTAAAAAGGGCTAATGTAGTATCCAAGTGGGAGACATGGAGAGGGGTTAAAGCCTTCTTGGCCAAGTTTCTGATGGGTCAAGCTCAACAGCTATGGGATAACGGATTTTCAGGCTTTTGAAGACATCTTGGCTCTCCTCATCTACGGCTTGGTTCTTTTCCCGAATCCAGATTCCTTCATAGATGTGAATGCGGTTAAGATCTTCCTGTCCCGCAATCCTGTGCCTACTCTTCTGGGTGATATCCTACATGCCCTCTATACTCGTACTATGCGAAGAAGAGGGACCCTCATGTGTTGCATGCCGCTGCTGGCGAGGTGGTTTATTTCGCACCTCCCCAAGTCTATATTGAAGAATGAGGAAGGTTTAGGTTGGGCTTACAGGATAATGTACCTTGCCCATACGGACATTCTTTGGAGTTCTAAGGCTATGGAGGACACTGCTATCATTGATCAATGTGGGTGATACCCTAGTGTCCCACTACTTGGAATCAGAGGAGGAATAATCTATATTCCTTGTGTGGCTCTATGACAATTTGGTCGCACTCGGAGATACGGTCCTCATGAGCTACTTCTTACAGATATTATCTTTGACTACAAGGGGGACGTGGATGAGCATCGCCGAAGGTTTATACGGGCTTGAGGCATGATGAACAGGTCTGACCCTCACGAGCTAGGACCGAAGACTTCTCTCCCTATGCAACCTTATCTCCAGTGGGTCTGAGCTCGTGCTCAAAAGCTTGGGATGCCTTATGAAGCTGTGCTTCCAGTGATTGTGGAGCCTACCAATGAAGAGGTTGTTCCTTATATAGTCCTTTATCCCTACATGCCTACTAATCTTGGGGCATTGGAGAGATCCTGGATTCAGTTGAAGGAGGAGAGAGATACCTACCGATAGAAGTATCATGAGAAAGAAAGGAAGATCTTGAAGCTCATGAGGCAACTTGAGAATGAAAGAACAATCAATGATTACGTCATCACGAAGGGGAAACGACCATGGGATTTCTGATATTTTTTATTGTTTCTAGTTTAGATTTTCTTTTCAGTTATTTCTTTGTAAACGCCTTAAAAGGCATTGTTAAACATCTTACAAATTTAATCTAATAAAGTTTGTCTATTTCTTGGTTTACAAATTTGAATCTCCCAAAGTCTTTGAAATCATTTCATACGCATTCCATTATCATGCACATCATTACAGGTACCATTACAGGTTTCTCATCTTCTTCGCTGTTTATTTCAGCATAAAAATGTCTTCTGAAATACCTATCGATCAAGCCATCAAAGCTATTCAGGCACAAAATTCCCAATTCCAAGAGATGTTCTTAAACTTGGCTGAAGGGCAAGAAGATTTGAAAACTCTCATCCTGAAAGAGAAGAAGAAGAAGAAGAAGAAGAAGGTAGTTCTTCTGAATATGGGTCATAGATTTGGGAATAGGATGCGACAGGAAGCTGATCTGTCTCATTCATCTAAAGGAGGAGAGAATCAAGAGGAAGAAAAGGGTCCTAGTCCTGTAGTCTCTGATAATGATACTGATTTTGATGATGAGCAGTATCCTCCTGCTGAGGATAGGTATTAACAACTTGAAGACCGCCTAAGTGCTATAGAGATTCAGAAGATTCCCGGTTTAGACTTCGGAGATCTGGGGCTAGCATTTGGGGTGGTGATCCCTCATAAGTTCAAAGCTCCGGTTTTTGCTAAGTACGATGGAGTATCCTGTCCAAAACTCCATCTCTGCTCGTACGTCAGAAAAATACAACCTTACACTGCTGATAGGAATTTGTGGGTGCATTTCTTTCAAGATAGTCTATCAGGGACTCAGCTTGAATGGTTTTACCAATTGGAAGGAGCTAATGTCCGAAACTGGGAGGACCTTGCTGCTGCTTTCTACAGGCAGTATCAGTATAACACCGACCTTGCTCCCACTCGTACTCAACTTCAGAGTATGTCTATGGGTGCAAGTGAAGGTTTTAAGGACTATGCTCAGAAGTGGAGAGATTTGGCTAGAAGAGTCCAACCCCCTCTGTCTGACAGGGAGTTGGTTGACATGTTTCTGGGGATGTTGTCTGGTCCATTTTTCAATCATCTGATCGGCAGTTCGTCATCTGGGTTTACTGAATTTATTTTGACTGGGGAGAGAGTAGAAGATGGTATCTAAAGTGGTAAGATATAGAAAGGTACTCCATCAAGTGCAGAAAAGAAGACTTTCACCGGTAAGAAAAAAGCCAGTGCAATCTATGGCTCGAGGAGCCAAAGCAGACCAGAACACCGTTAAGCATTGAATGCGGTAGTGATATCAAGACCTACTTCTGCACCGCAACGCAATAATCAACAAAGAATGGAGAGACCTCAGAGACAGTACACTCGGCTTAATATTACTTTGTCTCAAATTCTACCACAATTGTTGAAGACCAACCTGGTAACTCTGAGGGAAGCCCCAAAGAATCCCATCACCACGTCTCTGTTGTATAATCCGAACACCCGCTGCGCCTATCACTCTGATAGTCTAGGTCATGATACGAACAATTGTTGGGCCTTGAAGAATAAAGTGCAAGATTTGATCGAAGCTAAAGAGATTGAGTTTGATGCTCCGGAGAAACCCAACGTCATAACTGCACCCATGCCCAAGCATGACTCAGGAATCAATGATATTGAGGTTGTCTCCGCCGTAGAGGATGATGAAGAAGAGTCGGATATCGACAGCTGGATCTACCCGACTACCAATGGTGGCTTAAACAACTGGACAGAAAGGACTTCGTGCCCGTTTCCTTTATTAAACAGTAATTGACTTTTGTTTTGAGATTTGTAATAACCAGTTTGAAACTTTATGGCCCGGTGCCTTGCCCGAGGCACCTTGGCTTTGTTTGTGAGGGCTTCTTATTTGTCATTTTCATATATCATCAATAAAGCATTGGACATTTCTTGCATTACAAATTTTGCGCTCCTTATTTTTCCTTTCTATCTCGCACTTTATCAAAACAGCTATTTCCTTACACACACTCACATATCATAATGCAGATCAACATCCACCCTGGATCCCGTTGATAACAACTCTGCTATTGCTAGTTATGTATTCGAAAATCCGATCAACCAAGTCGAGGACGAAGGTGAGGATGATTGTGAAGTGTTTGGGGAACTTGCTAGACTGTTACTATAGGAAGAGAGGGCCATACAGCCCCATGAAGAGCCAGTGGAATCAGTGAATTTGGGTATAGAGGAAGACAAGAAAGAGGTCAAGATAGGTGCAAATCTGGAGCCTAGTGTCAAGCAACGGTTGATACAGATGCTACGCAACTATGTTGAGATATTCGCTTGGTCTTATGAAGATATGCCTGGTTTAGACACTGACATTGTGGTACACCGCCTGCCAACTAAAGAAGACTTCCCTCCGGTAAAACACAAGGTTCGCCGTATGCGCCCTGAGATGTCTGAGAAAATCAAAGCCGAGGTCATGAAACAGTTTGACGCCGGATTTCTAGCTGTTACTTCTTATCCACAGTGGGTTTCCAATGTTGTGCCGGTGCCGAAGAAGCATGGTAAGGTACCAATGTGTATGGACTATAGGGATCTGAACAGGGCGAGCCCCAAGGACGATTTCCCACTACCTCACATTGACGTTCTGGTTGACAACACCGCGCAACGTAAGGTCTTATCCTTTATGGATAGTTTTTCTGGTTACAATCAAATTAAGATGGCTCCCGAGGACATGGAGAAGACGACTTTTGTTACACATTGAGGAACTTTCTGTTACAAGGTAATGCCTTTTGGGTTGAAGAATACTGGGGTAACGTATCAGCACGCCATGGTCGCTTTGTTCCACGACATGATTCATCATGAGATTGAGCTTTACGTTTATGACATGATTGCAAGGTCCCAGGCTGAAGAAGAACACCTTGACCATCTCCAGAAACTGTTTGACAGGTTGAAGATGTACAAGCTGAGGTTAAACCCGAAAAAATGCACCTTCGGGGTAAGGTCTGGTAAGCTGCTGGGTTTCATCGTCAATGATAAAGGTATTCAGGTAGATCCTGCAAAGGTGAAGGCTATACGGGAGATGCCAGCTCCCCAAACAGAAAAGGAAGTCAGAGGCTTTTTGGGGCGTCTGAATTACATTGCCCGATTCATATCACATATGACTGCCACTTGTGAGCCGATCTTCAAGCTGCTGAAGAAAGATCAAATGGTAAAATGGAATGATGAATGTCAGGCCGCTTTCGAAAGGATCAAAGAATACCTCCAAGAGCCACCAATTCTGATGCCTCCAGTTGAAGGGAGACCTTTGATCTTATACTTGACAGTACTCGACAATTCAATGGGGTGCGTTCTGGGGCAGAATGACGAGTCTGGACGAAAAGAGCACGTTATTTACTACCTTAGAAAAAAGTTTACCGACTGTGAGACCCGATACTAGTTGCTCAAGAAAACTTGCTGCGCTTTGGTATGGTGTGCTCATCGGCTGAGACAGTATATGCTGACTCACACTACCCTATTGATATCAAATATGGACCCAATGAAGTATATCTTCGAGAAGCCTGCCTTGTCCGGAAGAATAGCAAGATGGCAGATGATCTTAACTGAGTACGACATCTAATACACAACCCAAAAGGCAATCAAGGGGAGTGTGTTGGCCGATCATTTGGCGCATCAGGCCATGGATGATTACCAATCCATGAATTTTGAGTTCCCGGATGAGAACATCATGTTGGTGACCGACTGTGAAGAACCTGGACCGGATGAAGGACCTGAGGAAGGATCCTGATGGTCTATGTATTTTGATGGAGCCTCAAATGCGTTGGGTAATGGCATTGGCACTGTGATTATATCTCCTGAAGGCTGACATACTCCGTTCACTGCCCGATTATGTTTTAACTGCACCAACAATATGGCGAAGTATGAAGCGTGCATCATGGGCCTTCGAGCAGCTATCGACCTAAGGATTAAGTTCTTCAGTGTATTCGGAGATTCCGCTCTAGTGATCAGTCAGATCAAAGCCGAGTGGGATACGAAACACCCAAATCTTATTCCTTACAAAGAGTATGTACTGACATTGCTTTCACACTTAGAGGAGATAACCTTTGAACATTTCCCCAGAGAGGAGAATCAGTTAGCGGACGCGCTAGCTACCATGTCTTCTATGTTCAAGGTCAGGTGGGACAATGAAGCTCCCCGGATTACCATCGAGAGGTTGGACGAACCTGCAGATTGTTGTGATATTGAGACTGAAGAGGTAGCAGATAAACCCTGGTTTCACGAGGTAAAAAGGTATCTCGAGGCTCAAGAATACCCCGAGGGTGCATCTGTTAATGATAAGAAGTTCTTGAGAAGGTTCGCGGCGAAGTTCTTCATTAGTAATGGTATCCTTTACAAGCGTAACCATGACTTAACCTTACTGCGATGTGTGGACAAGAGCGAGGCAGAAAGGATTATGGCAGAGTTACACGAAGGTACTTTCAGAACTCATTCCAGTGGACATACCATGGCAAAGAAAATCCTACGGGAAGGATATTATTGGTCTACTATGGAAGCCGATTGTTATCAGCATTCTCGGAAATGTCATAAGTGCCAAGTCTACACTGATAAGGTGCATGTACCTCCAGTTCCGCTAAACATCTTGACAGCACCTTGGCCTTTTGCAATGTGGGGCATCGATATGATCGGCGAGATCATACCTACTGCGTCCAACGGGCATCGTTTCGTCCTAGTAGCTATTGATTATTTCACGAAGTGGGTTGAGGTAGCTTCTTTCGCTACAGTAACCAAGAATGTCGTGGCGCGGTTCATCCGACACAACTTGATCTGTCGATACGGGGTACCAGAGAGGATCATTACGGACAATGGTACAAATCTCCACAATACGATGATCACCGATCTCTACAAACAGTTTAAGATACAGCATCACAACTCTTCTCCTTACCGGCCGAAGATGAATGGGGATGTTGAAGCGGCTAATAAGAATATCAAGAAGATTCTGCAGAAGATGACAGTGACCTATAAAGACTGGCATGAGATGTTACCATTCGCTCTTCATGGGTACCGTACCTCAGTGTAGACTTCGACAGGGGCAACACCCTACTCTCTGGTGTATGGCATGGAGGCAGTCTTACCCATTGAAGTCCAGATACCCTCTCTTCGGATTATGAAGGATGCAGGTTTAAGCAAGGACGATTGGATCCAGACCCGGCTTGATCAACTAAACTTAATCGACGAGAAGAGACTTACTGCTATTTTTCATGGTCAAACGTATCAAAAGCGAATGATCAAGGCATTTAATAATAAAGTTAGACGACAAGAATATCAAGTCGGGGATCTGGTGATCAAACGCATCATACTGCCGCAAGGTGATCCCAGGGGAAAATGGACCCCTACGTAAGAAGGGCCATTTGTGGTTAAGAACATTTTATCAGGAGGAGCTATGATTCTAACCACCATGGATGGTGACGACCTTCCTCACCCCGTCAATGCAGACATAGTGAAAAAATACTATGCATTATCAAAGACCTGCTAGGTTGACTGACCTAGGCAAAAATAAGGGCTTCCCGGCGAACCAAAAGGTTTCGGGAAAAAGTAAGGGATGAAATGAAAAAAATTGTACACCTGGAAAGTCGAAAACCTGAAAAGGCGGCTTGGGCAAAAAAGGGTATCCCGGTGGACTGAAAACCCGAAAGGGCGGTCCAGGAAAAAATTAGGGATTAAAGCGTAACACTATGTCTCATTTAGATCATCTTGCAGCTAGACTTCGGTATCGACTATCAAGCTTTGACGGCACCAATCAATATGATCTACTTTCAACCAAGTAGCAAAGTGATGAGACGCTCGAAGATATAAAGGCAATAGTAGAGTTGGAACCCAGTGGGATTATTCACATAGCTGTTTTTCTTTGTTTTTCACGAATTGTATAAATTCTATCTTTCGCCGGCGTTCTCTTACTAGGACGTCAGCATCTTGTACAAAACGCCTATTACAGGCCAACTTCAAAATCAATACAATCCTTTTTACAATAAATTGCAAAATTGTTTTTCTTTTCCTGTTTTGTTTTGCAAGAACGTCCAATGATTCATTTTTTATATATGCATCTGAAAATAATTATTGCTCATAAATACTTACATGCAAAACAAAAGACGATTACTCGTAATTCCACAAACAGGGGAAAACAAGAAATGTCCAAACATTACAGTTGCTCTATTCACCAAGAACAGGGATAGACTCAGCTGAAGAATAAGACTAAAAATGCATACACTCCCCGCAGAGTAAAAGGTATCTAAAAACATTGATGTTAATTCTCCCCAAGCAGAGTTCATCTATCACCACCACTAGAAAATTATCCCCAGTGGAGTTTATTTCTTCCACAGGCAGAAATTCAACCCCCGACAGAGTTCATTATCGCCGGTAGTGGAAATTCATTCCTAGCCGAGGTTATCTCTTCAAATCAGCAGACCTTCTGGCAGAATATCTTTTCCCCACAGAGTCATTCTTTCACCAGTTTATTCTCCAGCAGAATTACTCTCCTACCAGGATTATTCTCAAATCATCTTTGGTCGTTATCCCCAGCGAGCGAAACTCTTTATATTCTCCAGCAGCAATCCGGGATTTATTTTTCCCCAACTAGAAAACATCACGAGAACATTGCACATCCATACATCATGACATGCATATACGCATCATACATCACAATCTCATTTATTTTGAGAACATCATTGCTCAATACATTTCATGCATCATGACATTACATACGACTAACTCTTTACATTTCAGGAAAACAATAAAGTTCTCACAAAGTTCAAGCTATGAAGCCCGGGTACGACCAAATAATATCTTGATCTCTCCATCATATTTTGAAGCCCGGAGAACGACCGGATAACAATATCATAATACCGCAAAGCCTGGATTATGACCAGATAGTGGTATCTCTTGAAAACACACTATGAAGCCCGAATTCGACCAGATAATAGTTTAATCCCCAGCAAGTATTGTGAAGCCTGGATAACAACCGGATAGCAGTACGAAGACACCATGAAGCCTGGATTCAACAAGATAGTGGTATATCATAAACACAAGCCGTGAAGCCCAGAAATCAAACGGATAGAAGCTTAACAAGTTATTGTGAAGCCTGGATTACGACCAGATAGCAATACAAGACACCATGAAGCCTAGACAAGACCAGATAATGGTAGAAGACGTTGTGAAGCCTGGGTTACGACCAGATAGCAGCCAAGAATACTATGAAGCCTGGAGTCGACCAGATAGTGGTATATCTTTAATGCAAAGTTATGAAGCCCGGATTCGACCGGATAATATCTTGATTTCTCTGAACGCCATAAAGCCTGGATTCGACCAGATAATGGTATATTACATCGTGAAGCCTGGATTACGACCAGATAGCGATAAAGAACACTGAAGCCTGGGATTATGACCAGATAATAGTAAGGGACACTACGAAGCTTGGATTCCGACCAAATAGAAGTTCACCCGGCCAATTACTATGAAGCCCGGAGTCGACCGGATATTAGTAGGCCTTAAAATCAAATGGAAGCCTGAATGCGACTGGATAACCACTTGATTTCTTCTGAAGCCTGGATTTCGACCAAATAAGAAGTGAGGTATTGTGAAGCCGAGATTCGACCAGATAGCAGTACAGGACACCATGAAGCCTGGATTCGACCAGATAATGGTCTGAAACATCATGAAGCCTGGATTATGACCAGATAGTTGTACAAGACATTGCGAAGCCTGGATTTCGACCAGATAAGAAGTGAGGTATTGTGAAGCCTGGATTCGACCAAATAGCAGTACAGGACACCATGAAGCCTGGATTCCACCACATAATGGTATGAAACATCGTGAAGCCTGGATTACGACCATATAGCGGTACAAGACATTGCGAAGCCTAGATTTCGACCAGATAAGAAGTGAGGTATTGTGAAGCCTGGATTCGACCAGATAGCAGTACAGGATACCATGAAGCTTGGATTCGACCAGATAATGGTATGAAACATCGTGAAGCCTGGATTACGACCAGATAGCGGTACAAGACATTGCGAAGCTTGGATTTCGACCAAATAGCAATTTTACCTGGACAATTACTAAGAAGCCCGGAGTCGACCGAATATTAGTGTGCCCTAAATTCAAGTTAAAGCCCGGATGTGACCGGATAACAACTGAATTCCTTCTGAAGCCTGGATTACGACCAGATAAGAATTGAGAAATTGCGAAGCCTGGATTACAACCGGATAGCAAGTTTAATCTCATCTCCCCAGTAAGTCACTGTAAAGCCTGGATTACGACCAGATATCAGTCGATCTTATCACTATGAAGCGTGGATCACGACCAGATAGTAGTTCATTTACACCTCTTCGACCAAGAGATGATTCCCCAGTAGAATAACGGACAACTGAAGCTCCTAAAATTCAACTTTTACCAAGACAGAGACCAGCATTCCCCAGCGGAATCTTCCTCAACAACAGGTATACAAGCTCTCGCTAAGGAATCTCTTATGCGATTGACACTCCTTCGGATGACATCTTTAAGCCCATCTTCTGACATCGACCTCCAAATGGAATCTATAAGCCCATTACCGATATCGCAAGGCTAGTACCACTTCATGCGAGTGCAAATTTCTTGGGCACTCTAGTGTTCAATCATCTTTAACCTTCAGATCACGAAAGGCAGACAAGCCAATCTACATCCTAAGGTTTAAGAATATTGAACAGGGGCAGCTGTTGTACCCCAAAATTTTCCCTCCCATATTTCTGAATACATTTCAAGTGAGGTCCTCAAATGGCTCAAGGAAGTCCAAGGGTTGGCCAGAGAAACTCTCTCCTAAGGCAGTCTACCTCAAATTAGGGTTTCATGTTGCATCAAGATACTTGAGTCCAAGAGATCCCAAATTCTTACCATTGTCCTATTATGTTCTCAAGATCATCCATGTCAAGTTTCAAGACTTGCAAATGAAGTTTGCTCAGTCAATTGCTCAAAGGCCTGAAAATCGACCATGTTAGGGCAAAAGTCAACTGTGGCCCACATACAGTCAAACTTCAAGATTTTTGGTCTACATTCTCATTTTTAAGTATTATTCATCATTTTATCAAGGTTTGATCATGATTCATCAAGGATTTCTCAAAATTCATCAAAACCCAAAAGTTGCTAAATCAGGGTTTTGCATGAAAAGTCAACTCAATTTTGACCAAGCATAACTTTCTCATACTTTATGAAAAATGACCCATCCAAAGCTCATTTTGAATAGGATGCAATTCCCTACAATTCATCTTCAGCTCCCAAGTTCTAAATATGCACTCACAAGAAGTTATGAATTTGGACATTAAAGGTCATTTTGAAAAGTCAACAAAGACACCTTTTTTGTTAAAACTTCATACATGAACATGGAAGACTCAATTGAGATGAGACAAAAATGGTTGCTTAGAGGACGTCTCAAGCTTTCTAAAAAGTTCAAGAACACCTTCAAAGAGTCAAAATCGAAGGAGTTATGCATTGGTGAAGTTGACCATTTTTGCAAAATTGTCAAAAGTCAAAAGTGCCTCAAATTGCAATTTTTGCCCAATGGGCCCAACATTTTGTACTTGTTTTGAGTTTGTACCATGGTCCACGACCCATGATATTTCCCACTTGCCTTTATTTTATTTTCACCATTTATTTTGATTTTTATTTCAATTAAATCAAATTAAATCAAAATAAAATCATGGAAATATCAAAACCATTTAAACATTGAGATTTTGTGCATATTTCAGGTCTCTTATACAGCTAGCAATGAAATCAAATCGTGCAAGGCCTATTTGTACACAAAAAAGATTGTTTTTTGGATTATTTTGGAAATATATTCATGGGAATCAAATCATGATCAAAGACCATAATTGAAAAAGATTGGATGCACATTTGTAAATCTAATTCATTTATTGATATATATTGAACAAATGCAGACCAAAAGAACAAGGTTTGGAGGCGTGTAGAGTGAAGGAAAAACTTGAAAAAATCAAGGAAAAGTGGTGATCTGTTTTCATATTTCCAGGTGCTTTCAAGCCTTGCCAAGCATCCCTTTCGTTTCCTGGGCATTCAAGGAATCTATAACAATCAAAATCAAGCTTTTTCGTGCACTAAAACTCGCTGTAAGTGATTCACGAACTTGAGATATTCTTGAAATCGAATATCATTGTTTAGGAATTTGTAGCATGAATCATGTATATATTCTGAATCCTGGAAGCATTTGCAAGCTATTCATAACAGTTAATTGCATTTTTTTCTAACCCTATAGATATATGCCATGGTTAGGGTTTTTTGTCTTGTTTTGGGGTCTTCTTGTATAGGTAAAATTGGCCCAAAATAAAGGCACCATGATGCTCACCAGGCCAAGGTGAATTGGTCTATGGCTTTAGGTTTCATTTATCATGCTTGTAGGTGATTTTGAAAAATGCGGGGGTTATAGCTACAGACCTTTGGTTGTAGGTAAAAGTCCATGACTTTTACCAACGGAGAGAGGAAGAAGAAGACCTGCGTGGCACCACCCCATTTGCCCGTTTAAATTCTGGCGCGCGCTTTTTGTTTGTCCTCCACTAATTCACATTATACATATTATTAATTATTATTATTTCATATACAAATGAGCAGCGTGGCACAGTTGGCAACAAGGTGATGGTTTGAAGCTTGAGGACTTGGGTTCGATCCCAGGCCCCAACAAAATTGCTATTTTCTTGTTTTCTTGTTACAGATCCAGTACATCCTTGGTCCAAGCATCCATCATATGCCATCAGCTTGCAACCACTGGATCTAAGGCAATTCAAATCCAACGCTTGGCATGAGAGAGTGTACCAAAGACCCCAGTCAACGTGCAAACACTGAATCATGGAAGTCAAACGTGGGTCAGGTTGTTTGGGCCCAGAAAATTGCTATGGGCACCCCTCCATTTGCTGATTACAAGGCCCATCTTCTCTCTTTTCTTTTTATTTTCTCTTTTAATTTCTTTATTTAATTTATTATTTCTCTCACAAAAATTAATTCCTTTTTATCAAAAAATCATAAAATCAATTTTCACCAAATTAGAATTTAGGCTTTTTTTTTTATTTATTTTATCAAAAATTAATTCAATTAGTTAATTTAATTTTTTAGGTAACTTTAATTTTCTTTGTAAATAAATTATAATCAATTAGAAAATTAGCGTTTTGTTTAATTTAATTTTTATTTTATTTTCTCAAAATGACAAAAATACAAAATAGGTCAAAAGTAAATATTTATTAATTTAGTTTAATTAGTAATTAGGTTTGTATTTAATTTAAAACCTTATTCTTTTTTTTAATCAAAACAACAAAAATAATGTTCCTTTTAATTAGGTTAGACGGGATCAAAACCCTATTTTTCTCCCGTTCTCATTTCATCGCGCGCTTATTTATTTTTACAATATTGATGTAATTGCTCATGGGATGTAATAGTTTAATTAGGCTTTTTTCTTTTCATTTATCGTTTTGACGGGTTTTTTGGCTATGTAATTAATATCACCTGAAGCCTTGTAATAGCGTAGCTTTATTTTCTGCATTTTAATTTTCGCAAATAATAACTGTTAGATGTATGATAATAGGGTTGCATGACAAGAATGTATGTTAATTTTAAAATGGTTAGCAAACCCTAAATATGCAAAGATAATAACTTGAAATTGAATCACTCGTACATGCGCACTCCTAGGGTATACTCCCACTTCGGTTGCCTTCGGTAAACGATCATTAAGTATAGGGTGTTTTAGTGGTCGCCCTCTTGTCTAAACAAAGATCAAAAGTCCCGTTCGGAAAGGTTGCCTCGGAAATATTGCCTCGAATATGATCTTAAGACACTAGGTTCATTACTAAGACAACCTAACATTGCTCTAGTGATCGTACGTCCCTTTCGAATTGACCCTTACAACTCCAACAATGGTGCTACCTACTCACTAATAGTAGGATAGCATTGTCTAAAGGAAACAAGGACAAAAACAATCTTTTTTCGAGTAGGTAGATGCTAGTAGGTACTTGCTCAAAATCAAAAATTTTCCACACTTACACTCTCTTTCAAACAAAGTTTTCAAAACAACTTCGTAACACTCTTGAAGACAGAAGCAAGGGTTAAATTGAAGTAAAACAAAAAAACTTTTCAAAACACACAAACACAGAAGCAATTTTTAAAATGATGAGCAAGTACCTAAGAGCCCATGGAAAACCATGGATAGAAAGGGTGCTAATACCTTCCCTTTCTATAATATACCTCCCGTACTCAAAATCTCGAAAAAGGAATTTTTCTGTGCTTTTTTCCTTTCCAGTTGGATAAAATAAAAGTCGGTGGTGACTCTTGCTTACCGCGACATTTTGCGAACACAAACGCAAAACGCAAACCAGCATTTTCCTAAAACAGTCCAGGTTCTGCCTTTGTATCACACATTTCAATACCATATTCTTAGTTGTTACTTCTTATCCACAGTGGGTTGCGAATGTGGTACCGGTACTTAAAAATGACGGTAAGGTATGTATGTGTGGATTACTGAGATTTGAATAGGGCAAGCCCCAAGGATGACTTCCCGCTTCCCCACATTGATATTCTCCTTCATGGACGGTTTCTTTGGTTATAATCAGATCAAAATGGCACCTGAAGACATGGAGAAAACAACTTTCGTCACACATTGGGGCACCTTCTGTTACAAAGTTATGCCATTTGGGTTGAAGAACATCGGGGAAACATATCAGCATGCTATAGTGGCTTTGTTTCATGATATGATCCATCATGAGATAGAGGTCTATGTCGATGATATGATAGCCAGGTCTCAGACTGAAGAAGAGCACCTTGATCACATGCAAATCTATTTGAAAGCCAGAAGAAGTAAAAGTTAAGACTGAACCCGAACAAATGCACCTTTGGGGTAAGATCTGGTAAGATCTTAGGTTTCGTTGTCAGCGACAAAGGTATTGAAGTAGACCCTGCTAAGGTTAAAGCTATACAAGAAATGCCAACTCCCCGCACTGAGAAGGAAGTTAGAGGACTCTTGGGACGTCTAAACTACATTTCCATATTCATTTCCCACCTATCCACTACTTGTGAGCCAATATTCAAATTACTGAAGAAAGATCAAGTGGTAAAGTCGAATGACAACTGCCAGTCTGCCTTTGACAGAATCAAGGAGTATCTTTAAGAACCTCTAATTTTGATGTCGTCGGTTGAAGGAAGACCTCTGATCATGTACTTAACGGTATTATAAAATTCAATGGGGTGTGTGTTGGGGCAGCATGACGAGTCTGGTCGAAAAGAGCATGCAATATACTACCTTAGCAAAAAATTTACCGACTGTAAAACAAGATACTCACTGCTCGAGAAAACTTGCTACGCTTTGGCATGGGCTACTCACCGACTAAGACAGTATATGTTAACCTATACCACTTTATTGATATCTAAAATGGATCCTATTAAGTACATATTTGAGAAGCTCGCTCTCTCCGGAAGAATAACAAGATGGCAAATGGTCCTGACCGAATATGATATTCAGTACACGACCCAGAAAGCAATCAGAGGAAGTGTATTAGATAATCATTTGTCTCATCAGGCTGTGGACGACTACCAATCCATGAATTTTGAGTTCCCGGGTGAGAACATCATGTTAGTGACTGATTGTGAAGAACCTGGACCAGATAAAGGACCTGAAAAAGGATCCCGATGGACTATGGTTTTTGATGGAGCTTCCAACGCACTTGACAATGGCATCGGTGTTGTGGCCATATATCCCGAAGGATGTCATACTCCTTTCACTGCCAGGCTATGTTTCAATTATACCAATAATATGGCTGAATATGAAGCCTACATTATGGGTCTCAAAGATGCTATCGACTTGAGAATCAAATTCTTGAGTGTATTTGGAGGCTCGGCCCTGGTAGTCAGTCAGATCAAAGGAGAATGGGACACGAAGCATCCTAATCTCAACCTGTACCGAGAGTATGTATTAACATTGATCCCATATTTTGAAGAGATTACCTTTGAACATATTCCATGAGAAGAAAATCAGTTAGCGAACGCGCTAGACACCATGTCATCCATGTTTAAGGTCAAGTGGGATAATGAAGCCCCTCAGATCACTATTGAAAGGTTAGATGAACCGGCCCACTGTTATGAGATTGATGTTGATGGAGTAGAGGAAAATACTTGGTTCCATGAGGTGAAAAGGTATCTCGAAGCTCAAGAGTACCCTGAGGGATCGTCCATCAATGAAAAAAAGTTTCTAATAAGATTCTCTGCCAAGTTCTTCCTGATTAACGGAATCCTCTACAAGCGCAACCATGATTCTACCTTACTGTGGTGTGTGGATAAGAAAGAAGTGTAGAAGATTATAGAAGATATGCATGAAGGTGCCTTTCGCACCCATTCTAGTGGGCATACAATGGCTAAAAAGATCATACGCGCAGGATACTATTGGTCCACTATGGAAGAAGATTGTCATCATCACTCCCGAACTTGTCACAAATGCTAAATCTATGCTGACAAAGTACATGTGCCTCCGGTTCCGCTAAATGTCTTGACTGCTCCCTGGCCATTCGCAATGTGGGGAATTGATATGGTCAGAGAGATTAGACCTACCGCTTCTAATGGGAACCGCTTCATCCTTGTTACCATTGATTACTTCACAAAGTGGGTCGAGGCAACCTCATTTGCTTCTGTTACCAAGAACGTCGTGGCCCGGTTCATCAAACATAACCTTATCTATCGATATGGTATTCCAGAAAGAATCATTACGGATAATGGAACCAATATCAATAACACTATGATCACCGAGCTTTGTATGCAATTCAAGATCCAGCATCATAAATCTTCTCCTTACTGCCCGAAGATGAATGTCGTTGTAGAGGCTGCTAATAAGAACATCAAGAAGATCATACAAAAGATAATGGTGACATACTAAGACTGGCACTAGATGTTACAATTTTCTCTTCATGGTTACCTTACCTCAGCACACACGTCGACAGGGGAAACTCCTTTCTCTCTGGTATACGGTATGGAAGTTGCCCTGCCCATCGAAGTCCAGATCCCTTCTTTGAGAATTATGAAGGATGCAGGTTTGAATGAAGACGAATGGGTTCATACTCGACTTGACCAATTGAACTTGATTTACGAGAAGAGGCTCACGGCTGTTTGTCATGGTCAGATGTATCAGAAACGTATGATCAAAGCTTTTAACAAGAAGGTCAGACGTCAGGTATATCAAGTTGGCGACCTAGTAATCAAGCGCATTATCCTGCCACAAGGTGATCCCAGGGGAAAATGGACTCCTACATATGAAGGGCCATTTGTGATCAAGAACATATTTTTTGGTGGATCCATGATATTAACCACTATGGACAGTTACACCTTCCGCACCCAGTAAACACGTACATAGTTAAAAGATACTACGCATGAACAAAGACCCGCTAGGTTGAATGGCCTAAGCAAAAATAAGAGAATCCCGGCGAACCAAAAGGGTTCGGGAAAAATTTAGGGATATATATATATATATATATATATATATATATATATATATATATATATATATATATATATATATATATATGAAAAAAATTTGTACACCGGCAAGTCGAAAACCCGAAAAGGCGGCTTGGGCAAAAAAGGGTATTCCGATGGACTGAAAACCCGAAAGGGCGGTCCAAGCAAAAATTAGGGATTAAAATTGTACAACTATGTCTCGTTGGATCACCTCACAGACAGACTTCAGTAACAAGTGTCAAGTTCAGATGGTACTAATCAATCCAGTCATCTTTGGTCAAGCAGCAAAGGGATGAGATGCTCAAAGATATAAAGGAAATAACAGAATGGGAACCCAATGGGATCATTTCACATAGTTGCTTTTATTTGTATACTACTTTATATAGTTTTTATTCTTACAACGACATTCTCTTATTAGGATGTTTATCTCCTTGTAAAAAAACGCCTGTTATATGCAGACTTCTTCATATTAATACAAAAAGTTATATCTTTGAAATCACAAAACTATTTGTTTTTATTTTTCTATTTTGTTTTGCAAAAATGCCCAGTGATTATTTTTAACTTATGCATTTGAATATGACCATAGTTTACAAATATACACATAAAAATAGAAAGACAGTTGCTAATGGCTTTAAGAAACGGGACAATGTCTAAAAAGCCATCTGCAAACCCCCGCAGAAACATCCCATAATAGATACAGAGGCAGAGACGTCCTCCTGCGAAGTCACTGCCATATCTTCAGCATAAAGCCTAATGATGTCAGAGGTTCTGATATCCCCTGCAGAGAAAGAGTCTCCAATCATCTCTCCAACATCTTGAAGAATTCCTCAGCATGGTTCATAAACATCTTGGGTTCCCCAACAAGGCTTCATAGAAATCCCCTAGCAGTTTACGGAGTTTTCTTTCCCTAGTAGAGTTTATTTTTCTAGCCACGGAAATAAACCTCCTAGAAATTCAACTTCAACAAATAATGAAAAATCACATTCTTTATCCCCAACAGCAGTCAGGGATTTATTTTCCCTCAATTCAACGACGCCACAAATAATAACTGATCAGTTCATACATCACATTCATACATTATTTTACAAATGTCATAGCATATGCATACGGAATACATATATCATGATCTCATTTATTTTAAGAACACCACTACACAATGTGTGTCATGCATCATGACATTGCATACAACTATTTCTTTACCTGTTCAGGAAAGATTAACAAAAAAATATCATCATCAATTTTCAACAAGTTCCAGATTAATTTCTGAAATAAGACAAGGAAACTATCTGAAACAACATCTCATCAATCACTGTAAAGCCTGGAATATGACCAAATAGCATTTAACAACAAATACAATTTACTGTGAAGCCTGAAATCCGACCAGATAGTAGTTTACAACACTGTGAAGCCTGGACCCGACCAGGTAACAATTAACATCAAATACAATTTACTGTGAAGCCTGGAATCCGACCAGATAGCAGTTTACAACACAATGAAGCCTGGACCCGACCAGATAGCAGTTAACATCATTGCTGAAGCCCGAAATCTGACCGGATAACAACCAACCTACAATTCAAGACACTGTGAAGCCTGGATCCGACTAGATAGCAGTATTAGTTACTGTGAAGCCTGGAGTCCGGCCAGATAGCAGTTTACTCTGTCAAATTACTGAGAAGCCTGGAGTCCTACCAGATAGCAGCTAACTCTGTCAAATTACTGTGAAGCCTAGAGACCAGAAAGCAATTTACTATGTCAAATTACTGCAAAGCTTAGAGTCTGACCAGATAGCAGTTTACTCTGTCAATTATAATTAAGCCTAGACCTGACCAGATAACAGTTCAATTCACTGAAGCTTGGATCCGACCAGATAACAATTCAAGTCCCTGAAGCTTGGATCTGACCAGATAACAGTTCAAGTCACTAAAGTCTGGATCTTACCAGATAATAGTTAATTTCATATTCCCTAGTAAGTCGCTGTGAAGCCTGGAATACGACCAGATAACAGTCAACTTTTATTATCTTCAGCAAGTTACTGTGAAGCCTTGATTTCGACCAGATAAAAACTAACTTTCATCTCTCCAGTCAAGAGATAAATCCATAGTAGAGTAATGGACACTAAAGCTCCTAGACTCTATTCCCCAAATAGAAATCAACATTCCCCAGCGGAGTCCTTCCCAAAACAACAAGAACAGGATTCCCCACAAAGAGACCTCTTACAGCTTAGAGTAAATCGACCAAAGATTTATTCTGATGTTTCCTCCAGTTCAAAGTCAACATCTACTTTGGATGGAATATTTAAGCCCATCTCCGACGACTCTCAGTCATCTTCTCCAAATGGCATCTGTAAGCCCATTCCCTATATTATCAACCAACAGCGTTACTTCGTATACAAGCGAGTGCAAATTTCTGGGCACTCTAGTGTTCAATCATCGTCCACCTTCAGATCATGAATGGAGGACAGGACAATCTAAATCCTCAGTCTTAAGAAGATTGAAAAGGGGAAGTTGTTGTGCCCCAAAATTTTCCCTCACATTCCACTCAAGACACACCCATAAAGAGTTGATCAGACAAATTCTCCTCCTAAGCAATGAACCTCCAACTAGGGTTTCACTTTTCACCATGATTTTTGGGTTAAAAAGACCCTAAATGATTTTCGTGGTCCCTAATATGTATTCAAGATTGTCCATGCCAAATTCCATGCGTTACACTACAAGTTTGCTCAGTCAACTGCTCAAGTGTTTCAAAATCAACTATACTAGGTCAAAAGTCAATTGTGGCCAATATACAGTCAAACTTCAGTATTTTTAATCAACATCAACATTTTTAAGTTATAATCATCATTTGATCAAGGGTTGATCATGATTCCTCAAGGAAATTCCTCATATCATCAAAAGTCAAGAATTGCCAAATTAGGGTTTCCTTATGAGAAGTCAATTGAACTTTGACCAGGCATAACTTTCACATGCTTCATCCATTTTTCCTCAACCAAAGCTCATTTTAAAGATAATCTAATTCCCTAAAAATTCTCTTATATCCTCAAGCTCAATAGATGCATCATTTGGAAGTTACAAGCTCATATATTACAAGTCATTTTCAGAAAGTCAACAAAAGACACTTTTTGGTAATACCATTTACATCAAGATAAAATATTCAAATGCAAAATTTATCAAAAGAGAGATTGAATAAGACATCTTGGAATTTCCAAAAAGTCCAATATCATCTATAAAGGATAAAAATTGAGCAAGTTATGGCTTGCCCGAGTTGGGGAATTTTGAGAAATTTCAGGAAATGTGCATTTGGCAAAGTTGAAATTTTAAGTCAATGGCCTAACTTTTTGGACTTCAAGCATTTTCATGACCTTATAAGGGACCTATAAATTCATTCTTACCTTGCCTTGCAATTTCTATCCATTTTATTCATATTTATTTTGTTTTATTTCAAATAAATACAAAATAAATGGCATAAAATATTAAAAGATAGGTTTTGGCATATGGGCTGATGGTTTGAATTGTTTTAAGGCTCAATATTCCTGCCAAATTGTCCAGGTTCACTCAAAGATGGAAATGGCATGAGATATTCATTTTTGGCATATTTTCAAATTTTGGATCATGGCCTTAAACACAATAGTTATTGTGTGATTTCTTCCCTTCTTTGCAAGCTCTCTCCTTCCTATATATAAACAACATCATTTGCAATCCAAAGACATGCACACACTGCCTCATAAAACCATATCAAAATTCTCAAAATTTCACAAAGTTATCAAAACTCAAAAAGCACTTTCCGAGCTCTATCAATCCAAACAAATACCCTTGTCATATTCCCGAGATTCCCAGGAATCTATTCCACCCATTCCCAAGGCTTGCAGCATCCTACATCACTGTGTTCATACATCATCGGTTGGTAATGTTTTTCGAATTTGAAACTGCATATACATTCCATGTTTATAGCTCTAACTGTTTGATTCATGTTTAGGGATACTACTAGTGCAGGTTTAACGTGTTAGATGCAGGCTAAGGCACAAAGATGAGATTGTGCCATTGCTAGGGCACGATCTGTATTTTCCGTCGAAACTCTTGATCTAGGATATTACAGGCCAAACGAACTTCAGATTCAGAATCAGGGGGTTTAAATTAGGGGGGTAGGGTAGGTTTTGATCATTGAGTTTTGTTATTTTTGCAGGATCCAATTCGAGCCCACCAGAGAAGACAACCAGAGAGTTAACTCCGGTGGGCTGACTCCGGTTTCCAAACGTGACCTTGTTACTGGTCCACTACACACAGCGCATGTTTTTTTAATTTGAATTTTGTTTTATTTCGTTTCACATATAATGTTATCGTTTTATTTGTAGTAACGAATGAACAAATGAAACGACTAGAAACACGTGGACCTTTAAGGCATTCCCCCCTCATGTCATGGGTTCAATCCAGGCGTGAGGGGTTTTATTTTTCTCATGTTTCCTCTTTGATCCAGTGTTCGCAGGCTTATGTGTGTATTATGCGCCATCAGCCCATCACCACCTGATCCATATCCAGCGCCTCAAACATGTAGCTTCAACATGGACCCTCTAGACTCTCCCTCATTAAAGCCAATGCATCTTCTGGGCTCCTCTTGATCTGGGCCTAACAAACTTAAATTCGCCCCTCCCCCCACATTATTGTCTACATCAGGCCCATTTTACATTTTTGCTTTGTTTTTATTTACTTATTCTTTTAATTTTTTTTATTTAATCAGCAAAATAATTATAAAATCACAAAAAATTAGGTTTAGGATTTTTTTTGAAATTTAATTTTATAAATTAATTAATTAAATACCTTAACCATTTTTATTCAATTTAAAATAAATAGAATTTAAGGATCCATTCAATTTTAATTTCTTTCTTTTTATAATAAAAATACAAAAAAATTAGAATTAATTTTCTTTTTAATTAAATTTCAATTTTCTTTAAAAATTAATATTTTCTTTAAATCTAGGTTAACTAATTAACTTGTTTAATTCCAACTTTTTCTTAACATAAAACAAAAAAAAAACAATTTTTTTTTCCTTTTAACTTAATAATTTTTAGGGTTTAGATGTCATTTCCATTCCGCGCATTTATTTACTTTCACGCTTTTTTTCATATTATTGTAACTGCCTAATGGGATGTAATAGACAATAATTCGGACTTTTACTTTTACAGCTCTATTTTTTCCAAGTTTTGGACTTGTAAATAACCCCCCTCCCCGAAGCCTTGTAATAGCTAGGTTTTACACTTCCATACTTTAAATTCCCGCACACTATTAATTGTCTAGATGCATGACTAATAGGATTGTATGGCAAGAACATAATAATCAAACGCTAGCAAACCTAACACAAGACAAAAATAGCTGAATATAACACACTCTCACATATACACCTCTAGGGTTTCCCTATTTTGGTTGCCTTCGGAAAACAGTCACAACTCTCGAAATGTGAGAGACTTTAGTGGCTACCCTCTAGTTTAAAGTTTAAAGATGACCCTCTCGATGTTGCCTCAGTATGATCTTAAAACCCTAGGGTAGTTACTAAGTTTTTTTGCCCAGTTGCCTTTGTGACTGTATGATAACCCTCAATTGTCCCTCAAAACATCCGACGATAGGGCTACCTACTCACTAATAGTAGGACAACAATGTCTAAAGGAATAGAGGAAAAGAATAAATCTTTTCGAGTAGGTAGATAGTTCTTAGATGCTTGCTCAAAATAAAACAATTTTTCACATACACAAAACTCTTTCCAAAAACATTTTCAAAACACTTTGTATACGTTCTCAACAATACGAGAAACATTACGAAGTTCACCACGCTAAGGCGTCCTTTCAAAATACTTTCTTCAAACAGACAAACAAGAGGTATTTTCAAATGAGCTAGCATCTAAGAGCCCGTAGATAACTATGGATGGAAAGGGTGCTAACACCTTCCCATTCCATAATCTACCCCCTTACTCAGAAATAATCTCAAAAGGTCTTTTTCTGTTATTTTCACTGTTTCCTTTGTTGGATAAAAGAAAAGTCGGTGGCGACTCTTGCTTATCGCAACATTTGCAAATACAAATGCAAAACCAGTATAATAGTCATTTCTGCCACCGTATTACACTGCTCCTGTTCAACAACAACAACAGGGTAATCAGCGTAGGTAAAACACACCAAGAAGACAATTTACCAAGATTATTATGCCACTGTCTCGGGCATTACAACATTTACTGAAAGTGGAGACGATAACTTTAAGGGATCCTTTTCAAAATCCCAACACCTCATCTCCTTGCTGTAGCGATAAAAAATGTAGCGGGGTAAATCGAAGATCGAATTATTGATTTATTCGTCTCACAAAAGCAAGAGTCGCCATCGCGCTTTATTATTTCCAAGGGAAAAGGGGAAAGAGCGAAATAAAACCCTAAATATGCAATGTAAAATAATACTTTCTAAAAGTAATAAAAATACAAGGCGTTTTTGAAAAGAGATCTATGGTTCGGGGGTTGGTTATATAGTGGGAAGGTATTAGCACCCAATGTATCTATAGTATTCTATAGGAACCTTTTGAAATATCTGTTTATTAAAATGTTCGTTTGATTTAAAAATAAATTGTTTTGGCCGAAAAGGGGTACGAACGGGTTTTTGAAAATACGACGACCTAATGTCGATGTTTTTGCTTAAAAGGTATGAGTTTTGAAAAGATTGAGTTTTGGGGGGAAAATTGTCTTAAGCTTTAATGGAATGCAAAATATTCGCGTGATCGGACTTGAGGACATGAAGTCAACAAATTTAATCGTTTTTTCCCTTGGATTTAGAAGTAAACAGAATAACCATGTAAAGATGAAATAATTAAACAGAAAATTAGGCGGATAATGATTAAATAGCAACAATTAAATAATAGATTAAATGGTGTGAACATGCATTTTTTAGATTTTTATCTAATATCAATAACGCAAGAGAATTAATTAAAGAAAATAAAAATGTTTTTTTTAGTTTTTATTATATATATTTTTTAATATTAATAAAGCAAGAGAATTAATTAAAGAAAATAAAAATGTTTTTAGTATGTTTCTATTTTTTATATGCTTTTTAGAGTTTTTTTTGTTTTTATATGTTTTTTAATATTAATATTAATAAAAAGTATTACTTTAAGAGTTATTAAATAATTAAACTAAATTAAAACTTAAAGTTATTAATTTAATCTAATAAAAAGGGAATACTAAAATTGTCTAGGTAAATCCTAAAGTTAATAAAAGTTGGTCAACTTATTAAAATTATTTAATTAAATGATCTCTAATTGACTAAGTTAATAATTAAACTAAATTAATAATAGTTCTAAGAAAAGGCTAGGGAAATCAAAGTGGAAACAAATGCATCAAGAATCAAAAGGGGGGGGGGGGGGGTAAATAATAATTCGTATGGGCTAAATGGTTTTGAGAGGGCCCAAACAAAAGCAGAAACGGGGGGGTGTGTTATGGAATCGTTTGGGCTTAGGTGGAAGCAGGGTTGAGGTCCATTTGTTTCATAATTTGTTTCTCTTAGGGTTAAACAAATGTTTTAGCATTGAGAGAAAGGGAATAGGGTTCGTGGTCTGCAGCGCCGTTTGCTTGACTTCTTCGTTCTCATCTTTCTTCTTCTTCCGCCTCTGCGTCCTTTGCCCGAGCCACCAACATGTCCAAGCTTCTGACCTCCCTTTTCCCGAGCCACCAACGTCCCTTCTTCCCCGTGGGTTGCTCAGCGATACAGTGAAGGTGATGATTCGTGATTAACGCGTTAAGTTTTTCTTGATTTGCATGCTTATGATTTGGTGTTCATTTTTTTGATTCTGACTTCATTTTTTTACATGGTTCTATTGAGATGATGAAAAGGAAAAGGGAAAATGAGGTTACCTTTGCGAAGGAGGAGGGAAGGCATTACGGAGGCTCGATGGCGGAGGAAAGGAGCGCGATGCTGTGGCTTGCTCCTAGTAATTCGTTCCTTTGTCCCTTTTGTGATGAAATCTTCTGTTGCCTTTGAATGCTTGTTGATATGTTTCAAGGATGAACCTTTGGGTTCTGAGAAATTGTTGCCTTTGATTGTATGCTTTTTCCTCTTCTTCTTCTTCACTGTGATTCTGTTGCTTCTCTTAGTGGCCTATGATGAATATTGAGGCTTGATGGTTGCTTTGAACATTGCTACTGTTGAAACAATTTTGTTTTGATTAGCTTCTCTTTTCTTCTTCCTTCTGCTTTGCTTCTGTATGCTTTAATGGCCTATGATGATTACTTCCGAGGCCTTATGGTTTGGGACAGTTTCATGTAGGTTTGCATTGTTCTGGGTTTTGCTTTGGTTGGATGGACAGTTTTGGTGTTTTTTGATTTTTTTTAGGCCATGGTTCTGGTATTTGAGATAGCAGGTTTTATGGTTTAGGCCAAGGTTGTTGTTTTGGTAATCGAAACAGGTTTATGGTTTAGACCATAAGGTTGAGGCTTTTTCTGGTTAGGCTGGACAGTTTTGGTTTTATGGTTTAGGCCTAGTTTGTGGTTTGTGGGAATGAGGTTGTTCTGGTTTTATGCAGGTTTTAGGCCATGGTTACTGGTTCATACAGGTTTAGGCCATAAGGTTTGAAGTTTTTGGTGATGCTGGACAGTTTTTGTGTAGGTTATGTTAGTTTTACTGGTGTATGCAGGTTTGGGATGGTTTTAGGCCATGTTGGTTTTGGAGATAGCAAGTTTGGTTTTTGAGACTTTGAGAGTTTTGTGTATTTGTTTTGACAGTTTCGTTTTTTAGGCTCTTTTCCACAGGTTGAACTCTCTTAATTTTTTGAAGGGGGTTTGATGTGTTATAACAGTTTTTTTTTTGCTGGCTCTTTGTTTATGTTATAGGTTGTATACATTTCTATATTTTTTGCCTTTGACCTCTGCACATATGCTGCTACATCAGTTTGTTTTCTATCCCTTTTTCATGCTTATCTTTGTCTTACTGCATTGCTGTTGTTCTGTTTTGTAACTCTTTCTGCCTAAGCCAAAACCTGTAAAATCACACTTTCTTCTCTCTTCTCTCTCTTAAGTACATTTGACATTAAAATGATATGTACTTTACTTGTTCTGAAAAAGTATAATGTTGGAAAATGATGAAAAAATAAAATATTCTTTGCTTGCATATTGGTTTAAACTGCATGCTCTCTTTGTCTCTTGCATTTGTACAGTAAGGAGCCTTTGATTTTGACTTCTTCCACATATTGGCATGTTTACGTTGGAATGCTTTGGAAACTTGCATATGTTGTTGATTTTTTGTATGCTAATTTGACAAACAATTGAATTTATGCATATTTGAAATATGCAGTGGACTTTGAAAATGTGTAATTGATTTAAAAATGCAGTTTATTTTAAAAAATGCATTTTTGACAAAAGAATGAATTTGTGCATGTTTTTAAATTGTGCATTCATTTTTATCAATAAAAATTCATCCCTTTTTGTGAACTGGGAGAAATCCCGTGATTTGTAAAAAGGGTAAAAACTGATTCCAGCCGTTTGCTTTTAATGATTAACACTAAAATTAAATTTTTGCTTTTAATTATCTATTTATTTCTGACTTTTTCTTTAATTCTTTTGCAGGTAAAAATCAAATGATCATCAAAGAAGTATTGGATAGAAGATGAAGATTTAGAATTTAGGAAAAAAATAGGATAGCTTTTATTTCATTTTAAACATTGTAAAAATTATCGTTGTAAATACGTTGTAAATAAATACGGTATTTAAACAACAATTGTAACAATTAGAATAAAATGAATAAAATTCTATTATTTTCCAGTTAATTATTTTCTTCTTTTCCAATTATTTATTTTATCATTTATAATTCTTTAAATTATATAATAACTGAAAAATCAATTCCAATTATTTAAATTTAGAATGATAAATAATTAAACAAACATCATTGACCAATTAACTTCTATTCCATTAATTATTTCATTATTTATAATTCTTCTAAATTATAATAACTGAAAATAAAATTTCAATTATTTAAACCTAGAACAATAAATAATTAAATAACATCGTTTGATCAATTAATATACTTCTTTTCAAATATTTATTTTATTATTTATAAATCTTTAAATTATATAATAACTGAAAATAAAATTCCAATTATTTAAATTTAAGATAATAAATAATTAATAAACATTTCCTGATCAATTAATATACCTCTTTTCAAATATTTACTTTATTATTTATAGATATTTAAATTATATAATAACTGAAAATAAATTCCAATTATTTAAATTTAAGATAATAAATAATTAATAAACATTGTTTTAGCATTGATCAATTAATAAATTTAGCGTTCAAAAAATAAACAGCTCTCGACTTGAAAAAGTTATGAATTTTAAATCTGCTTTGAAAATTGATAAAAATATGATAAAACCTTTGCGATGTAATGATGCATATGGAAGATGGTATCTTAGGTCAAAATTTGGGGTACAACAGCTGCCCCTATTTAAGTTTCTTCTATCCGGAGATATGAAGATTAAAATCTTCGTTTCGACGAGATTGAAGGTACTTAAATACATAATACGCAAATTTTTTCCCTAAGATACCGCCATTATGTTTGATATGAATGCAGTGATTGAATTCACAGAGAAAGATATTGTATGAAACAAGACAATGCTGGAGAAATCAAACACCAACAAAACACAGAGACATGGATTATACACTACTGGGGAAACGAGCCATCGATTTCAAATGACAGACTCTTAACGGCGAATAAAATTGAGGGAATACGACCTCTGACCCTAACAAAGAAGGCATCTTGCATAGGCCATAAAGCAGATTATCGACCCAAAAATATCAGTGAGTTCACAACTCAAAGTCAAAGATAGATAGAGAGTATCAAATTTTGCTGATGATGGATTACCAACTTCTGAAGGTAAAGAGTCATGACAAACTTCTCTGCGAGATTTCCCGAGATATACCAATTAGTGCTGAGATATAATATGGTTGTAGATACACAAGTTGCTCAAATAAAGAAGCTGCCACTTGCTGTCCTCCAAAAAATATTATGACATACAAGCTGCTCAAATAAAGAAGCTGCCACTTGCTGTCTTCCAAAAATACTATGACATACAAGCTGTTCAAATAAAGAGGCTGCCACTTGCTGTCGTCCAAGGGTGTCGATAACATACAAGCTGCTCAAATAAAGAAGCAGCCGCTTGCTGTCTTCCAAAAAAAATACCAATAACATACAAGCTGCTCAAATAAAGAAGATGCCACTTGCTGTCGTCCAGGGATGTCAATAACATACAAGCTGCTCAAATAAAGAAGCTGCCACTTGCTGTATTCCAGAAAAAATACCCATAACATACAAGTTGTTCAAATAATGAAGTTGCCACTTGCTGTATTCCAGAAAAATAATAACGTACAAGTTGCTCAAATAAAGAGACTGCCGCTTGCCGTTTTCCCAAAATAATAATAACGCACAAGTTGCTCGTGAAGAGCTGCCGCTTGTCGTTTTCCAAACAAATAATAATAACGCACAAGTTGCTCGTGAAGAGATGCCGCTTGTCGTTTTCCAACGATGTCTATAACGTACAAGTTGCTCATGAAGAGACCGCTGCTTGTCATTTTCCAAAATAATAACGCACAAGTTGCTCGTGAAGAGCTGCCGCTTGTCGTTTTCCAAAATAATAACGCAAAAGTTGCTCGTGAAGAGCTGCCGCTTGTCGTTTTCCGAAAATAATAATAACGTACAAGTTGCTCGTGAAGAGCTGCCGCTTGTCGTTTTCCAAAAATAACTCAGAAGGAAATTGCGATGATATCGGCAGAGAATAAAATCTTCGTCAAAGAGAATCATGAATCAATCCTTCCCGAAGAGATCACATACTTAAATGTGCAAAATAAATGCACCATTCGTCTAGGTCGCGACTTCACTGGGGAAATCATGAGATATCCTATGCAAGAGACAACAACTTCATCCAGGAATAAACTAGAGAGAAAACAGTCAAACAAGACTCCACCCAATGAGAAAGTAACTCGATTGGGGATTCATCCTATCCAGACATGGACAAGGTAAGCTAAATCAAAAATTATCCACGAGGATTAGCTCAGTTGGGGAATAAACAAAGTACAACCCAAAATCAACGGCAAATGTGAATATGCATGCGTGATATAAGTGTAAATGAATAAATGAATGTTATGCTGACGAAACGAGCAGACGGAATATCTTGAAGACGATAAGATGTCACGAAAAGATAGATACTCGGCCAATCTTAAAAAGACGGAAAATAACTGGAACTGGAACCCCAAAGCAACATCGGAGCGTAACACGCCACAAGGCTCAAATCTTCTAAGGAGAAAAGTATCCAAATCCAATCTTCTAAAAACCAATAGACTACTGGCATGAGACAAAACGTACCACACTTCAGACATCTGCTCAAATAAAGGTAGCCAAAACAACGCTTGACTGGAACAACTGGGGAGTCACCAAACTTAGTACCACTAGAAACACAAGTTTAACACAACCAACGCCTCATGACAATGTTGAAATCATGCAAGGATAAATACTGTATTGTTTTGCATTTCAGGGCTTGACCATCCTCGGAACAACTGTTAATATTCCTTTCATTATTCAAGACACATTTTAAAAATAAGAATATTTTAAATACTTTATTTCAAATATTCCCGTAAAAAATTAAAATTTTGCCCACAAAAAGGTAAATGCTCAAATTTCATTAATAAGATGGTAGTTCGCTAACAACGCGACTCCAACGGTTTACAAAAGTTTGGGAAATAGTACATGAAAGAAAAAGGGTTACACAAAAACAATGATCATTATTCTCCCTAACAACTTCGAATTCCAAAATGTGTTCAAATGCCAAGACTGGTCTGACCAAAAGCTTGCCTAAGTCGCCCCTTCGGGTTTTCAACCTAACAAACTGTCAACTCAAATCTAAGCGAAGTACTTCTTGACTGCATCGGCGTTCATGGGGCGCGGGAGCTCTTCACCGTCCATATTGGTGAGAATCAAGGCACCTCCAGAGAAAACTCTCTTAACGACATACGGTCCTTCATAATTCAGATCCCACTTGCCCCTAGAATCAGGTTGGAAAGATAATATCTTCTTGAGCACAAGGTCACCTTCTCTGAACTCGCGTGGTCGAACCTTCTTATCAAAAGCCTTCTTCATTCTCTGCTGATACAATTGACCGTGACACAAAGCTGTCAATCTCTTTTCTTCGATTAAATTTAACTGATCATATCTACTTTGACACCATTCAGCCTCAGAAAGTTTAGCTTCCATCAACACTCTCAGAGACGGAATCTCAACCTCCACGGGGAGTACTACTTCCATACCATAAACTAGGGAAAAAGGAGTTGCGCCAGTTAAAGTTCGAACTGAAGTACGGTATCCATGTAAAGCAAACGGAAGCATTTCATGCCAATCCTTATAAGTTACCACCATCTTCTGGACAATCTTCTTGATGTTCTTGTTAGCAGCTTCAACTGCCCCATTCATCTTCGGTCTGTAAGGAGAAGAATTATGATGTTCGATTTTGAACTCTTCACAAAGCTCTCTCATCATCTTGTTATTCAAATTCGAACCATTATCAGTGATGATCTTGCTCGGGATACCGTATCGACAAATGATCTGATTCTTGATAAATCTGACTACCACCTGTCTGGTTACATTAGCATAAGATGCTGCTTCCACCCATTTAGTAAAATAATCAATCGCTACCAAGATGAAACGATGACCATTTGAAGCTTTGGGTTCAATCATTCCAATCATATCAATGCCCCACATAGAGAAAGGCCAAGGTGAAGAGATAACATTGAGGAGGGTAGGTGGCACATGTATCTTGTCCGCATAAATCTGGCATTTATGACATTTCTTCACATATTTGCAGCAATCAGATTCCATTGTCATCCAATAGTAACCAGCTCTCAACATCTTTCTAGCCATTGCATGTCCGTTGGCATGAGTTCCAAAAGATCCTTCATGTACTTCTTGCATCAGCATGTCTGCTTCACGTCTGTCTACACATCTGAGCAAGACCATGTCGTAATTCCTCTTATACAAAACTTCTTCATTGAGGAAGAAACTGCTTGCTAATCTTCTCAATGTCTTCCTATCCTTATTGGATGCCCCAGGCGGGTACTCTTGAGTTTGAAGAACATGTTTAATGTCATAGAACCACGGTTTGTTGTCGGTAACCTCTTCTACCGAGAACACATAAGCAGGTCTATCAAGGCGCATAACCCGGATTGTAGGCACATCGTTCCAACCATTCACTTGAAACATTGAAGACAAAGTAGCTAAAGCATCAGCCATTTGGTTCTCATCTCTAGGGATATGATGTAACTCCACTTTGTTGAAGAAAGTTAACAATCTTCTAGCATAGTCTCTGTAAGGGATCAAACCAGGATGACGAGTCTCCCATTCTCCTTTGATTTGATTAATTACCAATGCCGAATCTCCATAAATATCAAGAATCTTAATCCTTAGATCCATTGCTTCTTCGAGACCCATAATACATGCCTCATATTCAGCCATGTTGTTCGTGCAGTCAAACTTCAATCTCGCCGTGAACGGGATATGAGTGCCTCGGGGAGTGACGATGATTGCCCCAATTCCATTTCCGTAAGAGTTCACAGCTCCGTCAAATATTAAACCCCAATGGAATTCGGGATCAGGTCCTTCTTCAGGTAACGGCTCTTCACAATCTTTAGCTTTCAAGTACATAACATCTTCATCTGGGAAATCAAACTTGATGGATTGATAATCGTCAATTGGCTGGTGAGCCAAATAATCGGCTAAAATACTCCCTTTGATTGCTTTCTGAGTGTGATACTCAATGTCATATTCAGATAACAACATCTGCCAACGGGCTATTCTTCCAGATAAGGCGGGCTTCTCAAAGATATACTTGATCGGATCCATTTTGGAGATCAACCAAGTAGTGTGGTTAATCATATACTAGCGTAGACGGCGAGCAGCCCAAGCTAAAGCACAACAGGTTTTCTCAAGCAATGAGTACCGAGACTCACAGTCTGTGAATTTCTTACTCAGATAATATACGGCATGTTCCTTTCTTCCAGTCTCATCTTGTTGACCAAGCACACATCCCATGGAATCTTCCAATATAGTCGGGTACATAATCAAAGGTCTTCCTTCCACCGGAGGAATCAAAATGGGAGGTTCAAGCAAATATTCTTTGATGCTATCAAAAGCTCTCTGACAATCATCTGTCCACACACATCCTTGGTTCTTTCGGAGAAGCTTGAAAATCTGCCCACAGGTAGCAGTCATATGAGATATAAATCTAGAAATATAATTCAGTCTCCCAAGGAATCCTCTTACTTGTTTTTCCGTCTTGGGTGCGGGCATTTCCCGAATAGCTTTGACTTTATCAGGATCTACTTCAATACCTTTCTGACTGACAATGAAACCCAGAAGTCTTCCAGAACGAACACCAAAAGTGCACTTGTTGGGATTCAGACGGAGTTTGTACTTTCTCAAACGCTGGAATAACTTCAATAAATGTTCCAAATGATCCTCCTCAGTTTGTGATTTGGCAATCATGTCATCTACATACACTTCTATCTCTTTATGCATCATGTCATGGAACAACGCAGTCATGGCCCTTTGGTATGTTGCACCAGCATTCCTCAAACCAAACGGCATAACCCGATAACAAAAAGTTCCCCAAGGTGTAATGAAAGTTGTCTTCTCCATATCTTCTGGTGCCATCTTGATTTGATTGTAACCAGAGAAACCATCCATGAAAGAAAAGACTTTGAACTTTGTGGTACTGTCGACCAATACGTCGATGTGCGGTAATGGGAAGTCATCCTTTGGGCTAGCTCTATTCAGATCTCTATAGTCTACACACATTCGAACTTTGCCATCTTTCTTAGCAACAGGCACTATATTGGCTAACCATTGAGGATAGACCGATGTAACAAGGAAACCTGCATTAATTTGTTTTTGAACTTCTTCTTTGATCTTGTCAGCCATATCGGGATGAGTCCTTCTCAACTTCTGCTTAATCGGCGGACATTCAGGTCTCAACGGTAAACGATGCTCCACAATATTGTTGTACAAACCTGGCATATCTTGGTAGGACCAAGGAAACACATCAACATACTCTTTGAGAAGCTCCAACATTTTCTCTTTGACTTCCGGGATAAGCAATGCTCCGACTTTAACTTCCTTCTTATCTTCTTCATCACCCAAATTGATCAACTCTACAGGCTCTTCAAACGGTTGAATAATCTTTTCATCGTGCTCAAGCAAACGGGAAATTTCATCAGGAATCTCTTCACTATCCTCTTCTTCGGCTCTGAACACAGGGAATTCAAAGTTGGGAGAGGGCATAGGATCATTGTTTTCAATGGTTAAGTCATGGATTAATCTACACATATGATTATGCTTTATTTTAGAAATCAATTAATATGAATGTTGTATAAATGAAACAAAATATTATTATATTTTCCTATTACTACCGATTAATTTTCATTACTATTTCCCAGAAAAAGTGAAAAATAAAACAGTAGTGGACAAAATAACATTTTTATTTATTGAGGGGAAACATTTGAAACAAAGAGCCCAGACATTTCTCTTTTGCCCTGGGCAGAGCAAAAGGATTTATTTTTTCATAGCCCGACACAAATACTTTCCGCCTTGGGCAGAGCGAAAGTTTTTTTCAAAAATAAGACAAAACATTACTCAGAAAGGTGCATCACAACAGGAACATCAACAGCAATCCAGTTCTGGCAAACCACTCCATGCGTCACAAAATCGGGTAAATCCTCTTCAGAATCGTCTCCTATTACAGCATCAACCTCAGGAGGAGTCGGGTGGATAAAACCTGCGCTTCGGAAAACCTCTTGAATCGGACGAGTAACCACCTCCTGCTTGACTCTTGTAGACACAGGATGAAAACCAAGACCTTCTCCAGACTTGTTCTCAGGCAAAGTCAACACCTGGCCCCAACCTTCAGCCAAACCACTTTCAACCACTCGTCGCGCATCCTCAAAAGAAGAAATAGACGTCCCTTGCTTCTTCAATTCATTCTTAGCAACAGATAGAGCTTGGAATTGGGTTCCAACATCCTCATCAGCATCAATAAAAGAGAAAGATGACAAATTGCTTACCACCATAGCCTGCTCCCCACCAATCATTACCAGCTTTCCATGCCTCACAAACTTCAATCTCTGATGGAGCGTGGAAGTGACTGCCCCTGAATCATGGATCCATGGACGACCCAATAGGCAACTGTAGGTAGCACGAATATCCATTACTTGAAACGTGATCTGAAAAGTATGAGGACCAATCACTATAGGAAGATCCACTTCACCAATAACAGTCTTCCTAGAACCATCAAACGCTTTAACAATTACTCCACTAGGTCTCATGGGAGCACCTGGATATGAGAGTCGAGATAATGTAGTTTTGGGCATTATATTTAACGACGAACCTGTATCTACCAACACACTTGATAAAGTATCATTTCCGCAACTTACTGAGATATGCAAAGCCATATTATGGTTCCTTCCCTCCTCCGGAAGCTCTTCATCACTGAAACCAAGATTGTTACACGAAGTAATATTTCCCACAATTCTGTCAAATTGGTCAACCGTCACATCATGATCCACGAATGCCTGGGCCAAGACCTTCATCAAAGCTTCTCTATGGGCACCAGAATCTCTCAGTAAAGCAAGCAAAGAAATCTTGGAAGGAGTTTGCAAAAGTTGGTCCACAATCTTATATTCACTTCTCTTGATAAGCTTCAGAATCTCATCATCCTCAGGGTGTGGGATAGGTTCATTGGATCGGCCTATCTCAACCCTTGGTTCAACATTTCTCGCTGGAATTGCTGCCGGTATGGGCCTCCTGACTTGAACTTCGGGTCTCTTCAAAGGTACCGCTGCAAAGACACGTCCACTTCTCGTAACTCTACTCACATCTGCGATGTTAACAAAAGACGGCCTGGTCGGTATAGGGACTTGTACCCCATTCTCAATCATTGTGGCATTATACTTATACGGTATAGCTTGGTCTGAGTTGTAAGGCACAGGACCAGGTGGATAAATGGTCAAAGGAGCAACAGGTGCAGTCTGACTGTCGTAAACGATCTCTACTGATTCAGGCAAATTGAATTGTGGTATTATAACATTCACCTCATCCTCCGGATCTCTGTCATATGTAATAGTGATAACTCTCTGGTCTAACAACTTTTGAATATCCTCCTTCACAATAGGGCAATCAACCTCTCTTGAACAAAATTCACAAACATCATAATCATGCTGATGCCTAACAAAGGCAAGTCTTCTCAAACTCTGATGTAACCCGATCAATGACTCTCTTATGTGTTCAACTTGAAAAACTCGAAACTTTCCCGGACAACCTTCCACCATATTCACTGAGGCTGCCCCATGTCGAGGCAAAGGATTATCTCTAACATTTGGGTTAACATCCTTGAAAGACAAGATACCATTCTTAATCAATCTCTGCACGTCCGCCTTTAGAGCAAAACAACTTTCAAGGTTGTGCCCCGGCGACCCTTGATGATATTCACAAAACTGATCCGCCTTGTACCACGGAGAAGTACTGTTCGGTGCGACAGGAGGAGGCTTTGTCGTTATGAGATTCTTTCTGATAAGAGTAGGGAATAATTCAGTATAAGTCATAGGAATGGCATCGAACTGCGGTTTCTAGGTGAACGGTTCTGGTTGTTGAATGGATAAGCCTGTTGTCGAGGCTGCTGCTGAAATGGCCGTTGTTGAGTTGGTGGGGTTTGATGAGCTGGGGTCATCAAAGTTGGGCGGACAGCCGGAGTGACTGCCGCAACGTGTGAGTAACCTCTCCTCGGTCTCCCTGGGAAGATCACGCTGACATCCTGTTCTTTTCTTTTTGGGAAAACACTTCCAAACTTCTTAGTACTGCTAGACAGACTTCCTTCTTTAACCAAACGCCCTTCACGAATCCCTTCCTCTAACCGCATGCCCATGCTCACCATTTCGGTGAAGTCACTGGGTGCGATGGCGATCATTCTTTCATAGTAAAAGGAACCTAAAGTCTTCAAGAATATCTTCGTCATCTCTTTTTCCTCAAGAGGAGGATAGATTTGAGCAGCAATTTCACGCCACCTCTAGGCGTATTCCTTAAAAGATTCTCTGTCTCTCTGCGACATCGCCCGAAGTTGATCCCTGTCCGGCGCCATGTCAACGTTGTACTTATACTGGTGAACAAAGGCTTCGCTAAGATCGTTGAAGTTGCGGATCTGAATACTGTCTAAACCCATATACCACTTTAGAGCAGCACCCGTCAAACTATCCTGAAAATAGTGAATCAACAAGTCATGATCATCAGAATACGTAGAAGAATTTTGCTGGAATCTTGACATTCGGAACTAAACAAAGGTCATGCGTGTTGTTCCCAAACAAATCCTTCCCCTTTAACGCTCTGAGCTCCTTCTGCATTTCTTGGAATTGGTCTTGAAATTCTTCCATTCTATCAAAAAGACCCAAACTTTCAGCAGGCTCGGCAGGATAAGTAGGTTCATTCAAGTATGGCACGGAGTGAACCACAGGAGCGACAGTTGTCATTACCGGTTGCGGAAAAGGTGTTACAGACGGGATTACCGGCGGCATGGCAGTTGTCTCTGGTTGAGGAAGAGACAAAGCAGGTTGAAACAAAGGTTGTACGACAGGCTGATACCCCTCTGGCACAAAGTTGTAAGGCATTGCCCACGGAAAACCTTTTGGCATCTGATGTTGAAGCGGAGAGTTGATTTGAGTCACATATGTTGGAACGGTGACAATCTCGGAAACCACAGTAGTTGAAGTCTGAATCTCAGCAGCCGTAGTCGATGGTTGATTCTGAACAGCCATCAAACTTTCCACTAGCGCAGTTAACTTTTCCATACCGACACGAAGGGTAGTGACCTCCTCACGAAGCTCATGGTTTTCCTGTTCCAGATCTTCCATTTTCCTATGACGATTGGCTCGAGTATCGTATCGATGAGACAGCTTGACAACCCTTTGGAGTGGAAAAAGAAACAAGGATAAGACTCTAGAAAACATGTGAAGTGGAATGTTGGATGATGCATGATGTGTGATGCAAATGATAATTCATTTTAATAGTTTTTTCAAGGAACTTCGATAATTTTGCACACATCAATGGTAAAGGAATTTGGAACAACAAAAACTCATCCATCAATCAAAAGCGGTAAATTACAACTTACAACTTTGGAACAACAAAACAATAAATTACAAATTTTGGGATAACAACCCAATAATAAGGCAGTAAACTACAACTTTGGAACATGAAGCCCATAATAAAGCAGTAAATTACAACTTTGGAACATGAAGTCCATAATAAAACAGTAAATTACAACTTTGGAACATGAAGTCCATAATAAAACAGTAAATTACAAAATGACATCAGTAAAATAAAACTAAAAGCTAAAGGTCACTCAGAATCAACTTCGAGTGTTTCTTCTTCGAAACTCCATAGTACCTGAGATATCTGCAAAAATCATTCCTAAGCTCCTTGAAAAACAAGCTTTTTACAAAAATGCTGCTGAATGCATGAATGAATGATAATGAAACAGTCACACACAAGTTCACAAACATGGGGTTTAAAGGTTCAACGTTTCAGCATGGAGTCGAGGGTAAAGCCCACCCCAAGGTATGTACTAACGATTCAATCACACCTGTAAGACAAGGTCCTAAGAGTTCCCAGAGTCTACATTCCTCCTTCGGATATTACCAACGTCTTGATTACTCAATAATTAGCAATATTCTCAAGAGAAACTCGTCCGAGCGTAGCATCGCGTAACAACTACTTCCGAATTACTCTGTTATAGTCTCCGCGCTACACCTAAAAAGGCCAAGATGGGTTAGGGTTCTACGGTCCTCAATTTCTCGGGCTCCTAGGTCGAAAATAATAATGTCTTCCCGATTACTCGGTAAACAAATATTAAGTTCAAGAGGGCCTTCCATTGAGTGGGGGATCTCATTCCTCCTTCTTCGGGATTACTCCCTCAAAGTTAACATGACTGTACCACCCGTCCTATTCCTTAAGTGTAACTTAATCCGGGTATAGGATTCGTCCTTTGCAAAAAAACCCAAAAACCCCAATTTAAACACATAATCAAGCAAATCAAATAATAATAAAACAGATAAGACAAATTAGGCTTAACCCACTTAGGGATGGACCAGCAAGAGTCGCCACCGCGCTTTATTATTTCCAAGGGAAAAGGGGAAAGAGCGAAATAAAACCCTAAATATGCAATGTAAAATAATACTTTCTAAAAGTAATAAAAATACAAGGCGTTTTTGAAAAGAGATCTATGGTTCGGGGGTTGGTTATACAGTGGGAAGGTATTAGCACCCAATGTATCTATAGTATTCTATAGGAACCTTTTGAAATATCTGTTTATTAAAATGTTCGTTTGATTTAAAAATAAATTGTTTTGGCCGAAAAGGGGTACGGACGGGTTTTTGAAAATATGACGACCTAATGTCGAAGTTTTTGCTTAAAAGGTATGAGTTTTGAAAAGATTGAGTTTTGGGGGGAAAATTGTCTTAAGCTTTAATGGAATGCAAAATATTTGCGTGATCGGACTTGAGGACATGAAGTCAACAAATTTAATCGTTTTTTCCCTTGGATTTAGAAGTAAACAGAATAACCATGTAAAGATGAAATAATTAAACAGAAAATTAGGCGGATAATGATTAAATAGCAACAATTAAATAATAGATTAAATGGTGTGAACATGCATTTTTTAGATTTTTATCTAATATCAATAACGCAAGAGAATTAATTAAAGAAAATAAAAAATGTTTTTTTAGTTTTTATTATATATATTTTTTAATATTAATAAAGCAAGAGAATTAATTAAAGAAAATAAAAATGTTTTTAGTATGTTTCTATTTTTTATATGCTTTTTAGAGTTTTTTTTGTTTTTATATGTTTTTTAATATTAATATTAATAAAAAGTATTACTTTAAGAGTTATTAAATAATTAAACTAAATTAAAATTTAAAGTTATTAATTTAATCTAATAAAAAGGGAATACTAAAATTGTCAAGGTAAATCCTAAAGTTAATAAAAGTTGGTCAACTTATTAAAATTATTTTATTAAATGATCTCTAATTGACTAAGTTAATAATTAAACTAAATTAATAATAGTTCTAAGAAAAGGCTAGGGAAATCAAAGTGGAAAGAAATGCATCAAGAATCAAAAGGGGGGGGGGGGGTAAATAATAATTCGTATGGGCTAAATGGTTTTGAGAGGGCCCAAACAAAAGCAGAAACAGGGGGGTGTGCTATGGAATCGTTTGGGCTTAGGTTGAAGCAGGGTTGAGGTCCATTTGTTTCATAATTTGTTTCTCTTAGGGTTAAACAAATGTTTTAGCATTGAGAGAAAAGGATTAGGGTTCGTGGTCTGCAGCGCCGTTTGCTTGTCTTCTTCGTTCTCATCTTTCTTCTTCTTCCGCCTCTGCGTCCTTTGCCCGAGCCACCAACATGTCCAAGCTTCTGACCTCCCTTTTCCCGAGCCACCAACGTCCCTTCTTCCCCGTGGGTTGCTCAGCGATACAGTGAAGGTGATGATTCGTGATTAACGCGTTAAGTTTTTCTTGATTTGCATGCTTATGATTTGGTGTTCATTTTTTTGATTCTGACTTCATTTTTTTACATGGTTCTGTTGAGATGATGAAAAGGAAAAGGGAAAACAAGGTTACCTTTGCGAAGGAGGAGGGAAGGCGTTACGGAGGCTCGATGGCGGAGGAAAGGAGCGCGATGTTGTAGCTTGCTCCTGGTATTTCGTTCCTTTGTCCCTTTTGTGATGAAATCTTCTGTTGCCTTTGAATGCTTGTTGATATGTTTCAAGGATGAACCTTTGGGTTCTGAGAAATTGTTGCCTTTGATTGTATGCTTTTTCCTCTTCTTCTTCTTCACTGTGATTCTGTTGCTTCTCTTAGTGGCCTATGATGAATACTGAGGCTTGATGGTTGCTTTGAACATTGCTACTATTGAAACAATTTTGTTTTGATTAGCTTCTCTTTTCTTCTTCCTTCTGCTTTGCTTCTGTATGCTTTAATGGCCTATGATGATTACTTTCGAGGCCTTATGGTTTGGGACAGTTTCATGTAGGTTTGCATTGTTCTGGGTTTTGCTTTGGTTGGATGGACAGTTTTGGTGTTTTTTGATTTTTTAGGCCATGGTTCTGTATTTGAGATAGCAGGTTTTTTGGTTTAGGCCAAGGTTGTTGTTTTGGTAATCGAAACAGGTTTATGGTTTAGGCCATAAGGTTGAGGCTTTTTCTGGTTAGGCTGGACAATTTTGGTTTTATGGTTTAGGCCTAGTTTGTGGTTTGTGGGCATGAGGTTGTTCTGGTTTTATGCAGGTTTTAGGCCATGGTTACTGGTTCATACAGGTTTAGGCCATAAGGTTTGAAGTTTTTGGTGATGCTGGACAGTTTTTGTGTAGGTTATGTTAGTTTTACTGGTGTATGCAGGTTTGGGATGGTTTTAGGCCATGTTGGTTTTGGAGATAGCAAGTTTGGTTTTTGAGACTTTGAGAGTTTTGTGTATTTGTTTTGACAGTTTCGTTTTTTAGGCTCTTTTCCACAGGTTGAACTCTCTTAATTTTTTGAAGGGGGTTTGATGTGTTATAACAGTTTTTTTTTGCTGGCTCTTTGTTTACGTTACAGGTTGTATACATTTCTATATTTTTTGCCTTTGACCTCTGCACATATGCTGCTACATCAGTTTGTTTTCTATCCCTTTTTCATGCTTATCTTTGTCTTACTGCATTGCTGCTGTTCTGTTTTGTAACTCTTTCTGCCTAAGCCAAAACCTGTAAAATCACACTTTCTTCTCTCTTCTCTCTCTTAAGTACATTTGACATTAAAATGATATGTACTTTACTTGTTCTGAAAAAGTATAATGCTGGAAAATGATGAAAAAATAAAATATTCTTTGCTTGCATATTTGTTTAAACTGCATGCTCTCTTTGTCTCTTGCATTTGTACAGTAAGGAGCCTTTGATTTTGACTTCTTCCACATATTGGCATGTTTACGTTGGAATGCTTTGGAAACTTGCATATGCTGTTGATTTTTTGTATGCTGTTTTGACAAACAATTGAATTTATGCATATTTGAAATATGCAGTGGACTTTGAAAATGTGTAATTGATTTAAAAATGCAGTTTATTTTAAAAAATGAATTTTTGACAAAAGAATGAATTTGTGCATGTTTTTAAATTGTGCATTCATTTTTATCAATAAAAATTCATCCCTTTTTGTGAACCGGGAGAAATCCCGTGATTTGCAAAAAGGGTAAAAACTGATTCCAGCCGTTTGCTTTTAATGATGAACACTAAAATTAATTTTTTACTTTTAATTATCTATTTATTTCTGACTTTTTCTTTAATTCTTTTGCGGGTAAAAATCAAATGATCATCAAAGAAGTATTGTATAGAAGATGAAGATTTAGAATTTAGGAAAAAAATAGGATAGCTTTTATTTCATTTTAAACATTGTAAAAATTATCGTTGTAAATACGTTGTAAATAAATACGGTATTTAAACAACAATTGTAACAATTAGAATAAAATGAATAAAATTCTATTATTTTCCAGTTAATTATTTTCTTCTTTTCCAATTATTTATTTTATCATTTATAATTCTTTAAATTATATAATAACTGAAAAATCAATTCCAATTATTTAAATTTAGAATGATAAATAACTAAACAAACATCATTGACCAATTAACTTCTATTCCATTAATTATTTCATTATTTATAATTCTTCTAAATTATAATAACTGAAAATAAAATTTCAATTATTTAAACCTAGAACAATAAATAATTAAATAACATCATTTGATCAATTAATATACTTCTTTTCAAATATTTATTTTATTATTTATAAATCTTTAAATTATATAATAACTGAAAATAAAATTCCAATTATTTAAATTTAAGATAATAAATAATTAATAAACATTGCCTGATCAATTAATATACCTCTTTTCAAATATTTACTTTATTATTTATAGATCTTTAAATTATATAATAACTGAAAATAAATTCCAATTATTTAAATTTAAGATAATAAATAATTAATAAACATTGTTTTAGCATTGATCAATTAATAAATTTAGCGTTAAAAAAATAAACAGCTCTGGACTTGAAAAAGTTATGAATTTTAAATCTGCTTTGAAAATTGATAAAAATATGATAAAACCTTTGCGATGTAATGATGCAGATGGGAGATGGTATCTTAGGTCAAAATTTGGGGTACAACACTCGCTACAATCCAAATGTGAAGTGTGCTTACCACTCCAACAATCCTGGGAACGACACCAATAACTGTTGGGCCCTGAAAAACAAGATTTAGGATATGATTGATAACAAAGAGATTGAGTTTAATTTTCCTAAGACTCTGAATGTAATTAATGCAGCAATGCCGAAGCATGACAAAGGCGTACGTGCTATTGATGATGTTATTTATGTTGTAACTGTAATTGAATTGATTACTCCCCTCCCAATTATCAAAGAGAATATGTTGCAGGCCGATTTATTTCTGGGATGTATTGAAAGATGTTACTGCTATGCAGCCCAACCCAATGGCTGCAAGTTACTGAAGGAAGGCATTCAACGCCTAATGGACAATCACATAATTCTGGTTGAGAAGATTTCATCTTCCGAGAACGTGTTTCAATATTTATTTGTAATTTTTGGCCCTCCTGTCAGGATCACCTCCAAAGGTCATGTAAGGATTACTGCTAATCTAAAAGTTTCTCCTCCGATAATCACAATAATTGGACCTATTCAATACTCTTCGGACAAAGCTATCTCGTGGAATTATGGATCCGACATCTACTACCATGGCATCAAGCAAGAATTACCGATTATTAAAGGTGAAGTTATTGAAGCTACTAATTCCAACATCGATAATATTGCTGGGACCAATAAGGTTACTAGAAGCCGAAGGGTTTTCTCCCCGGAAATCTCTTCAAAGACTGTTGCTACACTTGTTCGAGTTATAGCTACTGAGTCGATTGTTGAGACTCGGGGAAAAGAGAAAATAACGCAGCCTGTCCAGGCAGAGGCGCCTAAAGAAATTGCAGTTGAAAACACCTATAGGAAAGAGTTGGAGGAGGTTTTGAAGATTATCCATAAGAGTGAATACAAGATTGTTGAACAGCTGGGGCATACCCCATCTAAGATCTCTATGTTATCCCTGTTACTGTGTTCTAAAGCTCATGCACAAGCTTTGGTGAAATTCTTGAAGTCTGCTCATCGACCACAAGAGATTTATGCTGATCACTTTGAGAACTATGTTGCTAGCTTAACGACTGACAATGGATTAGGTTTTTTTGATGCTGACCTGACTCTGGAAGGAAGAAATCACAACAAGGCCCTGTATGTCTCCATTGAATGCAATGGCACTACTCTGGCTCATGTAATGGTTGATACTAGCTGTTCATTGAATATTCTACCGAAGGGTGCTCTTGACAGACTGGATTATGAAGGGATTGTACTGTAACCCAATGATATTATAGACCGAGCCTTTGACGGATCAAAGAGGATGGTACATTGAGAAGTAGATCTTCTGATCAAGGTAGGTTCACAGGTCTTTGAATCTACCTTATAGGTAATGGATATTTGTCCAGCTTATTCTTTCATACTGGGATGCCCCCAGATCCATGGGGCATGTGTTTTTACCTCAACCCTACATCGGAAGCTAAAGTATCATGTGTAATGAAAGGTTGTTACAGTCTGTGGCGAAGAAGAGTATATGGTTAGCCACTTGAACTCATTCCGGTATGTAGAGATGGACAGAGAATTCATTGAGACTCCATGTCAGACTTTTGAAGTTATCCCTCCAGCCTTTACTGAAGATGTCTCCGCTATTCCCAAGGTTACCAGGATTTCTCCTAGAATGGCTTCGTTGAAAGACTCTAAAGATGTTGTAGAAGAAGGTGGTTTTACTATTTGGGGTCAGCTTCCTAACATTCCATATAAATCTAACAAGTTTGGTTTGGGTTTCACTACAGAGGCTCAAAGGGATGTTCGTCACGCTCGTGCTGGAAGACCACTATTCTGTTTCAGCAACAATAGAGTCAACATAATAGGAGATGCTGACAGTGATTATGACCTTGACAGTTGAATCTTTCCTACCATAGGCAACAGGCTCAACAACTGGAGGACTCATGACATTATTTCAATCTCCTTTAGTCGAGAGTAATAGCTACTTTATATTTTTATTTCTTTCAAATTTTGGTTATGTAATCTTTTAAAAACAATGACTTTAAGCCTTGTGTCTTACCCGGGGAACAACGATTCGTTTGTTAACAGTTGTCATCTCATAAACATGTTTTCATTTAAAAAACATTGGATGTTTTGCATTCAAATTTGGTTCTCTCTGTCTTTCTTTTTACTTTTATCACTTTCAATTAGCTATGTGTTCTTACACACACCCACACAATGCATTGCAGATCCATATCCACTCTAGATCCCGTTGATAACGACTCTGCTATTGCCACTTATGACTTTGAAAATATGATCTTCCAAGCCGAGGACGAAGATTAGGAAGATTATGAAATACCTGGAGAACTTTCCAAACTGTTAGTGCAAGAGGAGAAGGCTACTCAACCACATGAAGAGCCAGTTGAAGTTGTAAAGTTGGGTAGTGAAGCAGACAGAAAAGAAGTCAAGTTAGGGGCCAACCAGTGTCAAGAACAGATTGATTCAAATGTTGCATGAATATGTTAATATCTTTTCTAGATAGTACAAAGACATACTAGGGATCGATACTGATTTTTGGTTCACCGTCTACCGATGAAAGAGGGTTATTTTCCAATCAAACAGAAAGTTCGTCGCATGTGTCCCAAGATGTTAGAGAAGATTATGACTGAGGTTATGAAACAATTTAATGCAGGCTTCTTAGATGTTACCTTATATCCTCAGTGGGTTGCAAATGTGGTTCTGGTAGCAAATAAAGATAGCAAGGTACGTATGTGTGTAGACTACAGAGATCTGAACAGGGCAAACCCCAAAGATGACTTCCCGCTGCCACATATAGATGTTTTGATCGACAACACTGTTCAACACAAAGTATTCTCCTTCATGGATGTCTTCTCGGGTTATAATCAGATCAAGATAGCACCTGAAGACATGGAGAAGACTAATTTTGTTACACAGTGGGGCACTTTCTACTACAAAGTTATGCCTTTTGGGTTGAAGAATTTCGGCGCCACATATCAGTGTGCCATGGTAGCTTTATTCCAAGATACGATCCATCACGAAATAGAGGTCTACATCGACGACATGATAGCCAGATCTCAAAATGAAGAAGAACATCTTGACCATTTAAACAAGCTGTTTGAAAGGTTGAAGAAGTACAAGTTGAGGCTGAATCTGAAAAAGTGCACTTTTGGGCTGAGATCTGATAAACTCCTGGGTTTCATTGTCAGTGGTAAAGGTAACAAAGTTGATCCAGCTAAGGTCAAAGCTATTCAATAAATTCCTGCTCCCCGTATCGAGAAGGAAGTCAGAGGTTTCTTGGGAAAAATGAATTACATTGATCGATTCATTTCTCATTTGACTGCTACTTGGTGAGCCAATATTCAAGCTGCTGAAGAAGGATCGGGTAGTAAAGTGGAACGACGGCTGTCAGATAGCCTTTGACAAGATCATGTGTACTGGGCCAACATGACGAGTCTGGTCGAGAAGAGCAAGCAATATACTAGCTTAGCAAAAAGTTTACCGATTGTGAAACAAGATAGCCACTTCTCGAGAAAACTTATTACGCTTTGGCATGGGTTGATCGCCGACTAAGATAGTATATGTTGACCCATACTACTTTATTGATCTCAAAAATGGATCCCATCAAATACATATTCGAGAAGCCAGCTCTCTCCAGAGGGATAGCCCGATGGCAAATGATCTTGACAGAATACGACATCTAGTACACCACTCAGAAAGAAATCACGGGAAGTGTACTGGACGATCATTTGACTCATCAAGTCATAGACAACTATCAGTCTATGAATTTTGAGTTCCCGGACGAGAACATCATTATGAAGAACCTGGACCATATGAAGGACATGAGCCAGGATCCCGATGGACTATGGTTTTTGATGGAGCTTCTAACGCACTTGGCAACAAAATCGGTGTTATAATTATCTCTCCCAAGGGTTTCCATAAGCCTTTTACTGCCAAAATTTACTTTGAATGTACCAACAACATGGCCGAATATGAAGCATGCATCATGGGTATCGAAGCTGCTATTGACCTGAGAATCAAGTTCTTGAACGTATACGCGAACTCAACTCTGGTAATCAACCAAATTAAGGGAGAATGGGATACAAAGCACCCGAATCTCATTCCTTATAGGGAACACCTGCTTACCTTAATCCCTTACTTTGAGGAGATCACTTTTGAGAACATCCCACGAGAAGAGAATCATTTGGAAGATGCATTAGATACAATTCATCCATGTTCAAAGTCAGGTGGGACAATGAGGCTCCTCGAATTACTATTGAAGACTGGACGAACTGTCACACTGCTACGAAGTTGACACTAATAGAGTAGAAGAAAAACCTTAGTGTCATGAAGTGAAAAGATACCTTGAGGCTCAAGAGTACCCCGAGGGGGCATCTATCAATGACAAGAAATTCCTACGGAGGTTCTCATCCAAGTTCTTCCTGAGTAACGGGGTTCTATATAAAGCATTCATGATTCGACTCTGCTTCGCTGTGTAGACAAGAAGGAAGTGGAGAAAAGTATGGAAGATATGCACAAAGGTATCTTTGGTACTCACTCAGGTGGACATACTATGGCTAAGAAGATTCTGAGAGCAGGATACTTTGGTCAACTATGGAAACCCATTGTCACCACCACTCAAGAACATGTCAAAAGTGCCAGATCTATGCTGACAAAGTACATGTGCTTCTGGTTCCTTTTAATGTCTTGACTGTACCTTGGATGTTTGCAATTTGGGGCATTGATATAATTGTAGAGATCAAGCCTACTGCTTCTAATATACATTGTTCCATCCTTGTTGTCATTGATTACTTCACAAAATGGGTTGAAGCATCCTCGTTCGCCTCTGTTACTAAGAATTTTTTTCGCCCGGTTCATTAAGCATAACCTTATTTGTCGGTATGTCATCACTGAAAGGATTATCACAGACAATGGTACCAATCTCAACAAAACTATGATCATGGAACTCTGCATGCAGTTCAAGATCAAGCACCAAAATTCTTCTCCGTATCGACCGAAGATGAATGGCACAGTGGAAGCCGCCAATAAGAACATTAAGAAAATTATACATAAGATGACGGTAATGTATAAAGATTAGCACGAGATGTTACCATTTTCTCTTCATTTCTATCTCACTTTAGCTCGGACGTCAACTAGGGCAACCTCATTCTCTCTGGTCTATGGTATGGAGGATGTCCTACCTGTCAAGCTCAGATTCCTTCCTTGAGAATTATGAAAGATGAATATTTAGAAGAAGACGAATGGATTCAGACTTGGCTGTACCATTTAAATTTGATTGACGAGATGAGGCTTGCGGTTGTTTGTCACACTCAGATATATTATAAGCATATGATTAAAGCGTTCAATAAGAAAATCAAGCATCGGGTATATCAGGCTGGTGACTTGGTAATAAAGCGTATTATCCCGCCACAAGGTGATCTCAAGGGAAAATGGACTCCCACGTACGAAGGGCCATTTGTAATCGAGAAGATATTTTCTGGCGGTGCTATGATACTGACCACCATGGATGATGAAGATTTTCCGCACCCTGTGAATGCAGACATAGTCAAAAGATAATATGCATGACAATGACCCGCTAGGTTGACTGGCCTAGGAAAAAATAAGGGCATCCCGGCGAACCAAAAGGGTTCGGGAAAAAATTAGGGATATATATATATATATATATATATATATATATATATATATATATATATATATATATATATATATATATAAAGATTGTACACCCAGCAAGTCAAAAACCTAAAAAGGCAGCTTGGGTAAAAAAGGGTATCCCGATGGACTGAAAATCTGAAAGGGCGGTCCAGGAAAAAATTAGGGATTCAAGCGTACAATTATGTCCTGTGGGATCACTTATAGCAAGCTTTATTACCAACGTCTAGTTCAAATAGTACAGACCAATTTAGTCAACTTCTTCCGACAATAAGGGATGAGATGTTCGAAGATATAGGGGAAATAACAGAGTTGAAACTCGACGGGATTATTTCCACATAGATACATGTTTTGTATTTACTTTGTAATCTTTTCATTTTACGAAAATGTCCTCTTACTAGGATTTATGTCTCTTTGTACAAAACCTCTTGTTTATAGGAAAATTATCAATACAAATACCAATTCAAAATTCAAATCTTTGTTTTACTTTTTCTGTTTTGCTCACAAAAACGTCCAATGACTAAATTGAATGAACATATGCATATGAATATGATTGTTGTTAACAAATATATGCATAAAAATAGGAATAAGCATTTACTCAAGACTCTAGGAGTTGGGATAGCGCCCATGTTATCCATAAATATCCACATAGAAATCCCCACAGAGCTATCTTCACAAGCTCATCTTCAACAAACATATATTCCCTGTAAATCCAATATTCTTTCAAGACAGGAATTGGGGCATCTTCTAGAAATTAACCTAATCATACTCCCCAGCAGATTCCCCTAGCGGATAAAGGAGTATGATCTTTTCCCCAACAATATCACCAATCTACGGAATCCAAATCCTCATCAGAGATATGTCATCAGCATTGTTCATAGAAACCCTCTTCCCCAGCTGAGTTTATTTCTCCAAAACTATAAACCCCCCTGCAGAATTATCTTCTCTAGTAGGGCTCATTTCCTCAGCAGAGTATATTTCTCCAGCCGGGTTTATTTCTCCAGTAGGATTTATTTCCCCAATAAAATTCAGTCTCTCCAGCTTGAGTCTATTTCTCTAACTACTACAAATCATCGACAAAATTCCTCTCTTTAGCAAAGAACGGTCCAGGTTGTTATCCCCAGAGAGTTGCTACGGAATCTGAAACCAGACCAAATATCAGTTAGCCTTATCCTCCCTAGACGAGCTAACATCCATATCTAAAACTCGGTCAGAAAGGTTAGTCAGAAGGTTACCCATCTCTTTTATTCCCCGTCAGGGTATATGATAGTTAAATTCCCCATTAGAGCGACGAACGACCAAAGTTCTTGAAATCTTCTCCCAAGCAGAAATTAAATTCCCCAGTGGAGTTTCCTCAAACAGCAAGTAGGAATCCCCACCAGAAACATTCTAGACAAGATTGAAGATTACACACATTCTTCATCCCCAGCAACAGTCCGGGATTTATTTTCCCAATCGGATATGTATACAAAGCTACCAATACACTTCAACAACATCTCACATCCATACATCATTTACAAGTATCATAGCATGTGCATATAACACGCATATAGCACACTCTCATTTACTTTGAGAACATGATTACACAGTGCATTACATACATCATGACATTGCATACATCTAACTTTTTATCTTTTTAGGTAAAATTCTACAAACAGACAGATATCATTAACAATTCTCAAACAGGCCGCAAATTAATTCCCGAAACAAAACGGGGAAATTATCTGTATAACCAGGTCCAAGATTAATTCCCAAAACAAGACAGGGCAACTATATGTACAACAAGGCAGTATGAATTCCGGAAACAGGACGGGTTCACCAACAGAGAGCAGGTCAGAGATTAATTCCCGAAATAAGACAGGGAAACTATCCATATGACTATGCAAATATTAACTCCCGAAACCGGACGGGGAAAGTATCTTTATAACCAGGAAAAGATTAACTCTTGAAACAGGACGGGGAAACTAATGTTAGGGCCAGGTGGTATGAGTTCCAAAAACAGGACGGGTTTACCAACAAAAGTAGACTGTAGATAAATTCCCGAAACTGGACGGGGTAACTATATATATGACGAGCATTTACTTTAGAGACTAAATTTGACGAACACTCTCCTCAGAAACCAAATTCTGACAAGCATCTCCCTTAGATACTAAATCTGACAAGCAGCTACTTAAACACCTTCCCCAGAGGTTCATTATGTAAAGCCTTCTTCAAATACAGTCAAGCATAAACTCATTTTTATATTTCTATCAACGGTTACTTTGCATGGAATCCATAAGCCTATCTCTGACGACTCCCTGTCACCTCTCCTAATGGAATCTTTAAGCCCATTCAAGCAATATTAACAACCAACAATGTCACCTCCTACACATGTGAGTGCAAATTTCTGGGCACTTAAGTGTTCAATCATCTTTACCTTCAAGTTATGAATGGCGGACAAGCCAATCTAACTCTTCAGGTTTAAGAAGATTGAACAGAGGCATTTTTTGTTCCTCGAAATTTTCCCTCTCATTTTATTCAAGACATTCTCCTAGGGTTCCCAAAGGCTCAAGGTTGCTCAAGAATTGATCAGACAAATTCTCCTCCTAAGTAATGGATCCACTAATAGAGTTTCATCTTTCATAAGGGATTTTGTGTTTCTAATGCCTCAAATGGTTTCCATGGTTTCTTATAGGTCACCAAGAATGCTCATACCAAGTTTCATGCCTTGTACCATAAGTTTGCTCAGTCAATTTCTCATATGACTAAAAATCAACTATAATGGGTAAAAAGTCAATTATGGTCAACATACACTCAAACTTCAAGCTTTTTGGTCAACATCAACATTTTGAAGTCACATTCATCATTTTATCAAGGGTTTATCATGATTCCTCAAGGAAAACTCTCAAATCATCAAAAGTAAAAAGTTGCTAAATTAGGGTTTTCTTAGGAGAAGTCAACTGAACTTTGACCAAACATAACTTTCACATGCTTCACCAGTTTTCCCCAAACAACGCTCATTTTGAAGAAAAATCAATTCTATACAGCTTGGTCTCTTTAAGCTTAATTTTAAAAAATGCTTCATTTGAGAGATATGGGTCAAAACATTATAAATCATTTCAAAAGTCAACAAAAAGACACTTTTTGTCAAGGAAACTTACATCAAGATAAAGTATTCAAATGCAAAAATGATCAACATAGAGATTATATAGGACACTTGGGACTTCCAAAAATTTTAAGAACACTTTCAAAAGATTAAAATTGAGAGAGTTATGGCCATTACAAGTTGGGAAATTTTGAGCAAATACATGAAGTTCAAATTGAGCAAACTTGATATTTTGGGCTATTGGGCAATTGCTTTAAAGTCCAAGCATGTATTACACTTCTTATACACCTCAGATCTTGTTCATGCACCTCTTGATCTATTTTATTTTTATATATTGATTTATTGATTAATAATTCAAAAATAAATAAGATAAAATATGAGGCTTCTTAAACAAAGTACAATCCCATCTTATCTTTGACCTAATTCATGCTATATTTTCTACACTTTTCATACAAGCAAGACACGAAACCCTTATCTCAAGAAACTTGTAAAAAATCTCAAATTTTCCAAGAACCCTAAAAAATTTGAAACCCTATTCATAGTCCCTTTCACCACAAACTAGCCATCCCAATCAACCCCAGGAAGATCATAGGGTAAGATCGGATAATTTAAAATGATCCAAATGGCTAGAAAGTACTCGTGCATGCATCACGATTTCATCATTACATAAATTTTTCATTCTTAAGTTACATTGCATTTTAAGATAAACTAACCATGCTAATATGTTCTCCAGGTCTCTATGTGTAGGAAATATCCGTCGCATGGTATTCATGTTATGAGAATCTTAAATCACCATATTCATGCAGATCAGAGTTGTTATCACCATAGCTCCCAACCCATTGATTTTCAGATCAAAACAACCGTCCCATTGAACTAGCAGCCCTAGGTTTAGGGGGGTAGGGTACTTTTGGTTTTCAAACGTCTTTGATTTTTGCAGGTTGGTGAAAAGGGAAATCGGAGAATACGACCAGAGCTAGGGCTTCGGCGACTCTCCGGTTCATGAAGAGTTTGTATATTATATATGTATTGTTTCATTATAATTACCGGATGTATTACCGCCCCAGCGGTTGAAGCGCGCACGTTAAGCACTTATTATGCCAAGGTGTGGGTTCGATCCCAGCCTTTTGGCATTTTGACAATTTTCTAATTTATTTGTCTTTGTAAATAATAAAGCGCATTGGTTTCCTTTCCTTAGCACCAAGGCGCGCTTGGCCCAATGGTTAATGTGCTGGATAAAAGTTCTGAGGGTGTGGGTTCAACACTCACACATACCTTTTTGGTTTATTTTCCTCCAAAATCTCTTTTATTCTTACTCTTTCTCTCATTTTCCTCTTTTTACAAAACCTTTTTTTCAAAAAAACCTTTTTGCCATAAACCCTAATTTAATTTTTTATGTTTTCTTTCACTAATTTATTTATTTTAATTAAATTAAAATCAACTTAGATTTTTTAGGGTTTGTTTTATTTAATTAACTAATTTATTTTTTAATTAATTAAAATTAATTACATTATTAGGTTAATCGTCAAAAACTCCTTTCTATCAAAAATCGCCAAAACAATTTCCTTTCCCGTTTCCTTTTATTTTTACATTTTTCACATGTGTTATTATTTTCTCATTTTTACGATTATGTAATTTCTCATGGTTTGTAATAGTTAATTAGGATTTTACCTTTTTCCCACGTATTTTATTACTCGTACCCCCCACTCCCGAAGCCTTGTAATAGCGTAGGAATCTTTAATTTTTTCCTTTACTATCTGCATTTATCGCTTTCCTTATAACTGTTTAGCTAATAGGATTGTATGGAAAGAATAAAAGCGAATGATAGCTAATTTAATAAAAGACTAAAAATAACTGAAACACATATCACTTGTACACGCACACCTCTAGGGTAACCTCACTTGTTTCCTTGATGAAAATGCAGTCATGTCCCTCGAACGTAGGGACACTTTAGCACTGTCCCTCGATTAAAAGATCGTAGTCCATTGATGAACTTTTTGATGCAGCCTTCCGTAAATGATATACTCCCTTACAAATTGCTAAAGCGTCTCTACAAGTTGCCTTCAATGACTGTATAATGACCCACGCTTGTTCCTTCACATCCAACGATAGGGCTTACTACTAACTAATGGTAGGATATCACTATCTAAAGGAGGAGGAAGTAACATGAAATACTTTGAGTAGGTAGACATTTGTTAATCGCTTGCTCACAAACGAAACAAACAATTTTTTACACAAACAGTTTCAAAAATATTTTCAAACAAACACTTTGTACGCATTCTCGAGAATCATTACAAAGTTGCCTTACTATTGGCATTTCTAAATTTTTTCAAACACCCGAATACAAATCATTTTCAAAACAAAGTGAGCTAGTCATTAAGAGCCCGTAGATAACTACGGATGAAAAGGGTGTTAACACCTTACCTTTTCATAACCTACCCCCCGAACTCAATAATCTCAAGGTTTTTCCTGTTCTTTTCACCCTTTTCTTATTGGATAAAAGAAAAGTCGGTGGCGTCTCTTACTATCTGCAACATTTGCAATAAAATGCAAAACCAAAAGTCAGTTCTCCCATTGTATTACAGTGGCGATTAGAGTTTTCTGTGTTGTTGTTATGTTTATAAGAAGGAGAACAAAGAAAATAAAGAAAGAAGAGATGCAAATGTATGGATTGAAACAAAAACATAAAATATATTATCTCATAAACCTGTGGGTCGCACCCTATTGTGCACCCTTAACGTCTACCGTGTGATCATAATCCAAGCAGACACCCTTAAGTGTTTGCCATCTTGGGCCTAAGCCCATCACTAGTCACGCCCCCTGTGTTTGTTTTACTACTATGTTAAGAGATCACACCCCCCTACGCTATTGGGCCCAGTTCAGTCTTTGAACTTGGGCCCATATTGAATGAGCCCCCCAGGTTTTCTATCACGTTAGGAAATACATCCCTTGCATTTGGGCCTGAATTAAACATCTGAATTCAGGACCCTACTACCTATACCCCTTTGTTTTACTAGCCCAACACAATACACCCCCCCATATGTTTTTTAATTTCTTTTATTATTTGTACTTATTAGTTTTTTTGTATATTTAATATATTTATAAATTTTAATATTATTTTATTATTATAAAATAAAATATTTATTTTCCAACTCATCCAAATATTTATTTATTACATTAAAATTATTTTTGTCATGCATTAAAAAAGATTTTTTTATATTAATACATTAAAAAATACTTAACCAACACTAAAATCTTTTTATTAAATTAATTAAACTCTAAATCAATTTTCAAAAAGGATTACGAAGATACTTTAAATCGACTGCGAACTTCGTCTAATAACTATGTTATTCACACACCCAGACCTGGTTCAAGAAGAATTCGAAATATCTTCCTAATCCATAAAAAACACCAACCAACTGCAAACTATGAATTGGGACTTTGATTCCTCATAAAAGGATATGTAGGCATACGACTAAAATCATGACGAGTTTGCCTAATAATAAACTAAAACAATATTTCTTAAAGATTGTGTTTCTAAACCCTAGTATCCTTGTGAACAAGGTAGATGAGGGGTGCCTAACACCCTCCCTTCGTCTAAGAACGAGTCCAACAATCTAGAATCTCTTACCACGTTAGGGTTATCCTTTATATCCAATTACTTAGGATAAAAATTAAGGGTGGCGACTCTATATTTTAAAACCAGTTACAACAACTAGCGACTATGTTGGGGACTCAACCCTAAGGTTAGAAGCTTTTCTTTGGATTTAGGGTTTTAGGATTTTGTTTATTTTTTTGGTTTTTGTTTTACATTTAATTATTTTGGTTTATTTATTTTCTTTGTTATCATGCTATATTTATTTATGATGGGATGTTATTAATTCAAAAAATATATTTTTCAAAACCCTTAGAAAGAAGATTTGTCTATTAGCCAATAGGATACATCAGCCCTATGAGCTTATGTGATGACTTCGCCTAGAGTTAGTGTAATTCCCCGAAAGGAATATGTATCAAGAGATATCCTCTTGGGGATATGACTTTGGAATGAAACCCACGACTCTTTGTACAACCCGTAAACTAAAATCTTATGATGAGACCTTTCATGACCTAGAGATGAAAGTTTCAGTCTGCAAAGAGGCTCCACTTAAGGGGGGCCTTGTGCCTTTACCTCTAGTGTTATCCATGATACCCATAAGTAAACCACCTTATGGGGAGGGTATAATATCTGTAGGCCAAAACTAGGAGCTTACCTTCTAAGGGTACCTTTCATAAAATCCCATCATTAAGCCCCACATCTCTGAATTCATACATTTTTGCCTTTCATATATTCATTACCCTCTATTTCTCTTTGATTGTATTATTCACAGGGATGAAAAAAATAATTAAAGGTTTTCGATGAAGTGCCCTAAAAATGAATACCAAAGGGAAACAACTTTTCCGTGCCAATGCCATCAAACCAGATATGTCAAAAATCAAGGCTTTAAAAGATAAATTGTTTGAAAGGGCTCTGTAGATGTTCACTCGCGTTATGGGGATACCCTTGGCTTAACAAAAGTGGAGGTACAATTAGAAGTTGTTTCTGCCCTAATTCAGTTCTACGACCCTCCATTGAGGTGCTTTACCTTTCAAGAATTTTAGCTAGCACCGACTCTGGAAGAATTTGATAGACTTTTGAACTTTTTTAAAGAAAAAACTTATGTGCGTATTGGTCAGACTATTGATGTCAAAATCTTGGTAGAAGGTTTAGGGATTCCTTATCCTGAATTGTCAATTAATTACAAAAATGAAGGTAACATACAAGGAATTGAGGGATGTTACTTGGAGACTAAGGCTTCTGATTTTGCCAATAACAAAGAATAGGAGTCTTGTATTGATTGTCTAGGACTTCTTGTGTTTTGTGTAATCTTATTTCTATGAACTTTGGACTATATTGAACCTGCAGCTATTAGCGTATTTTGGGGCACACAAATTTTCAATACGGATCCCACTCCCGCTTTAGTTACTGATATTTATTATGCATTTCATACGCGGTACAAAAAGGGAAGGGGGGATCTAAAATGTTGCATCCCATTCTTGTATTCTTGGTTTATGACTCACCTCTATAAGGAAGACTACATGATTCCAAATCTGACAAGGTATGAGTGTCCTCAAAAACTAAGGTCTCTTACTGCTAATTCTTTGTTGTGGTTTGCAAGGAAGCTAGACATCGGAGATATCTTTTTTAGTTGCAGAGACTTTCCGAATGTTCCATTGATCAGATCACGAGGATGCATCAACTACAACCCTACCTTGTCCCTACGACAACTAGGGTACCCTTTGGAGGATAAACCCTCAGAAGTACAACTCCAACAATTGATCATTCATGACATGGGAAAAACGACCAAGAGTTTCTCAATAAGATCATTTGAGATTTGAATAGGGTTAATAAAAGGAAGTTTGAAAGGAAGAATGTTGTGGAAAAAGAACCTTACACTCAATGGGTTTTGGATATGGTACGAGTTATTAAGTTACCGTTTAGCATAGATCCTGAGTACAAGACAGAGGTCCCAGATTCTCCGCCTATGTCCTTATAAGAAATAGACGATTTGAAGAATGCTTTGAAACAAGATCAAAGGGAGAAGGAAGAATTGGAGCTTAACCTCCATAACTTAACTAAAGAGAAAAGAAAAATGCAACACATACTTGAATAAAAAGACAAACAGATTCAGAAAAAAATCATGAGGCATTTGAGAATGAGAGTCTTAAGAGAAAACGTTCAACTGAAGGATTGTTAAGTGCCACTTTCAACTTGGATTACCACAACCAACGACTGGAGGATGCTGCTAGTGAAATTGGGAGAATAAATAGATGGTATGAAAAAGTAATGCAGGATAAGAAGGTGATGGAAGAAGACAAGGGCTAAAATCCAAAGTTTAGCGCCAGCTTCTTTAGATCAAGAAGAGAAAATAAAGTATCTTAACACAAGACTCCAGGATAGCCAAGAATCGAAGGCAGAGGAACACCTTAAAAGGATGATGGAAGAAACGCTGCTCACCCAAAAGACTAAAGAATACGAGCAAGTATGCTTTGAGTTAGAAGGCCTCCGAAAAGATAATCATAAGATAATTCCTGGTCTCTACTGAGAATACCGGTTCTACAAAGACAAGCATACATGACTCACCTTCTTAGCCAACAATCTCATTGAAGACATCCTTAGGAGTTTGAGAGACGCAGAAAATGTGATGGTTCCTTTCCTAAAAGACGTTGAAGAATTCATAAAGCTTTGCAGGACAACTATTGATGGTTTCAGAGCAGACATCTGGAGACGCACTTAGAAGACTTTCTCCCTTTGTTTATTTCTATCATCAAGTTTCATTGTTTTAAAGTTTTAATATTTATCAATATTTGAATTGTATTCTTTTAAAGACAATTACTATTTTAATAAAGGAATTTTGTTTCTATATCTCGATTGCGTATTTATTTTTGGATACTCACCAATAAAAAGCAAAAACTAAAAAATATAATATTATATATATATATATATATATATATATATATATATATATATATATATATATATATATATATATATATATATATATATATATATATATATATATATATATATATATATATATATATATATATATATATATATATATATATATATATATATATCCAAGTGAATAAGACATTCAAAACAAAACCATTATTCATGCATTCACAAACATTTGCATCTCATAAACTCATAAAAAAAACTCATCACTTTTCAAAACCTTCTCCAGTTAAACCATTGGTAGAAGAAAAGCGCCGCCTCTCCGACCACCATATATGACAAGAGCCCATCAAAATTTTCAAAACTTTTTGGTTTATCTCAAATCGAGTGAGCTACACTTTAAAGAACTTTTTTGCAAGCATGTGGTTATGATCGTCTCGAGTAAACGCATCTAATTGTACCACTATGAATGCGTATATTTATAGATTTGTGAATATTTATTTTTCCCTAGTTGCAAAAGGCTGGAGGTTGAAGACGACCTACGTGTCGTTCTTCAACCAATGATACACAGCCAAGCGTTTTAATCTGATTGGTTGGAGCTTTTTGTGTTGCCTGCGTGTATTTTAGTGATGATCAATATACATCCTAGCTTCAACACCTTTGAATCTGACACGATGGATAAGTGAGTTGAATCCAACGCACCACATTACTTTGATATTATTTTTATTTTCTAATTATTGATTTAATTGTTTTAAACTTCAAAAAGTCATAAAAACTTTATTTCAACTTCTAAAATTCTGAAAACATTACCAAAAATACTTTTGATTTTTCTCTTTCTGATTTTTATTTTATCACAATTTTATTTTGTGATTTGGTATTTTTATTATTTTTTACTTTATTTTATTTGTTTTAATTGTTTAAAAATACATTTCTTTATTTTAAAATTTTGGAAAATTCATAGAAGGATCCAATGACTTCTTGACAAATATTGGTGTCCTCATTTTATTTTTATTTTTTATTTTACTATTTTTCATAATTTTTTGTTCATTTTACTCATTTCTTTAAGTTTTAAAAATAGTTTATGACTTTAAAAAATTCTGAAAATTTTTGTCAACACTTGTTGACTCATGTTTGACTTCTGATATTTGTTTAGGATTTTTTTTTGGTGTTTTAATACATTTTGTGTATTTTACCAATTATTTCCTTTTTATAAAACATTTAAATTTTGTTTTTATATTAAATATATTTTATTATTTTTTTATTGGTCCTGATTTGGAGACACTTGGTGTTATTAGTTCCTCAACCTCATTGGATCTTGGGTGTTGATAGATTGAGAAACTAAATCCACCAAAAGGGATGAATGATGTTGATGATATTTGAAACCTTAGTTTCATCTGACACATTCCCTCCTCTTCATCTTATCCCTTTCTTGTTTTTACTTATGCTACATGTTTTTGGAGAATGATCTACATATCATTTCTCTAACATGTTGGTACATAGATTGCTATTGACCAGCTTCAAAATAGTCGTGGCTTCTACATAAGTTTGCTTACGATTGCTTAACATGGCGCTAAATTTTTCCCGATTCAAAAAGTGATCATTCGTGGCCCAAACCTTTGTTTGCAAGCCAAAATATGTTTAATTTGAAATCTTAGATCCAATAACTTTAAAGTTCATTGTTAGGAGGCTTTGATTTTATCAATCCTCTAATGAACTTCATGAATTTTGGTCTAAGTGAATCATTTGACAATCAATGATCAGACGTGGTTGCTTTGAGCACTTTAAATGAATGATATACTTGAAAAAAAGAAAATGAGACTTGTTTTTTAAAAGCTTTCATTTTATCAATCTTCTAATGATTTTTCAAATGCAAGCTTCAAGATAGTCATTCAACTAACCCTCTAACTTCCAATTCACTAACAATTAACTTTACTTTATGTCGTTATTTTATGCTTTTACTTTTATGTACCATTTATTTTAGCATTTACATCTCAAGTTATTTTCCTTTTGTTCACTTGAGCATTTATCTTGATGTCATTTTATCTTTTCTCTTTTGAGCTTTTTTTTTCTTTTGAAGACACTTAATAATCAACTTGAACATTGAAGATTTTTAAGGTTACTTGGACTACTTGGTTACTGTGATACGGTGGGAAAAAATTGACTGTTTTTGGAATGCTGGTTTGCGTTTTGCATTTTTTGTTCGCAAAATGTCGCAGTAAGCAAGGGTCGCCACCGTCTTTTATTTTATCCAACAAGGAAAGGAAAAAAGCACAGAAAAATTCCTTTTCGAGATATTTCTCGGGTTCGGGGGGTAGGTTATAGAAAGGGAAGGTGTTAGCACCCTTTCTATCCGTGGTTATCCACGGGCTCTTAGGTACTTGCTCATATTGTTTTCAAAAAATTACTTTCTTTGTGTTTGTGGGTTTGAAAAAGTTTTATTTGAAACTTCGATTTAACTCTTGCTTCTGTCCTCAAGAGTATATGAAGTGTTTTTTTGAAAACTTTGTTCGAAAGTGTAAGTGTGAAAAGTTTTTTTTTTGAAAGAGCAAGTGTCTAAGAACCATCTACCTACTTGAAAAAGGAATCGTTCTATGCTATCTTCCTTTAGACAATGCTATCCGACTATTGATGAGTAGGTAGCATCGTCGTTGGAGTTTGAGGGTCAATTCGAATTTAGGGCATTACGGTCACCAAAGAAATGTTAGGACGCTTTAACAGTAACCCTAATGTCTTAGATCATTTGTTTTGAGGCAACAATATCCGAGGCAACCGTTTCGAGGCGACTATGATCTTTGGACAAGAGGACGACCTCTAAAGTGACCTATACTCAATGACCGCGTACGAAGGCAACCAAGTGGGGTGTACCCTAAGAGTGCGCATGTGCGAGTGTGTCGTTTTCAGTTAATTTTATCTTTGTACATGTTAATGGTGATCTATGTTGATTTTAGGTTGAAACATTCAATCTTGTCATGCATACCTATTATCAAACATCTAACAGTTATATTTTGCGGAAAATAAATTGCGGAAATTAAATTACAAGGCGTCGGGTATTTACATCGCCAAAAGCAACCCTTTAAAATTTAAATGCGGAAAAATAAATAAAGCGATAAAAATAATTAAATGGTCCTATTAAGCTATTACATTCCGGGAACAAATACAAATATGATAAAATGGATCGCGTGCGGGAAATTAAATCGGGCGCAAGTTCTAGGGTTTTGACCCTTTGTTATTAAAGAAAAGATTTTTTTGGTTATTTTTGAATTAAGAAAGAAATTAAACTAAGTTAATTATTAAATTAAATTAAATAAACTAGTTAATAAAATAAATATTTTTTGGTTTTTTTTTATATTTAAAGAAAGAAATAAAATTAATCAATAGTAGTAAAACCCTAATTATGTCTAAGTTAATTTAATTATTTACAAAATATGATAAAGTTATCCTAATTAATGGCCTAAGTTAGTATTTATTAATAAAAAATACAATTTGATTTTATAAAGAAAATATTTTTGGTTTTTAATTTTATTAAAGAAAAAAAAGAAAATTGATTGGTTAGAAAATAATTAAAATAATTAAATAAAACAAGAATAAAATAAATATAGAGAAGAGAGTGTTTGGGCCTGATTTTTGGAGGTCTGGATAACAATTCTATGGCCCAATTGAGTTGGCCCCTTGTTGACTTTCCTGATTCAGTGTGCGCTGGTTGACTAGATCCCATGGTGGACATTCATCCCTTGGCCCTCAGATCTGGCCTATGGCCATCTGTCCATTGATTGAATTGTAATTGCAAGCTTCTCAAGTCATATTTAAAGCATGAGTTTTGATGAAGACAACATAGACATCAACTTTCAAAGGATATGCAAAAAGCTTATCAACATCAAATAAAAGTCTTGAAGATTATTGAAGAATTATTGAAGAAATCATCAAATATCAAAATGGTATAAATAATTCTTTAAATCTTGAATATAGATGTTCACAATATGCATTCATCAACATATACATATTCCATAACTTTAACATCAAGAAAAACTTTGTTTGAAATATCTTTCAAAATGTATTTTTGAAAATAAACCTTTAGGAACCGGTTCCTCCCTAACAGGGAACCGGGTTCCAGCATTTCTCAAAAAACATGTCCCTGGTTTTTGTACCAGGAACCGGGTTGTACCAATAGGGGAACCGGTTCCTGCGTGAAAAATTTGAATTTCAACTTATAACGTTCACTAAGAACCGGGTTCTGTCAGTGTCGGAACTGGTTTCTAGCGAACCAATGCAGCTTTTACTTTGTTTTTTGAACATTTTTCAAGTGGTATCTTTTCATGAATGCATTGCATCTTTTCATATGAATTGGCATGAATGAAGAGGTTCTTACAACTTTATAAAATGCAGAATTTCTTATTTTCAAACAATATTCAATACTTCAATTTTCAAATTAACAAATATACTTCTTCATTAACAATTTTCTCATTCACTCTCATTTGAATTTAAACTTTCATGTGTTCATAATTTTGTGAAACTTTCCATATACACTTTCATTATCATTACAAGTTTCATTCATACATTGTGAACATTTATATACATTGTTGAGAATTGTTTTTATCTTGAAGAAGAAGATCAATTGAAGATTGATAAAGCTCTCCATATACTTCAAACTAAATCATTGTATTACTTAAAGATTTTCCCTTACTATCCAGGATTGTTGGAAGTAAGTGTTGTGATTTGAAGAGGATTGTTCTTCATTCACATTAGTGTTTGTTTGGTTTTAAAGGTGTTAAGAACCTTTGATCACCCTATAGGTTAGATAGTAAGCATAGGTTGTACAATCATTCTAACTATAGTGAAATCTCTTTCGTGTTGGAAAGGGGACTGGAGTACTCTCAGATTGTGAGGGGAACCAGGATATATCACCGTGTTCTTTACTTTTCCGCATTTATCGCTTTCATCACCATAATCAGGAAAAGATAAAGATATAAACAAAACCTTCAAACACTTAACCAAAAATTACTACCAAGCATTCTCATAAAACCGAATAAATTTTATAAGACCTAATTCACCCCCCCCCCCTCTTAGGCACTCTGAGACTTACAATTGGCATCAGAGCAAGTTATAGGTAACTTGTTCCTAAAGATCCAGAATGGCTTCCGCAAATCATCAACCAGTTTTCAGAGATGGTGGTAGTAACAACAAGCCTCCTCTATTCTGTGGTGAATATTTTGACTTCTGGAAAATACGCATGAAGGAGCATTTAGAAGCACAAGGAGAGGAAGTATGGGATGCTGTTGAAAATGGTCCATTTATCCCGATATCAGTTATCAATGGCATTGGTTCTGTAAAGCCCAAAACTGCATGGGACGACGATGATAAAAAGAAAGTTCTATATGACAAAAAAGCAATAAACCTTATTCAAGGTGCACTCAGTATGGACGAATTTTTCCGTGTCTCAAACTGCAATACAGCAAAAGAAATATGGGATACCCTGGTTCAAACTCATGAAGGAACGGCTGAAGTAAAAAGATCAAGGCTAAATACCTTGAGTCAAGAATATGAACTATTTCGAATGCAGCCCGGAGAATCCATTCTTGACTTACAAAAGAGATTTGTGCATTTGACAAATCACTTAAATGCTCTTGGTAAAACCTTGACAAATGATGAACTCAACTTGAAAATCCTTAGATCATTGACTAGGGAATGGCAACCAAAGGTAACGGCAATCTCGGAAAAGAAGAGTCTCTCCGCAATGACTTCCACTACATTATTTGGCAAACTTCAAGAATATGAAACGGAACTCGGTAGACTTGAAAAACATGAAAATTTAGAGAAGAAATCCAAAGGCATTGCCTTGAAAGTTGATTCAAAGGAAAGTCAAGATAAAGATGCATCGGAGGAAGATGAAAACTTCTTGCTTCTTGTAAAAAGGTTAGGAAAATATTTTGGTCATAAGAATAATCTTCATAATGCTAACTTTGTCAAGAGGAAGAAATTTTATAATCATAAAGATAAAAAAGCCTCCACATCAGCACAAGATGTCACATGTTATGAATGTGGAAAGCAATGTCACATAAAGCCGGATTGTCCAAAACTCTCCAAGAAAAATGGATTCAAAGGCAAAAAGGAGTTCAAGAACAAAAAGGCTTATGTTGCATGGGAAGATAATGAGATAAGTTCTTCATTCGATTCGGAAAGCGAGGAATGTGCAAATCTAGCATTAATGGCTTCACATCACTCCGACAATGAAGAAGAGGTTAGTAATGAATTTAATCTTTTTGATGATGATGTTCAAGATGCTATTGATGAACTCTTGAGAGAATGCAAAAGTTTATACAAAAAGGTGTCAAATCAAGAAAAAGAACTTCTAAGTTGTTTAGAAAAAATTGACACCATGACTAAAGATTTTGAACTTCAAAAACAGAATTTCATTAAAGAAAAAGAAAACTTTGCATGCTCCAAGTGTGAATCAAATGTCTTTCAAATTGTTCAATTGAAAAGAGTCATTGAACGATATGAAAAAGGACAAATAGGATTGGAAGGATTACTAAGCCAACAACGCTATCCTAATGATAAAAGGGGTCTTGGTTATGTGAATTCTAAGAAACCAAGTAACAATCCCACTGTTTTTGTAAAGGCTAGTAATAGTTCCAATCCCAAGAAAGTTGAAAAGAAGCAAGTGGTTTATAATCATCAAAAGAAAAAGGCAAATGTATCTAAAAAGAAAACATTTCCTAAGAAGAAATCTTATCCTTCTAGATATAGAAGTAACTTTGAACCTACTTGTTTTTATTGTGGTATTAAAGGCCATACACCTAATGCTTGATATGTTAGAAACTTTAGTATAGCAAGTGGGCATTATGTGTGGGTGAAAAAGGGAACTAACTATGAAGGACCCAAGGCAACTTGGGTACCTAACAAAGAATAATTTGTTTGTGTAGGTATGCTTGAAATCCACATCAAATGTTTGGTATCTTGATAGTGGATGTTCAAAGCATATGACAGGAGATGTACACCAATTTTCATATCTAGTACATAAAGCCAAAGGGTATGTCACCTATGGAGACAACACCAAAGGAAAGATTCTTGGCGTTGGAATAGTTGGCACACCTCCATCCATTCAAATTGAGGATGTTATCTATATTGAAATATTAAAGCACAATCTTCTTAGCATAAGTCAACTTTGCGATAGAGTGTTCAAGATCAAATTCAACAAAGATGAATGTCTCATTATGGATGAGGCAACCAATGAGGTAAAACTCAAAGGTATAAGAACTAACAATATTTTTTATGATTACTTTAGATGATTTGTCTTTGAAGGTACAATGTCTTATGGTAAACAACAATGACGCTTGGTTATGGCACAAGAGGATCGCTCACATTCACATGGAGCACTTGAACAAATTTGTTAAGCATGACTTAGTTATTGGTCTACCAAAGATGAAGTTCATCAAGGACAAATTATGTAATGCATGCCAAAAGGGCAAACAGACCAAAACAACTTTCAAATATAAGAATGTGGTGTCTACTTCAAGACCACTACAATTGTTACACATGGATCTCTTTGGTCCATCAAGAACAAAAAGCTTGGAAAAGATCTTGGCATTTTGAAAGAAGATGATCACTAAATGTTTCTCTTAAGATACACGTCTTAATTTTTATATGTATTTATTTCACTCTTTTTCCCCATCCTTTTTGATGTTAACAAAGGGGGAGAAGAGTATGCATGTATGTTGTTTTGTTTCAAGAAATTGCAGGCCCAAATAAATATCAAACTCTCTCCAAAATTCAAAGAATCATGGACTTATGGGGAGCATACAATTTAGGGGGAGCCTTGCGTTTGCTCAACATGTTTGCTAAACAAAACAACATGAACATTTCAAGAAATCGTTTTCAAGACTTGGTTGTCATCATCAAAAAGGGGGAGAATGTAATTGCAAGCTTCTCAAGTCATATTTAAAGCATGAGTTTTGATGAAGACAACATGGACATCAAATTTCAAAGGATGTGCAAAAAGCTTATCAACATCAAATAAAAGTCTTGAAGATTATTGAAGAATTATTGAAGAAATCATAAAATATCAAAATGGTATAAATAATTCTTTAAATCTTGAATATAGATGTTCACAATATGCATTCATCAACATATACATATTCCATAACTTTAACATTAAGAAAAACTTTGTTTGAAATATCTTTCAAAATGTATTTTTGAAAATAAACCTTTAGGAATCGGTTCCTCCCTAACAGGGAACCGAGTTCCAGCATTTCTTAAAAAACATGTCCTGGTTTTGGTACTAGGAACCGGGTTGTACCAATAGGGGAACCGGTTCCTGCGTGAAAAATTTGAATTTCAACTTATAACGTTCACTAAGAATCGGGTTCTGTCAGTGTCGGAACCGGTTCCTAGCGAACCAATGCAGCTTTTACTTTGTTTTTTGAACATTTTTCAAGTGGTATCTTTTCATGAATGCATTGCATCTTTTCATATGAATTGGCATGAATGAAGAGGTTCTTACAACTTTATAAAATGTAGAATTTCTTATTTTCAAACAATATTCAATACTTCAATTTTCAAATTAACAAATATACTTCTTCATTAACAATTTTCTCATTCACTCTCATTTGAATTTAAACTTTCATGTGTTCATAATTTTGTGAAACTTGCCATATACACTTTCATTATCATTACAAGTTTCATTCATACATTGTGAACATTTATATACATTGTTGAGAATTGTTTTTATCTTGAAGAAGAAGATCAATTGAAGATTGATAAAGCTCTCCATATACTTCAAACTAAATCATTGTATTACTTAAAGATTTTCCCTTACTATCCAGGATTGTTGGAAGTAAGTGTTGTGATTTGAAGAGGATTATTCTTCATTCACATTAGTGTTTGTTTGGTTTTAAAGGTGTTAAGAACCTTTGATCACCTTATAGGTTAGATAGTAAGCATAGGCTGTACAATCATTCTAACTATAGTGAAATCTCTTTCGTGTTGGAAAGGGGACTGGAGTACTCTCGGATTGTGAGGGGAACCAGGATATATCACCGTGTTCTTTACTTTTCCGCATTTATCGCTTGCATCACCATAATCAGGAAAAGATAAAGATATAAACAAAACCTTCAAACACTTAACCAAAAATTACTACCAAGCATTCTCATAAAACCGAATTCACCCCCCCCCCCTCTTAGGCACTCTGAGACTTACATGAATGAGGGAGTATAGTAGGCTACACGCTTAGGTCAACACCTGATTACCTGAAGAAAAATATAACAAAGCAATATGGGGGACCTGGGATTCGAACCCAGGTCCTGTTGGTCATTGGATGTACACGCCCACCACTCAGCCACTTTGTTCTGTTTGTCAATATATTAATCAATAATAATAATATGGGATAATGGATTAATATGCCAGAAAATATTTAAAAAAAACGTGCCAAGTTTGAATGGTCCAGTCAGAGGGAGACTTGTTTGTCGCCCCTGAGCTTCAAACCCTGTAAATTTACCTGCGGATTTAGATCCGCAGCTAAATTCGTAGGTCAATCCCAAAATTAAATCTAGGCCATAAAAGCTCCTCCCAAGGCCATGGTTGTGTTAGTCCTTCTCTTTCGGTCATGTCTATGGCCATCAACATAGCTAATTTTTCCTGTAAAAGAAACGCCCAAAAAACAAACCACAAAACCCTAGATTCGGCTATGGGGTTACTGTCCATATAAATGAAATCAAATATTTCCTAAAGTTCAGAAATCTCATAAGCATCACAAATATGTCCATGATTTGCCAGAATGATGCAAAAATAGAGAGCTACGATTTTGAAAACAGGGCCAAGAAATGTGATACTTACAGTGCGTTTTGATGCGTATGAGAGCTTGCTTTGGATTGTAGAAGGTTGAGTAGACACCCAACAATCGATTGATGTTGAGTTTTGCTTCTGTAAACGCCTCTAAGTGTGATTTCAGTTTTGCAATTTTCACCACTTTTTCCAAGTTTTGTTTTCAGTGTTCTTGCAGCCTCTCACCTAGTTTTCGTGTCCTTTGACTTGTATATGTAATATGCAATGCATTAGGTCAAGAATTATGCTTTGAATCTTTGCACATCAATGCCATGGGATTTGATTTTATCCACCATTGAAAGCTTGCCTAATTTGTCAAAAATCCAATCTTTTTGCACATGGAATGCTTGATACGAGTTTGATGTTGTCCATGATGATGATTAAGTCCTGTAGATAGCAAAAGATCTTGTGTAATCAAGTTTTGGGATTTTATTTGATTTAATTTGATTTAAAATGAAATAATTCAATAAAAAATCAAATAAAATAATAAAATTGATAAATGGACACAAGGCTGAAGCTAGGACACGTGTGAAATGTGGCAAGTCCAAATCAAGTGGAAAAGAATGGGCCCATTTGACAAAATTTGAAGTTTTGGGGATAGTTGACTTTTGGGAAATTTGCAAAATTGCCCAACTTCAACAATGCATAACTTCTTCAATTTTGATCTTTTAGAAGTGTACTTGGACTTTTTAGAAATCTTGAGATGTCCTATAACCAACCATTTTGGTCTCATCTAATTTTGACATACCATGCTCAAGTTATAAGCTTTGGCAAAAAAGGTATTTTTGTTGACTTTCAAAAATGACCTATAATGTCCAAATTTATAACTTATTGTGAGTGCATTTTCTGATCTTGGGGTATGAAGATGGATTATATTAAATTGCATCCTATTAAAAAGGAGCTTTGGATGGGTCATTTATCATAAAGTATGAGAAAGTTATGCTTGGTCAAAGTTGAGTTGACTTTTCCTACAAAACCCTAATTTAGAAACTTTTGAGTCTTGATGAATTTTGCACAATCCTTGATGAATCATGATCAACCCTTGATCAAATGATGAAATATCCTTCAAAATGATAATGTTGACAAAAAATCTTGAAGTTTGACTGTATTTGGGTCACAGTTGACTTTTGCCCTAGCATAGTCGATTTTTGGACCCTTTGAGCAATTGACTGAGCAAACTTCCTCTTCAAGGCTTGAAACTTGACATGGATGACCTTGAGAACATATTAGGACATTAGGGAGAATTTGAGGTCATTTGGACTCAAGGATCTTGATGCAACACAAAACCCTAATTTGGGGTTGACTGCCTTAGGAGATGATTTGTCTGACCCACTCTTGAGCAAACTTGAGCAACTTGGAGATTTTTCTTGCAATGTTTTGAGAAATATGAGAGGGCAAATTTTGGGGTACAACAGTTACTATCCTTGGCATTATGGAGTTGTAGATCTCTTAGACTTAGGATTAGAAGCCTTGATACTTGGGGATCTTGTTGCTCTGTTGTTATTTTGTATAAATTTCTTGGGTTTTACGTCAAGGCATTGGTTTTATTTTCTTTGTGTGCAGGTTATTTTTATTTTATGCTTTGACTGTGATTGAGAGTTCCACTGTATACAATCGTTATTCTGCCCAATTTTTGTGAAGACTTAATTCATCTGAAGCTTGGTGTTCCTCAGAGGTTTAGTATTTTTGCTTACTTGGTTTTAATCATAAGGATGGTAATTCTACATTGACTTCCTCATGTCAAGTGTTGGCTTCTTATTGGTTAAATTGTTCTTTTCTTTGGCTTTTACTTTGTGTACTTAGAATAGTCCCTTCATCTCCTCCTATCTTCTTTAATTTTAAAAATCTTCTCCTTCGTTTTCAAAACTCTACTTGTTTTTATAACTTGAACCGCTTTCATAATAAACTTAGACTTAGGTCCATGCATTTTCATAAATCTTTTCTTAATCAAACTTTAATCAACTTAATCATACTTTGACATCTTTTTGAAAGACTAAAAGTCAATTAACCTCATTCAAACCATTTTACTTTAAACTTTTCTCAAAATATTATACTCTTGTCGATTCTTGTAGTGATGCGAGCTACTATACTTCTACGATATATAGTGAAGAAGATATTTTCAACTTAGGTGTTGAGTGAGGCTTTCTTGATTTTAAAATACAAGCTATATCATCCACTTTGAGATGATGCAAATTCTCATTTCTCATAATTGTGGGTAGTAAGTATGTCTTCCACTCGGATATGACGATGATGTCTCCTCTCTTAAAATTAACCAACACACTTGTGTTTTAAAACTTTTAAGGTGAACTACGAGTACCCTGATCCCCTATTTCATGGAAGATGGTACGTAGGCACTAAAGGTTCACAACCACGACAGGTGCAAAAATTGTAAAAAATACTTCTTTTCTCATCTCCACTGTCTATTTTTTTGTATACACTTTTTATAGCCAAAATACACAGATTTTCAAAGAGGTTCCTACGAATTACCTTAGATGTTTAGGGTGCTAATACCTTCCCTTTGAATAACCAACCCCCGTACCTAGATTTTCCCCCTCTTTTGTGTTTATTCGCTCTTTTCTCATTTCATTTGGAAACAATAAAGTGTGGTGGTAATTTTCATTTGATTTGGACGAGTTAAGTCAATCCAATGACTTAGTCTCAACATTTCTACCGCTACAGTTTGGAAGAACTAGAATACAAAAGATAGTACAATAGTACTTTGTGCACTTAGTAGCATTTCCTGCTCCCTGTTGTGGCACTCTGCCACAAGACGCATTATCCCCCACCATTGTTACCTCGTACCTAATTCATTATTGGCTAAGCAGAAGAAATGAGGTGATGGCCCTGATTATTGCATGGGCTTGATGTGATTTCCACATATTAGGCCCATGATCTAAGACATCTCAAGAAACTCTAGTGAAGGACTATATATATGACCTTGATGAGAATGAAAAGGGATTTTAACAATTCCAAGAGAAAGTACATAAGTTACTAGTGTGAGGATATTGGAGAGTAGAAAGAGTTTTATTCTTCGGACCCAATCATGTACCAGTTGTTGAGTCCTGGCATGACTGGAGTATCTCTTATAGATTATCCATCTTAAGAAGTCTCCACGTTTCTCTAATGTTTATATCTCTTTTTCATTATTAGCTTAGGGGTTTTGCTAATGAGAACCATGTTTGTAGTTTGTATTCAGTTCATTATAAGATAAAACTTTTGTATTTGAGCAGTGTAAAGTTAATATTAAGTTGTTATTATGTTAAATGATGTGTTGTTTGAATGAATTATTTTATTATGTGATAACTTTCCTATAAATCTACTTCTTTTCCTGATCAACTTAGAAAAAGATAATAACTTTCTATTGTGAGAGATCCAACAACAAGTGAATTTCATAATAAAAATGGTTGGGATAGTGATATTCACTCACTTAGTTCACTTAGAGATTAGGAACTACGACTATTAAAGAATTCAGAATGCCAATAGAAGTATGCTAGCGTTATAAGAAAGACTTTGAGATTTTTTCCCTTTCCCTTTGATGCATGCTTGTTGTAGAAATACACCTCAAGATTACTCTCATCTTGCCTGGAACGACACAACACATCATGAACACATATTTACTTCTACTACATTAATGGATCATAGCTAAACTAATTTAGTCTTGATATATTTCCATTCTCATCTTACACAGTTTTAGATCTGTTTTAAGTGAAAACTTAGCTTGTGACAATCCACTATTATTTCTCTTTATGCCCATGCTTAATTTCAAAGGATAGTTATTTGAAAAATCAATCTTAGTATCAATTTCACTCCTTGTGTGTATGATACTCTTATTTTTATCACTTGCTACATTTAAACATACATGTATACTTGCATGTGACACTAAAGAATGCAACACTCATCATCAACATGTACATGGAAAAGTAAGTGCATAAAAGAAGTTCATGAGTTATACATAAATTATAGGAAATCTCAAAGGTAATATCGAACCTGAACTGTGATGGCAGAGGCTTCCCCTTTTGTGTTTTTATATACAACTGTGACAACATCGCCCACTGTGTCTCTAGAACGCTTCTGATGTTCAACTATAAGATATATATAATAATAAATTAAGCACTGAATTAGGGATGAAAGATATGAGTATATTCAAAGATCATGTCACTTTCCTCATTTTCATGTATGGGAGATAAAATTTTGACATGTCACTTTCCTCATCTTCATGTATGGGAGATAAAATTTTGACAAGTTATAAGCTTTGGCAAAAAAGGTGTTTTTGTTGACTTTCAAAAATGACCTATAATGTCCAAATTTATAACTTCTTGTGAGTGCATTTTCTGATCTTGGGGTATGAATATGGATTGTAGGAAATTGAATCCTCTTCAAAATGAGCTTTGGATGGGTCATTTCTCATAAAGTATGAGAAAGGTATGCTTGGTCAAAGTTGAGTTGCCTTTTCTTACAAAACCCTAATTTAGCAACTTTTGAGTCTTGATGAATTTTGAGCAATCCTTGATAAATCATGATCAACCCTTGATCAAATTATGAAATATCCTTGAAAATGAGAATGTTGACAAAAAATCTTGAAGTTTGACTGTATTTGGGTCACAGTTGACTTTTGCCCTAGCACAGTCAATTTTTGGACCCTTTGAGCAATTGACTGAGCAAACTTCCTCTGCAAGGCTTGAAATTTGACATGGATGACCTTGAGAACATATTAGGTCATTAGGGAGAATTTTAGGTCATTTGGACTCAAGGATCTTGATGCAACACAAAACCCTAATTTGGGGTTGACTGCCTTAGGAGATGATTTGTCTGACCCACTCTTGAGCAAACTTGAGCAACTTGGAGATTTTTATTGCAATGTTTTGAGAAATATGAGAGGGAAAATTTTGGGGTACAACAGCTGCCCCTGTTCAATCTTCTTAAACCTGAGGATATAGATTGGCTTTCGTGCCTTTCGTTATCCAAAGGTGGAAGATGATTGAACACTAGAGTGCCCAGAAATTTGCACTCGCGTGAAGTGGTATCATCATTGTGATGTCGGGAATGGGCTTACAGATGCCATTTGGATGCTGTTAATAGGAGGTCTGAACTTCGACTGGAATATGAATCAGGGAGATCTTAGCGTCGATCTGACTGAACCAGAGAAGGTCTTGGATTAACTTTGACTGGATAAGAATCAGAAAAATATTAGAATCGATTTAACTGACCCAGACGAAAGTCTTGGAATATCTTCAACTGGAGTAAGAATCAGGGAGATCTTAACGTCGATCTGACTGAACCAGAGAAGGTCTTGGATTAACTTTGACTGGATAAGAATCAGAAAAAAAATCTTAGAATCGATTTAACTGAACCAGACGAAAGTCTTGGAATATCTTCAACTGGAATAAGAATCAGGGAGATCTTAGCGTCGATCTGACTGAACCAGAGAAGGTCTTGGATTAACTTTGACTGAATAAGAATCAGAAAAATCTAAGAATCGATTTAACTAAACCATATGAAAGTCTTGGAATATCTTCAACTGGAATAAGAATAAGGGAGATCTTAGCGTCGATCTGACTGAACCAGAGAAGGTCTTGGATTAACTTTGACTGGATAAGAATAAAAAAAATCTTAGAATCGATTTAACTGAACCAGACGAAAGTCTTGGAATATCTTCAACTGGAATAAGAATCAGGGAGATATTAGCGTCGATCTGACTGAACCAGAGAAGGTCTTGGATTAACTTTGACTGGATAAGAATCAGAAAAATCTTAGAATCAATTTAACTGAACCAGACGAAAGCCTTGTGATATCTTTCTGAGGAATCCGCTGAAACATCCCTCAATAGATGTAGTTTTTGAGGGGACTACCAGGTCATATAAGTAGTCAACGGTGTTTATTGATTTGTCTTTCCCTGAAAAGGTAAAGAGTTAGTCATATGCAATGTCATGATGTATGAAATGCATGATATATATCAAGCAATGATGCTCTCAAAATAAATGAGATTGTGTGGTATGATGTGTATATGCATGTATCATGATGTATGGAAATGTAATGTTTCTAGCTGGGAAAAAAAATCCAGGATAGCTGCTGAAGAATAGAGCTGGATTCTTTGTTTCCGCTGGGGATGGCAAATGAAGAGAATAAACCTACAGGAGAGGATGACTCCGTTGGGGGAATAAACTGATGAGGAGATTACTCTGTGGGGAAGAGATGTTCTGCTGAAGATTCCACTGATAAATTCCGTCAGGATGAATTATCGTTGCTGGTGATATTGAATCCTATTGGGGATTAAATTCCTGTTTGTGAAAAGAAAGAACTCCGCTAGGGACGATCTCTCAGTGGCGACTTCACTGGGGATAACCTGTTAGACTTTTGTGGGGATAATCCTTTGAGCTTTGCTGGGAATGATCCTTTGAACTCGGCTGGGGAGATTTATTTTTGTCCTCCGCTGGGGATAAACTTCCAGAGTCTACAGGGGATGATTCTCCCAACTCCGTTGGGGAAGCTTTTTCAGACTGCGCTGGGATAATTTTAACTCCACTAGGGATATCTTGTACCCTACTGGGGAGCATTCTTATATTCCGTTGGGGGATATTAAGACTACCGGGGGTATCAAGCCTTTTCAGTGTTGATGGTAGATAAACTCTGCTTGGGGAGAATATTACCGATTCATTCACAGTTGCAAGTCTCAGTTGGGGAGAGATATCATTATTGTCTTACTCTGCGGGGAGTGAAGGTATCTTAGCCATATTCTTTAGCTGAATCTAACTTTGTACCTAGTGGACAAAGTAACTGTATAGTTTGGACAATTTTTATTGCCCATGTTTCTGATGTTACCCGTAATCGTCTTTTGTTTCGCGTGTAAATATTCATGAGCAGCAATTAATGTCAAATGCATATATCAAAAATGAACATTGGACTTTCTTTGCAAATCAAAACAGATAAAGAAAAACAGTTTGAAATTTCTTTGAAAACGAATTGTATTGATTTTGATGTTTGGCCTGTAAATAGGCGTTTTTGTACAAGAGGCTGACGTCCTAGTAAGAGAACGCCGCCGAGCAGATAGAATTTACACAAATTGTGAAAAACAAAACAGCTATGTGAATAATCCCACTGGGTTCCAACTCTTCTATTTCCTTTATATCCTCAAGCATCTCATCACTTTGCTACTTGGTTGAAGGTAGATCAAATTGATTAGTGTCGTTCGAGCTTGATAGTCGATATCGAAGTCTGGATGCAAGGTGATCCAATGAGACATAGTGTTACACTTTGATCCCTAATTTTTTCCTGGACCTCCCTTTCGGGTTTTCAGTCCACCGGGATACCCTTTTTTTCCCAAGCTGCCTTTTCAGGTTTTCGACTTGCCAGGTGTACAGTTTTCATTTTCATCCCTTATTTTTGCCTGAACCCTTTTGGTTCGTTGGGAAGCCCTTATTTTTTCCTAGGCCAGTCAACCTAGCGGGTCTTTAATTATGCGTAGTATCTTTTCACTATGTCTGCATTGACGAGGTGAGGAAGGTCGTCACCATCCATGGTGGCTAGAATCATAGCTCCTCCTGAGAAAATGTTCTTAACCACAAATGGCCCTTCATAAGTAGGGGTCCATTTGCCCCTGGGATCACCTTGAGGTAGGATAATGCGCTTGATCATCAGGTCCCCAACTTGATACTCTTGTCATCTGACTTTCTTGTTGAATGCCTTAATCATCTGTTTTTGATACGTCTGACCATGAGAAATAGCAGTAAGTCTTTTTTCGTCCATTAGGTTCAGCTGATCAAGCCGGGTCTGAATCTAGTCATCTTCGCTCAAACCTGCATCCTTCATAATCCGAAGAGATGGTATCTGAACTTCAATGGGCAAGACTGCTTCCATGCCATACACCAATGAATAGGGTGTTGCCCCTGTTGACGTTCGTGCTGAGGTACGGTACCCATGAAGAGCAAACGGTAACATCTCGTGCCAGTCTTTGTATGTCACCGTCATCTTCTGAACAATCTTCTTAATGTTCTTATTAGCCGCTTCTACAGCCTCATTCATCTTCTGCCGGTAGGGAGAAGAGTTGTGATGTTGTATCTTAAACTGCTTGCAGAGTTCGGTGATCATCTTATTATTGAGATTTGTACCATTGTCTGTAATGATCCTCTCTGGTACACTGTATCGACAAATCAGATTGTGCCGAATGAACTGTGCCACGACGTTCTTGGTTACTGTAGCAAATGAAGCTGCTTCAACCCACTTCGTAAAGTAATCAATTGCTACCAGGATGAAACGGTGCCCCTTGGATGCCGTAGGTCTGATCTCGCCGATCATATCAATGCCCCACATGGAAAAAGGCCAAGGAGCTGTTAAGACATTCAGAGGAACTGGAGGTATGTGCACCTTATCAGCATAGACTTGGCACTTGTGACATGTCCGAGAATGCTGATAACAGTCGGCTTCCATTGTGGACCAATAATATCCTGCCCGTAGGATTTTCTTTACCATGGTGTGTCCACTGGAATGAGTTCCGAAAGTACCTTCATGTAACTCTGTCATGATCCTTTCTGCTTCGTTCTTATCCACACAACGCAGTAAGGTTGAATCATGGTTACGCTTGTAAATAATACCATTGCTGATGAAGAACTTCACCGGGAACCTCCTCAGAAACTTCTTGTCATTAGCAGATGCACCCTCGGGGTATTCCTGAGCCCCAAGGTATCTCTTTACTTCATGAAACCAGGGTTTATCTGCTACCTCTTCAGTCTCAATGTCACAGCAATGTGCAGGTTCGTCCAATCTTTCAATGATAATCCGGGGAGCCTCGTTGTCCCAATTGACTTTGAACATAGAAGACATCGTAGCCAGCGCGTCCGTCAACTGATTCTCCTCACCAGGGAAGTGTTCAAAGGTTATCTCTTCGAAATGTGGAAGCAACGTCAATACATATTCCTTGTAAGGAATAAGGTTTGGGTGTTTCGTATCCCACTCGCCTTTGATCTGACTGATCACAAGAGAGGAATCTCCGAAAACACTTAAGAACTTAATCCTTAGGTCAATTGCTGCTCGAAGACCCATAATGCATGCCTCGTACTCCGCCATATTGTTGGTGCAGTTGAAACATAGTCGGGCGGTGAACGGAGTATGAGAGCCTTTAGGAGATATGATCACGGCGCCAATTCCATTACCCAAAGAATTCGAAGCTCTATCAAAGTACATAGACCATCGGGATCCTTCCTCAGGTCCTTCATCCGGTCCAGGTGTCTCACAATCAGTTACCAACATGATATTCTTGTCCGGAAATTCAAAGTTCATAGATTGGTAATCATCCACTGCCTGATGTGCCAAGTGATCTGCCAATACACTTCCCTAGATTGCCTTTTGGCTCGTATACTGGATGTCATACTCAGTCAAGATCATCTTCCATCTTGCAATTCTTCCAGACAAGGCAGGCTTCTCGAAGATATACTTGATTGGATCCATTTTTGAAATCAATAGAGTAGTGTGAGTCAGCATATACTGTCTCTGCCGGCGAGCAGCCCATGCCAAAGCGCAGAAAGTTTTCTCAAGCAACGAGTATCGGGTCTCGTAGTCGGTAAACTTTTTACTAATGTAGTAAATAGCATGCTCTTTTCGGCCAGACTCGTCATGCTGACCCAGCACACACCCCATTGAGTTGTCGAGTACTGTCAAGTATAATATCAAAGGTATCCCTTCAACTGGAGGAATCCGAATGGGTGGCTCTTGGAGATACTCCTTGATCCTTTCAAAAGCGGACTGGCATTCATCGTTCCAACGTACTACTTGATCTTTCTTCAGTAGCTTGAAGATTGGCTCACAAGTAGCGGTTAGGTGCGAGATGAATCGGGCAATGTAGTTCAGTCGTCCTAGAAAGCCTCTGACTTCTTATTCTATTTGGGGAGCTGGCATCTCTTGTATGGCCTTCACCTTTGCCGGATCCACTTGAATACCTTTATCGCTTACGACGAAACCCAGCAGCTTACTAGATCTCACTCCGAAGGTGCACTTGTTCGGGTTTAACCTTAGCTTGTACAACTTCAACCTGTCAAACAGCTTCTGAAGGTGGTCAAGATGTTCTTCCTCAGTTTGAGATCTTGCAATCATGTCGTCGACGTATACCTCGATCTCATGATGGATCATGTCATAAAACAAAGCAACCATGGCACGCTGATACGTTGCCCCAACATTTTTCAATCCGAAAGGCATGACCTTGTAGCAAAAGGTACCCCATTGAGTAACAAAGGTTATCTTCTCCATGTCTTCGGGAGCCATCTTAATCTGATTATAACCGGAGAAACCATCCATAAAGGAGAATACCTTGTGTTGAGCGGTGTTGTCAACCAGAACGTCGATATGAGGTAGAGGAAAATCATCCTTGGGACTCGCCCTGTTCAGATCCCTATAGTCAACACACATTCGAACCTTACCATCCTTCTTTGGTACAGGAACCACGTTGGCCACCCACTGTGGGTAAGAAGTAACTGCTAGAAAACCGGCGTCAAACTGTTTCATAACTCCAGCCTTGATTTTCTCAAACATCTCTGGGCGCATTCGGCGGACCTTCTGTTTCACTGGAGGACAGTCTTCCTTAGTAGGCAGGCGGTGAACCACAATATCGGTGTCCAACCCAGGCATATCTTTATAAAACCAGGCGAAGATCTCAACATAGTCACGTAGCATTTGGATCAACCGTTGCTTCACACTAAGCTCCAGATTTGCCCCGATCTTGACCTCTTTCTTGTCCTCTTTTGTACCCAGATTTACCGTTTCCACCGGCTCTTCGTGCGGTTGTATAACCCTCTCTTCTTGAAGTAACAGTCTAGCAAGTTCACCAGGCACTTGGCAATCATCTTCACCTTCGTCTTCGGCTAAGTTGATCGGACTTTCAAAGTCATAACTGGCAGTAGCAGAGTCGTTACCAGTGAGATCCAGAGTGGATGTAGACCTGTATATGTGAGTGTGTGTAAAATAGTTGTTTTGCAATATGTAATAAAAGAAAAACAAGGAGCGCAAAATTTGAAATGCAAGAAACGTCCAATGCTTTTATTAATGATATATGTAAATGACACACATAAAGCCCTCACAAATGAGGCCACGGTGCCCCGGGTAAGACATTGGGCCGTAAAGTTTAAAACATTCTCTGTTACAGATTCAAAACAAAAGTCTCATTACTGGGTAACAAAAGAAATTGGAATGAAGTCCTTTGCGGTACAGTTTCTTAGTCCTCCATCGGTAGTAGGATAGATCCAACTGTCGAACTCAGACTCTTCAATGGCATTCTCTCCTGAATTACTGATGAACATGGGAGGTCTTCCGATCCGTGCATTCCGAACATCCTTTTGAGCCTCTGCAGTGAAACCCAAACCAAACTTGTTAGTCTTCTATGCAAAATCAGGGAGTTGTCCCCAATTTGCGCACCCACCTTTCTCGACAACAGCCCGAGCATCCTTAAAGGAAGCCATCTTCATAGGAGAATCTTCAACAATAGCCTCAGTTGATGCCAGTGTCTGGGGAACCTCTTCAAAATGCTAAAATGGGGTCTCAATGAACTCCCCATCCATCTCTACATATCGGAAAGAGTTGAGGTGGCTCACCATGTACTCCTCCACTCCTTGTACTGTCAAAATCTTCCCTTTCACTGGGTACTTCAGCTTCTGGTGGAGTGTAGACGTCACTTCCCCAGCTTTGTGGATCCACGGGCAACCCATCAAACAAGAATAAGATGGTCGAATGTCCATCACATAGAATGTAGAGGCGAAAACCTGAGAACCAACCTTAATCGGAATATCCACTTCTCCATGCACCATCCTCTTAGATCCATCAAAGGCCCTGACAACAATGTTGCTTGGCTTCAACTCCAACCTGTAAGTGTTTGTTTGTTGGCATTATTTTTTGGTAAAACCAGACTTGCGAATGTCATGACTGATGTCATAACATTCTGGGGTAAAGGTACATTCTGTAGAAAGAATGTTCTACAGGAACTACTCAGTATGAGTGATTATCATGATCATTAAGCTATGATCATATATACTGAATTCTACCAAAATCAGTGAACAAGATTCATGATGTCATAACCATTGTTAAGACATCCTGTACTGATCAAGTTGTTGTGCATATTTATTATTCTTGAGATTTTTCAGGAAACTGGTGTGCTGCTCTGAGTTGAAGATTTATTGTCCAGATCAGCTGCTCGTGTGGACATTAGGTTAACCTTGCTTAACCCTAATATGTTATGAAAAAGCCCTAGACCAAGTCTTTAGGTTAACTTTAGTTAACCCTAGCTATTTTCATGGAAGCCCTAGTGAGGAATAGTCTGCTTATATATTGCTCACGAAGCCTAATGGACTGGAGCACTTTTGACAGAAGATCAATAAGGCATTGTATAGTTGTAACTACTCTAAGCCAAGGAATTATCGTTTTGATAAGTGTCTTGGAGTAGGATTTAGTTGTAAGGGTTGTGTATCACTCATAGCTTTGAAGCACGAGTGTTTGTGTCTCTTGATTAAAGCTTTGAAGCAAAATCAAGTTAGGGTTGTTTATCACTCAAAGCTTTGAAGCACGAGTATTGATTAAAGCTTTGAAGAAAAATCAAGTGTGTGTATTGAAGAATTTCTTCATAATCTCATTAATCAATAGTTTAGTATCACTGTTGTGATTGAGGGGGGGGGTGAGTAGGAACTCAGGTTTAAGTTGAACTTAGATTGAATTTGCATTGGGTAGGTCTTAAGTGAAGGAGATAAACTGGTTGGTTTATTCCTAAATTAATATCTCTTATAGTGAATTTCCTCCCTGGCTTGGTAGCCCCCAGAGTAGGTGTTGTTACACACTGAACTGGGTTAACAATTGATTGTGTTTTTACTGTTTTTAAATTACTGTTTTGAAGTGTGTACAAGTTTGTCAGATACGGTGTCATAACATTCACTGTGACATTAAGTATCTGTTGCCAGAATTTCACAACCCTTCACAATCTAACCGGTCTAGAGCTTTCTTAGGCAAGACGTTCAATGAGGAACCAGTATCCACTAATACAAGAGCAAGAGTAGTGCCCATGCATTCAATGGAGACATGCAGGGCATCATTGTGATTTTTCCCTTTAGCAGTCAAGTCAGCGTCAAAGAAACCCAACCCATTATCAGCAGTCAGACTAGCCACGCAATCTTTAAATTGATCAGTTTATGTTACTTGCGGTACGTGCGCAGTCTTCAGGAAGGCAATCAGAGCCTTGGCATGGGCTTCTAAGCATAGCAACAAAGATAACATAGAAATCTTGGACAGGGTTTGCCCCAGTTGTTCAACTACATTGTAGTCGCTCTTTTTGATGATCTTTAAAATCTCTTCCATCTCTTTTCTAGAAGCTTCAACAGTAATCGTCCTTGGTGCCTCAGTCTGGGCAGGCTCATCAGTGGTCCCTTTGCCCCGAGTATTAGATGACTCAGCAACAGGGGTAAGAATAGGAACTTGAACAGGGATAGCAGCCGGTACACTGGCAGGTGTAATAACAACATGTTTCCAAACAGTTGGTGGAGAGATATCAGGGGAGAAAAGTCTTCCGCTGCGGGTGACTTTAGGAGGTCCAACAATATTGCTGACGTCAGTACCAGCATCCAACTCTTGTTTAACTCTGTGATAATAAACATCAGCCTCGTAGTGCCAAGGGACAACTTTATCAGATGTATAGGGGATAGGCCCTGGAACAGTGATGATCAATGGCGCGATTCTTGGAACGGATGTAATTCTAACAGGCTTTCTCGAGGAAGCCTTGGGAGAATTGTCGAAAATGGTGATCATAGCAACTTCTTCAGTATGAACTAAAGGAACAACAGTCTTCTCAAACAGAATTTCTTTACTATCCATCAGGCGTTGGACACCTGATTTCAAAAGATGGCAACCGGTTGGTAGGGCAGAACACATACGGCAACCTTCGTCACAACCCGAAAATAAACCGGCTGACAAAAGATTCTTCTTCACAGTCATCAAGGGAGTATCAATATCTTTCACAGAAACCACAAACGAGTCTTCCTCTACAGCATTCACTCCATGCTTGGGCATAGGAGCAGTCACAACATTAGGTCTTTCGGGCGCCTCGAACTCAATCTCCTTAGCATCAATTAAGTCCTGTATTTTGTTCTTCAAAGACCAACAATCATCTGTATCATGTCCCAGGCTATCAGAGTGAAAAGCACGGCGAGCATTAGGGTTGTACTTAGGTGATGCAGTGTTAGGATTCTGCGGAGCCTCCCTTGGAGTTACTAGATTGGTTTTCAATAACTGCGGCAAAATCTGAGACAAAGTCATGTTAAGATGGGTGAATTTCCTTCGGGGTCTCTCGGCCCTTTGTTGATTGTTGCGCTGAGGAGCACCAGCAGGTCTTGAAATGACCACCGCATTAACAGCTTGGCGGTGTTCAGGTCTATTCTGGCTTTTCGAACTGTAAACAGCACTGGACTCTTTCTTAAAAGGATTCTTCTTGGTGCCTGATGAAGCACCCTTCTATATTTTACCAGACTTAATACCAGCCTCAATCCTTTCTCCGGTCATGATCAGCTCCGTAAACCCAGATGAAGAACTTTCGATCAGATGGTTGAAAAATGGACCAGACAAGGTCCCCAGAAACATATCAACTAGCTCCCTATCAGCCAAGGGTGGTTACACTCTTCCAGCGAGATCCCTCCACTTCTGAGCATAATCTTTGAAACCTTCACCCGTTCCTATAGACATACCCTGGAGTTGGGTATGCGTGAGAGCGAGGTCGGCATTGTATTGGTACTGCCTGTAGAAAGCAGCAACCAAATCTTCCCAACTGCAGATACTGGCTCCTTCTAACTGGTAAAACCACTCAAGCTGAGTCCCTGAGAGATTGTCTTGAAAGAAGTGGATCCATAGGTTCTTATCAGCGGTGTACGGCTGAATCTTCCTAACATACGACCGGAGGTGGAGTTTCGGGCAAGAAACTCCTTCGTATTTAGCAAAGGCTGGTGCTTTGAATTTGTGGGGAATCACCACCCCAGATGACAGACCTAAATTACCAAAATCCAGACCAGGCACCTTCTGTACTTCCATCGCACTCAACCGATCTTCCAGTTGCTTGTATCTATCCTCAGTCGGAGGATACTGGTCTTCGTCGAAGTCCGTCTCATTGTCTGAAACCACAGGGCTAGGAGCCCTCATTTCTTCCTGAATATTATTCCCTCCAGATGAGGTGGTCAAATCAACTTCATCTCGTAGCCTGTTTCCAAATCTGTGACCTATGTTAAACAGGATTGTCCTCTTCTTCTTCTTCTTCTTCTCTTTCAGAATAAGGGTCTTCAGATCTTGCTGACCCTTAGCTAGATTCATGAACAACTCTTGAAACTGGGCGTTTTGAGCCTACAGAGCCTTGATTGCTTGTTCAGTTGATGGTTCAGAAGAAATGATACTGAAATAAACAACGAAGAAGATAAGAGACCTATAAGGGTACCTGTTATGAAGTGCATGGGATGAAATGCGTATGATATGATTTCAAAGACATCGAGAGATTCAAATTTGTAAACAAGAAATGAAACACACTTTTATTAGATAAGTTTGAAATTAAAATTGTTCAACAGATTCCCTTAAGGCGTTATAAGAAAGGAAATACTGAAAAGTAAATAAAAACTGGAAAGGAAATACTCAAAGGACAATCAGTGCTCCCATGGTCACTTCTTGTCGGTGCGGACATAGTCATTGAGGATCCGCTCGTTCTCCAGTTGTCTTGTCAACTTCTGAATCTTCTGCTCTTGCTCGTTAAACTTTACTCGGTAAGCATCCCGCTCTTCTCTCGGCTGCATCCAAGACCTTTTCAGTTCCCCAATGTCAGTGGGCATATGAGGATGGAGGATGGTCGGAAGAACCCCTTCTTCATTAGCAACTTCAACAATGATAGGCAGGACAGCTTCATACGGCATACCTAGCTTTTGGGCACGGATACGAACCCATCTGAGATATGGCTCCATTGGAAGAGAAGTCTTTGGACCCAGTTCATGTGGATCGATCTGTGAACTCTATCCCAAGCCCTTATGAACTTGCGGCATTTCTCGTCACTATCCCCTTGAAAATCAAAGATGATACTAGGCATTAGCAGCTCATGAGGTCCTTCTCTTCTGGTTCGCCCAAACTGATGTAAGGCCAAGCACGGATTATAAGAAATTCCTCCATGGGTTCCTATCAGTGGAACATTGGGGTATTCCCCACAGCGATCAATAATAGCCACCTCGTCCATACCCTTGATAGTCCAGATGATGTCATTATGAGAGAGAGACAAAACCCTATAGGCCCAGCCCATGCCTTCTTTGTTCTTCAGCAATAATTTGGGGAGGTGCAAAATAAACCACCTCGCCAATAATGGAGCACAACACATCAAGGTTCCCCGCTTTCGAGCAGTACGGGCATAAAGCTGATGAAGAATGTCACCCAAGAGAGTGGGTACAGGATTACGAGAGATGAAGATTTTCACCGCATTCACATTGACAAAGGAGTCAGAGTTCAGAAACAATACCAGGCCATATATCAGAAACAATTTGATTTTATAAAGAAAATATTTTTGGTTTTTAATTTTATTAAAGAAAAAAAAGAAAATTGATTGGTTAGAAAATAATAAATATAATTAAATAAAACAAGAATAAAATAAATATAGAGAAAAGAGTGTTTGGGCTTGATTTTTGGAGGTCTGGATAGCAATTCTATGGCCCAATTGAGTTGGCCCATTGTTGACTTTCCTGATTCAGTGTGCACTGGTTGACTAGATCCCATGGTGGACGTTCATCCCTTGGCCCTCAGATCTGGCCTATGGCCACCTGTCCATTGATTGAATGAGGAAGTATAGTAGGCTACACGCTTGGGTCAGCACCTGATTACCTGAAGAAAAATATAACAAAGCAATATGGGGGACCTGGGATTCGAACCCAGGTCCTGTTGGTCATTGGATGTACACGCCCACCACTCAGCCACTTTGTTCTGTTTGTCAATATATTAATCAATAATAATAATATGGGATAATGGATTAATATGCCAGAAAATATTTAAAAAAACGCGCCAAGTTTGAATGATCCACTCAGAGGGAGACACGTTTTTCGTCCCTGACCTTCAAACCCTGTAAATTTACCCGCAGATTTAGATCCGCAGCTAAATTCATAGGTCAATCCCAAAATTAAATCTAGGCCATAAAAGCTCCTCCCAAGACCATGGTTGTGTTCGTCCTTCTCTTTCGGTCATGTCTATGACCATCAATGGAGCTAATTTTGACTGTAAAAGAAACGCCCAAAAACCAAACCACAAAACCCTAGATTCGGCTATGGGGTTACAGTCCATATAAATGAAATAAAATATTGCCAAAAGTTCAGAAATCTCATAAGCATCACAAATATGTCCATGATTTGCCAGAATGATGCAAAAATAGAGAGCTACGATTTTGAAAACAGGTCCAAGAAACGTGATACTTAGAGTGTGTTTTGATGCGTATGAGAGCTTGCTTTGGATTGCAGAAGGTTGAGTAGACACCTAGCAATCGATTGATGTTGAGTTTTGCTTCTGTAAACGCCTCTAAGTGTGATTTCAGTTTTGCACTTTTCACCACTTTTTCCAAGTTTTTTTTCCAGTGTTCGTGCAGCCTCTCACCTAGTTTTCGTGTCCTTTGACTTGTATATGTAATATGCAATGGATTAGGTCAAGAATTATGCTTTGAATCTTTGCACATCAATGCCATGGGATTTGATTTGATCCACCATTGAAAGCTTACCTAATTTGTCGAAAATCCAATCTTTTTGCACATGGAATGCTTGATACGAGTTTGATGTTGTCCATGATGATGATTAAGTCCTGAAGATAGCAAAAGATCTTATGTAATCAAGTTTTGGGATTTAATTTGATTTAATTTGATTTAAAATGAAATAATTCAATAAAAAATCAAATAAAATAATAAAATTGATAAATGGACACAAGGCTGAAGCTAGGACACGTGTGCAATGTGGCAAGTCCAAATCAAGTGGAAAAGAATGGGCCCATTTGACAAAATTTGAAGTTTCGGGGATAGTTGACTTTTGGCAATTTTGCAAAATTTCCCAACTTCAACAATGCATAACTTCTTCAATTTTTAACTTTTGGAAGTGTACTTGGACTTTTTAGAAAGCATGAGATGTCCTCTAACCAACCCTTTTGGTCTCATCTAATTTTGATATACCATACTCAAGTTATAAGCTTTGGAAAAAAAAGGTATTTTTGTTGACTTTCAAAAATGACCTATAATGTCCAAATTTATAACTTATTGTGAGTGCATTTTCTGATCTTGGGGTATGAATATGGATTATAGTAAATTGCATCCTATTCAAAAGGAGCTTTGGATGGGTCATTTATCATAAAGTATGAGAAAGTTATGCTTGGTCAAAGTTGAGTTGACTTTTCCTACAAAACCCTAATTTAGAAACTTTTGAGTCTTGATGAATTTTGCGCAATCCTTGATGAATCATGGTCAAGCCTTGATAAAATGATTAAATATCCTTAAAAATGAGAATGTTGACAAAAAATATTGAAGTTTGATTGTATTTGGGTTACAGTTGACTTTTGCCCTAGCATAGTCGATTTTTGGACCCTTTGAGCAATTGACTGAGCAAACTTCCTCTGCAAGGCTTGAAACTTGACATGGATGACCTTGAGAACATATTAGGACATTAGGAAGAATTTGAGGTCATTTGGACTCAAGGATCTTGATGCAACACAAAACCCTAATTTGGGGTTGACTGCCTTAGGAGATGATTTGTCTGACCCACTCTTGAGCAAACTTGAGCAACTTGGAGATTTTTCTTGCAATGTTTTGAGAAATATGAGAGGGCAAATTTTGGGGTACAACAGTTACTATCCTTGGCATTATGGAGTTGTAGATCTCTTAGACTTAGGATTAGAAGCCTTCATACTTGGGGATCTTGTTGCTCTGTTGTTATTTTGTATAAATTTCTTGGGTTTTACGTCAAGGCATTGGTTTTATTTTCTTTGTGTGCATGTTATTTTTATTTTATGCTTTGATTGTGATTGAGAGTTCCACTGTATACAATCGTTATTCTGCCCAATTTTTGTGAAGACTTAATTCATCTGAAGCTTGGTGTTCCTCAGAGGTTTAGTATTTTTGCTTACTTGGTTTTAATCCTAAGGATGGTAATTCTACATTGACTTCCTCATGTCAAGTGTTGGCTTCTTATTGGTTAAATTGTTCTTTTCTTTGGCTTTTACTTTGTGTATTAGAATTTTCACTTCATCTCCTCCTATCTTCTTTAATTTTAAAAATCTTCTCCTTCGTTTTCAAAACTCTACTTGTTTTTATAACTTGAACCGCTTTCATAATAAACTTAGACTTAGGTCCATGCATTTTCATAAATCTTTTCTTAATCAAACTTTAATCAACTTAATCATACTTTGACATCTTTTTGAAAGACTAAAAGTCAATTAACCTCATTCAAACCATTTTACTTTAAACTTTTCTCAAAATATTATACTCTTGTCGATTCTTGTAGTGATGCGAGCTACTATACTTCTAAGATATATAGTGAAGAAGATATTTTCAACTTAGGTATTGAGTGAGGCTTTCTTGATTTTAAAATACAAGCTATATCATCCACTTTGAGATGATGCAAATTCTCATTTCTCATAATTGTGGGTAGTAAGTATGTCTTCCACTCGGATATGACGATGATGTCTCCTCTCTTAAAATTAACCAACACACTTGTGTTTTAAAACTTTTAAGGTGAACTACGAGTACCCTGATCCCCTATTGCATGGAAGATGGTACGTAGGCACTAAAGGTTCACAACCACGACAGGTGCAAAAATTGTAAAAAATACTTCTTTTCTCATCTCCACTGTCTATTTTTTTGTATACACTTTTTATAGCCAAAATACACAGATTTTCAAAGAGGTTCCTACGAATTACCTTAGATGTTTAGGGTGCTAATACCTTCCCTTTGAATAACCAACCCCCGTACCTAGATTTTCCCCCTCTTTTGTGTTTATTCGCTCTTTTCTCATTTCATTTGGAAACAATAAAGTGTGGTGGTAATTTTCATTTGATTTGGACGAGTTAAGTCAATCCAATGACTTAGTCTCAACATTTCTACCGCTAAAGTTTGGAAGAACTAGAATACAAAAGATAGTACAATAGTACTTTGTGCACTTAGTAGCATTTCCTGCTCCCTGTTGTGGCACTCTGCCACAAGACGCATTGTCCCCCACCATTGTTACCTTGTACCTAATTCATTATTGGCTAAGCAGAAGAAATGAGGTGATGGCCCTGATTATTGCATGGGCTTGATGTGATTTACACATATTAGGCCCATGATCTAAGACATCTTAAGAAACTCTAGTGAAGGACTATATATATGACCTTGATGAGAATGAAAAGGGATTTTAACAATTCCAAGAGAAAGTACATAAGTTACTAGTGTGAGGATATTGGAGAGTAGAAAGAGTTTTATTCTTCGGACCCAATCATGTACCAGTTGTTGAGTCCTGGCATGACTGGAGTATCTCTTATAGATTATCCATCTTAAGAAGTCTCCACGTTTCTCTAATGTTTATATCTCTTTTTCATTATTAGCTTAGGCGTTTTGCTAATGAGAACCATGTTTGTAGTTTGTATTCAGTTCATTATAAGATAAAACTTTTGTATTTGAGCAGTGTAAAGTTAATATTAAGTTGTTATTATGTTAAATGATGTGTTGTTTGAATGAATTATTTTATTATGTGATAACTTTCCTATAAATCTACTTCTTTTCCTGATCAACTTAGAAAAAGATAATAACTTTCTATTGTGAGAGATCCAACAACAAGTGAATTTCATAATAAAAATGGTTGGGATAGTGATATTCACTCACTTAGTTCACTTAGAGATTAGGAACTACGACTATTAAAGAATTCAGAATGCCAATAGAAGTATGCTAGCGTTATATGAAAGACTTTGAGATTTTTTCCCTTTCCCTTTGATGCATGCTTGTTGTAGAAATACACCTCAAGATTACTCTCATCTTGCCTGGAACGACACAACACATCATGAACACATATTTACTTCTACTACATTAATGGATCATAGCTAAACTAATTTAGTCTTGATATATTTCCACTCTCATCTTACACAGTTTTAGATCTGTTTTAAGTGAAAACTTAGCTTGTGAAAATCCACTATTATTTCTCTTTATGCCCATGCTTAATTTCAAAGGATAGTTATTTGAAAAATCAATCTTAGTATCAATTTCACTCCTTGTGTGTATGATACTCTTATTTTTATCACTTGCTACATTTAAACATACATGTATACTTGCATGTGACACTAAAGAATGCAACATTCATCATCAACATGTACATGGAAAAGTAAGTGCATAAAAGAAGTTCATGAGTTATACATAAATTATAGGCAATCTCAAAGGTAATATCGAACCTGAACTGTGATGGCGGAGGCTTCCCCTTTTGTGTTTTTATATGAAATTGTGACAACATCGCCCACTGTGTCTCTAGAATGCTTCTGATGTTCAACTACAAGAAGATATATATAATAATAAATTAAGCACTGAATTCAGGATGAAAGATATGAGTATATTCAAAGATCATGTCACTTTCCTCATCTTCATGTATGGGAGATAAAATTTTGACATGTTGTGTGTCGACATGAAGATGTCCTTTGAAGCTATATATGCCATGCTTAGTTGGGACCACTCGATGAGCGAGTTTTAAAAAATATTTTTGGTCTACTTGTAAGAAAGAACCACAAGGTAACTACCATGGAAATTGAGGTCGAAATTCCACAGCCATGTCGAACCTTGGCAATGGGGGAAATTTCGATGGATAAAATTTGAAGGAGAACTCATACATGTCCTTTTCGTTAACTTAAGCAGGAATTTTTAGGTCAGGGAGTTTTTTCATAAATTCTTCTTTCAAAGTGACAGTGGCATCGTAAATGGGCCGACTAAGACAAGCCCGATTATACACATCTTTAAAGTATTTTTGGAAGGCTTGGATCTTTTTGATATGCTGAGCAGACTGAGCTATACCTTTCTTAAATTTTTGTTGCATAATGGAGAAGTCATTTGTTAGACATTGAGATGTTGCAATTGAGTCAAATTCTTTACTATGATACTCATTCCATCAAGTATGGAACTCTTTTGTACAATAGAAAGAACGTTGAAAAGAGAAATAAGTGAAGACAAGTTGGTCGACAACATGATGCTCGAGGAAATCAACACATTCACCTTATTTCGACCAAAGGAAAAGGTCACTCTTTTGATCATAAAAACACTTGGGAAAGATTTGACAAAGTCCAAATTGGAGAGACACTAAATTGGGTTGATAGTAGAGTATCTTCACACCTTATTTAGGACCAAGCCTAGTTGTGATGAGTTTGGGAGTGAGAAAGGCTTCCCAAATTTCTCTAGATTCAGCTACATGGTTGGGGTTTGACGGAGGAAATTCTCTAGTAAACCATTCAGGTCCATGTTTCTGTTTAGTAAAGAGAGCCATAACGGGCGAATACTTGTAAAGTTTCTCAAATACCAGGAAGTATTTCTTAAAATCGTCTTGCATTAAGATTGTTGAGTCAATTGTAGCCATCAGAGAAATACAAGTGCCTACAGTGTGTATGTTTTTAATAGCGTCGTCAAGTTTTCATCTTTCAAAACATGCTCAAATATGGCATTTAGCCAAAGTTGAAGCAGCCAGAAAGGTCCAGGAAGCAAGTAGTTGGCGTTGGGTTTCAAAGTTTTCATGCTCAACACCCCTTCTCCTATTGATTCATAAAGCGTAGATATCATCAATTAGCTTAAGTAGATATTTAGGCCTTCATGTAGTTGATTGGCGAGAGCTACGAATCTCTTAGTCGCTTTTAAAGACCTACGACAGAAGACACATCTTGATATCTACATTTCCAGAAAAGCATTATACTCTATGTTAGATACCTTTCCATATTTCTTGTCGTGGTAACATTCCATATATTTGGTAAAGCCAACATGATCGTTATCGAAATTGATCATATCTTCATCATATTTTGTTGGATCGAAAACTTTGCCTGTGGGTCGAAAGCCAATAATTGTCACGATGTCGAAAAGGGTTGGGAAGAACATTCTGTCGCAGCGGGAAAATTGAGATTAAGTTATTGATTAACTTAAATCAGAAAAAAGCAAGAGTCACCACCAAACTTTATCATTTCCAAAGGGAAAAGGGAAAAGGGAAAAGGTCGAAAAAACCCACAAATTTTTTTAAAAACAAAACAAAAGAGAGATTTAGTATGGGGGTCAGTTATGCAATGGAAAGGTATTAGCACCCCTTGTATCTATGGTACTCCATAGGAACCACTTGTTTTTGTTTATAAAATGTTCTTTTGTTTGTTGATTGATTTTTAGGTGAAAAGACATTTTGTCATATTCGAGTGGAAAACTGGACTTACTACCCACAAGTATGAGGAAATGAGCATTTGCATCATCTTGTTATGGAGAATTTTTCTTGGATGTACTAAACAAGAATGTCTCAACATTCAAATGTAAAATATCTATCAATTTCTCTACATGCAGTAAAAGTATAGGAATTTACATCACTTCAAGAAAATGAATTGTGTCTGATCTTTTGAGAAAAAGGTTTGATTTTGAAAAGAAATATGCATTAAGGAACAAAAAGAAATTTGATGAGGTTTTTCTTTTTTAGGAGTTTCAAAAGAGTTTAGGTATGCTTAAGTGTTTAGAATTTATTAAGAAAAATATTTTTTGGATTACTTGACAAAGTCAAGGTTTCCTAAAAAGGGTGAAGTTTTGAAAATAAATTTTTTTTTTGAAATAGTGAGAAGATTTTAAAATGAAAGAAATAGAGGAGATGAAGAAACTATCCTAAAGCATGAAGTAAATGACATGAAATAAATAGTGTCATTGTAAGGTATCCCAAGAAAAAGCCTTTCTGTGTACAAGTGAATTAACCACAAGAAGAGTAAGCATTTGACATTGGTCAAGATGAAGCATCCCTTTCCCTTTGGATTTAAGCCACAACTCAAGCATTAGATGAATAATCACACAAGTAGATAAACTTTATAAGCATCAGATGAAATCCAAAATATCTGATGAAATTCAATGTATCAGATAAAATCCCAAAGTCTCATATGAAATCTCAAAGTATCTGATGAATCTCAAGGTCTAAGATGAAGTCATAAAGTATCAGATGAATCCTTAGGTTTCAGATGAATTCACTTCATGCAAAGGAAAGGTTCTAAATCATAAGTTCAAAGTCTAAACTCCTCAAGCAAATGATGGTGGCCAAATAGTCCTCAAAAATACATTAAAGTTTTTAGGGTTTTGCCTTTATTAATGTTTTAAATCAAAAGAAATAGAAAAGCCCAATGGGAAAAAAGGAAAAAAGGCATAAAATAAATGACTTAAAAGTAAATGGCATGAAATGTAAATGACATGAAATGTAAAGTGCTTAAAATTAAATTGCATTAATGTAAAGGACAAGAAATTAAATGACATTAATGTTAAACTAAGAAAATATAAAGTTAGCATAATTAATATGAGTTAATGTTAGTGTTAGTAGTCAATAATCTGATTTGGGACAAATTTAGTGCTATGTTAAGAAATCGTCAGTTAACTTATGTAGAAGTTGCACCTATTTGTGGCTGGGAATAACAATGTATGTGCATTACATGTTAGAGAAATAATACAAAGTCATTCTCCGAAAATAATGCAACACCATAGTTTAAAATAAAAGCAAAGTAATCAAGCACAAAGGCAAGGAGATTAGATTATTACTTCAATCAAGCTCTTCATGATACCTTGAGACAAACTTATCATCAATCCAAAGTACCAAAAGTGATCAAATGATCAGTTAGTGGTAGATTTGAAATGATGAAAGTTCATCAAGCATCAATCTAAACCTATTTGAACAAGATAAATCCATCATCATCCAATTGACCAAAATAAAAGAAGATAAAGAGATAAAGAGATGAAAAACCAAATTGAACCACAACCTTAGATCCATCTATTACCAATGTCAATCACCTCTCTTGGTGTATCAATGTGATAAACCTATCATCAACCCAAAGTACCAAAAATGATCCAAATGATCATTTGATGATAAGTTTAAATTGATGAAGATTCATGCAAACAAATTATAACCCAAATTCCATTGATATTGATAAAGCTTTTTATCCATCAAGTCATACTCCAAGTCAACAGAAGTCAAACTAATATTAAATGACAAAAAACAAATAAAAATGCATTAAAATGTTTTTTAAAATGGTTTTAAATGGAAAATAAAAGAAAAACTCAAATGAAGCATCAAAACATAAAATAAATGCTCAAGAAAATTATGGAAGATAAAAAAAAACTCCAAGAATCATGATCTTGAAAGATTGGATCCAAAATATTTCAAAATCAATGAGAAAAATTGTTTGAAATCAATTAAAATATAAAACAAAATAAAATAGAAAAATATGCTAAAAATAATTTTAAAATTTTGGAAAAATCACACAAAGTATAAAATATTTTTATGGAATTATAAAAAAATTAGAGTGAAAAAGCTATTAGGATCTATTTGTAATTAATTTTTGAAGAAAAGGAAATAAAATGAAATTTAAAATAAGAAAAATATAATAAATGCAACAGATAGGAGTAGGTGGCGTTACCTGATTGGTCAGGAATTTGAATTTCCTTCCCTTGCGCGTGACTTACTCATCTTCAACCTCTGTTCAGTCACTTTTGTAGGTCATGGATTCAAAGGTTTTAAGCTATCAACCCACATGGTTTACCTTCGTCTCATGTCATCATCCATATCTCTCTTCATCAGAGCAATTGATTTACTCTTAGAAGAGAGAATTTGCATAAATACGATAAACCCTATCTAGCTTCAACGTGAAATTAAATCATGTTTGTGAAGAATAAATGCCAAGTGAGTGAGGGCTTTTGATTAGTGAAGCAAGACGAAGATACTGGTAACTTGTTTGTTCAAGAAAGTTACTTGTAGCTACCTGTTCGAAGTGATCTTCAGAGGTGTGAAAATGGTGAAAATATTAGACGACGACAACGTATCTAGAGGGGGTGAATAAATATCCATTTAAAAATTCCATAAAAATTCTGGTTTTGAAATTTTTTTATAAAAGAGTGTGAGAAGAATATTTTCAAAAATAAGTCGTCTATACGAATCTCTATTGGAAGTCGGATATGCAAATATTTAAATTCAATATGGAATGACAGTAATCAATGGAATTAATATACTTCAATCAACTAACAACTTATTTAACATTTATAGCAAGTTACTTAGTAATGATATTTCCAATGAAAAAAATCAAAAGACTAAGTTTAACAATTTGTCGAACACTTGGTGTGCAGTCAAAGTTTCAGAATTTTCATTTGAATTATGTTGATATGAAAAATCACTTATAATAAAAAATTATTATAAGAAAATCAACACAAAATTCAAAACAAAAAGAGTATCATAAAATTCCTACGCGTCGATAGATTGCTCAATGCTATTTGACAAATTGATGTATGTAATTTAAATCAAGTAAAGTAGTAAGAGAAAAGAGACATGAGGATTTGTATTCACAGTTCCCCACTTTCTTCCTCACGTATGGGTACGTCTGCACGTAATTCAATGGAATTATGATAATTTTTACTATGCAAAAAGTTGATACAAGATAAGTGTTCAAGAGAAACTCCATAAAACCTAATGCTTGTTATTGATTCAACCCCTTCTCTTCCTTTGATCTTGAGAAAGACCAAGACACAATAGCTGCAAATTTGTTATCTAGATCTTGCTACTCCTTTGCATACTTTATCTCCAAAATATTCGCGCACCAGCAATTTCAACTATTGTAACACAAGACTTCAATTTAACGTGTTGTTCTCACACTACATCCTTTGTGTTATTTATCTCCAAAGGATCCTTTGTGTTATTTATATCCAAAGGATTTCACTAGGCCGTAATCTTCTCTTGAATGTCTTGCACGAAAACCCAAAAATCAATAAATGATCTTGGCGGATAAACTCGTGGTTTTTCAAGACGAACACCCCTGCAAATCTCAACCCAATATTATTGTCTACAAAAGAACCTAATTTAATGTTATCAAACCTCGTCTAGATGGAACCCCAACAAAAGATCGTTACAATGGAATGTAAGTGTGTATACATAGGTTGGAGGTTGAAGGTGAAGAGCAATTGCAGGAAATTTTTATGGTATCATTAGGTTTAAATGATGCATGAAAGATGTATTTATAATTATAGAAATATTGGGGGAAAAGAGGGAAATTTAGAATTAAAAGAAAATAGAAAATTTAACCCATGAAACAGTATGAGTCGGCCTATAGCTTGGATGAGTTGGCTCATAGTGTTAATTTTAACAGTATGAGCCAGCTTGAAATGACCTATGAGCCAGCCTGAACCAAACAGAAGAGAACTCCTTATTTAGGACAGTACATGTGTCGGCCTGAAATGGCCTATGAGTTGGCCTAAACCAAACGGAAGAGAACTCCTTATTTAGGATAGTGCAGTGTCTGTTTTGACTATGTTTCAAATGATTCTTAAGAACTCTAAATGCTTAGGGTTCTACTCAAACTCAGAGTTACCGCTCAATATACATAAATGCTATATTCTTGTAGTTTTGACATTATGCAAAACACATCTTGAGGAAAGTTGCACTCACATACTCCCCCTTTTTAATGATGGAAAAACTGCGGACATTTCGTGTTTATTTGACGCTCCCCCTGACTATGTGCTTCCTAACTTCATATAGCATATTCTTCTCCCTCTTTGACAACATCAAAAATAAAACAATCATATCATTAAAAGTATCATAGTATTCCATAACAATCAATATATCATAGAGACAATTTTTTCATAGAAGAGCAACAATTACATATCCCTATATATATGTAATGCGAAATTGATGAATAATCGGCAAACAACATTACAACATATGTAATGCAATTTTATAATGAATAAATAATGCAAGTAAGTTCAAACTTTTCAAGTTGCGTCTATAGCGTCATGCATGTGCCTAGCATAACAACAAGAACATGTCGCTACTTAACCAAAATGAAGATGTTTAACATACTATGAAACCAACAACAACAATAAGAAACACTTATTACAAATAACACACATATAATTAGCTCAAGCACAAGTGCAAGAAATAAAGAATAAACAAAACACATGCTTGCACAACAAGAAAAAACTTACACAAATGTGATAGAATTAATACATGAAGTCATTATAAGCATATAAATTAAGAACTCACAATGGTTATCAATAAAAGAATTTTGGAAATGAAGATTCGTGGTTTTCATCATTTGAGAGAATATCAAGCATTTTTGGAAATGAAAAAGTAAAATGAATTAAGGAAAATCTTACTTTCAAGGAGAAATTGAAATGATATTACCTCACTCTTGATGAAATGGAACTTGCACTCACATGATGTAAAATACTCAAATTAAAATTTAGAGTGAAAATACAAAGTGCAAGCAACAAGATAGGATTAAGAAACATTATAAATTGTTCGGTTGTGAGAGGTTTAGTGAAAATATCGGCAAGTTGAATTTTACTATCAACATGCTCAAACACAACATCCTCTTTTTCAACATGATCATGAAGGAAGTGGTGATGTATCTCGATATGTTTAGTGAGAGAATGTAGCGCATAATTTTTGGTAGATTATTGGCACTAGTGTTATCGCACATGATAGGAATATATGAAATTTTATTATCAAAATCAATTAGTTGTTTCCTATGCCACAAAATTTGGGCACAACAACTACAAACTGCCACGTATTATGCCTTGGTTATTGACAAAACGACAGAAACTTGCTTTTTTTCTATGCCAACTACCAAGGATTTTGAAAACATGTGACAAGTTCTACTAGTACTTTTTGAAAATATGGTATTCATATCTCAAATGTCCTAAGTATGTCGAGACACCTTTCTCTGAACAAACACACAGTGACAAGGTAAACGGTAAAAAAAATACAGAAAATAAAGAACACACAGGATTGTTAACCCAATTCAGTGTACAACAACACCTACTCTGGGAGCTACCAAGCCAAGGACAAAATAAACTAGATAGTATCAATTTGAAGCTAAACTCCCCAATTTACAACTTCTCACTTAATCACTACCCTGGCTTAACTTCTACCTAAGACTCACCTAGGTATGAGACCCTTCTCAAATCCCTTCTAATCACAGAACAGTGACTGAACAACTATAAACACTTAGAAAATAACAGAAGTCACACTTCAAAGACACACAATAATTCACTAGTTAAAATATTTGGAATGATTGGGAGAACTTTCATTTCAAAAGCACAATCCTACTCTTTTATCAAGATGATAATCGAGAGGCTCACGATTAATACATAAACCCTAATAAAATTACACAGTAAGTTCCACACTTGTACTAGGCTTAAAGCCTTGTATTTATAACCTTCAATGGACTGGATTTGGGTTTCACATATGCAGTTGGGTATGACAGAGGCACTACAAAATTATATCCTCAAAGATATCATATCAATCATTAGTTTCCTAAATTATCCCCATAATTAGAAACTAAGAATTCTCCTTAAAGCAGCTTGAATCTTTTTAATTTTCAAATTGTACGCCACATAGGATAGTATAATATTCTACTGAATATTTTGCACCTATAACAAACTAAAAAATCCAACAGTCCATTTGTACAAAATCACAATGTCGAAAGAAACTGCGTAGGACATTGCATTCGACATGTTGCACCAGTTGATAGAACATCTTATTTAAACATGTCTATGCTAAGTTAGTTTTACCGAACATAATTCCAACAAAACAAAGAATTAACAAGCTCCCCATTTGGACTTTTTTAGCTAAAATAACTTAGTACATCTTCCACATATAAACATCAAAACAGCTATAGTTTGAGAAGAAACTCAAACACACAAACAGGCAAAGGCACAACAGCAGAAGTAAGTACATCAAATATCAGATCAACGGCTAGTGGAAGCTACTCAACCCAACACACAAGAGAATACCAAATTCTCAATGCCAGGACATCATGTCTGACAAATCTTTACAACATTCCAGTCTAGAATACAAAACTTGCTAAACCTGTTAAAACCCCTTCAGAGAACAACACTTTCATTACTGCACAATACATCTAGGATGGAGGACGAAAGTCCTGAAGTCATTTAGTGTACACGAGAAAGAAGATAAACTACATCTTCAATAAAAACCAAGCTAATCCCCCTAAAACATAGAAGAAATTATTGACACAGAATCTCAGAAGAATTTTCTTGTAGCCTCAAGACACCAAGAACAATTCTAACTTGAATAACCACAGTTAGAAGACCATGTGACAGAAGCAACTAAACACCAACCTGAACAATCCATATGATGACTCGGGAGAGAAGCCTCCAATTTTGGGTAACTCAGAACATAGGACACAACTGTGTTCATATCTCAGGTCACAAGACACATAAAAAATCAGAAATAAGGATCAGACTCAAATCCCCTATACAACATCCTTTCAACACAACCGAGAACAGACTCTAGACCTCCAAGAATAATAGAAACAAAACCTTTCCCCCCCTTTTTAGCCAAAAAAATCACAAGCAATATCCATCAAAAAACCATTCCCAAATCGTACTCATCTAAACCCGGACTAAAACCATAAGAACTATTTTAAGGTCAACCAAAATCACAGTGCCTTCCACTGGACTCTAAGCATACTCCTTTCAGCTAGAAGTAGTAAAACATACCAAGATGTTAGGACATCATGTGAGACATTTCTCATTCATCAACCAAACCATCCATTGAGTTTAACTTGCATAGGATGATAACTTGAACACATGATTTAACCAATCATTTGCACATGATTAGAGCCATTCATATCCTTGTTCAACACACTTGTTGAACACATAACACACTGTATCCAAATACTCTAGCTCCTTGAAAGAAAATTCAACAAATATGAATGACTAGAACATTTCATATAGAAATTGTCTTTTCCACCATAATGATCAACCATTCTCTCTTGTTTTACACAGTTAATTCTCCCCCTCAAGAGGAAAACCCAACACACAATAAAAACTCCAAGATAACAAGTCAATATGAGCTTCCCAAGTTCACACATCAGGAAAGATGTCATAACATTTGGTAGGACATCATTCACACACATATGCTACCATCAGCAGTAGTAGCAGAGACATATTATAATATTGGAAATAAGACAATCTTGATCATCTTTAGGTGAAATTACACCTCTTTCCCATGTCAAATAACCTACTGCACTCCTGGAGTCTGTCACATGTTTTAGGAGTGTTATCACAGACCTTTCCTATCATTAGACTTTTCTTCAAGACTGCTCTTTGCTGAAATTCTTTGTTCCATCCTTTGACAGTTGTAACCATATCAACATGGAGGAAAGATAGAGAATCAGTTGCATTCCTCCCCATTAGTAATTTCTATAATTCCTTACCATTTAATTTTTCTTTGATAGTGCTCATCCAAGCAGATTTTGAAAAATCATCAGCAATTACACCAACATATTTTTTCTTACCAAAACTGGCAACCTGCTTAGGTTCCATTAGCGCCATATGAAGAGTTTATAACCTCTTCGAAGTAATTTGATGATGCAAATTTGGGTGTGACATCTTGGTTTTCTTCCTTTTTCCTCCCTCCACATTCAGCTTTGGAATAGCTATAGCTACTTTCTTTGATTGAACTTTCTTCTTACCTTTCAAGAGTAACTCTGGTCAAGTTTTTTATACAGTAACTTCACCTCAACTTCTTTTGGTATTAAGTGTGTGGAGAAGAACTTTATTTATTTAGGAATCCACAAGTAACAATTATCTTTTGATTTGACTCCCTTCACGATAACTTCATTCTTCTCATTAGTTACCAGACATTCAGACACAGTAAAGTTTAATTTGAGACCTTATTCGCACATCTGACTAATACTTATCAAATTAGTAGTCATCCCCTTAACAAACAACACCTTATTAAGATATGGAATACCAGTGCAACTTGTTGTACCCCAAAATTTTCCCTCTCATCTTACTCAACATATGTTCATTGAAATCCTCAACTTGCCCAAGGATGCCCAAGGATTGATCAGGCAAATGCTCTCTTAAGATAATGAACCTCAAACTAGGGTTTACATTTTTATCAAGATGGGTGAAATACAAAGGTCTCAAATCTTTTCCTTGGTCCTAATATGTTCTCAAGAACATCCATGCCAAGTATCATGCCCTGCATAAGAAGTTTGCTCGGTCAACTGCTCAAATGCCTGAGAATCAACTATACTAGGTCAAAAGTCAACAGTGACCCACATACAGTCAAACTTCAAGATTTTTGGTCAACATAAACATTTTGAAGTAACATCCATAATTTGATCAAGTTTTGATCATGATTCCCCAAGGAATACCCCAAATTCATCAAAACTCAAAAGTTGCTAAATGAGGGTTTCTATAGGAAAAGTCAACCAAACTTTGACCAGGCATAACTTTCTCATACTTTATCATAAATTTCTCATCTAAGGATAACCTTGAATAGGATACAATTACCTACAACTTATATTCATCCCTCAAGTTCAAAAAATGCACTCATAAAAAGATATGAATTCAGACATTACAGGTCACTTCAAAAAGTCAACAAAAACACCTTTTGGGTCAAAGCTTCTTACATGAGCATGGAAGATCCAATTGAAATGAAACCAAAAGGGTTGTTTAGGGGGTATCTCAATATTTCTAAAAAGTCAAAGAACCCCCCCCCCCCTCTTAGGGTCAAAATTGAGAGAGATATGCATTGTCAAAGTTGGCTATTTTTGGAAATTTGTCCAAAGTCAACAATGCCCAAAATGCATTTTTCTTCAAATGGGCCCAACTTTTTATGCTTGTATCTTGTTCCTAACATGGTCCACGACCCATGAACCACTCCATGACTCATTAAATTATTTATTTGAGTTATTGTGATTTTATTCATTTAAAATTCAAATAAAATCAAATAAAATCAAAATAAATCATGTAAATTGCTTTTGGAATGATTTTGGCATTGAATGAGGATGATATAGGCTGGCATATCAGGATCAAATCGTATTAAGGATGATTGGAGCAAGAATGGCATGATTTGGCCTATTTTGGAAATAAATAATGCAAGGATTAATCAAGATCTTTTCTCCATAAATTTCAAGATTCAAGTTGTTTTTTTTTTACCTAATACACTCCATTACATATACATATGACAGCCAAGGCAAAAGAACAAGGTTTGAATGGTGAAAATCGTCAGAACAAAAATTGAGTTTTTTGCAAAAAAGTAAGGATTGGATTTCACTCCATAGGGCGATTCAAGGTGATTCAAGACCACCAATCCACTCCAAGATATCTTCTGAGGCCAGCAGCATTGTTTGCACGCGCGAAAGATCCAGAAATCACCACTTAACAGCATCACGGTTTTCCATCTTTTTTTAATTTGGTTCTGTAAATTTACGTATCATAAATGATTTCTAAGCATGCCTTCATATTTGTATCATCATTTAGAACGTATTGGTATGATTAATTAGGAGTTTTAGTGCATGTACTAAAAGGTGGATGTCTAAAACAATAGCCTAGGAAAGAAGATGATAACGTGTCTGATAACCACTGGCCAGTTTGAAATTACGCGCGCTTTTGGGCATAAGGCATGCGTTTCTATTATATTGTTGTTTTTTACTTATGCTAACAGATAAACAAGCTAGAGCAGTTGGTCAATAGAGAGAGCTTTGAAGCTCATGTCCTGGGTTCGATCCCAGGCGTGATCTTTAGCATTTTTCCACTATTTCTTCATAGGATCAAGCGTGCACTACCCAAGGAAGCCATCATACGCCCTCCAAATCCAGCCAGTGGATCAACCTTAGATCCAGATCTAGCGCCCAATGGAGAGAAGTCTATCGTGCACCCTCAAACGTGGTCAGCACTGAATCTAAACGTTTGATTGGGCCAAGAGATTTGGGCTTCAGCAATCCAGCTTCACACCCCCAGCTTACTTTTGATGTCAGACCCATTTTCCATTTTTTGTTTTAATTTCTTATTTTCTTTATTGTTTTAATTATTTTTGTTTTGTTTATTTCAAAAAATATTTTTTTTTAAAAATTATAAAATCAAGAAAACCACAAAAATGTAGAATTAGGTTTTTTTATTAAAATAAGTTTTTTTTGGAAATTAATTAATTTAATGATATTGACTTGATTGTTTTTTAATTAAAACTAATTAGAAAAATTAGATTTAATTCACAAATATTTAATTTTCTCAATAAAAAATCAAAAAAAATATTTTCTTTATTTAAATAGGTTCTTTAGGATATTTACTTTATTCTCGCGCGCATTTATTTATTTATTTTTCCAATTATTGTAATTGTTTCAAGCTTGTAATAGATTAATTAGAATTTTAATTTCTGCATCTTTATTTTCAGTTAAATATTTGTGTATATGCCCAAAAGCCTTGTAATAGCTAGGACTTTAATTTCTCGCACTTTTTTTAATTTCTGCAACTATTAAACTGCTAGATGTATGGACATTATGATTGTATGTGAAAGATAAGTCAATGATTAAAAAGGTAGATAACCCTAATTGTGCAAAGATAATTAACTGAAAAAAGCACACATGCACATGCTCACTCCTAGGGTTTGCCTCACTTGGTTGCCTCGGAAATAATGGTCGTGTCCCTCGAACGTAGGGATATCTTAGCAATGACCCGTAATTCAAAGTCGTCATAAAGATCATAGTCCCTCATTGTCCCTCGAGTTGCCTACGAGAAATGATCTTATGACGACATTCCCTTCAAAATGCTAAGGTATCCTTACTTGTTGCCTTTAATGACCATTTCGTCCCTTCGAATGACCCTTAAAACTCCAATGGTAGGGCTACCAACTCCTTAATAGTAGGATAGCACTGTCTAAAGGAAATGAGAACGAACAATCCTTTTTCGAGTAGGTAGAAATCTTAAGTACTTTCTCAAAACAACAAAACTTTTTTTCACAAACACTTTTTTAAAACAATTTAAAAAAACGACTTCGTCACGGTCTTGAGGACAGATACAAGAGTTATCAAGAAGTTACACAAAACTTTTTGCAAAACACACACAAGCAATTTCAAAAATGAGCAAGTACTTAAGAGCATGTGGAAAACCACTGATAGAAAGGGTGCTAACACCTTCCCTTTCTATAATCTACCTCCCGTACTTAGAAACTCTCGAAAAAAGGTTTTTTCTGTTCTTTTTCCTTTCCTTTGTTGGATGAAATAAAACCCGGTGGCGACTCTTGCTTACTGCAACATTTGCAAATTCAAAATGCAAAACCAATAAAAACAGTCGGTTCTGCCACCGTATCACAGAACTGGCGACTCTGCTGGGAAATTAATAAGTGGGGTATACCTTAAGATTTAGGTCACTTATAAATTGCTTGCTTGTCTTATGCTTTGCCTTCTTTATATTCAAGGGTATTGTTGGGGTTATGTAGATCCTACACCCGAATCTGCGGACACCTTTTTGGGGAAGTAGCAATAAACTGTGAGGGAACTAGGGGGGATACCGACACAGTTGAAGTAGTAGCTACGTTGATGTGACACTTTGATTGGTAACGGTAACCCTTGAGTCAATCAAGGAGAGTACGGGGCCACCGCATGGTGTCATAAAGCATCAACTGACCTTAGAACCTTTAATTGCACAACTTGGCCAGTAGGACGTAGCGAGATGGTCAGCTTTGGTGTATTCCCAAGGTCGACAGATACTCGACGCTACACTTATTAAGGTTTGAATCTTGAGTTTTGTTTGGTTGCGAGTAAATCGCCTATTGAACGAAGCTTGGGGGAAAGATCAGTGATATTGAGATCTCTTAGAATCCGATTACTATTTATAGGACAGGTTGAACTAATCCAGCATCAAGAGGGTATGACCTTAAAACTCATGTGGGACTTAAACTTAAGGAATTTGTGTGACTTGTTTTTTACTTGCTATACATGTGATTTTTAGCATAATCATGACATAATAAGCATGGCATATCATACTAACCATTTCGAGGATTTTCTAGGGCTCATCTTTGCTTTGTTTTGTAGGACATGGCATCCGCCCGCAGGAACACTATCTAGATTAACCTTGTGAAAATGCCTCTCCAACTAAATGATTTGGCATTAAGGATCCCTGAAAGCTCTCCCTTCACTGAAAAACATGGTCGGTTGCTCAACTTGCTCACTTCAAATCCTGATAAAGAATTGTTAAAAGTGTTATTTCAGTTCTTTAATCCTTAGCACCACTGTTAAATCTTCCTAGATTACCAGTTAGTGCCAACTATGAAGGAATTTTCTCGGTTGTTGGGGGTACCTATTTTTGATCAGTTACCCTTTAACGGTATGGAAGAACATCCAAAGCCTGAAGAGATTGCTCGAGCTCTGTCCTTACAACGGTCTGATGTAGTGACAAATTGGGAAACTAGGGGAAGTGTCCAAGGAATCCCGATTAAATTTCTATTCGAGAAGGCTTACTATTTTTGGGATACCCTGGATTTACAAGCTTTTGAAGAGGTATTAGCACTCCTCATCTACGGGATGGTACTTTCCCCTAATGCGGACCAACTCGTAGATGTGAATACTATTAAGGTTTTTTTGTCCCATAATTCGGTGCCTACATTACTTGGGGATGTTCTACACTCTTTGTATGCTTGCACTCTAAAGAGAAGGGGGGCCCTCCTGTGTTGCACTCCTCTATTGGCTAGGTGGTTTATTTTTCACCTACCCAGGTCTGTTTTGAAGAATGAGCAGGGTATGAAATGGTCTCATAGGATGATGTCCCTTACACATTCAAACATTCATTGGTGTTCACGGTTCTCGGAAGATGTTACCATCATAGATCGCTGTGGTGAATTCCCTAATGTCCCTCTCTTAGGCATTAGGGGAGGAATCACTTATAACCCTTGTTTTGCACTACGACAGTTTGGTTATGCAAGAAGAGATGGTCCTCAAGATACACTTATCCAAGGAATCGCCTTTAACTATGAGAATGATGCTCAGGGTTACCACAAAAGGTTCATAAGATCTTGGGGCATGGTACATAAAATTGATAGCAAGACACTTGGACACAAGAATTCCATCCCTCTTGAGCCTTATCTCCGATGTGTACGAGCCTGCGCCCAAAGTCTTATGATGCCTTACCCTGCTGTCCTGCCAATGATTATGGAACCAGTTGTTAAAGGAGACACTCCTTATCTTGTTCATCATCCTGACATGCCAACTGATCATGAGGAGTTACAGAAATCCTGGGTTCAACTTAAAGAGGAGTGGGATACGTTCGAAGCTCAATTCTATGCCAGTGAGAAGAAGGTCCTGGAGCTCACTAGACTATTCATGAAGAAAGGAACATAAACGCCTATATTGCACCAAAGAGGATGCGCTCCTGGGAGATCTAGTTTCCTTTTGCTTTAAGTTTTGTTTGTTTAATTATAAGCCTAAAGGGCATTCTTTGTAACAATCCAAACTCTTTAATGCAATTACGTGTGTTTCTTTTGGTTAAACAAATTTGAGCCTTTTAGAGTTCTTGAAATCATTGCATGCGCACACCATCCATGACATTGCATAAACATGTACCATTACAGGTTTCTCATCTTCTTCGCTATTTATTTCAGCAAAAATGTCTTCTGAACAAAGCATCAAAGATCTTCAGGCACAAAATGCCCAATTTCAACAAATGTTTATAACTCTGGAAAAAGGCAGGAGGATCTGAAGGCCCTTATCCTGGAGGAAAAGAAGAAGAAAAAGAAGAAGAAGAAGAAGAAGAAGAAGAAGAAGAAGAAGAAGAAGAAGATCTCTGGTGTTCTGAATCTGGGAAGAAAGTTCAGGGGGCGTTAAAGCAACCAGTTGATCTGACCTCCTCGTCCAAAGAAGGGGAGAATCAAGAGAGAGAGAGAGACAAGGGAGAACGACCCTAGCCCTGAAGTCTCTGATAATGACACGAACTACAATGATGAGCATTATCCTCCCACTGAGGATAGATATAAACAATTAGAGGATCGGCTGAGCGCTATGGAGATCCAAAGAATACCAGGGCTGGATTTTGAAGAGCCGGGATTGGTGTCTGGGGTAGTCGTCCCACAGAAGTTTAAAGCTCCGGTTTTCATGAAGTATGATGGGGTGTCTTGTCCCAAGCTTCATCTTCGTTCCTATGTGAGGAAGATTCAGCCTCACGCTGCTGATAGGAAATTGTGGGTTCACTTCTTTCAAGACAGTCTGTCAGGGACTCAGCTTGAATGGTTCTGTCAACTGGAGGGGACCAATGTCCGAAACTGGGAGGATTTGGCTACTGCTTTTTATAAGAAGTATCAATACAACGCTGACCTTGCCCCAACTCATACTCAACTCCAGAGTATGTCCATGTGTGCATGTGAAGGCTTTAAGGACTATGCATAGAAGTGGAGAGATTTGGCTGGGAGAGTTCAACCCCCTTTGTCTGATAGGGAGTTGGTTGACATGTTTCTTGGGACGATGTCTGGTCCATTTTGCAATCACCTAATTGGTAGCTCCTCGACTGGTTTTACCGAGCTGATATTAATGGGAGAGAGGGTAGAAGCTGGGATCCGTAGTGGCAAGATCCAGAAAGACACCTCTTCGAGTTCAGTGAAGAAGCCCTTCACGGGTAAGAAGGAGGTCAGTGCCTTTTATAGTCCAAGAGGTCAGAACATAGCTAAACATCTTCCAACGGTAGGTACTGTGATGATATCTAGGCCTGCGGCTACCCCACAACGCAACAATCAGCAAAGGGTAGAAAGATCGCAAAGGCAGTTGACTCGGATTAACATGACATTGACTGAGGTTCTACCCTATCTTCTAATATCCAACTTGGCAACCTTGAAAGAGACTCCCAAGAATCCTAATACCACATCTCCTCGGTACAATCCAAACGCTCGGTGTGCATACCATTCTGAGAGTCCTGGCCATGATACAAATGACTGTTGGGCTCTGAGAAATAAAGTACAAGATCTGATTGAAGCCAAGGAGATTGAGTTTGATGCTCCGGAAAAGCCCAATGTCATAACTTCTCCCATGCCTAAGCACAACTGTGGAGTTAATGCCATTGATATTTATCTATTCGTTACTTCTGTTTATGAAGTTTCTACTCCTCTTATGAATGTTAAGAGAAATTTTTTGTTGGCCGGTTTATTTCCGGGTTATGGTGAAGGTTGCCACATGTGTTCATCTCTGCCCACTGGTTGCTATTTGCTGAAAGCATGTGTTCAACGCCTGATGGACAACAGAGAAATTTTGTTCGAAAAGACTTTGATTCCGACTGTTCCGCTTGAAGATGTTGCCATTATAACCATTTCCTCCAATTCTTCCAAGGTCTCCTCTAAAACACTTGTTAGGACTACACCTGCTCCAAGAATTTCTCCACTGATAATTACTTTTCCTGGTCCTGTACCGTACTCCTCGGACAAAGCTATCTCGTGGAATTATGGCGTTGATGTTTACTATCATGGCGTTAAACAATATTTAAAGATTGAAGAGGTTGATCCCGATGTCAGTAAAATTGTCGGGACCAGCAAGATCACCAGAAGTTGAAGGGTTTTCTCTCTCGAGTCTCCCCAAAGACTGTTACTAAGCCCATTGTTATTTCACCTGATCTTCCTATCAGTACTTCCATTACTACTCTCGTTCTTACCCCAATTATTACTCCTGCCATTGAGTCATCTGGGACTCGGGGCAAAGAAGCTGTAGGTGAGCCTTCCCAGACGGAGGCACCTAGAAAGATTGTTGTGGAATCCTCTAAGCAAGAGATAGAAGAAATATTAAAAATAATCAAGAAGAGCGACTACAATATGGTCGAGCAGCTGGGGTAGACCCCCTCGAAGATATCAATGTTGTCTCTTTTGTTATGTTTTTAGGCCCATGCAAAGGCTTTGATTGCATTCCTCAAGACTGCGCATGTACCGCAAGAAACCTCAGCCGATCAATTCAAAGACTGTGTGGCCAGCTTGACTGCCGACAATGGGCTGGGCTTTTCAGATGCCGACTTGACACTGAAAGGGAGGAAGCATAATGATGCTCTGCATGTCTCGACCGAATGCAGGGGCACCACTATGGCTCATGTGCTGGTGGAGACTGGATCTTCACTAAATTTTCTTCCTAAGAAGGCTCTCGATCGGCTAGATTGCGAAGGCTTGACTCTAAAGCCCAGTAATATTGTGGTGGGGACTTTTGACGGGTCGAAGAGAATGGTGCATGGGAGGTGGACATCCCTGTCAAAGTGGGCTCTCAGAACTTTGGGTACACCTTTTACGTGATGGACATCAGGCCGTCGTACTCTTGTTTGTTGGGTCGTCCTTGGATCCATGAAGCTGGGGCTGTTACTTCTACACTGCACCAGATGTTGAAATATCTGGTAAAGGGAAAAATCGTCACTGTGCACGGTGAAGATGAGTATATGGTGAGCCACATGAACTCCTTCAGGTATGTAGATATGGACGGGGAATTTATAGAGACTCCTTGTCAAAACTTTGAAGAGGTTCCCCAGATTTTGGCGTCAACCGAGACTACTACCAACACCAAACCTCCTATGAAGATGGCTTCTCTCAAGGACGCCAGAGCAGTAGTTGAAGAAGGTAGGTGTACCAATTGGGGACAGCTTCCTGATTTTACTCACGAAATTGACAAATTTGGTTTGGGCTTTACTTCAGGAGCTCAAAGGGTTGTTCGACACGCTCGGGCTGGAGGACCTCCCCTACGCATCAACAATCGTGGGGTCAATGCTATGGAAGACAGTGAGGAAGATTCTGACATTGACAGCTGGATCTACCTGACTACCGACGGTGGACCGAGTAACTGGACGGCTAGAGATTTTATACTAGTTTCTTTTATTCTGCAGTAATTATCTTACTTGTTTTCCGAGTTTGTAATAAACAATTTAAACTTTATGGCCTTGTGTCTTACCCGAGGCACAATGGTTCTATCTGTGACGGTTATTATGTCATTTCATATATCATCAATAAAACATTGGACATTCTTTGCATACAAATTTTGTTCTCTCTGTTTTTCTTTTCTGCCTTTACTTTATCAATACAGTTAGGCTCTTACACACACTCACGTATCAAACTGCAGATCCATATCCACTCTAGATCCCATTGATGACAGTTCTGTTATTGCCAGCCATGACTTTGAAAATCCAATCAATCAAGCAGAGGAAGAAGGTGAATACGATTGTGAGGTACCCGGAGAACTTGCCATGCTGTTACAGTAGGAGGAGAGGGCCATACAGCCCCATGAAGAGCCAGTTGAGATGATAAACTTGGGCACAGAGGTGGATAGAAAAGAAGTCAAGATCGGCGCGAATCTAGAGATTAAGATCAAACAGCGGTTGATATAGATGTTGCACGACTATGTTGAAATATTCGCCTGGTCATATGAAGACATGCCTGGTTTAGACATTGATATTATGGTACATCGTCTGCCGACAAAAGAAGATTATCCTCCGATTAAATAGAAAGTTCGCCGTATGCGCCCTGAAATGTCCGAGAAGATCAAAGCAGAGGTCATGAAGCAGTTCAATGCAGGGTTCTTAGCTATCACCTCCTATCCGTAGTGGGTTGCTAACGTTGTTCTGGTGCCAAAGAAAGACGTTAAGGTATGAATGTGTGTGGACTACAGAGACCTAAACAGGGCAAGCCCCAAGGATGACTTCACGCTTCCCCATATTGACGTTCTGGTTGACAACACCATGCAGCATAAAATCTTCTCCTTCATGGATGGTTTCTCTGGTTACAACCAGATCAAGATGGCTCCTGAAGACATGGAGAAGAAAACCTTCATCACACAGTGGGGGACCTTCTGTTACAAGGTGATTCCTTTTGGGTTGAAGAATGCTGGGGAAACTTATCAACGAGCCATGGTCGCCTTGTTCCAAGATATGATTCACCTTGAGATAGAGCTTTATGTTGATGACATGATAGCCAGGTCTCAAATCTAAGAGGAACACCTTGATCATCTACAAAAGTTGTTCGACAGGTTGAAGACATACAAGCTGAGGTTGAATCTGAACAAGTGCACCTTTGGGGTAAGGTCTGGTAAGCTTCTGGGTTTCATCGTCAGTGACAAAGGTATTCAGTTAGACCCTGCGAAGGTAAAGGCCATACAAGAGATGTCAGCTCCTCGTACTGAGAAGGAAGTTAGAGGCTTCTTGGGACGCCTGAATTATATCACCAGGTTCATTTCACATCTGACTGCTACTTGTGAGCCCATCTTCAAGCTTTTGAAGAAAGATCAAGTGGTAAAGTGGAATGACAAATGCCAGACTGCTTTCAAAAGGATCAAAGAATACCTTCAAGAACCACCAATTCTGATGCCTCTGGTTGAAGGAAGACCTTTGATATTATACTTAATAGTGCTAGACAATTCAATGGGGTGTGTGTTGGGGCAACATGATGAGTCTGGTCGAAAAGAGCATGCAATATACTACCTTAGCAAAAAGTTTACCAACTGTGAGACAAGATACTCACTGCTTGAGAAAACTTGTTGCGCTATGGCATGGGCTGCTCGCCAACTAAGATAGTATATGTTGACCTACACTACTTTGTTGATATCTAAGATGGACCCAATCAAATACATCTTCGAGAAGCCCGCACTCTCCGGAAGAATAGCGAGATGGAAGATGATCTTAACTGAATACGATATACAATATACAACCCAAAAAGCAATCAAGGGAAGTGTATTGGCTGATCATTTGGCTCATCAGACCATGGATGACTACCATTCCATGAATTTTGAGTTCCCGGATGAGAATATTATGCTAGTGACTGACTACGAAGAACCTGGACCTGCTGAAGGACCTAAGGAGGGATCCCTATGGACCATGGTTTTTGACGGAGCTTCAAACGCACTCGGTAATGGCATTGGCACCATAAACATATCTCCTGAGGGCTATCATACTCCTTTCACTGCCCGACTATGTTTCAACTGCACTAACAACATGGAGGAGTATGAAGCCTGCATCATGGGTCTCAAAGCCACTATCGACCTCAGGATCAAGTTCTTAAATGTCTTCGGGGATTCATCCTTGGTGATAAGTCAAATTAAAGGAGAATGGGATATGAAGCATCTGAATCTCATCCCGTACAAAGAGCACGTGCTGACGTTGCTCCCACATTTTGAGGAGGAAACCTTTGAACATTTCCCATGAGAGGAGAATTAGTTAGAGGACGCGCTAGCTACCATGTATTCTATGTTCAAATTCAGGTGGGACAACGAAGCTCCCCGGGTCACCATTGATAGGTTGGATGAACCAGCGCACTGCTGCGATATCGATACTGAAGAGGTAAGAGTTAAACCTTGGTTTCACAAAGTAAAAAGGTATCTCGAGGCTCAAGAATATCCCGAAGGGGCATCTGTCAACAATAAGAAGTTTCTGAGAAGGTTCGCTGCGAAATTCTTCCTCAGTAATGGAACCCTTTACAAGCGCAATCACGACTCTACCTTACTGCGGTGTGTAGACAAGAGCGAAGTAGAGAGGATTATGACAGATCTACATGAAGATACCTTCGGAACCCATTCAAGTGGACATACCACGGCTAAGAAGATCCTACGAGCAGGATATTACTGGTCCACTATGGAAGAAGATTATTATCAGCACTCTCGAACTTGTCATAAGTTCCAAATCTATGCTGATAAGGTGCATGTGCCTCCGGTTCCTTTGAACGTCTTGACAGCTCCTTGGCCCTTTGCAATGTGGGGCATTGACATGATCAGAGAAATCATACCTACCGCTTCCGATGGGCATTGCTTCATCCTAGTGGCATTTGATTTCTTCACGAAGTGGGTTGAGGCTGCCTATTTTGCTACTGTGACAAAGAACGTGGTAGCACTGTTTATCAGGCATAACCTGATATGTCGGTATGGTGTGCCAGAAATAATCATCACTAACAATGGTACGAATCTCAATAACACGATGATCATTGAGCTCTGTAAATAATTCAAGATACAGTATCATAACTCTTCTTCCTACCGGCCGAAGATGAATGGAGTTGTTGAAGCGGCTAACAAGAACATCAAAAAGATTATACAGAAGATGACGGTGACATACAAATACTGGCATGAGATGTTACCATTCGCTCTTCATGGGTACCGTACCTTAGCACAGACGTCAACAGGGGCAACACCCTACTCGCTGGTATATGGCATGGAGGCAGTCCTACCCATTGAGGTCCAGATTCCTTCTTTAAGGATCATGAAGGATGCAGATTTGAACGAAGACGACTGGATCCAGACTCGACTTGACCAACTGAATTTGATCGATGAGAAGAGACTTACTATTGTCTGTCATGGTCAAACGTATCAAAAACGGATGATCAAGGCTTTCAACAAAAAGGTCAGACGCCAAGAGTATCAAGTCGTGGATCTAATAATCAAGCGCATCATATTGCCGCAAGGTGATCCCAGGGGAAAATGGACTCCCATATATGAATGGTCATTTGTGATTAAAAACATTTTTTCGGGTGGAGCCATGATTCTAACCACCATGGACGGTGACGACCTTCCTCACCATGTCAATGCGAACATAGTGAAAAGATACTACGCATGATGAAAGACTAGCTAGGTTGACTGACCTAGGCAAAAATAAGGGCTTCCCGGCGAACCAAAAGGGTTCGGGAAAAAATAAGGGATGAAAGTGAAAAAATATGTACACCCGACAAGTCGAAAACCTGAAAAGGCGGCTTGGGCAAAAAGGGGTATCCCGGTGGACTGAAAATCCCAAAAGGGCAGTCCAGGCAAAAATTAGGGATGTAAATCGTATCGCTATGTCCCATTGGATCACCTTGCGAACAGACCTTAGTATCAACTATCGAGCTCGAACGGCACCGATCAATCTATTCAGCTTCGGACAAGCAGCAAAGTAATGAGACGCTCAAATACATAGCAGCAATAGTAGAATTGGAACCCAATGGGATTGTTGCACATAGTTGTTTTCTTTTTGTTGTACACAATATTGTATAGCTTCCATTTTTACGGCGGCGTTCTCTTACTAGAGCGTCAGCTTCCTTGTACAAAAATGCCTGTTATAGGCCAACTTCGAAAATTATTACAAATCATTTTTTACAAGACTATTGGTTTTTCTTTTTCTTCTGTTTTGTTTTTCAAGAACGTCCAATGGTTTATTCTTGACATATGCATTTGAATATGATTGCGGTTTATAAACATTTGCATAGGAAACGGAAATACAATTGCTCGTAGCTCAAGAAACAGGTGGGAAAATTAAAAATGTCAAACCCGACAGTTACTCTGTCCAGCAGGTACCAGGGCAGAGATAACCTTGAAACAAAGTGATCAGTACATACGACCTCGCGACATTTGTACTCCCCACAGAGTAAAGGGAATCAAAGCATTAATACCAGCTCCACCAAAATAGGAAGTACTTCCCCAGCCGAATTTCATAATCGCAAGCTGGTCATAAAATTTGTCTCCCAAGCAGAGTTTATTTCCCTGAATGCAGATACTCAATCCCTGGCAGTGTATACCCTTCCAATTACGGAATTTCATGTTCCAAAAGAATTATTCCCCCGCAGAGTTCTTCTCAAACAAAGTCTCTCCCTGGCAGAATATTCATAAACAACAAGGAGTATATCTCCAGCATTGTCACTTCCATTCACCATTCCTAGCGGAAGTAGAAGAACCACAGTTCTCTACAATAGTCAGGAATGCTATACTCTCCAACAACAGTCAGGGATTTATTTTCCTAAACTCGAATACGTCACAACAGTATCTCATGCTCATACACCATGACATGTGCATACATATCACATACAGCATAATCTCATTTATTTTGAGAACATCATCTCACAATGTGTTTCATGCATCACATATAATTAACCCTGTTATCTTTTCAGGAAAGACAATTATCACCAACAAATCCAGCAGTTGTACATGTCAAATTTGCAGACAACTAGGGGAAAATCAGTTCCCGAAACCAAACGGGTTAACTAATCTACATGATCAAACGAAGTAACCCTACTATCCAGGTTCCTTCCCATAAGCCCTATTATCCAGGCTTTCATCCCGAAGTAAACCTACTATCCAGGTTCATTCCCATACGCCCTACTATACAGGCTTTCATCACAAAGTAACCCTACTATTCATGTTCCTTCCCATAAGCCCTACTATCTAGGCTTTAATCCCGAAGTAACCCTACTATCCAGGTTCCTTCCCATAAGCCCTACTATCCAGGCTTTCATCCCGAAGTAACCCTACTATCCAGGTTCCTTCACATAAGCCCTACTATCCAGGATTTCATCCCGAAGTAACCCTACTATCCAGGTTCCTTCCTATAAGCCCTACTATCCAGGCTTTCATCCCGAAGTAACCCTACTATCCAGGTTCCTTCCCATAAGCCCTACTATCCAAGCTTTCATCCCGAAGTAACCCTACTATCCAGGTTCCTTACCATAAGCCCTACTATCCATGCTTTCATCCCGAAGTAACCCTATTATCCAGGTTCCTTCCCATAAGCTCTATTAACCAGGCTTTCAACCCGAAGTAACCCTACTATCCAGGTTCCTTCCTATAAGCCCTACTATCCAGGCTTTCTTCCCGAAGTAACCCTACTATCCAGGTTCCTTCCCATAAGCCCTACTATTCAGGCTTTCATACCGAAGTAACCCTACTATCCAGGTTCCTTCCCATAAGCCCTATTATCCAGGCTTTCATACCGAAGTAACCCTACGACCCGGGTTCCTTCTCATAGCCCTACTATCCAGGCTTTCATCCCGAAGTAACCCTACTATCCAGGTTCCTTCCCATAGCCCTACTATCCAGGCTTTCATTTCGAAGCAACCCTACTATCCAGGTTCCTTCTCCCTTATCTCCAGACAACAGTTTACAACACTGTAAGACTTGGACCCGACCAGATATAGTCAATTTCACATTTCCCCAATAAGCTGCTGTACAGCCGGGACTCTAACCAGATATACAGTTTACTCCCACCTCCTCAATCAGGAGTTAATTCCCCAGTAGAGTAGTGGACAACTGAAGCTCCTATACTCTATTTCCCAGGACATAAATCAACATTTCCCGACGAAGTCCTCCTCAATGGCAGATATAGGAATTCTCACAAAGGAATCTCTTATGCAACCGATATCTTTTCCTGATGGCATCTTTAAGCTCATCTCTGATGATTCCCTGTTGACTTCCAAATGGCATCTGTAAGCCCATTCCCGATATCACCAATCATTATTACTTCATGCGAGTGTAAATTTCTAGGCACTCTAGTGTTCAATAGTCTTCTACCTTCAGATCACGAAAGGAAGAACAACCAATCTACATCCTCAGGTTTAAGAAGATTGAATAGGGGAAGCTGTTGTACCCCAAAATTTTCCCTCTCATCTTACTCAACATATGTTCATTGAAATCCTCAACTTGCCTAAGGATGCCCAAGGATTGATCAGGAAAATGCTCTCCTAAGACAATAAACCTCAAACTAGGGTTTCCATTTTCATCAAGATGGGTGAACTCCAAATGTCTCAAATCTTTTCCATGGTCCTAATATGTTCTCAAGAACATCCATGTCAAGTCTCATTCCCTGCACAAGAAGTTTGCTCAGTCAACTGCTCAAATGCCTGAGAATCAATTGTACTTTGTCAAAAGTCAATAGTGACCCACATACAGTCAAACTTCAACATTTTTTGTCAACGTCAACCTTTTGAAGTAACATCTATCATTTGATCAAGAGTTGATCATGATTCCCCAAGGAATACCCCAAATTCATCAAAACTCAAAAGTTGTTAAATTAGGGTTTCTATAGGAAAAGTCAACCATACTTTGACCAGGCATAACTCTCTCATACTTTATCAAAAATTTCTCATCCAAGGCTCATCTTGAAGAGGATGCAATTCCCTGCAACTCATCATTAGCCCTCAAGTTCGAAAAATGCACTCATAAAAAGATATGAATTTAGACATTACAGGTCATTTCAAAAAGTCAACAAAAACACCTTTTGGGTCAAAGCTTCTTACATGAGCATGGAAGATCCAATTTAAATGAAACTAAGAGGGTTGTTTAAGGGGAATCTCAAGCTTTCTAAAACGTCCAAGAACCCCCTATTAGGGTCAAAATTGAGAGAGATATGCATTGCCAAAGTTGGCTATTCTTGGAAATTTGCCCAAAGTCAACAATGCCCAAAATGCATTTTTCTTCAAATGGGCCCAACTTTTTATTCTTGTATCTTGTTCCTAACATGGTCCACGACCCATGAACCACTCCATGCCTCATTAAATTATTTATTTGATTTATTGTGATTTTATTCATTTAAAATTCAAATAAAATCAAAATAAATCATGTAAATGGCTTTTGGAATGATTTTGGCATTGAATGAGGATGATATACGCTGGCATATCAGGATCAAATCGTATCAAGGATGATTGGAGCAAGAATGGCATCATTTGGCCTATTTTGGAAACAAATAATGCAAGGATTAATCAAGATCTTTTCTCCATAAATTTCAAGATTCAAGTTGTTTTTTGTTGACCTAATACACTCCATTACATATACACAAGGCAACCAAGGCAAAAGAACAAGGCTTGAATGGTGAAAATCTTCAAAACAAAAATAGAGTTTTTTGCAAAATAGTGAGGATCAGATTTCACTCCATAGGGAGATTCAAGGTGATTAAAGACCACCAATCCACTCTTGGGCATCTCCTGAGGTCAGCAGCATTGTTTGCACGCGCGAAAGATCCAGAAATCACCACTTAACAGCATCACGGTTTTCCATCTTTTTTTAATTTGGTTCTGTAAATTTACGTATCATAAATGATTTCTAAGCATGCCGTCATATTTTTATCATCATTTAGAACGTATTGGTATGATTAATTAGGAGTTTTAGCGCATGTACTGATAGTTGCCATTGTTAGGGTTTGAGGTCGTGTTTTAGGGCTTTTTGATGCAGGTAAAATCAGGGTAAAAGAAGGATGACATCATACTCGTGAGATCAAAACGAGTTGATACGTATGCTTGGAATTGATTTATCATGCCTGGCATTAATTTTTGAGATTTACAGGGTTGTAGCTACAGTAGGTGTCTGTAGGTAAAAGGTGGATGTCTAAAACAATAGCCTAGGAAAGAAGATGATAACGTGTCTGATAACCACTGGCCAATTTGAAATTACGCGCGCTTTTGGGCATAAGGCATGCGTTTCTATTATATTGTTGTTTTTTACTTATGCTAACAGATAAACAAGCTAGAGCAGTTGGTCAATAGAGAGAGCTTTGAAGCTCATGTCCTGGGTTCGATCCCAGGCGTGAGCTTTAGCATTTTTCCACTATTTCTTCATAGGATCAAGCGTGCACTACCCAAGGAAGCCATCATACGCCCTCCAAATCCAGCCAGTGGATCAACCTTAGATCTAGATCTAGCGCCCAATGGAGAGAAGTCTATGGTGCACCCTCAAACGTGGTCAGCACTGAATCTAAACGCCTGATTGGGCCAAAAGATTTGGGCTTCAGCAATCCAGCTTCACACCCCCAGCTTACTTTTGATGTCAGACCCATTTTCCATTTTTTGTTTTAATTTCTTATTTTCTTTATTGTTTTAATTATTTTTGTTTTGTTTATTTCAAAAAATATTTTTTAAAAAAAATTATAAAATCAAGAAAACCACAAAAATGTAGAATTAGGTTTTTTTATTAAAATAAGTTTTCTTTTTGGAAATTAATTAATTTAATGATATTGACTTGATTGTTTTTATAATTAAAATTAATTAGACAAATTATGTTTAATTCACAAATATTTAATTTTCTCAATAAAAAATCAAAAAAAATATTTTCTTTATTTAAATAGATTCTTTAGGACATTTACTTTATTCTCGCACGCATTTATTTATTTATTTTTCCAATTATTGTAACTGTTTAAAGCTTGTAATAGATTAATTAGGATTTTAATTTTCGCATCTTTATTTTCGGTCAAATATTTGTGTATCTTCCCAAAAGCCTTGTAATAGCTAGGACTTTAATTTCTCGCACTTTTCTTAATTTCCGCAACTATTAAACTGCTAGATGTATGGATATTAGGATTGTATGCGAAAGATAAGTCAGTGATTAAAAAGGTAGATAACCCTAATTGTGCAAAGATAATTAACTAAAAAAGCACACATGCACATGCTCACTCCTAGGGTTTGCCTCACTTGGTTGCCTCGGAAATAATGGTCGTGTCCCTCGAACGTAGGGATATCTTAGCAATGACCCGTAATTCAAAGTCGTCATAAAGATCATAGTCCCTCATTGTCCCTCGAGTTACCTATGAGAAATGATCTTATGACGACAGTCCCTTCGAAATGATATGGTATCCTTACTTGTTGCCTTCAATGACCATTTTGTCCCTTCGAATGTCCCTTAAAAATCCAACGATAGGGCTACCTACTCCTTAATAGTAGGATGGCGTTGTCTAAAGGAAACGAGAAAAACAATCCTTTTTCGAGTAGGTTGAAATCTTAAGTACTTGCTCAAAACAACAAAACTTTTTTTCGCAAACACTTTTTTAAAACAGTTTTCAAAAACGACTTCGCCACGCTCTTGAGGAGAGATACAAGAGTTATCACGAAGTTACACAAAACTTTTTGCAAAACACACACAAGAAATTTCAAAAATGAGCAAGTACTTAAGAGCCCGTGGAAAACCACAGATAGAAAGGGTGCTAACACCTTCCCTTTCTATAATCTACCTCCCATACTCATAAACTCTCGAAAAAAAGGTTTTTTCTGTTCTTTTTCCTTTCCTTTGTTGGATGAAATAAAAGTCGGTGGCGACTCTTGCTTACTGCAACATTTGCAAATACAAAATGCAAAACCTGTAAAAACAGTCGGTTATGCCACTGTATCACACAACTCATCTTTCCAGTACCCTTTATTTTACCTTTTGACCCTTCTCCAAAGGTGACATAACTTGAGGAAAGTTCTTTAATGTTCATAAGAAATTTCTTGACACCGGTCATGTGTCTAAAACAACCATTATCAAATAAACCAATCCTCTCTTGTAGAAGCTCTGAGTGTGGTATGAATTATGAGTCCACAAGTGTTATTCTTGGGAAGCCTTTTAGACTTGGCTTTAACATCATCTTGTATTCTTCTATGTTGTGTAACAGGATTGGGATAACCATACAATCTGTAGAAGAAAGATTTTAATTGCCCAAACCTTCCATAATAATCATATCTCCATTGCTGATTCCTACCTCCATTGTACTTCTTCTGATGTCTTTGTTGATGTTGAGACATGTGGTTCAACATCTTCTACTTTTATTTCTTCTTTGGAGGTACACTCTTCACTTCAGACCTTTTTCCTTTTTTCTTTACAACTTGATTATCATGACCAAGACCATTAATCTTGACAACATTCTTACCAATTAGAATAGTTATTTCATCTAGAGCAGTAAAGTCATTATGTCCAATGTGATTTTTCTGTTGTCAATGCTGACATTGTAACATTTTATTTGACATCTTCTGTTCAAGTTCTTTCTTTGAACAAATAAACTTCACTTCAGCCTTTTTGCCTTTGTTCTTCATAGATTGATTGACATAGCCAACCCTTTTAACCCTGTTAATCATTCTTTCAGGCTTGGTCATATTATCAAGTTGTAAATTTAGCAAGAGAACTTCACCCTTCAGACCATAGACAATGGACAGGTGCTCCAGTTTCATTCTCCAGACCATAAATGATAGATAAGTGCTCCACTTTTTCAACCTCCAGCTGAGAAATTGTTTTCTTTTTCTCTTCTACTAATTGAACCACCTCTTAATTTTTGAGACATAACTCGTTATAATAAACAACAAGTTATTCAAAGGATAATTCTTCATTTCCTCATTCTCTATCAGAATCACAAATTCTTGTCAGGTTTATGACTTGTTTGGCACTTTCCTTTTCATGATCATTTTCAGAATGTTCTTCTGACCATGACACAGACAGACCTTTCTTCTGCTTCTTGAGATAAGTGGATCACTAACTTACCATGTGACCAAACCCTTCACATTCATAACATTTAACTCCTCTTCCTTGGTTGGATTTATCATTAGTTTCGTCTCTTCCTCCAAAATCCCGATTTTTGTTGATGTCGAATGATTTGCCAAATGACTTGTTCTTGACATTTGATCTTGATTTCCAGTCAACCTTCTTAAACACTTTGTTAGATTGTTTTCCAAGTAACACAATAGCATTGGACATTCCTTCTTCTGTATTCAAGTCACACTTATCTTTTGGAGCATCAGTATTGGAGACAAAGGCTATGTTGTTCTTCTTTTCGGATTTATCACTGATCCCGAACTCAAAAGTTTGTAGGGATCCCATAAGCTCATTGTCATATGGTGGGAGAACTGAATTTTTGGTTTTTTGTTTTATCGAAAATGTTACGGATAGCAAGAGTCGCCACCGACTTTTCTTTTATCTAATAAAGGAAAGGATGAAAAGAACATGAAAGACCTTTTGAGAACTTTCTGAGTAAGGGGGGTAGGTTATGAAAAGGGAAGGTGTTAGCACCCTTTTCATTTGTAGTTATCTACAGTCTCTTAATCACTAGCTCACTTTTGAAATGCTTTGTGTTTGTGTATGTTTGAAAATATTTTGAAAATGCCTAAGTGCGGCAATTTTGTAATGATTCACGTATCGTTGAGAATGTATACAAAATGTTTGTTTTGAAAATATTTATTGAAAGTGTTGTATTGTGAAAAGATGTTTTTGTTTTGAAATGTTTATGAGAAAGCGACTACGAGCGTTCTACCTACTAAAAAATTATTTGTTCTTTTCCTTCTCCTTTAGATAGTGCTACCCTATCATTAGTTAGTAGGAAGCCATACCGTTGGATGTGAGGGACAGGCGCGGGTCATCGTACAGTCATAAAAGGCAACTTGTAGGATGCTTTAGCAATTGTCGTAAGGGACTAAGATCTTTTACCGAAGGCAACATCGAAGGTTCATCGAGGGACTACGATCTTTTAACTGAGGGTCTTTGCTAAAGCGTCCCACGTTCGAGGGACATGATTGTTTAAACCTGAGGCAACAAGTGAGGGTCACGCTAGAGGTACGCGTGTGCGAAGTGTCTTGATTTCAAGTATTTGTCTTGAGATTAGGTTTTCTAACGTTTGTTTTTTATGTCTTGCCATGCACGTCAATTACTATACAGTTAAATATATACATGCATTTATACATAATTGTGGAAAGTAAAAAATACGATAAATAATCTATGCTATTACAACGCTTCAGGGATTGGGAATTACAAACCATAAAAATGGGGAGGAAAGCAATAAACCCTAATCATTTATTACAAACCATTGACAGTTTACAATATTGAAATAAAGTAAATGAGCGCGCGAGAATTGGAAAGGGGAAAGATGTTTTAAAAAACTCTAATTCTAATTAAGTTACTAATTAATTTCTTAATGTGGAATAAAAAATAAACCTAATTCTAATTAATTTACTAATTAATTTCTTAAAATAGAACAAAGTGTATTAAATTAATTAATTTTTATTTATAAAAATTAAATTAATTTATTAAAACCTAAATCTAAATTTTTTATGATTTTATGATTTTTTCTGATTAAAAAATGAAATTGATTAAAAAAATAAAAGAATTAAATTAAAACAAAAAAAAGAAAAATTAAAATGGGCCTGCAAACAAGTGAGATGGGGGTGGGAAAGAAGCAAAATTATCCAGGCCCAAGCCACGAAGCACCGGTTGTTGTGCTAGATCCAGTGGAGGTGACCCCCCTAAGGTGTATTATGGGGTGTGTGCTTGGGGCATTTAGATCTGGAACTCTGAGATCTGATGGTTATTGGATGAGGCACACCAAGCACGCGCTTGACCTGATTGTACTGAATCTGCAATGAAAACGTGATAAAACAAAAATTGCCCCATGCCTGGATCGAACCCAGGACCAAGCATATGTAAGCCTTAAGAACAAGCGCGCTGCCACTAGGGTGGCTGTTTCATCCGGTTATGAAAGCACACCCAATAAATATAATATTAAATTAATTTTAATAAATTTTAAATTGTCTCCTTCTTCTTCCTCGCGCGAAAAAGCGAACAACAACACCATTTTTTAATTTCTAAAAGCTTCATTTCTTAACCTTTTTGAAAAGTGTAAACACCAAACTTGCTTGAAATTTAATCACGAATTCAACCATATAACTTATTTTAACCAACACTTAAAGATAAGCAAGAATTTTTGTTGGTACTGAAAACAAACCCTAACGGTTCAGAGGCAAAATTCTCAACACACAGACAACATAAATGAAAACTAAGGACATGACTAGTTTCAGATCAATCATATTTATATTTTATCTTTTGAAATCGAAAGCAAATGATCTATGGATAAGGATATCACAGTTTGGGTTTTTTACCTCTTTGGAGAAAATTCTAAAGCTTCTTCTAGCTGTTCCAGGTGCAATATTATGATTTATTAAGCTCGCTTGGACCTCACTAAAGTTTATCCAATTGGTAGAACATTTCAAAAGTTGTTGAAGCACTCCAACCAAGTCAAGTTGCAAGGCTCGTTTTTTGAGTTTGGAAGATAATGATGATACTACATAAGTCTTTTTGGTGTTTGGATGACTTCCATATGATGATTATAAGGTGTTAGGATGGTTAGATCACAAGGAACTTGCAAGGTTTGAGAGATTCGAAGATAAGGTTTTCTTGGAGCTTTAATGGAGTTTTGGAGCAATTTTAGAATTTGAGAGAATTTGAGGGTGTTCTGGAGATTTCAATTGGTGATTTGGCTTGCAAATGACCTCTTTATTTATAGGAAAAAGGTTGAGGGCAAGGGCTGATCAGGTTTGAGCCTTAAGGTTTTGAGACTTGGTTGAAATGTAAGTGAGAAAGTTACATGAAGATCATGGTTCCAATGCATCAATAGGGTGGTTGGTAGGCTTAGAGATGTTGCTTCTGAGCATTCATGTTGAGTGTGATCAGAAGAAATAAGTTAGAGGCTCAAGGAGTGGACTTTGTTATTAAAGTGGTCTTTATGCAAATGGATATGGAGCTTTTTGTAATTTCATCCAAAAATGGTATGATCAAGTGGATAAAGCTTTAAATCCTTGTGTAATGCACCATAATTTTGTGTAAATCTTTGATTATGTGGAGATTTTGAAGAAACATGGTATGAAAAGTGAGATTGAATGATAAGGTTATGAGATTTGCTCTTGAGTTCTTCACAAAATAACTTGAAATTCAAGCATGAAATGCCTAACTTCATCTCTTCAATTCTCCTTGATCAAGCATGATCTTTTCATGTTCTTTGATGTTTTGGAAAGCTTAAATCAAGATCTTCAACTTTCATGTTGAGAATTTTGTCTAAAAGAAAAAGGAAATTGGTGAAAATGGCTAAGAAGTTGAGATAAAAAACTGATCAAAAATATTTCTAAGTGTTGGATAAACATATCAAAACTTCATGGGCTCATATCTCTTAATCCAAGCATTTTTTGAGGATCATCCCACATTAACAAAGTTTTAAAATTCATTAATCCCTACAACTTTCATGTTCAAGGTTTTCCTTGAATCAATTTGGATCTTAGTGAAAAATGGTCATAAAGTACTGACTTTGTTAAGAAAAAAACACTTTAAAAAATTTCTAAGTGTTGGAAAATTTTCCAACTTTTGACTTTTATTGACTTTTGTTGACTTTTTTTATTCTTGATGATCAAACTTGATAATTTTGAATTTTTTATGATTCTTGATTTTTGAATTCCAATGTTGACCAAAAAGTCAAAGTTTGACTTTTATGTGACTGTTGACTTTTTATCAATTGATTCAATTCTTCAACTATCAACCACTTGTATCTTTGGAAATATTTTGATCCATGTAATTAGGTCAAGATGTTGTATTTTATCCCTTGAGATCATGCTTTTAGCCATTAGGTCATGCATTATGCCAAAAGTCAACGATCAGTCATCTTCAATCAAAACCCTAATTTGGCAATTTTTGACCTTTGATGATTTGAGGGATTTCCTTGAGGAATCATGATCATCCCTTGATCAAATAATTAATATCACCTCAAAATATTGATGTTGACAACAAAATATTGAAGTTTGACTGTATGTTGACCATAGTTGACTTTTTACCTAATACAGTTGACTTTCGATCTTCTGAGTCATTGACTGAGAAAACATGTGATGCAAGACTTGAAGCTTGACATGAGCATTATTGAGGACCCATGATGAACCATGAAATTCATTTGAGACACTTGCAATCCAATCTTCCTTGAGAAGCATAAAACCCTAGTTGTAGATCCTCGTTTAGGAGGAGGTTTGACCAGTCATCTCTTGAGTAGCATTGAGTATTTGAGACCTTTGTGAGCATGTTTTGAAGAAAATGGGAGGGAAAATTTTGGGGTACAACAGCTTCCCTTTTTCAATCTTCTTAAAACTGAAGAGTTAGATTGGCATGTCCGCCATTCGTGACTTGAAGGTAGAAGATGATTGAAAACTTAAGTGCCCAAAAATTTGCACTTGTGTGTGCACAAAGTAACGTTTTTGGTTGATTATACTGGGAATAGGCTTAAAGATGCCATTTGGAGAGGTGATGGAGAGTTGTTGGAGATGGGCTTATAGATTCCATCGAAAGCAACTGATGATAGAACTTAGACTACATTTACGCTTGGCTTTGACTGGAAGAAGTATAAGAATAAATATACACTTGATTTAATTTGAGCCAGAAAATGTCTATTGGAAGAAGTATCAGAATAAATCTACGCTCGATTAATCTGATCCAAAAAATGTCTACTAGAAGAAGTATCAGGATAAATCTACGCTTGATTTAATCTGAGCTAGAAGATGTTTGTGTCCATATTTAACTGGGAGAAGTATCATAATGACTCTATGGTCGATTTAATCTGAGCCAGAAAATGTCTATTGGAAGAAGTATCAGAATAAATTTGCGCTTGATTTAATCTGAGCCAAAAGATGTCTACGCCTGTCTTTAACTAGAAGAAGTATCAGAATAAATCTACACTTGATTTAATCTGAGCCAGAAGAGGTCTTTTTGTCTTTAACTGGAAGAAGTATCAGAATAAATCTATGGTGATTTAATCTGAGCCAGAAAATGTCCATGCATGTCTACAACTGGAATAAGTATCAAAATAAATCTATGGTCGGTTTAATCTGATCCAGAAGCTATCTACGACCGTCTTCAACTGGAAGAAGTATCATAATAAATTTACGCTCGATTTAATCTGAGGCAGAAGAAGTCTATTTGAGAATGACCCTCTGAGGAAATTGCTTAAATAGCCCTTTGTCAGATGTAGCCTTTGAGAAGAATGTTGGGTCATGTAAGTAGTTAATGATGTTTGTCTGTTGATTGACCTTTCCTGAAAAGGTAAAGACTTAGTTGTGTGCAATGTCATGATGTATGAAATGCCTTACGTAATTATGTTCTCAAAATAAATGAGATTGTGCTATATGCATTTCGTATGCATATGCTATGATGTTTGTAAATGATGTATGAATGTGAAATGTTGTTGGAAGTGTATCAACAGTTCCGTATGACATCTTGCTGGGGAAAATGAATCCCTGACTGGTGTTGGGGATGAAGAACATGTGTAATCTTCAACCTTGTCTGGAATGCTTCTGTTGGGGATTCCTGCTTGCTATTTGAGGAAACTCTTATGAGGAATGTTGACTTCTATTTGGGGAGAAGAGTTTAGGAACATTAGTCGTTCATCGCTCTACCGGGGAGTTTAATTCTTATATACCCTGACTGGTGATAAAAGAGATGGATAACCTTTCGATTCGTCTGGGGACAATAAACTTGACTGATATCTGGTCCAGTTCCAGGTTTCATAGAAACTCTCTGGGGATAGTGGCGACTTCATTGGGGATAGGAATTTTGTCGGTGAATCGTAGCCATCTGAGGAATAGACTCAAGTTGGGGAGACTATAATTTATTAGGGAAATAAACCCTATTGGGGGAATAAACCATGTTGACAGAGAAATACTCTGCTGAGGAAACACCTTTGATGAGGAAATGAGCTGTGCTGGAGAGAAGAAATCTGCAGGTGGTTTTATAGTTTCATAGGAATAAACTCAGCTGAGGAAGAGAACTTCCATGGATTGTACTGATTGGAACTCTGTAGGTTGGTGATGTTGTCGGGAAAAATATCATATTCTTTTATCTGCTTGGGCGATCTACCGGGGAAATTACGGGGAACGTATCTTCATTAAAGATGAATTTGTGAAGATTACTTTGTGGGGATTTGTGGATGGCTTGGACGTTATCCCAACTCCTAGCATCTTGAGTAACTACTTATTCATGTTCTTATGCATATATTTTTTAACAGTTAATCGTGTTCATATGCATATGTTCATTCAATTTTAGTCATTGGATGTTTTTGCAAACAAAACAGAAAAAACAAAAGGTTTGAATTTTATGGTGTATTTGTATTGATAGTTTGCCCATAAACAGGCGATTTTATACAAAGAGACATAAATCCTAGTAAGAGTAAATTGTCATGAAATGTAAATAGTAAAAAGTGAAAACAAAACATATAGCTATGTGGAAATGATCTCGTTGGGTACCAACTCCGTTATTTCCCATATGTCTTCGAATATCTCATCCCTTGCTGCCGGAAGAAGTTGATTGAACTGATTTGTACCATTTGAATAAGGCGGTAGAATAATGCGCTTTATTACCAAGTCACCAGCCTGATATACTCGATGCTTGTTTTCTTGTTAAATCCCTTGACCATACATTTCTGATACATCTGACCGTGACAGACAACCGTAAGTCTCTTTTTGTCAATCAGATTCAACTGGTCTAGCCGGGTCTGAATCCACTCGAGATCCTTGAAATGGTTATTGAAAATTCTATGGTATGATGTTATGATGTTATGCGCAAGTATGCGAAGTAAGCAGATTTACATACAAATAATCATATTCATACAAAGCAGACAAGTCCTTAGTTTTAGGCTTGCATGGAGTTTGTAGGTAATTACCCTCTTGAAGTTTAGTTGGCTCAACCTGTCCTAGCAATAGTAACTGAGTTCTAAGGATCTCAATATCACTGGATTGTTTCCTTGGTCATTGTTTCAGCTCAAGCCTCTTTAATGGCGACCGAAATATCCCAAGAAACCAAACCTCAACGAGTGTAGTATCGAGTATCTACCAACTTCGGACTGCACCAAAGCCGGTCATCTCACTACATCCTAAAAGGCCAAGTTGGTCAAGTAAAGGGTTCTAGAAGTTCATTAGTGCTTCATGACATCACTCAGCGGCCTCATATTCTCTTTGATTAACTCAAAGGCTACCGGTACCCACAAATATGTCACACTAACATAGCTATTGCTTAGACCATGTAGGTATACCCCACACAGTTTCCACAATGTATTTCTATTTACCTATAATGTTTCCCAAATCCGGGTGGAGGATTTAAACCCAAACAAAGAAACATAATTGTAAAGCAAACAAGTCAAACAAGGTAAGCAAGTAAATGTGATCTAAACCCTAAGGTAACCCCACTTTTATTGTTCCCCAGCAGAGTCGCCAGTTCTGTGATAGGGTGGGAAAACTGACTTGAGGTTTTGCATTAATGTTCGCAAATGTTGCGGTTTAGCAAGAGTCGCCACCGACTTTTCTTTTATCCAAAAGGAAAGGTGAAAAAGTACAGGAAAGACCTTTGAGATTGTTCCTTGAGTTCGGTGGGTAGATTATGAAAAGGGAAGGTATTAGCACCCTTTTCATCCATGGTTTTCCATGGGCTCTTAGTTACTTGCTAGATCACATGCTTTTGTTTGAATGTGTGCTTGTGGTGGTGATTTTTGAAAGTATTTTGAAAATGGAACTTCGTAATGGTTCTCGTTTCTATAAGAACGCCTACAAAGTGTTTGTTTCGAAAATAGTCCAAAAGTGTCTTTGTGAGATGTGTTTTTGAAAGTATTTTGAAAATGGAACTTCGTAATGGTTCTCGTTTCTATAAGAACGCCTACAAAGTGTTTGTTACAAAAATAGTTCAAAGATGAGAGTGTGGGTAAAAATGTTTTTTTGTGAGCAAGCGAGTAACTAAGAGCGAATCTACCTACTCGAAAGGTCTTTAAATATGATTTTCCTCCTCCTTTAGATGTGGCTGTCTTACCATTGATTTGGTAAGAAGCTCCACCGTTGGATGTGAAGGGACAGGCGTTGGGACGTTTGTATAGTCATAGACGGTAACATATGGGATGTTTTAGCAATGTCGTTTTAGGGACTAGATCGTTTACCGAAGGAAACATCGAGGGTCATCGAGGGACTACGATCTTTTATCGAGGGTCTTTGCTAAAACGCCCATGCTCGAGGGACATGACTATTTTCCGATAGGCAACAAGTGGAATTACCCTAAGGGTGCTAGTGTGCAAATGTGTTTTATTCACATGCTTTTTGTCTTGTATTTGAAAGTTATCTATTTATCGATTTTATCTTGCCATACATCTTATTTACTAGCAACATATGAAAAAATAAGTAAAAAGCAGAAAGTAAAATCTAAGCTATTACATCACTTTAGGGGGATGGGAGTACAATTTAACAATGGGGGTGAAGTAGGATATAAAATACTACAACCACATCGAATGATAATGAAAAGAATGTGAAAACAATGTAGAATAAAGGAAAAATGCACTTTTGAACTGCTATGTGTCGACCCATGCTGCTATGCATCGACACATAGCTTCTCCTTGCCCCTGTAAAGTGAAATTTGTTCAGTATGGGTCGACACATAATGGGATGTGTCGACTCATGCACCTTCTTGTATCGACGTGAAATGCGTATGTATCGACTCATGGGCTTTTCCAGCTTCTGTAAAGTGAAATCTGTTCAGTATGAGTCGACATATAATGGGATATATCGACTCAAACACCTTTTTGCATCGATGTGAAACGCGTATATGTCGACTCATAGTCCTTTCTAGTTTCTGTTTTGTGACCTGAACTCAGTATGGATCGATGCATGAGGGTCATGTGTCGACTCATGCCCTGTGTTTTCACTAAGATGGGTCGACACATGTGGATATGTGTTGATACATCCTGCCTTTTTCTGCCTTAAACACCATTCTTTGCATACGTCAGTTAGTTTTTTAACATAGAAATGAATAACATGAACAACAAATAAATGATTAACTTCAAAAACAGTGATTGCTACATCCTATAAACAGAAAAGTTGATGTATGGAAAAGGCAAGGTAAAGATGACTTACCATAAAACTGCACTTTAGGTTTTGAATCTAAATACCCTTCAAGATGTTGTATGAACCTTAAGGAAGCTCTAACAGGCTGCTAGACTTTCCTTTTTATTGAAGGTTACTAAACAACCTCTGTATGGTATGAAACGTTTGGATGGTTTTTAGATGGAATATGCAAAGTGTGAGAGGTTTAAAGGTTTAGACTTCAAAACTCAAGAGTGGAGGTTTTATGGACTGTTGTGGCTTTTTTTGAATATGAGATTTTAAGGGTTTATCAATATAACTTCTGGCTTTTCTCCTTGTTCTTTCTCTCTATTTTTTCTAACCTCTTTGTCTTGCAAATGCTTCTTCTATTTATAGGCAAAGGACTTTTGAACCAAGGCTGAATAGGTTTACAAAACAACATGGTATGGTTTGGTTGGGATGTAAGTATCAAACTATGTCAAGTACTTCATGGTTCCAAGATCAAGTACCAAAGTTGCTGGTTTAGAGGGGTTGGTTTACCTGTTTTATGGTGGAGTGAAATCAGAAACCAGCATGGTATGGGCTCAAGACAAACTTTTTACCAAAAGGCTTGCTTTTCAAGAGTAGCAATGGTGCCTTTATGCCATAAATGGAAAGATCTTTTGGACAGTGGCTCAAACACTTGGGTAATAGCTCAAGCTCTTGTGTAAACATTAAATTATGTTGAGATTTGCAAGTTACAAGACCTGCAAAGTGAGATTATGCAGCACATAATGCCAATTGGATTATGTGTTCTTCAACAAAAATGGCTTGTAATTCAAGAATGGATGCTCAACTTCAGATCCTTGTATCTTCTAGCTTAAATATGATAAATTCATGCACTTGGATGTTTTGGAAAGCTTAAAACAACCTCTATAACTTTCATGTTGGCCACTTTTGTTAAATCAAAATGGAACTTGATGAAAAATGGGCAAGAAGTTGGGATAAAAACCTAACCAAAACTGCTGAAAATTTCTCTAAGTGTTTAAATGAAAACGTCATGACTTCATGAATTTATAGCTTGAGATCTAAGCATATTTAGGAGAAGTTGTGTAAAGAAATGTTGTAGATATCATGGAGATCTACAACTTTCATGTTGAAAGTTTCCCTTGAACTGTCTTGCATCTTAGTGAAAGAATGGCATGAAGTGATGAATTTGTCATGTATAAAGACACTTAGAAAATTTCTAAGTCTTGGAAATCTTGACTTTTCAAGTTGACTTTTGACTTTCTTGACTTCTTGATGATCAAGCTTGATATTCTTGAATGTCTTGATGAAATTTGATCTTTGGAATGTAATGTTGACCAAAAAGTCAAAGTTTGACTTTCCAGTATGCAATTGACCATTTTGCCCTTTTGCCAATTCCAAGCCTAAATTGATGTATCAGTGCTGCAAACTTGATGTCATAAAAGATCTTGTGAGAAAATCCTTGAGAAATGAGAGTGCAAATTTTGGGGTACAACAGTTGCCCCTGTTCAATCTTCTTAAACCTGAAGAGTTAGATTGGCGGATCCGCCATTCGTGACTTGAAGGTGGAAGATGATTGGACACTAAAGTGCCCAGAAATTTGCACTTGATAATGCGATGATCGGAGGAATGGGCTTAAAGATGCCATTTGGAGAGGTGATATAATCTTGTTGGAGATGGGCTTGTAGATGCCATCCAAGAATGTTTGTTGAATTGTAATTTGTAATTTGAAAGAATGAGTATGAGGATGGATCCGTATCTGGAGCGTATCTGAACTGTATCTAAAAGTTGAATCTGAATGAGTATCAGGATGGCATCCGTATCTGGAGCGTATCTGAACTGTATCAAAATGGTCAACAAGATGATGAAGGAATCTCTGATGATTACTACCTCAGCAAGGCGATGAAGGAATCTTGGACGATTATTGCCTCAGCAATGTGATGAAGGGATCTTGGACCATTACTACCTCAACAAGGCGGTGAAGGAATCTTGGATGATTACTACCTCAGTAGGATGATGAAGGAATCTTGGACGATTACTACCTCAGCAATGTGATGAAGGGATCTTGGATGATTACTACCTCAGCAAGGCGATGAAGGAATCTTGGACTATTACTACCTCTGCAATGTGATGAAGGGATCTTGGACGATTACTACCTCAGCAAGGCGATGAAGAAATCTTGGACGATTACTACCTCAGCAGGATGATGAAGGAATCTTGGACAGTTACTACCTTAGCAATGTGATGAAGGGATCTTGGATGATTACTACCTCAACAGGATGATGAAGGAATCTTGGACGATTACTACCTCAGCAAGGATGATGAAGGAATCTTGGACGATTACTACCTCAGCAAAGCGATGAAGGAATCTTGGATGATTACTACCTCAGCAAGGCGATGAAGGAATCTTGGATGATTACTACCTCAGCAGGATGATGAAGGAATCTTGGATGATTACTACCTCAGCAATGTGATGAAGGGATCTTGGATGATTACTACCTCAGCAGGATGATGAAGGAATCTTGGACGATTACTACCTCAGCAAGGATGATGAAGGAATCTTGGACGATTACTACCTCAGCAAAGCGATGAAGGAATCTTGGACGATTACTACCTTAGCAAGGCTATGAAGGGATCTTGGACGATTACTACCTCAGCAAGGCGATGAAGGAATCTTGGACGATTACTACCTCAGTAGGATGATGAAGGAATCTTAGACGATTACTACCTCAGCTAGGATGATGAAGGAATCTTGGACGATTACTACCTCAGCAAGGATGATGAAGGAATCTTGGATGATTACTACCTCAGCAAGGCGATGAAGGAATCTTGGACGATTACTACCTCAGCAAGGCGATGCAGGAGTCTTGGACGATTACTACCTCAGCAGGATGATGAAGGAATCTTGGACGATTACTACCTCAGCAAGGTGATGAAGGAATCTTAGATGATTACTACCCCAAAAGATGATAACCTTTATCTATCGATTGATCTTTCCTGAAAAGGTAAAGAGTTAGTTGTATGCAATGTCATGATGTATGTGTTGCGTAATGATGTTCTCAAAATAAATGAGATTTATGTTATATGTATTTTGTATGCATGTGTTATGAATGTTGTTGAAATATAATTTTGTCTTAGAGAATAAATCCTTGACAAGTGTTGGGGAGTTATTAAATCCTAGATTGCTGTTGAAGGGTAGGTATCTCTTCAACTTTGCTTAAATTGTTTCCACTGAGGATCCTTGTTTTATTGAGGAGAACTCTGTTAGGGAAAGTTGAAAACTCTGTGGAGAGTGTTGATTTCTGCTTGGGGAAAAAGTTCAGGACTCTCGGTTGTCCGTTGCTCTACTAGGGAGTCGAAGTTGAACTAATGTCTGGTTGGGTCCAGGCTTCATAGTAACTTACTGGGGATTGTAGAGTAGTCTACTGGGGAAGAGGATTTGTGGTCCTTTGATTTGTAGTAGTCGGAGAGGAAAACTCAAGCTGGGGAATCCTGCCGTTTGTTGGGGAAATAAACCCTATTGCTTACTCTGTTGGAGAGGCGGCGACTTCACTGGCAGAAATCCTCGAGGATTCTTGAAGTCGACTTAGCTGGGAAGAGGTTATCAGAGATTGAAACTCTGGCTGGGAGTCATCCTATGAGAAGTATTTTGGGGAGATATGTCACTGCCCCTAGTAGCGAGTGTTTTCTGGCTTTGACAAGAAATGTTGACTGTACGTAACCCTTTGTTGGGATTGGCGTTCAATGCCCCAAGTAATGGAGATGGAGACCTGCCCCTGGTTATTCTGTACTTCTTGAGAGATTTCCTGGAATCTTGACTGGACTGCCCCAGGTATGCTAGATAGTGACATGTCATGCCCCCTTGTTTATAGGAGATTTGTCAATGGAAGTGTCGTCCTTCTTTGAAGTGATTTTGTTCACTGAGAGAGATTTCGTTCATCGGATGTTCATTGTGTGAATTTCTCCGCTGTCAAACAAATAGCCACATGCAAACAGTGATATTCAAGTAATTCAAAGTTTATGTCTGTCTTGAAGTTTTGAAGAATGCGTTTTAGCGAGTAAAGAAATTTTGTAAGAAAAATTCAAACTCAAGATTTAGAGTAGAGCCTTACAGGAGTCACGATACCTTTTGTAATAATATGCTTTCGAACTAACCCATGCTTCAATTAGGACTTTTGAAGGGTTGTAACATGGCTTGGTTCACGGTTTAAGAAACAAATGATAAAGGCTCAAAGTGTATTTGTACCTGCCCGTTCTTCGTGATGTTCTTCGGTCCTAAACTCAGCTAATTGTGCATTTGAACTCCAATTGAGTCTGGAATGATGTTTTGGTGATGGTTCGTCATTTTATGCAACATTTTTTCATTTTGTTGAGGATTTGTAGTAACCTCTTTTGATTGATTTGTTATCCCTAATTTTTGCCTGACTATTCTTGTTTTGAGATTACAGTCAGCGGGATGCCCCATTTTTCTTTAAGTCTCCTTCGTAGGTTTTGACTTAGCGGGCTTTTCTTTTTTTGAGAGATAATGACTGCCTATGTGATAGGGAACCATCACCGTCTTTTGTTTCCAGAGGAATGTTTTTGATGTCATTCGTTTTATTACGAAATGAGAGTTTGCAGCTAAACGCGCGTTTGAATTAACTGAGAGACTACACTGCCCCAGGTTTTGATTAAAGGTTTAAATTTGTGTTAAAACAGAAAACTTCTACTTCTTTGGCTCGAAGGGGTTGACTAGGGATTATCTTCCTTATAACTCCAGTGTTTAGGAATTGAAAAAAAGCGCATGTACATCGTCAACAAGGTCTGTTCAAAAGTATATTGTATGAGATTATGGCATTGTTTTCGTCATCCTCCCTCTAAAGGCTTGTAACTTTTAGCAAGAGTTGAATGTTATAAACTGAGTAAAAAGCATAGTTTAAATGTAATGAAAATGAAATAATTCAAGACAAACATATGCAATGCATTAATGAAACAAAGTTTGACATTAATAGGTAATTGTTTGAATAACAAAAGGAATTACAACTTGAAAATTCAAATGAAACAAAGACACTCTCAATGATTTGGCATAGGAGCCATGATCACGTTTGGAGTCTCCGGAGGGTCAAACTCGATCTCCTAGGCATCAATCAAGTCTTGAATCTTGTTCTTCAAAGTCCAACAGTCGTCGGTGTCATGTCTAGGACTATCGGAATGATAGGCACATCTTACGCTCAGATTATACTTAGAAGAGGAGGTGTCGGGATTTTGAGGAGGATCCTTTAGTGTGATCAGTTTCAACTTCAGCAATTGTTGTAATGCTTGAGACAAAGGCATGCTAATGTTAGTGTACTGCCTTTCTTGATATCTTACCCTACGACTATTTCCCTGTCTTTGTTGAACAGATGTAGGATTAGAGATCAAGATTGCCCCTACCTGTTGATCATGATGACTCTTTCGGCTGTACACAGAATTAGACTCTTTCTTTCCATTTTCTGGCTTTTTCTAAACGTCAGAGGGTGTAAATCCTTGGATCTTTCCACTTTTGATGCCAACTTCGACCCTTTCACCAGTCAGTATCGGCTTGGTGAACCCGGCCGAGGAGCTTCCGATTAGGTGTTTGAAGAAAGGCCCTGTCAAAGTTCCCATGAAGATGTCGATCAGTTCCCTGTCAGTTAAAGGGGGTTGCACCCTACCAGCCAGATCTCTCCCCTTTTGGGCGTATCCTTTGAAGCTCTCATTGGAACCCATGGTCATGTTCTGCAATTGCACGCGAGTTGGTGCAAGATCAGCATTGTACTGATACTGTTTGTAAAAAGCAGCAGCTAAATCCTCCCAAGTGTGGATGCGAGAACTCTCCAATTGATAGAACCACTCGAGTTGAGTCCCTACCAAGCTTTCTTGGAAGAAATGGATCCAAAGCTTTGGATCAGTTTTGTATGGTTGAATCTTGCGGACATAAGACTTTAAATGCATCTTAGGTCAAGAGACTCCATCGTACAGGGCAAAGGTAGGGATTTTGAACTTTGGCGGGATGACCACTCCAGAAACCAAAACCATGTCTCCTAAATCCAAGCCAGGTGTCTGTTGAATCTCCATAGCACTGAGGCGATCCTCCGTTTGTACTTGTCATCAGTGTGAGGATATTGTTCTTCAGAGTAGTCAGCTTCAACTTCATCAATCTCCATATTGTTGTCTTCTTCATGACTATC